>JARBWK010000011.1:79943719-81422387 GCA_030556195.1 Anolis apletophallus
TCACTTCCCAATCCTGCTACAAACCTAATCCAATGACTGATCAACACCAAATCTGGCACACAGAGCCCTCATGACCCACTCTACAGCGTGGTGCAGTTTACTGTGAGACGGACCACGGATGATGGGACTTGAAGTACCTTCACTCACTTCCGAAAAACAATGCATCCCTCATCCATTCACCAATACAGACCAAACTTAGCACACAGCGCCCCCATGACCCAATCTACATCCTACTACACTTTGGGGGGGGACTGGACACACAGAGATGATGGGACTTGCACTACCATCAGTAATTTCATGATACCACTGCAACTCCCAATAATGATGGATCAAGACTAAACTTGGCACACAGAGTCCCCATGACCCACTCTACATCCTGCTGCGCTTCTCAAATAACCCGGGCATGGCCGGGTCCCCAAGCTAGTATATACACACACACACACACACACACACACACTGTTTTTGAAAGTTTTTAATATGTCACCTTGATTCCCATTATTGGGAAAAGGAAATTATAAATCAGTTGTTGTTGTTGTGTGTCTTCAAGTCATTTCTGACTTATTTCAGCCTTTAGGTGACCCTGTCACAGGGATTTCTTGGCAAGATTTGTTTAGACTAGAGCCGTGGTTCCCAACCTTTGGTCCTGCAGGTGTTTTGAACTTCAGCTCCCACAATTCCTAACAGCTGGTAATCTGCCTGGGATTTTTGGTTAAAGTCCAAAATACTTGGAGGACCAAAGGTTGGGAACCAGTGGACTAGAGGAAGTTTGTCTTTGCCTTCCTCTAAGGCTGAGAGAGTGTGACTTGGTATGTATATGCAAATATAGGTATTCCAAAATCCAAAACTCTTCTAGTCCTAAACATTTTGGACAAGGGACACTCAAATCACAACATTTCAAGCAGTTCTGTACAGTAGAATCCGAAGGGCCCAACAATCCATGAAAGTACAATGCTTCCAATACCTGAAGGAAGAACCTAAGTTTTTGAGTTCTTATGGAAAGTGATCAAAAGACTTATTTTGGTGCTGGGGAATCTTTCCAAGACTGAAAACACCAGAACATAAAACAACCGTTGTGGGCTGAGGGGTGAAATCTCAGTGCGGTGCCCCGCTTTTGCTTTTTGTAGGAGATCAGTTAGCACTTTGAAATGTTTAGAGGAGAGATGAAAGAGGTGCGTTCTTCAAGAGGGAATAAAAAAAGCCAGATGGTTCAAAGGGAATGGAAAGCTGGGATCAGAAAGGTAACCCCTGCCATCAGGTTTGAGCGTAGGCACAGCTTCTGAAGCAGTGAAAGGTTGGGCAGGAGGATGTTCTGAAATGTTTCAGACCTAATATGGGAACCTGTAATAAGGGCACCAATTTTCTGGAATACTTCTGAAGACAACAGCATGGAATTAAAGGGTTGTTGGTGATCCTGTGGTCTCAGATTGCATTCTCAGCATTACCAGGTGATAAGACGAACATGTGCCTTCAAAACCAATTGAATTTGTCTGTGTGGATTCATTGACTCAACAATATTTTTTAATGTATGAATAAAACCAATAACAAGAACAAACAAAACAACTACACTACTAAGTAGGTGCATAATAATAAGAAAAAAAGAAGTGTACAACTTGCCACAATTACCTACTACAGATCTAAACTACCTAAATATATAACAAACATTACAGCAAATATAGGATTCCCCAGTGGCACAGTGGGTTAAACCGCTGAGCTGCTGAACTTGCTGACTGCAAGGTCGCAGGTTCAAATCTCGGGAGCGAGGTGAGCTCCTGCTGTTAACCCCAGCTTCTGCCAACCTAGCAGTTTGAAAACATGCAAATGTGAGTTGATCAATAGGTACCGCTCCGGTAGGCAGGTAATGCCACTCCATGTAGTCAGGCTGGCCACGTGACATTGGAGGTGTATACAGACAACACTGTCTCTTTGACTTAGAAAGGGAGATGAGCACCAACCCCCAGAATCAGACACGACTGGACTTAATGTCAGGGGAAAACGTTTACCTTTACCTTATAGCAAAAAGGATAGTTAAAGTTGTTAAAGTTTTCCATTTGGGACCCCTTTCAGCCTGCGCAATATTTATGTGACCCCATGTATATAGGTATATAAACTAAGTGTAAGAGTGAAACATTTACTAAAAACATAAATCAGCATTTGCCAGACTTGCTAAACAGGCTGATTTTCCTTTTTATGAAGTAAAGCAAAAGGATCTTCTGCAGCGTTCACTATAAACCCTGCACAACAGATTTGTGTAAATATCTAAAACTATCTGAATCTCCCTCAATGAAACTTCTAGAAGATTAAGTTCTTCTGGGGAGGCCCTGCTCTCAGTCCCACCTCCTTCGCAAGCGTGACTGGTGGGGACAAGAGGCATGGCCTCCTCAGTCGTGGCCCCTCGGTTGTGAAACTCCCTCCCCAGTGACATCAGGTTAGCTCCCTCCCTCCTGACCTTTAAGGGGGGGGGGACTGAAAACTTGGATGTGGGACCAAGCGTTTAGATAATTAATTAGTGCAATATGTGAACATGGAATGGTACAACAATAAATGAAACAACTACGATATTGGATTGTGTGATTTTATAATTTTAATGTTGATGTTTTTAACGGGTGTTTCAATGTATATGTTTTTATTCGCTGGATATATATTGTATGTATGCATGGCATCAAATTGTGCCTCCACGTGCCTCTGAGTCCCCTTCAGGATTGAGAAGGGTGGGATATTTATTTATTTATTTATTATTCGATCTTATAGACCGCTCCTTCCAGCAGGCTCGGGGCGGTTTGACAAATCTATATATATATAAATCTGTTCATGTCGTGATTATAGGCTTAAAAACAAAGAAACCGCTGAACACAGAAACACCAAATCAGGCCACAAAACCCCCCACGGTACAAGGTATGTCCAGCACCAGGAAAATTCCCCCCCAAATTCAAACAAAACGGCCTAAAAACCCTAAAAACCAGGGGAATTTCACTTCCCATGAACCCCCGCACCAAAACTGTATGGCGCATGCATGGACATACTACCCGCACATACTGGCCCCTTCTCTACCCTGCCCCCCCCGATTATAGGCTTACATACAAAGACACCGCAGCACGCAGAAACGCCAAATCAGGCAACAAACCCCCCACAGTACAAGGTATATCCAGCACCCGTAAAATTCCCAAAAAATTCAAACAAAATGGGCTAAAAACCCAAAAAACCAGGGGAACTACAGTTCCCATGATTCCCCATGCCAAGGCTGTACGGCGCATGCGTGGACATATTGCCCGCGCTTACAGGGCCCTTCTCTCCCCCCCTCCCCCACAGAGAACAATTTAAAAACCACTCAAACTGGCAGTTGGCCGCCAAAGGGCACGCATGCTGCTCGCCCACAACAATGACAGGAGCAACGCAGACCTCCCTAAGCGTGCGTGCGCACACCGGCCACTCCGGAGACGTGCACGCGCCAAAACTGAGAAGCGCGCAGCAAAAAGGGCTCGCCGCATCCTCCTCTGGCCACCCCTCCACAATGAAACAACGGAGTGCAGTAATCCTCTTCATCGACCACACTCTTCACCCATGGGTACAATTACACCGTTTTGTAAGTGGAATCTCATTGAACTACAAAACTTTAGGCCCTTGCCCACCACACTTATTACTTCTACTATCACTAACAGAAAGCTTACTTAACTGTTCTGAAATCCATCTCCCTGCCTGACAGAAAAGGGGGCTGGACTACATGGCCGTTACAGTTCCCCACCAATGTCCAGCACCCTGCCTGGTGGAAAGGGGGGGGCAGGACTAAATGGTCTTTGGAGCACCCCTCCAGTGTCCACCTCCCTGCCTGGCAGAAAGGGGGCAGGACTATATGGCCTTTGGAGCACCCCTCCAATGTCCATCTCCCTGCCTGGCAGAAAGGGGGCTGGACCACATGGCCTTGGCAGTTCCCCTCCAAAGTCCATCTCCCTGTCTGGCAGAAAGGGGGCTGGTCTACATGGACTTTGGAGCTCCCCTCAAATGTCCACCTCCCTGCCTGGCAGAAAGGGGGCTGGACTACATGGCCTTGGCATTTCCCCTCCAAAGTCCATCTCCCTGCCTGGCAGAAAGAGGGCTGGACTACATGGACTTTGGAGTTCCCCTCCAATGTTCACCTCCCTGCCTGGCAGAAGGGGGGCTTGACCACACAGCCTTTGGAGTTCCCCTCCAATGACCATCTCCCTGCCTGGCAGAAAGGGGGCTGGACTACATGGCCTTTGGAGTTCCCCTCCAATGTCCTTCTCCAGCATATTGAGATCTCCTCCCAAGTTTGGTACAGATTCCTCTTTGCTTTGGTTCCCACTGCTCTCTCAGAGAGGGAAGGTAGGAATAACATGAATCTGCTGTAAATAGACATTGTATAATATTGTGTTGATAATGATAAAACAATAAAAATATTTTTTTAAAAAGAAGGAGGGAGGGAGGACGGGGAATATCACCTTGGAGTCCATAGCTGTTCCTCCAGGGCTCAAAGGGGGCGACCCAGGCCTCCAGGGACCTCTCCCTCCCATCCAGAAGGGGGCGTGGCTGTGGAGGGGTAAGGGGGCGTGGCCGGATGAGACCCTCTGCCCCATGAGCAGCAGAGTCGCTGAATTGCCATGTCAGAACTGCTTTGATTGCGCTTTTCCAGCATGAGGGTAGAAGGGGGTTGCCACAGCAACACGTGGCCGGGTACAGCTAGTAAATACATAAATAAATAATAGGTGGCATTCAGAAAACCTTTTCTGTTGCCAAATTTTCCTGACCCCAACATTATGCTAAAGGGTCCCAACCCATAGTCTTTAAGAATCAGTGTGTTAGGATACAGACCTCCTTTGAGAGGGCCCTTCCAGACAGGCCCTTTATCCCAGGATCTGATCCCAGGTTTTCTTTCTAGCCCAGATTATCTGACAGTGTGGACTCATATAATCCAGTTTAAAGCAGAAAACCTGGGATCAGATCAGATCCTATAAGAGCCCTGAGTGTCTTCTTAAGAGGCTAGATAGCTCCCTGATGCTGGAAATGCTGTCTGGAGTTCCTACGTTGAGCAACTCTGTGTCCCTGGCTATGCTTAACTCTCATGGCTCTCTGTCAGGATGGAAATCAGTTTCAAAGGACATTGAGATGCCTGTTGAAGGATTGAAGCCATCTTCAACCTCTTATGTTCTCCCTGCCTCCTGGCCACATTTAATGTAAACCACTATATTGGCTTTGTACATAGACACTCCATTGTGTATGGAAAATCAGGAGCATCTTGACCTGGAGTGACAGGGTTTTTTTATCAGCTAATTGCATGGCAAAGTGTTTGTACAGGAGGCTAGTGATGCGCAGCAATCCTAAGAAATGTTGAGTGTTCTCTTATCAGAGAGCATAATAAATGGGGAAAATGTATTAATATATATGTGTGAGTAAAAAGTCGCATCACTTGAGATAAGATTGTTTTCCCCCCTGGAAGCTTCCCTTTGCTTCCTGTGAGTTTTTCTTTGGTATTGTGGAGTTCCATAGTAGCCGCTAAAATTCGGGATCTGCAAGGAGCATTTTGCAGGGCTTTTGTGGGCAGTTCTTGAACAGTCAGGCTTATTAATTCTTTGACAGGCACTCTGAGATGGCAATTAAGCAAATGCTATCCCAAAGCCCTTTTAAAGGGATGCTTCTTGTGTTTTGCTGTGCACTTACAGCTTGTTAAGTTTGGGTAGTATTTTAAAATGAGTTTTATTGGCAGTTCTTGAAAAGTTTTTTTTATTGCATTTACAAAACTCAGAGAGGGATTATATGCCCAGGGAAAGTCAATGTGGAAATAGAAAAAGTGCAATGAACACTGCATAACATAATTTGAACGAAAACAGAAAAATTCAAGTAGGACTCTATGCTCACCATAGATAAGCCAAAAAAAAGTCTTGGCATAGAGATCCTAATTACATGCTGCCCCATTTGGAGGGCCTTTTAAAATTGTTGAGCAGGTCTTCTGGGTGGCCTGCTTGCAATTATAATGTGAATTAGGGACAATACTCTGATTATTCTGTTCCATTTCGTTGTCTACAAAGTTTGCACTTGAGAACTGCAAAATCAAGTTACAACAAAAATTATTTTAATGTTTAAAATAAGTTTACGGTTTTGTGTTGAGCTGAATTCATAGGCATCCTGGGCCACATACTGTCCTTTTTTGGACCTCTTGTGCAGTGGGAAAGAATCTATCTGAGTCATTACAACCACTGCAGAATATGTAGCTTGTCCTGAGTAGATAGCATCTATTTTTTATATTATATTTATTTTCAATATTTTTATTCCGCCTTTTTCAAACCCAAAGGCGACTCAAGTCAGCTTACAAATTGGCAGCAATTTGATGCCATTACAGTCCACGATATACAATTAAAACATTTAAAACAACATTATAAAACAATATAAAAACCATTAAAACATATAATAACCAATGTCTTTCTGTTAATCTCATTTTCCAGTAGCATCATCTCAGCCGTTCCATGTTTCAAACTTACATAATTCCGTGTTTGTCTATTGCACTGCATGTCCAAAGGCTTGTTCAAAGAGTCAGGTTCAGGAGGGAGAGGGCCAATCTAATATCTCTAGGAAGGGAGTTCCACAGCTGAGGGGCCACCACTGAGAAGGCCCTGTCTCTCATTCCCACCAGACACGCCTGCGAGGAAGGTGGGATCAAGAGCAAGGCCTCCCCAGATGATCTTAAATTCCTAGATGGTTCATAGGGAGAGATACATTCAGACAGGTAAGCTGGGCTGGAACCATTTAGGGCTTTATAGGCTAAAGCCAGCACTTTGAATTGTGCCCGGTAGCAAACTGGCAGCCAGTGGAGCTGGCGCAACAGAGGAGTTGTATGCTTCCTGAGCGCAGCTCCAGTTAGCAACCTGACTGCTGTCCGCTGGACAATTTGAAGCTTCCAAACAGTCTTCAAAGGCAACCTCACATGTTGCAGTAGTCTATACAGGATGTAACCAGAGCATGGACTATCGTGGCCAAGTCAGACTTCCCAAGGGACGGGCACAGCTGGCGCTAAAGTTTTAACTGTGCAAATGCTTCCCTGCTCATCGCTTTGTTTGGACACCTCATAATCATAAGAACATACAAACCATTCCATACAGACCAAGAGACTATTTAGTCCAGCATTCTGTTTCCAAAGTGGCCAACCAGTGGCCTGTAGGAAGCCCACGGGTACAACATGGTGCAAGTGCAGTCACCTCTGTCTCATATTCCTCAGCTGTATATTGGATTTAGTACTGGATACAAGTTATATCCATCCTGTAGCTGCTGTGGGGGCTGATCCACCATACATTTGTTCAGTTCCTTTTCAGACTTGTTGAGTTGGCATTAATTGCAATATCTTGGGTTAAGAGAACTCCAACTATTCCTAATTCAGCTATGTACTGTGTGAAGTAGTGCTTAATGGAGGTCTGCGGATATGCTACAACCTGGTACAGGACAAGGGGTGGCAGGTAGGTGGGAGAGTGGGGACTGAAAGCTGTTGCCTGTCAAGAGGAATTCAGCAAACAGAGAAACAAGAGGCGTATTTGTTCAAACTGAATGCCAGTGGCATATGTATAATTAAAATTTCAGCAGAACGCTTGAGCACAAGGCCCCAGATGACCCTTTTTTCTCAGGCAATTTCCTATCTGTAAAACTGGATCACAGTTCATTTGAGAGTGAAGCACAGGGAGATAGATGAGTGTTAAATGTTACAGAGGACTGTGACTGTTGCTGCAAGTGAGAGCTGGGCTTTGGGGATGTTTGAGCACAGCAGTGTTCCCCAGGGTATAAAACATGTTGGGAATGGCGCAATTGCCACATGGGCGAACTGGGATGTTTTAGTTGGGCAATTGATACTGGTTTACACATAGCCAAAAGGATTAATGCTTTCCAGTTGTTGATTCCAATTTCTGTTGTTTCCAATCGATCAGGGTACTGGCAGCACTGCAAATAGTGTAGAACCTGGCTCAGAGTTTGAAAGCAGTTAATTACAAATGACATATTACTTGTAATTACTTCATTTCTCCAGTTAAGAATAGTTATGACAGCAATATGATTATAACTTGATGAGAGAGCTTTATTTTACAGTTAGCTTTATAGCTATTGAGGTATGGTCCTACTTGCTGTGGGGAAAACATAGTTTTTTTAAAAAAATAATTTTTTATTGTTATTGTTTTTGATGTTTTGATGTTTTGAGATATTGTAATGATTTGTTTTTATTCTATTGATGTATGTTTTAAATGGCATCGAATTGTGCCGATTGTTCGCCGCCCTGAGTCGCCTTTGGGCTGATATGAGCGGGGTACAAATGATGTAAATAAAAAAATAAATAACCTATCATATGGTTCAACTGTTGTGAAAAAGGATATACCATATATACTTGAGTATAAGCCGAGTTTTCTGGTCCTATTTTAGGGCTGAAAAAGCCTCCCTCAGCTTATACTTGAGTGAGGGTCCTGGTGGGAAGGCATGGGGTTGAAAGAAGCCCTTCTTTCAACCCCACACCTTCTCACCAGGACCCTCACCTCTCTACACAGCAACCCAGCTCTCTCCTTTCTCACATGCCTTCCTTCCTTTCCCCCTCTCACACGTACCTTCCTTCCTCTCCCGCTCTCTTGTACGCTTGCCTTCCTTCCTCTCCTCCTCTCTCGCAGCTCTCTCTCCTCTCCTTCCTCACCTCTCTCTCTCAGTGGCCTTAGCCCCCAAAGTGGGAAAGAAAGAGGCACATTACTGCCTCTGCTGTCCTTCCCCTTTGCAAATTCTCCAATGCACCGGGAATGTGGCGCAGCTGGCTAAGCGTCAGCTGCATAAGATCTCTCTGACCAGTAGGTCATGAGTTCAAGGCCTGCCTGGGTCAAGGTGAGTGCTCGACCTTAAGTGTAGCCTGCTGTCGACCTTTGCAGCCCGAAAGACAGTTGCATCTGTCAAGTAGGAGATAAAGGTACCACATTAAAGTGGGGAGGCAAATTTTGACTGATTTATGAGGCCATTAAAAAGAACCCAGCAATTGCTGAGGAATGCGGAAGAAACAACAAAGGGATGCTGGAAAAATGCTGAGAGCTGAGGAGTGGGTCAGCTCTCCCTGGTAGCCAGAAGTTTGCCTCTGTTTGTATATGTGTCATATGTTCGTCTATATATGTCATTTGTTGAACTGCAGGGATTGTCTGCAAAGTATGTGTACTGTAATCCGCTCTGAGTCCCCTTCGGGGTGAGAAGAGCGGGATATAAATAAAGTAAATAACTAAATAATAATAAAGACAGCAGCTCCTTAGAAGCGGCATCTTCCTATTGATTCCGGAGCATGATGTATGGAGTGTTGGTGGTAGAAGGGGAGAAAGAAGGAAGAAATGGGAGAAGGAAGGAAAAGAGGAAGGAAAGGAGCGAGAAAAGGGAGGAAGGGAGAAAAGGAGGTGGGAAGGAAGTTAGGGGAAAAGGAAAGATGGTAAAGAAGGGATGGAGAGAAGGGGAAAAGATCCACTTTATTTTGTGAAACCATATTTCTCCACCTGAATTATTATTATTATTATTATTATTACTATTTACAGCATTTCTACTCCGCCCTTCTCAACCCCTCCCCCCCCGGGGGGACGACGACAACTCAGAGCACCTAACAAAGGCAGCAATTTGATGCCTAAATAATACACAAAATAGCCATAAAACATACAAAATTGAAACAGTAGCAATTAATTAAAACCAAAGTATCCAACAGTCCATTAAAATAGCATTAAAAACAATGTTCAATCCACACATCCAAGTACAAGAGCAGTAAAACCGAGTCCTCATCTCTGTCGTCAAGGCAGTCCATTACAGTTAAAGTGCTGCTATGTCATTGTGCAAAGGCCTGGTCCCACAACCAAGATTTTACCTTTCTCCTGAATGCTAGGGGGGATGGGATCGCTCATATATCGCTTGGCAGCGCATTCCACAGGCAAGGGGCCACAACCGAGAAGGCCCTGTCTCTCACCTGAAGAAGACTTTGTATAAGTCGAAACCGGTGATGAGGAATATCTGTGCTCAGGAACTTGTCCTTAAAAATTCTCTCTTATAAGAGAGTAAATGAAACTTTTACCTTGAAGAAGGAATCTGTTTCAAAGAACTTGTGATTGCAAACTCTCCCCTACAAGGAAGATTTACCATCTGGTACTGTAAATGCTAGGAACCTATATCTCTTTATTTGTTGTATCCTAAGGAAACAGAAGCTCTTCATAATTGATATCATTACCTCTTCAAAAGACTATTATTAGTATTGTGAACACAACATACTTACGTTTATTGTAGATTTTTGCTTATTGTATCTTGTACAAGCTATGAAATATATGCTTGGCATTATTCTACTTCGGTAATAGTGGACCTGTTGTCTTGCTGATTTTAGGGAATCAATTTCTTTTCAGTTTTCTTTAATGTGCCTCTGAGGCAAAAAGCCTGTTTGGTCTTCGTGTATCCAATCTTTTGGAAAGATTTTTGGCACTCTGCTAAGATATTCATAAATAATTTGTAATCTGTATTTAGTCATCTCTGATTTAGCAATTGCACTTGCGATGGGGATTATAACTATTTTTCGTTTCTCATTTCTTCTATTTTTTCCCCTTCTACTTAGCCTTGAATATTCTTATTATTTGTAATTTTGGCCGTATCACGATTTATGAGGTTTATTCTTTGAACTCACGATTTGTCGTGCTCTCCGCTCTTCTTTCTTCTTTGTTTTAAAATGCGAGTGGTCAGCTGTTCTGCTGCATTCCCTGCCGGAAACGCAGCTCGCCATATTGTGACCCTGAGGAGTGGGTCTCTACTTTGCCATCGGGTGCCCCCCTGTGAGTTTTGCTGTCCCCTACTGCCTCTGTCCACAGCTGGGGAGGGAGCCATTGGCTGCATATTGCATTTAGGGCTGGCTCTCTGGGAGCTGGAAGTTGGCTTATACTTGAGTATATATGGTAGTTATGTTTGAGAAAAGTAGAAACGAGGGATTTTTTTTTACAATTTGTGCTTAATGATAACTAATTACTTTGGGGGGCTTGGGCCTATATGCTACCAGGTATAGGCTTGGGCCTATATGCTACCTATATGAAACCAGGTTGCAACGCCTTGGTCTTTTCAGCCTTGAAAGACGGCGTTTAAGAGGTGACTTGATCGAAGTGTATAAAATCATGCATGGGATAGAAAAGGAGAATAAAGAAAAACTATTTTCTTTGTCACAAAACACTAGGACTAGAGGGCACTCCCTGAAGCTCCAAGGTAGGAAAATTAGGACTAATAAAGGGAAATATTTCTTCACCCAGAGGGTCATTGGGTTATGGAACTCACTTCCAGAAGAGGTTGTGACAGCTGTCAGCCTGAACAACTTCAAGGCAGGATTAGACAGATTCATGGATACCAAGTGTATCGGTAGTTACTGAAAAGGACATTCAAGTGCCACCTCGGAGTTGGTTGAGGTAGGCAGGATTTCCCTGGGTACTGGTTGTGGGGGGTCGGGAGCAGGTCAGGGTTTTGCCCTCCCTTCTGCTCGAGATCCCCGTGTACAACTGGTGGGCCACTGTGTGATACAGAATGCTGGACTAGATGGGCTGAGGTCCGATTCAGCATGGCTCTTCTTATGTTCTTATGCTACAGTACATCAAATTTTATTTTGAGTAGACCAAGCCCGTTTAAATAAACGAGACTATAAGTGTTGACCAACACATTCCATTCATCCCATTCCATTCATCAATACTACAGTTGGATTTAGTCCAAACATAGCCACAAGATTGCAGTTCAGTCTAATAGGTTGCAAAAACCTGTCATGGTAGAAGGCAGGAAAATAAGAGGATGGCAACAGTGAAATACTTAGATATGTCTCCTTGGATTAACTGCATGCTCTGTACTCATCTTGTAGGCACAGATACTGTAAGTGATAAACAATGTATTAAAGATGAATTTGACAGTGGCTCCTAAATGAGGGGATAATAGAAGATCCCTTACGGAATTAGATGTGCATACCAGCATACCTGAAGAGTTATTTCGAGGAATAAAGAAAACCTGCATTGCATATCTTAGAAGATTTCAAAATTACCCACTGCTATATATTGCATGGGGACAATGGGATGAGGGGAGGAATAGAAGCGTGTCAGCACTGAAAGAGAGGTTATTAAAAATTATGGGATTGAGCCATTACGAGCAAAATAACAAGTTATCTCTGCATAAAATGAGAATGAGGAAAATCATTTGGGATTAAAATTGAAGCCGTTTAGATCTCATTGGAACGTTAAACAGTGGTATTAAAGATAACTTCCTCCCCACCTTTACTATAAAGTAATATATATTTAAGCAATGTGCATCTAAATGTTAGAGGGATTAGGACTATTTTGATTACAAATCTTTCATTTTTCCCTGATCTTACCTTACCATTTTGTCAACATTTTGTATTTGACCTCCATTTCAAGACTTTATATATTTTTAAAAGAAAGCAATAAAAATAATAAAATAAATGGTTTCCATAGATCATACTGCATACCAGCCTCTGTTGTCTAGAGCCTTAAACCAGAGCATTGCCTATTCAAATTGAAGCTAAATGGTGCATTTGAGAATTCCTATGAAAATGAAAGTGTTTTAAAATCTCCAGGCAGGTTTTTAATTTTAAAAAAGCAATATCACTAAAACGTACCACCAGCGATCAATCCTTGGTGACATTTAGGGATATAAACATCTAGGTAGATAGTTGATTGTCCTGTGTTGTATGTCAGTCTCAGAAAAGAACAGATAAAAAATTACAAAATACAGCCAGAGAAGATGAAACCCTGACACTACTGCTTCCCTCTGTTCTTAAAATGTGGGTGGGAAACTTGTGGTATTCCAGATGTTGCTCATATCAGGTTCTTTGTAACCAAAAAAGCACTTTCCATTGGTTTTAGCCAGGGTAGCAAACACCTGCATTCATTCTGTGCTTTCCATTTCTTATACATGTCTCTTATAAATCTTAGCCCAGTTGTCAGTTCCTTAAACATTTATTCTGCTTACTTAAGACACCTCCTATTTTTCCTCCTTGTGAGAATTGTTTGAAACTCTGCATTCAATATTTGACTTTTGAGAAACTCCCAGCTGTCATGAACTCCCTTGTCTTTTAGTATTTCAGACCATGGGATCACGTCCAGTATTTCCCTAAGTTTACTTCATGTCTGACTAAGCTTGACTTCTTCTTTCTACTGTATAGAAGAACATGGTCACTCCCACCGAAGAAACCTGCCATTTCCACTCCATTTGTGAGGTCATTATTGTTGGTTAGGATCACATCTCAAATAGCTGATACCCGTGGAGCAGGCATGTAGCCCGGGGGGGTGAGGGGTTTCAGCCCCCCCCCCAATTCTCAGGGTGGTCCACAAGAAGGCCTTACTGGTACATTATTTAAACTGTTATGTTTATTCATATCATGATCTGATCACCATGCTCAGTATATCCCATATGCATGGGGGTATTGGGATAATGATACAAAAGGTTTGCTAGAGTAGACCCTCTCTCACTCAGACTCAGCCCACTCCCCAAATCGAACTCAGCCCCCCACCCCATCCCCGAATCAAAATCCTGGCTACGGCCCTGCCAACGAGGAATTTGTTGGTCCATATCTTCTTGGCAGAGCTTGAGTTTCAACCAATAACAGGATAGTCAAATTCTTCCATTACTACTTCACCTTTCCGTTTTTGAGAGAAGGCATTGCCCAAGTATTCAGCCTGGCTTGGAGGTCTGTAGTAGACCCCCATAGTTGTATCCCTGTTGTTTCTTTCCCCATAAATATTTATCCTGATACACTCAACCTGGCTTCCAGGATTTAAGTCAGGTGTTTGGGAGCTGACTGCCACCTCTGTATGTTCCTTCTCCAGGGCAGTGTACTTTATTGTATCCAAGAAAACTTCATGCTCCCCAATTTGCTGGGAGGTAGATACACGGATTTCAAGATGCATGTTCTCGGGCAAGAACACAAATATAGCACAGCGGTTGCTGGTGACTGCAGCAGCTCCTTCACCATCAATTAGCAGCAATCTTAAGTAGGCACTGAATAAGAATTCCAGGCCTCCCCCTCAAAACTTTCCCATCTAACGCCCACACAAAACACCTTCATTGGCCTCTCTCCTTTATGCCTTGGTCTTATTGGAGGAAAGGCCAGAGATCATTCTAGATAATAACTAAAGAAAATATGCTCTATTAGGCAGAGTGAGATGGCTATCTCAGGCAGCTGGTTGATTGTAATAATAATAATTTGTTGTACTTTCAGTGCCAGAAAAAGAAGTGATATCTTTCAGAATTTTCTCCCTCAAGTGCCAAACTATTTTGGCTGATTCAGGGTAGGGATGCAAATTGACAATTGTTGCATCTTAGTATGCAAGGATGAATCATCCCTGTAGTTGTCTCTCCACCACAGGAGTAATTAATACTATTATATTTAATTGCATTATTATAAATACAATTAAATTGAGAGGGCTTCAGTGGGTGACTTTTGTCGCAGCTTGTGAAGGATGAAAACTCCCAGAATGTTCCAGCCAGTGTGGTCAGAGGTGATTCTGCCTAGGGCAACCTGGGAATTGTTGTCCACAGAAAATCCCTTTCACAAGCTCTGCTTTTTAGTATTTTTATAGCTCATGTTCTATGTAATTGATTATATTGTTTTTACTTTGTTGTTGTGTTGTTGGGCTCGGCCTCATGTAAGCCACCCCGAGTCCCCATCGCGGAGATGGTGGCAGGGTACAAATAAAGATTATTATTATTATTATTATTATTTTATGGAATTGAGTTAATTTTCTCCCTGTGGCTCCAAATGGGTATTTATCACCACGGTGATGGTATTAACTATGAGATGGATCTGGATTAATAGCATAATAGCCACCAGTAGGGCCTCCCATGCCAGACAGGTCACAACTGAAGGGTCTGACAAAGAGCGTCAAAAGGCAGGATGGGCTCTCTAGGCTTTTGGCAACCATCCTAGGAGAAGGGAAACTCTGATTTCAAACCCGGGCAGATGGTGCTCGTTTCACCCTGTAAAGTCAACCATCTAAGAGAAGGAAACCCGAACCAAACCTACGACCTGAGGACTTCGCTGCCACCGTCCCAGCTTGCTAGGCCCCGGCAGACGAACCTTTGGTTTAAAGGGTGAGGCCAGTTCTGTGCACGCTGCACTCCACCAGAAAAAATTCATTGCACAGGCTCAAAGGACACATCCAACCTCCGAATCATCAACGTGCTTGTAGAAAGCATGGGATGAGTCCTTCCTGAATCTTCATTCGTGAAGAAAAGCCAAGAAGATGGTATTAACTGTGAGATGGATCTGGATTTGCCTTTTCCTTGAGCAGACCCATTGAAATCAACCAAATATAGATTCATTACAAATAATTTAAGTCCTTTTGGTCCTATTTCAGTTGTTAATATATTCTAGAGTGGGCTTTTAATTTCATTGGGTGTGATCTAATTTCAACTAATGTGGATCCAATGCAGTTAGCAAGTGATCATGCAAAGCTAGTTTGGCATAGGTTATTTGGATGTTCATAATTTCTTCACATACACTGTGCCTGATCTAGAACCACTGTTTTCTAAGCATATTTTAAAATTTATTTGCAATGCTTTCTTAACAGGGATTCCCCATGACTGCAACAGTTTATGCTTCTTCCTCCTAATATGTGGTCTGAGAAGAGTCAAGGATCCACTCTATCTAGCAGATGCTTTTACAGGTAAGGACCTCCTGTTTTTCACTTCCCATTTTAAGTGTGTTGTTTGATTCTTAGTCATACCATTTGAAACCAATGGGACTTCCTACTATTTTTAGTGCATTGCAAACAGTTTTGATTATTCTGCAATCATAGATTTAGTTTTCAGATGGTCCTTCCTGTTCTTAGACTTGTAGTCTTGTGAGGGTTCCTAAAATCCTGGTGGGGCACTCGTCTCGATGTTTTAATTTGAATTTGAAAGGAACTGTCCAATGTACTGAATTCACTTTGAGCTCAGGCTCAATGCCTTAAAGCAGTTGTTCTCAACCCTTGATGTTTTAGCCTTCAACTCCCAGAAATCCTAACAGCTGATAAACTGGCTGGGATTTCTGGGAGTTGTAGGCCAAAACACCTAAATAATTCTGTTAACGTTCAAATAAAGACAGAACTGGAATCTACATCCTACTTACATGAAAACCACCAGCTGCTACATGTTCAGAGGGACTCACCTTTGGTGAAAGAAACCAGAACAGAAAAGTAACACGTTCTTGGAACTAGTCCTCATTGTTGGATCATTGACCAAATTATTGCTTTAATCGCAAGACTGATCCAATATTTCTGTTTCGAAATACAGCTGATGAGGCTTTTATCTTAAAGTAGGTTACCAAACGAATGAAGGAATGCAGCACTGTCACCTGATTAAACAATTGTGTTTAATAGTTCCACAGTTTAGCCGCTTCAGGACTGCTCCGAACCTACACCAACCTAAATGGTCAATGAGGCACCCTATCTCCCTGCTTTCCTTTCTGTCTTTTTATTATTCTTTCAGACACTACTCATCCTCACCACAATTCACCGCACCCAACCTGCTTGAAGACTACAATTATATTTTCCCTCCATCCCTTTCTCTCTCTCTCTCTCTCTCTCTCTCTCTCTCTCTCTCATTCTCCTCCTTCCTCTACTGTACCCCAATTTTCTTTACTACACCCATCTTTCTTTTACTCTCTTTTCTTGTCTCTTCAAGTCTTTTATTTTTTACCTTTTCCCCAAAGTGTAGCAACCCAGTTCTCGTTAGTGCCTGGGGGGCATGGGACAGCGCCAGGGGTCCCACTTGCATTAGAGCCAGCAGCAGCTGAGATTGATTCTGAAGAGGATTTAGAGGGGCTGGAAGAAGGAGAATTTCCCATAGCTGGGCCTTCTTCTCCCACGGAAAGCCTAGCCTGGGATGAAGGCTGGCCTGATCCTTACGAGGATATGGAAAGCCAGGTGCAAACTGAAAGCAGCGATAGTGAAGAGTATGAACGGCCGGGGGGCGAGGATCGCAAGAAAGAATGCATGAAGACCTGGAGGAGGATAGCGGGGAAGTAGATAGGGAGTTCGGCTCTCATGGAGATAGACCCAGGTGCTGGGAGGCAAGGCCGAACCTTTGAGAGGAGATGGAGCATCGAGTCCAGCAGGAGGGGTTGGTTTCATAGCCTAGACAGACCGAGGTCCCGCACCACAGATTGGAGAAGGAGAAGCCTAGAGCGTCGGGGTCCCCGTCATGAAGATTAAGTAGAGGATCCGTGGGAACGGATCCTCAGTACCTCGGCCACGTCTATTCTATGCAGACGTGTTAGCGAGGCTAGACCACGGAGCTAAGTTGGGCTAGTGGCCTGCCAAGAAAGTCTTGGACCGTGTACCCTGTTTGTTCCTGATTCGCTTTTGCTAAGCGGAGCCTTGCCAAGAAAGCCTTTGGATATTGTACTTTGTTTGTTCCTGATTCGCTTTTGCTAAGCGGAGCCTTGCCAAGTCTTGGAAACTTTCATGCCAAGTTGTTTTTGGACAATACTTTTTATTTGAATGCTTTTGCATTTTGGACTATTACCTTTTCTACTGTTTTTATTCTTCAATAAAGTAGTTAGCTGAATACCGTCTTTGTGTGTGTGATTAAGGGGCCGGCCAAGTCCGTGCATTGTGACACAAAGAAAACCTTAAATTATGATTGTGGTGTGTTCATTTCACAGGATCTTAACGTTATAAGACTCATTAAAGTCGATAGATTTTCCTTCTGTTTAGACATGCATAGATAGGGTTGATCTCTTGGTTCCCATTGCCCCATTGATGTATTCTTATTCTTATTTTAATGCTATCCTTAGTATTGGCACTGGTGACAACTACTGTAGTCTTCCCAAAAATATTTGTTGATTACTCTGGCCAACACACATTTTGGTGCCTCAAATGTTAGCCCTGTTTCTGGGTATATTTGACTTGCTGATTCCAAAAATGGCACTGGTTTTCCTCTACTAGTTCTCGTTTTTGAGATACAGAACATAGGCAACTTACCATACATAGGGGGCGCGGTAGCACAGTAGTTAAAACTGCTAGCTGCAGGAATAGCTGCTAACTGGAGGGTTAGCAGTTCGAAGCTGTGAGTTAGGGTGAGCTCCTGACTGTCTGTCCTAGCTTCTGCCAACCTAGTAGTTTGAAAGCATGCAATGTGAGTAGATCAATAGGTACCACTTCGGAGGGAAAGTAAAAGGGTACCCCATGCGGAGATGCAGACATGCTGGCAAAGACATTGGAGACTTCTTCAGACAGTAGGCTCCCCGGCATGGAAAATGGAACAAGAGCACCTCCCCATTGCCAGAGTTGAGCATAGCCTGTAGATGCCGGAGATGAAAAAGGGGAAGGCCTTTACCTTATCTGTGTATTGTATATCGTTGTTGTGTAAAAAGCATTGAATGTGTACTGTAATCCGCTCTGAATCCCTCCAGGGAGATAAAGTGGAATATAAATAAAGTGTATAATTATTACTAGTATTATCATATTACCAGTGGTTGTCCATATATCAGTCACCCATAAATAATCATAACATTGCCTAAGAAACTATAGCTGATGCCATCTATCCAATGCAGTTTTCTGAATCGGCACCCAAACAACTCCAGGAACAGACTGAAAAACCAAGACACCAAGAGTTTTGTTTTTGTTGCGCTGTATTCTTAGAATCATAGAGTTAGAAGAGACCTCGTGGGCCATCCAGCCTCTATTTTAAAGCCTCCAAAGAAGTAGCCTCCATCACATTCCGTGGTGGGATTATTGTGATTATTCGGATGATACCAAATTCTAGCTTTAACAAAATAAAAGAAAACGAGGCACCTTAGTTAATGTGAGTACCCCATTAAATGTAGTTTTGGAAAATGTTTTTCTTCTTAGTGAACTGCCTATGTTTTTTTTCTTTTTAAAGCAGAACGTGGAAAACTTACTTGGTGAGGTATCCTTAAAAGTAATGTTTGCAAAAGTGTTAAAACAGAGCAGGGAAGAGGGATTTCCCTCTTTCTTTTTGAAACAGAGCTTGAACATCTAAGCAAACCATTTTATCCTTCAACTTTTCCTGTGTGGTTTTTTAAATTAAATTTTTTTTATTTACCTTATTTATACCCCTTCTTTGTCTACCCTGAGGGGGACTCAAGACATCTTACATATGGCACCTACACAGTGCCTCAAAACATGCAATATTCACTTTAACATTATTTGGATTAAAATTACTAACATAATAAACGTGATTAAAATACATTCAAGCTTAAAAGCACGCCATCCAGGGATCAAAGTCTGAGGCTATCTCATAATCAATTGTACATATTCCACATTAAAATTACTGCACTCCCCTATTTTTCGAAGGCCTGTTCCCAGAGCCAGGTTTTTACTCTCCTATTGAAGGCCAGAAGGGAGGGGGCTGATCTGATGTCACCAGGAAGGGAGGTCCACAACTGAGGGGCCACCACTGAGAAGGTCCTGTCTCTCGTCCCCACCCGGCGCGCTTGCGAGAAAGGTGGGACTGAGAGCAGGACCTCCTGAGACTATCTTAGTCTCTGAGTTGGTTCGTAGAGGGAGATAGGTTCGGACAGGTAAGCTGGGCCGGAATGACTTAGGACTTTATAGGCTAAAGCCAGCACTTTGAATTGTTCTCGGTAACAGACTGGCAGCCATGGAGCAGATGTAACGGGGTGCTCCCTGAATGCCGCTCTGGTGAGCAACCAGGCTGCCGCTTGTTGGACCAATTGAAGCTTCCGAACAGTCTTCAGAGGCAGACCCACGTAGAGCGCATTGCAGTAATCTATACGGGATGTAACCAGAGCTTGGACCACTGTGGCCAAGTCTGACTTCCCAAGATATGGGCGCAGCTGGGGCACAAGTTTTAATTGTGCGAAAACTCCTCTGGCCACTGCTGTAACCTGGCGTTCCAGGCTCCATGATGAAAAATGTGAATGGCAAGCACTGAACAATTATGTTTGACAATTAATGGGCCTGTCCCCATGACATCACTGTGGCTCCTAACTGACGCACACAGTCGTTGGACATGAATGTGCAATTAACACAGTTGTAAAAACCTGCTGCTTAGTAAGCCACAGGCACAATTAACTGATGAACTGCTCTTCTTTACAAACTCCTGGTCTTCAGTTTGAATAACTAATGCAAATATTTCCATAACCTAACCTCCTTTTAATTGTTTGATAGAATGGCACAGAGAGGACCCCAGTGTACAGCTGATTATCATTGGACCTGCAGTAAGTTTCTCCTCTTTTATTTCCAGGCAGCCTTTCTGAAATATGTATCTTTGATTTTGTTCTGCCCGTATTTACATTCCTGTGTCCTTGCAAATGGGAGCTTTTAACTGTGTCCCAGAAAATTCTGTGTAAGCTTCCAGTGAATTGTAACACCCTGTGGATTTGGCCTGTCTGGCCTCAATAGCACGAAAAACTGGTAGTTGCCATATGATGGTTTCTTCTGCTATTGTACTAAAACATAAATTACATCATTTTTCAACCAAACCTGCTTCCTCTTCCACGTGGACTTCTTTGGCAAACTTGATCACTCTTTTCATCAACCTTCCTTTATTATGAACACACTACTAAAGTTTTATGTTCGCCTATTGCTTTCTCCACTAGGAGCAGGTCTTTTGTAAATGCAATGGATCTTACTTGTCCATTCAATTCTAAGTTTCTCCTAAATACATTTAAATAATTAAAGATATGTGGCTTAGAAAAGAAAATGTTGCTCCTGGTAGAACCCTTTCTTGTTTACCAACTCTGTGGATTACACTGGCTAACACACATTTTGATGCCTCAAATGTTAGCCCTATTTCAGCCAAGGAACAAGCAAGGGCAGTCATCAGGTTTGTGGGAAATCTGGAAAGTTTGGCTACACCGTGAGAACTCCCAAATAAACATATAATGGAAATAGTGTGAGGATGAAAAAGGAATCTGATGTGAAGCGTTAGAATTATATTCACTTACAAGATAATATGTTATACATTGGGAGAAGCTTCATATGTAAGTCAAGTATACATCATTACTATTATGGAGCAGGGAATTTTGCAGTCTAACCTGCAGGCCCAAGCAGTGTGTCTGCTCCTGCCCAGTATACAAATATTTCATCATCGGGGGGAAAATATTTCCAGCCCAAAATTGCATTGCTTCAGGTTTTTCACAAGATGGTCCAAAATGGTATTTTCTTTGGAAATTAAGTAGAGAAAGTAAGTCAACGAAGCCATGGGGGTCTTACAGATTCAAAAATGGGGTGGAGGACAATGCCCAAACCATCTGCAATTGCCTAGATCCCTAATGATCCACGTACATATTCGTACATAATGGTCCTCCTACCCAAGTTTTAACTGAACAGTCTTCCAAAAATGTTTTCTGTGAAAAAACTTTTAATTTTTTTAAAACTTCTTTAAAATCTATGTCAGATTATGAAGATTGTATTGAAATTCAGCGTGCCTCTGCTTCAAAAACAAAATTTGAATCTATGCCACTGGACTACTGGGTAGGATTGATAGATGTACATAGCTTCAGTGGCTGGAAAGGCTATCTGAGCCATGCTCCCCTTCGTCGCCATCTATCGATGCAAATCAGACTTTTCAGTTTATGCTTACGCCAAAAACAAATGTAGGAGTAAGTTGGATGCCGCCCTGGATTTATATATTCAGCAGTCGGACATACAGCTCAGTTTCGAAACTCTTTTAAAGTACATACATGAAAAAATGTCATTCATCACTTTTGCGGTGAATCCAAAATTTTCATATACCAAAATCAATGCTTGTGATTTTATCCAGTATTTCCTTGTACCAAAAGAAAGGTTTGTGGTTATATTTAAAATGTTTTTTTCCTTTATCCCCAAACCTACAACACTATGCAACCCACTCAGGCAATAGGAGTAGATGAAAGAAGGAAGAACTTTGTGGGCTCTCAAGGCTTAGGGACAGAGTTCGGTTTCCGTGGAGGGGAGGAAGACTTCTGAAGGGTTCCAGTACTGAAAAAAATTAGGAATCACTGGCTTAGCAGACTGGAAATGTATTGAATAATTTTTAAAGACTGCCCCAATAAATGATGCTCACCCTTAGCAGGATTTCTTTCACTAAAAAGATGTGACTCAAATACAATAAATACGAGGGTTATCCAGAAAGTAAGATTACAAGGCACGTAGCTCTCATGGTGAATTTTCACAGGGGAAGTTGTTATCACTGCCATGTAGTGGGAAGCCAACAGAAGTGAACGAGCAGTGCCAGTCGTCAGTAGCTTATTGACTGGCATTGTGGTGAAGGTTAGAGATGAGCGTCCTCATTCCATTTCTGGCGTTCACTATTGTGTAGTTTTAATTATGGGTGTTAATCTTGATGTTTTAGTTGTGTTTTTAGCATATGTAAGTCGCCCCGAGCCTGACGGGAGTGGCGACTAATAAGTCGAAATAAATAAATAAATAAATAAATAAATTTCCCTCCAAGTGCAAAGTTTGCACTGTAATATACTACTTAAATGCTAAGGGCATGAACGCGAAATTGTTTCAGTTTATGGAGAGGACGTAATATCCAGACAGCATGTGACAAAATGGATACAGAATATATTATGAGACCATGAAGAAACTTCATAGAGCCATCCAAACAAACTTTGTGGAATGCTAACAGTGGGAGTCTGTCTCCTTCAAGACAATATGCGTCTGCACACCGCTCATGCAACACGAGACTTGTTGACTTCATTTGGTTGGGATCGTCTAAGCCAGTGTTTCCCAACCTTTTTTGAGCCGTGGCACACTTTTAACATTAAAAAAATCCGGGGGCACACCACCAATCAAAATGACACAAAATGACACTGTAACACAGTAAAGAACGGCTGGGGGATGGTGAGCTGCTGGGAGCAGCTGCTGGGAGTGCCGAAGCCAGGGGAGGAGCCAAGCCACACCATGCCCCGCCCCTCCCCTGGCTTCAGTTCTCCCACAGCTTCGCCAGCCTTGAGGGGGGAAGTGCTAAGCCAGCATTGTGCTGGCTCTGCCACCGCTGGCGACTGCTGTGAAGGCTGCTGCTGGGGGAGGGGTGGAGCCAGGCCACACCATGCCCCTCCCCCGGCTTCAGTTCTCCCACAGCTTCACCAGCTTTGAGGGGGCAAGCCGGCAGTGTGCTGGCTCTGCCATCGCTGGCTTGGCACCGGGGGGAGGGGCATGGAAGCTTTTTTCCGCAGACAATATGGAAAGGCTAACTGGCTTAGCTATAAGGATATACTAACCAATGAGGGGCATCTGAAAGAATTCTCAGAGTTAAGGGAACTCGACAAGTCAATGAACTGGCTTCACTATTTTCAAATTAGAGACGTTTATAACAAAGACTTAATTACAGGGTTCGAAAAGAAACAAATGTTTTGGGACAGATTATTGGATAAAAAAGATAAAAGAGTCTCTGCACTCTATGGGAAACTTTTGGAAGTAAAAACTGAACGAGATTTGATTAAAAATTGCATGATTAAATGGGCGCAAAATTTCGGACACGAGATTCCCTTAGCCCGTTGGGAAAGACTCTGGAAGATGCATTGGAAATTCACATATGCTAATGATCTTAAGGAAAGTAACATCAAGATATTCCACAGGTGGTACCTTACCCCCTTAAAAATAGCTAAATATAATAAGAATTACGATATGAATTGTTGGAAATGTAAAACAGTGCCAGGAAGTTTTTTCCATCTTTGGTGGAACTGTAAGAAGGTACAAAAATTTTGGAGGGACTTATATACTGTAATGAAGAATATGTTGAATTTAGAGATCCAATTAAAACCAGAGTTTTTCTTGCTGGGCTTGTTGGATTGCCACTTAGAACTGAATACTGGAAAAAAATTTGTTTACTGCGTCACAGCAGCGAGAATGTCTCTAGCCAAGAAATGGAAAGAAGACTCTGTCCCAAGCATCCAAGACTGGGCCTCCAAACTGTTCGAGATTGTGAAAATGGACCCTTTGACACAAGCAATAGACCAAATGAATAATAGTAGGAAAACGGACTGGTCAAAGGTGGTGGATTTCTTTAAACAAAACAAATTTGAAGGATGGTTGGAGATTACTGTGTAAATAAGATATAATTACTAGGAACAAGGATGTTAAGTAAAACACATCGGTTGTATACGTTATAATAATTTAGAAGTTTAAGAGATAACATCGTGAGAGATGTTATAGGTGGCAGTTGGTAAGGTTGGAAGTACTCAGTTTAATGTCTAGTGTCGTAACTAGTGTGTCAGTCTTTGTAAGGATGTTGTTAGTGTGAAGTCTATGTATGTTTTATGTTAAATGTTGTTTTTAACAATTGTGAAAACTAATAAACATTACTTTAAAAAAAAGGCTGGTGAAGCTGTGGGAGTGCTGAAGCTGGGGGGAGGGGGCGGAGCCAGGCTGCGTCATGCCCCCCCTCCCCCGGCTTCAGCTCTCTCACAGAGGAGGAGCATGAGCGATGGATGGGCCTCAGTAGGCGGGGCTCCTCCTCCGCGCGGCTTCAACAAGCAAGGGGCGAGAGTCATGGCAGGAGTCATGGCAGATTGGAGGCTGGTTGGGGAAACGGCCGAAGGAGGCGGTGCCCCGGTCCCTTCTTCTTTTTCTTTGCGGCCGCCCGTCCCTTCCTCTCCCAAGCAGCAGGAGTTCGGCAGGAGGAGGGGGGAAGGAAGGGGGGCCGAGAGCTTTTCTCGCGGCACACCTGATGATCGCTCACGGCACACTAGTGTGCCACAGCACACTGGTTGAGAAACACTGTTTTTAAGCCACCCCTCTCACAGCCCCGATCTCGCACCCAGTGACTCTCATCTGTTCACTAAATTGAAGGAACACCTTGGTGGAAAACACTTTTCCGATGAGGAGGGGGTGAATATCGAAGTGACAAACTGGCTGAAAAAGGCAGAGGGAAAGTTCTATGACACAGGCATCAAAAACGCACCATACAGATGACAAAATGTATTGACCTGAATGATGATTATGTGAAAAAATAATGTAATACCTGTGCTACAATCCATATAAGTTTTATTAAAATATATTTATTCTTTGTATTTTGTAACCTTACTTTCTGGATAACCCTTGTATTTCTCAAACAAGTGTCAGGAATCAACTTTCCACATTAGAGATTTTTTTTTTATCTCAATGGACTGTTTTCTTCTGTCCTTCCTCCTCCTATGTGTATTAGATCCAAAGTTGGAGGTGATCGGAATATGAAAATGGGTGGTTATAGTTCCTAAACCTCCAGAAGCCGCTCACCCCAGTCTAGATAAAAGCTTCTGGTGAAAACACAGAGTATGGAACTAGAGAAAACACATCAAGTTCCCTTTTCCCTTAGAATGTCATTTCTACTGAACTTCTTTGTGTTTTAAATTATGTTTTGGGGTGAGGAGCATCAACCACACCGAGGCATAGTGAGGTGGGGAGAATATCAGAATGAGATTTCAGATCAAGTGACCTGAAGTCAGCCCAGACTTTCCTGCATAGCTAAAACTGTGGAAGATCTTTCCTTTGAATATCCTGAATCCCAGTGAAATAGCCTGAGTCAAACGGCATAATGGCAATAATCATTTTAATAGTCTTTATGTTAAGCAGGAGCTCCTGGTCAGAACCATGGTTTGGGGAAACCCTCCTTCATGGCCAGCCCTATTGTTAACCAGGGTGAGTCAATGGCCTGAAGTAAAAGATGCTGGTGTCAGTCTCCCAGCCGTTAAACCTGAGCCCCCGTTAAACCTGACAGATGGCTCAATGTTGCCCCACAGATGTGGTGTTGAAGCAAGGCCCTACCTCCAAGTGACATGGAACGGGGGAAAGGCATTCCCAAGGCTTTAGGTATGAGAATGTCTTGGGCCAGCCACACCCATCCTTAATGTTTTTTTCCTGCTGAAAAGAGCACCCATCTTCCCCCACCAGTATTGCTGTTTTCTTTGGACAGTGCTGTTTGCTTTTCTGAGCATGTATATCGGCCTTCTTGGCCTCCATAGTAGGCAGGCAGTTATCCCCTGTGGAGCAAACGTGTTCCATGACTACTGATGAGCTGTTGATTTCTCTTTCTACGCCTCTCACGTTGGCTCCAGCAGCTCATCTCTGTGTTCCGCTCCGTTCAGGCTATTTTGAGGCCATTTCAGCTGGTCTGTGTTTGCACATAATTAACAGATGTTAGCTGGTAGCAAATGACGAAGACTTCTGTCTGGCAAGAGCCTTTACAAAACTCTAGCTGAAAATGGATTTAGGCAGGGGTGGGAGCAGGCACGTCAGGTCAAGCTGATGTACTAGGAGCAATCCAGGTGAAAATATTTTGGGTTGCAATATTGGGATAGCTTGGCATTAGGGACACCAAGGTTGAGTGAGTGGGACAGAAATATGCCCCCTTCTCTTTGACCCAAAATTTACTGCAGGTTAACTTATCAAGGTATGTAGAAAACTCTTTGGAAATTTCAATCGAAGAAGAATACACTTGGGGACAACACTAGCCCCATAAGAGGACCAGAAGATGTAAATAGCATGTTAAAACCACTGAGCTATTTGCAATTAATTATTTCTCCTTATTACAAAAGTATAACTTTCTCACATTCTGATTATAAAATAATGAGCAATAATATCACTCATTTTGTGGTGTAACTGTAACTTTACAGTTACTCTTATGGATGCAGTGGTGTGGGTTAGCTAAGTGGTGGAAGAGGGGCATCATATGGTGCATTGTGTGTCTCCTGCTCTTTTGTGGGTATTGAGACAACACTGGGATATATTTATGTATTTATTACGATCGATGACCAACACCAAAAAAAAAACCCAACGAACATCAGAATGGGAACATATACATTTAGGTATTAAGAAACACTGCCAAAAGCAGTTAATGCCCAGTATTGAATATGATAGTGAGATAGACAGGAAGCTATGAATCATGGACAGGAGATGGACAGGAGACCAGTGATTTGTAGCATCCAGATGATTGCTTTTTAAAAACGAACACCAAGTTATTTAATTACTTTTGAGAAATAGAATATTAAAAATACTTTTCAGTATGTAATTATATCACTGACCTAGCACTGAAGGGTGGTTTCAAATGATAACTCAGAGAGTAATTTCAACGTTATCTATACACATAATAAAATGGGGGGGGGGGGGGAAGCTCCCACCATTCAGGAGACACAAATGGCCCTCTGTCCAATTACATTGCATGTTATAGCGAGCGCCATGAACACATACAACAGCCCTGCCAGCGTCCTCCACAAACACAATCCTGCCCACCACCCAAGTGAAGGCTTTCATACAGGGACAATTTCATCCTAGATTTTCTGTTTTTCCTCCACCACAGACATCCCAGTGTTCCTTATTCTCTCCATTGGTGTGGAATTTGCATGATCCTACCCACTGCCTTTCCATTCTTTCCTACCCTTTCCTATGCTGCACAGCAAACAGGGGAATTGATCAACAACTGAGCATACTGGAGGGGTTTTGGGGGACTGACTCAACGTGATGGAAGTTGTAGTTCACCCTGCATCAAGACATAGCACTGTTACCCTCTTTGACAATGTACATGGACCACATTTGACATACAGAACCCCCATGACCAACAAAAAAGTACACAGAACCCCCATGGCCAATTGAATATACAGGAGGGGTTTGAGAGGGAACTGGCCTTCATTTCCGGGAGTTGTAGTTCACCCACGTCCGGAAACACTGTGACCACCACCACTGACAATAAACCAGGACCGCACTTGGCACACCAACTGAACCTACTGTGAGGGGTTTGAGGGGACTGACTCACCATGGTGGGAGCTGTAGTTTACCCTGTGGCCAGAGAGCACATTGAACCACACCAACGATGCATCTAGAGCAAACTTGCCCAACATGACAAAACTAAGTACTGATGGAGTTTCAGGAGGTTAACCTGGCATGATGTGATTTGTAGTTCACTCACAACCTCATGCATTTTGTAAAATTGGAAAAAAAATGACTTTTTCAAATAACCCGGGCAACACCGGGTGCTCAAACTAGTAGGTGATAAAATTTCCACTTCTCCTGCAGGGTGATATGGAATTAATTGATAAACCCTATTTGGCTATAGTCATCAACTACACCTGGCAGTAACATCTCATGACTTACATATTACCTGCTTCCTATGAAGAAAGGTGTGGGAAATTTTATTAAAATCCTGCCTGGAACTGAAGTGTCCACGGCATACCCCATGTCTCCCAACATGAAAAAGGAAGTGGAGGATTTGCATGATTTTTTCATGAGAGAGCCCAGGATGGCTTCTTGTACATGCAGCATACATTTCCAAATATCCATATTTCTGTTGGATGATTTATTCTATTTTATTTATCTGTCACTTCAATCCAGCTTTTTTAGGATATGAGGGCAGCAGGCCATATACACAATTCAAAACATTTCTACATTTTGAACAAGATAAAAGCATATTAAACATAGCAACGATGAAACATATTAACACAACAATGATAAAACCAATTTTAAAGCTAAAATAATGTAAAACTATGGACGTGTATTCTTCAAAATAAATTAGTTTGCAAAGACCTTCATTAAAAAAAACATATTTTGGCTTGGGAATGCAATGGAAGTAACACTGGTGCCAGTAAGATCTTCAAGGGCAGGCTGCCACAGCGGAGATGGCCCTTTCCTGTGTTCTTGAAATGTATATTTCCCTCGCTGGAGAGACAACAAGGAGGCCACAATTCATGGACAGGTGTATATAGGGAGAGGTGCCCCCCCAGAATGGGGGACGCCTGGCTTGAGAGCAGTACGTGTGAAAAAGACCTTGGAGTCCTTGCGGACAACAAGTTAAACATGAGCCAACAATGTCATGCGATGGCAAAAAAAAAAGCCAATGGGATTTTGGCCTGCATAGTGTCTAGATCCAGGGAGATCGTGCTACCCTCTATTCTGCCTTGGTCAGACAACATCTGGAATACTTTGTCCAATTCTGGGCACCACAATTGAAGGGAGAGGTTGACTCTTAGTTGGAATATGTCCAGAGGAGGGCGACCCAAATGATCAAGGGTCTGGAGAACAAGCCCCACGAGGAGCGGCTTAAAGAGCTGGGAATGTTTAGCCTGCAGAAAAGAAGGCTGAGAAGAGACATGATAGCCATGTATAAATATGTGAGGGGATGTCATCGGGAGGAGGGAGCAAGTTTGTTATCTGCTGCCCTGGAGACTAGGACGTGGAACAATGGCTTCAAACTATAGAAAAGGAGATTCCACCTGAACATTAAGAAGAACTTTCTGACTGTGAGAGCTGTTCAGCAGTGGAACTCTCTGTCCCGGAGTGTGGTGGAGGCGCCTTCTTTGGAAGCTTTTAAACAGAGAATGGATGGCCATCTGTCAGAGGTGCTTTGAATGTGATTTTCCTGCTTCTTGGTAGTGGTGTGGACTGGATGGCCCACAAGGTCTCTTCCAACTCAGTGATTCTATACGACATCAGAGTTCCCTGGCTGAGAATTCTATGTAAATGTCCCTTCCTTGATTGGCAGGGTTTCATGGGATAGATGGCAGTCAAAGTGGAATCATAGTACTCCAATTGTGTTGTATAAATGGGTCCTTGTTTCTGAAGAATTTTCAAAAATTAAGTGTTCTAGCCAAGAAGGCCAATACAGAGGGAAATGGTAACATGTCCAATAGAGCAAGGAGTAAGCTTGCTCTGTTTATATAAGAAACAATCAGGACAAATCTACGCAGCTAGAACTGTGCTTTTTCTCTTCAGGACATGTTTTATATGGTTCTCTTTCTCCCCGAAGAGTCTTTGATGCAGTTTCCCTCTTCCATTAACGTGCCTTTTAAAAGTTTCAGTTGCTATGTTTTCATTAAGGCATCATGCTATCACATTACCTTTCCTTTTCATTGTGCTGATGTTTTCCTTTTCTCTTCTTTTTTAATCTTTGTTTCTTTCCACTCTGATACACCACAAGATTTGAAAGCGAAGTGGTGTGGAAGAGAAAATTGGGAACAAGTATAACGCGGTTTCTGGTTTCGACTCTTCCATCCCCCCCGAAAGTCTTCAGGCGCTTCAGTTGTCGCTTTGCATTTGCTTCACTTTCCCTACAAATGAAGTATTAGAAGAGAATGAATCCACCAGGGCCCCACACAATTGGACAATTCCTCAAATGTTATATATCCTAAGCATATTGTGCTTGCTTAGGGATATTTGAAAATTTTACTTTTTTGCGTGTGAGAAAGGTTGGGAGAAGGCTCTTGAGATTTATCAAAAAGGAAGAGGAATGGTAAAGCAGAGATGGGAACATATGAAGGCATCTTAGATTGGATTTATAAAACACTTCTCTAACACCTTTTGGTGTTAAAGGAAAGATATTGTTAGTATATATTTTCCATTAGTCCTGACCAGGGATTTTGGGAAATGCAGTCCAACATCACCAAGAGGACCAGTGTTTGCAACAGGAAAACACTGGCATATTGTATATGCTCAAGTATAAGCCAAGTTTTTCAGCCCTGTTTTTGGCTGAACTCTTATATTCGAGTCAAGGTTATTTATTATTTTACTCTGCTGCTGCTATTATTATTATTATTATTTTACTCTATTTATTATTATTACATTTACATTATTTTTCTCTATTTATTCTTAATACATTTATTGTTTATTATTTTTATTCACTTTATTCGTTTTCTCTATTGCTATTATATTTTTCTCTATTATTATTATTTATTGTTTTACTCTATTTATTATAATTAGATTAATTATTTTACTGTTCTAGAAGCATTCTCTCCTGATGTTTCGCCTGCATCTGTGGAAAGCATCCTCAGAGGTTGTGAGGACCTCACATAATTAAATTTTATCTTCACTCAATTTTATTACATTTATTACTTTATTATTATTACATTTATTTTATTACATTTATTCTTTTACTCTATTATTATTGGAGAGATACGTAAGTACATTAACACTGAAGAAGGTTAGAATAATGGTTTGACAGTCTTATCTTAAATTTCAGCTTTATGTAAATATTCAAAAACATTTAACCTACTGCTGCCTCAATTAATGTAATTTTATTAATATCTGTTTTTATTTTGAAATTTTCCAGTAGCTGCTGCATTTCCCACCCATCGGCTTATACTCGAGTCAATACGTTTTCCCAGTTTTTTGTGTATTAACACATTGGCTTATACTCGAGTAAACAGTGTTCCCTCACTTATTGCGGACCTGCTGTTTCGCGGATTAAAAAATAAATAAAAATATATATCATGGTATTTTCTCTGTTTTGTGGAGTTTTGCCGCCTCCAGTCCTCAGTCCTCCTTCCAGCCTTGAAGGGCCTTTCCTTCACTTTATTTTAAGTTTATAAAGACTTAAAATAGTGTATAACTACTAAAATAATGTGTAAACATTAAAATAAATAGAGTATCCCTACATTGCGGTTTTTCACTTATTGTGGGAGGTCCTGGAACCTCACGCCAGCAATAAGTGAGGGAACACTGTATGCTGTAAATAAAAGGAGCAATCAAGTCACGGCAAAACAGAGGAACAGATAAATAAAAGTAGTCATCTGCCAAACTGCCTGGGGAAAAAGAGGAATGCTCAAGAGTGGAGGATGCATTAAAACAGTGAAATTAGGCTGCTATAGATTGGGGGGGGGGGGGAGACTATCTTTGGTCTCTAACTAAATAGAATCAGTAAGAAAAAGTTTCCTTTTGAGAAGATTACATTGGTGCACTGCGCACACCATCTTCAATATGCTACTCAACATTATATTTCCCTCATACTCTCCATGTTAAAATGTAGAGGATGCTTTGCCAGAATACAGAATGGGGGATGCCTGGCTCGATAGCAGTACGTGTGAAAAATATCTTGGAATCCTCATGGACAACAAGTTAAACGGGCCAACAATGTGATGCGGTGGCTTTAAAAGCTAGTGGGATTTTGTCCTGCATAAATAGGAGTCTAGTGTCTAGATCCAGGGAAGTCATGCTACCCGTCTATTCTGCCTTGGTCAGACCACACCTGGAATCGCACTGTGCCCAATTCTGGGCACCACAATTGAAGGGAGAAGCTGGAATGTGTCCAGAGGAGGGTGACTACAATTATCAAGGGTCTGGTGAACAAACCCTGTGAGGAGCGACTTAAAGAGCTGGTCATGTTTAACCTGCAGAAGAAAAGGCTGAGAGGAGACATGATGAGGGACATGTATCAAGATGTGAGGGGAAGTCATAGGGAGGAAGGAGCAAACTTGTTTCCTGCTGCCCTGGAGACTAGGATGCAGAACAATGGCTTCGAACTACAAAAAAGGAGATTCCACTTGAACGTTAGGAAAAACTTCCTGACTGAGAGAGAGAGCTGTTCAGTAGTGGAATTCTCTGCCCTGGAATGTGGTTGGGGCTTCTTCTTTGGAGGCTTTTAAACAGAGGCTGGATGGCCATCTGTCAGGGGTGCTTTGAATGCGATTTTCCTTCTTCTTGGCAGGGGGTTGAACTGGATGGTCCACAAGGTCTCTTCCAACTCTATGATACTGTGAATGAGATAGTTCTTTCTTTTTTTTCCCAATAGGTTGATCCAGTGTTTGCAGAAGAAGTCAAGGAAAAAGTAGAAAGGTAGGCTGCTAGTAATGTCATTGCCTTATGTACAAATAATGTTTTAAAATGCAGCTCTATTTAGTTTATGTAACCCCCCCCCCCTCAACCTACCCCCACCCCCTTTCTGTTCAAAGACATGCATAAATGACTTTCAGTCCCAAAGGGTCATGAGGCGTTGGTGCACTTGGGAATATTCATTCTTACAGACACTTTGGGGTTAACTTGAGTTTGGGATTGTGAACCCCATTGCCATTACTTATCTGTCAACCACTTATGTTTATATTTCTCTAGTATATGAGGAGGAAGACCAGCATTCAAAAATGGAGCACTCAGAAGTCCAGGAGAAAGGACTTGTAACTGTGAAGTCTAATGAGAATTTCTTGTCTCTGTGAACTTTATTTTAGGCCACAGGGTACTGTGTTTTCACACCCTGGAAGTAGCAGTATGGCAGAGCTTTTACATTCAAAATGCATTCTTGTTAGTACTGAATTTAAGATTATTTCATTGTGCCTTGAACTGAGAATTTAGCCTTTGAACTGATTGACTGACTTTTTTTTCACCAAATGTAGTGAGCTAACTGCAACTTTAGTCTCAGGACAAGGAGATCCATTGAAATGAATGGAACTTGTTAATCGGCACTTGCTTCAGTCCTATTCTTAAATTGTTTGCTGTTAACTATTTTAAGTAGAGCTGACTGAGAAAGCAGCATAATAGACTAAAAAAGAGATATTCCTTCACTCACAAAAATTGAAGCATAATCCCTGTCCACCCTCTGTAGTTTCTGAGATCTCAATCGGCAGTATTAACACAAGTAAATGTATAACTTCACATCCTTTAGCAATGAAGAAATCACTTTGCTTTTTTGACAGTGGAATGTGATTTTGCGCTCATTTCCACATTATTGTGCTTTTGTCCACAATGCCTCTTCTTGTAGGTAAAGGTAAAGGTTTTCTCTTGACATTAAGTCCAGTCGTGTCCGACTCTGGGGGTTGGTGCTGATCTCCATTTCTTAGCCAAAGAGCTGGCGTTGTCCATAGACACCTCCAAGATCATGTGGCCGGCATGACTGAATGAAGCACCGTTACCTGTTGCATTACAGTCAATTGTTATATTTCAGTGAATTCCTGTTGCCAGAATTAAAAAGCCCAGGTATGAGGAGCTCTCGGTTGTGCAGTGGGTTAAACTGCGGAGTTGTTGAACTTGCTGACCAAAAGGTCAGCGGTTTCAAATTGGGGGAGCGGCGGGGGCTCCCACAGTTAGCCCCAGCTTCTGCCAACCTAGCAGTTCAAAAACATGCAACTGTGAGTAGATCAATAGGTACCGCTTCGATGAGAAGGTAACGGTACTCCATGCAATCATGCCAGCCACATGACCTTGGAGCCATCTATGGACAACACAACATAGTGAACAGATCTAATACGGGTTACCAGCACCCCCTGACCCAGTCTCATCCAGCCAGGTAGTGCAGGCCTGCTCCTTACCCAGGACCTTAGAATTCAGTATTCAAAGTGACTAGGACAAATGTCAAATTCAAGGCCTGTGGGCCAAATCCAACTCAACATGTCATTTTATGTGGCCCTACAAATGCTGGACTACCACTTCTGTTTTCCTCATCATGAGACCTTATCATGACTAGAGCTGATGGGAGTTGGGATGCAGTGACATCTGGCAATGATGTAATTTATTCTTTTGAGTCAGGAGAGTGGGTTTTGGATTTAGATGCAAGGTTTGTGGGTATGGTACCTGACATTAAAATGCCTTTTTACCTTTCCTCAACCCCAGAGCTTCAAAGTCTGTTGGGTTGCAATCTCCTTTATCCCCAGTCCACATGGTGGTTAATTGAAAGTGATGGGAGACCCAAACTGGGTACAAATAAAGAGTGCTGACCACTGTGGAAAAAAACTATGAGTCGCTCTTTACCCACAGATTCTCCATCCATGGATTCAACCACCCTTTGAAGGCAACCATAATAATGCTAATGTGGCCCTCAATGAAAATGAGTGACATCCCTGGAGTATTGGTATTATTTGGTATTAGGCGATCCCTCATAGCTCAAGGATGATAGTCCTCCAGATGTGGTGTCTTGGTGGTGGGTCCGTAAGTGGCTGTGGAGCCCTATTCTTGATCTGCATCTTCTCCTGCAGTGAGGGCATCGGTTTCCAGGTGGAAGGCGGTCCTGGCCAGGGTTAGCTTGATGCGCCTTCCTCTTGGCACATTTCTCTCTTTCGCCTTCCGTTCGTGCCTCTTCAAATTCCGGAGCACTGCCGGTCACAGCTGACCTCCAGTTAGAGTGCTCAAGGGCCAGTGCTTCCTAGTTCTCGTTGTCTATGCCACAGTTTTTAGGGTTGGCTTTAGGCCCATCTTTAAATCTCTTTTCCTGTCCACCAACATTCCATTTCCCATTCTTGAGTTCAGAGTAGAGTAGCTGCTTTGGGAGATGGTGATCGGGTATTCAGACAATATGGCCAGTCCAGGGGAGAACCTTTGCATACAGGCGTACCCCTCCACCCCAATAGGATTGCATTAGGACCCTTGGCTGAAACCCTGGGAAGTCACTACCAGTCGATGTCAACAATACAAATAAAGCAACTTCCTCTGACTTCTCTGTTTCTAAAATAAGAACACACAGCTGTCCCCCAGCCACATGCCTTTTAGTATCATTGAATGGCCCTGGAGTCCCATGTCTGGAGGCCAATTAACAGACTCAACAATGTTTGCTCGGTAGGGCGGATGGGGTACATTTGCTGAAGGAGATCCCCCAGGAAGACCTTCATGCTGCTGTGAAGAAATGCTTTGCTGTTGTGAACAGTTCCATTTCAGAGGGGATGTCAGCCGCACTCTTAGAGGTAATTACATCTGAGCATTGAGCTCTGCACAGAGCGTTCCCTTACTTTTCTCCATTTGAAATCTCCATCAGCCTTGCTGTCTGCCTTTCACTGCCTGCAAAAGATAACAACATCTTTCCTGCCACAGTCTGCTATAGTGCATGCAGTTTCTCATGGAGTGCATGAAATTTAACAATATATTTATTTATTACGGTCGATGACTAGCAGCAAAGAAATTTAACAATGCTCAGTGTTTAGTTATGGCTTAGCAGTATTTAAGGGTGTGTGCTAGACTTTATTTTGTAAGGCTTTGGGAGGGTATAATCTAAGCAGCAGCTTTTTTAAATGAGGTAGTTTATTTTGGATTTTTTCCCCCAGTCAAGAATTGCATCACAAAGCATGGAAAAGTCTGATATCCAAAGAATCCTGGACTCATAAAGTTGGAAGAGACCCCAAGTGCCATCCAGTCCAACGAAACTCAAAATAAAAGGCATAGAAATGGATACTTAGATTAAAAATAGGTGCACTGCATGGAGGAAAAACACTTATTTAAGTATGCAGAATTTTGTGTGAAGTTAGGAAGGTACACATACAAAAGGACTAGAAAATAGACTGCTCCATTGGGTATATTTACATGTTTTCTTCTAGATTGGTTATATTTTCCCTGATTCCTTATACATGAAGTTGCCCATTGTGCCGTGCTATTGTTTCTTCTCCCACTCACCGCCTTATTTTGTGCCGCTCTCCCACAGACACTCCTGTTAACCTTGACAGTAAAGTTATACCATCTGCCTGGGAAGCCGAGAGAAGATGGCTCTTGAAGGACAGTGCTGTTTTAATTAGGCAAAACCCCCTACCTGAAATGGTCAAAGGGAGGAAGCACCATCTGTCAAATTCCAGTTTTCATTAACAAGGGCAGAAGTTACACTGGAAAGCTGTTACGAAGCCACAGCCTGTTTATAGGATGCGTGAAAGAAATGATACTTGACGCTCTCTGAGTTTTAATCCCAGATTAAAGCATATAGCATAGTCTTCCCAGGTTTACCATCTACGATGTGGGTTTTAGTGAAAGAGCATATGCCTGAATGCTTCATAGATCGGGAAAACTAGCCCATCAAGGAGAAAGGTGTTAGTCAAGTTTCTTCCCAGATGGGATAGTTTTCTTCATACAAGGGAGAATGAGATTTCAGTTGTGTGATGATAGGCTGTTTGTTCATTTACTAACTATCCTGACTTTCTCTCCAAATGTGATTCACAACACATATGAAACGAAGATACATTTAAAATCCTAATGATAAAAACAAAACAAAAATTCCTTATTAAAAGTTTTCATTTTAACCGCTGTAAAATCATTTTAAAACATAAGAATAACAAATGCACAACATACACAGCGTTAAAAAATTGTTAGAATCGTAGAGTTGGAAGAGACCGCATGGGACATCTAGACCGACCCCATTCTGCCATGCAGGAAAAGCACAATCAAAGCACCTCTGACAGATGGCTGTCCATCCTCTGGAGTGTTGTAAGGTTTTCGGGTTGTATGACCATGTTCCAGAAGCATTCTCTCCTGATGTTTCGCCTGCATCTATGGCAGGCATCCTCAGAGATTGTGAGGTCTGTTGGAAACTAGGAAAGGGGGGTTTACATATCTGTGGAATGTCCAGGGTGGGAGAAAAAGCTCTTGTCTGTTTGAGGTAGGTGTGAATGTTTTAATAGGCCACATTGATTAGCATTTAATGGCCTAGCAGTTTTCAAGGTCTGGCTCCGTACTGCCTGGGGGAATCCTTTGTTGAGAGGTGATTAGCTGTCCCTGATTGTTTCTTGTTTGGAGCTCCCCTGTTTTTGAATGTTGTTCTTTACTCACTGTTATGATTTTAGAGTTTCTAACGGAGTTTCCTAGTTCCCAACAGACCTCACAACCTCTGAGGATGCCTGCCATAGATGCAGGCGAAACATAAGGAGAGAATGCTTTTGGAACATGGCCATAAACCCAAAAAACTTTCAACAACCCAGTGATTCTGGCCATGAAAGCCTTCAACAATACATTGTCCATCCTCTGTTTAAAAGCCTCCAAAGAAGGAGACTCCACTGAACTCCAGTGCAGAGAGTTCCACTGTTGAACAGCTCTTCTTACAGTCATGAAGTTCTGCCTAAACTTCAGGTGGAATCTTCTTCCCTATTTGAACCCATACTCCAGTAAGTCCTAGTCTCCAAGGCAGCAGAAAACAAGCCTGCTCCCTCTTCCGTATGTCTCCCCTCAACCTTTTCTTCTGCAGGCTAAACAAACCCAGCTCTTTAAGCCACTCCTCAAAGGGATTCATGCTTTCCAGACCTTGGATCATGATTGTCGCACTCCTCTGGACACCTTCCAGCTTAGAGTCAATATTCCTCTTGAATTGTGGGGCACAGGGTTGGACACAAGGTTATTATTCCAGGTGAGGAGGTCTGACCAAAGTGGGACTATGTCCTCCCTTGGTCTAGAGACATTATACTCTTTTTGATGACCCAAAATCCCATTGGCTTATAAACTTCTGCAACGGAGGCTGCACAGCTGCTTCTGGACGAGAGAGAGGCAGGGTGCTCCCTCCAGAGGCCCTGCCTCGTGCTTCCTTCTTCCTGCAATGTCCTGCAGACGAAAGAAGCACCGCAAGAGCGGAACCCAGCAGCAGGAGTGCCCCATTTGGCTGGTGAGGCCCGAAGATCACCTGGAAGAGGGCCGAAGATCTACTAGTAACTCCCGAGCTACCTAATGAGCGCCTCTGACCTTGGGTCTTGGCCTTGGGTCTTGGCCTTGGGTCTAAGACTAATAGTTATCAAAGGCCTGATGAAACCACCAGGTCTTCAAATCCCTATGAAAAGAGCAGAGTGGTGGGCCTCTCGTCTGGGGAGGCGTTCCACCGAGAAGGCCCTCTCCCTCGTTCCCATCAGCCATGCTTGAGATGGTGGTGGGAGCGAGAGGAGCGCCTCCCCGGTTGATTGAAGATTTCACGCTGGTTCATAGGGAGTTGTGATCACATAGATAGGTGGGGCCTGAATCATATAGGGCTTTATAGGTCATCTCCTGCACCTTGAATTGGGCCCGGCAACTAATCAACAGCTGGGCCCAATTCACTGCTTCCGGGCTGTCCATAATGGCAACATTTTAGGAATAAACTTAAAAACCAATTGAATAGAGGAATCTCGCTGAGCAAAGAAAATAATACCTTTGAAAAGCCATTCTACAAATGGGATGTTTGTAATTTGGCATTTATGCATAGAGGGGAAGAAGATATATAGAATGAATTTTTGTTCTGCATCCTTCTCAATGAGCTTTGGGTTGCACTCTTCATTAGGAAAACATAATCCTGGAAATGGGGATGTCACCTCTCTGTCGTTACAATGCAATACCATCAGAGTTATAGATGTTTTCGACTAAACAAATTTTGCACTTAAGGCTAGCACAAGCATCTTAAAATTGGGCACAGTAATTATCTACAGTCTAATTCATTTGACAAAGAGTAGTTAGTGCCAAGACGGCAACTGTCTTCTGCCTTTGTCTACCTGATAACATCATTCCAGGGCTGCAACTGTAATTCAGTCATCCATATTTTGTAGATAGAGACTTTTTTGTCCTTAATCTCCCGATGAGATGGAATGTCAGTTTGAACTGAGGATAAAACAGAGGGGAAATGCTCCTTTGGGGCTACAAAGGAAGTTGAAACATATATCAAAGGGGAGAGGGTGTTTTTTGATAGACCTTGCCAATTACCAATCTCCATATTTATTTATTTACATCATTCATATTCTGCCCTTCTCACCCTGCAGGGGACTCAGGGCAGATTACAATGTACACATTACATTTAGACACACAAACACACAAGACAGACAGAGGCAATTTAACATCTGGCCACCAGGGGGAGCTGTCGCACTCCTTCATTCCTCAGCGTGTTTTCTGGAGATCTTTTTTTATGGCCTCGTACATCAGTTAAATTTAGCCTCCCCACTAAGTGGTGCCTTAATTTCCTACTTGACAGATGCAACTGTCTTTCGGGTTGCAAAGGTTGACAACAGGCTACACAATAGGCCGAGAGCCCACCTCAACTCGGGCAGGCCTCAAACTCATGACCTTTTGGTCAGTAGAGATCTTATGCAGCTGACACCCAGCCAGCTGTGCCACATTCCTGTGCCATTGGTCCCATTCACTCTACCCCCATTCATATTCAGATATTAAAGATTGGTAGCCAGAAAACACTCAAAGAGCACATGATGTTCTTGAGAGGATTGGGGGGAGGGGGGGCTGAACTTGAGAATGAACACAGGATACATATACACTGTAGAATTAATGCAGTTTGACCCCACTATTTAAATTTTTCAGAAGGGCATTTAATGGGCTTTGTGAAGCCAAAGAACTGAATACAGGAATTCCTTAACAACTTTTAGTACAATATCGAGTTACATGTGAGTCTTCCAATTTTTAAAAAAATATATATAAACAAACATTTTTTCAAGAACAACTTGCTAGTTCTGCAAGCTTCAGTTCTAGGTACATCGTACAGTATAAATTCTGATTTCTGAAGCTAAAACAAATTAGACTCCCTTTATAATGAAGGGGTTTGCTTTCCACTATACCCCTTCCTCGTCACACCATAGGACTTTTAAAAACTACAAGGTACTAAAACATTTATAAAAACAAAGAGGATCTTTACACCTCTTTCAGATTCTGGGAAACAGTATGTGGAGTAAAGGTCAGAGCCCCCATTCCACGTAGCTTGTTAAAATAATGTCAGGGCAGGGGAGGCAAGTATGTATACAAAATGCTTAAAGTAAAGGTAAAAGGTTTTCCTTTGCCATTAAGTCCAGTTGTGTCCAACTCTGGGGTGGTGGTGCTCATCTCCATTTCTAAGCGAAGAGCCGGCATTGTCCGTAGACACCTCCAAGGTCATGTGGCCAGCATGACTGCATAGAGCACCATTACCTTCCCGCCGGAGTGGTACCTATTGATCTACTCATATTTGCATGTTTTCGAACTGCTAGGTTGGCAGGGAATCACACCGCTCACTGGATTCGAACCTGCGACCTTTCGGTCAACAAGTTCAACAGCTCAGCACTTTAACCCACTGTGCCACCGGGGGCTCCAAAATTCTTTAACACACCTGTAAAAAGGGCAAATTAAATATTTTCCTCCAGAAAGGTCTAACAGGCCATTCTGTTGCAAAAACTGGTGTGCTGCTCATGATAAAAACTACAAAAAAGGGAAAATACAGGCAGAGAACTAAGCAAGATTCAGTGAAGCTCCGGTTTTTTTAAATAAAAAAAAAGGCCATTGGAAGGATGATCTTGATTCAGGAAGGATTTATGCTCCGTGTAAGCTGTAGGAGCTCCCAGAGTAATGGTCTCCATAGCCTTGTTTCCTGCTGCCATAGTAATCTCTGTATCCTCCATAGCCACCGCTTCTGTTGCCCTATCGGCCACCTCCATATTCTCAACCTCCTCTAGAGAATCCACGGCCATGACCTCTGTCTCCTGAAGAGCCATGGGAAAATTTACCAACTGGTTAACTCTGATCTGACGGCCATCCACAGACTCTCCATTCATGGCTCTCGTGGCATCCCTAGCATCCTCTGGGCGGCAATAGGTAATAAAGCCAAACCCCTGGACTACTGAGTCCTTGTCTTTTACCACCACAACTTCTGCAGTGTCTCCATAGGGGGAGAACAACTGCTCCAGGTTCTGCTCATTGGTGTCAAAACTGACTCCTCCAATGAAGAACTTTCCTTCATCTGATGCCATTGTTCAGGTGATCGGTCTTGGAGCAGGTGATGCGCAAAGAGCCATTAACCACTGAGACAGGAGAAAGGAGTGAGATGGTGGCAAGAAAAAGCAATTTGACCCCACTTTAACCACCATGCTATAGAATCCCGGGAGTTGTAGTTTGGAATCAGTGGGGAAATGTACTTTTTTTCTGTTGGTATCCATTTTTATCATCTCCTATATTGTAATTTTATGTAATTGTTTGAAGCTGCTATAATCTGCATAGTAGTGCAGAAATACATTAAATACATAATTATACTGTGAGCAATCAGAAATTTGAAGTTAATGATTTGGAATACAACTTCCAATCCATATGGGACAAGCATATATCAAAGTCGACACGAGATTCCGTGCAAGGGGTGTATGGGTGGGTGTTTAACAATGTCTCACAGCCCAGTGATGAATTTGGATGAATTTGGAGAGTGGGGGTGGACTCTGAGAAGTGTAACAGAACCAAAACGGATGGTGTCTTTATAGCAGACATGTATTTGATTGCTTTTTTCTGTAATTAATCCATTGAGTCTACTAAATGTAGCAGATATTTATGTGCACGGATGTGTGTGAATTCAAGCTCAGAGAATCTACATTTCCAAAGTTTCCAACCGCCAGTGCTTTATACTTTGCTTCAGTGGCAATTACCTTAAAGGGAGATCATAGTCCACATACGTCGGAAAAAGTAATGACAGTAATTAAAAGTGCATTCTCCCCTAAGTGCCAGTGAATCAGTATGGATCGAACAACCTGGAGAGTGGATTTCTTTCTGTTATCTGACACTAGGATAATTGTACAAGATGAGCCGTTAAGCACTCAAAGGCTGTATTTTTCAAGGTTTTGAAAGCTGGAGTAATTAAAATGTGAGGTTGCTGGGTTTTGCTCAGCAAGTAAAACAGACTCAAGCTTAAATATGGAATCTAAACCAGTGGTTCCCAACCTTTTTATGACCAGCGACTGCTCTCCAACATTAGCACCAAAAGGGTTACGAATCGGTTTTTGGTCAACTTTAGATTCAGTTTGGTTATTTAGGGTGCTGATTCAGAAAATTGTATTGGATAGACTACATCAGCTCTAGTTTCTGATACAGAACATATGCCATCCAGTAGTCACAATCTGTTCACCCACAGAAAACCATATTTAATAATCTAGAGCTGATGTGGTTGTAGTTATCTTTCATGGGTAGTCAGGCTCTCCCCTCCCGACATCCCCGTTGCCTCAGCACTCATTGCCACATTGTTTTAAGGCAACAGTGTCGTAATGGTGAGGTCACAGACCATATTTTCGTTCCTGCAGAGCACTAGTGGTCCACGGGCCACAGGTTGGGAAACACTGATCTAAACCAAATGCCGAGGAGATGTGCTTCTTGGATGCATGTGGACCAAGTGGCCATCCCACCATATGTTTCTACTCCAGGCTTGGCAGACAACAGAAGACTGAGATGGCAACAATGAAAAGCTTAGATGTACACTGTCTTCATGCTCTGTACTCATCTTGTAGGCACAGATACTCTAAGTGATAAACAGTGTATTAAAGATGTATTTGACAATGGCTCCTAAATGAGGGGATAATAGAAGATCCCTTACAGAATTAATGTGTGTGTACCAGCATACCTGAAGAGCTGTTTTGAGGAATAAAGAAAAACTATATTGCATATGTTAGAAGATTTCAAAATGATCCACCTCTCTATATTGCATGGGGACAATGGGATGATGGAAGGATGTCAGCACTGAACGAAAGGTTGTTAAAAATGATGGGGGAGAGCCATTACGAGCAAAATAACAAGTTATCTCTGCATAAAAGGAGGATGGGGAAAATGATTTGGGATTAAAATTGAAGCCATTTAGATCTCATTGGAACATTAAACAGTGGTATTAAAGATAACTGCCTCCCCCTTCCCTCCCTTTACTGCATAGTTACAGGATGGGTGATGCCTGGCTTGTAAATTGGTCATGTGAAAGAGATCTAGCGGACAACAAGTTGAACGTGAGCCAACAATGTGATGCAGCAGCTAAAAAGCCAATGGGATTTTGGGCTACAGCAGACAGATCAAGGGATTTTTTTTTCATGTCAGGAGCAACTTGAGAAACTGCAAGTCACTTCTGGTGTGAGAGAATTGGCCATCTGCAAGGACGTTGCCCAGGGGACACCCGGATATTTTGATGTTTTACCTTCCTTGTGGGAGGCTTCTCTCATCTCCCCGCATGGGGAGCTGGAGCTGACAGAGGGAGCTTATCCATGCTCTCCCCGGATTCGAACCTCCAATCTATCAGTCTTCAGTCTTGTCAGCACAAGAGTTTAACCCACTGTGCCACTGGGGGCAATGGGTTAAATTAGTGGGAAATTATAGTCCCACTTTGGTCAGACCTCCTCACCTGGAACCATAACCCTGTGTCCAATTCTGGGCAAAGCAGTTCAAGTGGAACATTGACTCTAAGCTGGAAAATGTTCAGAAGAGGGCCACTGAAATGATCAAAGTTCTGGAGACCACAAATCCCTCTGAGGAGTGGCTTAAAGAGCTAGGTCTCTTTAGCTTCAGAAAAGAAGGTTAAGAGGAGCTGTGATTGTCATGTTTAAATATCTGAAAAAATGTTATGAGGAAGAGGGACCAGGCTTCCTTTTGCTGCCCTGGAGACTACGACTCAGAGCAATGGGTTCAAATGACAGGAAAGGAGATTCCACCTGAACATTAGGAAGACCTTCCTGACCATAAGAAGAGCTGTTCAACTCTCTGCCTCGGAGTGTAGTGGAAGCTTCTTCCTTGGAGGCTTTAAAATAGAGGCTGGATGGCCCTATGTCAGAGGTGCTTTGATTGTGCTTTTCCTTAATTGCAGAAGGAGGTTGGATTGGATGGCCCATGCGGTCTCTTCCAACTTTGTGATTCCCACAAGGACTCCTCACTGCTTGTGATGGCAAAGTCTGGGTTCATCTCAGCAGCATCATACCTCCAGTAATGAGTCTTCTTCCAGAGGATTATCAGCAGAACCTGCTTCTTACTGCTTTCTCTTTCTCAGTTGTGCATCAGACATATAAGATATAAGGTGGTGTATCTTTGCAGTATTTACTGTTGATTGACAATGATCCTGGCATATGAAGACAATGAAGACATCTGCCCTTGCGCCTTTCTACTCTTCTGCTGAGTACACATGCCCAATGTGGAATTCATCTCACCATGTTAAAACGGTGGATGTGGCTCTTAATGGGACATGCTGCATTATCACAGGATGTCTACACCCAACACTGCTGGAAAGATTACACTGTTTAGCCAGTATTGCATCACCTGACATCCATTGGGAAGTAGCAGCCTGTAGTGAAAGGACCATCTCCAGCCCATCCTCTGTCCAGATATCAGCCAGCAAGCCAATGCCTTAAATCAATAAATAGCTTCCTAAGATCTACAGAGATACTTGCAGGAACACCTCAGCCAGCAAGAGTCCAAAAGTGGCAGGTTGAATCCTGAAACCTCAATCAGTGGCTGAGACTGGATGAGAGACTCCCTCCTGGACACACTGAAGATTGGACAACCTGGAATGCACTGAACAGGCTGCACTCTGGCACCACAAGATGTAGAACTAACCTTAAGAAATGGGGCTACAAAGTGCAGTTCGTGAGTGCAGAGAAGAGCAAACCACAGACCACCTACTACAATGCAACCTGAGACCTGCCACATGCACAGTGGAGGACCTTCTCACAGCGACACCCAAGGCACTCAAAGTGGCCAGCTTCTTGTCAAAAGACATTCAGCATAATGGCAAGTTTTAACCCGCTGAGACTCCGGTGGCACAGCAGGTTAAAGCTGAACTTGCTGACCAAAAGATCAGCAGTTAGAATCCAGGAAGTGGGGTGAGCTCCTGCTGTTAGCCCCAACTTCTGCCAACCTAGCAGTTCGAAAACATGGAAATGTGGGTAGATAAATAGGTACTGCTTCAGCAGGAAGGTAATGGCAGTCATGCTGGCCACATGACCTTGGAGGCATCTACGGACAACACCGGCTCTTTGGCTTAGAAATTGAGATGAGCACCACCCCCCAGAGTCGGACATGACTAAACTTAAGGTCAAGGGGAAGCTTTTACCTTTACTTGTACAAGTTTTTAACATTACAACTGTACCCTCAATTCGCTTCAGACACAACAAATAAATGAATAAATAAATCCTGGCATGAATCAAAAGGTCATGAGAATTTGTTTTGTCTTGTAGATCTGGTATTTCCTGTTACCACAAATTTGACAAAGCACCTGTGTCATCACAATTTTGGTGTGGTTCATGGAACAATATTTCTTTACAAAATAAAAATTTCTTTTTTGTAACAATATTTTTTAGGAATTTCGTACATTGAAAGATCAGAAAGGAGTTATGTCACTGCCTCAGCCACCCATGGTGACAATTTGGAATATTACACATTTCCAGATAAGTGATGCACAGACTCACCGCAACTAGAAAAATGACACTGTAATCCTATATTAACATAGAACACAACACAAAAATAATAATTAAAAAGGAGGGATGAGGGAAATAAATGATTTCCAACTTTCCATCTAATGTTTATATTTATCCACTTTCCTTGTTTCCTCTAAAAATATACCTTAAAAGAATTCTTACATATTTACCGTATTTTTCACACCATAAGACGCAGTTTTTTTCCTCCCAAAGTAGGAGGAAAAATCAGCCACGTCTTATGGAGCGAAGAGGGAGGGGAGGCGATAGTAAGCCTTTCCTTGGCTGCCTCCTCCTCCTCCTCCTCCTCCGTCGCCGCCCGCCTCCGTCGCCGCCGCCGCCGCCGCCCACCTCTGCCTCCCCCCTCGCCGCCGCCGCACATGGGCAGTAGGTCTCGAGCGCGCCAGGCGTGCCTGCGCCAGCGCGCCAGGCGCGCCTGCGTCAAGACGTGTCAGACGCGCTTGGGACCTACTGCCCATGCGCGACGGCGGCGAGGGAGGGAGGCAGAGGTAGGCGGCGGCGACAGAGGCGGGCGGAGGCGGGCGGAGGCGGGCGGCGGCTGGCAGCGGCGGAGCAGGAGGCAGGACCGAGGAGGAGCCGGCCAAGGGAAAGGCTTAGGGATGGCGGAGGGCGCCGAGGAGGGTCCACCCTTCCAGGTGGGCAGGCCGCGCTCAAGCAGGCAAGCGCGGGCCCACTTTTTGGCTCAAAATATTTTTTTTCCAATTTTCCTCTTCTAAAATCTTATCAGCAGGTGCGTCTTATGGTGCGAAAAATACGGTAGTTAAACTCACAATAAGGATAATCTCTCCCAATATTCCCTGAATAAAACAATTTCCAACTTCATCAAAATGACTTGTCTTAGCAAGGTTGTGAATGCTTTCATCTCTGCAAGGTCATATAGTTTCATCAACCAGTTCTTGTAACCATATAGCCACGTCCTTCTGTTTCTGTATGTAGAGCACTATGGTAACTGTGATCATATATTGGATCATTTTTCCATGTCTCTTCTCCATCTGTTCATCCATAACAGGTCCAGCAGAAAAAGTTCTGGTTTCAGTTTGAATTGTACTATTGTGTTTGTTGACTGCACAAAATATATGATCACCATTTGAAATGATGCCGAGCTCTTTAGCAAGCTTTGGATGCATCTACAACAGTGGTTGGCAAACCTTTTTTGACCGGGGACCACTTGACCTTCCAACATTAGTACCAAAGGGGTTACAAAACAGTTTTTGGTCAACTTTAGATTCGGCTTAGTTATTTGGGGTGCTGATTCAGAAAATTGCATTGGATAGACCACATCTGCTCTATTTTCTGATACAGAACACATCCAGTAGTCGCCATTTGCTTGCCCACAGAAACCATATTTAATAAACCTCGGCTCTATAAGAGGGTTTTGTGAGACCAGTTGCTCTCATTGCAGCAGTGTAGTAACAGTGAGGCCACAGACAATATTTTAGTTCTTGCGGACCACTGGTGGTCCATGGACCACAGGTTAGGGAACCACTTCTCTACAATGTAGAATCAACACAATTTGATACCACTTTGATTCCATGTTTTTCTCATTCATATCTTGTTCTGCTATCAAAGATTTGATCTTTTATTATCATTATTTACATTTTGTGTAGAAAATTTGTTTCAGCAATTTTCTCAGTGTTCGAGGTGGCAAGGTTCTCCCCCCTTGTTCCCTGAGGCCACTGTGATTATGATAATGAAAATTTGGGGTAACCCATGGAGCTCCTTAAAAGGCAATAGTAGTGATTTATATTTGGAATTAGTTTGGGAACTTAATTGTTTTATTATGTATAACAAAACCAGTCGACTTTGTTAAATTATATTCCTCACACATATACACATATACACAAAGCAAATACAGTATTATATTCAGTCCCAAATAACAAAGTAAGATATGAGACCATGATCTTGTTGCATCCCGTCCCTCCCCAAATCTTCTGAAGGGTGCCAACTCTAACTGATGGAAGCCTTTTTCTTCTCTTTAATTTTGTAGGCCATGGATTTAAACGTTCCAGTACTGGCAAGGAACATCCCAGGAAATGCTGCAATAATCACACACAAAGAAACTGGGCTGTTATATTCAAGCCCTGAGGTAACAAAGCAAAGTATATGGGGCATAATTTAATCTTATGGACATTCCCCTGGAAGCAAGCATTCATAGAATTATTCTGTTACAACATTGGGGATTTTACTTGCTCATTAATATAATAATATACTTTATTTATATTCTGCTCTATCTACCCAAGGGGACTCAGAGCGGATTACAGATTATTATTATTTGTTGTTGTTTTATTTGCATATACATAATATATATGGCAAACATTCAATGCCATTATACAATTTAAAAAGACAGACAATACATAGACAGAGGCAAGACTTCCCTCTTTTCACATCCGGCATGTGGAGGCTGTGCTCGACTTGGCCATGGGGAGGTGCTGTTGTTCCATTTTTTCCATGCCAAGGAGTCTGTTGTCCATGGACGCCTTCCTGGCATGTCATACGGTCCGGGTCATCTCCGACCTTATGACATTCCGGAAGGCCCGTAAAACGCTTCTCTTCCGATACGCTTTTGGGGAATAAGATGGCAGATAGCCCCCCAGTGGTCTCGCCATTTTGTGCATAACTGTTGGTTCGCTTAATCAGTGATACTCATTGTGTTTTTGTGATTTTATTGTGATTTTATTGTGTTTTTAGGGCATTTTAGTATTGTTATCTGTATGTGCATTTTGTAAGTCGCCCCGAGCCACACCGGGAGTGGCGACTCACAAGCATGAAATAATAAATAAATAAATGTTTTCAGGGGCGCCTTTTACTTCCCTGCCAAAGCGGTACCTGTTTATCTACTCACATTGCTGTTTTCAAACTGCTAGGTAAGCAGGAAACTAGGGCTGACAGTGGGAGCTCACAATAATAAATATAATAAAAATAATAATAGAGTAAAATAATGTAAATGTAATAATAATAATGTAAAATAATAAATGTAATAGAATAATACTAATAACAGTAAAATAATAAATATCCTTGGCTTGAGTATAAGCCAAGGGGAATTTTTTCAGCCTAAAAGGGGGGCTGAAAAACTAGGCTTATACTCAAGTATATACAGTAGTTTGTGAGAATTGAGATCCAAGGCTTGGGAATATGATGCCTGACTTTCAAATGTCCTTTAATCTTTCCCCAGCCTCATTTTCTCTCCCATAAAACCAGCTGCAACCTGCAGGACTGCTCATGCTCTGAGTGGTTTGTAGCCCTGCTAAATTACACGAACATAATCTTGTTAGGATTCTAAAGCCCAATGCCACTGGCACCTGAGTAACAGAAGTGGCAACAACAATCAAGAATCAGATTGCCTCGATTTTAAGCTCCCAGTATGTCCATTTCACATGCACGTTGTTTCCTTGGAAGTTTCACCTTATATCCTAATTAACCCATGGCCTTAATTAGGCTTTGAATGGAAGGGAGCCTGGGAGAATTAATCCTGTTGATTCCATAAATTAGATTTTGACCTCCATCAATAGTCAGCTAAGCACAGTAGAACTAAACTTTTTAAAAGCTAGCTTAAAGAAAAGAGCAAAGTGGAAATGCTTTTTTTCTTTTTTCTTTTTTTGAAGATGCATTTGATTAGTGCATTTTATTAAGCAAAGTCTCAGGAAGTTGAATTCTCTATTTCCGTTCATCTTTGGCAGTATGTCTCACCACCCGCACTCTCTCCCATGGAAAGGGGGGAATTATTGCACCGAACATTTTCTTCCCGGAGAGCTGATCTTTCTTTGCGGTTTTCCCTAATGAATTGCTTTGTTAACAAAGGCAATTTGCTTCCTTGGAAAAGGATATCTTATGTCTTGCTGCCAGCCTACCTCCATCATATGGGTTGAACAGAAAGACAGTACTTGATTGCGGGCAGTTTTTTTTAATAAGTATGTTTTCATTTGACACTTTGTGTGCATACCTTTTAATAGGCTCCATGCAGATCAGTTCCATAGTGACTTAGAATAGGGGTGGAGAGAATATTGCAAAATACTCAAAACATCATAGAAAAACACCCATATTTTTGTGTATCTAGAAATCATGACAAAAGGAATGCTTTTTTTGTGTTGGAACAACTTGAGAAACTGCAAGTTGCTTCTGGTGTGAGAGAATTGGCCATCTGCAAGGACGTTGCCCAGGGGACGCCCGGATGTTTTGATGTTTTACCATCCTTGTGGGAGGCTTCTCTCATGTCCCTGCATGGGGAGCTGGAGCTAATAGAGGGAGCTCATCTGCGCTCTCCCCAGATTCAAATCTCCGACCTGTTGGTCTTCAGTGCTGCCGGCACAAGGGTTTAACCCATTGCACCACCGGGGGCTCCAAGAGGAATGCTGGTCTTTGAAGGTTGGGGTTTATGCTGCAAAATTTGCTTGTGCAGGAAACCAAATTTGTTTTTTGTACAAAACCACCATATGAATTTTGTACACAATTTGACCCAAATTGCAAAATACTTTCTTGCAGTAGGAGGAACATAGCCAAAATTACTCATTGCTTCCCTCAAAAAGAAACTTGATAAAGAAGTCTGTTTCTAGTGAGCTTAAGAACATTGAAAGGTTTTTAAACCTAGTACTCCTCTTTTCCATATGCAGAGAGTAAGGACATGGCCACAGACAATTCATAAAGGGGGAATGACCACTCGCTTTCTCAATAGAAGTAGCAGTTGAATTAATGAGGAGCTCCCAGTGGTGCAATGGGTTAAACACTTGTGATGGCAAGACTGAAGACCAACAGATTGGAGGTTCGAATCTGGGGAGAGCACGGTTGAGCTCCCTCTGTCAGCTCCAGCTCCCCATGCAGGGACATGAGAGAAGCCTCCTACAAGGATAGTAAAACATCAAAATATCCGGGTGTCCCCTGGGCAACGTCCTTGCAGATGGCCAATTCTCTCACACCAGAAGTGACTTGCCATTTCTCAAGTCGCTCCACACACACACACACACAAGTTGAATTGATCCAAGAGTCTAGTTCTGCCCTAAGGACCTAACATACCTTAATTCCTGTCTTGTTTAAACCCAACCTGTGACATCTGTGAAAGAACCATTTAGTCCTCATACACCAAGAGCCAGATTTAATTTTGGAGGGCCACATGCTCTGTGTGTGTAAAAAATTGGGCCTCCAATGTGAGCAGAAATATTCAGGAGATGCATTTCCTCACTTTAGGATTTAAGAACCATGTAAAAGCTGGAAACTTTGCATACAATGAGATGAAGTTGTGGCTATCTATATATACTTAGAGACCCACCAGAAGGACTAGATTTGAGTATTTTGGGTTCCCTAACCTGATCTATTTAAAGTAGGGGTGCTCATTAGGTAGCTCGGGAGCTACTAATAGATCTTCGGCCCTCTTCCAGGTGATCTTCGGGCCTCACCAGCCGGATGGAGCGCTCCTGCCATGCGCGCGCACACCCTGCGCGCACACACACTCCTGCTGCTGGCTTCCGCTCTCGCGGTGCTTCTTTCGCCTGCGAGGCCTTGCAGGAAGAAGGAAGCACAAGGCGGGGCCTCTGGAGGGAGCGCCTGGCCTCTCTCTCGTCCAGAAGCAGCTGTGCAGCCTCCGTTGCCGGCGAGACAGGCAGGGCAGAGCGCTCCCTCTGGATGCCCCGCCTGGTGCTTTCTCCTTCCTGCAATGCCCCGCAGGTGGAAGAAGAGCTGCACGGGCGGAAAACAGCAGCAGGAGCACGCGCGGTGGCAAGAGTGCGCAGCGGCAAGAGTACGCAGCGGCAGGAGCGCGCAGGAGCACGCGGGGGCAGGTAGATCCTTTGGACTTGGTTGCCTTAAGAGTAGCTCGCACGCTGAAAAAGTGTGAGCACCCCTGATTTAAAGGTAAAGGTTTTCCCCTGACATTAAGTCCAGTTGTGTCTAACTCTGGGTGTTGGTGCTCATCTCCATTTCTAAGCCAAAGAGCCGGCATTGTCTGTAGACACCTCCAAGGTCATGTGGCCACCATGACTGCATGGAGCGCCGTTACCTTCCCGCCTGAGTGGTATCTATTGATCTACTCATATTTGCTAGGTTGACAGAAGCTGGGGCTAATAGCGGGAGCTCACCCCACTCCTCAGCTTCGAACCTGTGACCTTTTGGTCAGTAAGTTCAGCAGCTCAGCGCTTTGACCCACAGCACCAGCGGGGGCTCCTATTTACTACACCCCCTTTTCTGTCAAAATTTATCACTCACCCCATCTCTGAACCTGCTGTATATTCTCTCATTCTCTAGTAAGTGATATGCAGGGCAATTCTTCCTCTGTCTCCCTTTCACTTTACTTCACCTATAGACCATGTCCCACTTGTAGACCTGGGGGACACTGAAAGAGTTTCCTCAAAGACTGAGTAAATACAGTCGGGCGTCCCCTGGGCAACGTTTCTTGTAAAAGGCTAATCTTTCCAACCCCAAAGCATTGCTTTTTATGCAGTGCTTTTGACATGGAAAAACAAAAATCTGTAGACTGCCATGCAGTCACCTTGGGACAGGCCCCTGCCCTCTGATTCTTTGTTCTGTATCGTAAACATAGGCAGTGCAGTGATTATAATGCTAACGATAATTTTTTGTCTTTTCAGGAATTTGTTCAACTGTCCAAAAGCCTGATCAGTGACCCTTGTCTTCAGAGACAGATTGTAACAAGGGCAAAGGAGTATGTCACAAAGCACCACTCCTGGGAACATGAAAGGAATGCTTATCAGAATTTTGTGTTGAGCCTCCACTGACTTAGTCATTGGATCCGATATCCCTTAAAAAGAGAAGAGATCGACAGGTCATCAAATCTAACCGCATTCTACCGTGCAGGAAAAGCACAATCAAAATACTCATTTCAAACAACCATCCAGCCTCTTTCCATAGAAGGATGTCCTACCGCATTTCAAGGCCGCAGCATTTCCCACTTTCCAACAGCTCTTACAGTCGGGATAGTTGGAACTTCCCATTACTTTTAACTCCCTCTTTTCGGAATGTGTGGTCAGAAGACACCATCCAAGCTTTCAGTCTAGCAAGAAGGTCGATAGTAAACTCCCACAATGATATCCCTGTTATTTCTTTCCTCCTTAATTTTCATCTAGATGCTTTCAACCTGGCTTCCATGACTTGACTCCCAGTCTCTTCACAAGTGTAGATATCCTTGATACACAAAGCTACTTCAGTTCAATCATGATCATTGACACATGAAAGGAAGCTCCCAGTGTCTGGTGCTCCCTGCCTTCACCATATGAATCACAGAAACATAGACGCCTCAAGGACCATCCAGTCCTAAACCATTCTGCCATGCAGGAATGCACAAGGCACTCCTGACAGTGTTGGATTAGGACTCCATGAGATCAGGGTTCAAATCCCTTCTCAGTCAAGGAAAGCTATTCTCTCTTGGCAACAGCAACAGCTTTCAAGGCTGCCATAGGGACTAGTGGGCAAACAAAGACCATAGGCTGCATTTTCCCATTGCTGTCCTACTTAGAAAGCTCAATAGGCTAAATTGGAAGAATTGTCCCTTTTGCTAACAATGACTGGGGTGAGGATGGGTCTCAAGCGTGCTTCATGCAAACAGCTCTTTCAGCTAATGTTTACATGATATGGTTGCTTTATAATGGTACTTAAGACCTCAATAATTTTTTGTGAACCTCATAATTTATTTGAATCATGTACTGTCCAAAAAGGGAAAAATAAAATAATTTATCTTGCGATCTGATTTTTTTTCTTGTGGAGGGGTGGTTTTGTTTCTCTCAATCCTTGGCATTATTAAGCAACTGTAGTAGAAACCTAGGGTTCCAAAAATGATTGCAGTTAAATTCCTGCTGGCCTGCCTTTATTTATCCTGCCATTCATGTCCGTTTGGTTACACACTCCCCTCTCCCCTCTTGAATTTCTATGTAAGCCAGAACACACACACACACACATTTTTATATATAAATAATTTTTATCAAGGATTTTTTGATACAAATATTTAAAAAAGGAGTAGGTAGGGGAGAAAAGGAAAAAAGAAGGAAGGGAGAAATGTGGGTAGGGTAAAATAGGGAGGGAAAGAAAAAGGAAGGTAAAAACCAAAAAAGGGGGTGTAGTGGCTTTTTCCATTTTTCTCTACAAGGGGTTAAATTGTAGCTTATTGTCCTTATTCTTTCATCCCTATTTGTCTTCTCATTTTTCCAGCGACGGTTTATTTCTCCTTCTGTTTTTTAAGGCAAAATTGTTAAATTAGTAATTCTACTATGTATTCTTTTAGCCAGGCTATCAGTGGGGACCAGCCCGTCATCTTCATGTGTTCGTTCCGCTCTTTCGTTATTTATTTATTTATTTAAAAATTTTGTCCCCCAACCTTCTCACCTCCATGGAGGGACTCAGACCAGCTTATAGCAAAATTCAATGCTATACAAATTTAAAACATCTTAAAACAGCATATTAAAATACATAAAAGCAGAAATACATAAAAACCACATTGCCATTAAAACCACATTCAACTCGGTCTATAAAAGTGGTCACCCATTTCCGATTGAAATCAATCTCAGCTTATTCTGGGAAGGCCTCGTTCCACATCCAAGTCTTCACCCGCCTCCTGAAGGACAACAGGGAGGGGGCAGATCTAACCGCTTGGGAGGGAGTTCCACAGCCTAGGGGCCACAACAGCTCGTCCCCACCAGACGCGCTCTCCGGAGGATCTTAATGTCCTTGATGGTTCATAGGGGAGAATTCGTTTGAACAAGTAAACTGGGCCGGAATCGTATAGGGTTTTGTAGGTTAAAACCAGCACTTTGAATTGTGCTTGGAAACTAATTGGCAGCCAGTGGAGCTGGCGCAACAAGGGAGTTGTATGCTCCCTGTACCCTGCTCCTGTTAGTAACATGGCTGCTGAGTGTTGGACTAATTGCAGTTTCCGAGCAGTCTTCAAAGGCAACCCCACGTAGGGCGTGTTGCAGTAGTCTATTCGAGATTTAACCAGAGCATGGACTACCGTGGCCAAGTCAGACTTCCCAAGGTACGGGCACAGCTGGCGCGCAAGCTTTAACTGTACAAAAGCTCTCCTGGCCACCGCAGAGACTTGGGGCTCCAGGCTCAGCGATGAGTTCAGGGTCACTCCCAAACTGCGAACCTGCGCCTTCAGGGGGAGTGTAACCCCGTCAAGCACAGGCTGTAACCCTATGCCCTTATTAAATATGTCAGTTTGTCCATGTTCATGATATCGAAGTTTTTTTCTGTCCATTCTTTCTGTGGTCTCATTTCTTGCCTCCATTTTCTTGCGTACACAATCCTTGCAGCGGTTGTAATATATATGAATAGTTTGCCTTCATTGGTGTTCCATTGTGTTTTGGTCATTCCTAGAAGGAAGAGTTCTAGTTGAAATTAGAGTTTCCTTTTAAAGATTTTTTGGCAGATCTTGTGAATCTCTTTCCAGAAAAGTTTTGCTCCTTCACAAGTCCACCACATGTGTATAAAAGATCCCTCACATTTTCCGCACTTCCAACGTTTATAATTTGTATCTTTGGTAAATTTGACAATCTTCTTCGGTGTCATGTACCATTGGTACATCATCTTTGTCCAATTTTCTTTCAGGTCGAATGAGTAAGTATAATTTAATTTCCTGTTCCAAATTGACTCCCAATCCTCCAGTGGTATGGATCTTCATATATCGTTGGCCCATTTCACCATGCAGTGTTTAATTTGTTCTTTCTCGGTATTCCATTCTAACAGTTGTTTATAGGCTTTAATGATGACCTTTTTTCACTTCTAAAGATACTTTGCCAAACTGAGTTCCCCTCCTCAAAACCTAGAGCAAAGTCTTTCCTGTAATAGTCTCATCTAGTAGTATTGAAACCAGGACATGTTTGAATTTTTTGGGCTTAATTCTTCTTGTGTTCTCTTTTTCCATTCCTTGTTTTCTTTTTTGAGTATGTCTTTATAAGTTGTCTAAATGTTCCACCCGAGTTCTCTCCTTTGGCATGCCTCCAGTGGTGATAGCCAAAGTGGCGTCTTTTGTGTATTCTTTGTTTGTATTTGTTCCATATCTTCAATAAGTCAGAACAGATGAAGTGGTTTCCAAAGTTTTTTTTTCTATCGTTTTCCTATCGTACCAAAGGTACGCGTGCCACCCTGTTCTTAAATCGTGGCCTTCCAATGTCAGGGTTTTCATGTTCTTGAGAGTTAACCACTCTTTTGTCCATTCTAGGCCTCAAGCCTCACAGAATAGTCCTAAATTTGGTAATCCCAGGCCTCCTCTTCTCCTATCATCCGTTAAATTTGTGACGCTTATTCTGGATTTCTTGTTCCAAACTAATGTTGTTATATCTTTGTTCCATTCTCTGTATATTTGTATCTTCCTAATTATAGGTAAATTCTGAAATAAATACAACCTTTTAGGGAGGACATTTGTTTTTATAACCGAGATTCTTCCAAGGAGAGAGAGCTTTAGAGACGTCCAATTCTTTAGGTTCTTTTTAATTTCTTTCCATTTACTATCATAACTGTTCTGCATCAGTTGTGAGTTTTTGGCCGTAATATAAACTCCCAGGTATTTTAAATTTTTTGGCTATTTAGAGTCTTGAAGTTTCATTCAGTCTTTCTTGTCTTATTTTAGCTATATTTTTTGTTAGTAACATTGATTTCTCTTTATTTATCCTGAAACCTGAAACTGCTCCAAATTCTTCTATCTTACGTATCCATTTTTCTAGATTGTTTATTGGGTCCTCAATAATACAAACTCAATCATCTGCAAAAGCTCTCAGTTTGTAAGTTTCTTTGCCAATTCTTAGACCTTTTACATCGTCATCCTCTTATACTCTTGAGTAAAATTTCTAGTCCCATTATAAATATCAATTGGGATAACGGGCATCCCTGACTCGTACCCTTTTGAATTTTTATTGTTTCCACTGCCCATTTATCCAAATTTTTGCCTCTTGATCTTTGTATATTGCTTGCATTGCATTGAGGAAAGGAGTATCCTGCATTCATTACTTTGAGTATTAATTTTTAAAAATCCCAGTTGAGTTTATCGGATGCTTTTTCTGCATCCACTGATAGAATAGCTAATTCTTTTTAATTATGTGCTTTGTAGTATTCCAGGACATTTATTTATTTATTTATTTCTCTTCTTCTCACTTGGTCTTTTCGTCTCTTCCTGGTTCCACAATTACTGTGTCTATGTTCTTTCTTATATCCCACTTCTCTTTCTTTCCCCTCTTCTTTCACTTATTCATCTGGCTCTGTCTACAGCTCTGTGTTTGGCTCACCTGTTTCCTCCTCTTCGTCTCTCCAACTCCCCTTGCTGTGAGTGAAGGAATCCACTGCCGCTGAAGTTGCCTCGTGGAGGAGAACAAGGCGCTGAGCGGGAGCCGGCTTGGCTGAGCCTGCTGGTAAACGCGTGAAGCGAGGCAACTTCGGCAGCAGCAGATTCCTTCACCTGCAGTAAGGGAGGTCCTCCTCCTGAGAGAGAGAGAGAGAGAGAGAGAGAGAGAGAGGAGGGGAGGAAAGGTGTGCGCTCTCTATCCCGAGGAGCAGCAAAAAGGTCCAATCCCGGCAAGAGGGAGGGAGTGCGGGGGGGCTGCTGCTGCCGCCGCCGCCGCACAAGCCAATCCTGGGACTCAGTGGAGAGAGGGAGAGAGAGATTGTATTGTGGTTTCACTCCGCATCGTATTTGCTTATATGAATTGAATAAAGCAACAAGGTGAGAAGGCTGTCTACTCGCGAGCAGAACAAACTAGGGGGAGGATGCAAAAGAGCACAAGAGTACACTAAAGCTGTGTATATAAATATGAAAGAGTTGAATAACTGGATTAATCAAAGTCACTAGATATAAAGTGTTATTTGAAGTATCCAGCAATAGTATAACAATGTCAAAAAATGACAAAAATCATATAAATATGCATATAAATATAGACACGCAAACAGCAATATAATATCACAAATATCACAATCAATTACTGGAATAATAAATGTCACTGTGTGTGTCAGAGCATCTACACGATCTCAAGGTGATATAGCAGCAATAGAAATGAACACAGGTAATATTAATATAACACATCAAAGGCAAAACCGCATATAGATACAGACAGACACATCAAATAGAAGGGTTACACACGAGTAATCCCAAGTCGTGTGAATGCAAAATGGTCTGTAGATCCCAATGAATATAAACATCGATCCCAGGTTGTAAGCAGACGAAATGTAACATCCAAAGAAACTGCAAATTGTACAAACCCAACATGAAGTGTAGTATGGAAAGGCTGCAGTGTGACAACAGAGATCGATGCAGGCTCGTGAAGTGGTAGCGCTAGGGAGCTGGATCTCTACTCCACCTTCTCAAACGTAAGTGCTTCCCATGGAAGAGTCGCTTGGTCCGGATTATCCTCGCAGACCGCGACTCTTCCATGGGAAGCACTTACGTTTGAGAAGGTGGAGTAGAGATCCAGCTCCCTAGCACAACCACATCATATTCGCTTATATGAATAGAATGCCATATATATATAATTTATTTATACCCCGCACCCATCTCCCAGAAGGGACTAGGGGCAGCTTAACATTGATTGACACTGTTGTCGTGTTACTTGGGCACTGCATTTTACATTACCGTGCATGACGTGCTGATACATTGGTCAAAACATAATTATATTAAATTAATTGAATACCTTATTTCTACGCATGAATGTTCACTTACTCTTGCAATAGGACAGTGTGCTTAGCATATTGAATGTCCATTCGTCTTTGCACAATTGCTCCGTAATATAATATCTAGGATATAATTTCTTGTTTATTGCATTATTTATTGCATTCTCACTAGACCCTGTTGTTGTTCTAACATTAACGAAGTCATTCCGAATCAGAATCAATTTCAAAAAAACCACTGAAAAGTTCGGATGTATATCAGATACGAAGCGCCAGCACCCCCTACACCCAAAGCGAGTTTTGAAGCAGTTTTTCCCCATGATAAAACAGGCCATATATATATATATATATATATATATATAGAGAGAGAGAGAGAGAGCATATATATATAGCATATATATATATATATATATACACACACACACACACACACGCTGGGGGGGTGTCTGTGTGTGTATTGTGTGTGTGTGTATGTATGTGTATGTATGTGTATATATATATATATGTATATGTATATGTATATATATATATATATATGCAAGATTTGGATAGCATAGGGAAAGGTTAATAGCCCTTGGTGTTTGTTTTGCTGTCTGTAGCCCAGTCCAGAAGATTTCACCTCACTTTCCAGTCCCTGTGATGATGGATTTTGAAAAGTTTGGCTTGTTGTAGTAACGAGGATTGGTGGGAAAGCTTCAGTTAAGATTCTTTTTCCCCAAGATAATAACTCTTTCAGGAGTGAATTTCCCTTTCTTAACAATGAGTCGTTTGTTAGTTAGATGTTTGTAATTTATCCAGATAGGTAAACAGGAAGTTAGTGTGTGTACAGAATGTAAGAAAGCATGGCCCACAGTTTGAATCAATTTTATCACGTTCCTTTTGCTTCAAAAGATCATTCCAGGTTGCCTGTCAGTCCGTCAATTCTCATCTTCCTATTTTTAGCAAGGCCAAAAGTCTCCCATGGCATTGTAATTATCCCAATCAGATATGTCAAGAGAATTTACAGCTTGAGAACATTTTGTTCCATTCAACATATGCAAATCAGATCAATTTGGCCTAAATGCTTTTATTGGAGGTGGGGTAGGGGGGGAAAGAGAAAACACTAACAATTTGCTAGATTTATAGAGCAATTTGGGAATGCCTTTGAATGAGTGGGAGAGATTTGTGTGAAAGTCTCTTGTGAAATAGAAAACGTCACTGCTGTAATCCCCTTGACTTTTCTTATTTCTTCGATTAATGTAATGCTTTTTCTGTAGAGGCTTACATATCTTAGCCCTGAGACTGGAAATACTCTTGTTTTTCTTGTTGTTGTTGTTTCCTTTTTGTTTGTTTTTTTAAAAAACCAAGTTGCATAAAACTCTTATGCAAATTGTCATCATCTCCTCCAGGAAAGGGACTGAATCCCCTCACAACAGCCCTAGGTCCATTTCACAATGGACCTAGGGCATTTCCCAACAGACCTTATCTCTGGGAAGTCATTCAAATCCCAAACACCTGATCTGACCCTCTTTCTCGGAGTCCATTCAGGCCTTGCCACCCATTGTTTAGGTAGCCAAGGCCCATTATCTTACGCCAAGCAAACAATAATGTAGCTATTAGCAGTCATTGACTCAGACTCCACACACATTTCTTTCGTCCTGCACCCCACCATGGGTGAACCAAGAAAACAGCCACAAAACTTCAAATTGAGCAATGGCAGTTTATTAAAGTTCCTGCCAGACTCATGAGCCAATCAACAATGACCATAGACAAAGTGCCAGAGCCAACCAGCATGCGGATGTTAGCTGGCCCCAAGCTGAGCCAATCAGCACTCAGGACAGCAGAAGCCACTGTCAAAGTTCTATAAACATTGCTGTATATTTGTAGTGAGTCATGTTCATTTTTACAGTGTTGACTCTGATGGTATCCACTTTGGCCAAGGTGAATAAAGCCTCTGTGTCTTTGCCTTCAACCTGTCTGTGACTCATTCCTTCCTTTGAAGCTTGGCATGCAGGGCCTCAAACCCACAGTTCTTGAAGTAGCTGAAATCACATATCATGTGTATTAGTTTAGAGATGAAACACTGACCAGGGTTCAAGCGCCATAACCTTGTAATCTCATGAGATCTCTTCTGAAGGCTATGCCTTGCAGTGTCATTGGTTCCTGCATGGACCAAAAGGCAAGAGTAATGGTCTGTGGGCTTGAAAAGCCTTGTCAGCCTCTCTATTACATCTCAAATTTTAGCTCTGTGGAGACAACACATCTCTCAAGTCATCCTATCAGGCCTGCAAGCCACTGCTCCTGTTCTCCTCAGTAGGAGGTCCCCTACTATCACCGCAACCACACTTCTTGGAGGTTTGGCAGTGGCCATTCCAAGTGCTGATTTTTCCATGGGAACCTGCACATTCCTCGAGGACAAGCTCTGTTGCATTTTTGCTTTTTGGGGAAAAACCCCAAACAAATGCTAGGTTTTTGCAGATGCTTATGTGGAGAGATAGTTTACAGTTCCTTGGAGCACAGAAGCTGAATGGATGGTTTAGACCAGTGGTTCCCAACCTGTGGTCCGTGGATCACCAGTGGTCCACAAAAACGAAAATATGATCCTTGGCCTCACCATTACTAAACCGTTGCCTCAAAACCACACAACAATGAGAGCAACTGGCCTTGCAAAACCCTCTTATAGTGCTGAATCATAGAATCATAGAGACCTCATGGACCATCCAGTCCAACACCTGTCAAGGAGCAGAAAAATAACATTCAAAGCACCCCCAACATATGGCCATCCGGCCTCTGTTTAAAAACCTACAAAGAAGGAGCCTCCATCACATTCTGGGGCAGAGAGTTCCACTGCTGAACAGCTCTCACAGTCAGGAAGTTCTTCTTAATGTTCAGATGGAATCTCCTTTCTTGTAGTTTGCAGAGGCAATGGGGATGTCAGGAGAGGAGAGGCTAACTACCCATGAAAGATTACTACAACCACATCAGCTCTAGATTATTAAATATGGTTTTCTGTGGGTGAGCAGATGGCAACTACTGGATGGCATATGCTCTGTATCAGAAATTAGAGCTGATGCGGTCTATCCAATGCAATTTTCTGAATCAGCACCCCAAATCACCAAACGGAATCTAAAGTTGACCAAAAACTGATGTATAACCCTTTGGTACTAATGTTGGAGAGTGGTCCCTGGTCAAGTGGTCCGTAGTCAAGTTGTCCCTGACTAAGTGGTCCCTGATTTTTTTAAAAAAGGGTTGGGAACCACTGGTTTAGACCGTCATTATTAAATAGTAATAGCCAGACCTGTAGGAGCCCCTGGTGACACAGTGGGTTAAACCGCCGAGCTGCTGAACTTGCTGACCAAAATGTCACAGGTTTGAATCTGGGAGAAGCATGAACTCCCATTGTTAGACCCAGCTTCTGCCAACCTAGCAGTTTAAAAACATGCAAATGTGAGTAGATCAATAGGTACCGCTCTGGTGGGAAGGTAACGGTGCTCCTTGAAGGTGTCTACAGACAACACCAGCTCTTCAGCTTAGAAATGGAGATGAGCGCCAACCTCCAGAGTTGGACACGACTGGACTTAATGTCAAGGGAAAACCTTTACCTTTACTAGCCAGACGTGTAACAATGGCAAAGTTTGTGCCTGTTTCTTCAGTGTGGAAGATGTTATAAGACAATGCCTTTTATCAAATAACTAGGTTGAAGTTGCAAGGAAGCTAAGTTGAACTCATTTTAGCGAACAAAAATATATAGAGTTATTCAAAACATGTCATTTCATTGCCATTGCACACCTTGGATCAGAAGATGATGACTGTAATCATACTTTTTTTAAAAAAATCACCTTCCTTCCATGTCTGGCTGGTGCAAATGAAAAGTTAATGGAAGCTTTAGAAACTGACAAACTGCTTAGCACTGAAGTATGTCATTAGAAGTCATGTATATGTGTATGTGTGTGTGTGTGAGAGAGAACAGAGATGGGATATCATCTGGAAAAGGGTGACACCTTGGCCCAAGGCAAAGTGAAATGCACATATGCTATGCAAGTATGTTGTGTGGAAGTGGCATTATTCCTGGCCGGAGGATCCAAAATGCAATCTAAGAAATAGGACTTTCTTATTTGGGATTAAAGACCACACTGCATAACGTTACCTAAACTGGCAAACAAATAAGATAACTTGTCATGTTGACATTTTTATGATGTAATAACATTAATGCTGTTTTTAGGGGTAATGCATTAGAAGCACATTTTAAATGCATTTTTTAATTTAGACAATCCAATAAATTGCCAGAAGCGTCAACAACAACAACAACAAAATCCACCATATAACCGACTGAAAATAAAAAAGAATGTTTGGAAAATAATAAATAAACATTCCCCTGGAACATAGCAGGGTTAATGATAAACTGAAAAAAATATGCTCGTATGTTCCCCAAATGTAATGTATTACATGTAAAACAATGTCTTCTGATTGAAACTGTTTGTTTTAACATTGTGCTCCCAAGCTAGAATACTGGGAAAGTTATCTACCTTCAGCAACCGTTCTCAAACAACTCATGTAACGTGGATAGATGAAAAAAATGAAGAGATGAAAAAAACCTTCTCTTCTCTGTCCTTCTCCCACTCAAAACTCCTCTGTGTCTACGAGGGTTGGCATATTTTTGAAAAGCATCACAATGGTACCCAGCTGGGGTTAGTGGACAGCTTTTAGGTGATTCATGAGTTGGAATCCCATGAAATGCCAACAGCCCAGGAAGGCTGGGGTTGAGTCACAATGTGGTGGAAGGCCACAGGTCCATAGTTGGTTCAGCCTGTAGTTGTGAAAGGCCAAATGCTTGCAATTGTCTTTATTTTGAGGTTCATCATGCCAGAACATGCACAAGGACTACAGAGATGTCATGACTCCTTTGAAGTCATGCCATAAAGATCAACACAGGAAATACAATTGTTGTATATCCTCTGATGGTCCATTTGGCTGGGACCATCACATGAAAAGTCTATTACCCAGTGGACTGAGAAATGGAATTTCTTCCTGTTAGCAAAACAGGAATTTGGGGGTCTTGCCATGAAGGCAGACCAGTTAGATCCACCAAAGAGGGTCTAAATGCCCTGGTGAGAAAGGAAGCAAACCAATCCCCTTTTCCCTAAATTTCCCAATAAAGATCTCACCAGGTTGAAGAAAATGCTACTGAGTTTTATTCATCCAGCTGGAATGAGGTACTAACCCCGATCCTTCGTCCATGTTAGCACACACAACAAAGGAGACATGCCTTCTTATAACATACAGATTCAAATATTCTGCTCCCCGCCTCCCTTGCTGGCTTCAAGCTGATTTGATGGAGTCATCAGCAGGGGGAGGAGACATTGCCGGCTTGGTCCTGCCTCAGCCAATCAGAAAGCCAGTGCCTCCTAGTGGGAGCGAAGGAGGTGGTCCAAGCAGGAGTCAATGAACCAGGAAGGAAAGGTGAATGGATTAATGACTCATATGTTTATCCATGGGACCAGCGATTCCCCTAAGGGGCTTCAAGCTGGCCTGGTATTTGTCTTTGTGTGAATCAATAAACATCTGAGTCTGGCCTGGTGGCCAGACTCCCAGTAGTCCTTTGTCTGAGATATGAGTCATTGGTGATGATGTCCTGAGTTTTGCCCCAAAGGGAATAAGATGAATGGGGGAGGCAGTTGAAATATGTAAGCTTTCTGAAGGCTTGATATTTCTTTTATGATGAATAGGAAATCTCCATGGGGCAATCTCTCCAGGTGGTCAAAACCTCTGAGACCTTCAGGAGATTGCCCAGGGCAGGGGTGCTCATTAGGTAGATCACGATCTACTGGTAGATTGCGTAGGGAGTCCTGGTAGATCGCAGGCAGGGTGGGATGAAGGCTCAGTCCCATCCCGCAGGCTCCTGACAACGCCCAAGTGCTGCCGGCCCTGGGTTATCTGAGGTCTTTTCCACACAGTTGAATAAAATCCCATGTTATCTGCTTTGAATCAGATTATATGGCAGTGTGGACTCAGAAAACCCAGTTCAAAGCAGATATTGTGTTATATGTTTCACATTTTTGTAGTGGGTAGGTAGAACATTTTGATTTGGTTGTTTTATAAGTAGCTCACATGCTGAAAAAGTGTGAGCACCCCTGGCCCAGGGGGACACAGATTCTTTGCAAATAGCCTGCTCCGAAGTTTGAAGGAAATGGGTTCGCCCTATTGTTCATGCAAATGTCTTTGATTGAACCCAGAGATAAGGAACTTCCTGGCCCAAGGGTGTGAGTTTCTCTTGAGCCAGGGTGTGTGTGCTGGTTCATGAAAAGGTGACACTTCATATTTGATTTCATAGGGGGACACAGGGAAGGAAAACATATAGGAAAATACATTCAGGTAATAGGGGAATAAGAACCATATTTCATATCAACCCATCCCACCCACCAAAGATTTATAAAGTTTATTGAAATCATGAGAGAGTTTATGAGGCTCTTAAAAGGGGAAAGAAAGTCTTTGGGAATTCACTTTGGGAAGCCATGAGGCCCCTCGCCAGAGTTTTGAGTCTATGGAGCAGAGCAATTCATGAGAATCCATAAAAGTGAGAGAAAGTCCATAAAAAACTTAGGAAAAGGTGGGGAGAAGTCCATAAGTGTTCATAATGCAAGAGAACTATCTTGGTGTGTTCATAAAAATGTGGGTTACAGGGGGCTGTGCCATGTGGGGCCAGGGGAAATGCCTTTGGTTCCCGCATGGGGAAGAGACAGGGGATTATGGGAGCACTCCTTGGTAAAACTATGAATCCCTTGGTTCTGAACTATCTTTAGACAGAGGCCTGGGAGTGGGTCACCCCTGATATCATTCCTGCAGTAGTATGAATAATAATTTATTTATATATTTATTTATTTATTTTTCGGCTTCTATGCCGCCACTCCCAGCGGGCTCGGGGCGGCTCACAGCACCAAGGAATACAAGATAAAAACAACAATACAAGATAAAAACAGGGGTAAAATACATATAATAATAATAAATAAATAATAATAATAATAATGCACTTCTCCCCTAGAGGACACAGAGCGGATGACAGCATTTGCATGCATTCAATACCTCTACAATCATATAAAATTGAGTCACACAAACACAAACAAAGGCAGAGACTCCTCCTTTCATTTCCGGCTTTTGGAGGCGGTGGTCATCTCTGACTCTGGGGAGGTGCTTTCTCCATTTTCAAGCTGGTTGTGTGACTGGTTTCTCCTGGTTGTGTGACTGGCAAGATTGCTTGGAGTGTCCCTTTGCCTTTTCCCGCAGAAGCGTTACCTATTTATCTACCCACATTTGCATGCTTTCAAACTGTTAGGTTGGCAGGAACTTGGAGCTTTACAACTTGGAGCTCATGCTGCCTCATGGATTTAAACTGCCAACCTTCAGGTCAGCAGTTCAGCAACATAAGGGTTTTAACCCATTGTGCTACCACAGCTCACAAAGGGTTTGTGAGTATGATTTATGACTCCATGAGCAACTGGGCCTTTATAAGGCTGATGTTACTTGTCTATGACCCACCTCAGAGTTTATGATTGTCAGGGGAGGCCCTGATTTCAATCCCGTCACCTTCGCAAGTGCAATTAGTGGGGATGAGAGACAGGGCCTTCTTGGTGGTGCCCCCAATGAAATTACGGTGACTCCCTCTCTCATCTCCTTTAGAAAAAAAAGCTTAAATCTTGGCTTTGGGACCAAGCATTCGGGCAGCTGACCGAGGAGCAATTGCAGTGACTCATGAGAATGGTCAATTAATAGATCTTGGACTGGAGCTCTGGACTATGATTTGGATTTGCGGACTTGGGCTTGTTTGCATTTTAATATTTTAATGGCCAATATTTTAGTGTATTTTATAATCTTGTTGTCTTATTTAATGTTAATTGTTTGTGTTACGACTGTTGGTTTGTTGGCATCTAATGGTTGCCTTGCTTGCTTGCTTGCTTGCTTGCTTGCTTGCTTGCTTGCTTGCTTGCTTGCTTGCTTACTTACTTACTTAGGCGATCTCGAATAAGATTGTCCTCCAAGTTCGGTTTCCTGGCGGTGGGTACGTAGGTGACTGTGGAGCTCGATTCTTGATTTGCATGTTCTCCCACAGTGAGGGTGATGATGTTAAAGTGTCCCACCTCCCTTGAAATGATAGCAGTCCTGCGCTCGGGGTGTTGACTGTCAGTGTTGTCCATCAGTGTCCGTACGTTCCATGTTCCAAAGTTCATTTTCTTTTTTTGGCTGCAAGGTGGTGACCACGCTGGACAAAGCAGTCCAGTCAGGGAAAAGAGAGGCAGACTATGTTTAGGGCACCTTTTCTAGCCCCTTCCCTGTGTGGGGTGAGCAGAGTGGATCCTAAAAAGGACTGCTCAGTCATGGATACAGCTGCTGAACTACTCAACTGCCTCGGACCTTGAGGTAGAACGACTGAGTCCGTATCCACCACTCATGTGCCAGTCTGTGACTAGGGGCTTCCAGATTTCACAGTCCTGCCCCTTTCACCACTTGCTGATTACCATGGGACTTTTTGTTAGTTTGTTTTTATTTTTCGTGGGAGACCCCTGTGCTTGAGTTTTTTTTAATGTGTGGAGGTTGGTGCACAGCTGGTCAACACACAGTCTTCACAAAGTGAGATTCCATCTAGTGGCATGGTTAACACGACGATGGTGGCTTCTCAATCTGTTGCAGCCTTCCTCCGCCTTCACAGCCATTGTAGCATGTACCATGTTATCCTCCACCTGCTCAGCCATTGAGGTCTTCGGGTCTTCGGATTGTGCTTGGTCTGGAACCTCCCCCGCGACCACTCCTGGGAGTGTACAACTCCAGTTGTTGTGTCTGCAGGTTCATTGGAACACGCAAGGTGACAATCCATTGAGGGGGAAGACTGTGTGTTGACCGACTGTGCATTGACCTCCACACATTAAAAAACTCACGCATAGGCATCTTCCCAGAAAAATAAATGATTGCTAGTTGTAAGCCGCCCTGAGTCCCTCCTCGAGTGTTGAGATACAAATGCTCGAAATAAATAAATAAAATTTTGTGTTGGACTGCATTCATAGATGTCCTGGGCCACAAGCAGCCAATGGGCCACAGGTTGGACAAAGCAGATAACATGGGAAAGGGCTTTTGTCAAAGCTGGCAACAATGTATTTGTGATACGGGAGTCCCTCTGTTAACATTGCTGTTAGAATTGCAGCTCAGCCCATAGGGAAAGAAGAAGACATAGCTGTGTGGCAATGTTATCATTTCTGTTAATCAAAACAGCCTGGTGCTCCAAAGTCATGACACTAGCACTGCTCTATCACTGGTTGCTCTACCACTGCACTCTCCTCTTTACTTCCCCCACCCTCCCCACCCCTGAGACAGCTTCAGATAGAAATGATAAAAATTGTTTGTTGAATTCTGCAGTCTCTGTGGAAATAACCTTTCTACACTCGTTGTACGTTGAAATGCACTTTACCTTGCAGATGTGCATATGCCTGGGGCATATTGGAGAAATTGAAGTTGAATCCTCTTTACATACCATGCTATTGTAACTGTGCCAACATAGGCAATGGCCACAAGATGACAAGGCCATAGACATAGGCTCCATGGGGGATGCAAGGCATTGAAAAACTGAGCAGCTTAGAGCTGATAGATTTTGTTCGCCTTCTCTCATCACTTCTGTGCAACTTGCATAAAGTGCATTTGGGAGGACAGTGCCCTGACAGGCTTCCGGCCAAAGTGTGCAGGAAACAACATACAGGTCTGTAATGCGATCAAACAAAATGTAAACAGTTGAATATTTGTCTCTCTCTGTGGTATATATGTGTGTCAAAAGTCAATTGGGGAAATGCAGAAGTTAATACACTCAAGAGGGAAAGGTGTTGAAATGGGCTTCCAATTTCTCTGCAGAACAACAGCAACAGCTGCCCAAAGTCTCACACCATGTATATGGGGGGGAAAAGATGGGAAGAAAATGAGGTGATATTCAGAGACACACATTGAAATTAGAACGGTGAGATTTTCACATGCTGGCTTCAGAATATAAGTCCGGGAGCATTACTGGCATTTGTTGCATTTCTCGAAGCACCCAGCAATGTGAGGCATGCTGTGATTATGAGCATCAGTAGCAACTTAGCCTGCAGGGTCAAAACACTTTTTCTGACTATCCATTTGGTGTCCCACATACCTGACTTTTCAAGATGCAGGTGTTTCCATTAAGTCCTAGGCATCCTATGCTTCCCCGTAGACTCCTTTGAAAATAAACAAGCTGTTAACTGTGGTTGGCTTTTGATCCTATCAAGCGGCACTCCCTGACCACAGAGGTGTGATTAACAGCTCCTATTAGTCTGACGAGTGACCTGACCTGATGAACTCACACTCCGATAGGGTTCAAGAACATACATTTTAGTCCCTGGGGGCCTGTTATTCCTCCATCCCCTTTTCCTCTCTGCTAACGCTGTGCTCCCTGCTCCTTCCTCCAACAACAAATCGACTTCCAAAGACACGGCTTTGACACTACATGACTATTTAGTAGGCATGAGAAAAAAGTTATGAAAATTAAATGATTCGGAAGGGATTAGTAAGAAATGCTACTTTTGAATATTTCCACATCTGGAACGCCAACCAGGAAGTGGACTTTCTTTATAGAACTTCGGGGGCCAGGATTTTCTTAAGTATCATAATAAGGTCGTGAGGGGGGGGGGCACCCTCCTTCTCTCTCACTACCCTCCCGCCTCCCTTGCCAATAAGTATTGGCAAGGCAAGCCCTAAACTCGCTCCTTCTTTCGGCTGGAAGCCTGGAAAAATGTAAACAGAGGTTTACTCAGAAGTAAATCTGCAAAGGAAGTAAACAGAGAGGTTTACTCATGAGTAAATCCGCAAAGGAGGGCACTTTGGATGAAATGCCCTCCTTTGTGGCTTTACTCTTGAGTAAACCTCTCTGTTTACATTTTTCCAGGCTTCCAGCCAAACGGGGGGCCCTCCCTGTCCCTCCTGCCTGCCAGGATCTAAAGCATCAAAGAGTATTGGGGTAGTTGCACACAACACGTGAGAAACCAACCGAATGTATAATAGAATGAATGCTAATTTATAGAGTAAGTGCCTAATATTATAAGTAATCAACTGGTCATATACCTTCATTCCATGCACATGCAATAATACAGCAGTAATAACAATGGGTATAAGAAGAGGTAGGGTTAACAACATAAAATTCAAACCGAAGTATTCTGACTCTGGTCCCTCCTCAAGCGGTGCAAACTGCAAACGGCTCTTCTCTATGAGCCCGGGAGGCAGCCTCTCCCGGGAAAAGCCCGGGCACAGCGTTTGCTGCCTGCGTGCACATACATGTTCTTTGGGGGAGGATTTGCTACAGAATCCCAGGCTCATAGAGAAGAGCCCATTTGCACCGCTTGAGGAGGGACAAGAGTCAGAATACTTCGGTTTGAATTTTATGTTGTTAACCCCTACCTCTTCTTATACCCATTGTTATTACTGCTGTATTATTGCATGTGCATGGAATTTAGGTATATGACCAGTTGGATTACTTATAATATTTAGGCACTTACTCTATAAGTTAGCATTCATTCTATTATACATTAGGTTGGTTTCTCACAGGATCTAAAGCGTGCCAAGCCTTGATGCGCTTTAGATCCTGGCAGGGGAGGAGGAGTGGACGGGCCCTCCCTGCCCCTTCTGCCTGCCAGGATCTAAAGCCTTGAAGAGGCTTCATGACGGGCCAACTTCAGCCCTCCAGGTGTTTTGGACTTCAACTCCCACCATTCCTCACAGCCTCAGGCCTCTTCCTTTTCCTCTCAGCCTGGGCAAACTTGGGCCCTCGCTCCCTCAGGATCGGGGTGAGAGAGAAGCAGCGAGGAGTGAGGGGGGCTCCTCCTCCTTTTTTTTTTTGCTGCTTCCAAGAATAGAATACCCCCCTCCCTCCTTCCCTCCCTCCTTCCTATTTGGAGAGTCCCATCTAGAATTCAGTGTGATTTATTCAAATTTTGGCCTAAAACTCCCAGAAATCCCAGCCAATTTACCAGCTGTTAGGATTTCTGGGAGTTGTAGGCCAAAGCCATCTGGAATGCGCATGCGCTGGCATACAAAACTACTAACGAATTTCGTTAGTAATTACGTTACATTTTAGAAATTTTGGGAATTTTTTTGTAAGTCTTTCTATTACTAATCAATCCCCCCCCCTCCCCATTAGATTTTCGATTCCCTATTTTTGGGTTCTAAACCATGCCTACTATTTAGCACAGCAATGCAATGCAGAGGTGAAAGAACAGACCAAGGCCTATAGGGATCTGTGTAGCACAGTTCCACCAGAATTCATGAAACAGACACACAGATGCAAAGAGACAATGAAATGCAGATATTTTTAAAGTTTCTAAGCCGTATAAGGAAAGCATAGGTATGAAACAACCACAAGCAACACCCAAAACATCTCTCGCATAAGTGGCACATAGTTTTCAATCAACTTCAGAGCATGTACTGTTATGTCCTACAACCAAGAGAGATGCTACAATAGTAGAAATACTGTGTTTCTTTGGTGACCTGTGCCTATTGTGTGTTGGTGAGAAGGAGGAAAGTCAGGTAGGGCTTCCCAGAAGGGGGTGTTTCCTGCTTTTGAAGTCAAATGAAGCATCGAGAGATCATCCATCTGAGCCCCATTCTCTTTGAGGTCTGGATTTTGGATGACACGTTTGCACCACTAAGGCTGTTGCTAGGTGAAGTGGCCCTCTGTAATGTCACAAGGAAAGAAAGGTGAAGAGAGGAAGGAAGGAAGGAAGGAGAAAAAGAAGGGAAAGGAATGAAAGGAATGAAAGGAAAAGGGAGGGGGGAGAGGAGAAGAAAGAAAAAGGAAGACAAAGGAAAGGGGAAAGGTTTGAGAAGAAGGAAGGAAAGAAAGAGAAACAAGCAAAGCGGAAGGAAAGACAACACGTTTGCTCCACAAAGGCTGTTGCTAGGTGAAGTGGCTCTCTGTAATATCACAAGGAAAGAAAGGTGAAGAGAGGAAGGAAGGAAGGAAGGAAGGAAGGAAGGAAGGAAGGAGAAAAAGAATGTAAAGGAGGGAGGGAGGGAGAGGAGAAGAAAGAAAAAGGAAGACAAAGGAAAGGGGGGAAGTTTTGAGAAGAAGGGAGGAAAGAAAGAGAAAGAAGGGAAGTGGAAGGAAAGATGAGAAAAGAAGGGGGGGAGAAGGTGTATGAGGGAAATGGAGAAAAGAAAGAAATAGCCACAAATATAGCTTGTCTACCATTGCCAGAGTGTTGACAAGGTGGCGCTGTGAGGTCAGCCTTCTCAGAGCTGGAGAAGGGAGAAAGTAAGTGGGTAGTGGTCTCACCAACACCCGGGGAACACCAGATATATACACCAGTAACCAAATAAATTGCAGAACTGTTTTCTTAGACTAGTCTGTTGATTAGTAGGTTTATTTGGTTGTCTTCTGCAAGTCACTACTGGTCGCTTCTAGTGTGAGAATCAACCGTCTACAACAGGGGTGCTCACACTTTTTCAGCATGCGAGCTACTTACAAAACAACCAAGTCAAAATGATCTACCTACCCACTACTCAGAGAGCCATAAAAGCAAAATATTTGGAAATTCATTTCAGTGAGAGCCATATAATATATTTTAAGACTGAATTCAACTAAATGTGAGTATAATAAGCCCCTGAATTTATTCATAATAATAATGATGATAATATTCATTCAGCCTCTGCTACTACTACTACTACCGTGTTTCCCCGAAAGTAAGACACCCCCGATTGTAAGATGTATCGGGGGTGTCAGGGGGGGTCGGCTAATGTAAGCCGTACCCCCGAAAATAAGACGTACCCCGGCCACCGCGTCACTCAGTCCCGCCCCTCGGTCCCGCCTCCTCCTCGGTCCCGCCTCCTCCGCCACCTCCTCCTCCTCCGCTTCCCCCGCCGCCGCCCCCGCCACCGCCCCCCGCCCCCCCCCGCCGCCGCTTCCCCCGCCGCCCTTCCCCCACCGCCGCTTCCCGCCGCTTCCTGCTGCCACCACTTCCCCACCGCTTCCGCTTCCCGCCGCTTCCCCGCCGCCACCCGCCCGCTGCTTCCCCCGCCGCCGCTTGCCGCTTACTTCCGCCGCCCGCTTCCCGCCGCTTCTGCCGCCGCTTCGCCGCGCTTCCGCTTCCCGCCCGCGCCGCCCCACGCCTGCGCCAGGAGCGCCTACGCCAGCACGCCAGGAGCGCCTATGTCAGCGCACCAGGAGCGCCCTACGTCAGCGCGCCAGGAGCGCCTACGTCAGCGCACCAGGAGCGCCTACGCCAGGCGTGCTCGGGTCCTACTGCCCATGCGCATGGGCAGTAGGACCCAAGCGCGCTGACGTGGCGCCCCTGGCGCGCTGACGAGGCGCCCTGGCGCGCTGATGTAGGGAGCCCTGGCGCTGCTGACGGAGGTAGGCGGCAGGAAGCGGCGGTGGCAGCAAGCGGCGGCGGGAAGCGGCGGTGGCAAGCGGCAGCGGCAGCAAGCGGCGGCAGGGGGAAGCGGCGGCGGAGGGAGGCGGCGGCGGAGGGAGGCGGGGGAGGAGGCAGGACCAAGGAGGAGGCGGCCAAGGGGAAAGGGTTACTTTCGGTACGGCAGGTACCGTCGGCTAATGTAAGCCGTACCCGAAAGTAAGCCGTAGTGGGGATTTTGGGGGTCAAAAGAAAGTAAGACGCTGTCTTACTTTCGGGGAAACACGGTACTACTACTAATAATAATAGTAACAACAACAACAACAATAGGTTCCTAGAGTAGAAGGAGACCTCCAAGGGCCATCCAGTCCTACCTCCTTCTGCCATAAGGGAAAAACAGAATCAAAACATTCATCACAGATGGCCATTCAGGCTCTGATGATAATATGTATTATGTATTATGTATTATTCGGGCTTCTATGCCGCCGACTCCCTGAGGCTCGCGGCGGCTTACAGGAGCCGAAGGGCACAGTAAAATACAGGCAATAAGCAGTTAAAAACAATTAAAAACAACAGCAGTATAATAATTAATAACACAGTTAACACAATGAACAGCACATCATCCTCAGAAGAACGAATAGATGGCGGGCATGGGCAGGACTTACTCACCAAAGGCCTGCTTAAACAGGTATGTTTTACAGGCCCGTCTAAGCGGGAGCAAGTCCTTCATAGCCCGAGTTCCGGCCGGGAGGGCATTCCACAGCGTAGGTGCTATGACAGAGAACGCCCTCCGGCGGGTAGCAGTCAGCCTTGCAAGTTTAGCTGAAAGTATCTCCAGGAGATTGGAGTCCTCAGACCGAAGTGATCTCGGAGGGCAATATGGGGTGAGACGGTCCCTCAAATACGCTGGCCCCAGGCCGTGTAAGGCCTTAAAGGTGAGGACCAACACTTTGAAGGTGATCCGATTGCTCAATTGGCAGCCAGTGCAGATCCTGCAAAACAGGTGTTATGTGGGAGCCAGCTGGCGTGCCAGACAGGAGCCGGGCGGCAGTGTTCTGCACTAGCCTGAGCTTCCGGGTCACCGACAGAGGAAGGCCAACGTAGAGCGCATTGCAGTAATCCAGCCTTGAGATGACTGTGGCTTGGATCACCGTGGCCAGATCGTTCCGGGAGAGATAGGGGGCCAGCCTCCTTGCCTGTCACAGATGAAAAAAAGCGATCTTGCTGACCGCAGAGACCTGGGCCTCCATGGTCAGCTGGGAGTCCAAATGGACCCCCAGGCTCTTTACAGAAGGTGATGGGCATAACACCGCACCGTCCAGGCTCGGAAGCTGGACATTAACATCACCCGGGCGACCCAGCCACAAGATCTCCGTCTTCGCCGGATTCACCCTCAACCTACTGGATAATAATAATAACAACAACAACGGGTTCCTAGAATAGGAGGAGACCTCCAAGGGCCATCCAGTCCAACCTCCTTCTGCACCTGGGCAGCGTCGGGAGCCTGCGGGGCGGGACTGAGCCTTCCTCCCGCCCTGCCTGTAATCTACCGGGACACCCTACATGATCTACCAGTAGATCGCGATCTACCTAATGAGCACCCCTGGTCTACAAAGACGTTGTCCCGGGGACACCCAAACTATTTAGATTAGGTCACTATTTCTTTAGTTTTCAATGGGTTGTTAAAATGTTTTCCATTGCCCTTGGCCTTTGGAGGATCTTATTTTGTAACAGTCCAGATAAGATACTAACTTGAACAGACACACTGGCTAACATCTTGTTCTCTTCCAACTAGAGGAAACCTTTTGAATCAGCTGTTGAATGGGAGATCATATGTAGGTAAATCCAGTTGATTCAATGGCTCTACTCTAGTCATAAGTAAAAAAAAATAGGATTCATCCCACTGCTTCCACCCCACCCCACTTTATATGCTACAGTAGCAGCACCACAAGTACTAGTGTTCCTGGGAGATTTAAAAAAAACTGGAAGTGAGCATATCACTTTGAATGTGCACCACTGAACAGAACATGCTTTTTCTCTTATTTGACAGTTTTGGAAGGCAAACTCACAGTGCAAAACACACTGATGGGCTATAATTAACAAGGCATTCTTAAAGCTAGGATGCTCCGAGTGGCTGGCATCCAAAATAAATAATAAAAAAGACAAATGGCTTGACCCAGTAGCCTCTAGATGAAATGTAACCCCATCAATCAAGGGCAGGATTTCAAGAATGAGTTGCCTTGTAAACACAGAGGCAAATATAGGGAAATCGGCATAGCGACCTTGCAAAATTTATAGCCACTGCAATATTTCAGCCCATGTATTCTCCCATCCTTTCTCTTTCTATCCAAAGAAGGAATCTGTCCATAGAGCCATTAGAATGAAAAAGGCCACAGACCACCGCATGTGGAAGCAGGCCTTCAACAATAGTTGACTATAATTTAAGCGATGGAGGCTTTAAATTGATTCCAATACCAACTGGATTTTTAATTGGTTATTAATAAGAGCTAGTGTTTTTGCCTCTTATGTATAATATATATTATTTCAGCAATTTTTTTTATACTTCATGATTTTTGAAGTTATAATTTAATATTTTTATGGTTGCTTTTGTTTCTGTATTACTGAAGAGGACAAGGACAAGGACCTGATTTAATTTGATTAATAAATAGCAATAGTATGAAGAATAGGTTTGAGAGCCATATATACTCAAGTATTCTCTTATCTTATATGTATTATGCACAACTAAATAGTATGTCACTAACATGAAAGGCCTTGAAAGCTCTGGTCTAGGGCTTCTTGTCAGGCAGATACAATGACTAGAGTTCTATAACTCTATTATAGAGCTCCAATATGCTGATGACAATGTCACCTGTGCACATTCAGAAGAAGACCTACAAGCCACTCTAAACACCTTTGCAGAAGCATACAAGAAGCTTGGCTTCTCATTGGACATCGAGAAAACCAAAGTGCTCTTCTAGCAGTCACCAACCAATCCGTCTGCAATGTCAGAAATACAGCTTAATGTTGTAACATTAGAAAATGTTGACCATTTCCGCTACCTTGGCAGCCACCTCTCCATAAAAATCAAGATTGACACTGAAATTCAACACCACCTGAGCTCTGTGAGTGAAGCACAGAGTGTTTGAGGACCTGGACATCCGTAGGGATACCATGGTGCTTGTTTTTAAAGCATTTGTTCTCCTAACCCTGCTATACATCTGCAAAACTTGGACTGTCTACAGACGTCATACAAAACTCCTGGAATGATTCCATCAGCACTGCCTTCAAAAAATCCTGCAAATAGCAGACAAATGTCAGCATGCTGGAAGAAGCAATGACCACCAGCATTGCAGCAATGCTCCTCTGCTATCAACTCCACTGGACTGGCCACATTGTCTGAATGTCCAACCACCATCTCCCAAAGCAGTTACTCTGCCAATTTTTGTGGTGTACCATCTGTACATCATTTTAAACCAATTTTCTTTCAAGTCGAATGCATATCTATACTTTATTTTCTTGTTCCAAATTTTCTCCCAGTTTTATAAACTAATTGAATGTCCTATGTTTGCGGCCCATTTGACCAAACAGTCCTTTATTAATTCTGTCTCTGTAGACCAGGGGTGCTCATTAGGTAGATCGCGATCTACTGGTAGATTGCATAGGGCGTCTTGGTAGATCGCAGGCAGGGCGGGAGGAAGGCTCAGTCCCGCCCCGCAGGCTCCCGACGCCGCCCAGGTGCTGCCGTGGCGGTGGCGTGACCGGCGTTGCTATGGACCATATGGGAGCCATACACGGTGTGTATTTCCGCCGCAGCCATGACATCACGCGCACCGTTTTCCCTACCATTTTGTGGTCTCGCCAGAAGAAGGGTGCGGGGGAAGGGCGCAGGCAGAGGCGGCTCCAACTGTGGCAGCATGGACTGGGACTCGGAGCTGCCTGTTGGTAAGCCAGTGAAGGGGCTTCCTCTATTCCCCTCCCTGTCCCTTCCCCTAGCTCTCTTTCCTTCCTTCCTTCCTTCTTCCCTTTCTTCCTTCCCTCTTTCCTTCCTTCCCTTCTTCCCATCCTTTCTTCCTTCCCTTCTTTCCCTACCTCTCTTCTGTTCTTCCTGTTTTCCTCCCTCCCTCTTTCATTCCTTCCTCACCTCTTTCTTTCCTGGCAGCGGAGGCAGGGCTCCTCCTCCTTCCTTTGGGAGGACGCGGCTCCTTTCCCCCTCCCCTTCCCTCTGTTCTTCCTTTGTTCCTCCCTCCCTCTTTCTTTCCTTCCTTCCATTCCTTCTTCCTCTCCTTTCTTCCCTTCTTTCCTTTCCCACCTCTTTCCTGCCTGCCTGCCTGCCTGGCTTTCCTCCCTCCCTCCCTCCCTCCCTCCCTCCTTCCTTCCTTTCCTGCTTCTCTGCCTTTTCGTTGTGTGCTGTTGCTTGTGGGGTTTCTGTGTGGGAAGTTTGCCCCAATTCTGTTGTTGGTGGGGTTCAGAATGCTCTTTGATTGTAGGTGAACTATAAATCCCAGCAACTACAATTCCCAAATGACAAAATCAATTTTTTTAGTGATGGTCACTCCTTGTAGGTGTCTTGTGGCTAAATTTGGCAGCAATTTGTCCAGTAGTAAGAAATCAATTTGTGTGTGTCAACTGTAAAATAGGATGTGTGGAAGGGCCCCTGGTTATCTGAGGTCCTTTCCACACAGTTGAATAAAATCCCATGTTATCTGCTTTGAATCAGATTATATGGCAGTTCAAAGCAGATATTGTGTTATATGTTGTGTTGTATATTGGTTAACATACAAAGATATATTGATAAAACAAGACAAATAGTTTAAATTAAAAACACAAGAACTGAATACAATAGATAGAGACATTTCGTGGTTTCAATACAGACAAATTCGAGAATATTACATAAAGGATTAGAAAAATGGTTTTATGGACAAAGAAACGTTCTGGGACAGAATATTGAAGACAGAAAATAAAATAATAACAAAAATTTACAAGAAACTGTTAGAATGGGTGCTATTAGCAGGGGTGCTCAGCTCACACTTTTTCAGCATGTGAGCTACTTATAAAACAACCAAGTCAAAATGATCGACCTACCCACTACGAAGGAAGAGAAAGGAAGGTAAGCTCCCGGGGCGGCCGCTGCAGCAGCCAGGGACATGGAGGAGGCGCCTCACCGCTCCTGCCCTGCCCCCCGCGAGCACCCCTGCCCCCCGCTGCGGCCCCCCAGGTGCTCAGTCACCGGAATTCCGGCCCTTGGGCTGGTAGAAGTTGGACAGCCCTGTCTTAGAAGATAGCTCAATGAAGCCAGTTAGCTCCAAGAATCTTTCCTATCTTGAGTGGATTTCTTTTATCTTAATAAACATATTATTTTGATCCCATGAAGTTGTGGATCTGCAATCCTGTTCCATCTAGTTGAATGGAAGCCAATCCTTGCTCACTACATGTAAATTTCTGCTGCTTATTTATTTTATTTATTATTTATTTATTTATTCAACTTCTATACCGCCACTCCCAAAGACTCGGGGCGGTTTACAAGAACCAATACATACAAATTAAAACAAAATTAAAATACAATTGAACACAACTCAAAGGCTTGTTGAAACAGATGGGTTTTGCAAGCCCTGTGGAAAGATACCAGATCTGACAGTGCCCGGGCTTCTGGAGGAAGAGCGTTCTACAGTGATGGAGCAATAATCAAGAAAGCCCTGCATTTGGCTGCCATCAGGTGAAAAGCCTTACAGCTAGGAATCTCTAACAGATCTTGATCTTCTGAGCGCAGTGATCTCTGGGGTTGATATGGGACAAGGCGATCTCTCAGGTACACTGGCTCCAGACCATGTAAGGCCTTAAAGGTAAGAACTAACATTTTGAAAGTGATCTGGTATTTGATCGGTAGCCAGTGCAGTTGCTGTAGAACTGGGGTTATATGGCAACCTGCCGGTTCTCCGGCGAGTAGCTGAGCAGCACCATTCTGCACTAGCTTAAGTTTCTGGGTCACCATCAAAGGAAGGCCCATGTAGAGCCTATGAACCATGCATCTAGCACTCTGCTATATTTTTGGTGGAATCACCCCCAGAGAGGGTTATTTTGAGCCTACTAAACACTACAAACAATCTAGTTACTATCAGTCTACACACAATATATACCACACTCAGGGATGGTAAAATATAACAAATTGTATTGAGGCTTCCAAATAAGCACTATAATATCATGTAATTATCACAACAATTATATATCTTCAAAATACAACATAAACCGAGTGAACATGTTTTGTTTCACTCACGATGCTGGCAGTAGCCCTTCAATGGGTAAAGTTCCGTTCTTTCTGTAGATTTTCTGTATTTGTATCCAGGACCCGATGGTCACCACTATTTTCTTCTAGACCCAATGGTCAACATAAATTTAGTTATAATCATGCGGCCGTTGGCCAAAACAAATCAATCAGAATCAAAGGTATTAGTTGGGTTTCCGTCAGTCCGCGAACTCAATGCGCAATATCCCACCCGTTTAGTAGTTATCGCTGGGCAGTCCACCTATGGGTAAATCCATGTCCGGTTACCGACCCGTTTCGATCAAATCTTCGTCAGGGTGGCCCCAAAATACACAGAGATGCACAATAACAGTATATCAATATAAATCATATAAATGCTCAATAGCATAGCTGATATCTCAGCTTACAAGTAACTCGCCCACATGGCGTAGACCACAATCTGGCATTTATATGATTTATATTGATATACTGTTATTGTGCATCTCTGTGTATTTTGGGGCCACCCTGACGAAGATTTGATCGAAACCGGTCGGTAACTGGACATGGATTTACCCATAGGTGGACTGCCCAGCGATAACTACTAAACGGAGGGATATTGCGCATTGGAGTTCGCGACAACTGACGGAAACCCAACTAATACCTTTGATTCTGATTGATTTGTTTTGGCCAACGGGCCGCGGATTATAACTAAATTTATGTTGACCATTGGGTCTAGAAGAAAATAGTGGTGACCATCGGGTCCTGGATACAAATACAGAAAATCTACGGAAAGAACTGAACTTTACCCATTGAAGGGCTACTGCCAGCATCGTGAGTGAAACAAACATGTTCACTCGGTTTATGTTGTATTTTTGAAGATATATAATTGTTGTGATAATTACATATTATAGTGCTTATTTGGAAGCCTCAATACAATTTGTTATATTTTACCATCCCTGAGTGTGGTATATATTATTTTGAGCCTACCAGCTCCTGATTCCCAACAAAAACTACTTATTTGTTTATTTCTTTATTTATTATTCTTTCTTGTATGCCGCCACTCCCCGAGGGCTCGAAGCGGTTCACAAATCACGTAAAAGCATAAAACAGCATAAACATCAAGATAAAATTAAACTAAAATTAAACTGAACAAAACAGAGTTACAGAAATCAACAATCGAAAGCCCGCTTGAAGAGGTGGGTCTTACAGGCCCTGCGAAAGGAAGACAGGTCTTGCAGGGCACGCACTTCGGCCAGCAAGGTGTTCCAAATTATTGGTGCCACCACAGAGAAGGCCCTACATCGAGTAGATGCCAAGCGGATGGTTTTGAAACTGGCCACTTCAAGGAGGTTCAGATCTTCAGAACAAAATGATCTCTGGGGTTGGTAGGGGGTAAGACGGTCCCTCAGATACATCGGCCTCAGACCATACAAGGCCTTGAAGGTTAACACCATCACCTTGAAAGTGATCCAGTGCTCGATCGGAAGCCAGTGGAGCTGCTGGAGGATGGGAGTTATGTGACATCTCGTCGGCACTCCGGCGAGAAGTCGAGCAGCGGCATTCTGGACGAGCTTATGCATCCTCCTCCTTGATTTCTGTATCTTTCCTTAAAAGGGACAAATTGTGCCACGGAGGAGCTTGGTGTCAGTCAAGGGCTGCCCAGTTGTTGATTCCCCTAATGTAGAGATCCTATTATTCCTATTGCTAATGTCTTTGTTTTATTATCTCTACTACTACTCAGAGCAGAGAGACCCAGCCTCAATACAGTCGTTGACCTAAAATGCTTCTTTCTATGGCCACATATGCTGTATAGTCTCTTTTTGGTAAATTGCTACCTGGTATAACATTTAATTGCCCAAGATATTTAAAGCTGTCATCAATTGAAGGGTTTGCAAATTGCTAGTTTTATGCCACCTTCTCCTCCCCACCTCTCCTCACTCCCCCCAAAATATGGGAAGCCACTCATGATCAATAAATCAAATAAGTGCTCATCTTGCCACCCTTTCAATAGGAAAGTCTCCCAGTTGTTTATTACGGTTATTACATTATCTGCAGCAGCCAGGCAGAGGCAACAAGGGGGAGGAAAAACTGACAGGATGTTCCAAAAGGAAATTTAATGAAGTGGTTCCAAATATTGTGTCAAAATAAATGAAGTGAATAATGAAAGAGCGCATCCCGGGTCCCTTTGACAACTATAACCATTGTGTGAGCTTTTGGAGGCAGAGGAGATGGATGGGTGAATGTGAAAGTGCCGCTCCAGTGCATTGCAGAATGGAGAACAATAGGCGGCATTCAATAATGCCTATGTATTTCAGTTCAGTTGTTCTTCAAGCCCACAAAGAAAAATGAAAGAATTTTTAGAGGGTAGGAAACATGTCCTTTGGTTTTGTTTTGTTTTTAATTTCATTGGATAACATGGCAGTAGAGGAAATGGTGGCCTTGGCCAGGGGTAGGAATTGTGCGGCCCCCGTCCAACTCTATGATTCTCTGATTTTATGATTCCAGATGTTGTTAAATTGCAAACCCCAGCATTCTTCACCATTGGAAGTGCTGGCTAGGATTGCTAGAAGCTGCAATTCAAAACCCTCTAATGCAGTGGTTCTTAACCTTCCTAATGCTATGACCCCTTAATACAGTTCCTCAGTTGTGGTGACCCCCAACCATAAAATTGTTGGCTCCAATTTAGGGGGCAACCTCTGGCAGTGAGAGCAGAATGAAGTCTGTTGGCAGAAACCCAGACAAGTGATAAGTCTGAGGTGCCCAATTGTGAGTCCCTGCTGTGGCAAGCATACAGATCAGCCCCAATTAAAATAATCCAGCAACAAGGTGATTTCAGCCAAGGAAGGTTTTATTATCTGCAGATAAGATCCTAGCTTGTGATACATTCACAAAGAAACTAGAATAGCCAGAAAACAGAAATACAGCTTCTTTTATACACAGTAATTTCCCACTGCAGCAACATCAACTGTAGCGAAGTCCATTGGATGAGTGTCCCAATTCAGACCAATCACAAAAAGGGGGATTTGCTGAGCAGTTTGGCTTGTGAATAGACAAAGGGCATTGAGTGGCAGTGAATGGATTTATTTATTTATTTTATTATTTATTTACTATATTTCTATACTGCCCCTCTCAGCCCGAAGGTGACTCGAGGCAGTTTACACATGGCAATCAATGCCCACAATACAAAATACAATTAAAAACAATTAAGCAATAACCAAATAAAAACAGTAACCAATTAGAATTTAAAACCATAAAATACAATTCTCAGCGTCTCAGCGTTAAAATAATTTTCCATTGCATCATCATATCATTCCATGATCACAGTTAAACAGTTATATTTCATCTGCAAATGCCTGCTCAAATAGTCAGGTCTTAACTTTCTTTCAAAAAGTTAGGAGGGAGGAGGCCGATCTAATGCCCCTAGAGAGGGCGTTCCATAGCCCAAGGGCCACCACTGAGAAGGCCCTGTCTCTCATCCATGCCAATTGGGTCTGCAAAGAAGGCAGGACCGAGAGCAGGGCCTCTCCAGACGATCTTAAACACCTAGATGGTTCATAGGGAGAGATGTGTTCCAACAGGTAATCTGGGCCAGAACCATATAGGGCTTTAAATTGTGCCCGGTAGCAAACTGGCAGTCAGTGGAGCTGGCGCAGCAGAGGATTTGTGCGCTCCCTGAGTGCCGCTCCTGTTATCAACCTGGCTGCTGTCCGTTGGACTAATTGAAGCTTCCGAACAGCCTTCAAAAGCAGCCCCATGTAGAGTGCGTTGCAGTAGTCTATACGGGATGTAACCAGAGCGTGGACTACCGTTGCCAAGTCAAACTTCCCAAGGTTTGGGTGCAGCTGGTGCACAAGTTTTAACTGTGCAAATGGTCCTCTGGTCACCGCCAAAACTTGGGGTTTTCCTTTATTCAACAGGAAAAATAATAAAAATGATTGAGGGCACTTAATCCTCCCCAGGAAAAGTGTATTGTGTGCAGGATGGTCATGGCAGAGCCCACCAGGGGGGTCTGATCCAGTGGTTCTGGATCATGGCAGCAACAAGCTGGACATATTGGCACAATCATGCAATATGATCACAATCAAAGGAGAGGGGCTTAGGAAAAAAACAACCAGAATTCCTTCCATGGCGAGAGGTCCCGCACACAAAGGCGCATTGTGAAGAGTAGCTACTTCCCCTGAAGCAGGCAGAAAAAGGCAATGGGCCATCTTGTCCTGTCCGTTGGGCTATTGTGTTATATATGTCCAGATAATGTCCATAAGATTGGTGAGGCTGGGAATTGATTGAGGAAATCCCCAGCTTGGAGTCTCTTCTCGCATTCCTTTTGGGGTCAGCAATGCACTTTCCCATCCAGGTAAAGGAACAGGAAATCTCAGAAGCACAAAATATATTATTAACAAAACATAGGAACACAGGAAAAGGCAAGGAACTTTAAAGCCATTTTCCATGCATATGAGAGACATTGTTTTCCCAAGTACATACAGATATCCAAGCCAGGTTCCCTTGTTTGCTGATCAAGGCATGAGGAAGGGAAAAAACATAGAAATACAGTGTTCCCTCACTTATTGCTGGGGTTACATTCCAGGACCTCGCACAATAAGTGAAAAACTGTAATGTAGGGACGCTCTATTTATTTTAATATTTATACATTATTTTAGTAGTTATGTTACCAAGCAGAATTTGGGTTGGCTCTGCCCAGAAGGGGCATGAACCCTTGCGTCCAAAGAGAGGGATCGATAACCCTTGGTGAGCAAAAATAGGACATAGGATCCCACCCCAATGTTTCCCAATCAGTCTCACCAAAGTCGAAGAAAATTCTACCGAGGTCTTTAATTCTGATCAGCTGAAAAGGATAAAAGCCGCAATTTCCTTGTCGCAAGGCAGTCATAAGGTTACATTCAAAATACATGCCATATTTATAGTTATACAGAGATGCCAAAATTCAAATTTACCGCCCGCATGCGCCGGCCGGTTCCATTTTGATTGGATGGAACGTTGAGACCAGCTGGAGGTGAGCCAATAGCAAAACAGCGCTGCCTCTGTTCTGGCGAATGGGAAGCGGGAATTTGGGGGGGAAAACAATGTGGCTGGAAGTGTCTTGATTAAATTAGTCCTTATGTAAATTAAGATCCCATGCTCTCAGCTTTTCGGGATAAGAAAGTCCTTTGTTTCCTATGGGAAATGGGGAACTGGCCAAATCTGTCCCTTCCTGTTGACAAAGGAAAGATACGGATCTTTACAGGGAAGTCTCGGGAAAATAGATAAATAAAAATATCTTTCCAGATTGCTGAGATTCCTTGGGGTCCGAAGCTGGGAAAATCAGCCGTTGTGTTGAATGGAAATAATTTTGCCAATATTCCCAGCCTGAGGGGGGAGCAAAACTTCAAGGTAAAGGGTAAAGGTAAAGGGTAAAGGGTCTTCATTGGGAAACAAGATAGCCCCTGTTTCCACACCCGAAAAGCCCTTTATGTTCATGCAATAGTCATTGATGAGTTAATCAAAAGGTACAGCTTGGAATGCAGCTCTCCTGATCTTCACTTGCTGATAGTACAGACTCATGGCATTTTTTTAAACATTATTTTAAAAAAATACATGGGAAGGAAAAACATGCAAATAGAAAGGGAACACATATATGGGAATCAAGGGAATATTTCCACCATCACCAATACATTTAATAATATCATCATCTCATAAAGGAAAAGGGGAGAATATAGTCCAGCAGTTCATATATCTTGGGGAAATCATGATGAGTAATTCATAAAAGGAAATTCATCTGGTTCAGTCCTTGGGGAAACTAAAGGAATGAGTTCTTTCTCTAAATCAGCACAGAGGCCTAATGTAATAAAACCTTGGGGAAACTATATATCCCAAACCGTGCAGGGCTTCTCAAACTTCTGGCCTGTCTTCATGCAACTCCCAGGGTGCGCACACCAGGAGCTCATGGTGCGCACACCAGGAGCTCAGAACCTCCGGGAGGCCCTTTGACGGTCGCGGGGACAGCTGGAATGCGGAACCGGCAAGTTTTGACAGCCAGCTGGCTCTTTGGAAAAATATTCCTTTAAAATTCATAAGGTTATTGTAGAGGCAAAGGAGCTCAAAGGAAGAAAACAAGATGGCAGAAAGTCTTAGAAAGAGTCAAAGAAAAATATTGCATTTGAACAGAGTCAATTGGTTAAACTTATGTTCTCACGGATGCTGGGGGAAATGGTGCCATTTGGAGGACTCCGTATCTGCAGTTTTAAGGAGTGCAGTTTCGGCTTCCTTGGGATGCCAGAAAGGCACCCTGGGTGGGCCAGCAGTGTTCTGCGGTCCGGAAAGGTTTCTTTTACCAGGATCGGTGAGTAAGAGCCAAAATGGGACACTTTGTATCTTTGCGGAAGGGAAAAAATGTTGCGATCTGATTAGGTTAAGATACAAAGTTTCAGGTCAAGTGGGGCATGGGAATAGAAGGAAAGAAATGGCTAGAGGTCTTCTGAATCTTAGTCCCAGCCTTTGTTCTTAATGATGCCAGACCACATGGAGCATGCAGGAACGTTGGAACTCCCTGCTGCAGGACAAACCAACTCAGATGCAGAGGGGGTCTTCTGGGGCTCGCCTTCAGTTATACACTAGTTTAAGTCTTTATAAACTTATAATAAAGTGAAGGAAAAGAAGGAATGACCCTTCAAGGCTGGAGGGAGTGAGGACTGGGGAGGGAAAGCACCTTGGAGAGCGGTGGTGGCAAAACCCCTCAAAACAGCAAAAATACCATGATATATATTTTAAATTACTATTTGTTGAAATCCGCAAAACAGCGAGTCCTCATTAAGTGAACCATGAAGTAGCGAGGGAACACTGTAATACAATTCCATACTGGGGAAAGGGAAGCATGCACAATGGGCTTTTAGGGGGACTTTGGAACAAAAGGCAGGAAGGTTACACCTTGCAAGGATGGGAACAGATAAGGAAAACAACTTTAGAACATATGATTATTCAGCAGGTAAAGAGTTCTTTTTAACAGCAGTCCTGAGAGACAAAGTTCTATCCAATCAAGACAAAGTGCGGGGAAAGGGTCGGGCAGGAGATTTGAAACTGACTGTTTTGGAAATGTATAAAAATGCTGGAAAAATTGAAATAAAACATGTCGAGCTTTGCGGACATCAGGAATTTGCGTCTTGTCATCCTTTCTCAGCTGGGACAGAACTCTCTCATTGGCACACTTCCGGATCTTGGTCAGATACTCTCTTGGGGGTCTAGGGGTTTTTCTAGGTGCTTTGGATTGCTCGCCAAGGTTTTTCCATCAAGGACCCTCGCCTTAGAGGAACTTAAGGTCATGGCCCCTAAAGCAAAGACCACCCCAAATTGGTGCTCGATTTCACCTTCTCCTCCACCACCTCCTTCTTCTTCCCTCTTGGCTCCAAAGCAAACCTCACCTCTGTCACCCCCATCTGTTCCTCCTAAAATGGCAGAGGTGGCAGGACTGAAAGAAGAGGAAGAGACCTCTGGGAAGTGAAGGGGGCGGGAAAAATTCAGTGGTCTCTCTGTCCCTAAGACCATCGGAAATATGTGTTTTCCAATGGTCTTGGGCGACCCCTGTGAAAGTGTGATTTGACCCCCGAAGGGGTCACAACCCACAGGTTGAGAACTGCTGTTCTAAGGGCTACACAATTCTCATTATTGCTTCTTGATGTTCTTCTTCCATATTCTAAATTTAGGTTTACTTTCAAAAGAAGCATTTGAACATTTACATTTGATAAGTTATAGATTTATCCATGAGCCTGGGACCTGCAGTTCCATTTGATCACATTCCAAAAAAGTTCTCTCAAAGCTTTTTCAGAATGATTCTATGACATGCTTCTGCCAGTAGTCATTAATTTTAATAAGATTCACTATTATTCATGATTTCATGTTGCCATAGTAAGTCCAGGAACGTTCTCCCCACAGATATAGGGGCTGTACTGTATTGATCAGGAAATCCATGGCAGTTTTCCACAGGAATTCCCTAGCAGTTTCCCACCCAAGTACTAAGGATACCCCAAAGAGAAGGTTGCATTGATCCTCCATTGATTTTGTCAGATCCGCCTCATCCAGTAAGTAGAATATGGTTGACATAGGTACCCCAGACAGAAGATGTTGATGCCATGGTGGCTGCTTTTGTAGCCAGTGCTGAAGTCAGAGTTGTCTACCAGACTAGTTGGTTTCTACGAAAGGCACTGAGTGAGGTTTCCCTCTTGATTATTTTTTTGGCATCACCACATGATATTTTGTCCTTCTCCTGTCCTTTTAATTTCCTCCTCTTTTAATTCAGTATGCATATGGCGCAGTGGGTTAAACCCCTGTGCCGGCAGGACTGAAGACCGACAGGTTGCAGGCTTGAATCCGGGGAGAGCGCGGATGAGCTCCCTCTATCAGCTCCAGCTCTCCATGTGGGGACATGTGAGAAGCCTCTCACAAGGATGATAAAACATCAAAACATCCAGGCGTCCCCTGGGCAACATCCTTGCAGACAGCCGATTCTCTCACACTAGAAGCGACTTGCAGTTTCTCAGGTCGCTCCTGACATGACCAAAAAAAGGGTAATATTATTTTCTCTGTTTCCTTGCATGGAACTCTACATTGCATGATAGTCTTCCATTTAAATACCAACCAGGTCTAGACCTGTTCTAACTTTGGAAGAATATTACAAAACGTACCTTCAGATAACTGACAAGCCAAATACAGCTTTCTGGATATTGTTGGAATGCAGCTCTGGTCAGCCCTAGCCAATATTTAGGCTGACTATTTAGGCACACATTCTTTAGCCCGTTGGTATCTCTCTAGGGTTGCCAGCTTTCAGTGTCTGGTCTGAGCCTCCATTTTTTTGTGGGTCATCTCCAGGTGTGAGCCAAAGATGCAGATTCTCCAGTTTTAGGGTCTTTTCTCCAGGCAAGAGGAAAAGAGTGTGACAATCTCCAGGATCAGCTAGTAGAAGAGCAACTTGCTTCAGTAGGCACAGTTTAATTGATTTGCTGCTGAACCTTAGAAAGTGTCTTCAGGGCGTCTGTGTACTCTATTCACTTGCTTTATCTTTTGCTTCTAGTGGTTGTGTCAGCGCGATTTACCTTTTGCTCTGCATTTACTCTCTTGCTAGAATCAAGTGAACTGAATTGTGTTCCTTATCTCATTTCCCTAAGAAAGGATAACACCACCATTTCATCTTGATTCAGAAACAGCTCCGTCATTAATAAAGACTTCTAAAAAATAGAAGTGTCTGTGTTTAATGATAAGCTATAAACTGCTGTTTTTGGTACTTAATGTGCAACACTTTATAAAATAATTAATAGTTATCTTTAAGTGTATAAATCTCAGGGTCTGGGATGAACCTTAACTGGCAAACCTATTTCTGTCTGAGATCTAACTGATCAATCAAACCCCAAGGATCAGTGCTTTGTAAACTCTTCAGTGGGTCCGCAAAGAGAGAGAAGTCAAAGAATGGGAGACAAGTGTTTTGAAACACATTACTCATGTTATTCCCATCCAGGGGAGGAGGAGGGGGTTTGCCTGCCCTCCTCCTCCCCCGGATGGGAATTACTTGCGTTATTCCCATCCAGGGGAGGAGGAGGGGGTTCGCCTCCTCTCTTCCTCCTGTCCATGGGAATAACGCGAGACAGGCTTGCATCCCCACTTCCTTCCCTGCTTTGGACTAAAGCGCCCGCCTCAGCTCTCTGCTTGCGAGATGAGAAAGGCGGGTGCTGCCGCCCTCCAGTCTCCTCTCGTGAGTTGAGAACTGAGGAGGGGGGAAAAAAGACCTAATAACATGACCTTTAAAAAAAATGGCGAGCCCGGGTTTGATATAGAAATTACACTTCCGGGTTTGGCCACGAGCGTAAAAAAACTTTGAAATTAATTTTAAATACGAAGCAGAACCGATTTCAAAGTATTTTAAAACGGAGATATCCACCCCTAATATCTATATCTATGGCTGGATGGGTCTTTGTCAGGAGGGCTTTGATTATGTTTTTTTGCCCTGGTGAAGGGAGTTGGACTGGATGGAGTTAAGGCAGCATTTCTCAACCTGGGCGGTCGGGACCTCTGGGGGAGTGTCATGAGGGGATGTCATTTTAGCATATTGAGTATACATGTCAAGTTTGGTCCAGATCTATCATTGTTTGAGTCCACAGTGCTCTCTGAATGTAGGTGAACTACACCTCCAAAACTCAAGAACAGTGCCCACCAAACCCTTCTAGTGTTTTCTGTTGGTCATGGGAGTTCTGTGTGCCAAGCTTGGTTCAAGATGTCCTTGTAACTGAGCCCATAGGTACCAGTGACCACAACACAATAACCTTCAACTTAAGTTTGGATAGCAAACTGTCAGTGAAAACTAACACAGAGACCTTACATTTTCACAAAGGGAATTTCACCAAAATGAGAAAAATAGTAAAGAACAAACTAAAAGGACATTCAAGTGCCACCTCGGAGTTGGTTGAGGTAGGCAGGATTTCCCTGGGTACTGGTTGTGGGGGGGTCGGGAGCAGGTCAGGGTTTTGCCCTCCCTTCTGCTCGAGATCCCCGTGTACAACTGGTGGGCCACTGTGTGATACAGAATGCTGGACTAGATGGGCTGAGGTCCGATTCAGCATGGCTCTTCTTATGTTCTTAAAAAAAAATCAAATCCCTCCAAAATGCTTGGAAACTGTTTAAAAATACTTTAAAACAAGCCGAACTAAAATGCATTCCTAAAATAAGAAAGAGGCCGGGAAAGTCCAGAGAGGACATCGGTATGGCTTACAAATGAAGTAAAAGATGTGATTGGAAAGAAGAAAAACTCATTTAAGAAATGGAAGGCTCTTCCTACTGAGGAGAACAGAAAGGAACACAAGCTCTGGCAAACTAAATGCAAAGCAACCGTCAGGAAAGCCAAGAGAGATTTTGAGGCACATATAGCTAAGAACATTAAAAAAAATAGCAAAAACTTCTTTAAGTACATCAGAAGCAGAAACCCAACTAGAAAAGCAGTTGGGCCACTTGACGAAAATGGTAAGAAAGGGACAATAAGTGAAGACAAGGAGATTGCTGAGCGGCTAAATGACTTCTTTGCCTCCATTTTCACACAGGAGGACAGACAACATATGCCTGCAGCTGAGTCAGTTTTTTCAGGGAGGGAATTAAATGAATTAAACCAGATAGAGATAAACAAGGAAGATGTTCTCACATGCCTTACTAAACTAAATGTCAACAAATCACCAGGGCCAGATGGCATCCACCCCAGAGTTCTTAAGGAACTCAAGTGTGAAATTGCTGAAATTCTAGCCAAAATATATAACCTTTCTCTAAGATCAGGCACTGTACCCGAGGACTGGAGGGAGGCAAATGTAACTCCGATCTTCAAGAAAGGATCCAGGGTAATCCAGGAAATTATAGGCCAGTTAGTCTAACCTCAGTTCCAGGCAAAGTGATGGAAACCATTATTAAAGAAAAATTACTAAGCACATAGAAGAACAGGCATTGCTGAAGGAAAATCAACATGGTTTCTGCAAAGGCAAATCATGTCTTACTAACTTGATAGAATTCTTTGAGGGTGTAAATAAACACATAGATAAAGGGGACCCAGTCGATATTGTTTACCTTGACTTTCAAAAGGCTTTTGACAAAGTCCCTCACCAAAGGCTCCTAAATAAACTCTTCAGCCATGGAATCAGGGGACAGGTCTTGTCCTGGATTGGAACCTGGCTAAACTGTAGGAAACAAAGGGTGGTAATAAATGGACACTTCTCTGGGTGGAAAGAGGTGAGAAGTGGCGTACCCCAAGGTTCAGTTTAGGACCGTTACTTTTTAATTTATTCATAAATGATCTGGATGTAGAAGTAAATTGTGAGGTAGCAAAGTTTGCAGATGACACTAAACTGTTCAGGGTAGTTAAAAATGAAACTGATTGTAAAGAGCTCCAGAAAGATCTCTCGAAATTGAGTGAATGGGCAACAAAGTGGCAAATGCATTTTAACCTAAACAAGTGTAAAGTCATGCACATCAGGGCAAAGAACCCCAAATACACTTATAAACTGATGGGATCAAAGCTTTCTGAGACAAACCAGGAAAGGGATCTTGGGGTTTTGGTGGACAGCTCAATGAAGATGTCAACCCAGTGCGCTGCAGCAGTGAAAAAAGCAAATTCTATGCTTGGCATGATCAGGAAGGGAATCGAAAATAGGTCGGCAAATGTTGTATTGCCTCTCTACAAATCTATGGTGAGGCCACATCTGGAGTACTGTGTACAATTCTGGTCACCGCACCTCAAGAAGGATATAACGGAACTGGAAAAGGTACAAAGAAGGGCAACAAAAATGATCCAAGGGATGGAGCAGCTCCCTTATGAAATCAGGTTGCAACGCCTTGGTCTTTTCAGCCTTGAAAGACGGCGTTTAAGAGGTGACTTGATCAAAGTGTATAAAATCATGCATGGGATAGAAAAGGTGAATAAAGAAAAAATATTTTCTCTGTCACACAACACTAGGACTAGGGGGCACTCCCTAAAGCTCCAAGGTAGGAAAGTTAGGACTAATAAAGGAAATATTTCTTCACCCAGAGGGTCATTGGGTTATGGAACTCACTTCCAGAGGAGGTTGTGACAGCTGTCAGCCTGGACAGCTTCAAGGCAGGATTAGACAGATTCATGGATACCAAGGGAATCAGTAGTTACTGAAATGGACATCCAAGTGCCACCTCTGTGTTGATGGAGGCAGGCAGGATTTTCCCTGGGTACTGGTTGTGGGGGGTCGGGAGCAGGTGAGGGTTTTGCCCTCCTTTCTGCTAGAGATCCCTGTGTACAACTAGTGGGCCACTGTGTGACACAGAATGCTGGACTAGATGGGCTGAGGCCCGATTCAGCATGGCTCTTCTTATGTTCTTATGTTCTTAATTCCATCATTGGTGGAGTTCAGCATGCTCTTTGATTGTAAGTCAACCATAAATCCCAGGAACGACAACTACCAAATGACAAAATCATTTTGAGTCATGGTCACTCCTTGGGTTAGTAAGTGTCTTGTGGCCAAATTTGGCAGCAATTCATCCTGCGGATTTTGCATTATGATGTCACTCAAAACAAACAGAAAACACACACACACACACACACACACACACACACACACAGACAGACAGACAGACAGACAGATAGTCCAAAGGAATCTGGAGAACTTTCCATTCATGATATAGGATAAGTAGATGTCAATCCACTCTTATGATAAAGCAAGTGCTGCTAAAAATGTGTCTGATCTAGAAATCAAGTTACTCTTATGTCAATGTGAAAAGTCGTGGCTTAGCTTAGTTTCCAGTTGAATCAATAGTTTGGATCCAAACAATTGCCTAACTTTTAGTCATCCTCAGAGGTCACCTAGAAGTGAGAGATAGCAATCCAGGTTCTATTTAAGTAAATATAGCTCACTGCATTAACCATAAAGCAGGGGTGGGAAAAGTCTGACTCTCCAGATGTTGTTGAATTCTCACAATCCCTCGCTATGTGGACTAGGGTTCATGGTAGTTACTAGGGAGGTGTGATCCATAAAAAAAATGGTTCAAAGGTCATTACAAAACTGGGTGGGTGGGTGTTGGCGCTTTGTTTCTAAAGTATATTTTGTGAAAAATTCTTTACTATAACGAGAGTAATGAAATTTCATTACTATTTTGTTGTAGTAATTGTGCATAATTACTATAATTGGGAAAACTTCCAGGGCTCTTTTCTCCCTCCTTTTTAAAGCTGTTAGAGTGAAACTTGATCCAGAACACATATACCACTCTTATTCCACCAAATTTCGGAACATTTCACTTATCCACGGATTTTTGGAAAATTTTCAAATTTTTATAAACAATATTTTTTGATAAAAAACCTACAACATCCATCTACTTGATTTTCATATACAATGCAAAAGATAGCAAGGGAATCAATCCCCAGAAGTTTCAGAAAAATTCACACATCTACAGCTTTTGGGGGATTTAAAAAATTTAAACAAAAACAATTTATCCCCCTCAAAATGCGACAACAGCAATCCCCTTGAATGTCAGTCTGTCTTTATGACATGCAAACACATAACTTCAACTTAGAATAGATTTATACTATAACTTATTTAGGTTAGTCCTCTTTGCAGATTCAATAATTTTATTCATGATTAAACAAGCCAACAAGTATTTTTTGTCAGATATATATTTTTTTGGTTATTCTTATAGAGTTGTTTGCTCTGAATTCTGATCTGTGTTATTTTTTCTCTATCGCGTAGTTTCTGCGATGAGGTTAATACATTGAATAATTAATACATTTACACACTATATCAATAGAATCTAATTGATATCAGTATGTAAATGCATTAATTATTTGATTAGCCTCATCGCAAAAACTACAAGTAATAGATAAAAAATAAACACAGATTTGAATTCAGCATAAAATACTCTATAAGAATGACCTAAAATTATATCTAGTGAAAAAAAATTTTGAAAAATATTTTTTTGCTTGTGTTACACTAATATGATGTGAAATGTGCAGACTTTACAGTAGTCCACTGTAATGTGCCATTCGTCATATTTTAAAAAGTTGACATAATGGGCAAAAAAATGAAGACATATTTAAAATAAGCATAAAATTTATTTAAACGGTGCTACTCTTATTTCTGATTATTATAAAAAGTTTGATTTCATTGACTTGTGTTATTAGACTGACTCTAAATGACTGACTGCAGCAGCTCCCATTGGGCTTTATTGGGCATTGTATTCCAGGAAATGTAGTTTAGGGCAGGGCCGTTTGCATTTTTTGCCACAGGGGGGCTTTCCCTTCCCAAACTACATTAGAGATGGCTGTGTTCTCAGTCTTCCGTCCATTAACTTTAGTCCTGCCCCCAGTGCCTTCCTCGTGGCGATTGGGACAAAGAAAAAGGATTGGCTTTCAAAGCACTTTATGTTTTCTTGGCTTTATCAACGTTGCTTAATGGTTATACTGAAAATTAAACTGACCTTGGGAGGAATCCAAATGTTACAAAATCTTAACAAAAATGATTGGTGTTTCAATTTCTAAATCCCCCCCCCCATACCTTTCGTACATGTTTGTAATATCAATTTGTATACACAAGTGTAATGAATTTGATCTGAAATACAAAATAAAATAAAATAATGCACAACTTTAATAGTTACAGTTATGCAATTCCTGCAGGGTTGCCTATTCCCCAACCTATGCCATAACGTGTTGTCTGCTTCCTAAATATACTAAAATACCTTCTGTCCTCAGCTCTGTTTTCTTCTGCCTTAACCCCACTCCACTTTGCTGACAACTCACTTGCACTGCGTCCTCTCTGAAGCGATCGAGCTAAGAACCTTAGTAGAGGATCCCTGTGCATTTGGAAAGGGGTTTTTCCAACAAGCATTAGGAAAATTAAACTTCTCAAGAGCTGCCTTAATCTGGCAAGCTATTTTGAGCTTCTCAAAGTACAGTAAGTGAAAGTATTGCAGCCAAGGGAAGTGGTGGTTGGGGGGGGGGGGAAAGAAGGTTGAAGGGATCAGGGGGTGAGGAAAGTGTAATAAGCAAAATAAATAAATAAATAAAATGTGAAATTAAGACCAGAAATGAGGGCATTATAAATCCCCATCGCACAACAGGACTGAAGTCTAATCCCTCCATTTTGGCCATTTATGGCTAGTAAACCCCCTCAGAGGTCATCAGTGCATTGTTGCCGCATTCAGTAAAAGACAGCCACAAACCCTTTGTGGTAGGAGATTGAGAAGGAAGGCTGACAGCCTGTGTCTTAATCAAAGAGTCATAGAATCATAGAGTTGGAAGAAACCTCATGGGCCATTCAGTCCAACCCCATTCTGTCAAGAATCAGGAAAATCACATTCAAAGCACCCCCGACAGATGGCCATCCATCCTCTTTTTAAAAGCCTCCAAAGAAGGAGCCTCCACCACACTCCAGGGCAGAGAGTTCCACTGCTGTACAGCTCTCACAGTGAGGAAGTTCTTCCTAATGTTCGGTTGGAATCTCCTTTCCTGTAGTTTGAAGCCATTGTTCCATGTCCTGGTCTCCAGGGCAGCAGAAAACAAGCTTGCTCCCTCCTCCTATGATTTGCCCTCACATCTTGATACATGGCCCCCATTGTGTCTCCTCTCAGCCTTCTCTTCTGCAGGCTAAACATGCCCAGCTCTTTAAGTCGCTCCATATAGGGCTTGTTCTCCAGAATTTGACCATTTTAGTCGCCCTTCTCTGAACACGTTCCAGCTTCTCAACATCACCCTTGAATTGTGATGCCTAGAATTGGACACGGTGGCAGAATAGAGGGGTAGCATGACTTCTAGACACTAGACTCCTATTTATGCAGGCCAAAATCCCATTGGTCGTTTTAGCTGCTGCATGGCATTGTTGGCTCATGTTCATCTTCCTGTCCACAAGGACTCCAAGATCTTTTTCACATATATTGCTCATGAGCCAGGCACCATCACCCATTCTGTATCTTTGCGTTTTATTTTTTTTCAGCCTAAGGGCAGTATCTTGCATTTGTCATTGTTGAACTTCATTTTGTTAGTACTGGACAATCCTCTCTCTAATCTGTTAAGATCATTTTGAATTCCACTCCTGTCTTCTGGAGTATTAGCTATCCCTCCCAATTTGGTCCCATCTGCAAACTTGGAGATCATGCCTTCTAACCCTTCACCTAAGTCATTAATAAAGATGTTGAACAGAACCGGGCCCAGGACGGAACCCTGCTGATGGCACTCCACATGTCACTTCTTTCCAGGATGAAGAGGAAGCTTTGGGGAGAATCACCCTTTGGGTTTGTTCACTTAACCAATTACCGATTCACCTAACCGTAGTTTTGCCTAGCCCATAGAGTCACAATATAATATATTTTAAGAGTTGCAATAATAATAATAGCAACAACAACAACGTTATTCTTACATCCCACTGCCATCTCCCTGAAGGGACTTGGGGTGGCTTACAGACGGTGCAAAGTGCCTAAAAACAAAACATAAGAGTGAGCACAATATAAAATAAAATACAATAAAACAAAACACATGCACATAGAAAAACATCAACTCAGACTCAATCAAGCTGCGGTCCTCTAACCGTGGCGGTAAATTGCTGTAAACATGGCCAAGCTGTAAACATTGGGAATAAAATAAGTGCCAGCTGCAGAAATGGATCGAGGCCATGGGATAATGCGCAAGATATGCGACTACTACGCATTACAACTAGGGACTAAACATTCTCAAATGTTTAATTGAAGAGCCACATCTTAATGTCCCATGCGAAAGGAGGACAGTGTAGGGGGCTGTCTAATCTCCCTAGGGAGGGAGTTCTAAAGCTGTGGGGCCACCACTTAGAAAGGCCTCTCTCTTGTCCCCACCAACCATGCTTGTGATGTTGGCCTACCTAGCAGACCTTAGAGCATGCACTAGTTCATAGGGGGGGGGGGGGCAGTCACAAAGATAAGCAGGACCCAAGCTGTTTAGGACTTTATGGGTGATAGCTCGCACTTTGAATTGGGACTGGAAACTTATCGGCAGCTTTAGTAAGGACATCATGTACTCCTTATAGCTGGCTCCGGTTAGTAGCCTGGCTGCCGATCTTTGCACAAATTGCAGTTTCCGAGCCTTCTTAAAAGGCAGCCCCACATAGAATGCATTACAGTAATCCAATCTGGAAGCAACCTCATAGGCCAGCAAGTGCAGCTTTCTGCTCAGTGCAGGCTCTCCAGCTAGAGATCCCCAGGAGGTAGCTGTTCAGTCACTTTTTGAAGACACCCAGAGAAGAAGACTGCACCATTGGTTTCATTGCTGAACGGCTTTTTAATGCTCAATTGAATATACCCACCTGTAATGAAAAATCATGAGACCATATCCTGCCTTCTGGAACAAGCCTGCTCCTTACACTTTGGGCAATCTGCAAGAGTATTGAATGAGTACAATCATGTTACTCCCCTGTTTTCTCTTCACCAAGCTAAACATGGCCACCTCCTTGAACATGACCACTTATAATCCTTGTTGCCATTCTCTGAACCTGCTTCAACACCTCCTTGTTGAAACAAAGAACCCAGAGCTGGATGCAGTCCTCCAGATGACCAGTGAAGAACACATTAAAAATATGGTATAAACATCAAGAACTGGGAACCTCAAGCAAACCCTTGTTGGGACTGCCTTCCATCTGGAAATCTGTATCCTCAGTGTAAAAAACCGTGTGGATCCAGAATAGGTCTTCGCATACATTTATGAACCCATCACCATGACTGTACCCCTGGAAGAACATTTTAGTCAGCCATAAGTTATGATGACATATGTTAGGAATGTTGGCCTATTTTATTTAGGCTGACTTGTGTCCATGTTAGGAGACCAACGTAACTCATGGACTTATACTTGGTTACAAATGATCCATGTTCTCCATAGGGTTCCAGGTGCAAAAAAATAGCCCTTGTGTCTGCCACAGTTGCCCAGCTGACTATAAAACAAAGTGCCACCCTTGGGTGCAGTAATGGATTTTGTAGTCTTGCCAGTGCTGATTCAGCTGCTAACACAATTCACTTTCACATATGGAATGGAAGAGTTGTGTGATCTTGCTCTTTGTCTTAAAATAGTCTTGGGATGGCCCCTTCCTATGAGATGATCTGTAGCGGGATAAGTGAAATTTGATTGGGGCTTAAGTCATGGGGTCAATCGGGATATAGGGTGGCAACCTGTGCTCAATCAGGTTACCCTCCCTCTTAGGACACAGGTCCACAGTTGGGGGGTCTTTCTGGACTCCACTTTGACACTTGATGCTCAGGTGTTGGCGGTAGCTGGGAGGACCTTGGCACAATTAAGACTTGTGCGCCAGCTGCACCCATATCTCGTGAAGTATGACTTGGCCATGGGGGTCCATGCCCTAGTTACCTCCAGATTGGACTACTGCAACACACTCTACATGGGGCTGCCTTTGAAGACGGCCCAGGAACTACAGTTGGTTTAAAGATCTGCTGCCAGATTACTAACCGGAGCTAGTTACAGGGAGCGGTCAACCCCCCTGTTTAAACAACTCAATTGGCTGCCAATAAGTTTCCGGTCCCAATACAAAGTGCAGCTTATTACCTATAAAGCCCTAAATGGTTCAGGACCTGCCTATCTTCATGACATCTTCCCCTACGAACCAGCACATACTCTAAGATTATCCAGGGAGGCTCTTCTCTCACTTCCACCGCCTTTGCAAATGCAGTTGGTGGAGACGAGGGAAAGGGCCTTCTCTGTGGTGGCCCCTTGGCTCTGGAATTCTCTCCCAAGGGAGATCAGACAGGCCCCCACTTTCTCCACTTTTCACAAGGAATGAAAAACCTGGTTGTTCCATTGTGTCTTTGATTAGGCTGCTCACCAAAGAAGTTTCTGACCTTATCTAGGCTCCTGCACTTTGGCTTGGTCCCTTCTAGCACGTCTAACACATTAATAATGTAAGGGCATTAGTCTCCTAACCCAACCTTCTGTTTTGCTGCACTTGCTCTTGGGCCTGCATAGAAATAATTGCATTTATTTATTATTTTATTTATTAATTTCAGCTTCTATGCCGCCGAACTCCCAGGGGCTCGCGGCGGCTTACAGTAGCCGTAAGGCACAGCAATACATATTCGAACACAGTTAAAAACAATAGTAACAATAAAACAGATAGACGGAATTACTTAAAAACAGTGGTACAACATGTACTAAAAGCTAGAGCTAAATGGCGGCGGATGAGCCGGGCCTACCCATTGAAGGCCTGTTTAAAGAGGTGGGTTTTGCAGGCCCGTCTAAATGGGAGGAGGTCCCTCAAGGCCCGTGTTTCGGCCGGGAGGGCGTTCCACAGCACAGGTGCTATGACAAAGAACGCCCTCCGGCGAGTTGACGTCAACCTGGCAAGTTTCACCGCAGGCACCTCAAGGAGGTTGAAATCCTCCGACCGTAGTGATCTCAAAGGGCAATATGGGGTGAGACGTTCCCTTAGATACGCTGGCCCCAGGCTGTGTAAGGCCTTAAAGGTAAGTACCAACACTTTGAAGGTAATCCGGTGCTCAATCGGCAGCCAGTGCAGATCCTGCAATATAGGTGTTATGCGGCAGCCTGCTGGGGAACCAGACAGGAGCCGGGCGGCAGTGTTCTGCACCAGCCTGAGCCTCCGGGTCACCGACAAAGGAAGGCCAACGTAAAGTGCGTTACAGTAATCTAGCCTCGAGATGACCGTGGCTTGGATCACCGTGGCCAGGTCGTTCCGGGAGAGATAGGGGGCCAGCCTCCTTGCCTGTCTAAGATGGAATCATGAGCCCGAATCCACTATTTGTTGAGCTACTACACTGGTCTATGATGTTGTCTGATTTGATGTTTTTGTTTTTAGTTGTTTACTGTATTTCTGTGTTTGTTTTTAATCTGTATTTGCTGGGCATGTCCCTTTGTAAGCCACATTGAGTCCCTTCGGGGACATGGAGGCAAGGTATAAAAATAAAATTATTATTAATAAATTTATGATTAAGCTAATCATTTGTACCTCCCACCTGAGTCCCCCAAATGCCTAGGCCCAACTTTGTGCTCAAGGTCACAGACTTTTAGATCTAAGATGACTGTCACGGCATGAGTTGGGTTCGATATGCAAGTCTCGGGCAAATTAAGCTTTGGGACACCATCCAATCCATCTTAGGGTGATCACAAAACCAACTGATGCAGTGTACAAGCAAAGAGCCAATTAAAATTCATTTATCCTGGAGGGAGGGGTTGGAAGCAAGGGCCCATCATAGCATTTTGACACTGGCGCAGTTGAAAAAACATTTCTGCAAGATTGGCCAGTTCACCCATTTGACTCTTTGATAAGGCTTTTGCAGGTTGTACAGAACCATAGGCTTCGCCAAAGCTGCATTGTGTTGTGGGCGGGACAGGGAGAGGTGTGGGGGCGGCTCAGAAGTAAATCAAATAAATGTCAAGGTGTGTATGGCTTTTAAACAGAGAGGTTTTCCATAATGAATGTTTTCCTTTTGTTGCATTGAATCATGGCAGTTTAATACCATTTGCTCAAAAGAATGGAAACAAAGAAGGGTTAGCTTGACCTTGGGATGCTGATGGGCAGGAGGGAACAGATGCCAAGCACTAAGAGGGAAAGTATTGATTGGACCTGAACAGGATGAATGATACTGCAGGTTGGAAGTGGTAATTAATAGGGAAGGAGAAGAGAAGAACTTGTGGGTGAGGAAGTTTGAAGCAAGGGAACAAAAGACACCCCACAAAATGAAACAAAGAAGATGGAAAGAAGGCAAAGAAGAACATTTCTGATTACCCTTTCATTAGCTTTATCTTTCCTCTTCCCAACATCTTTCAAGGATTGATGTTGGGATTTTAGGAGCCCTTTGGCAAGACCTGGCATTTCAGGGGATGTGTAGCCCAGTGTTAGAATATGACAGCTGAATCCAGAAGGCCTCAGATTCCGTTCCAGACATGTTTAAAACATAGCGAACTTTTCATCCATCCAGATGTTGTTGGAATCTAATTCCCATTAGTTCTGGTTAAGGCAGTGTTTCTCAACTTTCCTAATGCTGCGACCCCTTAATACAGTTCCTCATGTTGTAGTGAGCCCCAACCATAAAAATTTTTTCGTTGCTACTTCATAACTCTAATTTTGCTGCTGTTATGAATCGTAATGTAAATACCTGATATGCAGGTTGTATTTTCATTCACTGGACCACATTTGGCACAAGTACCCAATACGCCCAAATTTGAATACTGGTGGGGTTGGGGGGATTGATTTTGTCATTTGGGAGTTGTAGTTGCTGGGATTTATAGTTCACCTACCATCAAAGAGCATTGTGAACTCCACCAACCATGGGATTGAACCAAACTTGACACACAGAACTCCCATGACCAACAGAAAATACTGGAAGGGTTTGATGGGCATTGACTTTTAGTTTTGGAGTTGTAGTTCACCTACATTCAGAGAGCACTGTGGACTCAAACAATGATGGATCTGGGCCAAGTAAAGGTAAAGGTTTTCCCCTGACAATAAGTCCAGTCATGTCCGACTCGGGGGTGGGTGCTCATCTCCATTTCTAAGCCGAAGAGGTGGCATTGTCCATAGACACCTCCAAGGTCATGTGGCCAGCATGACTGCATGGAGAACCGTTACCTTCCTGCCGGAGCGGTACCTATTGATCTACTCACATTTGCATGTTTTCAAACTGCTAGGTTGGCAGAAGCTGGGGCTGATAGCGGAAGCACATGCTGCTCCCCAGATTCGAATTTGTGACCTTTCGGTCAACAAGCTTAGCAGCTCTATGGTTTAACCCACTGTGCCACCAGGGGCTCCAGGATCTGGACCAAACTTGGCACAAGTAATCAATATGCCCAAATGTGATCACCATTGGGAAATAAACCTTGACATTTGGGAGTTGTAGTTGCTAGCATTTTTAGTACACCTACAATCAAAGAGCATTTTGAACTCCATCAACGATGGAATTGAACCAAACTTGGCACACAGAACTCCCATGACCAATAGAAAATACTGGAAGGGTTTGGTGGGCATTGGAGTTTTGGAGTTTTAGTTCACCAACATCCAGAGAGCACTGTGGACTCAAAACAATGATGGATCTGGACCAAACTTGGCACAAATATTAAATATTCCCAAATGTGAATACTGGTGGAGTTTGAGGAAAATAGACCTTGACATTTGGGAGTTGTAGTTGCTTGGATTTACAGTTCATCTACAATCAAAGAGCATTCTGAACCCCACCAATGATAGAATTGAGCCAAACTTCCCACGCAGAACCCCCATGACCAACAGAAAATACTGTATTTTCTGATGGTCTTTGGCAACCCCTTTGACACCCTCTTGCCACCCCCCCCCCCCAGGGGTCCAAGCTCCCAGGTTGAGAAATGCTGGGTTAAGGGGAGTCATCGTTCAGGTCTAACAATATCAAGATTTGCTATGAATTCCAAGTCAAGCTTCTCAAAGAACAATGTGTATCATTGACCTCAGGATTCAACACTTGGAAGTAGCTATATATGAAGTCAAGTAACAGCCAATTGTAATCTCGCTGCAGATTGCTATTTCCTTTGGAAAATCACTTGCCTACAACATTTGACCTTGGCAGAAGAGACACTAGGGATGCTCCGTAACCTCAGAAAGGGGGTCCAGTTACTTCTGCTGACAAATGGAGACACACAGACACAAAGAGAAAAGATTGAAGCTTGTGCTTGCCAACAATATTTCAATGCCATTGTTGTAGGTGGAGAGCACCAAGAAGAGAAGCCAGCACCCTCTATATTTCACTACTGCTGTGAACTTCTAGGAGTTTGGCCTGAGGACTGTGTTATGGTTGGTCTCTCTGGATACAGACATCCAAGGAGGCTTGAATGCTGGGTGGAAAGCGACAGTTTGGGTAAATAAAACCATAGCAGCCCCAAAACCCACATCTCCAATCCCTCACTACATTATTTCTTCTGTACTTGATTTCCCTGAACTTTTACATAACAAAGGAGATTCTAAATCTGAGAGTAATAAGGTGTCTGGTATTTGTGATGAGTGTGACATTTCCACAGAAAAATCAAGGATGTTAACCTACTAGAGTTGATAATAAAAGGGATTTTTTTTCAATGTGAAGAGTACATTCGTTTGTATTGTTGAAGGCTTTCATGGCTGGAATCACTGGGTTGTAGGTTTTTCAGGCTGCATGGCCATGTTCTAGAAGCATTCTCTCCTGACGTTTCGCCTGCATCTATGGCAGGTGTCTTCAGAGGTTGTGAGGATCTGTCATAGATGCAGGTGAAACGTCAGGAGAGAATCCTTCTAGAACATGCCATACAGCTCGAAAAACCTACAACAACCCATACATTGGCTTGTTTTAAACATCGTATAATGTACATCATTTTTAAACACACTCACCATAATATATGCCATATATGTGATCTGCCCCGAGTCCCCTTCGAGGTGAGAAGGGTGGAATACAAATACTATAATAAATAAATAATAACGAGCCATGATTGCCCCCACCCCACATTAGAAAATGTTGGGAGAGTCTTCTGTATGTGAGTCTATGGAGGGCACCTACCAGATGGAAAAGGCTAGTCTTCCCCAACCTAGTGCCTTCCAGATGTTTTGGACTATAACTTTTATCAACCTTGGCCATGTTGGCTGGAGCTTATGGGAGCCAAAGTCCAACATTTTCCAAAGAATGTCAGGTTGTTGAGAAAGGCTGGAGTAGCAGTTTGAGATCAGGCACCCCCATACTGCGGCCAGGGTTCTGGGAGTTGGAGGTCCAAACAGCTGGAGGGCTGCAGTTGGAAGGAGCCTGAGGTAGATGATACTTGAAGCCAGCTTTATAAGAGTAATGCAACTAGCCTATTTGTTCACGTTGAAGTGATCTTCACCTGCTTAGGAGGACCCAGCAAGCTTCCTTACTGGGGTGGGAACCTTTTCGGATTGATGCTTGGACAATCACTTATTCAAAACATGGGAGTTGCAAGTATTCTAGCAACCCATTAATTTTTTTTCTTTTGGCAAGGTGAATGTAGTGAACAACATGTCAACATTTAGTTTGTGTATAAAGTGACCTCATATAGAAGTTGATGGTCTGTTTTGGGACCAAGGTTATGGATTTTGACATACCGTAACTTGTGGATAGGTCAAGGGTCATTCCATGGAGTATGGAGGCCACTCCCATTCAAAAACAACAGGCATTCTAAAATGACAAAAGCAGATAATCTGGGGGGGGCACTGGTAATTTCTTTAGGTTATTCTCTTGGGATAAATTAAGCTGTTGCTTTTTGCTTTTTTTTCTGTGTCAGGAGCAACTTGAGAAACTGCAAGTCGCTTCTGGTGTGAGAGAATTGGCCATCTGCAAGGACGTTGCCCAGGAGGCACCCGGATGTTTTGATGTTTGACCATCCTTGTGGGAGGCGTCTCCCATGTCCCCACATGGGGAGCTGGAGCTGACAGAGGGAGCTCATCCACACGCTCCCCAGATTTGAACCTGCAACCTGTCGGTCTTCAGTCGTGCCAGCTCACGGGTTTAACTCACTGTGCCACCCAGGGGCTCCTTGCTTCTTGCTAGTCCACTAAAAGAAGGGGATGGCTCCTTTGTTGATAGGTGTTAGGGTTCAGTACTAAGACAGACCTGTGGATAAGTCAACCCAGGTTTCTGGGATTGAGTTTTTTGATGAAAATTCGAGATTATACATGAGTATAATGTTACAAGTGGGGAGCAGTGTGTTGTTATTAGGGAACAAATGTAGCGTATTCTGCATGCAAAGCCTATGCTCTACCGTTCCCACATAGACATGACACTGATTCATTGGTCAATTCAGGCTAGTACTATATATTCTGAATGCTAATGGCTCTGTGGGGTTTAAGGCAGAGAAGGGTCTTTTTCATTACCTGCTTCCTGAGAACCTTTTAACTGGAGATGCCAGGAGTTTTAATCTAAATCTGTGTGCATGATATGCCACCGAGCTCTGACCCTTTGGCAAAGTCATTAGGTGACACACTTGTGAAGTGATCAACATATACATTGGAATAAGCCTCAAATGATTATATGATGCGGCAGCTAAAAAAGCCAATGGGATTTTAGCCTGCATAAATAGGAGTCTAGTGTCTAGATCCAGGGAAGTCTTGCTACCCCCTTATTCTGCCTTGGTCAGATCACACCTGAAATCACGCTATGTCCAATTCTGGGCACCGCAATTGAAGGGAGATGTTGACAAGCTGAAATGTGTCCAGAGGAGGGTGACTAAAATAATCAAGGCTCTGGAGAACAAGCCCTATGAGGAGCGGCTTAAAGAGCAGGGCATGTTTAGCCTGCAGAAGAAAAGGCTGAGAGGAGACATGACGAGGGCCATGTATCAAGATGTGAGGGAAAGTCTTAGGGAGGAGGGAGCAAGCTTGTTTTCTACTGCCCTGGAGACTACTACATGGAACAATGGCTTCAGACTACAGGAAAGGAGATTCCACCTGAACATGAGGAAGACATTCCTAATTGTGTGTGAGAGCTGTTCAGCAGTGGAACTCTCTGCCAAAGGAGGCTCCTTCTTTGGAGACTTTTAAAAAGAGGATGGATGGCCATCTGTCGGGGATGCTTTGAATATGATTTTCCTGCTTCTTGGCAGGGGGTTGGACTGGATGGTCCACAAGGTCTCTTCCAACTCTATGATTGTATAAGTATTTTAGACCAACATATAGAAGACCATGCATGCAAAAGCCCTCCTGAAATATGTTGACCCACTCCCTGCCCTCAAACATCCAAGGAGCTGTTCTAGGGTGAAAAATCTGAAAAACTGACATGGCAAGCACTTTTCTACATTTAGAACAGCAGCAACAGCAGCAGTATTAATGCAATAAACAGCTGTACATTGCTGACTCTGGTGCTGATATTCTGCTATCTGCAGTCAAATGTTGTTTTTGCCTAATAGCAGGGCCAAAAAAAGTTACTGTAAACTAGTCAGGCATTCTGCTTGAGATGTGCTTTCTACATTCACTTGACCCTCCCTCTCTTCCCCTTGGGATGATTGTAACTGAAGTCTAACTTGTGGATGCTCATTCTCTGCCTTACTTCATCTAAGTTTCATCCATTACCTAAACGAAGTGTGAAAGTATTTTCGGCAGTTACTTACTGCAGCACTGCAAGTCGGTAAAGTCCATTCATCTTCATAGTTGGCTTGATGGGAAAAATAACTTGTTCTCAAATTGAATCTTTTGGCTGCCTTGCAGCTCGTTTTCTGGATCAATGCAGATTATTATTAACTTGCAATTATTTTTTGAGTTGGTGAACAATATCCAAATAATGAAACGGATCACTAGCAGAACGGGAAATACATGCTGGAAGAATTAAAAAGTTTTCTAGGGTTGTATTTCTAAAGTATTCTGGGTATTCCACCCCATGCTGGCTTTTTCAAACATTCACATCCATCACTTGATGGCTGTAATATCAGATGACACTTTACATATGTACCAAAAGATGGTAGCATTATCGTCATCATCAAAAACAACAGCAACACTACTTATTCCTATATTCCCAAATTATTTTAAAATATTGCATATCAAAATTCACTGGTCCTTCTCAAAAATTAGCATATAGTGCTAAAGTTCATTGTTTTCCATAATGTAATGATAAAAATTAAACTTTCATATATTGCACACCAACTGAAATATTTCAGGTCTTTTTTTTGTTTTGTACTGATGATTTTGGCATACAGCTCCTGAAAACCCAAAATACTGTCTCAAAAATTAGCATATTTGGTCAGATGGAATATGCTAATTTTTTTTTTTTGAGATATGTATGCCAAAATCATCAGTATTAAAACAAAAAAAGACCTGAAATATTTCAGTTGGTGTGCAATGAATCGAAAATATATGAAAGTTTATTTTTTATCATTACATTATGGATAATAATGAACTTTAACACTATATGTTAATTTTTTGAGAAGGACCTGTATTTTACTCAAACAAAGTTCTCTGAGATTAGGATCTAACTCAGTGGTTCCCAACCATTGGTCTGCAAGAACAGTTGGGAGCCCCTCCTCAGCAACAACTGCTACTCTGGGACCAGAGTGAAGAGAGGGGACCAGGAAGACAGTTCCACCTTGTTTCCAGCACTGTGCTAATAATCTCTATATAAAAATGTTGACAAGTCGTGCATCCCGGCAAATAGACAGCTAAACTATAAGCTGCAGAAGCACGAAAATCGGCAACACATTCCACCATACCACGAGGTACCTATACAGCCAAAAAAACCCACCCTAGATACCTTGCAACACCCCCAAACACAAGCCCCCAAAATCGGGCAACAGAACTGGCATCCCTGCCTCTTTGCTGCCAGCGCACGTTTCGAACGCTCGCGCATGGCAGCCGTGTTCCCCGCCTCCCCCCCCCCCCCGCTTATGGAGAGAGATTACTATACGCACCTCTCTCTCGCTCTGTCTGCCTCAGCTTGAAGCGCCTCCTCCTCCAGCCCTGCTGGCTGTGCTGAGGCCCGCCCGGGAAGAAGAAGCCCTGCCCTCCCTCTGTACGCCGCCTCCTCCCATTGGCCGGGCCCGTGACGCTCCTCTGCCCAGAGGCCCCCCATTGGCCGGCCGGCTGCCACTCTCCGGTTATGATTGACGGGTTGCAAGGAGGCAGGCCAGAAGGAAGGAAGGTGGCCCCTGAGGGAAGACAAAGAGGGAGGGAGGGAGGTCCTCCTTCTCCCTCGGGGGGAGTGACGTCACCGCGGCCCCCTCCCCATTCCTCCTCCACCAATCAACAGCGGAGCCCCGCCCAAGAAGGAGGAGCACCCTCACTCACTCCCTAGCCTGACGTCGCTCTCCCATTGGCTGCGCCCGTGAGGCCCAGCCCACCCGCCCACCCACCGGAGGCCCCCATTGGCCACCCGCTTTCCACCTCAGACTGTGAGAAGGCTGGAAGGTGCCAAGGCGGGCGGGCGCAGGTGAGGCGCAGGTGAGGCAGGGAGGCCGGCCTGAGGGGGGTTGTGCTCCCTTTGGGTGGGAGGAGGGGAGGGCCCCTGCTGGCCCATGAAGGGGTGGCTCTCTCGGCCGGGGGATTGCAAGGAGGCAGGCCAGAAGGAAGGAAGGTGGCCCCTGAGGGAAGACAAAGAGGGAGGGAGGGAGCCTTCTCTGTTGCTGAGGGAGGGGTGCCAGGCGGGCCCTCAGGTGCTTTGGACTACAACTCCCACCATTCCCTGCCGCCTCCTCCCGGCTCTGAGGGTTGGCCCTTGAGGGAGGAGGGTGTGTTAGCTAGCATAATCAATCCCAGAATCTATTCCATTTTCACAGTTGATTTGGGGGATTATTCTTTCTCAATCTACCTGCAACTTGTGCCAAGAGCAACCCCAGATGGGAGTGAATGCTGCCCATCAATGGTGCCCCTAATAGGTCTAGGCCTTGCACCTTGCAAGGTGCTTGTTTATAAAGTCATTGTCCTCCCAACCCTGCTATACACCTGCAAAATGTGGACTGTCTACAGACGTCATACGCAACTCCTAGAATGATTCCATCAGCACTGCCTCTGAAAAATCCTGCAAATTTCTTGGGAAGACAGATGGACAAATGTCAGTGTGCTGGAAGAAGCAAAGACCACCAGCATTGAAGCAATGCTCCTAGGCCATCAACTATGCTGGATTGGCCACATTGTCCGAATACCCGATCATCGTCTCCCAAAGCAGTTACTCTACTCCAAACTCAAGAAAGGAAAACGGGATGTTGGTGCACAGAAAAAGAGATTTAAAGATGGGCTTAAAGCCAACCTCAAAAACTTTGGCATAGACACTGAGAACTGGGAAGCCCTGGCCCTTGAGTGCTCTAATTGGAGGTCAGCTGTGTCCAGCAGTGCTGTAGAATTCAAAGAGGCATGAATGGAGGGCGAAAAGGAGAAATGTTCCAAGAGGAAGGCATGTCAAGCCAATCCTGACCAGGACCATCTTCTGTCTGGAAACTGATGTCCTCGCGGCAGGTGAACATGAGGATCAAGAATAGGGTTCCACAGCTACCTATGGACCCACCGCCAAGACACCACTGGAAGACAATCATCTTCGAGCTATGAGGAATCACTTAAGCAAGTAAAGGTCTGGGCCTCAGCAACTATGCTTCTCACTAACCTAGGAGCCAATCTATGCTGCCAAGAAAGCATACTTTGGATCATGATCTAAAAACAACAAAACAGTTATCTCAATCCATTTATTCCATGGCACACCATGCCATGATAATCCTATCAAATGAAATGATGCAGAATGCTTTTCTGCCACATTTTTTGCCAACTCTAACTGCGGAAGACAAATCTACCCACATTATGCTGATGACCCTTTTAACAACTGCCCCCCTTTAGACGTTCTCTTCCTGACAGTCTGATCGACTCGTTGACTGCCCAAATTCCAGCTTTTAATCACAATCCTGATTAAGAATGAACACCAGGGAAGTTTCACAATATCTGAATTTTGTGCTGGGAGTGTGTTACTTGGTATTGAACCCCTTTAAAAAGATCAGATATGAGGTCTTAATAACATACTCTTTTTTAAACAATTTTTATTTTCCCACGTATGTTGCTTTGCATCAGAATATTTCCCAAGCATCTTACGTAAGAGCCACGGAGCACAGGTAAGAGCTGCTGCCTGGGGACCTCTCCCACACCATTTTGATTGTTCACAAATGTTTGTACTGTTTTAGTTTTATTTGCCCCAATACCCCAAATTAAAGGCAGAAAGGTGAGTGGAAAAAAGAAAGAACAAACAAAAGCAGAACAGTTTCCAGTGTAATCTTAGGCATTTTCATGTAGCCGTTCCATATACTTTCTTAGTTCTTTGCATTCCCCCAGGTCCATGTCCTGACAAACCCATTTGATATCATCCTCACTATTTGTCAAGATGGAATTGACAGTGGGACACCCATCGTCTGAAGAGATGGTGGTGAAAGTGGTGAACTTAACTCGTTTTCGCTTGGAAGTGGGTGAGGCCGCCTGCTCGGTCTTCTGTTCCTTCCCTACAGGGCATGGGGAAGAGTCTGAGGAGTGAAAGATTTGGCCATTGAGGGTCTTCTGGGCATTGACATTGAGGAGGTATTTGCTTTCTTCTAAGTCCATCCCTCGATCAACAGCTGTAATACACTCCTCCTGCTGGGTGGAGAGATTGAGGTGGTTCTCCAGCAGTTCTGTCCTATTGCTCAATCCTACCCAGTCATGAGAATGGCTCAAGCCTTCTTGCTCTTCAAAAGGTGCTTGTTTGTGACGGTACTTCAAAGCAAAGGTGACACAGTTGATAAGAAAGACGAGAATGGCCAAACAGAAGACTCCTAGCAGAGCATACATTCCGATCTCCAAGTCGCTTAGGCTTCTGGGTGTCTCGATAAGGTCGTTCTCTTCTAAATCGGCATCATTCCTGGGCAAATCCACCTGTACTGGGAAGCTGGTGAAGTCTACTGGGATGTTTTGCATATGGCCATCATCATCCAAAAGACTCCCACGATCGTCTTTTCTACTTAGAATGGATTTCTGAGTGCTGGCCCCTCTTGTTTCCTCTTGACCCACTGATGAGCTGTAATATGATCCATCTTGGCGAGACCTTTCCTTTAGAGTCATCTTCTGACGCCTATCACTAGTATGATTTTCCTGGTTCACACCCGCCGCACCCTGCCTGCTATCGCTGGTGTTGGGGTTGGCATCGCTCTGTCCAAATTTGACCTTGATATCACCAGTTCCAACAGCCATAATGCTCTTCCTCTTGGATTTCTGGCATGATTCACTGATCACCATTTCCACCTTTACTAACAGACCCTGGCCTTCTGATTCAGCCATAATCAAAGGCCATTTAAATTTGGGGCTCTGGTGAACAGAGACCACTTTTTCATCCAGAGAAGTAGCCACCAATGAGAAGTCCTTGATGTCATAAATATCCAAGGGCATAACTGCTCCATCACTGAACTGGATCCAGCAACTGATAGCCGCTTCCTATGATGAGAAACAAAACCAAAAAGAGGACAAACTGATTAGAATTCATTAGAATTTGCAACCTGACACCATAAATCATTGTTTTATATGTGCAATCACGTTCCACAGATCAAAAAGTTTGTATGGTGTTTTGCTCACCCTATCCTTAATGACTGAGGCTGGACCTACTCTGCCATATAATGCAGTTTGGAACTACATTGTGTGGTCAGTGTAGACCAGGCATGAGCAAATTTCGGCCCTTCAGGTGTTTTGGATTTTAGCTCCCAGAAATCTCAGCCAGCTTACTGGGAGTTGAAGTCCAAAATACTTGGAGGGCCAAAGTTTGCCCATCCTTGGTGTAGACCCAGTTTGATTGCATTGAACTGCATTATACAGGTCTACACTGAACATATAATGCAATTCCAAACTGTAGATCCAGCCTAAAGGAATTAGAGGAAAGCTTACAATGATGATCTAGTGCAGGAATGTCAAACTCATTTTCAACGAGGTCCACATCAGCCTTACGGTTGGTTTCAAAGGGTTGTTGAATCCATGGATGAAGAACAGAGGGCAAACTACAACCTTTTTACATAGTGGTCGGTACTCTTTAGTTTTTATCCCAGTTTGGGTCCCCATATGTTACTGAACTACAACTCCCGTCACTTTTGACGTCCATGCAGATTGGGAATAATGAAAATTGCAACTCAACCGCCCTTGTGGCTCTGAGGCTGAGGAAAGGTTAAAGGACATTTTAAAGTCAGGCATCCTATCTGCAAGCCTGGTCTCTGAATCCAAACCCCACTGTTCCGACTAAACAGAACAAACTGTGGCTTTCCAGATGTTACTGTATTACAAATCAGCTCAAGTCATGATGTCTAATGGCAAGAAATGCAGGAGTTGTGGTCCAGCAATTGACTTGGTGGGCTGGATTTGGCCTGAGGGTCTTGAATTGGCCACATGTGGTCTAGCGTAACCCGAAAGACTACAAACTGTATTTGGTATAAACTTTGTGGACTGTACTCTTCTTTATTGGATGCATGGAATGGTGTCTACATTGGGAGATATTTGAGTGACACTGGGCAACAAGGGAATAGAGATTCAAACATTGCAAGCACTGGGAATGAGTTTAAAAGTGGCCATTGAATTTATTTATTTATTTACAATATTTCTATCCCGCCTTTCTCAAACCCTAAGGTGACTCAAGGTGGCTAACACCCAGGCAGAAATTCGATGCCTAACAATATACAATTAACAGAATTAAAAGTACATTCAATAAAACATTTTAAAACATATAAAACCAATGCCTTCATTGTTAGTCTCATTGGTCAAAATTGGCACCTGAGCCGTTCCAGTGTTTACTTTCGTCTAATTCCATGTTTGACTGTTGCATTAAATTCTGAAGTCTTGTTCAGTCTTTTTTTTTCCTGGAAGGTCAAGAGGGAGGGGGCTGATCTAATCTCTCCAGGGAGAGTGCTCCACAACCAAGGGGCCACCACTGAGAAGGCCCTGTCTCTTGTCCCCGCCAGCCATGCTTGCGAGGCCAGCAGGACCAAGAGCAGCCCCCCCCCCAAGAAAACATTAATTGATGTGCTGGTTCGTAGGAGACAATACGTTTGGACACGTAGCCTGGGCCGGAACCTTTTAGGGCTTTATAGGCCATAGCCAGCACTTTCAATTGTGCCCAGTAGCAAACTGGCAACCAGTGGAGTTGGCATAACAGAGGGGTTGTATGATCCATGAACACCATTCCGGTGAGCAATCTGGCTGCTGCCCATTGGACTACTTGAAGCTTCCGAACAGTCTTCAAATGCAACCCCATGTAGAGCGTGTTGCAGTAGTCTATATGGGATGTAACCAGAGCATGGACTACCATGGCCAAGTCAGACTTCCCAAGGTACAGGCACAACTGGCACACAAGTTTTAATTGTGCGAATGCTCCCCTTGCCACTGCCAAGACCTGGGGTTCCAGGCTCGGCGATGAGTCCAGGAGAACTCCCAAGCTACGAACCTGAGTCTTCAAGGGGAGTGTAACCACATTTGGGGCTCTGGTGAACAGAGACCACTTTCTCATCCAGAGAAAGGCAGCTTGATACAGATAAGCTAATTAACATATGTATAAGGATAAGAAAGATTGATGGAAGTGCTGAACTACAACTACAGGACACCAAGGTTCAAACCCACTCTCAACTATAGAATACCACTTGATGATCTTGGGCGACTTGTGTGACTTTCACACACTTAACTCAAGAAGAAGGCAGTACCAAACCACCAATGAATAAACTCCACCAAGAAGCCCCTTGAATGGTGTTGCCTGGAATGGTATTTACTGGAATGAAAGACTCTACATGGGTTGCGTTTTTCTGTGGAAATTGATAGAAGAGCTTTATCCCAAATAACAGCTAAAAGACAAGATCCTACATGGCAAGTATCAGGGTGGAATTACATAGCAGATGTACAACAGATGTAGTAAGTTCTGAAATATGCAACCAAATGTGTACATGGTTCTTTACCCAATTCCATGCATAATCCTGCTTCCAAAACATTGAACCAAATGGGGATGTTTTCCATTAGATATAAAAGTCTAACCACTTCTGCAGAGGAACTTACACACATATAAAATATGGACAGGATTCCAGTTGTAGTGGTCCTTTGGTTCCAGCAAGCCATTTTCTCAAATGAAAGAATCATATTCCCTTTCACTTGAACTTCAAAAAGGATCACTGTACTTTGTAGGAGGCTGATACTTCCATTGCATTTGGAGGGGAAGGTGTATTTATACTTATGTGCAACAAGTCTGAGGCATTGCTGGCAGTTGTGCAACAGTGGATCTAGTATAACTTGGTGCCATCTCTATGTGGGTGACACACAACTATTACTCATTTTCACCAGATTCCAAGAAAGCCCCCCGGATTCTTGACAAGTGCCTGGCTGCTGTGATGGGCTGGATGAGGGCTAATAAACTGAAGCTTAATCCTGACAAAACAGAGGTCCTCCAGGTCAGTCATGGGGCTAATCAGGATATAGGGTGGCAACCTGTGCTCGACGGGGTTACCCTCCCCCTTAGGACACAGGTCCACAGTCTGGGGGTCCTTCTGGACTCCGCTCTGACGCTTGATGCCCAGGTGTTGGTAGTGGCTGGGAGGGCTTTTGCACAATTAAAGCTTGTGTGCCAGCTGCGCCCATATCTCATGAAGTCTGACTTAGCCATGATGGTCCATGCCCTAGTTACCTCCAGATTGGATTACTGCAATGCACTATATGTGGAGCTGCCTTTGAAGATGGCTCGGAAACTACAGTTGGTTTAAAGATCTGCAGCCAGATTACTAACGGGAGCTAGTTACAGGGAGCCATCCATCCCCCTGTTTAAACAACTCCATTGGCTGCCAATAAGTTTCCGGTCCCAATACAAAGTGCAGCTTATCTATTATATAAATGGGTTCACGTCATGTGATGTATACCTCAAACAAAGAAACCATACAATGCAGAAACACAATAATTGCCAACAGAAATAGGCCTCAAGCAAGGTACGTTTGTAGCAAAGAAACTCCCCCCCCAAAACCTAAAAGGCCCCCAAAACAACGAGTAAAAATAAAACTACATTTACCAGCATCCTCCGGGGCAGCCAAAGACTCACCCAGCCTCTACATTCTGAACAACATGATTGGCTGCCAATAAGGGCGGATTTGCATAACTGCTGCACTGGCCAGCCAACATGAAAATTCCGATCCATAATAAACTGCCAATCCCCAACAGAAACACCCAAATCACTTCCAACCGAAAAATCACAGACCACGCCCAAAATTGACAGTAAGGCTTCATTAACTTGATTTCCCTAACTAGCCCTCACTTACTGGGAAGCTGTTTACGCTCTGAATTGACAGTAAGACTGATTTCCCTAACTAGCCCTCACTTACTGGGAAGCTGTTTACGGCTTCATTAACTTGATTCTCCCGACTAGGCCTCAGCTCATTGGACATTGTGTATGGCCTGAATTGACAGTAAGGCTTCATTAACTTGCTGTTCCTAACTAGGCCTCAGCTCATGGGACATTGTGTATGGCCTGAATTTACAGTAACCTACCTTGGCACACAGAGCCCCGACCATGCATGATGGGACTTGAAGTACCACCATGGAAAATGGGATTTGTAGTACTTCAAAACCCATCATTCCCCACAGACCACTGTGGCCCAGAACCAAGACCAATAAAGACCCAACTTGGCACACCATGCCCCCCATGACCCACACTCCATCCAACTGCAGTTTAGAGGAGGGCACACCGTGGATGATTGGACTTTCTCGCATCTCCTAAAAAGGGCACAGCAATGCGTGCCGGGTACAGCTAGTTACCTATAAAGCCCTAAATGGTTCGGGACCTGCCTATCTATGCGATTGCATCTTCCCCTATGAACCAGCAAACAAACAAAACTTTATTATGGTCACAGACCAGCACAAAGCGGGCACAAGCGCCCTAAGAGGAGAAGGACAACTCCCCAGTAAACAGTTATTTAAAATCAGACTAGAAATCAGTATAAAAATATATTTTAAAAGACAGGATATTGTTGCCTTACGATGTCAATCATCACCCGTCTGATATTAAGGGCAGCAGCACAGAACTTAGCAACACTGTAAGTCATTGCAGTGTTAGAGTCCGAAAGCAGCAGGGTGGAATAACATCTTTCCCTGCGCCCCCGGGTACTTTAAAAGCCATGGTCCAATGAGATTGGATCTAAGATCTCTGTAGAACATGCATTGAAGAAGCACGTGCTCAGTTGTTTCCACATCACCAGACCCACAGGGGCATAGTCTCTGCTTGAAGGGGGTCTTCTGATACCTCCCCTCCAATACAGCCGATGGGAGACATCCATCCCCCTGTTTAAACAACTCCATTGGCTGCCAATAAGTTTCCGGTCCCAATACAAAGTGCAGCTTATTACCTATAAAGCCCTAAATGGTTCGGGACCTGCCTATCTATGCGATTGCATCTTCCCCTATGAACCATCACGTACTCTAAGATCATCTAAGGAGGTTCTTCTCTCACTTCCACCAAGTGTGGTTGGTGGGGACGAGGGAAAGGGCCTTCTCTGTGGTGGCCCCTCGGCTCTGGAACTCTCTCTCTAGGGAGATCAGACAGCCCCTCACTCTGTCCATTTTCCACAAGGAATTAAAAACTTGATTGTTCCATTGTGCCTTTGATTAGGAAGCTCAACACAGAATTTTCCGACCTATCTAAGCTCCTAACACTTTAATAGTTTAAGGGCATTAGCCTCCTAGCCCAGCCCTCCGATTGTTGCACTTTCTCCTGGCTCTATATAGGAATCATCGCACTTAGGAATCATGAACCCAAACCCATCATTTGTTGTTCAGCCATGATACTATTTTTATATTGTTTTTATGATGTTGTCTGACTATTTTGGTTTTTTTTTTGGTTTTTTTGTTATGGATTGTATTTCTGTGCTTGTTTTTAACCTGTATTTGTTGGGCATGTCCCTTTGTAAGCTGCCCCGAGTCCCTTCGCGGAAATGGAGGCGAGGTATAAAAATAAATTTGTTGTTGTTGTTGTTGTTATTATTATTATTATTCCAACATAGAATAGCACTGGTAGAGCCCTGGTGCAATAGTTTTATTTTCTGCTGGACAGAATTTCAGCCTTAGACTCTAGTTCCCAAAATGCCACAGCCAACATGGCCCCTCTCTCTGCTCTTGGCAAATGCTCTTGGTGGAGCCAAAGCTCCCTTTGCTTTGATCACAGATAAAGGAATCTATACTTCCAGCCTCAAGCCATCGATGACGAAGATGTTTAATTCCTCACAGAGGGTTTTCTCCCCCTTTTTAAATAGTCATTGATAATGAGATTTGTTTTCTGCCGAAGTGTGGAAAGAGAGTCACTTCCCCGGAGGCCCCACTTTTATTAGCTTTTATTTTTTTTATTTTAGTTATTAGCGCTTGCTTTGAAATGCTAATAAATGGCATGTCAAATGCCAACACAGGTGATTGCCATCATTTACTACTGCTTTGTGTTCAAATGAAACCGCTCCTTCTTAAAAACCCTTCTTTCATCCATATACTTATTACATTTCTTAAAGCACTCTTAAAACATAACAAGCCCTTTGAGAAATGGCTTAGGGAGCTGGGTATGTTTAACTTGGAGAAAACTATACTGAGAGGGGCTATGATAGCCATGTTTAAATATTTGCAAGGATGCCACATGGGAGGAGGGGGCAAGTTGGTTTTCTGCTGCTCTGGAGTCTAGGACCCAATGGAGCAATGGATTCAAACTGCAGGAAAAGAGATTCCATCGAAACACTAGGAAGAACTTCCTAAGGGTAAGAGCTGTTTGTTAGTGGAATATGCGGCTGCCTCGGAGTGTGCTGGGGTCTGCTTATCTGGACGCTTTTAAACAGGCTGGGTGGCCATCTGCCAGGTGTGCTTTGAATGTGCTTTTCCTGCATGGCAGGGAGTTGGACTGGATGACCCATGTGGTCTCTCCCAACTCTGATTCTGCCAATTCATGCCCTCCTGACAGATGGCACTCCAGACTCTGCTAGAACCTCTAGAGAAGGAGGCTCCACTAGACTCCTAAGCAGCATGTTCCACTGCCATAAAATCCAGAGTATCAAAGCAGATAATCCACATTACCTACTTCGAACTGGATTATATGAGTCTACATTACCATATAATCCAGTTCAAAGCAGATAATCCGGGTTTTATATGACATTGTAAGAAGGGGCTTGTGACTGCCCTCCATCTAGGGACTCTACTCCTATGGATGCATCCTGGAATCACATTGCCTTTTGAGCTGCCACATCACACCATTGATTTCATGTTCAGTTAGAATCCTAGAGTTGGAATAGACATCGTGGGCCATCCAGCCCATCCCCATTCTGTCAAGAAGGAGGAAAATCACATTCAAAGCACCCCCGACAGATGGCCATCCAGCCTCTGCTTAAAAGCCTCCAAATAAAGAGCCTCTGGGGCAGAAAGTTCCACTGCTGAACAGCTCTCATAGTCAGGAAGTTCTTCCTAATGTTCAGGCGGAATCTTCATGGTTTACTAGGGCCCCTTTTACACTGCCATACAAAAACCAGATTATCTGCTTTGAACTGGATTATATGGCAGTGTAGATTTATATAATCCAGCTCAAAGCAGATAATGTGAATTATTTCATTTGGTAATCTGGATTATATGACAGTGTAGGAGGTGTCTAAGAATCCGAGACCCCTTTCACATGGACTGCTATCAAGGAAAGTCCCAAAAATACATCAGCTTGCTTACCACTATATTGAGATTGCTTATTGTTTCCTCATGTCCGGGAACCTTCACTCTGATTTTCAAAGTCATGGAAAATAAAAATAAAAACACCATGCATGTATATGTACAGTATGTACATACTAGGCATGCCCACTAACGAAATTTGAACAAGGATAAAACAAGTCCTTGGCTATTAAATAGTGTGAGACGTGAAGTAAAATCACAACTCTTCCTCTTTTATTTTGCTGAGCACTATCCCATAGGTTCAATAGATGTCTGCTGAGGGAAACAATGAGACAAGTCCACCACTTCTCTCCCTCTCTCTTTCTTCAAAAAAACAAAAACACAACTCTGTATATTTATGGCAAGTAAACCGTGATGCCACTTTATTTATGAGAGCCTATGAGAGTAGATAGCAACCCATACTTTCCTGGTACTTGTTCTAGTTTTACAGTCCTATTTACTGGAAATATGTTTTCCTTTTTTAGTGTTTGGTGGCCTTCAGGTGTCAAAATCTATCAACATGGACTGACCTAATAGAATTGTATTTGTAATACCAAAACAGCTTCTGCCCATTTGGGCCGGTTGGAGCCCGTGAGCAAAGCGAGTGTGCTACAGTTGTCAGATGTGGAGACGGATCTTCCACTTTTCATGCTTTTGTAGAAGGAGGGATTTCAGCCGGGATTTCTTGCTTTGCAACCAGGTAACAAGCAACACCTGCTGAAATCTGCTCTTTTATGAAATACTAGCTGACCCGGCCACGCTTCGCTGTGGCTGTTTGTGTTTGCGGCGGGGTGTGAGGGATGCTGCCTTTTCCCCGGGCATCTCTTTCTCCTCCTCTCCCTGCCCTCCTTCCTTCAATCAAGGAAGGATGGCGAGGCGAAGAGGAGAGAGAGGTGCCCGGGAAAAGGGCAGCTTGCTTCCCGTCTTTGCCGGGTTCGCGCGGTCTCTCTCTCCCCTCTCTCTCTAGGTCTGTGTGTGTCTCGCGGGAGCGCGAGACACATAGAGATCAAGAGAGAGAGGGGGAGAGAGACCGCGCGGCCTGGGTCCGGGAACAGCTGGGAGGCGGCGGAGGAGGCCGAGGAGGTGGTGGAAGAGGCGGGCATGGCGCCGCCACTGCCGTGGTGAAGCTCCCCCTTTAGCAACCACGCCGGCATGGAGAAGGAGGACGATCGGCTGAGCGAGGGTTGAGGACGAGGGGCTGGGTTAGTGGGGGGTGTGTGTGTGTGTGTTGAGTGCGCTGCCAGCATTGTTAAGCAGTGCTTTCCCCCTCCCCTCCCGTCCCCTCGCGGGTGAAGGAGGCCATTGCCATTCACTTTGCGCCACTATGTCTGGCAATGGGTGTTTTTTGGGGGCTGTATTTCGTGGGGTTGCAAGGTAGGGAGGCCGGGTTTTTTGTGCCCTGTAGGTAACTTGTGCCATGGGGGAATGTGTTTGGGGAGTTTGGTGGTTCTGGGGCTTATAGTTTTCGTGTCTATTTGCCCCATTTCACGACCATTCACTTTTTATATATATAGATTAAAGGTACAAGAGCTTTCCCAAGCTTTCCTATGACTTGACTCTCAACTTCTCCAGCTTTGCTTTGGCTCATTGGACTTTAAAACTGAGCTTGGCTTCTCCTTATCAGTTTGTGTTTTGCATTCCTGTTATTTCAACTGGACTTCCAAGGACGTAAGAATTTTGTTTCTTGATTAACAGACTCGTGTTTGGATTATCCTCCTAGGTAGAGGTTTCCCCTTGACATTAAGACTAGTCGATTCCAACTCTGAGGGATGGTGCTCACCTCCATTTCTAAGCCAAAGAGCCAGTGCATGGAGCACTGTCACCTTTCTGCCAAAGCGGGACCTATTGATCTACTCACATTTGCATGTTTTCGAACTGCTAGGTTGGCAGAAGCTGGGGCTAACAATGGGAGCTCACCCTGCTCCACAGATTCAAACTGCCAATCTTTTGATCAGCAAGTTCTGCAGCTTAGCAGTTTAACCCGCTGTGCCACTGTATTGTTTGTTTAAACTCAGCCCTGATATTGAGACCCAGTTCACAACATCACTTTATGGAAATGGTTGCATGTGCTAGGAAAGTGCACAACACTGATATCCTAATTAGGATTCTGAAAGTCGTTAACTACATAACTGCTGAACTGGGGGCCCTTCCACACGGCCCTATATCAAGGCGGAAAATCCCACATTATCTGAGTGTGGTCTCAGGGCCCATCCAGACAGGGCCATTATTGCTGGACCTCCCTGGACAGTCCCGCATTAATTCGCTACAAATCAGGAAAGCCCTGATTTGTTGAGAATTAATTTGATAGTGCATTTATTCCGAACCTTCTTGGAAGGCACTGGATAAATGCACTATTTCCGGGTCTGGACTGCAGAATAAGCCCAGTAAACTGTGGGAATACCCACCCCTCCCTCCAAGCTCTGAGATCCCTTAGAAAACTAACTAAAACTTACCTGCCCTCCATTAGAAGCCCCAGCGAGCTCTCACGGTGCATAGAAATGACGTGCCAGGAGAGCGGGGGGATTTTCATCCTTTCTGGGGAGGGCATGGACAGGCCCCTTGTGTGCCAGCTGCACCTGTACCTTGGGAAGTCTGACTTGGCCACGGTAGTCCATGCTTTGGTTACATCCCGTATAGACTACTGCAACACGCTCTATGTGGGGTTGCCTTTGAAGACTGTTCAGAAGCTTCAATTGGTTCAGTGGGGGGCAGCCAGGTTGCTAACGGGTGCAGCGCTCAGGGAGCATACAACTCCTTTGCTGCGTCAGCTCCACTGGCTTCCAGTTTGCTACTGAGCACAATTGAAAGTGCTGGCTTTAGCCTATAAAGCCCTAAACAGTTCCAGCCCAGCTTACCTGTCAAAGTGTATCTCTCCTTATGAACCATCTAGGAACGTAAGATCGTTTGGGGAGGCCCTGCTCTTGATCTCGGCTTCCTCGCAGGTGTGTTTTCGGGGACAAGAGACAGGGCCTTCTCAGTGGTGGCCCTTTGGCTCTGGAACTCCCTCCCTAGGGATATTAGATTGGCCCCTCCCTCCTGACCTTTAGGAAAAGAGTAAAAACCTGGCTCTTCAAACAAGCTTTTGGAAATGCAGCGTATTAGATAAACACAGTATGATGAAATAACGAACATGGAACGGCTTAGACGATGCAAATGGATAAGGAGTTGATCTGGAAGACAGTGATGTTTATAGTTTTAATCATTTTATATGGATTTTATTATGTTATATCAAATGCTTTTAATTGATATGTATGTACAGTATGTATGTATGTATGTATGTATGTATGTATGTTGTGGCATCAAATTGTTGCCAATCTGTATGCTGCCTTGAGTCACCTTTGGGTCGAGAAAGACGGGATAAAAATGCTGCAAATAAATAAATAAACATCCCACATTTTTTTTAATGTGGGTGCTTCTGGGACAAGGGCCTGTCTGGATCCAGCCTCAGATAACCCAGTTCAAAGCAGATAATGTGGGATTTTCTGCCTTGATATTCTGGGATATAGGGCTGTGTGGAAAGACCCAGGATCTCAGTGTCAAGTTCTGTTGAAGGGAAACCTCACAGCATTGTTGGTCCCTTCCTTGAGGTCTTTTCCTTTACACTGGATTTGGACTGGAGCTCATTTGAGAGGATGCCTTCAACTTCATTCCTGTCATCGGTTGTCCCTTGTACAGTAGGGCACATGGCATACAGGCGTTCTCAAACAAAGCTGACTTTGGAAATGGCACTCTGGGGTTAGGTGGTGATTGATGAGACTTTGTACCTGTTTGGGTGTTTGAAGGATCTCTTGGGCTATTGCTGTGGCAAAGATGGCTTTATTGCTTCCTGGGCTTAGTTGTAAGGCGAGCGAAAGGCCGGTTACGATTTGGACTCCCAGGTCAGTAATGGTCACCTTTTCATCAAGAACGGTTACTGTCTTCTCAGCCAAGATGGCATCAGAAAGTGGGGACAGAATCTGAATGAGAGAAAAAAGAAGTCCACATGAGCATATACACTAACATGGAGCCAACTCCTTAGAACTTTCCATTATAGACTTGGAAAGTGACCACAGGGGTCATTGACGCCCCACCTACACTGCCCTATAATGCAATTCAATCCATGAGCATTGAAATCCATGTACATTGCAATGTATTAGTTTAATGTAGCAGCTGTTCCCCACATTCACTCCATATACATCCCTTTCCTCCTCTCCCTCTGTTGCTCACCCCGCTGTCAAAATTTAGATGATAAACTCACTGGGGCATTGACCTATCATCCATCCATCCATATGAACGACACCAGGAGGGTGAATGACAGAGAAAGAGGAGAGAAAAGTGTGTAGTGGAGAACACACTTAAGATAAGAAAAGCTTATAAAAAGTGAGTTCAACCAGATGGATGCTGGCTGAGTTATCGCTTCTGGAGATCTTAGCATTTCAAAAGCATCTGACTTTGATGAGATCTCAAGTGACAGCCTATATGTATTCTTTCAAGAGGATGGACTGACTAGCAATTTTTCTCTTTCCTCCTCTCTCTTTTGAATTCCTATCCTGGAGATAGTCTTTATATTTATGTATACTCACAGAAGGCGAGATGAGCTGCCAAGCTTTTGCAGCCTATAAATAAATATCTTTATGGAGGCCTCCAGAACATCCCCATTTCTGAAAGGCTACCTTTGAAGGGATGGGAGGGGATCATTGTTCAATGTATAAGAAAATGTTGGGGTTCAAATAGTATGAGTATCTCCCCCTACGAACCATCTAGAACCTTAAGATCATCTGGGGAGGCCTTACTCTCGGTCCCACTACCATCACAGTTAGATCTGCCCCTCCCTCTGGAAGAAACTTAAATCCGGGTTATGGTATCAGGCATTCACATAATAGTTTGTTTACTGGGAAAGACAAGATTTATTGGACCAGACTTGGACTGCTTTGGATGATGATTTTAATTCTGGTGATTTTAATCTGGTGAGCGGGTTCTTAATGTATATTTAGAATTATTTTAATTTTGTGGATGTATTTATTATGTGTTTGGCATCTAATTGTTGCCTGTTTGAAAGCTATTCTGAGTCCCTTTGCGGAGGTCGAGAAGGACGGGGTATAAATGTTTTAAACAAACAAACAAACAAACAAACAAATAAATAAATCCACTCTGTGCATCATCCAGTGATTGAACCCAGCTACATCCAGTTAAGAAAGGTTTAGGTCAACCACTTTAAATGACAGGGAGACCCAAATATCCAGCAAGATGCTGTTTCTCAATAAAGAGGCATTAGAAAGTTTGACATCTTCAAGGGGCAGAGATATGACAGGTTTCACTGCCTTTCTTCTCTGGTTGTCTCTAAACCTCTCATGTTTAGATGCTGGTTGTTGTCGTGAGGAACAAATAGGATAAGTCCTCTACTTTGTTAGCCATGGCAAAACCTGTAACGTTGGAACTTCAACTATTACCTGGAGATATATGCTCCAAGGTGCATTAGACCTAACTTGGCTGATGCAACTCTTCTTCCTTTAGAACAGTGGTTCCCAACCTTATTTTGACCAGGTACCACTTTGATTTTTTTGTTGTTAGCAGGGACCACAAGGTTCAAGAATAATAAGTGGTGTCAATCTAAAAATAAACTTTAATCAAAACTTTTAACATATTAATTAAACTTAATACTAACATGAATGAAGAGTACTATTATAATATTAAAAATAATGTTTTTAATAGGAAATTAAATTCGGTTTGCATCAATGTGATTTTTGAGCTTGCATCTTCTTTACAAGGTGGGTAATCCTGGGGCTAATATTATTGCTCAAAGCTACACTCATATCATCACTTACTTTCAATCGATTCCTGGACATGTTTTTAATTACCAGAAAATCAGAAAACCTTTGTTTGCATAAATAAGTTGTGGAGAAGAGCATAAGATAGCACAAGGCGATTCCTCGAATTTTAGTACAAAAAATAGCTATTTAACACCAAAACTCCTCACGAGAATCAGATTCAAATGTGTTCTTGCAGTTTCTATAATTTTGAAATTCAGTGAGCCCTTCCTGGATTTCTTCTGCAACCTCGCCAATTTCAATCATCATTAAATAAATCAAAAATGAATATGAATATTGAGGACTCACAGTCAATAAAACTACTGGAGCCGTTAAATCACTCAATAGCAAAACAGAATCACTGACACGCCAAGCAAGACAAAAGAATGTGTGACTGACCGGCGCTGGGTGGCATCAGTACGTGACACATGACGTCGATTGCTTGCCCACCCCCTGGCCTCCCGCGCTTGCCCAATGTCCTACTTGCCAGCACCACCCGCATAGCAACAGATTAATTAAAATGAATAAAGGTTTTACATTTTTAATGTTTTGCAGACCATATTTTAGTTTTTGCGGACCACTGGTGGTCTGTGGACCACTGGCTGGAAACCACTGCTTTAGAATAAAAGCTTTCTTTCAATACTTCTTTGTCAAATCTTGTGGTGCTCTTGAATGCAGAGGAAGAGGGAAGGGGAAAGTGGGATTGAACTTGGTTTGCTCATCATTCTAGCTTCCACCTGAGAAAAGAGGAGAAGGGATTGCCGTGTAGTCTGTAGGTAGAAGTAAAACGGAATAAGAAGAATCAAGAAGCAGCTGCAACAAGGCCTGCTGCAAGTCTGAAGCTCAGAGCTTTCCAAAATGTTTGTTGAGACAGTTTAGTGTGTTAGCTGCAGTGTGGAGGAGTATCATGTGAGTGTAACAAGAAACTTCTTAGTCTAAAGGTCTCATCACACTAGATAATGAATCCACTTTAAATCGGTTCCTGCCTCCTGCAGAATTCTGGAGTTTGTAGTTTCATGAGGCTGTTAAACTACAAACCCCAGAATTCTGCAGGAGGCAGGAACCAGATTTAAGTGGATTCATTGTCTAGTGTGGTGAGGTCCTATGTGAAATAAGCAAAAAACCCACACACACACACACATATATATACAGTATATCTCTCTCGGCATTACTTCGCGAACGAAGATTCAGGAAGGACTCATCCCACACTTTTTACAAGCGCGTTGATGACTAAAAAGGCCAATCTGAGATAGGCAAGTTCGGTTGCAGAAAGCGCAGCAGAAAGTCTCCTTGGGTGATGTTTTTTCCAAGTTGCGGTTCTTTCTGCGTTGTCGTTTCTCTTCGAGACCCATTCGGCGTGTCTTCTCGAAAGAGGCCGCAGCATTGTGGATAGTGCTTCTCCATGCCTCCCGATGTGAGGCCAGGGTGGACCATTGTTGGTGATCAATCTGGCCAAGCCTGAGATGTTGTTTCAGGGAGTCCTTATATCTCTTTTGGGGGGCGCCTCTCTTGCGCTGACCCGTGGCGAGTTCACCGTAGAGTAGCATCTTTGGGAGGCGGTGGTCCTCCATCCTAGAGACGTGTCCTGCCCAGCGCAGCTGTGTTCTCAATAGCATGGCCTCAATGCTGGTGATCCCTGCTTGCTCAAGGACAGCAACATTCATCACATAGTCGGTCCAGTGTATATTTAAGATTGTGCGAAGACAGCGCTGATGAAAGCGCTCGAGGAGTCGTAGGTGTTGGCGATAGGTGACCCATGTTTCAGACCCATAGAGGAGAATGGACAGTATGATAGCTCTGTACACACTGATTTTGGTGCTTTGTCTCAGGTGCTTGTTGCTCCAGACTCTTTTGTGAAGCCTTCCGAATGCACTATATGCCTTTGATAATCTGTGATCTATCTCTTTGTCAATCTTGGCGTCTGAAGAGATGATGCTTCCCAGGTAGGTGAACTGCTGAACGGACTTAAGCACAGATGTGCCTATGCTGACGTGAGGATGGTGGTGTTCTTCCTGTGGTGCGGGCTGGTAGAGGACTTCTGTTTTCTTCAGGCTGACTTCCAGCCCAAACAGCTCTGCAGCTGTTGCAAAGCAGGATGTGAGGCGCTGCAGGGCTGCTTCTGAATGGGCGACAAGGGCAGCATCGTCAGCAAAAAAGTAGCTCATGGACTAGATAGTTTAGAGTCTTAGTGCGAGCCCTCAGACGGCTTAAGTTGAACAAGCTACCATCAGTACGATAGCGTATATATATGCCGTCTTCTTCTTGTAGGTCTGCCATAGCCCTTTGGAGCATCATGCTGAAGAAGATTGTAAATAGGGTTGGTGCAAGAACACAACCTTGTTTCACTCCATTAGTTATGAGAAAGGGCTCCGAGAGAGCATCGCCATATCTGACTTGACCGTGCTGGCCCTCATGTAACAGGGCAATCATTTTGAGGAACTTGGGGGACATCCTAGACGTTCCAGGATCTGCCACAGACCTTTCCTGCTCACAGTGTCGAAGGCTTTGGTGAGGTCGACAAATGTTACATAGAGTCCTTTGTTCTGCTCTCTACATTTCTCTTGCAGTTGTCTAAGGGCAAAAACCATATCTGTGGTGCTCCTGTGAGCTCTGAAGCCGCATTGGCTTTCAGGGAGAAGTTCTTCTGCAATAGCCGGAACTAATCTGTTCAGGAGTATCCTTGCAAGGATTTTTCCAGCAATGGAGAGCAGTGTTATACCTCGATAGTTTGAGCAATCGGATTTTGTTCCCTTTTTCTTATACAGGGTGATGATAACTGCATCTCGGAGATCTGATGGCAGTTCACCTTTTCCCAGCAACTCACAAGGAGCTCGTGGAATTTAGCATGCAGTACATGACCTCCCTGTTTCCAAGCTTCAGGTGGGATTCCATCGATCCCGGCTGCCTTGCCATTTTTCAACTGCTGTATGGCCTCAATGGTCTCTTCCAGAGTGGGAGCTGTGTCCAGTTCATTTTTAATTGGTTGTTGTATCATGTGTTGGATAGCTGAACCTTGGACTACTCGGCTGGCATTAAAGAGACCCTGAAAATGTTCAGCCCATCGGTTCAGGATGGAGGTTTTATCAGTAATTAGTGTTTGACCATCTGTACTGTATAAGGGGCTTTGGACCTGATAAGTAGGTCCAAACACTGCTTTGAGAGCTTCATAAAAACCTCTGTGATCACCGAGATCTGCACAGCGTTGTGTCTTTTCTGATAAATCAATCCACCACTTGTTCTGGATGTCTCTGAGTTTTTGTTGGAGTTTACTACATGCGAGACGAAAGGCTGCTTTTCTTACATGGCAAGATGGCTGGGCGAGGAATGCCTGGTGAGTGGTTCTCTTCTTTGCCAACAGCTCCTGGATCTCTTGGTTGTTTTCATCAAACCAGTCTTGGTTTTTCTTAAGGGAGAATCCCTAGGATTCTTCAGCAGACTGCAGGATACTGTTTTTGATGTGTTGCCAGAGCGCTGTAGGAGAAGAATCTGTAGGGTGGACTTCAAGTTTTGCTTGCAGATTTACTGTATATATATATATATATATATATCAGAAAGGTTTTAATAAAACCCATACATTTAGTTATTACAATATATGTATGTGTCCACATCTATCACAAGGGTTTGGTTTAATCTCCAGGGTAACAAGTAAAACTGAATTACTGTGTCGCAAAATGATGCAGATAGAAGAATTGTGTCATCAAAAGGACATGTTTGGAGAGCTCTCCTCTAGCTTTTGCTTGAAAACTCGCTTAGCAGTTTGCAGGAAAACAAACACGACACAATGTAGCATTTCAAATAGTGAGCTAATTCTCAAGTGGCAATACAGTTGTTACCAAAAGAGCATCACAAGAGAGAGGTGACAGCAGGATTGGGAGCCCCACAATTTGCAGAAGTTGAGCGCAATCAGCTCTAGTGTACAGACAGTGGAGGAGGCACGTTGCATTGCATCAAGATCAGGGCTTGGAATGCTATGTTTAAAAAATCACTATTCATTCTTGCAATTAAGAGGCCTCAAAAATAGTTAATTGCTCATAGTGCTACAATTCTTAGAAGCACAAACTCACAGCCAACACACATTTTGATACCTCTTTTTGGGTATATTTGGCTTGCTGAATCCAAAGATTGTTCCATTTCCCCCCATCACATATAGTTTTTGAGATACATAAGCTGTATAAAAGAAGCTGTATAAAAACTGTATAAAAGAACTGGATAGGTTAGATTTTATGCTGGTCTAGAAAGGCACTTTTTATGTTCTTAACCAGCATCCATGTTTTCCTTACCTGAATTGTTGTCATTCCGAGCTCCTGTCCAATCAGCACAAGTCCGTCTTGGAGCTTGGCAATTCTTGGCTCTTCCACCTGAATGAAACCGTTCACCAGCTCACTGATGTCAACCTGCCAGTCTGAGCCCAGCAGAAAGGCCATTTGTCCACCTGGATCCGAGGGCTCAGCTACGAATTGTGTGAGAACTCGCACCATGGCGTGTTGGTACTGCAGGGTACAGCCTTTTCCCTTCCGCTCATCCTCTTCTTCATCATCACTATCTCGAGCTGGTCTAGCAACGTAGCAAGAATAGAGAGGTCAGGCTAATAAGAAGATGGTTATAAAAACAGTAATATGATTATTTAGCAGGAAGATGGTTATAAAAAGTAGTGGAATATTTTTTAAAGTCAGACTATTAATTATGACATCCTCATAGCCACACCCCAATGACTCTGAGAAAGAAAGCAAACCTTATCAGCAGACCAGTTCAAGCAGTTTTCATCGCTACCAACTTGGCCAAACAACACTGGCCAGCACACATTTTGATGCCTCAAATGTTAGCTGGGTCTATTTGACCTGCTGATTCCAAAAACGACACCAGTTTCCTTTATCAGCTCTAGTTTTGAAGATATAGAATATATTACATTTACCAGTTGTCATCTGCTTGCCATAGAAAAGCATGATACTGTTATCTAAGAAACTAGAGATGATGCAGGCTATCCAGTACAATATTCTGAAATAGCATCCCAAATAATTGGGCTGTGTAATTTTTTGCTCAAGATAAAACTACCACAAAATATTGTGCATAAAAGCACAGATAACTTAAGAACGCATACTTTTCTTCAGAAGATCCTGAGTATAGCAACTAAGCTTAGAAGGAACAAAGTAATCGGGGGGGGAGAGTGACGGCAACAGGTGATGAAATCAACTCTGGCCGTGTCTACATGGATCACAAAGTCTGAATTGGGCCAGATCAGACATTTCTAGGAACAAGCATGACAAACATTTCCTGTTTTGTTTTGTTTTTTGCCGTGCACACAAACAAATTGAAGCCCACCTTTTATTTGAAATGATGGGGATCCTCCACCCTTTGATCTGATTCAACTCTGTGTCAGAGACCTCAATTTGCAGGGGGAGGCGGGGCACCCACACAGTCATCTCCAGAGCAGCACTCAGATGCTGGTACATGAAATGGACGAGGACGCTTGTTTTGCCTTTCATTTCCTTCCCATTGACAAAGACATAGTCGCATCTGTCAGAGACCTAGAAATGAAGGGAGAGGTGTGTGATAAATATATAAAAACTATTACATCCCTTAGTGAAATAACAATACAGTGGATGGGGAGAAGAATGAAAGGAGGCGCTTTGTCTAACCAATGTAAAGTTGCTTTCATCTGATATCGGAAAGGGGACCCCAAATTTGAGAGATTGAATACCGGTAAGTTCCGCAGAACATGCAAGATGTTTTTATTTCAGCAGGCTTTCGGGGTCTGATTCGGTTAACCAGTTGTAAATAGTTTTATAGTTTTTAGCTAAGATTTTAATTTTTTCAGTTGTTTTAAACTGTGTTTTTATACTCTCTGTAAGCTGTCCTGAGCCCTCGAGGAAAGATGGCATACAAAACTGAATAAATAAATAAAGTAAATTAATAAAAGAGGAAAAAATGGGCTGTATAGCCATGTTCTAGAAGAATTCTCTCCTGATGTTTTGCCTGCATCTATGGCAGGCATCCTCAGAGATTGTGAGGTCTGTTGGAAACTAGGAAAATTGGGTTTATATATCTGTGGAAAGTCCAGAGTGGGAGAAAGAACTCTTTGTCTGTTGGAGCGAGGTGTGAATGTTTCAATTGGCCACCTTGATTAGCATTTGATGGCCTAACAGTTTTTAGGTGTGTCTTGTTACTGCCTGGAAAATCCTTTGTTGAGAGGTGATTAGGTGTCCCTGATTGTTTCTTGTCTGGAGTTCCCCTGTGTTTGAGTGCTGTTCTTTATTTGCTGTTATAATTTTATAGTTTTTAAAATATTGGTAGCCAGATTTTGTTCATTTTTATGGTTTCTTCCTTTCTGTTGAAATTGTCCACATGCTTGTGGATTTCAGTGGCTTCTCTGTGTAGCCTGACATCATAGTTGTTAGAGTGGTCCAGCATTTCTGTGTTCTCAAATAATATGCTATGTCTAGATTGGTTCATCAGGTGCTCTGCTATGGCTGACCTCTCTGGTTGATGTAGTCTACAGTGCCTTTTATGTTCCTTGGTTTGTGTTTGTGCGCAGCCCCAATGAATGAATGGCCTTGTGAGTCTCCTCCTGCCCCTTTTCCCAAATGGAGCCTCCCCTCCACGCATTTCCTCCTTTCTTGCACCATCACAATAAGCAGGAATCAGTCCCAGCCAGTTTGCCCTGCCTCACAAAGGATCCCAACCCAGCAGAAATCTATGTAATTACTCTCCTCCTCCTCACGCCTTTGTCACATCTGTGAAACCCATCAGGGCACCCAAGCACCCATTGCCTCTAAATCCCTGTACCCATCAAGGCATCCAGGAATCCAATCAGCCCAAACATAGGAACTGTATGTCCAGGGGTAACTCTGTCAAGTACCCATTATCTCCCAACTTTGCCCTCATTCCATTCCCAGACTCTTCCAAGGAGGCGGACACACCAGGCAACAGACAGCTTAAAATGTGATCAACGGCAGTTTATTTCATACTATGCACCAATCACAAACTATAAAGGAATGTACTTTTAACCCAAAGTGATTATGGATCCTATTTTGCACCAACGACAAACTGTAAATGAATGTGCTTTTGAACCAATGATATTGTGGATCCTGAAACAGCACCAATTGCCTCTATTCTTCATGTTCTTAAATGTGTGTACCTTTTCTATGGAATGCCCATGTTAGTACCTGGAAAGCACGTTGGATTTGGGAACTGCCCTGTGTCCACTCTGGCCAGAGCTGAATAAAATTGATGGCTGTTCCTGGCTTCAACTCCTGCTGTGTGTGTTTCATTGGACCAATTCGGAGCTATATTGAGAAGGACCTGAGATTTCAGACAACATGTCCCAACCCCAAAGATATCCTGGATCACATTCCTGTAAGAATTCTTTGGCTCATCCATTCACTTCCTGGCATAACCATATTTATGACATCCTGCCTTGACCATCCATCTGGAAAAAGTTCATAAATCAGCCTTCACTGCAGCTTTTCACCCACTTTGAGGTTGAAATGACACAACCTGTTCATTACAGCTAGTTAAAACACAGGAGCAAATATGCCTGTCCAATAATTTATTAACTCCCACTTTACAGCGATGACAAACTGAAGGAATGATCTATTAAAACCCTGAACTCTTTTTTTTCCACAATCAACTACTAGCCAGGCGTCTTGTTCCATTATGCCGGTGTATTTAATATTTCTGCCTCCAGAATATGCATGATCTTGCACTTATCTGAATTTAATGCCATTTTCTACTTTTCTGTTTAAATGCAGATCAGATCTAAATCTTAGCAAAACGTCAGAAACTGCTGCGGCATAATTTACATGTCTGCATCTTATCCCCCACCTTTCCCAATAGAAAAACCTGCCCAGCATACTAAAAATGAAATCTACGTTCACATTCTTTGGCTGCCACTAACTGTGCAGAATCCCAAGGGCTTTTTAAAAAGAAGGATAAGTGTTCCAGTTTTCCAGAGGAAAGGCTCTACTTGTCTCTTACAGCAAAAACAACAGAACCTGATGTTACCTTAAAGGTGTGCAACTTTGACTGTGGTGCAAAGGCATTTTATGCAGATGCTCCAATTCAATCTGAGAACAAAGAGGGATGCTGTTTCTTTATCCATCTCCTCAATGGCAAAGTCTGACTTGGCCATGGCAGACCATGCTCTGGTTTCATCCCGTATAGACTACTGCAATGCGCTCTTCATGGGGTTGCCTTTGAATACTGTTTGGAAGCTTCAAATAGTCCAGCGGGCAGCAGCCAGGTTGCTAACAAGAGCAGCACTCAGGGAGCACACAACTCCTCTGTTGCGCCAGCTCCACTGGCTGCCAGTTTGCTACTGAGCACAATTCAAAGTGCTGGCTTTAGCCTACCAAGCCCTAAACCAGTGGTTCCCAAAGTGGGCGGTACCACCCCCTGGTGGGTGGTGGGGCGATCTAGCAGGGCACTGGAAGGCTCAGGAGAATTTGGGAGGGCACTTAACCCCTGTAAGGGGGCGGTGGGGGCGGTGGCGTGAGCCAGGTGACAGGCTACCATCCATCTCTGTGTGTTTCTCTCTCTCTTCTTCCCTCCTCCTGCTCCCTCCTCCTCCTCTCCCCAAGCAAGGGATAATATTAATAATACCTTTGGGGTTCCCTTCCAACTGGTTGAGTCTTATAACAATAATAATGTCATTCAACATATTTAGTGGAACATGGATTCAGTGCGGTAACCAATTTATTAACAAAAAAAGAAACTGATTGCAAAATAGTCAATCGCGATGATTTGATATTACTGTTGACGAAAATAGAGCCGAGGATTACTAGATTGGTAGCAGCATACCAGGTTCATCCTTCTCATTAAGATGATTTCGAATGTTTTTACTTTTTTTGTATTACCTTTCTATTCTAAGTTCAATAAATAGTTTCATAATTTCAAACTTCAATGTTTCTAATTTACAACTTTCTTTATTATATTTCATGAAAAAGGTAGAAATATTAATACATATATCTTTCTGTTTAATTGCTATTAATTTTTTTAAAAAAATTAATTTCTAGGGGTGCGGCGCGTAAATTTTTTCTGGAAAGGCCAAAAAAGTTTGGGAACCACTGCCCTAAACGGTTCCAGCCCAGCTTACTTGTCTGAACATATCTCTCTTTATGAACCATCTAGGAACTTAAGGTTGTCTGGGGAGGCCCTGCTCTCGATCCCGCCTTCTTCGCAGGCACGTTTGGTGGGGACGAGAGACAGGGCTTTCTCAGTGGTGGCCCCTCAGCTGTGGAACTCTCCCCCCCCCCCCGGATATTAGAATGACCCCCTTCCTCCAGACTTTCCAGAAAAAAGTAAAAAAAGTAAAATTATGGCTCTTTGAACAAGCTTTTGGAAATGCAGCACAGTAGATAAATATGGTACTATGAAAGAGTGAACATGGAATGGCTAGACAATGCTAACGGAAAATGAGTTTAACTAGATGATATTGGTGATTATATGTTGAGATGAGAACAAATTACCCCACCATTGCTCCCCTTGTGCATCCAATCATTGCCACATATCCCAGAACAACGTGGGCATGGACAACACTAAATACCCCTCCCATAATCCTCCATTTCCAGTGCATAGAAGTCATACACTGGGACTGTGGCACAGCTGGCTGGGAGTCAGCTGCATAATATCTCTACTGACCAGAAGGTCATGAGTTCGGGGCAGGGTGAGCCCTCGACCAAATTGTGTAGCTTGTGTTGCTTGTTGTCGACCTTTGCAACCCGAAAGAAAGTTGCATCTGTCAAGTAGGAAATTTAGGTACCACTTTGTGGGGAGGCTAATTTAACTGATTTACGTGTCCATAAAATCTCCAAGAAGTATGAAAAAGAATGAAGGAATGTGACAGCTCCCCCTGGTGGACAGAAGCTGGAATGTTAAATTGCCTCTGAGTGTGTGTCTATATATGTTGTATGTCTATGGCATTGAATGTTTGCCTGTATATGTGCATTGTGATTTGCCCTGAGTCCCCTGCGGGGTGAGAAGGGCGGAATATAAATGATATAAATAAATAAATAAATAAATACCCCACCAGAAAGAAACTCATCTGAGGAAGCAAAATCTCCCAATAAGAAGAAAAGGAGAAGATTCTGCACAACTCAGGAATAACTCTTACAAACTCATGGGAGTTCCTCTTAGCAGATAACAACTGTTCCACAAAACTTGTGTTTTTCTGAAGTTCAGCATCAAGAAGCAGTGGCCTTAGAACCCCGTGCTGACCCCAAACCATCTTCCAGAATTCTCACAACAATGCTAATTGTATCCCCTCCTAAACTCCATCCAGCCAGTGCCAATGTATCTATGAAACCTGCTGTCTTCCCAAAGGAACTTTCTCCCCAGATCCTAAAGTCCCAGCCCCTGTTCCTTCCTCGATTACCCTCAGATTTCAGCCCAGTTCTAAACCATGGACAAACAGGTGCATTAGGCAAGACCTAGAGCAGTGCTTCTCAACCTTCCTAATGCGGTGACCCCTTAATACAGTTCCTCATGTTGTGGTGACCCCCAACCATAAAATTATTTTCATTGCTACTTCATAACTAAATTTTGCCACTGTTGTAAATAGTAATGTAAATATCTGATATGCCAGATGTATTTTCACTCACTGGACCAAATTTGGCACAAATACCCAATGTGCCCACATTTGAATATTTGGGGGGGTTGATTATGTTCTTTGGGAGTTGTAGTTGCTGGGATTTATAGTTCACCTGCAATAAAAGAGCATTCTGAACGTCACCAATGATGGAATTGAACCAAATTTGGCACACAGAACTCCCATGACCAATAGAAAATGCTGGAAGGGTTTGGTGGGCATTGACCTTGAGTTTTGGAGTTGTAGTTCACCTAAATCCTGAGAGCACTGTGAACTCAAACAATGATGGATTTAGACCAAACTTGGCAATATGCCTAAATATGAACACTGGTACAGTTTGGAAAAAGAGACTTGATATTTGGGAGTTGTAGTTGCTGGGATTTATAGTTCACCTACAATCAACGAGCATTCTGAACCCCACCAATGATAAAATTGGGCCAAATTTCTCACACAGAACCCCCAAGAACAACAGAAAATACTGTCTTTTCTGATGGTCTTTGGTGACCCCTCTGACATCCCCTCGCGACCCCCCCAGGGGTCCCGACCCCCAGGTTGAGAAACACTGACCTAGAGGGTCTCTTGACCAGATCAGACATGATGATTGATGTGAGTGGCCCCAGGAGTATTCTCTAATAAGGGTTATCTCCTGGAATATTGGAGGCTGGGCAAATAAAAGGATCGACAGTCACTTTAGTAATTATATCTCTACCTTCAATCTGATCATTCTGCAAGAAACTTGGGTCATTACTCTAAATGGTTTTGTCTCTTATTCCCTGAATGCCGGCCAGCTTAGTTCAAAAGGCCGAGCTCTGGGGGGCATTGCTATTCTAGTATACACCTCATTGTTGGCTAACATAAACACCTTGGACAAATGTGAACAATTAGTTTGTGGAATTCATCTAAGCTATAACATCACCAGCTTTCTATTTGTGAGCATTTACATTACTCTGCTCAAATGCAAAAATCAGATCAAATAAACCTGGAATAAACTAGAGAAGTACCGCCTCTCAATACTAACTAAATGTCCTAGCTGATATCTATACATATTGGGTGACCTAAACACAAGGATTGGCCCTAATAACAATGAGTTAGAAGAGAAATACCCAGAATTAAGAGGATTAAGGAACAACAGGTATTTCCCCTTTGGAACTCCAGTTCAACTTGGATCTACTGATCCTGAATGGATCAGCCTCAGAGGATAGCTGTGGTGAACTTACTTTCTCAAACCCACTTGGCTCCAGTACAGTAGATTATGCTCTAGTATCGAGAAATGCCTTTTATAGAGTCCAGAACTTTAGCATTGGTACCAGAACTGATAGTGACCATCAGCCCTTGATTCTGGGCATAATTGTTTCTGGTCATAAAGTTTGTCTGAACCAAATCCCTGTATCAAGGGTCACCACCAAAGGGAGCCCATTTAAGCTTACAGCCAAATGGTCAGACGATGCCCAGGCTCGACTTACGGGCAGACTTAAATCAAAACCAGCATCAAGTCTAAGATCAGTAATTCTCTTGGATTGGCCAATGGAATCTATTCTGAGATCATATGACGAGCGAATCATTCTACTACAAGAAGACCTAACTCTTGTCCCCAGGCCTGGCCATCTCCTACACATTGACACCAGGCCTACCGGGCCCATCTGGTTTGACAAAGAATGCCAGATGATGAAAAAAGCCTTAAGAGACACCTATATTGGCTACAGAAACTCTGGCTGGAGATACCCACCCCTGTTCCAGTTAAAAGGGGAATACAAGATTCTTCTAAGGCAGAAGAAATGCCGACATGACAAAAACACCTAGGCACTACTGATCAATGCCTCATTGGACAATAAGGCAAAAAACTTCTGGAAACTTGTATCAGGAGCCCTTCGATCCCCCCATAAAGCCCCAAGCTGTGTAATCCCAGCCCAGGAGTGGGAAAATCATTTTAGATCAATCTTTACAGATACCACCTGCTTTAATCCTGATCTGGAACTGGACCAGGATGCTAATTTCCACACCTTGCCTGTGTGGCACCCAGTTTCTGTCGACACCATAATCAACCTAATTCACCAGCTTAAGAATGGAAAAGCCCCAGTCATCGACCATGTTCCCACTGAACTCATCAAAACCTATAAACACTGGTGGGCACCCATACTAGCAGCCCTATTCACAAAGATCAACCTCACTGGCGAAATGCCAATTAGCTGGAAAAAGCCATTGTGGCACCAATTTACAAGAAAGGTCCTAACAATTACCCTGGGAACTATAGACCAATCAGTTTGCTCTCAATCATGGGAAAACTCTATGCACAATATTTGTCCAAGAGACTCTCTTCCTTTCTTCCTTTCTAGAATCAAACAACACAATTACAGATGCACAAGCAGCTTTTAGAAAGAACTATTCAACTACTGACCACTGTTTAGTGCTCTCACATTTTGCCGAGAAACATGTCAGACTACTACAAGGCAACCTCTTTGTAGCCTTCATGGATCTGAAACCAGCATTTGATTCCATCTCAAGAAACAAACTATGGGGAAAGCTGGATAAGACACTGAAAGACAAAAGACTTCTAGGCCTTATCAAGGCCCTTTACAGGGATAGCAAACTTCAGATCAGATGTGGCAACCTGGGTCAACTCCAGAGGGGTACGTCAAGGATGCACCCTTGCCTCCACTCTATTCAACATATTCATAAATGATATGGAGGATACCCTTCTGGACCCCAATGGTCACTTGCCCAAGCTTGGAACTAGAAGAATCCCCTTACTGCTTTATGCAGATGATGCTGCCATCATCTCACACTCCAAGGCAGGTCTAAATTACCTACTAAAGAAATTCCTGAACGACTGTTCCCAGAACGACCTAAAAATCAACTATGCAAAATCTAAAGTTCTGATATTTGAAAAAAGATTTCCCCCCTGCCGCTGATCTCTTGATGGGCATACCCTAGAATAGGGCAAAAGTTTCCAATATCTGGGGCTTTTTTTCCACCACTGACTGTCCTGGTCTACTCCTATTGCTTCCATTACCCTCAAGACTCAAGTAAGCAGTTTTGCCATTCTGCGTTTTACTGCTACTAAAGGGGAGCAGTTCATACCTTTGGCAACTAAAGTCTTCAATGCTAAGATAGCTTCCCAGCTGCTGTATGCTTCCAGCATCTGGATTGGGGGTCTAACATAAAAAATAGACTAACAACAAGCACAGTTTTTGAGGGCCCCTTTCCAGCTCCCCAAGTGTGTACCATCCTGTGTCTTATTATTGAATCTATCTATATATTTTTAATGGTTGTATAAGGTTTTTTTATTTGGATTTTTATTATGTCATGTCAAATGTTTTACTGCTATTTATTATTGTTGTGGCATTGAATTGCTGTCAATCTGTAAACCGCCTTGAGTCGCCTCCAGGCTGAGAAAGGCGGGATAGAAATACTGTAAATAAATAAATAAATAAACCAAACATCCCTCTTCTGCCTCTTGGTATCATGTAAAAATGGTCTAGGAGCTGTCTTGTACTTTGAGTTTGGTTCCTCCAGTTCCAAGGTCTTCTGAAGTTAAATGATAGATTGACACCTTTCCACTCTCATAATATCTTAGAAGTTCTGCAGCACCGTGCACCCACATTATGCATTCACCTCTTTGTCATTCTGAGTCCTTGCTTTGCTGAAGCCCCCAGATAACAACTTTTAACAGTAATTATGCTGCTCCCAGACCCCCATTCTGTTCCTGGACATAGATAATGCAATCACCTAGCGATGCCATTAAATCATTAGGACGTCAGTCCTTTGCCAGACCCTTCACGGACCACTATATTGTAATCGGTTTTCAAACAAACGTGCTGACATCTCTTGTCTTTGCTATAAAGAGGAATCACTAGGCTTCTAAAGACATTTCAGATTTAAGAGATCTTGAAACATAGGGTCAAGGGTGGAGGGCAGGGAGCTATCTTTCTAATGGCTTTCTGTATATATAAATTTGGCAAGACAATGGAGAAAGAATGGACAACAGCTACACTACTTGCGTATAAAAGTACTCCAGACAATTGGGTCCCAGGGTTGATGTCAGTTTGGGGATGAAAGGATTTTCTCATCTCATGCCTTTATTCTTCCGTTGGCTTTCTCTGGCCTGTGTGACCTCTCAATATGGTCTCCTGGAGACTTCCCTGGACTTGGAGATAGACAAAGTGAGGTGGTTCCCTCAAGTGTAAGATATTGGGAAGTGGAAGTAAAGGTTTGGAGGAGAGAGGGTGAGGCAGAAGCGAGGATATTTAAAGGCACCCTCGGAATGCGATATTTATATAAACGCGTCCCTACTTTGAAGATTTTCACTTTTTGCGAGTGGTCCTGGAACGTAACATCCGCGATAACTGAGGGTACACTGTACTTGCTTAGGAGCAAATAATTCTGTTAGGCTGCATCCAGTTTCCTTGAATCTGCTACAAAGTGGAAGAAGGAAGTTCTGAGAGGGGAGGTGGGTCCTTGCTGCTCTCAGGGCCTTGGCAAATGTCTAACTTTGCCACATTCTGAAGCTACTTTTGCTTCTTCTCCTGCATCTCAGCCAAAATAGGACATTTTCTATAAATAATTCTGGAATCTATAGTATTTATTATTTATTTATGGTATTTGTACCCCGTAGCTTCTCACCCCCGCAGGGGGACTCAGCATGGCTTACATTTGCAGCACTACAGGCCGCATCACCACAATACAATTTAAAATACACCATATAATCAACATCATTAAAAAGCTTTAAAAATTACATTAAAAACCACTACATACAACAATAATTAATTAAAGCCATTAAGTGGAACACATTGTCAGTCCAGTCAAATATAAAGGTACAATTTACATCTGCTGCCCAAAGGCCTGGTCCCAGAACCACGATTTTAGCTTTTTTCTAAAAGCAAGGAGAGATGGAGTCGATCTTATAGTAATGTAGGGTTAGCCCTGGTTAGTACTTGGATGGAAAACTGCCTAGTAATACCAGGCACTGTAGGCTATATTTCAAAGGAAGGAACTAGCAAAACCATCTCTGATGATTCCTTGCCTAAGAAGACCCTTCAAGATTCATGGGGTTCCCATGGGCAGCTTGAGGGGCACATACACATATATCTATATAGTTACTGTGGTTTTCAACTCCTTCTCTTCATGGTACCAGAAGTTCATATTCTCCCCTATCATCATCACCAGCATCATAATCATATCTTTTTTCTGAAGTACTGCTGACTGGGACCAGATGCAAGACCTTCTTGGTAATGGTCTGAACACCCCCCCCCCTCAAGAAAACATGGCTCCTCTCTTGGCATTCAGGAGAGAAGTGCAGCCCCCTCTGTTTCAACGGGGTTTGGCTTACTTCAGTCCTCCTGCCACTGGACTTTGCATTGCCCCTCTTTGCTCCTTTTAGCTTTGTGTCATCACTCTGATTTTATGGCATACTGTAATTTTAAAATATTGTTATGTGTTTCTGAGACTTTGTTGTTGAAGCAGACTTTCTACCTATTCCAAGGAACAGTTCCTTATTTATTATTAAAATGTGGTGTTCATTTTCAAGCGAATAAGGATAATTTAATATGCTACAAGTGAATAATTCAATACATTACAAGGATGGTATATTCTAATAAATGTACTCTTAATGTTCTGGCACGGCTAATACATAATTGCCTGATGGTCTCACTGTGTGTACCTTCTGTTAGAGCTCTTAAGGCAGCAACGAAATGCTATTTGAAATAAATAGAAGCAATAAATCTTTCCCTTTCTTACATTACTAGTCCAGAGGAAAGACAGCAAAAACAAACAAGCCATGAAGCCATCTTGATGTGCGAACACATGCCTGATTGCAGTGAGATTATTTTTGTAGGGTGTGTCAGCGATGCACACTTTCTTTTCTCACATGGAAAGAATACTAATGCAGCTGAACTTGTAATTAAGGATGGGAAAGAATTCTGTTCCGTTTGCATTTTGAAGCAAGCCAAGCTGATTCCCCTTTCCACAAATACTAGGCACATATCCTCTGGATACTCCTTGCCAGGTCATCACTTTGCCATGGTGAGGGGACTTGCGTGTTCCAGGGAACCTATGAGCTAAGCCATTGGGAATCATGTATTCCCAACAGGGCCATTCAAGGTTGTGAGGTCACAGGGGAAGAAGCAGACAAAAAGCAATTTGAGGAAGTCCTCAATAGCAGAACAGATGGATGATGACATGGTGCATGTTAAAAGGTGAGCGAAGGCTGCAACAGATAAGGGGCCACCAATCGTTGTGGTATCCATGCCATTGGATTGAAACTCTTCTCTGTGAAGATTGTGTGTTAGGCACTGTGAAATGATCTCCACACATAAAACAAATTCATGCACAGGTGTCTTCAAAGCAAGCCAAAAACAACAAAAGTTCCACGTCGAGTGGTGATGGGGGAAGCACTGTGAAATCTGGATGCCCCTAGCTATTGACCACCCCATGGCAATGAATAGGGCAGGGGTCTCCAAACTAAGGCCCGTGGGCCAGATGCAGCCTTCCAAAGTCATTTCCTCATCCCTGCCCCAAACTTTAGACTTAGGGTCATTCTAAATTTGAAACAACTTGAAGGTGCACAACAACAATCCTAATTAATATGACGAGTATCTCATCAGCCAAAAGCAGGCCCACACTTCCCTTTGAAATACTGATAAGTTTATGTTGGTTAAAATTGCTTTTCATTTAAAATATTGCATTGTTCTTTCATGGGTTTTTTGCATTACAAATAAGGCATGTGCAACTATAATCTGTCCCGTCCCCCCGTCCCCCCTCAAGCAGTCTGTGGGACTGTGAATCAGCCCTCTGCTGAAAATATTTGAGGACCCCTGGGATAGGGATTCAGTAGTCCATCTGGAAATCTTTGTCCTCAATATGAAAGACAAAGCAGATCCAGAATAAATCTTCACAGTCACCTATGGACCCGCCACCAAGACTAACTTTGGAAGACAATCATACTTGGCCATGAGTGATCACCTGTGATGATGATCCTCTGGATAATGTGGTTCTGTGAAAGTGGCAAAGCTGTCCTTCTTGGTCTATAAAGCTATTCAGTCATCACTGCATTATGTGGCAGTAAGTCCCACAACTTTACTCTGCAACGTATGAAGAAAAAGTCCTTTTTTTCTTTCTGAATCTTTCGCCATTCAACTTCCAATAGCTCATTTTTTAAAAAAACTATCATCTATAATGAACTCCTTTCTGTTTTAGTATTCTTAACCATGGGATCATGCTCAGTTTCCCCTCTGAGTTTATTGAAATCAGCTTTCTTAAAATATGACTATAGCTTCCCCTTTCTACTGTATAGCAAACTCAAGAACACGGTCACTCCCACCTAAGAAACCCACTAAATTCACCCAATTTACCAGGTCATCACTGTTGGTTAGGATCAGATCTAAAATAGCTGATCCCCTTGTTTCCTCTTCCACCTTATGGACAATGAAATTGTCTGTAAGACAAGGGATGCTGGAGGGATGCTGGATGGGGTTACAGTTCCCCTGAAGATGGATACATTTCAGGATGAGCCTTGAACCTGGAGGTTCATGTTTGTGTGATGGCGAGAAAGATGTCTGCACACTTATATCAAGTGCATTGATTTCCTATTCTTGGAGATGCCTCATCGGTCCAAGATGACACATACCTTGATTATAATCCTATAATACACTTTACATGGAAGCATTTGAAGAGTGTTCAAAACCTTCAGCTGGTCCAAAAAGATGCATCCAGATTGTTCATAGGGGCCGGCTACATGAAACACTTTACTGCCTTGTTGCATCAGCTCCCTTGGCTGATGGTCAGTTTTTGGACAGAATTCAAATTGTTTTGACATGGCTAATCTGGGTTAAGACTGACTTTTTGTCTATTTTTAACTATATTTTGCCTGGTGGTTCCCAGGGGAATGGTGGAGGCCATTCCCATGAGAACATAGCACAAGTGCTGTCTGAGGAAACTGGGGAAGACAAATGTTTGTCAAAGTCAGAGAGATTAAAGCTACGTATGTCAACAGGCCTAGCAATTAAGGACTCCCTTCTCCAAGCAGCTCAGACATAAGGAAACCATGGGCAAATGAAGTGATCTCATGGGAGGGATTTTTAGCTTTTAAATGTGGTTCATGTTGAAACAATCATTGTGAGAGCAATGCTGCATTCAGATACAGACCTCTCAGGAAGAGCCGTGGAATTCATGTAATCAAGTGTTAAGCTATTTCTGTGTTCCGATTTTGCGAGGCATAGTGTTCCCTGTCTGGGATCCATGTATCTTGTCTTTGAATGGCATAGTTTTGCCTACCTTGGATCTATGTATTTTATTCTTGCATATCTCACTGCATTTATCTTGCAGACTTTCTCTGAAGGGATTTTTGGGACTCTTGGCTCTTATGGACATAACTTTGATTCCTTTTTTATATTTGCTTTATATTTTTTATATTTTCATATACTCAGGTTTTATTATACACTATTTTTAATACTCTGTTGTGGCTTAGTTTGTACTTTAAAGATGATATCCAAGGTACTGAACCTATATTGGGGTTATGATTCAGCACCATAGATCAACCATTAGGAGTTTAGACTAAAATCTGGAACAGATTTACTGTCCCATTTACATGGGAGCTATCAAGTACTACTGTACCTTTACATACCCCACGAGGGTCTTTCTCCAGGGGCAAACCACAAATGAGCAACTTGGAAGTCTCTGAACAGACTCAGAAGTGTTGGGAGATCAAAAGACAACGTGGCAAAATGATCCTACCTAGAAGAATCCTCCATCGTGTGTAACCGTGGAGCAGAACAAACAACTCAGCATCTATATGCTTGCCCACAATGCCCTGCCTCATGCACAGAGGAAGAACTCTTTAAAGCTACAAACAATGCAGTTGCCATTGCCAATTTTTGGTCTAAAACTATTTAGCTGCTTGTGTTTCCTCTATTTTATCATTTATACCTAGTTATTCATGCAATGCTTTTGACACAAAATAGATAAAACCTTTACATAGATTGGTAAATATTATTTTATTCTATTATTTTATTATCCCATACTCTTGTCTCTTAAGAGGCAAATGCCTCAAAGATTCATAGGGTTTATTTCTCTCTCTTCTTCAAGCACTCCATCTTCTTTGTCTCACTCAGTCACTCACTCATAATATTCTGACCGTGCACATAAATCTAATCTGAAGGATGCAGAGTCAAAGAGGTGAGGAGCTGCCTATCACATCCCCAGCAAAAAGGCAGTGACAGGTCACAGCTATGAATTAAAGAAGATGGATGAAATTTGCTCAGTTGAATGAAAAGACCCATGAGCTCCGGACAAAAATCAAAATTCTGATTTTGTGGGGTGGTGCATTTCAGCAAGCTCAAATGGGCCTGATCATGTCTCAAATGGAGGGCAATGGAATAAGGGAGAGGACATGAGAGACAAGATGCTGGATGGCATAATCCATCAGAGCTCTCCTTGAAAGAAATTGAGGTTTGGAGCAGCATCTGTGTGTCCATCAGAAGAATTGAGCAAATTGCCATATTTTAAGCCAGATAAGTTCTAGCATTGGTCATTTGGGCTGAATTCATTTCTCCAGGCCTCACATTACTGGGCTTTCATCATCACCCTACTACTGGCCTGCCTACTCCCTGGCTTCCAATCCTGCAATGTCCTCATTACTTCCCTTGGTGCAATGGGTCCCTTCTATTTCTGTGCTGGCACAACCTGGGGATCACAACCAGATACAGTGACAACATCAGCTTTGCTACTCTTCTGCTGAGTATGCATGCCCAGTGTGGAACACATCTCACCCTGCTAAAACAATGGATGTGGCTCTTAACGAGACATGCCGCATTATCACAGGCTGTCTGCGCCCTACACCACTGGAGAAATTAAACTGTCTAGCCAGAATTGCACCACCACCAGACATCCGCCAGAAAGTAGCAGCCAATAATAAAAGGGTCAAGGCAGTGACATCTCCGGCCCTTCCCTGTTCGGATATCAGCCAGCACGCCAATGCCTTAAATCAAGAAATAGTTTCCTAAGATCTTATCGAGATACTCGAAGGAACACCTCAGCAAGCGAAAGTCCAAAAGTGGCAGCTAAAACCCAGCACCTCAATCCATGGCTGATACCAAATGAGAGACTCCCTCCTGGGTACAGAGAAGACTGGGTGACTTGGAAGGCGCTGAACAGACTGCGCTCTGGCACCACAAGATGCAGAGCCAACCTTTAGAAATGGGGCCACAAAGTGGAGTCCACGACATGCGAGTGTGGAGAACAGCAAACCACAGACCACCTATTACAATCCAGCCTGAGCCCTGCTACATGCACAATGGAGGACCGTCTTAAGGCAACACGAGAGGCACTCCAAGTGGCCAGCTACTGGTCAGAGGACATTTAATAGAATGCCAAGTCTTTAAACTTTGTGTTTTCTCATATACATTAGTTCACTCCTGATACAATAAATAAATAAATATGCAGGTAGTAAAGTGACATCAGGGAGCAGGATTCTCCTCCTTTCCCCTCCACACTCCCCCTCACTATTCCAAAAAGGTCTGTTTTCTGTTGATTTTATATGTTATAGTTATATTTTCCCTTTTTCAATATCCAAAATGCATAATTGCTTTAAAATAAAATTTAAATTAAAAAATTACAGAACAAATGCAGTGCAGGAAGGTGGTGTGTGTGGAAGTACAATTGCAGGAGCACAAACTGACAATTCAGTGCAATTGCATAAAGGAAGGGATATGAGGTATTGGAGGTGCTCAGTTCAGTATGTATCTGCTATCAGTGATAGCACAACTGCAGTGGAATAACAGGTTCGTGCAATGAAGTCCTAGCTGAAGATCGTGGAGATTCAACTTGAAGCCTTCGGCATGCACTATTCAATGAAGGTTGGCGCCATTATATATTGTTAAAATGATCTTCTGTTATGTTTTTAAAATATGCTTGCACATTTGATTGCATGTAGAAAATTTACTTTTTACACTATCCATAATCTGATGCATCTTGTCCAAGGCAATCCTACTACATGGAAAGCAAAGGGGAATTTTTGATTCATTTTTATTTTTAAAAAATCCAAACATACTATCATGCAAACAAAGACATATGCAAAGAAACAAATTACATCAAACACAAAATCAAACATTTTTCTTAATATAGAACATCAACCTACAAGCAACACTTGCAACAAAACTACTAAACCAAAGCAATACCCAAATGTACATACAAAAACAGAACTAAGAAATGTAAAAGCTAATGTACCAACCTCTTCCTCTTTGTCTGATGGTTTTTTTTAAAGTTCTGACTAGTCTACTCCCTTTAAGAATTATTGTATAAACACACTTCTACACTGAGTGAGGTGCTCAGTCCAGTATGTATCTGCTATCAGCAATAGTGCAATCGCAGTGGAATAACAGGTTCATGCAATGAAGTCCTAACTGAAGATCATGAAGATTGAACTTGAAGCCTTCTTCATGCACTATATGATGAAGGTTATTTGTACCACAATTAGTCAATCCTCCAAGCTTATATTAATCAATAAATCCCCAATCACTCTTAAAGTTAGACAAATACTTCTCAATCAGCCTAATAAATTGGTCAATTTTAATTATTTCACAAATCTTTGTAAGCTGTTATCATAAACTCTATGCATCTTGTTTACATTCCGTTTCAGAAACAGTACATACAGGAGGTCCTCCTCTTTTTCTTCTTAAATTCTCTTTCACTGGAGTGCTTTGATATCATTGGATGCTTGGCCTCTATTCTTCCTGCTGTTAACCAATGACAAACCAGTCTTCTGAAGGGCGGCATTTCTTTTCTCCCCTCCCCGACTCTTCCATTGCTCTGACTTGCTTTTGACCTAATTTTTCTTTCAGTCTCCAAATTTCTAGCAATGAGAATCTATTTGCAGCCCTGGAATTCCTTTGGTATAATTGTCTCTGGATTCTTGTTGTTAATGGCCATCAAGTTGACCCTATGATGAGAGACCTCCAAGTAACCTCCGGTCTTGCAGATGCAGGACTGTTTACCCATCTGAAATAGGGTCTCCCTCTTTTCCTATTGTCTTCTACCTTGCTAAGCATTATTTCTAGTTAGTCATATCTTCTCACAATATGTCCAAAGTACGACAGCCTTAATTTAATTACCTTACCTTCTGGGAGAGTTCAGGCTTGCTTTGTTATAGGGCAGTTGTTCTCAACCTTCCTAATGCCAACCCCTTAATACAGTTCTTCATGTTGTGGTGACCCCCAACCATAACATTATTTTCTTTCTTTTTTTAAAAAAAATTTTTATTGAGATTTTCAAACATAAACAAACAAAGAAACAACATTCAACAATCAGCTTGACATTCATAAAAAGAAACCCTCCCTCCCCCCCCCCCTTTACCACATTCGTAAACATACCATATTCATTTGACTTCCCCCTCTCACTCCCACCCCCAAGGACCTTTTCTCGGTCCTAGCTAGAAGTTGTTTATAATTATTTAAAGTAAATCCTCTTGATTAAACCGGCAGTTCTTTAACACAAATAAATATTTTTGTTAACATCCATCTTTCTTCGTTTCTTCAGAAAGTCGAGTATTGGTGACCAGTCTGTCATCTCCATATTTTGTGAAATTGCCCTTGAAAGGCAATCCATACTTATTATGTCCATTAATCTGAACAACAGTAACAAGTGCTGGAAATGTGGTAAGTTGGAGGGGAAGTTCTTCCATATGTGGTGGGGTTGCAAAATGGTGAGAAAATTTTGGAAAAAGTTATATAGAGTAATGAAAGAAGCACTCAATATGGAGTTTAACTTTAAAGCAGAATATATGTTGCTGGGCCTGCTGAATTTTACTATAGATAAAAACAAAGAAAAGTTGTTTATCTATTGTATTACCGCAGCGAGATTGGTGTTGGCGAAACGCTGGAAGGAAAAGACCTTACCCAGGGAAGAGGACTGGATATTCAGACCATAACATTATTTTTGTTGCTACTTCATAACTGTAATTTTGCTACTGTTCTGAACTGCAATGCCAATATCTGATATGCAGGATGTATTTTCATTCACTGGATGAAATTTGGCACAAATATCCAATACACTCAAATTTGAATACTGGTGGGAGTCAGGGCAATTGATTTTGTGATTTGGAAGTTGTTGCGATTTATAGTTAACCTACAATCAAAGAGCATTCTGAACTCCACCAATGATGGAATTGAACCAAACTTGGCATGATCAACAAAAAATACTGGAAGGGCGTTGGCATCTTGAGTTTTGGCGTTGTAGTTCACCTACATCCAGAGAGCACTGTGGTCTCAAACAATGATGGATCTGGACCAAACTTGGCACGAATACTCAATATACCCAAATGTGAACACTGGTGGAGTTTGGGGGAAATAGACCTTGACATTTGTGAGTTGTAGTTGCTGGAATTTATAGTTCACTTACAATCAAAGAGCATTCTGAACCCCATCAATGATAGAATTGGGCCAAACTTCCCACACAGAACTCCCATTACCAACAGAAAATACTGTGTTTTCTGGTGGTCTTTGGCAACCCTTCTGACACTCCCTCGTGACCCCCCCAGGGGTCCCAACCCCCAGGTTGAAAAACATTGACCTCCTAAGTATCCTATGCTAATAGTTTCCCTTCCTATGCGTTGACTTGTAAGACAATTGGTTTAGTTTTTAATGTGTTACCCTTGTACATTAGGTACTGATTTTATCCCCTTAGGTTGGAATTTGAAATGACATTGTGACTGACTGACTGGCTTTAAAGCTTATTTATTTGTCTTTTTAGCACTCCTTTTCTGTCCAACATTCCAAATAAGTTGATTCTCTTGACATTAGCTTTCTTCAACTGTCCAGCTCCCACAACCATATATATAAATTGGACATATGATGACATGAGCCATCCTGACTTTGGTATTCAATGATATATTTCTTTGGATACCTAAATTCTATTTCTAAATTGCTTAACAGTTCCTAAAAAAAGCTAGTCAATTGCGCTCTTTCATTTTCTCCCTCTTTTTCTCCTTTCCATGCGCCTACTCTCCCTCAATCTCCATTTAGCAAATCATCATGTAAACAGATCAGTTATGAAGGGTCTAGATTATGTACCTCTTGAGGGACTACTGATTAGGAATAGGCTGCTGTTTCTACCAGATAACCTGGATTTCAGAAAGTGCTTTTGTGCTCTGGGATTTTAATCTCAATGGCTGGTTCCTGAGGTAATCCTTTTCCCGACACTAGCATGTGTGCGCTCTCAGCATTCATAATGTACATTTTGATGACAGCTCTCACCCTTTGGCAGGCTTACAAGAGAGATGCTGATTTAGCAGGGCATGCAGTTTTTAGAGCTCATAAGTAAGGAGTCACAGCATTTAGCCAGGTGAGTTATAGGAATGGTAGATGTTGGAAACTGTTGCTGTCCTTATTCAGATGGTGATTTAAAGAGGAATGGAGAGAAAGAGGGCGGGAGAAAGGAATCGCCCATGCCAATTCATTTCTGTTGATAAAGTTCAGACCTTTTCACTTACAGTGGGGTGGGCAACCATGGAAGATGAGAGATGTGTCCATTAGTCCTCCAAAAGACCTTGGAGGGGAGGACTGAACATCTACTTCCACAAAAATCATTTTGCCCACAAATGTCTTCAAACATCCTCTGTGACATTGCTTGTTAAACTGTAGATCCCAGCCCCCAATGGTCCCAAAAAAATTGGCAACAGTAAAAGGTTTCTGAATGCCACCCAGACAAATCTGTTAGCAACAACATGAAGTGTTTACAGTGGACTCTGCAGAAAAAGCTTCAGCTGTACTTCATAAAAAGGAAAACCACTCTCAACTCATTTAGCAAGTCTTGCAAATGCTGGTTTATTTATTTATTTACTATATTTATATCCCACCCTTCTCACCCCGAAGAGGACTCAGAGCGGTCTTACAAATAGGCACAATTTGATGCCACGTAACATACAAAAAAACCCATAGATTAAAACCAAAAAGTTAAAAACATCTCAGCATTAAAACCAATAATTAAAACCATGCAATCCAAAATCATAATTCGAGGTCGTTCCAGTCATTGCACTATTTCGTAATTGTTTATCGCACTGAAAATTATTGTCCGAAAGCTTGCTCCCATAACCACATTTTTAATTTCTTTCTGAAGGCCAGGAAGGAGGGAGCAGATCTAATTTTGCTGGGGAGGACCTCAGAAGATCTTAATCTCTGAGGTGGATCATAGAGGGAGATACTTTTGGACAGGTAAGCTGGGCCGGAAGCGTTTAGGGCTTTATAGGCTAAAGCCAGCACTCTGAATTGTGCTCAGTAGCAGACTGGCAGGCAATGGAGCTGACATAATAGAGGGGTTGTGCGCTCCCTGTACGCTGCCCCAGCGAGAATTCTGGCTGCCACCAATTGGACTGATTGAAGCTTCCAAACAGTTTTCAAAGGCAATGCCACATAAAGCACGATGCAGTAGTCTATTCGGGATCTAACGAGAGTGTGGACCACTGTGACCAAGTCTAGCTTTATTACCAATGAATGTTTAAATAATTCTAAATATTTTATATACCTATATATCTGGGGTTGCATAAACATTTACTGAGCAGAAAGGGGTCACAAAAAATCTCGGATAGAAAGGGGTTGCAAGTCCAAAATGTTTAAGAAGCCCTGTTTTACCCTTTTACAAAGATACACACACAGAGAGAGTAGAGTCTCACTTATCCAACTTTCACTCATCCAACATTTTGTATTATCCAATGCAGTCGGCCTCCCACCCAGATCCACAGCTGTTTCAATACATTGTGATGTTTTGATGCTAAATTCGCAGATACAGTAATTACCACATAACCTTACCATGTATTGAACTGGTTTTTTTCTGTCGATTTATTGTAAAACATGATGTTTTGGTGCGTACTTTGTAAAATCATAATGTAATTTGACCTTCAATAGGCTTTTCCTTAATCCCTCCTTATTATCCAACATTTTTGCTTATCCAATGTTATGCCGACCTGTTTATGCTGGATAAGCGAGACTCTACTGTTTTTTTAAAAACAGGATAGCAATGACACCCATCTGTAATGGAAAATTACCTTCTGAACTGGTGCCTGTCATCTATAATAGACTGGATTGGAACTCACAAATTAAAGCATAACAGAGACAATGGGTGATCCTGCTTACTCAAAGGACAGACCAAGCAACAGGGATTCTGCACTTGTTGAATGGGGTTATGATCATAGGATTCTGCAGTGGCCATGAATGTTTTTGCACAATGTGCTCCACATTGTAAAAAAATACTTGGGAACGTTAGCTGAACCAAAGAAGGGAAATGACATTTCTATACACTACATTTATCGTGGAGAAAGATTTACAAAACTCCAACCTGTCCTCAATATTATTGAGAGAGAGACTTTAGTTGATATTGATCATAAAATTGCTATCGGAAATGGCAATCCTATGTTGAGTAAAAATACATTTCCCTATATGTTTAAGTGGGAGAAAACCCAGAATCTACCAGCCAGCATGGACTCTCTCGATGGATAGCAAATTCTATGCTTTTTCCAAGCTCCAAGTTTATTTAGAGACACTTTAAATCTTTTAATACTCCCTTGGTTTACAGAACTTCTTTCCAGACCCTTCTCCCTCCTATGTGACCACTATGCTTTGTTAACCTAACTCAATATATGTTGCAGCTTTTGAAGTTCATTTTTGAACTGGGTGTGAGCAACATATCTTAGACCGTTATGCTGATTGAGGATATTTTTAGTTCAAAGAACAAACACCTTGCTGGCTTTCAGTTAAGTGGGAGACAGCCTCCTGCGGAGTAAACACACACAGTAAGCAGAGCTGAGCACCCAGTGATATTTAGCAAGAGTGAGAAAGTCTTAGGAATGAATTAGGCCAGAGCAATGCAACCATGCCCTTGTTTCTGTTCTGAAATGTTGGAAGGGATGTGATCAAAGCCATCATTCATATCTCTATCTCTGCCTCCAGCAAGTAAAACAGAAATGTCAATCTACTGGTCAGATAGGAAGCACTTTGTCATACGGAGAAAAACTGAACTGCAGAATTTACTGCCACAAGTTGTAGTGATGTCTGCAGACTGGGATGGCTTTAAAAAGGCAGGTTAGACAAATCCATGGAGGTTAGGATCAGGAATGGCTACTAATCATAATAGCTTTATGTCACCTCCCATAACAGAAAAGGTATGTCTTTGTATATTCATTCCTGGGAAACATGAGATGGAGGATACAGTTGCATTGATGTCTGGATTCTCATCCAGGAAGCTGGCTGACCAGGCAGCAAGTGGTGGGTAGTGGCTTTCCTATCAGCGAGGTATCCACTCTGGGTTTTACTTTGAACTGGTGATTATATGTTTTTAATGGTTTTTAGAATATTATGCTGAACGTTTTAATTGTATTTTTATGAATGTATGGCATCAAATTACTGCCAATTCTGTAAGTCTGTAAGACTGAAAAAGGCGGGCTACAAATACCGCAAATAAATAAATAAATAAATAGCTTTCTTTAATGGAACTATCCTAGGTGGCTAACCTATTTGGTGAATGTGGTTCAGCATCTTGTGTTCCTTCTAAAACCTGGAGCAGATTCAGTTCCATATAACATCAAAGTCAACAACTGTCATTAGAGAACACAAGGAGGGTGAGAAAGAACAATAGCAGCACTGTAGACCAAAGCTTTCCACACTGTGTGTCACAATATGTTAGTGTGTGAGTGTGTCGAACGAACATAACAAGAAACCTCTGAGTTGAGTGTTATTATCTTACAAATTATATCTTTTCATATTTAAAATGAGGCCACAGACCATATTTTACTACTTGCAGACCACTGGTGATCCATGGACCACATGTTGGGAACCACTGATCTATGCAATAGGGGTGATGGCTAATGTGAGAAACTTCTTGTTAGAAAATTAATGGCTTGGTCAGAGGCCAGTATAGTAAAATCTAATTAACTAGGAATGCAGGAGTATCTTGTTTTGAGAACAAAAGTAACTCAAGGTTTTTCTTATGTGAAAGCAGAGAGATTGGGAATGGGAGGATGTTTTGATTATCAGACCAATGAAAGAAAAGACTGCAAAAAGGGTAACATATATTGCATTTTGAAAAATGGGAGAATAGCACATGAAATATTTGAACTGTACCACCTATAAATACTTGATGCTTATGAGGTCTGTCACTTCTGACAATAACTGGGATAGAGTTGGCTTGTTCCAATGTCTCTCTCTCTCGGCATTACTTCGCGAACGAAGATTCAGGAAGGACTCATCCCACGCTTTTTACAAGCGCGTTGATGACTAAAAAGGCCAATCTGAGATAGACAAGTTCGGTTGCAGAAAGCGCAGCAGAAAGTCTCCTTGGGTGATGTTTTTTCCAAGTTGCGGTTCTTTCTGCGTTGTCGTTTCTCTTCGAGACCCATTCGGCGTGTCTTCTCGAAAGAGGCCGCAGCATTGTGGATAGTGCTTCTCCATGCCTCCCGATGTGAGGCCAGGGTGGACCATTGTTGGTGATCAATCTGGCCAAGCCTGAGATGTTGTTTCAGGGAGTCCTTATATCTCTTTTGGGGGGCGCCTCTCTTGCGCTGACCCGTGGCGAGTTCACCGTAGAGTAGTATCTTTGGGAGGCGGTGGTCCTCCATCCTAGAGACGTGCCCTGCCCAGCGCAGCTGTGTTTCTCAATAGCATGGCCTCAATGCTGGTGATCCCTGCTTGCTCAAGGACAGCAACATTCGTCACATAGTCGGTCCAGTGTATATTTAGGATTGTGCGAAGACAGCACTGATGAAAGCTCGAGGAGTCGTAGGTGTTGGCGATAGGTGACCCATGTTTCAGACCCATAGAGGAGAATGGACAGTATGATAGCTCTGTACACACTGATTTTGGTGCTTTGTCTCAGGTGCTTGTTGCTCCAGACTCTTTTGTGAAGCCTTCCGAATGCACTATATGCCTTTGATAATCTGTGATCTATCTCTTTGTCAATCTTGGCGTCTGAAGAGATGATGCTTCCCAGGTAGGTGAACTGCTGAACGGACTTAAGCACAGATGTGCCTATGCTGACGTGAGGATGGTGGTGTTCTTCCTGTGGTGCGGGCTGGTAGAGGACTTCTGTTTTCTTCAGGCTGACTTCCAGCCCAAACAGCTCTGCAGCTGTTGCAAAGCAGGATGTGAGGCGCTGCAGGGCTGCTTCTGAATGGGCGACAAGGGCAGCATCGTCAGCAAAAAGTAGCTCACGGACTAGATAGTTTAGAGTCTTAGTGCGAGCCCTCAGACGGCTTAAGTTGAACAAGCTACCATCAGTACGATAGCGTATATATATGCCGTCTTCTTCTTGTAGGTCTGCCATAGCCCTTTGGAGCATCATGCTGAAGAAGATTGTAAATAGGGTTGGTGCAAGAACACAACCTTGTTTCACTCCATTAGTTATGAGAAAGGGCTCCGAGAGAGCATCGCCATATCTGACTTGACCGTGCTGGCCCTCATGTAACAGGACAATCATTTTGAGGAACTTGGGGGACATCCTAGACGTTCCAGGATCTGCCACAGACCTTTCCTGCTCACAGTGTCGAAGGCTTTGGTGAGGTCGACAAATGTTACATAGAGTCCTTTGTTCTGCTCTCTACATTTCTCTTGCAGTTGTCTAAGGGCAAAAACCATATCTGTGGTGCTCCTATTTGCTCTGAAGCCGCATTGGCTTTCAGGGAGAAGTTCTTCTGCAATAGCCGAACTAATCTGTTCAGGAGTATCCTTGCAAGGATTTTCCAGCAATGGAGAGCAGTGTTATACCTCGATAGTTTGAGCAATCGGATTTTGTTCCCTTTTTCTTATACAGGGTGATGATAACTGCATCTCGGAGATCTGATGGCAGTTCACCTTTTCCCAGCAACTCACAAGGAGCTCGTGGAATTTAGCATGCAGTACATGACCTCCCTGTTTCCAAGCTTCAGGTGGGATTCCATCGATCCCGGCTGCCTTGCCATTTTCAACTGCTGTATGGCCTCAATGGTCTCTTCAGAGTGGGAGCTGTGTCCAGTTCATTTTCATTGGTTGTTGTATCATGTGTTGGATAGCTGAACCTTGGACTACTCGGCTGGCATTAAAGAGACCCTGAAAATGTTCAGCCCATCGGTTCAGGATGGAGGTTTTATCAGTAATTAGTGTTTGACCATCTGTACTGTATAAGGGGCTTTGGACCTGATAAGTAGGTCCAAACACTGCTTTGAGAGCTTCATAAAAACCTCTGTGATCACCGAGATCTGCACAGCGTTGTGTCTTTTCTGATAAATCAATCCACCACTTGTTCTGGATGTCTCTGAGTTTTTGTTGGAGTTTACTACATGCGAGACGAAAGGCTGCTTTTCTTACATGGCAAGATGGCTGGGCGAGGAATGCCTGGTGAGTGGTTCTCTTCTTTGCCAACAGCTCCTGGATCTCTTGGTTGTTTTCATCAAACCAGTCTTGGTTTTTCTTAAGGGAGAATCCTAGGGATTCTTCAGCAGACTACAGGATACTGTTTTGATGTGTTGCCAGGAGCTGTAGGAGAAGAATCTGTAGGGTGGACTTCAAGTTTTGCTTGCAGATTTACCTGGAAGTTGTCTCTCACAACAGCCTGTTGAAGATTGTTGACTTGGAGTCTCCTCTTTAAGATGCCACCCCTCTTAGGTTTGAGCTTAAGGTGTAGATTTAGTTTACATCTTACAAGGCGATGGTCTGTTTGACATTCTGCACTGGGCATCACTCGAGTATGACGGACATCACGAATGTTTCTCTGGCGCACTAAAACATAGTCAATGAGGTGCCACTGCTTGGATCGGGATGCATCAGGTGGTCTTCAAGCTATCTTTCAGCAGAAAGATGGTGTTTGTAATAGTCAGCTGCTGTTCTGCACAAAACTCTAGCAGAAGGCGCCCATTATCATTACAGTTTCCAACACCGTGCTTGCCTAATACACCTTTCCAGGCTTCAAAGTTTTTCCTACTCTGGCATTGAAATCACCAAGGATAATGATTTTATCTTCTGCAGGGACCTTTTGTATGAGGTGGCGTAGGTCTGAGTAGAATTTGTCTTTCTCCACAGGGTCAGCTTGCATAGTTGGGGCATATATACTGAAGAGAACAGCATGTGGGAGGCGTAAGGAGATAATGCGATCAGAGTGACCTGTCGGCAACGTCTCGAGTTTAGAGGCGATGGAATTTTTAATCATAAAGCCTACTCCTGAAAGATGTTTCTCAGTTTTGGGTTTGCCAGACCAGTAGAGTGTGTAGCCGGCACCGTGTTCTTTAAGGCTGCCTTCCTCATGGAGACGAACTTCACTAAGAGCAGCGATGTCAATGTTAAGCCGTGATAGTTCATGGGCTATTAGAGCAGAACGACGCTCAGGGCGTCCACTATCTGCAGAATCTTGCATGGTTCTGATGTTCCAGCATGCAAGTGTCAGTCTATTTGCACCTTTGCAGGCAGGTGTTGGCCTTTGTTTCTTTGTCTTTGTTCGACCGCATCGGAAGATGCCCGTTGGCGCGGCTAGCCAACCAGGTAGACGGGGATGAGCTTTTCGTTAGGCCACCTTTTCTAGGCCCCTCTCCATACGGAGCAAGCAGTGCTCTCCTTAAAAAAGGCTGCTTGGTCGTTCAGGATGCTGCCGAACAAGACTGTCATCTCCCGGGTCAGTCTCGAGCGACCAAAGTCCTGAACCGCCTGCATGCAGGGTTGGGTCTGCGGCTTCCAGTGCATCTTTACACCTACCGTTTCGTCCCTCGCCTATCGCTACAGGGCTTTTTCGGAAGTTGGATGTGTCCTTCGAGCCTGTGCAATGGATTTTTCTGGTGGAGCGCAGCGTGCACAGAACTGGCCTCACCCTTTAAACCAAAGGTTCATCTGCCAGGGCCTAGCAAGCTTGGACGGTGGCAGCGAGGTCCTCAGGTCGTAGGTTTGGTTCGAGTTTCCTTCTCTTAGATGGTTGACCTTACAGGGTTAGACGAGCACCATCTGCCCGGGTTTGAAATCAGAGTTTTCCTTCTCTTAGGATGGTTGCCAAAAGGCTAGAGAGCCCATCCTGCCCTTTGACGCTCTTTGTCAGACTCTTCGGTTGTGACCTGTCTGGTATGGGAGGCCCTACCGCCGGCTATTATGCCACCGCCAGCATAGCTCACAACTTCACTAGGGTACGCAAGCCTCTCCCCCACTGCAAGGGGGCGTGTTCCAATGTACCTTACATAAAGCTGTACTACTTCAAAGTGAGCTTTTTTTATGAAACAGAGAGAGCCTGTATCTGACAGTTTGTTTGTCTGTCTATCCAGCTATCTCTAATCTATCTATCTATTTACTTATTTATCCATCCATTTACACACATTCAGCTTGCAAGAAATCTCCAGGCATGAGGTGTTCACTTTAATTATCCCATTCTTGCTCCAGTGACAGGTGGCATCTAAGAGCTCATCAATGAGAGCTTGATTTCTGGAGATGGAAGATGGGCTCGAATTAATGGTCACATTATCACACAGCACGAATGTCAGGAAGTTCAGTCAACTGAACAAATACATAGGGGAAGCCAGGCAGAGGAAGCTGTGGCAACGTGCATGAAGAAAACAGACCAAAGGCCCTGGTGTCATTTCTCATTTTCAGTGGCCCATGCCCTGTCGGAAACTCGTAATTGCCAAGTCTGAGATTCAGCCTCAAAAGAGCATCTGGTACTTGAGAGGCAAGACATCTCCAATGAACCCTATTGGAGCATGGCTGAGCCTTTGGCAAACTCTCATCAGACAATAAGTGCATAAGGGAAATTGGAGATTTGAAAAGTTATTTCTTGAGATGATGACTCCCCAAATCTTCCAAACAGCATGGTTGTTTCACCACAAAAAGGACTTTTCCCCAGGTTCTAGAAGAAATTATGCAAGTTTAATGCCATTAAATATTTACCTTTTGAAAAGTTTTAATTGTGTTGTTTTTTTAAGTGTAAGCCACTTTGGGTCTTGATCCTGAGAAAAGGATGGGCTCTAACTAACTAACTAAAGTAGTAAAGTTTATTTGTCCACTGAAAGTAAAAGACGAAAACAAAAAAACCCACACAAATAGACACTAATCACTGTCATAAAACTCCTGTAATAGTGAACATACATTAAAACACAATTAAAACTTGATTAAGTAAAAAGTAAAAAGTAATTAAAATATCATCCTTAAAGTGCCAAGGTAAAACTTCATACCACAGAAGTTAAGGACGAAGGTTAAAACAGACCAGCTATTGCACAATCCTAATCCAGTTCAGATATCTGTGTTACCCCTCATTTACCTCATTTCTAACTAAATCAATAAATAACCAGAATAAGAAAAAGAAGTGTAATGTGTTCCTGTATAATGCCCATGTACAGAAGATTTAACCTCACTACAATATAGAGCAGTGACTAAATCAGATGGGGATAGGGGCAGCTAGTAGTCTGCAAATCAATGGCTTTTAATCCTCTCTGAGTTTTAGTTCAGACTTAAAAGGAGCTGTTCAGGCTCCTACAAACCCTGTCCTCAAGTTTGGTTCGACATCCTGAACAGTTCTCTTTAAAGGTCAAATTGTGCCCCAAAGTTCCACTAACATGAAGCCATCACTGGGAGGGATGTCAGCATCAAGTGTGGACAAATCTTTCTGCATCACTTCTGCCTCCATTCATATTTTTAAAAAAATAATGGGAGCAACAACATTTTTTTCTGTGCAATTTATAAAGGTAAGGTAATGTGTCGTCAATCCATCTGGACCTGGTGCATTTCACATTTTCATCTCCTGAAACACCAACCCATTCTACTGTTGTCATTGGTTCATCAAGTCTCTTTCTTTGTTCATTATGGAGCAACAAAAAAACCCTTTTTCTAAGTATTTTTCCAAACCATCTTTCATGGAGTTTGATGTCTTATAAAGTGATGAGTAGTAATTGTAGAATACTGACTGAATCTCGTCCTGATTTGTAAACTGTTCAATCCACACTCCGATCTTTAGTATTGATTTCTTCTCTTTCTTTTCTCAATTTATAAGCCAACCATCTTCCTGGTTTATTTGCTGATTCAAAATATTTCTGTTTCCTATACCTCAATTTTATTTCAATCTAGGCAGCTGTAATCATAGGTAGCCTAAGTGAAGACTTGAGATCAACCCCCAAATATAGAGATCAGGTTTTCACAGTGTCTCTGTGTTCTCTGACTGCTATCAAGCTGCTATGGGTGAGATGGCGTTTAAATCTATAAGAGTACAATGCTCAGTTTTCCACTATGAAAACTATACCTTCAATCTATTGGTAGACCAAAATGGAGTAAATTTACAGTTGAATGCAAGTCAATACCTATGTAAATCACATTGATTCAATAGGTCTGCTCACTTCAAACCATGAACAGGATTTAGGCCCATCAGTGCCAGATACAAGTTTGAAAGACTCACTTTTCTGAAATCCCTGCAGACTGAGTTTGAATTCTATTTTGTATGTATACCCATATTTATTATGGAAAAATAAGATTCCTGGCATTTAATTACAGTAATGTATTTCTAAATAAGTTTTGTCCATTTTAATAAATTAAACAATTTAATCAGCTGGTGTTAAGTTCCACTCAGGGGGATTGTAGGCGACTCTAGCAGGAGGAAAAAAGGCTATAAAGAAAATCAGTTACTTAGGGTTTTTAAAAAGCCTTTTCAGCTTTTTGGTGGGCTCTTTGACATATTTGGTTGTTCTTGTGAGATCGTCTCTATTTCTTCTTCCTGCTCCTGTTGTAATCTCTGCAGTCTATCGTCAGAGGGTCTAATCCAACACCTTTTCTGCAGCCCGGTTTTCACTTTTTTCATGTGGTTCACGGCTTTACCCCTCTTTACTAGTTAAGGATTAAGGAAAAGGAAGTATTTTGTCCACAATTCTTTCTGCTGAGCTCTACTATTCTTTCTACTGCCTGTTCCAGCTTCAAAGAGTTTGACTTACTTTAAGGTTCTGTGCTCTTTAATGGCGTCTAGCACCTCTTTCCAGGCTTCTCTCAGGCCCCTTCCTCAAAGCTGAATAAAATCCCACATTATATGCTTTGAACTGGGATATATGGCAGTGTGGACTCAGATATTCCAGTTCAAAGCAGATATTGGCAGTTATTCTGCCTTGCTATCTTGGTTATATGACTATGTGGAAGGGCCCTCTGGTCTGGCTTCCCATCGCTAAATATCTGGTTTGCATTTTCTGTTTGCTTCCTCCTTTCTACCATCAATTCACTGGAGCTTTAACTTTAACTTTCCCTCTTTACTGGAGCTAATTTCCTTCCTGTTTGTTTTTTTATTCCAAAGTCTTTAGTTACACATTCTGGAGTGCTGGGGAAACACTTTCAGCCAGCCATTCTCCTGAGCCATGCCCCTCCCCCAAATTGGAAGCTGTATGGAACAAATAAAGGAGAAGAATAATGCAAAGGAAATGTTAGGTGAATGAAATATATCATGGTACCACTGGGTACAATTGGAGCAATGTTTTAAAAGGTGGAAGGGGAGGAGAATGTGGGAACAGAACTAGCGAAATCTGAAAATATAATATTCAAAGAGCAGATGAAAGAAGAAAAATGACTATCAGAAAGGGATAACCAGTATGAAATATAAAATATTAATAAATATTAAATGGGGGAAGGGACACAAGCAAGGGAATTATGGGAGGAAGAATTGAGAAAGATTATGGAGAGCAAGACACCTCAAGAATTTACCATTCAGAATAAAAGCAAATTACTACAAGATTATATGGAAATGGTACTTGACCCTGATAAAGATACATAATATAGATAAGTGTTGTTTGGGAAAAAAAGTTGGATGGGCTGCCAAGAAATGGGAACGTATATTCACATGTGGTGGCAATGTAAATATGTACAGAGGTTCTGGGGAAAAGTTATAATGGCGATAGATAGCATTATGAAAAAAAATAGAAATCCGGCGACTATATTTTTATCTTTATATGATTCAGATGACTCAAAAGAAGGTGAAAAGAATTTGATAATGAAGTTAATGGCAGCAAGGCGATTAATAGCAAAAATATTGGAAAGGAGGGATAGAAATTAAGATAGAAGAATGGTATAAGAAAATATGGAAATCTGTATACCTTAATAAAACGGAATGTTTGTATGTATGTGTGCGGAGGGCGGAAGGGCGGAAATGTGGCAGCGTTCTGATTGGCAGCCACTTTCACAGGCCACAGCGACCAGCGGGGGATGGACCTGCACCAAACTTGGTACACATAACCCCCCTAACCCCCTTTACGCCCTGGTGCGGTTCGGGGGACAGGACCCACGGATTATGGGATTTGTAGTACTTTCTAACACTTTGGTTCCCACAGACCACTGAGGCCACCAAAAAGGACCAATACAGACCATGCTTAGCACACACAGCCCCCATGACCCACTCTATGTCCTGGTGCAGTTCGGAGGAGGCTGGACCATGGATGATGGGACTTCAAGTACACCTACTCAATTCCCAAGTCCGCTGCAACCCTCATCCAATCACTGATCGAGACCAAACTTGGCAAACATAACCCCCATGACTGCCTTCACGTCCTGGTGAGGTTTGGGGGAGGACTGAAATGGATGATGGAATTTGTAGTACTTTCACACCCCTCTGTTCCCACAGACCACTGTGGCCCCCAACAAACATTGATAAAGACCACACTTGGCACACAGAGCCCCAGTGACCCACTCTACATCCTACTGAAGTTTGGAGGGGGGCAGAACATGGATGATGGGACTTGCAGTACCTTCCCTCACTTCCCAATCCTGCTACAAACCAATCCTATGACTGATCAACACCAAACCTGGCACACAGAGCCCTCATAACCCACTCTACATCCTGGTGCAGATCGGAGGAGGGTGGACCATGGATGATGGGACTTGAAGTACCTCTACTCACTTCCCAAGTCCGCTACGACCCTCATCCAATTACTGATCGATACCACACTTGGCACACATAACCCCCATGACTGCTTTCACGTCCTGGTGAGGTTCAGGGGAGGACTGACAATGGATGATGGGATTTGTAGTACTTTCACACCCCTCTGTTCCCACAGACCACTGCGGGCCCCAACAAACACCGAGAAAGACCACACTTGGCACACAGAGCCCCAGTGACCCACTCTACATCCTACTGAAGTTTGGAGGGGGGCAGAACATGGATGATGGGATTTGAAGTACCTTCCCTCACTTTCCAAGCCTGTTACAAACATAATCCAATGACTGATCAACACCAAACCTGGCACACAGAGCCCTCATGACCCACTCTACAGCCTGGTGCAGTTTTGTGTGAGACGGACCACGGATGATGGGACTTGAAGTACCTTCACTCTCTTCCTAAAAACAATGCAACCCTCATCCATTCACCAATACAGACCAAACTTAGCACACAGAGCCCCATGACCCAATCTACATCCTACTACACTTTGGGGGAGGGTGGACCAGAGATGATGGGACTTGCACTACCTTCAGTAATTTCATGATACCACTGCAACTCCCAATAATGATGGATCAAGACCAAACTTGGCACACAGAGCCCCCATGACCCACTCTACATCCTGGTGCACTTCTCAAATGACCCGGGCACCGCCGGGTCCCCAAGCTAGTTAGCAATAAATAAGAAATCAACAGGTAATTTAAAGGTAAAAAGGGCCTAAGGAAAAATAACAATTTTGAAAGCATATGGAAAAAAAATATTGAAGAAAAATTGAGGAAAAAAGATGGGAAGCAACCCTCACCAGAAGAAGTGAAGTTCTGGTGGGATCACGAAGAAAAGAAAAACTCCAAAAATGGGGAGCACAATGGAGGAAATGAGAAGAAATAAATATATGAATTATAGAGATTGTATTTCATTATGAAACTGAATGAAAATGTAATAAAATTATTTTTTAAGTCAGGTACTGCAGAAATTCAGCTGTGTTTATTAGGTTTGTGAACAGATTCGGTTTGGTCGGTTCCCTTCTGCCAATCCAGCTTGTTCAGCTGGCCATAATGGTAAGGGCTCAGTTGCCAAGTTTTTTCCTGCTGAAACGGCCCATGTGGCCGCTGGGTGTGGCTTCTTCCCTTCTATTCAGGAGTACATGCTACCTTAACCCCATTCCTCAATCCCAGGCTCCCTTGAAAGGAATAAAGGAAAGGGTATCAGGAAGGTTGCTTCCTTAACCCCATTGCTCAAACCCATTCTTCCTTAAAATGAAGAAAGGAAAGGGTTCCAGGAAAGGTGCTTCCTTAACCTCATTACTCAAACCTATACTTCCTTAAAAGGAAGAAAGGAAAGGGTTCCAGGAAGGATGCTTCCTTAACCTCATTGCTCAAATCAGGCTCCCATGAAAGGATGAATAGAAAGGGTCCCAGGAAGGGTGCTTCCTTAACCCTGTTTCTCAGACCCAGGCCTCCTTGAAAGGAAATAATTCCAATAATGGTCAGAGGAGTCTCTGAAATTTCCCATTCACATCAGTGGGCCGGATCTTCCTGGATTGTTCAAATTTTTCCATTTTCAGGAGGCTACTGAAAAGGGACCTGGGTACCCAAGAAAATTCGGATATCAAAAACTGATCCCCCTCTAGCCAAATTGCACAAGCCTAGTGTGTATTGAAACGTTTCGCTTACCTTTTCTCACGACTACAGTGTGATCCTGGCAAAAGTTCCAGTGCTGCTATAAATGCCACTCGGACTCATTGCTTATGAGCCTGCCTCTCTCTCTCTCTCTCTCTCTCTCTCTCTCTCTCTCTCTATATATATATATATATATATTAGGCATGGTTTAGAATCCAAAAATGGCGATTCTTAAATCAAATGGGGGGGGGGATTGTTTGATTAGTAAAAGAAAGACTTACAAAAAAATTCCCAAAAATTTCTGAAATGTAACTTAAGTACTAACGAAATTAGTTAGTAATTCGTATGCCAGAGCATGCGCATTCCAGATGGTTTTGGCCTACAACTCCCAGAAATCCTAACAGCTGGTAAATTGGCTGGGATTTCTGGGAGTTGTAGGCCAAAACTTGAATAAACCACACTGAATTCTAGATGGGACTCTCCAAATAGGAAGGAGGGAGGGAAGGAGGAAGGGAGGGAGGGGGTTTTCTATTCTTGGAAGCAGCAAAAGAAAAGGAGGAGGAGCCCCCCCTTGCTCCTCGCTGCCTCTCTCTCACCCCGATCCTGAGGGAGCGAGGGCCCAAGTTTGCCCAGGCTGAGAGGAAAAGGAAGAGGCCTGAGGCTGTGAGGAATGGTGGGAGTTGAAGTCCAAAACACGTACCTGGAGGGCTGAAGCTGGCCCCTGCGATGGGGCATGGCAGAGCAACGGGGAAGAGAAGCATCTGAGAGAGCGCCGGGAGAGAGAGGAGGAGAAGCGTGTGTGTGTGTGTGTGTGAAGCTGGCCCCTGCGATGGGGCATGGCAGCAGAGCAACGGGGAAGAGAAGGAGGGGGAAGCCTGGAGGACTACACTTTCCAGAATGCATTGCCTACCTAGCAGCAGCGTCACTTCCAGTTCCCCATAGAAATGCGGGAAAAAGAAGAAGCTGAATGAAGGCGGGAAGGAAATGAGGGGGAGAAGACATGGAGAAGTGAGTACGTAGTACAATAATTAATTAATTAATAATTAAGAATTTCTTACAATCATAATGCAAATTGTTGGCCTCAAGGACCGTAAAAGGAAGTCTACTTCCGGGATCACGGCAGCGATACGTAAAACCTCAAAAGTCCCATCACATACGAATCTCTTACGAATCCTTTTAATTTCCGTTTCATTTTTCTCATGCCTAATATACACACACACACACACACACACACACACAAATCTTGCTTTTATCTCTGTAGTTGAGACACAAAACAATACCATTATTCCTGCTCCCAGCCCTACCCTTCGATTTGAAAAAAGTTCCAACTCGATTTGTCTTAATTCACTCCGAACAAAGGCAATTAATTTGGCACAGTTAGTTACAACTCACTCACATACTACAATGATGGCTCTGAATTATTCAGGACTCAGCTGCTGCTTAATGTTTTCTTTCCCTTTGGTTTAAAGAGATCTTGCATATATTTCAATTCATCACTTTCTAACTGTGGTGTGTGATGACTTGGTAGCAGGGCATGAAATTGGAAAGCAAAAGAACCTTTTCCCAAAGGTGAAAAGGGTTATATTGTGATGATGATCTGGGATGTGGAGCAGAATTCAGATTTGACAGATATTCCAATCTGTTTCTTTATTTCAGGAGTGCAAAAACATTCAGGGCAGGGTCCACATATGGACTTTTTTTGCAGCTCCCTGAGCAGGAATGGGCAATAGTGGGGGGTCCAAGGGACACACGTCTGCCTTGGGGGGCCTCTGGAAAAGAAAGAGGGAGAGAAAGAACATGCTAGCACAGTGGTTCTCAACCTGTGGGTTCCCAGATGTTTTGGCCTTCAATTCCCAGAAATCCTAACAGCTGGTAAACTGGCTGAGATTTCTGGGAGTTGTAAGCCAAAACACCTGGGGACCCAAAGGTTGAGAACCACTGTGCTAGAAGTCCACTTCTGCTTTTGATAAACAGAGGTTGCTATGATAAAAGAGGCAGTGGGCATTCCACTCTATTTTAAAAAAATAAATTGGCTTCAGAGAGGCAGGAAAAGATTAGTCTGGAGTGATTGGGCGCTGCAAAAGCAAGTCTGCATAAGCATATATCCTCAAGCTCATACATACATCAATAACTGAATAAACAAACAAATAAACAAATGGAAATATTGTGCCTTGATTTTTAAAAAACAAAAACAAAAAAATTAGAGCTTATATTTCAATCTCTTCATATTTCATCTGGAATGGCCAGGTGCTCCTTGGGTCCTAAGAGGTCCCCAGACCATCCATAAAGATGCTGCTAAAGATCCCTTTAAACGGAAAATTGAATATGGGACCTTTTTTCATACAAGTCAGATTTGCTCTACCACTGAGAATCAGCCCTTTTGGCAGAGGACCAGACAGCTACATATAGTAAGTGTGAGCACAAGAAGATTCAGCACCATGGATAGTCCCTTGAATGTTTCTAGACTAAAATCAGCAGTGGATTTACCACCCCAATAAAATGGAACCCCACTGCTTCCTGTTCTGGGGTGTCCTGGAGCGAAGCTGTGGTTTTTTTTAAACAATCCGACAGCACAGCATAAAGACAAAACATCCAATTAGAAAACAAAGGAAATGTAATTTCATACCCATTCCTGTTTGCTCTTTTCCTTGGCAGACAGGGTGGGGGTAGACGCATTAGATATATTACATTCATTTTCACTAGTAAGTTAGATTGGAAATAACTCTGTTATTTTTTCCACTAGCTTGTTGCATTCTGCTAGAAAATGGTTGGTGTCAATATTAATGATGTTTTGATGAGATGAGTGACGAGAAGACAATTGCTCTTGCCTTCCCCTCCTCTTAACCCCCCCTCTTAATACTAATTCTCTTTCTTTTTTTGGAACATGATGATATCTGGCTCTTTTTAACTGAAAACTACAACTCAGAGCCAGAAGAAATTCAGAATTTGAGTTACAATTTTTTAAGTCTCTTTAATGATGCTGATGACCTTGGCCTAACAACAGAAGCAAAAGACTTTGAAACAGTCAAAAACCAACTTACTAATGCCCTGAAATATCTCTCCAGTTACTACAAAGATAACCACCTGAAGCCTAACCCTGCCAAGACACAAGTGTGTGCTTTCCACCTACATTATTGTGAAGACAACAGGAAACTGAAGATTGCCTGGGAAGGCCAAGAGCTTGAACACTGTTCCCACCCGAAGTATCTCGACGTCACCTTAGATCGAACACATACATTTAGGAAACACTGTATGAACACCAAACACAAAGTAGCTGCATACAATAACATCCTGCAGAAACTTACTGGCAGCACATGGAGTACAGACCCAAAATTAATAAGACCATTAGCCCTGGCCTTGTCTTACTCAACTGCTGAGTATGCCTGCCCTGTTTGCCACAATTCTGTACATGCGAAGCAGGTGCATATAACACTGAATGAGACATGTAGAATAATCACAGTATGTCTCAAACCTACACCTGTTGATAGACTCTATAAGCTGGCACTGCCCCCCCCCCCCCTGATATGTGAAGGAAAGTTGCTGCCAAATGTGAGAAAAATAAGGTTGAACACTGTGAAAGCCACCCACTGCATGGCTATCAGCCTCCTCCCAGTAGATTCAAATCAAGGAAAAGTTTAATGAGAACCACCACTCCTCTTAACGTTCCCCCAGCAACAGCAAGAATATCCCTGTGGGCAGCAAAACCAGCCAATTCCAACTGGATGGCCCCCCACGAGGGTCTTCCTCCAGGGGAAAACTAAGAACGGGCAACTTGAAAGTTCCTGAACAGACTCAGAAGTGGAGTTGGTAGATCAAAAGACAACCTGGCAAAAAGGCAATTCTGAGAAGGATCCTGCACCTTGTGCGACTGTGGAGCAGAACAAACAACACTGCATCTGTATGCTTGCCCACCATGCCCTGCCTCATGCACAGAGGAAGAACTGTTTCAAGCTACAATGTGGTTGCTGTTGCCCGTTTTTCTTTATTTAAAATCATTTAGCCACTTGTGCTCCCTCTATTTCATCAGTTTTATACTTCTTTATGCAATGCTTTTGACATGAAATAAATAGTCTCTATAATAAACCTTGGTAAAATGTGAGGGATCTGCACCCACTGTTTGTGGCAAGCAAAAGATATTTCTGTGTTTGCAGAAGTTGGTATCTCTCTTCTAAGAAACCTTTCAGAATGAGGTTCCTGGGAATCAAGATGGTAAAGGACAGAAAAGAAGAATGAAAGGGTGATAGAGAAGGAGGAAAAGGACAACAGAGGGATACAAAAACATCTCTTTTAAAAAATTATTTCCACTTCTTAAAATATAAGACAATATCCTGATGTGGCTTCACACAGTGATTACATTTTGATTATTTTCTGGGCATGGGTAGCATTTCATTCAGAATTGTGCAAATTCTGTTAGCCAGAGCAAATAATTGCATAACCTAGTAGGTTTTCTCAATGCAATCATAAGTGGTTGTTCTCTATATTGTATTTATTATGTTGGCATCAAATTCTGCCTTTTGTTAGGCCGCTCTGAGTCCCCCCTCGGGGGTAGAGAAGAGCGGGGTAGAAATGTTGGAAATAAATAAATAAAAAACAGAAAAAAGAGGACCCGAGCAACTACGGACCAGTCAGCTTGACATCATTACCAGGAAAAGTTCTAGAACAGATAATTCAACAGACCATCTATGCTACAATTATGCACACTTGAAAAGGGGTGAAGTGAGTATTCACAGCCAGCATGGACTTTTCAAAAAATTCCTACCACTAAGATATTTATGCAGATGAGCTGGAGAACTGCGGTTTCCAAAGTGCTGTAGTTAAATGGATCCGTAATTGGTTAACAGACTGAACGGGGAAAGTGCTCACCAATGTTTGCTCTACATCCTATAGACCAGTGACAAGTGGGGTATCTCTGGGTTCTTTCCCAGGCCTGGTGTTGTTCAATGTCTGCATGAAATGACTCGGAGGAAAAATGGACAGCGTGCTCATTAAATGTATAGTAAAGGTAAAGGTTTTCCCCCTGACATTAAGTTCAGTCATGTCCAACTCTGGGGTGGTGGTGCTCATCTCTATTTCTAAGCTGAAGAGGCAGCGTTGTCCATAGACACCTCCAAGGTCATGTGGCCAGCATGACTGCATGGAGCGCCTTTACCTTCCCGCCAAAGCAATACCTATTGATCTACGCACATTTGCATGTTTTCAAACTGCTAGGTTGGCAGAAGCTGGGGCTGACAGTGGAAGCTCATGTTGCTCCCCGGATTCGAACATGCGACCTTTTGGTCAACAAGTTTAGCAGCTCAGTGGTTTAACCAACTGCACCACCAGTTAAATGAATAGACAGCATCAATTTATGATGGGCAGTGAATACTGCACAGGATAGGAACTAGGGGTCTTAGTGTCCCACAAGCTGGGCATGAGTCAATAGTGTGAAGCAACAGTCAAAACAGCCAGTGCGATTCCAGGCTGCATCAACCGAAGCATAAGGTCCAGATAAAAGGAAGCAGCAGTATCATTCTATTCTGTTTGGGTCAGACTTTCCCTGGAACCTGTGTCCAATTCTGGCCATCACATTTCAAGAAGGATATTGACAAGCTGGAAGGTATCCAGAGAAGGACCATCAAAGTGATCAAAGGTTTGAAACCATGCCTTATGAGGAATGGCTTTGGGAGTTCAGTATGTTTTGCTTGGAGAAGAGAAGACTGAGCTGTGAGATGACAGCTGTCTTTCAATACATGAAAGGATGTTGTAACAGATTGTCCTACTCTGAAGGGTTGGTGTGCAAGGATTGCTGCATAAAGGTTGATTTATAAGGCATAAACCATGCTGTTGGAGCATAGCAGAGGGAGTGGAACTACCAGGCAGTCTCTAAAGCCAGAGGTACAGCCTGATTGGCTGTTTAAAAAAGTGGAGGGGAAAAAGCTCAGGGGAGGAAGATGGGCTGAGCCAGAGCTGAAGCAAGAAGACAGAAGCCAATTTAAGTTAGTTAGGGTTGTGGAGAGTGAAGAGGAAGCATGTGTAGTTGTAAAGGGAATGGCATGTGGTTTTTATAGTTGCCTCTTTGAGGAACTATAGTTAATCAGACTCTAAAGTTTAGAGCGCTGAGTAGAACGGGAACTTTTAAGAAGGATTTTAAAAGCATTCCTGTTTAAAGTTTATGTGTAGAACCTGTTCTAAAGCAATTTGAATTACCATCTCTGTAATCAAGAAGAGCCTAACACGTTATTGCAACCATTAAGCTTATTTTGCCTGTCTAAGAAAATAAACAACATTTTCTTGTTTTGAACCAACTGATGTTACCATGTACCTTTCATACATCTATATAAATAAAAATCTAATGTTTGTTTGTGGGATTAACATAACTCAAAAACCACTGGACGAATTGACACCAAATTTGGACACAATACACCTATCAGGCCAACGAGTGACCATCACTCATAAAAACACTGAAAACACTGCAAAATAGACTTAAAAAGCAAAAAAAAACCAAAAACACCTTTTAATGCATGTACAAAACCATATATACACACACAAAACATATATCACAGCAATGCATGGCAGAGGATGGCTAGTCTATATAAATAAAAATGTAATGTTCGTTTGTGGGATTAACGTAACTCAAAAACCACTGGAGGATTTCACATCAAATTCATCATCACATCAGCAAGATACCTATTAACCCATGGAGTGACCATCACTCAAAAAATATTGATTTTGTCATTTGGGAGTTGTAGTTGCTGGGAGTTATAGTTCACGTACAATCAAAGAGCATTCCGAACTCCACCAATGATGGAAATGAACCAAACCTAGTACACAGAACTCCCATGACCAATAGGAAACCGTAGAATTGTTTGGTGGGCATTGCCCTTAGATTTTGGAGTTGGCATTCACCTACATCCAGAGAGCACTGTGGAGTCAAACAATGATGGATCTGGACCAAACTTGGCATGAAATATGCCCAAATATGAACACTGGTGGAGTTTGGGGGGGAATAGACCTTGACATTTGGGAGTTGTAGTTACTGAGATTTATAGTTCACCTACAATCAAAGAGCATTCTGAATCCCACCAATGATAGAATGGTCCCAAACTTCCCACACAGAACCCACATGATCAACAGAAAATACTGTGTTTTCTGATGGTCTTTGGTGACCCTTCTGACACCCCCACTCATAAAAACACTAAAAAAAACACAGCAGAAGGGACTTAAAAAGCAAAAAGACACTACAGCGCATGCACAAAAGGACTCCCCCTGGCAAACAAAACACACAATAGCATATCTACACACTCTTCCGGACTACAGCTCCCAGCATCCCATAGACCAAGGCCCTTTAGGAGAGGAGGGTGATTCAAATGCACTGCTTCCAAGCTGCAAGCTTTCTTCTCCTTGGATTTCTTTGAGAGCTACCCAATCTCTGCATATTTCCAATCTCCTATTCCTGGATTGCAACTCCCAGCAAGATAAAATAGATTAGATTAGATCAGAAGGACTCTTGGGAGTTGTAGTCAAAGAATAGGTAGAGAAGCAAGAAAGGAGAGGAAGAGGAAGGGAAAGAAAAAGGGGGAAGGAAGGGAAGGGGACGAGAAGGAACGAGAGAAAGAAAGAAGGAGAGGAAGAGGGAGGGAAGGTTGGCCACAGGAACGCATGGTGGGTACAGCTAGTTTTAAATAAAGGAGGTGGCCTGTGGTAGTAATATTATGGTGGCAGTGAGTATAACCTTAAATAAATATAAAAGGGGCCAGCGTCCTCTACATTTTTGTGGTATCGAGTGGGATATTTATTATAGGGCCCACTGAGAATGTGTGTACTCTTTACAGATGTCAGGCAGAAGATGGAGCAAGCTTGTTCTCTGTTGCACAAAGCAAATGACTGAAATTGTAAGAAACAAGATTCCAACAAGGAATAATGTTCTTATTGTAAGAGCTGTTCAACTGTGAGATAGATAGGACCTTATCACATTAGGAAATATTCAATTCCTGAGACTGTTTGAAAATATTTAAAATGGGTCCCATCACTTGGCGTTTGCCCCATCCCATCTGTATTCCATCGCAATCCATCTCCAAAGTGTCGCTGAAACTGATTATATGCAGACCAAATTCTAATCGTGTTTTTAATAAATACTACAGTTTCTTCCATTGCTGAAGCGCTGTTTTTGTGTGTGATCAGAAATCTGTATGCATCCCTTCAGCAACGATACTTTTTAAAAGGTCATAGAGTGATGTGTGGGGTGTTTTGAATGGATTGGGAGGAGCCAGCTTTTTGTGGTGTGATGAATCAAAGTGCAGTATTTTCAAATCATAAGAATTATAAGAATCGGGTGTTATGAGGAGAGTATGCATCTCGTCTCAATACAGCATGCATGCAGTCTTTAAAAATATGGGAAGCATACTGATACAAACTGATTAGATCACAATGCGATAAGGTTCACAGACTGCCTTGGAAGGGTGTGGACTCTCCTTCTTTGGAAATCTTTAAACAGAGGTTGGATGGGTATCTTTCAGAAGTTGTTTTAGTTGTATATTCCTGAATGGCAGGGGGCTGGACTAAGACCCCTTCTACACTGCCATTTAAAATCCAGATTATCTGCTCTGAACTGGATTATATGGCAGTGTAGGCTGAGGCTCATATAATCCAGTTCAAAGCAGATAATGTGGATTATCTGCTTTGATAATCTGGAGTATATGGCAGTGTAGAAGGGGCCTAAATGGCTCTTGAGATCCCTTTCAGGACTATGATTCTATGGTGTGGGAAGTTGGATCCAGTGTCACGCAATAGAAGCGTGCCCTGCCATACCACTGGTTGTATGGATGAACACACAATGGTGCACTCCTGTAATTCAGGCATAGTTGTGTCAGTGTGATTTTACACTATGCCCCAATTAAAAGGGTCATGATCTCATGAGGCAATGGGGCTTCCCCCCCCCCCCCCAGCTCCCAAGAGAAACAACTGGAAACGAATTTAGTTTTTCTTAGAGTGGCACTGTTGCAATGCATGGGATTACTGCTACTACTACTACACTACTACAATTGCGTCTAATATTGACCTGCTTTTATCTCAAGAACCAAGACCCAAAGCGGCTCACAACTTTAAGGAAAACTATACAATTAAAAAGCCCCCTCCCGGTGGCGCAGTGGGTTAAACTACAACTCCCAAATGTCAAGGTCTATTTTCACCAAACTCCATTGGTGCTCACATTTGGGCATATTGATTTGGGCATCCAGATCCTGGAGCCCCTGGTAGCACAGTGGGTTAAACTGCAAAGCTGCTAAACTTGTTGACCGAAAGGTCGCAGGTACGAATCCAGGGAGTGGGGTGAGCTCCTGCTGTTAGCCCCAGCTTCTGCCAACCTAGCAGTTCAAAAACATGCAAATGTGAGTAGATCAACAAGCACCGCTCCCGCGGGAGGGTAAGGGCGCTCCATGTAGTCATGCCGGCCACATGATCTTGGAGGTGTCTATGGACAATGCTGGCTCTTTGGCCTAGAAATGGAGGTGAGTACCACCCCCCAGAGTCAGAAACGCCTAGACTTAATGTCAGGAGAAACATTTTCCTTTATACAATTAAAAACATGCAAAAAGTAAAAAAAAAATTGTGTGGAATAAATTCAGTAGCTGTTTGGAAATGGGTGCTAATGGATGCCAGTCCTTCAAATTCTGATTTCCTGTCCCCCCCTTTTGGATCATGTGTAAACTCTGAATGAAGCTTGTTAGTACTCATGCAATTTTAAACTGGCTTTATCTACTTGGAGTTGATATGTCTTTTCTTTACAGCTGAACCCTGCTTAGCCCGAGGGATTTTGCGCCCGATCGGCTATTATCTTCTGTTCTGCCATTTTTCCCTTTAAAAAAAACCCCAACACCTCCAGTTTCTGAATTTCATATCCGGTATTAAAACCAATCTCCTTTTCATGATATATATTTATGCCAATCCTCAAATCTATTACAACTTTTCCATTCTGCTTTTTTCAATTTCCTCTATTTTTCATATTTCATTCTGTAATGCCACCTCAGTGGCGAAGTCGTAGGCTGCCACTTCATATTTATGAAATGAAACATGCATGGCCTTCCTTGCAAGATGTTTATGGACACCCTGGAAAGCTCATGCTACAGTGAAGCGTATGTCTAGTTCCACCAGACAGCAACTGCAGATGGTGGGTGAATGCAGGATTGTAGAAAAAGCAGGATTACAGAACAATGGCAACAGTGGGTGGTATTTCAGCATGCAGGGAAGTTTGTTGTGGGGATTTGGGAGAAGTAGAGGAAAAGCAGGGATGAGCATCTAGCTTGAAAGCAGTAGCCAGCTGGAATAGAAACACTCTTGCAATATTTGGTTGGTGGACCTGATATCGGAGGTGACCCCCCCTCCCCCTTTTCTTGGGCTCTGTAGAAGATAGTTTAAAACCAAGGGATTCATAGTTTTCCCAAGAACACCAGGCTGGAAGTGATACCATAATCCCCTATCTGTCCTCCACGTGGGAACCTAAGGCTCTTCCCATGGCCCCATGGTCCCACATGACAATGCCTCTGTAACCCACACTTTATGAATACACCCAGTTATTTTCCTTTTGCATTACTCTTATGGACTTTTGCTCATTCCCAAAGACTTTTTCCTTTCTTTCCAGGACCCCTTGGGCTATCTTTTATGAATCTAATAAACTTTCTGACTCTGGGAGGTGGTACTCACCTCCATTTCTAGGCCAAAGAGCCAGCATTGTCCAAAAGGGTCTCTCCCCCTTGGCCCAAAACTGGTTTCTGCTAATCAATAGACAAAGGCTTCTGAATTTAGCCTGTCTTTGTGCCATTGATTAATAGGCAAAACTATCTGTAGATCAAGTGGCCAAGTGTTCAGCAAGAACAGGAGGGTTCTTGCTGAACACTTGGCCACTTGATCTACAGATTTAATCCCATCAAAATGTTTTTTTGCCTTCATTGTTCTACTCATTGCCCGCCTCTTCACCCTCATTGGCTGGAAACCGGAAGCGGATTGAACCCCCATTGGCTAAGACACAGCCAACCAGCAAGATTACATCCAATCAACGCGAAATAAGTCTGGGGGCGGGAAGTGGGAAATTTAAATCTGTAACCTTATAAAATGGCATGTATTTTGAATGTAACCTTATGACTGCTTTGCGACAAGGATATTGAGACTGTCATCCTTCTCAGCTGACCAGAAATAAAGGCTGTGATGGTTTTTCTTCAACTTTGGTGAGGTTCATTGGGAATTCTTGGGGTGGGAATCTTCGCGTCCTGCTCTGCTCACCAAGGATAGCGATCCCTCCATTACCACCACCGTCATGCCATATGCTGCTGGAGTTCTAGTGGTGTAAAGTTAAGGGTCCTTTGTTCCATCTGTGTTGCTATGGGTTTAGTCTTCTCTTGAAAACATATGCCAAGACCCACAAGGGCTGAAGGTACCATACCACAGACAGCAAAACAAACACCACAGGGGTGTTCACCCTTCCCTATGCTATCAAAACACACACACACACACACATAGCTGGAGTTACACTTTTAAGATGTACCTGTTCTCTGTTCTGGCTTACATACAAATTAAACTAAAGAACAAACCTACAGAAACTATTTTGTTCTATTGGTTCTACCAAACCTAACTTGGGGACCGCATGTATATGGATTTATCTTTAAGAATTGGAGGTACACCAGCAGAAATGACAACAAATGTTGCAGTATTGATCCTATTCAAAGTTCTGGCGCATCAGTGATGCCTTCATCCAGAATGTTCCAACTCAGTCATTCTTTATTGATTTTTATTTCCCACATTTCCAGTAATCAGTCAGAGCTGTGTACCCGATGTTCATGTTCAACCCCCACCAGACAGTTCTGGAGGGCTTCCCTCTTTGTGTTAAGTTCTAGTCTCCAACACACATTTTTGTCTGTAGGGTACCTGGCCACTAGCCTGTTGACTTCTTTCTTGGTTTCTTGGTTTGTCTACATACGAGTCTGAAGAACGAATTTGCTAGGAAGATAAAAAATATGTCTCCAGATGTAATGCAGAAAAGGACCAATGTCTCAGGGTAAATAGTGCCATCAGCTAAATGTGTTATGCAAATCATGCAAACATTAATTATCTGAGGATGGTCACCAACTACATTCAGCATTCACAGATGTGGTAGCAGCTTATTTGCACTTCTGCTAGACTAATTGCAAAATAATATTGAAGCAGTGCTCAAATAAATTACCTTCTGGGGTAGATGGAAACACCAACTACTTGTTCTGTGATCAGAGGATCCTCACAATAATTTCAAGTCCCAATGCCAGCTGATCAATCACCTGAGACCTTTTAGTGATTTAAGTGGGCATATGCTTCTTTTTGGATCACACACAGGGGACTGTTGTGTATTGTTCTCTGCCCCAGCCAAAACATTATGTGTTATGTGTGTTTATATAATTTATGTGTAATGTTTTTATATGTTTTTATACAAGACTAGCTGCCTTCTGCCATGTGTTGCTGTGGCCCAGTCTGGTGATCTGGAAAATAAAGTAATGTGAAAGTGTTGGTTTCTAATATGTGTAATTTCTTTATGCTTGTGGGTAAATAGTAGTTCTTGTTGTTTCTTTGTCAGTGTTGATGTAGAGATTGTCTGGTTTGCCTACTCTGGAACATGCAACATATAATTGTCCTTCTTTAGGGGTCCCTTTCAAATCTATGATAATATATCTGACATATACATATAAATCCCAACAACTAGAACTCCCAAATTTCAAGGTCTATTTTCCCCAAACTCCACCAGTGTTCACATTTGGACATATTGAGTATTCGTGCCAAGTTTGGTCTAGATCCATTGTTTGAGTCCACAGTGCTCTCTGGATGGAAATGAACTAAAACTCCAAAACTCAAGGTCAATGCCCACCAAATCCTTCTAGTGTTTTCTGTTGGTCATGGGAATTCCGTGTGCCAAGTTTGGTTCAATTCCATCAGTGGAGTTGATTGTAGGTTAACTATAAATCCCAGCAACTACAACTCACAAATGACAAAATCAATTTTTGAGTGATGGTCACCTTCTTGGGTTATTAAGTGTCTTGTGGCCAAATTTGGCAGCAATTTATCCAGCAAATTTTGAGTTATGATGTCACGAACGGAGCACACACACACACACACACACACATATAGGTAATTGGTAGAATATGTTATCTTATCATTTAATTTTGGTTCAATTTTGTTGTAATTGTTTCCTAGTGTGCTGCTGGCATGCTTCTGTACAGAATTCACCAGAGCACATCATATAATGCAGGGCTACTTCTAGCGGAGCTCTGTTGGGCTCTGACCCAGCTGCTAGCTGGCAGCGTGCAAAGAGGGAGCCTTGAGAATACATTGAAGAAGCCAGGGACAGCACGGAAGGAAGCTGGAGACAGTGAGGAAATGATGTGGAATGGCAACCCATGACCAAAAACAATAAGGGGATGAAGCAGTCCCTCTCTGTATCCCACTGTCCCTAGACTTCTGGATCTCCATGTGATGAGGTCCTTGGTTCCTCTTCTGAGTTTGACTTGTTCTTCACCCTTTATTGCTGTTTTGCACTACAATCTCAGCTTTTGGTTTGACCTTTCTGTCTTATATCATTTGGTTAGAAGAATAGAGTTGGAAGAGACCACTAGGGACATCCAATCCAGCCCTCCTGCCATGCAGGAACATATGATCAAAACATTCCTAACAGATGACCTGATTTTTCCCCCACATGCTTCAGGCAAGTCCCATGACTCCTAAGTCCTGGTTCTTGACTCACACTAGAATATTTCTAGAGGCCAATCCTCGAGAGAATGAAAGATCTGGGAACTTAGATTATGCCACTAATGTCCCATGGATGTTCCGAATGGAGTCTGTTAACATTTGGTAGGTGCCTTAGTGACACGGGGTAAGTTTGTGGGCACCACCATTAGAATTATGAGATCTAAGGAGCCATGTTAACTGATGCTTTACTAACAAGCCTTTCCCTCCTATGATCAAGGCACTCAGCTGCTAGCTAGACACTCCAAGAATCCTAAGGATGACAAGAAAAATCCTGGAACAAATGGCTTCATTGTACCCCAAGAGTTTAGAGGAGCAATGCTAAATTTAGATATAGATTACAGTACTTTAACTGAGAAACTGTGCACTTTACAGCACATTAATAAAGCAGAACAAGGAATCACATTGCTTTGCCAGCAGGACAATGTGCAGCCAGCACTATTAAATGCTATAAATAATGCCCCCCTTTGAAGAGAAGCTGGCAGACGGTCCTTCACAAGTCACAACAAGGAGCAAAGAATGTGATGACATTCAGAAAATAGACAATGGATGGTTCTACATAGGCACAAAATGCAGCTCCAGCCAGTATGAAATATGCCCATTTGGAGCTGCATTATGGCTATGCAGGAGTGCTTTTAACTGCCTTGGTGGTGGGACAGTGGCCGCATAGCCCCGCCATGCTGAAACCGGTTTCATCACAACTGAGAATGAGGCTGGATTCTAACCCCTCAGCATCCCAGCACACCCTCCACTCCCCAGAAAAGGGCATTTGATCTGCTACCTCTCCATTTCCTGGTTTGTCCTATGTGGCTGAGCAAAGTAGCTTGGCAGAAGTGAGCCCCCTCCTCCTCCAAAACTTGGAGATGACTCAGGAAGGCAATCAGCCCAGAGCACAAAGTAAGTTGGGTGTGAGGGGCAAGCGGGCAGCCACTCTGCCTCCCCAGGCTGCCTGTGCCTGAAGAGCTCATGATGGCTATGGGAACAAGATCCTGGAGCCCACATAGGGATCTGGGATGGCTGTCTGCACTGTCCCAACACAGGAGAAATTCTGAATCCTGGTTCAGGAGCTGGACTTTTCCTCTGTAACTACATTAAGTGACTTACCCTGTGTTAACTCATAATAGCCTGCATTATTTGGCAGTGTAGAATCATCCCATGTTGTAAGTAGGGTTTGTAGATGCTCAGATGTTCAAGCCTTCAGATACAATCAAGATCTACAATCAGATCTTCTGTCTTCTTATAAGTTCTGTATCTTAGCCAATACTACTCATTTTAACCCTCCAGACCACTTGTTGGGATCAGTGATAGCTGGTGGCTGTAATGGCCATAGATAATGAACAACTAAAATAAGTTCAGTACTTGGGATGACTTCTTTAAAGTTTTGACCAAAGCTCAGAATGGACCCTTCATCCTACCAGTTGTAAATAGTTTGATAGTTTTTAGTTAAGATTTTAATTTTTTCGGATGTTTTAAAGTGTGTTTTTATACTCTCTGTAAGCCGTCCTGAGCCCTCAGGGAAAGACGGCATACAAAACTAAATAAAATAAATAAATAAATAAATAAATAACACCAGAACAGTAAGATGCCTGCAAGGGATACAACAAAGTGATTAAACTAAGCAACACTACACCTTTGAGAAATTGACAATTGTATTAGAAATTCAGTGCCATGAAAACACCACTTCCATGTACCATTTCCTAAAAACTGTCATTAGACGCTCTTCCTTAGGAAATGAAATTCAATGGGTTCTTCTGTTGCCCAGTGGATGGACCGATTCCTTATCTTATTGCTTTATTGTGAGAAAGAGGGCCACAATTTATTCATATGCTGCAATGCAAACTGAGATCAAAACTGACCTTCTTTCCCCCAGAATCACTAATTGGCTCTCACAAACACACCATCTCGCTCCTTAAAAAGCTTAAAAATAGCATTACCAGCCATCAGCACCAGAAACCCCCCAATTATTTAAGACGTCAGGAGACCATGGCCACTTAACAGCATTGCAAAACAGGTCATTAGGGCAGCCTCCTTCGATTCTCATAGCCAAGTAAATGACCATTACCTGCTTGGGATTTTGAGGTAAACATTTTAGTTGGGGTACTAATGAGATGTGAAAGGCTGCGCCTTCCATCCCTCTTTGCTTTCACTGCTCCCTGACCCTCTCTGCCCTCTAAGACTGACATTTCTGCAAAGAGTTAGGAAGGCACAGATATATTTGCAGAGGTCAACCTCAAACCCAAAAGGGGTGATGGGCTTAGCTTTGTCATGTCTATGTTCCCAAGCAGCAAGCCCATTCCTAGACTCACTTTAGAACATATGCAAAGGCATGGCTACAATAAAGAGTCAGATTGGTCCATCAGGGTTATGAGTGAGCAATGAAGCCAACACATTGAATTGTGTTTGGAATCCAAACAATTGCAATGAATTTCTTCCCTACTAGAGGTGTGTGTGGTATCAGTTTCTCCCATTTTATCCATTCTTTCATTCCTTTCATTTTGTTCAGGAGCACGAAACAGGAACCCCTCCTCCAAAACAAAAATAAGCCCGACATGAAAGCAAATGGGAGTGGGTACCGTTTCCTTGCCTGCTTTTCATGAGCACTGTTTAATCTTTTTTATTAATCCCCCAGCAAACAAAAAGTAAATTCTCATTTACTCTCCTCTTCCAGGAGGTTATCACTCTTCCTTATCCGGAAGTGGGAAGCCTCTTTAAAATGCCTTGGAGAGTGCATGGTGACCAAAGCCCACTACTCCCTCCTCCTCGGCTCTTGGAGCTGCTGCATTGGGTCATTGCTGCTGCTTCTGCTACATGGCCTTGCACCTTCCTCTCCTTCTCTTCCTCAGTCTCTCATACAAGGAAGGTTCCTCCAGCTCCCCTCTTCCTCCTCCTTTGCACCTCTAACTCTAGAGTAAGAGGCCATCCCCTCCTCACCGGCTCTTGGAGCTGCCGCCTTGGGTCATTGCTGCTGCTGCTGCCTGGCTGAGTGCCTTCTTCTTCTTCTCTATCCTTCATACAAGGAAGGTGCCTCCAGCCCCCCTTCTCTTCTTCCTTCATGCCTCTTACTCTAGAGAAAGCAGCAGCAATGACCCAATGCAGCAACTTCAAGAGCCGAGGAGGGTGGGAGGAGGAGAGGGCTTCTTACTCACCATACCAGGCGACAGTCAAATTGATGAAAAACAGGAAAAACTCAGCCGTTATAAAGACCTCAAAATTGAACTGCAAAGGCTCTGGTATAAACCAGTACAGGTGGTCCCAGAGGTAACTGGCACACTGGGTGCCGTGCCAAAAGATCTCAGCCAGCATTTGAAAACAATAAACATTTACAAAATCATGATCTGTCAACTGCAAAAGGCCACCTTACTTAGATCTGTGCGCATCATTCGAAAATACATCACACAGTCCTAAACGCTTGGGAACAGTTCGACTTGTGATTTTGTGATACGAAATCCAGCATATATATCTTGTTTGCTGTGTCATATTGTGTTTTTGTGTCAGAATAATAATAATAATAAAATAATATTTCCAATCCAAAGGGACTCAGGGCAGCTTCAGTAAACAAGCAAATCGGACCAACTTTTTAATCTGTCTCTCTTCCCCTCTTTATCCCCCTTCTGCCTCTCCTCCTGTTACCACACCTCTGTCACATCCTGTCACCTCTTTTGTTTTGCTTACTCTTCCTGACCCCTTTTTTTCTCTGTCTGTCACTTCCATCTTTCGATTTCTGTCTTTCTCTCACTCCTTCTCTCCTCCCCTTCCACACTTACTCCTTGCCTGTTGCCAGAAGTCTGATCTGATGAAGTATGAAAAGGAGCGGCTTTGAGTTTATTCACTCGACATGCCAGAAGGACAGGCACAGTTCTATCATGCCTCAGCCCAGAAACTGATAGAAAGGCCCTCCCTCCATCCCTACTGCGACTGCCCTGGCCTCAAAGCGAGAAGAAGAGGCACTCAGGGCAAAGGTGACACAATAATGAAACACTATTTATCATTGATAATAATATGGAACAATCACTGTAGAAAGTGTGGCGTAGTTCCAATTAATCAAAGTGTCTAAATTCTATGTTATGCATAAATGTTCAATATGAAAAGTTAAAGACGCATGTTATCAAACTATATATCCAAGAATACTATACCCACTCATAAAGATAAATTGGCTCAGTAATGAAACATAGCATGTAAACAATTTTGCACCATATGAGATACTAGTGCATAAGATACTAGTCACCTTCTTGGATTCAAGTCTCTGTGATGCAAACTAGATCAGCGTCCTGATCAGTGAAAAAATCCCTGAGGCTCGCAGTCTTGTTCCTAATTGATCTAGCATTCACCAGCACCAGGGTTGGAGGAGAGAAATTTGGAAGCCTGTCACTGATGTGCCTGGGGATAGGACACAGGTCAGAGGGTGGCCGAGTCATTAACTGACTCCTCTGTCCTCTCTCATTTGGCCTGCGCCTACCATCATATCTCCCCATTCCTGAGATCACTGAAATTCAATAACTTTTCGTATTGAACATTCATGCATAACATAGAATTTAGACACTTTGATTAATTGGAACTACACCACACTTTCTACATTGATTGTTCCATATCATTATCAGTGATAGATAGTATTTCATTATTGTGTCACCTTTGCCCTGAGTACTTTTTGTGTTGTTTATAGGTATCCCCTTTTTGTTTTGGTTCGAGAAGAAGAGGCAGTATCTGCAGGACTTCATCTCCTTCCACACTGCTACCACTTTTTCTCTTTCTATCATTTCTTAATTAGAGGGTAGGTCACATGGGCATAGGACTGTTTTGTTGGTCTTTGATTTGTAAAAGCACCACATTCAGTGCAAAGCATGATGTAAAGTGATGATGTCATATAAATAAACGATCATAATTATGACCCAAAGGGCTCCAAAAGCTACTGAGCCTTTTGGGTCAAGGAATTAAACCAACATCACTGTCATCTAAAAAAAGGCATTTGAACAAAATCTTAGCATTAGCTGTCACCCCAAGAACCATCTAGTCCAGTGTTTCTCAATCTTCCTAATGCCGCGACCCCTTAATACAGTTCCTCATGTTGTGGTGACCCTCAACCATAACCGTGTTTTTGTTGCTACTTCATAAGGTGGGCAGGAGACCGGACACTTAGATCAACCATCGGAGGAAGATGTGCAGGGGCGGGTAATACGTGTGATCTCGGGCAGGGGTAACAGGGACGGTAGTTGTAGGCCTTATGAGAGAGGGCGGAGGAGCCGAAGAAAGGCTTGTCCTCCCTCTGACCTATGAGCTATCCCAAAGCACGCAGATGGGGAGCTCCCATTTACCTCTCCTCCAACTCTGATACTGGTCAACACTAGGTCCGTGCGTAATAAGTCAGGGACCATCAGGGACCTTCTATTGGAAAGGAAGGCCGACCTAGCCTGTTTTACGGAAACGTGGCTACAAGAAGGTGACGAGGTCATCCTGCACGAGCTGACACCTCCTGGGTGTGTGGCCAGTTATCAGATGAGGACAGAGAGGCGGGTGTGTGTGTGTGTGTGTGTGTGTGGCTGACACCACCTCCCCGTCAACAGCAGCTGTGGACCTAGTGTCTACCATGGAGGCACTAGGACTCTCACTCTGTAAGACCGGCCCCACGCACCAGGCTGGACATACCTTAGATCTGATCTTTGCTGCCGGAATTCAGGTGATCCCAACCTCCACTACAGAGGTTCCATGGCCGGATCACAGTGTCCTGGAAGTCCGATTGGAACTGGTCTCCCCTCCCGGTAAGGGTGCCGAACTGATTCTGGTTCGCCCGAAGAGACTTATGGAACCCACTAGGTTCCTGAATGCTCTAAGGGAATGGGAACCCCCCAGCGACTCGGTTGATGGACAAGTGGAATACTGGAATGCCAGTCTCTCCACTGCCTTAGACGAGATCGCCCCCAGGCGCTCTCTCATCCCCCTTAGAAACCGCTCGCCATGGTATACTGAGGAGTTGCGGGCGATGAAATGGAGGAAGAGACAGCTAGAGGACGTGTGGCGGAGCCTCCGCAACGGAGCATCGAAATCGGCTTATAAACAATTTAAAGAGGTTTATGAGCAAGCTATCAAGGAAGCGAAAAAGGCCTACTATTCTTCCTTGATAGAGTCGGCTAGTTCACGCCCAGCTCAACTTTTTAAGATAATGCAGTCTTTGACAACAATCCCAACTGTCCCAAATGATAGGGGTTTGGCTCCAACAGCTGAGGTTTTCCAGAACTATTTCGCCGACAAGATTTCGACTCTCCGCCGGGACATTCCAGCCACCCTTGATACAGTTAGCGAACTCGAGACCCCGCCGCCACTCGGCGGGCCCACCTTCACCCGTTTCCAACCGCTGGACGCAGCAGCTGTCGATAAGTTACTTGCTGCAGCTAGACCAACTACCTGCTCCCTCGACCTGTGCCCCTCCTGGCTTATTAGATCTTGCCGGGAGGGGCTACGAGGCCCCCTGGGAAAGATCATAAATAGCTCCCTTGAGCAAGGAGTCTTCCCAGGGGGATTAAAAGAGGCCATGGTAAGACCGCTGCTGAAGAAGCCGAATTTAGATCCTTCAGCTCCCTCCAATTACAGGCCTGTTTCCAACTTGCCTTTTTTAGGCAAGGTAAGTGAGAGGGCAGCAGCGGATCAGCTGCAGCGGTTCTTAGAAGACACAGCTGGACTTGATCCCTTCCAGTCCGGCTTCCGTATTGGGCATGGGATGGAGACCGTGCTTGTGGCCATTACAGAACAACTTCGCCGCCAGTTGGACCGGGGTGGATCAGCCCTGCTTGTCCTGTTAGATCTGACAGCAGCATTTGATACCGTAGACCATGCACTGTTGACCCACCGTTTAGCCGGTTCTGGGGTCACCGCCCTTAAATGGGTGGCCTCCTTCCTCCGTGACCGGGGACAACGTGTGGAGGGGGGCGGGGAAGTCTCCGGGAGACTTCCACTTAACTGTGGGGTCCCCCAGGGGGCTATCCTCTCCCACTTATTATTCAACATTTATATGCGCCCCCTGGCCCAGCTGGCCCGCGACTTTGGTCTGGAGTGTTATCAGTACGCTGATGACACCCAGCTTCTGCTGAGAATGGACGGCAGGCCGGACACTGTACCCGATTATTTCCATATATGCCTTGAAGCCATGACTGGTTGGCTGCGTGCCAGCTGGCTGAAGGTGAACCCGTCAAAGACGGAGATCCTGTGGCCCGGTCGGCCTGGGCTTGGTGGGTGCCGGTTGCCTACCCTGGATGGCGAGCGACTTAGCCCGTCAACCTTGGTTAAGAGCTTGGGGGTTCAGTTGGACTCCTCGCTGACCATGGAGACTCAGGTCTCCTCGGTCAGCAGGATGTCATTCTTTCACCTCCGACAGGCTAGGCGACTGGCACCCTACCTGTCCAGGAACGACCTGGCCACGGTAATCCAAGCGACGGTCATCTCGAGGTTAGACTACTGTAACGTCCTCTACGTTGGCCTTCCCTTGTCGACAATCCGGAAACTCAAGCTAGTGCAGAATGCCGCTGCTCGCTTGCTGACGGGATCGCCAGTGAGGGAGCACATCACGCCCATACTCCGGCAACTGCACTGGCTCCCTATTGAGTACCAAATTGCCTTCAAAGTGTTGGTATTGACCTTTAAGGCCTTACACAGCCTAGGGCCTGCGTACCTGAGGGACCGCCTTACCCCGTATTCTCCCCCGAAATCACTGCGTTCAGATGAACAGATGCTATTGGTACCATCAATCCGCTCCTGCCATCTGTCTACAGCCAGACAAAGAGCTTTTTCTGTGGCAGCCCCGGTGCTATGGAACTCCCTCCCGGACGGTACCCAGGCCATTCCGGAGCTGGCCCCCTTCTGAAGGGCTTGCAAGACCGCCCTCTTTGAACTAGCCTTTAATTAGGCATATCGGTTTATGAAACGTGCCTGTATGTCATCCGACACCTGTGATATGACGTAATGTGTTTTTAATATGTTTTATGTTTTTATTGTAGGGCCACATGTCTACTTGTCTGTGACATGCCACCCATCTATTTTATTGTCATCCGCCCCGAGCCTGCAGGAAAGAGCAGAATATAAAATTGAAATAATAAATAAATAAATAATAAATAACTGTCATTTTGCTCCTGTTGTGAATCGTAATGTAAATATCTGATATGCAGGATGTATTTTCATTCACTGGACCAAATTTGGCACTAATACCCAATATGCCCAAATTTGAATACTGGTGGGGCTATGGGGGTTGATTTTGTCATTTGGGAGTTGTAGTTGCTGGGATTTATATTTCACCTACCATCAAAGAGCATTGTGAACTCCCCCAACCATGGGAGTGAATCAAACTTGACACACAGAACTCCCATGACAACAGAAAATACTGGAAGGGTTTGGTGGGCATTGACTTTTAGTTTTGGAGTTTTAGTTCACCTACATTCAGAGAGCACTGTGGACTCAAACAATGATGGATCTGGCCAAGTAAAGGTAAAGGTTTTCCCCTGACTTAAGTCCAGTTGTGTCCAACTCTGGGTGTGTGTGTGTGTATGTGTGTGCTCATGTCCATTTCTAAGCCAAAGCAGTGGAATTGTCCATAGACACCTCCAAGGTCATGTGGCCAGCATGACTGCATGGAGAACCGTTACCTTCCTGCCAGAGCGGTACCTATTGATCTACTCACATTTGCATGTTTTCGAACTGCTAGGTTGGCAGAAGCTGGGGCTGATACCGGAAGCTCATGCTGCTCCCCGGATTCGAACTTGCAATCTTTCGGTCAACAAGTTTAGCAGCTCTGTGGTTTAACCCACTGTGCCACCAGGGGCTCCAGAATCTCGACCAAACTTGGCAGAAGTAATCAATATGCCCAAATGTGATCACCATTGGGAAATAAACCTAGACATTTGGGAGTTGTAGGTGCTGGCATTTATAGTTCACCAACAATCAAAGATCATTCTGAACCCCACTAGCAATGGACTTGGGCCAGACTTCCCACACAGAACTCCCATGACCAGTGGAAAATACTGTTTTCTCATGGTCTTTGGTGAATCCTCTGACACACCCCTCCTGGGGTCTCAGCCCCCAGGTTCAGAAATGCTGATCTAGTCCATCCTATTACCAGTCAGGACAACAGTACTAAAACAATCCTGAATGATGGCCATTCAATCCTGTTTAAAGACTTTCAATGAAGGAGAATCTACCACCCTCCAAGGAAGCTTATTCCAATGCCAAACAGCTCTTATTTTCAGGAAGCACTTACTATCAGGACGTTCTTTCTGATTTTAAAGTACAATCTTTTTTCTTACAATCTGAATTCATTGCTCCACATCCTAGTCTCTGGAACACCAGAGAACAAGTTGGCTCCCTTCTCAAAATGACATCCTTTCAAATATTTAAAAATGACTATCATGACTCCACTCTACCATCTTTTTTTCACCAAGGTAAACATATCCAGCTCCCTCATCCGCTCCTCATCGGGCTTGGTTTCTATTCCAAGTCAGTGATAAAGATGTTGAATAGTTTCTTTGTGAAAAAATCATGGGGGAACCTTGTCAAAGGTCTTACTGAAATGGAGAGACGCTGTACCCAGAACATTTCCTTCATCTACCAAGCTTGTAACTCTATCAGAGAGAGATAAATGTTAGACTGCCATGACTTGTTTTTGATAAACCCATGTTGACTTTTAGTTAGCATGGCATTCCTATCTAAGTTCTTACAGATTGTCTTCTTTAATGATCTGCTCCAGAATCTTTCCTGGTCTTGATGTCAGGCTGACTAGATGGTCATTGTTTGGGTCCTCTTTTTAGAAGATGGAGACAACATTTACCTTCTTCCAGCCTGCTAGAACGTCTCCTGTTCTCCAGGAATTCTCAAAGAGGACTCCTAGTGCCAGGTCTTTTAATTAAGAAACAGTACCACTCTATTCTGCTATTAGTGTGATCTCTCTTGGAATACTGTGTCCTGTTCTGGGCACCACAATTCAAGAGAGATATTGGCAAGATGGAACATGTCCGGAAGAGAGCAACCAAATGGTAGAAGATCTGGAAAAAGCATGGCCTATGAAGACTAGCTTAGGGAGATGTGTATGTTCAGCTTGGAGAAAAGAAGACTGCAGTAACAACAGAAACTACTACTACTACTACTTTATTTTTGTACCCCACCTCCATCTCCCCAAAGGCACTCAGGCGGCTTACATATGACACAAAGTGCCTGAAAACAACAGGTAAAGTAAACAAACAGTAAAACCAATGGGACATGTAATACAATGGGACATGTTAGCCATGTTTAAACATTTGAAGGGGTGTCACATTGAAGATGGAGCCAGCTGGTTTTCTGATGTTTCATTGACTAGGACACGGAGCATTAGATTCAAATTTCAGGAAACGAGATTCCACATTATTATTATTATTTCCATTTCTATACCACCCTTCCCCGTAGGCTCAAGGTAATTTACATTGCCTAAAGAGCACAATCATAATATGCAACAATAAAACAAATTTAACACAGATATAAAACAGATTTCTGACCCGCACAGGATAGTCAACATGGGTTATTAGGAAGAACTTCTTCATGGTAAGAGCCAACAATGGGAAACACTGGCTTGGAGTGTGGTGGAGTCTCCTTCTCTAGAGGGTTTCAAGCAAAGGCTGGATGGCCATCTGTCAGCAATGTTTTGATTGTGTGCTCCTGAATGGTAGAAGGGGATCAAGCTGGGGTCTCTTCTAACTCAATGTTTCTGATTCTATAGGGGTTGCATTGCACTCAATAACACATTTTTGTGCTATATTAAGAGAATGTTGGGATGAGGCCAAGGTATACCAACAGAAAAGCAAGTAGTCAACTCTCCTACTGGGAAGTAGGAAAATAACAGTTGCTGTACACATGGGCCACCACCGCCATCCCCGTGTTGCCCCCCCTCTCCTTCTGGCCATGTTGGTATTAGAAATGTAACTGTGCTGAGCAGTGAAGAGTGGCTCACATTGTGTAATATTTCATATTTAATATTTATTTAAGTGTACATTGTGTTTTAGGGCATTGAATTGTTGCCTGTATGTAAAGCTGCCTTGAGTTCACTCCCGGGTGAAAAAGGTGGGGTAGAAATGTTGTAAATAATAGGGTTAGTGTGAGCAACCTGAAGTATCTTCCTCTATGTCTTCCTATCAGGATTCCTATCTGACATAAACTCTTAGGGGAGTTCCTCTACCTCTTTTAATTCCCATGAACCCTCTCTCAACCTTAGAAGATGTATCGTATGTACTCAAGTGTAAGCCAACCCGAATATAACCTGGGGCACCTAATTTTACCACAAAAAAAACTGGGAAAACGTATGGACTTGAGTATAAGCCTAGGGTGGGAAATGCAGCAGCTACTGGAAAATTTCAAAATAAAAATAGATACCAACAAAATTACATAAACTGAGGCCTACAGCTTCTCTTCTCTTCTCGGCACACACCTTGCTCTCCTCCATTCTTGGCACAGAGATCCAGCTGGGTTGCTGTATTGAAAGGGGAGGAGGCACGCAGCTGGTGGAAGCCCTGAAAAGGGCTTCTTTCAGCCCCACATCTTCCCACCAGGACCCTCGCTCGAGTATAAGCCGAGGGGACCTTTCTCAAAATTAAAATGTGCTGAAAAACTAGGCTTATACTCGAGTATATACAGTAACTAGGTTAGATCAATACTCTAAATAGCTTTCCTATCTGATAATATGAGAGTTCCTCCAATAAAGCTTAGCTTCATAAAGCAAGATTCCTAGCTGCTGCATGTACTCTTAAAACTTGGCATCTGCTGTTATCAGTATGGGACACCTGTGACTAGGAGTCCCCGGTGGCGCAGTGGGTTAAACCCCTGTGCCGGCAGAACTGAAGACCAACAGGTTGCAGGTTCGAATCCGGGGAGAGCGCGGATTTGCTCCCTATATCATCTCCACCTCTTCATGCGGGGACATGAGAGGAGCCTCCCACAAGGATGATAAAACATCGGGGCATCCCCTGGGCAATGTCCTTGCAGATGGCCAATTCTCACACACCAGAAGTGACTTGCAGTTTCTCAAGTCGCTCCTGACACAACCAAAACCCCCCCCAAAACAAAACAAAAACCTGTGACAACTAGGAACTCTCAAAGATGGTGACATGGACAGCAGTGCTGTTACAGTTTCATCTTAGCTAGACTCTATCCCACTGCTATTGTGGGTTGGGAATGATGAGTGCATTTCTGCTTCAGATTGGCACCAAATTAAGCATCTCATGGAAATGAGACCTCAGTGTTCGGCTGTAAGCTGCCCTGCTGTAATGTCAATCCTTTGGGAGCAGCAGAGTGCCTTTTTGTCATTTTCTGTGTGACAGCTTTCAGGGAATTTGAAGAGTGCTATCATGTTGCATCCTCTCCCCTCAACTAACTCATTCTGCCCCTCTCACTTTCTCCCTCCCTCCCTCCCTCTCTCTCACTCCTCTCCTCTTTCCTAGGTGAAACACACAGCGTTTTTTCAATGTCCCTTTTCATTTGTGAAAGTAAGCTCTATCCACTGGGAGGTGTGATTAAGGATATTAATCCCGATTTGCTTCCTCCTCAAATGATAAACGGGACAAAGCCAACAATTTTCTCCTCGATATAAGATCAAGATTTTTTGCTTTTAGTCTCAGGGACATATTGTACATTTTCAAGTCTGTTTGTGCATTTCTGTAATCTGTGCATTATTGGAAAATGTTTGCCTTGTTATATGAACTAGTAAGAGCACTGGATAGGTTGTTTGCCTTTTTGTGTTCAATCATCCTGTCTATTTGTATTTGCTCTGTGTGTGAGAGAGTGTGCGTTTGTTCAGCTGTACAAAGGACAGACATATTGAGACAACAGGGCTAAGCCAAAAATTCTTCATCACCAAGACTTCATTAGCTGGCTTTTCAGGTACAGACCATGACATTTTTACAAGATGTGACCTAAATTCATCCTGATCAGAATAGACCCACTGGATGAACTGGATCTACCCACACACCGGCTCACCATTTAACAACCGATTCAATAAATCTCCTTAATTAGGATTAATCAACAGACTTCTGACCAATGCCACTCATGTCAATAATAATAATAATAATAATCCTGACCCTTTTGTTACCTGCCACTTGCATTAAAACACACAGATATACTATAACAGTATTAAAATGCATATATTAAAATACACAGAGCAAAGATTGACACCAATAGGTCTTCAACTGCGTCTTGAATTCTGACAGCTGATTTAGCTGTTTGATCTCTTCCAGTAGAAGATCTCTTCTTGGGGAGACTGGTGGAAAGGTCCTCCGGGTGATGGTTGCCATGTGGGTTGGAGTAAGCATCCCCCAGAGGATCTCTGGGTCAGATTGTATGGGAGAAAGCCATCCTGTAGGAAACCTGGACCTAAACCATGTAGGGTTTTAAAGGTTATAACCAAAATGTTGTTATAATTGGCAAAATGTTAAGTGTACTTTGTCTGGCCAGGCATGTAGCCAGGGGGCTAAGGGGCAGCCCCCCCCCAAATGGGTGGTCCGCGAAAAGGCAACACTATTTAAACTGTTATGTTTATTCTTTATCACCATGTATTATATCCCACATTAATGGGGTTATTGGGATAACAATACAAAAGATTTGCTAGGCTCCACCCAGTCTCAGCCCCGAACCAAACTCAGCCAGTCTGGCTACCCTGAGTCTGCTACCATGCTTTGAACTAATTGGAGTTTCCAAACTTGGTACAGGATAGCCCAATGTAAAGCACATTGCAGAAGTCCAATCTTGAGGTTTCTAAAGTGTCCACTACCATCTTTAGATCTTTTAATTCTTGGAAGGGGCGCAGCTGGTTTATCAGCTGAAACTGGTACTAAGCCCTCCTGACTCTCACATCTACCTGGGCTGACATTTGGAGAGATAGATCGAGGATCCCTCCCAAACTGCAGACACAGTAATTCCATCAGAACTGTTTAATTCCAACCCTAAATGAGGACCAGAACTGATTGAGAGTTTCACTTCATCCAGCCCATTACCCCTAAATGAGGACCTTTAATGGCAAGCACTTCTGTCTTATCTGGATTCAGTTTCATTTTGTTTTTCTTCATCCAGCCCATTACCTCCTCCAGGCATTCATTTTCAAACCAAATATACTAGCTATTGTCCTAAATGAATAGTAAACAGAAAAATGAGAGCCAGCATAAAGGTATGAGTGTTAGAATGAGAATTGGAAGATGCAGGCTCTTGTCCTCAAACAATTGCGTGACTTCAGGCCAGTCAAACTGTTTCTCAGCCTGATGTAACTCATGAGGTCATTAAGAGAAAAAAGTGGGGAGGAGGATAGCCTTGCCTGCTGGTTTTAATTCACTGAAGGAAAGACAAAATATATACGTAAGAAACAAACAATGGATTTCGCTCTTCTGCCCTCTCAGTTTTCTAGCTTCAGGAAATGAATGCCAACTTCATCAGAAATGAAATGTGCCCTTGCCTCAAAGCGCCCCTCCTTCCTTTCCTCTCTTTCTTTAAAGCTACATTAAGTAAATCCATTTTCCAAATCAGTGGCAGATTTATAAAGGCACCTGGATTAAGACACAGAGTGAGGCGTGTTTAATCAGATATTGCCAGCATGACGGCTGGATCTGTAACTGTTAAGCTAAATGGAAACCCTGCAACGATTTTCATATAGTGTGCCAGATTTTCTTTTAAAGCTGCCCAAGTTCATTTTATGTGTGGAAAGATTAGTATGCATACAATGGGGCTGGAAACAAGCCAAAGGTGTGAGAAGGAGGTCGAGACATACTTTGGAACTGATTCTGAGCAAATGTAATGGGGTGGAGAGAAGACAGTGGGAGAAAACATTGCCTGCCCCCTAAGAGAGCAAAATGGCTGGGGAGCTCAGGAGAAATGGCTGTCTCCCCTCCACCGCATCCCACCCTACCTGCTTTATGTTAGGGATGGTTCTGCCATCTTCTGCTGTCTGGTAGTTAGATTAGGATGAGATTTTTACAGTAGGTTTTAAACCTCAATAAGTAAAAATAAATAAATGAATAACCACCCAAGAAGGAGAAAACTGAAATCATGAATAGGCTGAAATAGTGTTGCAGCCACTTATTTTGTCTCTTACTTTATCCTTATGTCCTACCCTCACTTTCCCATCAGTAAATTTTCTTTTTCTGCCAGCAGGCAATGACCTTTTCATTTAGAAAGGCCTTCAGCTGTTAACAGGCTGTAGAATAAAAGTATTTTAATGTAGTATTTTTTAAGTTTATTTTTAATTGGTGTTTTTAATTTGATTGGTTATGTACTATAAGACACAGTTTTCCCCCATATAAAGATCTTTAAAAACTAAGCGCAGCTTACAATTGTGGCTATGCATTACAATGGCAGGAACGGGAGAGCAGGAGGTGAAGCCAGCAGTGTTGTACACCCAGCCAAGATTCACCTTGCACTCAACACCAGCCAGGAATCCCCAAAACGGTAATAAAACAGTTTATTAAGAAAAGTACATATAAAAAGGAAAATACACCATAAGAAATAAGAAAGGCAAAAATCCAATTGGTAGTGGGGAAAATAGTCCACAAGTAATAAGCCAATCCAAACTGGCAATAGAGGAAAAACACTCCAAATCTCTTCCATAAAATAAGGTACGGGAAAAGCCAGAATCAAAACATGAGCTTAATCCAGGAGAACAAGAATTAAAACATGAACATGAATCCGAAAGCAATCTATAGACACTTCTTAAAACATGAATGGCTTGGCATGATCAGGAAGGGAATCGAAAATAGGTCGGCAAATGTTGTATTGCCTCTCTACAAATCTATGGTGAGGCCACATCTGGAGTACTGTGTACAATTCTGGTCACCGCACCTCAAGAAGGATATAACGGAACTGGAAAAGGTACAAAGAAGGGCATCAAAAATGATCCAAGGGATGGAGCAGCTCCCTTATGAAATCAGGTTGCAACGCCTTGGTCTTTTCAGCCTTGAAAGACGGCGTTAAAGAGGTGACTTGATCGAAGTGTATAAAATCATGCATGGGATAGAAAAGGTGAATAAAGAAAAAATATTTTCTCTGTCACACAACACTAGGACTAGGGGCTCCAAGGTAGGAAAGTTAGGACTAATAAAGGGAAATATTTCTTCACCCAGAGGGTCATTGGGTTATGGAACTCACTTCCAGAGGAAGTTGTGACAGCTGTCAGCCTGGACAGCTTCAAGGCAGGATTAGACAGTTTCATGGATACCAAGGGAATCAGTAGTTACTGAAATGGACATCCAAGTGCCACCTCTGTGTTGATGGAGGCAGGCAGGATTTCCCCCCGGTACTGGTTGTGGGGGGTTTTGCCCTCCTTTCTGCTAGAGATCCCTGTGTACAACTAGTGGGCCACTGTGTGACACAGAATGCTGGACTAGATGGGCTGAGGCCCGATTCAGCATGGCTCTTCTTATGTTCTTATGTTCTTATGAATCCAAACTCTCAAGATCTTAGACTCAAAATTGAAAACAAGGTTTGAGATCCTCACTGCTTTGCAGTGTTGCCTGATCTGAATTTTAAAGGGGATATTTCTCTGATATAAGGGTCACAAGCCATGAAGGCTTGGCACCCTTGCTTGTGAGATTTCTCAAGCTGTTGTTTCTCACAGAGTCTTTGCGACTTCCTTAGCTTGTGTGATTCCTCCATAAGGTCAAGGCTGATATGCCCGCTAAACACAGGTGTATTTTCGGGCAAACTTTCTCACCCATCTGCTTTCTTATCAGGGGTTCCTATGACACTACTAGATGAAAGGTCTCCACCAGCCACTGCCTCTCCCTGTCTGCTGGATTCCGAAGCAGTTTCAATTTCAAGCTTTTTCTCACAGACAAGAGCTTGATCTAAAATCACCTCATTTTTCTCATTGAAAGAACCATACACCACTCTCCCAAGGTCTGGAATACCAATCCCTTCATTTTCATCTGGCTGATCCACAACAAGCGGAGCGCAAGAGGCAGCTATTAAGAATGAAGATGGCAACTTTGATGAAGAGATTAGAAGTATCTGCAGCAGCCCGAAGACGAGAAGCTACCCTGTGGACCAGGAGCGCAAGGCAGCTGCAATGAAGAGCAACAACCAGGAGCAACAAATAATGGCTTCTTCTCATCTGCGAGCTGTGGCAGACACTCCACTTCTGCCCCCACTGCAGGTGGCAGTCTCTTGGTCTCTACTGGCTTTGCCTCCTGCTCACTTGGCTGCGTCCGTTCACGTTCCTGCGATTGTATCAGATGTGTCCACATCGGGAGGCAGAAGAGCTTCTGTGGTGGTGTAAAATATCATGATAGCCCTATGTTATGGGTGAAAAAAGAGCCAATCACTCAGGAGTGGGGTAGCAGCATCGGGTGCTGGGTTGGAGAAGCTTTCAAGAGGCTGGTCAGGACATGTGGGCAGTGAGACAAAAGGTGAAAAGAGGAAAGACAAACAGTGGGGAGCTAGAATCAAAACTGCTTCCTACAGCTTCTTGATTCTCCTCCTCCTCAGCAATATATGTAGTCAGCTTTAGAAATTCCAAATAATATTCTAAGAAATATTTTTTTCTCTTAGAATCAAAGCTTGAAATGAGTGTGCACCTTAAGATCGATGGCGTCTTAGAATGGATGAAATACGACAATTCCTTTTAAACCTTTGCATTATTTATTTATTTATTACTCAAACTTCTAGACCGCCACTCCCAAAGGTTCGGGGTGGTTTACATAAGCAGAATGCACAACAGTTAAAACCTTAGTTAAAATCTATTATACTAATACATTCCAAAAGCCTGCTGGAAGAGGTAGGTTTTGCAGGCCCTACGAAAGGCCACCAGGTCCCGAAGTGCTCAGGCCTCAGAAGGAAGGGCATTCCATAATGAAGGGGTGATGATTGTAAATGCCCTTCGTCTATTGGCCATCAAGCGGAAGTTCTTCAAACCAGGGATTTCCAAAAGATCTTGGTCTCATTATACAGTTTCAACTTTATGTTTGTTTAGATAATTATGTTATTTAATTATTGATTTTATTTTCTTGTTTAATAATTTATTAATTGCCAGCTCGACCAGGGCGGATCGGCGCTGCTTGTGTTATTGGACTTCACAGCAGCGTTTCATACTGTCGATTATGATCTTTTGACCCACCGCCTTGCCGGGGCCGGAGTTAGGGGGACAGTCCTGAAATGGCTGTCCTCTTTCCTTCGGAACCAGCTCCAGCGAGTGAGGAGGGGTGAGGTTGTCTCCAGGGGTACCCCTCTACTTTGTGGGGTGCCTCAGGGGGCAATTCTTTCCCCTCTATTATTTAACATCTATGTATGACCACTTGCTCGGCTGGTACATAGCTTTGGGCTGGAGTGTCACCAATATGCGGATGACACCCAGCTCATTCTGGGGATGGAGGGCCGACCCGAATCCGTACCCGATAATTTCCATCATTGCCTTGAAGCCGTTACTGGATGGCTGTGAGCCAGTAGGTTGAAGGTGAATCCAGCTAAGACAGAGATCCTGTGGTTGGGTTGTCCGGGTACTGGTGGGGTTCAGCTCCCAACCCTGGACAGCGCGACACTATGTCCGTCGTCAGCTGTTAAAAGTCTTGGTGTTACTCTGGACTCTCAACTGACGATGGAGAAATATATCTCCATCGTCAGTAGAGCTGCGTTTTTCCATCTCCGCCAGGTAAGGAAGCTGGCCCCCTACGACGTAGCCACAGTGGTCCCCACGGTCATCTCGAGACTGGACTACTGTAACACTCTTTAAGTTGGCCTTCTTCTGTCGGTGATCTGGATACTTAAGCTTGTGCAGAACGCTGCCGCTTGGCTGTTGGCAGGTGTGCCAACATACTGCCACATCACTCCCATCCTGCGCGAACTGCACTGGCTTCCAGTGGAATTCCAGATCACCTTCAAAGTGTTGGTGTTGACCTTCAAGGCCTTGAATGGTCTGGGGCCAGTGTACTTAAGGGAGCGCCTTTCCCTATATTGTCCCTCCAGACCACTGCGTTCAGAGTCACTCAATCTTCTGGAAATCCCTAGCTACAAGAATTTCCATCTGACCTCAGCAAGGAGGAGAGCATTCCGAATTATTGCTCCAACACTATGGAATGCACTTCCTCCTGAGGTCCGCGCTTTGTCTAGTTTGATGGCCTTCCGAAAGGCCTGTAAAACCCTGTTATTTAAACAGGCGTTCGGCCTGTAATTTGTAGATACTACATTGTTAGTATTGCAGTCCTGTGTAACCTACTTTCTGGGTATTGGGCTGATGTATTGCCATGATTTTACTGTGTTTTTATACATGCTATGTTTTTATATGTTGTGTTTTTATATATGCTGTTTTAATTGTGTTTTTAATCTTGTGAGCCGCCCCGAGCCGGATGGGAGTAGCGGCAGATAAATCCAAACAAACAAACAAACAAACAAATAAATATTTACTTTGTACTGTTTTTGATTGTGTTTGTTCATTTCCAATGGCATCCAATGTTTGCCTTTTTGCTTAGAAGCCTCCTGATTCCCCTTGGGGAGAGAGGGTGTGACGATCTCGATCACCAAAATTGACTAATTTGACACTCCCGGTAGTCTGCCACCAACCTAATGGGTCATTAGGATTTACTTAACAATTAAACTCTAATTAAATGAAGTGTCTGTAGCGTTTGGCCCTTAAAACAACCCACCACCAAGAATGTAAACTGAGGAGACCGAAAGATGACTGAGGCTTCTTTAAAAGTTAATAATAAACGTATTTATTAACTACAAACGAGGCTATCAAATAGGCACAGATCGTATTGGTTCTACTAAGAGGCAATTAGCGTACGGTTACAACAATGATAGACTAAGAACAGCGTGATGGTTGCAAGATAATATATATATGTGCTAGAGCATAGAGGTTACTTATTTAAAAGGCTATTAAATCTTCTTCAGATGGTACGTTCAGTTCCACAGACAGTACTAGGACTTGTCTCCCAACTCCCAACTAGTAGTTCCACTAGATGGTTGTTGTTCTAAACTTCTGGAACATCTAATCCCATAGATCGTTCCCCGAGTCTGGCTACTACTGGGTTACTCGTAACCCACACAGTCTAAGAGTCCACTATCTGTCACTCTATCTCCAGAGATGACCAGGTAACCCAACTGCCTATCACAAGAACAGTTCTAAATGGCACTCTTCCACAAGCGTTCCCACTAGAATGACTACTGGCCCTAAGGGCGGTCAGAACTGAGTCGTGACTCCCACTAGTCCAGCCTATTCCTACGTGGTGAATGCTTGACAGACTGTCAGTCTCTGTTGCCAAGGCTCTGGTGATACTCCCCCAGAAACCTTGCTCAAGACTGCCTCAGGCGTAGATGCTGAATCTACAGCCTGACTCTAAACAGCAGAGGCTGGAGATGTGCATCTGCACAGCCTCGCTCTAAACTCCAAACTCCAGACTGAAACATTCTCTGACAGGACTTTCTACTCTGTCAGCTCCAACTCCTCCCCCTCTATACTCTAGCCAATCACAGCCTCTTCACTGTAACTAGGCACAACCCTGCAAGGCCACGCCCCCTTGCTCTGGCTTCCCTTCCCTTAATGGTGCCTGGCTGCAGCCACCTCTCCAAGATGGATGCCAGCACAACCAAAACAGGATTTCTAACCCTCTTCTAAGCAGGCCTCGGCCCTGCTTAAGGCAGGTGAGTCCTTACAGAGGGCAACTGATAAATAAAGTATTATTATTGTTATTATTATTATGTGTACTGTAATCTGCTATGGGTCTCACTTTAGAAGAAAGGCGGGAATTTAAGTAAGGCCTCCAGTATTGAAGTTGCATATTCATAACGTAATCTAAAGTTATGGACTCATAACTGTTCCATATTTAGTAACACTACACACTCGTGATCATGTCACTATTGCCATTAGTATAAATGTTCCCCAACCTGCCTCGATAAGCAGCAAATACGCCAAATAGAGGTCTGTTCAGCTGATCAGAGTGTAGGAGGAGGATGTTTCCATTCCCTTCCCACCAGCAAGAGAGGCCGCAAGAATCCATTGCCTCTTTTGCAGGTGGGAGGGGAGTGGAAATGTTATTCTCTTGCACCTTAAACACTTGTTCAACAGATGTCTGTTGCTTAGCATAGCTGCTGGCTGTTAAGATGGGTCTGAGGGATAATGTCAGTATACTTTATTTATTATACAATTGTAGATATGTAGGCAATGTAGAATATTGGTGTAAATAAATTACTAATGAATCAAGGGAGGGAATAGCCTGCAACACCTGTAGGGGGGATAATCATTGCAACCATAAGTAGGATTGAAACCTCCTCTCCCACAATCATAAATATTTGCATAGGAAGGCTTTGAATAGGAAGGCGCACTCTCTCTCTATATGTATATGTATGTGTGTATATATATATGAATGAAAGAAAGCAGGAAAGTGAAAAATTGCTGAAGTTTAGAAACTTGCACAGATTTAGTTGCAGAGTTCTCATTTTTCAATCCATACCTTAATGACATCTTCATCAGAGGACCTGCATTCTACTGAATCTAGAAGATCTGTGACAGTTCCATCATCTTCCACTGAGACCACTTTGACAGGGACAGCTACAGTTTTCCCAGTGAGAATAGCAGTGTTTAGGATCTCTGCTTCCTGCAAGAAAAAAAAGATGCAATATTTGTCCGGCTGTAGAAAAGAATGCAGCCTAGCCATACAGGATGCAGAGGTTTCTTTAGCAGGAGCAGGTTAGGGTTTTGCCCTCCCTTCTGCTCGAGATCCCCGTGTACAACTGGGGGCCACTGTGTGATACAGAATGCTGGACTAGATGGGCTGAGGTCCGATTCAGCATGGCTCTTCTTATGTTCTTAAATAATGGCTTGTATTCATTCAAGGTCAGCACCTAAGCCAAATCCACATCTATAGCAGTGTTTCTCAACCTTCCTAATGCGACAATCCCTTAATACAATTCCTCATGTTGTGGTGACCTTCAAACATAATATTATTTTAGTTAGTACTTCGTAACTGAAATTTTGCTACTGTTATGAATTGTAAGGTAAATATTTGATATGCAGGATATATTTTCATTCACTGGAGCAAATTTGGCACAAATACACGATTCACCCAAATTTGGATACTGGTGGATTGATTTTGCCATTTGGGAGTTGTAGTTACTGGGATTTATAGTTCATCTACAATTAAAGAGCATTCTGAACTCCACCAACAATGGAAATGAACCAAACTTGGCACACAGAATTCCCATGACCAACAGAAAATACTGGGGGGGTTGGGGGGGGGGGGGGTTGGTGGGCATTGACCTTGAGTTATGGAGTTGTAGTTCATCTACATCCAGAGAGCACTGTGGACTCAAACAATGATGGATTTGGACCAAACTGACACAAATACTCAGTATGTCCAAATGTGAACACCAGTGGAGTTTGAGAAAAATTGACCTTGACACCTGGGAGTTGTAGTTTCTGGAATTTAGTTCACTTCCAATCAAAGAGCATTCTGAACCCCACCAACGATAGAGTTGGGCCAAACTTCCCACACAGAACCCCCATGGCCACCAGAAAATACTGTGTTTTCTGATGATCTTTGGAGACCCCCTCTGACACCCCCCTTGTGACCTCCCCAGAGGTCCTGAACCCCAGGTTGAGAAACACTGATCTATAGGATACTAGGCTGCAGAAGGTTATATCAAGTCATAGGGATCAGGGCTTCGAACTTAGCCACAGCAACTTCAACCATGACTTGGGATGATAATTGCATTATGCCATAGTTGTTTGGTTTACTTTTGCTCTGTTTTACAACCACATACAGTATTTCAATTAATGTTAGGCCATGGCAGCAAGTGATGTCTGTGTCGGTAGAGAGGTCCCTTAAACAGTTTGTGTAAACAAGAAATCTCTTTTAAAGTTCAGAGTAAAACCTGGGATTGGTTCACTGTTCCACCAACATGAGAATGACCAGCTGTCACGGTTGCGGGTTTGAGTAAATGCTGGGTTTTATGTTTTCAAATCATTCTTCCTGTTGCACTCTAGCCTTGAGGTCACCCTTTTTTGCCCAGCATCACACCAGATTACAGGAGTATCTAACTACAGCAGTTTATTTAGAAAAGCGTTTTTAAAAAAGGGTTGAAAGGCAATTCCCAAAAAGCAGTAGAAAAGGTGCTCTAAAATAGCATTAGTCCCTATGTACAAAGTTTAATAGTCCATAAAGCCAAGATACATAGAATCAAGGAAATCAAGATCATAGGCATACCGTATATACTCAAGTATAAGCTGAGTTTTTCAGCCTTTTTTAGGCTGAAAAAGCCCCCCTATACTCGAGTCAAGGTTACTTATTATTTTACTCTGTTGTTGTTGTTATTATTATTATATTACATTTATTATTTTACTCTATTTATTACTATTATTATTATTAAATTTACATTATTTTACTTGATTATGATTATTTTATTACATTTATTATTTTTCTCTACTTTTTTTGTATAATATTCTTTATTAAAGTTTTTTTTCCACGTACATAACATAAAAGGAAAAGCGATAGATCGGAAAAAGGGGGGGCGGAAGGGGACTGGGAGGGGAAACCAATGGGGTTGGGGCAGGGGAGGAGGGGTGGGGAAGGATTAGGAAGGGGTAGGGAAAGAGATAGATAGGGGGTGGGGAGTGAAACGAATGAAAAAACAGAGGTAGGTGGAAGTTGTCGTAGTGGCTTCCAGTCCAGTCTGCAGGGTAAACAATAACTTGGCTTAATCTTTTACTCGGAGCATATGTTCCTTACACCTCCTCTTCTTCCAGAGATCTTTCTCTCTTTTTATTAGTTTTCTCTTTGGGGTTCACTTCATTTAGATATGATTTCACTTGATTCCAGTTAATCCTACTTTCCGGGTTATGGTCTGTCACTCTATTTTTTAGAATGTCCAGATCGATTATCTCTCTCACTTTAAGTAGCCAGTCCTCGATCTTCGGTGGGGTACCCTTTTTCCAATTCTTAGCTATCTCAATTCGGGCCGCTGCTGCCAGGTAAAACAGAATTTTGTCATTGTTGCTGTCTATTTCAAAATCCATTATGTTCAATAAATAAGAGTCTGGTTTTAGATCCATACTCAATCTGAGAATTTTGACAACATGGGAGTGAACTTCCCTCCAAAACGGCTTGATCTTCTTACAAGCCCACCAGCAGTGGAAGAATGTACCTCTCCTCTTCCCACATTTCCAACAATTATCTTTTAGATTTTTGTAGCATTTCGCCAGGCTTACTGGGGTGTGGTACCAGTGGAAGAACATCTTGTACCAATTTTCGGTGATGTTAGTGAACCCCGAGTACTTCAGTTTTCCTTTCCATATCTCTTCCCATTCTTTGAGAAGAATAGAATGACCCAACTCTTGGGCCCACCTCACCATGGTCTCTTTGATAGATTCTTCCTCCGTTTCCCACTCCAATAGCTTGTTGTACAGAAGTGATATCTCCTTCCTCTCAGCTTTCATCACTCTGTCCCATGTTGTCTCTTGAACGTTGAAGTCCTTCTGCACATCTTGCTTGAACTGTTCTGTCACCTGTGCATATTGGAACCAAGTAAGCTCTATCTCTTGCTCGCGTAGGCTTTCCAGCGATTTTAACTGCCATCCCTTGGGGGATCTGTAAATAAGCTGTTTATATGTTAACCACTTTCGAGCTGGTATCTCCTTCTTATGCTTGGCCTCTAGCGGTGAAATCCACAACGGAGTCTTTAAATAGAAGCGAAGTTTATACTTCTTCCAAGTTTTGTTGAGGGCTGCTCTGAGGTAATGGTCTGTGAAATTCTTTTCAATTGTGGCCTTGTCGTGCCAGAGGTAGGCGTGCCACCCTCGTCGCACGTCAAAGCCTTCCAATGCGAGGATTCTTTTTTTTCCAGGGTTGCCCAGTCTTTTACCCAGCTGAGTGCAGCTGCTTCGTAATACAGCTGCAAGTTGGGGAGTGCCAGGCCCCCTCTTTCTTTCTTATCGCACAATAATTGATATTTAATCCTGGCTTTTTTACCGCCCCAAATAAATTTTAATATATCCTTTTTCCAGGACTTAAAGCAATACGTCGTTCTAATTACCGGGATGTTCTGAAAAAGAAACATCATCCTGGGGAGGACACTCGTCTTGATGGCTGAGATTCTGCCTGTCAGACTTAGATTTAAACTCTTCCAGCTTTCTAATTTCTTTTTAATATTCTCCCAGGTTTTTTCATAATTGTTCTTTAGTAACTGGTTATTACTTGCTGTCAAATAGATTCCCAGGTATCTTACTTTTTTAACGATCTCGTAGCTGGAAATTTCTCGTAGTTGTTCTCTTCTCCCATTGCTTATATTTTTAGTCAGGATTTTGGTCTTCTCCTTATTAATTTTGAGTCCCGCCACCATGCCGAATTCTGTAATCTTCTTTGACCATTTAGCTATAGTTTCTAGCGGTTCCTCAATGATGCAAGCAATGTCATCGGCATACGCCTTGACTTTGAATTCTTCTTTCTTGACGCACAGGCCTCTCAGTTAGCCGTCTTTTCTAATTGCCTCAAGGAGCGGTTCCAAAATCATAATAAACAAAAGAGGTGATAGTGGGCAGCCTTGTCTGGTGCCTTTTTGAATGGCAATCTCTCCCGCAGGTTCTCCATTTATTAAGAGGCCTGCCACCTGGTCCGAATAGATAGCCTGAATTATATTTTTAAAGTTGTAGCCCATATCTTTCTCTATGATCATTTGCTTTAAAAAGTTCCAATTGGTGTTGTCGAACGCCTTTTTGGCGTCGACAAAGAGAAGTCCCACCTCTATCTGGGGGTTCTTCTCATATACCTCTATGATCTTGACCATAGCCCTAATATTGTCCTTGAGATATCTGCCGGGTAAAAACCCCGCCTGGTCCTCGTGGATAGTCTCTCTTAACAAATTTTTTAGCCTATTTGCTATCACCGAAGCGAAGATCTTGTAATCATTGTTAAGAAGAATGATTACAAGATTTTTCTCTACTTATTACTGTTATTATCACATTTACTATTTCACTCTATTACTACTGTTATTATTACATTTCCATTAATTTACTCTATTTTAATCATTTTTATTACATTTATTATTTTACTCTATTATTATTGGAAGGATATGTAAGCACATTTACACTGAAGGTCATAATAATGGTTTAATTGGAGTTGGGCGGTCTTATCTTAAATTGCAGTTTTATGTAAATATTCAAAAACATTGCACCTACTGATGCCTCAATTAATGTAATTTTATTGGTATTTCTTATTTTGAAATTTACCAGTAGCTACTGCATTTTCCACCCTCGGCTTATACTCAAGTCAATACATTTTCCCATTTTTTGTGGTAAAATTAGGTGCCTTGGCTTATATTCAGATTGGCTTATACCCAAGTATATACGGTAAATCCATAAGCATGAAAACTGTAGCTATTCCAAGGCAAAACTCTTAGGCAAAGAAAAGGAGACAAGATTCATGAACATGAGAGCTGATCCAGAAAATTGATTCTATGGCAACGTTGTCTGCTCTGGAGACTCTAAGAAAACATCACTTAATTTAAGCTCAGGCCCTACCAAGAAGCCATGAGGTCATCTCTTTGACACTTGAGTCTGAAAGACTTCTCATGGAGGTTCAAGGCCTTCTAACTGAGTCTTTCTGACTAATTAATCTATCCGTCACTCTCTCATGGAGGCACAATCTGATATAGCGGTTAAACTCCCCAACTGTTGAAGGCTGATTCCCATGAGAAATGGCACCCAAACATCCTCTGTAACTGTTGGCCCTTCTCTTGGATCTAAGGTCTGCAATTCAGCTTGTATTTCAGCCTGATCACACACAGACTCAGTGACAAAACCACTATCCCCCTCATCCTCTGAGGATTCCCCAGCATCCTGTTGCTGAGCCCCAATACTTTCACTGTTCCATAACCTCTGTCACAGTTTATCAGACAGTGTCTTGTACACTCTGCAAATTGTTATGCAATATTGTTTGCAATTGTTATCCAAAAACCCAGTCCCAAAAGTCAGAAATCCAAAAAAAAGGGGCTTGAGTGAGGGATCTACCTGAGATAAGAATCAGGAAGCCACCCACTGGGAAAACTTGTGAAAGCATTATTGCCTGCTTCTTCCCCTTTTCACAAAACACCTTGATGGGCAAATGTCACCAGCAGGACACAGAAATGTCCTGATCAGCTCGCCTTGAGGCAAACACCGGGCTGCGCGCAATGGATTGGGATGTCAACTGACAGCCGATTATCTGAGATTCAAATGCCCATCACCACAGCCCAGTTCCAGGAGAAAACAGGAAATTCCATCACTTAAGAGCCATTCCACCCAGACAGCCCATCAGTGACCATTGTCACCATTGTCATAAACCAATATTCATTTCCCTTGCCCGGAAAGCCCCTGCCAGCAGATGAGGGACAGGCATCAGCAAAGCAATGAATTCAGGTTTTTTTCAATAAAGCTTCATTAAAGTTTCCTCCATACACGATCCATCAACCACAACTGCAAAACATGGCAACTATGAATTGCAACTTTGAGCCAATCAGAACAAAGACCATAAAATACTGATGGCCACGAACAGAAGGCATATCAGATCTGGGACTCTCCCTTTCCCCTAGCATTCTTCCTTGATCAAAGAAGTGATACAATCAACTTCTGATTCTGGAGCCGGCATGCTGAGAATAGATGCAAATTTGGACAACAAAACCATACATTTGACGTATCTGTATACAACAACAACAAAATATTGCAGAGAAGAAAGTCCAATTGGGCTCACTGGAATTATTGCTTACGCACAGGAAACATTCTGCCTCAGGGAAGCACAGCCCTGCCCAGTAGACATGCCAGGCGCCACTTCCAAATGAACTATGCAAAGGATTGCAGCTCACATCTTGTACACAGGACAGTTTAAGGCTCTTTTACAATTCTTAGGAACATCTCTGCACCCCCTTAATTTTTGATGCTTCATGATGAACCTGATGAAGAGCTCACTACCTTTTGACATTTTAGATGCGTTGTCATCAACTACACTGGGACCAAAAAACATCTTTTATCAATATACCCACAATCAAGCTAGGTCCCTATGTGCTTGGTATTTGATTTTGCAATGTTTTTGTTCAGAGGGAGGTGCTAGGCAAAAGTTTACACATTAAACAATTAGGAGACTTCGATATTAACTAAACAGGCATGGCTACATTCTACTGAATCTTGCGAGTTGAAGTTTGGTAAGTCACTAGTGCTCTCGAGCCAAAAATTCTAAGACCCCTTCTACACTGCCATATAATCCAGATTATCCAAATTATCTTCTTTGAACTGGATTATATGAGTCTACAGTGCCATTTACTCCAGTTCAAAGCAGATAATCTGGATTTCATATGGCAGTGTAGAAGGGGCCTCATATAATCCAGGGCACTTCCACACAGCCCTATAACCCAGAATATCAAGGCAGAATAACCCACAATATCTGCTTTGATCTGGGTTATCTGAGTCCACACTGCCATACATCCCAGTTCAAAGCAGATAATGTGGGATTTTATTCAGCTGTGTGGAAGGGGCTCCAGTTCAAAGCAGATATTGTGGGATTTTCTGTCTTGATATCCTGGAATATAGGGCTGTGTGGAAGGTCCCCCAGTTCAAAGCAGATAATGTAGATTATCTGCTTTGATAATCTGTATCATATGGCAGTGTAGGAAGGCCTAAGTACCGGGATAGGACGTTGCTGCTAACTTGGAGGAAAAAAATATGTTTGAACACTGTGAAAGCAAAAACACAATGGGACTCCAAGTCAGAAATAGCAAAACAAAACAGAAGGCCAAGCCTAATGAATGAAGACTTCTAGCTATAGGTATGAAAATAATAAGTATAAAGTAGCACTATAAGTCCTAAATAAAGGGTAATCGACCACAGACGCGGCGGCGGGGAGGAGGAGCGTCTCCCACTCCTGGGCGGTCCCAAGGAGCAGTAAATGATGGATAGAGTCGGCCTCGTGTAGGGGAGACCCAACAAATCGATCGCCGAGACGGGAATCAGTGGAAACATCTGATGCCGCGCACTGAGATCTGGCGGCATGTGGGCGTGGCGGGAAGGGTGCCGGGCACCGGAGGATGACAGGGTGAACAGGGATGATGCCCGTGTTGTGGATCAATGAGAAGTGCACACAAAGGATGGTATCAAAAATAGTGAAGGGTTTATTGGGTCACAGGGGTATCCTGTGGAGCCCATGGGACTGAAATAGACCCTTAAGGGATGATGCCCGTGTTGCGGATCAATGAGGAGTGCACACAAAGGATGGTATTAAAAATAGAGAAGAGTTTATTGGGTCACAGGGGTATCCTGTGGTGTTTCGGCCTCCGCCCCGATCGCCATTTGGCCTGGTCGCCGGTTCCCCTTGACTGCCTATGATGACGTACTTACATCGCGACTCCACGTGAGATGGGCACGTTGGTGATCTTCTCGTTCGGCCTGGGCTATCCGCCCTGCCGGCGCAGCATCCAGCACCTTTCCACCTCCATGGCTTTTCGCCATTCTACATCAGGCAAATACTTCATCAGCTTCCACGTGGAGGGGGGCTCTCTCCGGGAAGAGGGAACTTTTTTTGTGTATCTTACAGTGCGACTGTGCTCTATCTGCTCCACTTTAGTGGGACGTGGTCTTGCTGTATATCGCTGTTTTCTTTGTGGAGGGGGGGGGGGGGCTTTTCCCTTTCAGGGAAATCTTTGGGATTTGCCGCATTGTGTATTTATTTGCTACTGGATATCTTTCATGCTTGCATTTTGGCATAGAACTTGGGATACATTTTGTCCTTTTGCTGGTCGATTATCCTTTATTTAGGACTTATAGTGCTACTTTATACTTATTATTATTTTCATACCTTTAGCTAGAAGTCTTCATTCATTAGGCTTGGCCTTCTGTTTTGTTTTGAACACTGTGAAAGCCACCCACTGCATGGCTATCAGACTCCTCCCAGTAGACTCAAATCAAGGAAAGGCTTCATGAGAGCCACCGCTCCTCTTAATGCTCCTCCAGCAACAGCAGCTAAACCAGGCAATCCCAACTGGATGGCCCTCCACATGGGTCTTCTTCCAGGGGCAAACCAAGAATGGGCAAATTGGAAGTCCCTGAACACATTCGGAAGTGGAGTGGGCAGGTTGAAAGACAACAGGTTGAAAGCAAAATGGAACTACCTAAAAGAATCCTTCACTTTGTGCGACTGTGGAACAAAACAAACAACTCCGCATCTGTATGCTTGCCCACCATGCCCTGCCTCATGCGTAGAGGAAGAACTGTTTAAAGCTCCAGATAATGCGGTCGCTGTTGCCCATTTTTGGTCTAAAATATTTAGCCGCTTGTGCTCCTCTATTTTATCAGTTTTATACTTATTTACGCAATGCCTTTGACATGAAATAAATAAATAAGTACTGCATGAAACCAAAACCCCCAGAATTCAGATGGAGTAATGCCATTTTAAGTGGTATTAATGTTCTATAATTGTGTTGTGTCAAAGAGACCATGGCTCAATGGCATATTTGCAAGCTGGTAGTGATGGTCCTTTAAAAACTTGGAAGGTCCAAGGGCTTTGGTCAGCAAGAGGGGTTTTGTGGGTCACATTAAGGCCCCTTCTAGATTGCTATATAAAATCCAGATTACCTGCTTTGAACTGGATTATATGGCAGTGTAGACTAATATAATTCGGTTTAAATCAGATAAATCTGGATTTTATATGGCAGTGTAGATGGGGCCACAGGGCCCTTCCACACAGCCATATAACTCAGAATATCAAGACAGAATCCCACAATCTCTGCTTTGAACTGGGTTATCTGAGTCCACACTGGCATATATTCCAGTTCAAGGCAGATAATGTGGGATTTTATTCAGCTGTGTGGAAGGGGCCCCAGTCTCCAGAAACAATTTGGTCACCACTGTTCTGTTAGGAGCTCCTGGTGGCACAGTGGGTTAAACCCTTCTGCTGGCAGGACTGAAGACTGACAGGTCGGAGGCTTGAATCTGGGGAGCGCACAGACAAGCTCCCTGTCAGCTCCTGCTCTCCATGCGGGGATATGAGTGAAGCCTCCTACAAGGATGGTAAAACATCAAAACATCCGGGCGTCCCCTGGGCAATGTCCTTGCAGACAGCCAATTCTCTCATATCAGAAGCGACTTGCAGTTTCTCAAGTCACTCCTGACATGAAAAAAATAGTTCTAATAGCAGGCACTGACCTACTATTACATTTGATTGAAAAAAACAGTTGCATGCTTAAACACTTCATAACAATGGTAGAATTGAACCAATATTTTCAGATCAGCTTGGTTCAATACCCCCTAAAGTTCCAATTAGAACTAAATTTCCCCCTCTGTGTTATATTCTACAGCAACTCCTATGAAGTTATGACTTGTACCCTGGGTAAAAATAGAATGAGATTGGCTTTGTGCATATTGTCTCAATTCTTATTCCAAATCTGAAGGTATTTAAAGGTTTAAAAAGAGGCCTATGTGTAGAACAAGTATATCTTGATTTCATTTGGTTCCTGTGAATGAATACTTCCATAACTGCAATACTTCAAGTGGAAATTTATCATCTGAATAGTTCACCATACAGGGCTTTGAAGTTCGACCTGATTTTACTTGTAGAGAAGGACATAAGAGATTGAAAATGAAGAAAATCTGAAGTTGCGTTTTTCTACTGTCTCGTGGACTTGGGGAGCAAGCATCAGTTTCCTCTCTAATCTAATATGTTAGAGATGGAAGAAAAGTGGGGAGGGACCTTTGAACCTCTTAAAGCAATAGATCTCCTTTATTTTAGTTCGACAGTAGGATAAAGGATGACCATAGCATTCACAAAGGAATGAACTGATAAAGACAACCTAGTATCAATTATTTGTTTATTGTATTAGAAGCGAAACAAGGGTACAGTTGTACTGTATTTAAAAAACACAAAGTTTAAAAAACTTGACATTATACTAAATGTCCTTTGACCAGTAGCTAGCCACTTGGAGTGCCTTTGGTGTGGCTATAAGAAGGTCCTCCAGTGTGCATGTGGTAGGACTCAGACTGCATTGTAGTAAGTGATCTGTAGTTTGCTCTTCTCCACACTCGCATGTCGTGGATTTCCCTTTGTGGCCCCATTTCTTAAGGTTGGCTCTTCATCTCATGGTGCCAGAGTGCAGTCTGTTTAGTGTTTTCCAAGTCGCCCAGTCTTCTGTGTGTTCAGGAGGGAGTCTCTCAACCGGTATCAGCCATAGGTTGAGGTTCTGGGTTTTAGCCTGCCACTTTTGGACTCTCGCTTGCTGAGGTGTTCCTGCGAATATCTATATAGATCTTAGAAAACTATTTCTTGATTTAAGGCATTGCTGTGCTGGCTGATATCCAAACAGGGGATGGGCCAGAGATGTCACTGTGTCACGATCACGGACTTACCGGCCCCTTAATCACACACACAGAGACGTACTGAAGGCTAACTACTTTATTGAGTAAATACAGTTCAAAGATAATGTCCAATAATGATGAAAAAGCAATCCAAAAGGTTAGAAGTATCAATGTCCAAAAGAACTTAGCAATAGGCCAAAAGCTTAGCAAGGCACCACAATGCTGTGGCCAGGAACAAGACAGGGCTTCCCAAAGCTTTGGGACAGGAACAAAGGCAAGGCTTGATGACCACTAGCTAGCCAGCTCGTGATCCCCAACTCCGTCTCACGCCTATCCAGTAGCGACGTGGCCGGAGAACTGAGGATGCGTTCCCACGGATCCTATACTTAATCCTTCGGCCGAGGCCCCCGACGCTCTAGGCTTCTTCGTCTCCAATCTCCGCTCACGGACCTCGGTCGGTCTAGGACCCTAGACCAAGCCCTCCTAGTAGACTCAATGTCCCGTCTCCTATCGAAAGTTCGACCTTGCCTCTCAGCAGCTGTGTCGCTATCTTCCTGAGAACTTTCCTCCCTAGCACTTTCCCACTCGGCTTCGTCCATGTTTTCACTTTCAAGCTCTTGGGAATTCCTCCCCCCGGTGTTCATAACTCCCTTCGCTGCTTCCCATCTCCACCTGGTGATCGGAATCTATGCTAGGCCCAAACATCATCTCATCCCATGCCAAGCTCTCTGCAGGCGAACGAGGCCCATCCGAAGGGCCCTGTGCTTCACCCCAGTCATCTAGCTCATCCTCTGAATCCACATCTGCTGCTGCAGGCCCTAATGCTAATGGAACCCCAGGACCTATTCCCTGCCCTCCAGGCACAAACGAGAACTGCTGTGCTACACTATCCCCCCCTCAGGGCCCCTCCTAGGCCGCCCTCGAGGTTTGGGTTTGTCAGGGTACTTGCGGTGAAAACGAGACACCAAATCCGAGCATGGACATCCCGAGCCCGGTCCATGAACGTTCTTCCGGGCCCAACCCCTTCCAGTCAAGCAAATACTCCAACTTCCGGTAGCGGATGCGAGCATCCAAGATGTCCTGCACCTCCAACTCCTCCTCGCCATCGCGCATCACAGGGGGAGGAGGCGGCTGCGTCACGTCAGGCCGCACCCCCTTCGCCGGGCGGAGCAACGAACGATGAAACACCGGGTGGAGCTTCATGTCCGCTGGGAGTTGTAGTTTGAAGGAAACAGGCCCCACCTTCTCCAAAACTTTGTAGGGACCCAAAAATCTCGCGTCCAGCTTGCGGCTGGGTCGCTGCGTGGGCAAATTCTTGGTGGACAGCCAAACTTTATCCCCCACGAGGATCTCAGGACCCTCCTGGCGCCGCCGATCAGCCATCCGCTTGTAGTCGGCCTTCGCCTGGTCCAATTGGGTGCGTAGCAAGTCTTGGAGTGCAGTGAGCTCTCGAAGCCAATCCTTAGCCTCCGAAACGTCCTCAGACGGGTCCACCGGCGGGTAGAACCGAGGGTGGTGTCCATAGTTAGCAAAGAAAGGAGTCTCTTTGATGGATTCCTGCGTCGCATTGTTGTAAGCAAACTCTGCCAAAGACAACAAGGACGCCCAGTTGTTTTGCTGATAGTTGACATAGCAGCGCAGGTACTGCTCCAAAGTGGCATTAACCCGTTCGGTTTGCCCATCGGTCTGCGGGTGATGAGCCGTGGACATCCGCACATCAATCCCCAGCAACTTCTGGACAGCCTTCCAGAACTGGGAAGTGAATTGGGTGCCCCGGTCCGTCACCAAGCTCTGTGGAAGTCCATGCAGCCGAAACACATGTTGCACAAACATATCAGCAGTCTCCTTGGCAGTAGGCACCCCCACACAGGGGATGAAGTGTCCCATCTTGGTGAAACAGTCCACCACGACCAGTATCGTGGTGAAACCCTTGGACTTGGGGAGGTCGGTGATGAAATCAGCCGAAATCATCTTCCAGGGAGCAGAGGGGGTCGGGAGCGGCTGGAGCAAACCGGCCGGCTTGCCCCCCTGGTTCTTAGCCCGCTGGCACACAGGGCAGGAGCCCACATAGTCCTCCACATCCCTCCGCACTTTAAGCCACCAGAAGTCCCGTAGGACCAGTTGCAGAGTCTTGAAAAGCCCAAAATGGCCTGCGGCCCGGCTATCGTGGCAAAGCTTGAGAATGTCCTCCCGCTCGGGCCCAGGGAAACATAGACCGAGTCCCGGTGGTAGAGCACCCGTTCTTTACCTGGAAAGGGGCTTGGGGCCCCTTGGTCAGCTGCTCTTGCACCCACGGGTCGGTCCGCTGGCGAGCGGAGACACGAACACTCAAAGGTCTCTTATCTCCAGGGGTCGGCGGGGCCGCTGGAGGATTGACAGGGAGCGCCCGAGCAGCCGCAAAGTTCTCCGCTTTGAGCAACCTGGCCTCCGACGGCCCGGCCCCATCACGAACGTACTCCGGCTTTCGGGACAACGCATCAGCTTGCTTGGTCTGCTTGGGGGTCACATAGTGAATGCGGAAATTGAATCGCTCAAAGAACAGGGACCATCTCTGTTGCCTCTGGTTCAATTTGCGCTGGGTTTTCAAGTGCTCCAAATTCCGGTGGTCGGTGTGAACCTCCACCGGGAACTTGGCCCCTTCAAGCAGGTGTCTCCAGACTTCAAACGCCACCTTGATGGCCAAAAGTTCCTTCTCCCAAATGGTATAGTTCTTTTCCGGAGCCGTCAGCTGCCGGGAATAGTAGGCACAGGGCAACAAGTCCGTCCCCTGAGGCTGTAGCAGGATCGCTCCCACCGCCACATCCGACGCATCGGCCTGGACGATGAAAGGGGTGCGGGGGTTGGGGTGCTGCAGAAGCGGCTGAGTGGTGAACAGCTGCTTTAACTTGCGGAACCCTACATCTGCCTCCGGAGTCCACCGGAAAGGCACCTTTCCCCACACACTGGGTGATAGGATCAGCCCACTTGGCAAAGTCAGGAATGAACTTTCTGTAGTAGTTGGCAAAGCCCAGGAATCGTTTAATGTCTTTTTTGCTAGCCGGGGCCGCCCAATCGGCCACGGCTTGGACCTTGGTGTCATCCATGGCGATGCCCGTAGGAGAGATACGGTAGCCCAGAAAGTCCACCTCCCGCAGATCAAAAGCACATTTCTCCAGCTTAGCATAGAGCCCGTGAGCTCTGAGTCTCTGGAGCACCTCCTTGACATGGCGGTCATGGGTCGCCTGATCTGGAGAAAAAATGAGCAGGTCGTCTAGGTAGACCGCCAAATAGCGGTCCAGCAAGTCTCGGAAAATGTCATTCATGAAATGTTGGAAACAGGCTGGGGCGTTGCACAAACCGAATCCCATCACCAGGTATTCGAAACTTCCCCACTTGGTCTGGAAGGCCGTCTTCCATTCATCACCCTGGCGAATCCGGACAAGGTTGTAAGCCCCCCTCAGGTCCAGTTTAGTGAACACCTTGGCTCCCCGCATCCGCTCCAAGAGCTCGGGGATCAAGGGAAGGGGGTAGCGGTTCCGGATTGTGATCTTGTTGAGTTCCCTATAGTCATTGCAAAGCCGCAACTCCCCCGATTTCTTCTTGACGAACAGAATCGGTGCCCCGGCCGGGGATTGGGAGGGCCGAATGAACCCCTTCCGCAGATTCTCATCCAGGAAATCTCGGAGAGCCTGTTGCTCTGGTTCCGAGAGAGGGTAGAGTCTCCCCCGCGGGATTGGGGCTCCCGGCTGCAATTCAATGGCACAGTCATAGGGCCGGTGCGGAGGCAAGCGTTCCGCCTCCTTCTCACTGAAGACATCCCAAAATCCGGCATACTTCTTGGGCAGGGTGGCCACATTCTCCACTTCTTGAGCCTGGCACGCCCGGGCCATCATGCAGTGGCCCTGGCAATGGTCAGAAGAAAAAAATTAGCTGTCTCTTGGCCCAGGAGATCTGGGGGTCATGGAGCGCGAGCCACACAATGCCCAGGACAATGGGGAAATCTGGGAGCTTGGTTACAAGAAAAGAAATGTCCTCTTTATGGGAGCTAGTCCACATCCTGGTAGGGGCTGTATATTGAGTCACAGCCCCCGTTTTCAAAACTCTCCCATCGATAGTCTGGACACCCTTGGGCTCTTGGAGATCAAGAAATTTTAATCCAGCAGACTTGGCATAGTCTGCATCGATGAAGTTGTTGGTGGCCCCCGAGTCTATCATGGCATGGACCATCATCGGCCCCTTCTCGGGTGACCACAGGCTGACCATTACAAGGAACAATTGTCCAGTCTTGGGTTCAGGGGGGAGGTTAGCGACGTCGGCCGAGTGAGCGAACCCTCTTACACCCTGCCGGCCCCTTCCCCGTCGCCTGAAGGGCCTCTTCGGCTTCTGGGGCCCCTCTGAGGGCGGCAGAGGCCCGACGAGTCTTTCCACGCGGTTTCTGGGGGCACTCCTTTGAAAAGTGTCCAGCCCCCCCGCAATACCAGCATAAGTTAAGACGCTGACGCCGTGCCTTCTCCGCCTGGTCCACTTTGGGCCGTACTGTCCCCAACTGCATGGGCTCCGGGTCGTCAGGGCCGGCTGGCGTCGGCAATTGCCGGGGTTGGAACTGCCCGGCCCCCCCTTCCTTCCTCGCCACCGGTTTCTCCAGCACGCCCTTGTCCCACCGCCTCCTGGTCTGCAGTCCAGCTTCCACACGAAGGCTCAGGGCAATGGCTGCCTCAAGATCATCGGGCCGAGGATGTTTCAACATCTCCTGTTGCATTTCCGAAGTCAGCCCCGCAGTGTAGTGATAACGCAACGCCGATACGTTCCACTGTACCTGGGCAGCCAGGACTCGAAAACGGGAAATGTACTGGGACAGGGATAGATCCTTGATCGTCAGCCGGGCCAAATCCCTCTCAGCCAGCTCTTCATTCACGGGGGCCCCCCATGTCGCCCGGATCGCGGCTAGGAAAGCCCGCAGCGTGTTGGTATGGGGGGACTGGGCCCGGATCAACGCGGTGGCCCACGTTGCTGCGGTCCCTTCCATCAGGTTGTAAACAAACACCACCTGGGCTCGATCAGTGGCGAACTCGTTGGGGCGCTGCTCCAGGTATAGTTCCACTTGGCAAACAAAGACCTCCACCTGAGCCGGGTTGCCATTGAAACGGGCCGGTGGGCTCACCCCCGGGTGCCGTCCGGCCCGGGTACGTAGCTCTCCCAATTCCTGCTGCATCGCTTGCACTTGGGCATCCGACAAGTTAGCCATGGCGACCACTGTCGTGGAGCGCTTCTTGCGGCGTCCCGAGCGGCGTCCCGTGGTGTGATAAGGGGTTCTTGGAGTTCTCCGGCCAGCTGTCACGATCACGGACTTACCGGCCCCTTAATCACACACACAGAGACGTACTGAAGGCTAACTACTTTATTGAGTAAATACAGTTCAAAGATAATGTCCAATAATGATGAAAAAGCAATCCAAAAGGTTAGAAGTATCAATGTCCAAAAGAACTTAGCAATAGGCCAAAAGCTTAGCAAGGCACCACAATGCTGTGGCCAGGAACAAGACAAGGCTTCCCAAAGCTTTGGGACAGGAACAAAGGCAAGGCTTGATGACCACTAGCTAGCCAGCTCGTGATCCCCAACTCCGTCTCACGCCTATCCAGTAGCGACGTGGCCGGAGAACTGAGGATGCGTTCCCACGGATCCTATACTTAATCCTTCGGCCGAGGCCCCCGACGCTCTAGGCTTCTTCGTCTCCAATCTCTGCTCACGGACCTCGGTCGGTCTAGGACCCTAGACCAAGCCCTCCTAGTAGACTCAATGTCCCGTCTCCTATCGAAAGTTCGACCTTGCCTCTCAGCAGCTGTGTCGCTATCTTCCTGAGAACTTTCCTCCCTAGCACTTTCCCACTCGGCTTCGTCCATGTTTTCACTTTCAAGCTCTTGGGAATTCCTCCCCCCGGGGTGTTCATAACTCCCTTCGCTGCTTCCCATCTCCACCTGGTGATCGGAATCTATGCTAGGCCCAAACATCATCTCATCCCATGCCAAGCTCTCTGTGGGCGAACGAGGCCCATCCGAAGGGCCCTGTGCTTCACCCCAGTCATCTAGCTCATCCTCTGAATCCACATCTGCTGCTGCAGGCCCTAATGCTAATGGAACCCCAGGACCTATTCCCTGCCTTCCAGGCACAAACGAGAACTGCTGTGCTACACCAAATCAGAACAGTTGGAGGGCATAGATTACAGTAACCTCAGAATTCTTCAGAGGTTTAGCAAAGCAACATACATTAAGTCTCCAGAACATTCCTGAAGTTTTCTCTAGATGTGCACATAATGTTCTTCTTAGCGAGAGGGTTATTCCTATAGCCAATGCTGTAGTGCCTCCTACATTAAAAAACATGAGAAGTAGCTTCAAAAAATTAATGTTAGCAAGTTTCATTTAAGTTTTTATCCTATAGATACAAAACTGTGTTGTGTTTTATCTTATTCCAAGTTGCAGTGACTTCTGAACTCCAACACTTATTGGATTCCCTTCACCATTTTTTAAAATGGGTATCTGATCTGACAAATTTTTTGCTTTGTGGAAGTGAATGTATGTTGTGTCTGATCTTCTTATCAGTTATTTATTTTCCGTAGAAGAATTCTGTACTGACTGATAGAGCAACATTTTATATGGTTTATATTAGAAATAAAGAAAGATCACTTTGGTCCCCATTTTTTTTCGTGTATTTTATGAATTCAGTTAAAATTCATGTCCAATTAATTAAACAGAATTTTTTGTGAAGAAGACATTCATATATTATTAGTTCAGAGCCTGAACTCATGTAGTATACATAGGCTGGCATACTGTTAATCAGTTATGATATTGTGAGTTTGCAGCTGGATCGTATTTTCATTGGTAATTATGGCCCAAATGCCACAATTGCAAATGGCATTGAAACCCACCTTAACAGCTAGTCACCCATCTGTGCCAATGCCAAGTGGGTTTTGTGAATAACATGATCACTCCCTTCCTCCTACCAAGTGAGGCTAGGTCCCCTTCCACACAGCTGTATAAAATCCACATTAACTTGATTATATGGCAGCAGGGCCGTAGCCAGGATTTTGATTCGGGGAGTTTGGTTGGGGGGCTGAGCCTGGGTAGAAGAGGGTCTACCCTAGCAAACCTTTTGTATTGTTATCCCAATAACCCTATGAATGTGGGATATAATGAGCATGGTGATCAGATCATGATATGAATAAACATAACTGTTGTGGTACAGAGCCGGACGTGGCTGAGTCCAGGAGTTAAAAGATAACAAAAGTTTATTTAACAATAACAGTTTAAATAATGTACCAGTAAGGCCTTCTTGCAGACCACCCTGAGAATTTCGAGGGGGGGGGGCTGAAGCCCCCTAAGGGCCCCCCCCCCTGGCTACATGCCTGTATGGCAGTGTGGACACAGATAACCCAGTTCAAAGCAGGTATTGTGGATTTTCTGCTTTGATATGCTGTGTTATATGGCTGTATGGAAGGGTCCTAGAAGGAGCAGAATCAAGGAAACCTGCAGGAACCTCTTCCAACTCTTCACTGCAGTGTCACTTGCGGACAGGAGAGGGCTGGTCACATCGTTCTGCAGTGCCCCATTTGTCAGCAGAGCATGGCCTGATGGGGAGTCTAAGTGTAGCTATGACATCATGCCCGATGCTGGATTTTATGTAAGTGGCTTATAAATAATTTGAAAATATATGTGTATAACTACACTTGATATGTGCTTGAAGTGATGTGTGCAAAGCTTATGCCTTGTATGTGCAAATATTTTTGGTCTGTGTGAAAAGGGCAGATGTGACTATGGCCCCTTGCTGTTACCCTTTTGGTATAGTTAATGACTTGGAGATGGTCTGGTGCAGGGATGGGGAATGTCCCACCCATGGGCCGAATAAAGTCAATCAAGTCATTTGGTCTGTCTCTGTGGTACCTGCAGCTGCCCCCCGCTCTCTCCCTTGCTCACTGTCCTCTCTTCTGATCTGCACAAGTTGCGACTAGTCGTGAGGAGTGGTTTTCCCACCTGCCTTCCTCCTTCAGTTGTACTCAGCTCTTCTGGAGATGTGACTGGAGGGAGGCACCCTAACCCAGATGAAGGAGGAACTGCACTCCAGACAGACTTCCCACCATCTGCTCAACCAGATACCTCCTTGCCTGTCTGCTCTGCCTCCCTGCCTGGTGGCCACAATGCCCTTCTACTTCTTCAGGTGGGTTGCAATGCTGCCTGAAAAGTTGCCAGAACTTCCAAAGCCAGGCCCATTTGGGTGACTGCCTCCTCCAGCAGCTTGAGTATGGCTTCCCTCCCCTGGGCTGCTTGACCCCCACAACCGCCAAGACTTCCTTTCCCTTCTCCTACCCAGAACCCCCCCCCCCTCTAATTTTTATGGTCTGTGAAAGATTGTTTAAATATTCAAATAGCTCTTGAGAAAAAAAAAGGTTCCCTACCTCTGGTCTGAGGAGATGAAACCAATGATGATGCACACATGGAATGAAGCCAATTGAGTATACACAATTGTTCTCTTTCAGGTCCAGAGAGCATTGTGTAACATCTCTGGAAACTACATAATATCTTACAATGGGGAGTATACAAGTTTGAGCCAGTTTGGCAAATTCACCATTCAATGGCAGTAAACAAGACAGTTAAGCACTGATTGTTCACCTAAATGCAACAGGGAGAAATTTCCTTGTCAACAGGGGTTTTTGTAGGTGACACAGAGAAGCTAAGGAGCAATGACAACACATGCTGATGAGCAAGGAAAGGGTGATGGCTCTGGTGGCCAGTATGGGTTCAACTGGATTGAAACTGTGAGACACTCCAGTAAATTCCAGAGTATCCCCTAACTTTGGTCATTAGTACCAAAAGGGTTACGAATCAGTTTTTGGTCAACTTTAGATTCAGTTTGGTTATTTGAGGTGTTGATTCAGAAAATTGCATTGGATAGACCACATCAGCTCTAGTTTCTGATACAGAATATATGCCATCCAGTAGTCGCCATCAGCTCGCCCACAGAAAATAATATTTAATAATATAGAGCTGATGAGGTCTATCCAAAGCTATTTTCTGAATCAGCATCCCAAATAACCCCAGAAACAGGTCTGAAAACGAAGACACCAAGGCACTCCCGCTTCCAGGTACCATATGGAACAGCTCCACTCAAGGGGAAGGAGGAGGAGGAGAAGCAGTAGAAAGGAAGTTTGTTGTCACAACTTTCGTGGGTAGTCATCCTCTCCCCTCTCGACATCGCTGTTGCCTTGGCACTATAAGAGGGTTTCACGAGACCAGTCACTCTTATTGCAACGGTGTAGTAACTATAAGGCCACAGACCATATTTTAGTTCTTGCAGACCACGTCCGAAGGTTGGGAACCACTGTTCTATTTGGAGTGAGTCCAGTACTATGTAAACTTGATGCAACATTTGAGACTCAGTCATATTTGTATTTAAGAGAACTGACTACTTTGAATTTCCAAAACAAATACAAACAAATAACAGGTAAACATTCAGCAATGCAGGATATGGACAAGGCACAAATGACACTTAACCTTTAAAAGGGAAAAAATGTACTTATAAAGGAGGTTCCAACTGAGCTACAGAAAACACGCCTATCACTACCATCAACACAAATCTCAAGTATTCCATAAGCATGTGCATACAGGCACTTTCATAAAACATCAAGCTCTGTTCAATTATTGTGTGTGCTTGAAGTATATCTCTCTCCCATACTGGGCTTGTATTTCTCATTCAACTCCAGAAGAGAAAAAACAAGCATTTTGACCAGATTAAGCAGCAGGTGGAATCTTTGCAAATAATTCTTCCCTCCTTCCCTTTAAAGGCATAAAGGAGCTTAAGGAACCCCAGTGGGAAGTACCTTAAAAATTATTTCATTCTGAAGACACCAACGCAATACTTATTATTAATGTCTCAGCTGAGATTTATAGGTCATTTCTCAGTATGGTGAAGAAGGTGACATCTAAACAGTCCGTAATTTACCCCCCCAAAAGAAGGGGCAAATAAGATGTTTAAATGATAGTGACGTCTTTCAGAGAAATATAATATTCTTCATCCATAACTAACAGAGGATTATGGAAGAAGATACAGCTGGCAGAATAAATAGCCTGGATGAGACCATCTAGCAAAACTGGTTTCCCAAAGGATTAAGGGAGAAAAAACAATAGAAAGATGCTGATGATAATCCTTATAACCAATACTAGGAGATTGAGTTTGTCAAAATAAATTTATAACTCGCATCTGCTTTAGCAAAAATTGCTAGGATTTTGAAGATTTGGGCAAGGGAAGGATGACTCAGAGAGGGAGTCTTTACATAAGAAAAGGCAAAGTGCCACCTTTGGGTCACATGTGATCCCCAAGGCTATTTTCATAGCCCCTAGCACGTCTTCTGATCACTAAATGATAAATAACGTTCTCCTTCTCTAGAAGTGGCAATTCACTTTCCAAAAGGTGCACTGTTTAACATATTGAAAACTATATTTTGAAAGCAGAAATGGACTTGCAGTTCAGTTTCTTGTAATTGGAGGGTGCAATTTTCAGCTGTCTGTGGGCGTCTTGGAGCATCCCAGGAACAGAAAATTGTCCTTAGAGGTCACTGCAGTTGCCTGTCCTCCCCTCCCTCCACCCCTCCAATATTATGCCTTCCTGAAGTCCCATTTCATAATTCATGATCAGCTAACATAATGCTCCACTTTCGAACAATTTGTATGACCAGGAAGTTCTTCCCAAGGGTCAGGTGAAATCTATTTTCCTGTAACTTGAACAACTGAATAAAGTCCCACATTATCTGCTTTGAACTGGGACATATGGCAGTGTGGACTCAGATAACCCAGTTCAAAGCATATATTCTGGGTTATATGGCTGTGTGGAAGGGCCCTGAGTCCTAGTCTCCAGGGCAACAGAAAACAAGTCTGCTTCCTTAACCTTAGAACATCCTTTCACATATTTAAACATTGCTCTCATGCCTCCTCTCAGATGTCTCTTCTGCAGGCTAAACATGCCCAGTTCTGTAAAGACACTCCTCAGAGGGATTCATGGTCCAGACCTTTGATCATTTTAGTTGCCCTCCTTTGGACACTTTCCAGCTTAGAATCAATATCTCTTTTGAAAGGGGTGCCTAGAATTGGACCAGCATTTCAGATGAGGTCTAACCAAAGCAGAATAGAGAGGCACCACTACTTCCCTCAACCTAGACACTAGACTCCTTTTGATGCAGCCCAAAATCCCATTCATTTATTTAGCTGCTGTATCACACTGTTGGCTTATGTTCAACTTGTTGTCCATGAAGACTCCAAGATCTCTTTCACGTGGGCTGTGGTCGAGCCAGGGTCCACCCAACCTGTTTCTGTGTCTTTTTTTTTCTACCTGCAGTTCTCCTTGTTGAAACTCATTTTCTAAGTTTTGGCCAGCTCTCTAATCTGTTAAGGTCATTTTGGATTCCAATCCTGTATTAGCTATCCCTCCCAATTTGGTGGTGGTTGTTATTATTGTTATTTATTGTTTTATCCCACTCTCACCTCCTTGTACATGCAATTTATACAGCAAACAACAGAAGTTACATTTTAAATATAAATCTCAGTCTTAATTTTTTCCACTCCACATCATAGCACATTCTCGAAATAATTCCTAACTGGTTCCCACATCCTCTTAATTATTGTAACCTTTTCAATTTTATCTATATTGCTCCATTTGCAATTTGTTGTTTCCACCTTTAACATATTAACTATATATTTATACCAATTAGTCAGTGTTCATTTTGTTTTCTCTTTCCAACCCCTCACTAAAACAATTTGTGCACATGCTATTAATTTGTCAACCAGTTTTTCTTTTTGTACATTCTTCACTCCCGTTATCCTTGCATGTAGTACATTTCTATTAACTATTACCATTTGTAGATGTAACATTCTATTGATTTCTCCTTCACTCATTCTCCAGTATTCTTGCACTTGATCGCATTCCCATATCATGTGTTTAAACACCCCTCTTTGTTCCTTTCTCCCTGGTAAAAAAAACCCTGAAGGAGTTCTGTACCATTTTTGTAACATTTCCCTTCTTGCTTCCCGTAATACAGTGGTTCTCAACCTTCCTAATGCCGTGACCCCTAAAAACAGTTCCTCATGTTGTGGTGACCCCGAACCATAATATTATTTTCGTTGCTACTTCATAACTGTCATTTTGCTACTGTTATGAATCGTAATGTAAATATCTGATATGCAGGATGTATTTTCATTCACTGGACCAAATTCGGCACAAATACCCGATATCCCCAAATTTGAATACAGGTGGGGTTTGTGGGTTGTTGATTTTGCCATTTGGGATTAATTGCTGGGATTTATAGTTCATCTACAATCAAAGAGCATTCTGAACTCCACCAATGATGGAATTGTACCAAACTTGGCACACAGAAGTCCTATGACCAACAGAAAATACCGGGAGGGTTTGGTGGGCATTGACCTTAAGTTTTGGAGTTGTAGTTCACCTACATCTAGAGAGCACTGTGGACTCAAGCCATGATGGATCTGGCCCAAACTTGGCATGAATACTCAATATTCCCAAATGTGAACATTGGTGGAGTTTGGGGAAAATAGTCTTTGACATTTGGGAATGGTAGTTGCTGGGATTTATAGTTCACCTACAATCAAAGAGCATTCTGAACCCCATCAACAACTGACTTGGACCAAACTTCCCACACAGAACCTCCATGACCAACAGAAAACATTGTGTTTTCTGATAGTTTTCAGTGGCACCTCTGACACCCCCTCCCCCACACACACACACACCAGGGTCCCAACCCAAAAGTTGAAAAACACTGCCTTAATACATTCTACTTTTCTTTTGATATATTACTTGTTTCCCTTTGGATGTCTTCCCTCTCAATTTCCATGTCCATTCCTACATGTTTATCCCTCCCAATGCAAACTTGATAAAAATGCCCTCTCAGCCTTTATTTAAAGCACTTGCGATGGCCCAGCTAGGCTTGGCCTATTTGTATTAAAGTTGGGTATTTGCACCCTATGCATGTTTGCTAGGCCTCATCACAGTTAGCAGGCCTCATTTTTGTTTCAAGGCCTCTTTACAGTTTTTAGCCTAAGATTATTGGTTTCCTCGGTGGGAGGGGCTTATCACCTCAGATTTCCCCTCCAATTTTTACCTCAGGTTTCCCTCCAATTTCTGGAGGTATAAAAGGGAGAGGCCATTTTGTTTTACTTCAGTGGCCACCAGGGATTTGACACTGCAGGGACATGTGGCTGAGTCTGGGGGGCTTCAGGATGAAGATAAACCTTTGTTGTGTTTGGTCACTTAACCAATTACAAATCCACGTAACAGTAGTATTATCTAGCCCAGGGGTGCCCACACTTTTTCAGCATGTGAGCTACTTATAATAAAAGCAAGTCAGAAAGATCTACCGAGAGAGAGAAGCAGGGCGGAGCAGGGGGAAGGGGGTGGGGCTTAGCATGGCCTGGTTCCACCCCCTCCCCTCTGGCTTTAGCGCTTCCACAGCTTCTGCAGGCTAGAGGAGGGTAATGCCAAGCCAGTGGTGGCATAGATAGCCACTACTGGCTTGGCATTACCCTCCTCTAGCCTGCAGAAGCTGTGGAAGCACTGAAGCCAGGGGAGGGGGCGGGGCTTGGCGCGGCCTGGCTCCGCCCCCTCAGGTGCGCCCATCCAGCTGGGATCGACCTCCTTCGGTCCCGGGATCAACCAGTCGATCGCGATCTACCTAATGAGCACCCCTGATCTAGCCCATATTTCACCAGCTTGTTTGCAAGATCATGGGGGACCTTGTCAAAAGCCTTACTGAAATCATAAGCTATATCCACAGCATCCTTATATCTACTAAGTGTGTAACCCTATAAAAAAAGAGGTATGATGAGTCTGGCATGAATTGCTTTTGAGAAACCCATATTGACTTTTAGTGATCACAGCCTTCTTTTCTAAGTGACGACTGACTGCCTTCTTAATGATCCGCTCCAGAATCTTTCCTGGTATTGATGTCAGGCTGACCAGATGATAATTCTTTGGGCCCTCTTTTTTCCCTTCTTAAAGGTATGGACACCATTTGTCCTCTTGCAGTCCGCGGAGGCTTCACCTGTTCTCCAAGAATCCTCAAAGACTTTTGCCAGTGGTTCTGAAATTACTTCTGCTAGTGTTTACATTTTACTTGCTATTTAATCATGCTTGTCCTGTTAGTTCCAGTTCTTGAAAAGCTGGGATATCAATTAAATCAAATCAATAGATGGATGGATGGAACTCGGGCAGATAACACCGAGAACACAGAAATGCTGGACCACTCTAACAACTACCATGTCAGACTGAGAGAGAGAGAAACTTTGAAAGTAATGAACCCCCCTTCAAAGGGAGATGCTTGCTTTATTGCCTGCTTGTTTTTACACATTCCTGATGCTGCTTGTTATGTAGTGTGAATAAGCCAAATAGATAGCCTTACAAGGGAGACAAAGGACCATAACTCATTATACCTGTGTGATCACCTATAACCAATAGAAAGTTATAAAAATACGTAGTGTGTGATGTAGATGCTTGAAAAGGTATAAAATGAATTTACCTGCGTACTTGTTTTTGCAGCAGTCTGTTTTGGTGTGTTTGAATAGACACATTACTGGCCGACCAAACTGATCAGTTTGCTAATTAAAGTGTTTTTGCTTGGATTTGTTGGACTCTGTGTACTCTCTAAGATAAGGGATTCACTCTCCACTTGGTATCATCTTACAAGACTACACAGACAAGCCATTGAAATCCAACAGCATGTGGACAATTTCAACAGAAAGGGGAAAACCATGAAAATGAACAAAATCTGGCTATCAGTATTTAAAAATCTCTAAAATCAGGACAGTAAATAAAAAGTAACACTTATAAAAACAGAGGAATTCCAGACAAAAATCAATCAAGACCAGCTAAGACCTCCCAACAAAATATCCCCCAGGCAGCAATCAGCCAGGCTTTGAAGCTGCAAGGCCATTAAATGATAAGCAAGGTAGCCAATTGCACATTCACAGTTGCCTCAAGCAGACAAGAGTTCTTTCTCCCACCCTGGACATAATTCCACAGATATATAAACCTCACTTGCCTAGTTTCCAACAGACCTCACAACCTCTGAGGATGCCTGCCATAGATGTGGGAGAAACATCAGGATAGAATGCTTCTGGAACATGGCCATACAGCCCAGAAAACTCACACCAACACAAACTGCATTTGATTTGCAAAATCTTTACAAGAACTCCCCTCATCTACCTGCCATAACATCAGCAAACAGGCTGAAGGGCCACGTGGAATTTCAAATCATTTCTGTATATTTTAAGTCACTTTTTAATATTTGCTCTTCAACCAATTAATACGTGGGGAGCCTGTGGATAAATACATTAGCATTAACTATAATCTACTCTGGTTCTTTTCTTAACACAGCACAGAATTAAAGAGCCATTAAAACACCATCAAAATGTTCCAACACATTAGTGAGATGCTGGATCGTAATGCACCATACAGATGTATTTGTTTAAGATCCAGGGACAGTCTTGGCAATTAGCTATCATAGCAATCTTTAACCGAGAGTCTAACAAAGGCAATATGCTAAAGCAAAAAAACAAAAAAACAAACAAAAAATACAAAACAAAAGGAATTAAATTAATTTGGTCCACACAACTGCCTCTCCAGACTGATTCTATATTCTAGTTGATGGTCTTTATAAAGTGACATTTCCTGGAAAGTCAAAGGAACAGTTGCTGTTGCATGTATAAGGAGGAAATCAACTCATTTGAAACGTTAATTTCAGAAATATGAGAACAACTGAATGGTTGGAGAGAGTTCTTATGGGAATTGCTTTCCTCTCGTGCTTCCATTTGGATCTATCTGTTTACATCCCTCATCAGCTGTTTGGGGATTATAAAATGAGGATAAGCACTGGAGCAGTCTACACCAACATATTCCAAGGAACTCTGGTGTTTTTTTTGGAATGCAGGGATATATAGTACTCTGTATCAGCTCATTTTTCACCCAATTGTGGATTTTAAGCAAACCTTTTTATCAGGTGTTTTTCATGCCTTCCCACGATCCAGCACACATTTTCTGTGCATGTCATCTAGCCATCTCTACCCATCCCTCCCGCTTTATCCCACTTCCTTCTGGAATTTAAGGCCTGTGTAAAACGGGACAAGGTTTCTGCATCATTAGGAGAGGTTTGCCATTGCCTCCCCTGGTGGCTTAGAGAATGTGACTTGGCTAAGGTCACCCCATGGGTTCCCACAATTGTGTAAGAATTGTAACCCTGGTCCCTCGGAGTCCTGATCCAACATTCAAACTACTATACTATATTGGTTCTATAAGAACACACTTAGATGGTTGTTGGCTTCCTCCAACAAGCCCTGGCCTGACAAATACCCATTTCAGCAGGGGCATAAGAAAATGGTGAGCTTTTTGTGCAAGGTGGCCATAGCATAGAGATGATAATGCATTCTCTTTCTGCTATGACCACAAAAGAATATATGCAGGCATCAGGTGGACTTTTGCCTCTGTTGCACCACCAGAAGAACACCTGCCATTATGGCATATATTAACATGGTTCTTGTTTCTTTGATTCTGAATGTTATCATATCATTTTTTTAAATTTTTAGTGCTTGCAAGGAAATGTACATTTCATTCTCCATTCATCTCGCCATATAAAAAAAGATCATGTATGAAGAATGGAAGGAAGTGACTAACGGGAGCTAGCTACAGGGAGTGGTCAACCCCTCTGTCTGGTCCCAATTCAAGGTGCAGGTTATCACCTACAAAGCACTAAATGGTTCGGGACCTGCCTATGTTCACAATTGCATCTTCCCCTAAGAGCCAGCACGCACCCTGAGATGATCTGGGGAGGCTCTTCTCACACTTCCGCCACCGGCTCAAATGCGGTTGGTGGGGACGAGGGAGAGGGCCTTCTTGGTGGTGGCCTCCTGGCTTTGGAATTCCCTCTCTAGGGAGATCAGAAAGGCTCCCACCTTGTCGACCTTCCGCAGGGAATTAAAATGAAAAAGTTGGATGTTCCGCCGTGCCTTTGATTAGGCAGTTTCACCAGAGAACTATTTGGGTCCTATTCTAAGCCCCTGCACTTAGGTTCGGCCTTCCTTTCGGTAACCTCTACACCAAAAGGAGGTTTAATGTATGGATATTTTAGAGTGCTTTATGTGTTTTAATGTGTTTTATTGTGCATTGCCCTGTTATGACCCACCCCGAGCCTCCCGAGAGTGGCGGCCTAGAAATTCGACAAATAAATAAATAAATAAAATTTCTCTAAGGCTATCCCCTCTAGGCCCTGTTCATTTGAATTTGCACTTTTTATCGGCTCCATCTAGGAATCCTTGCACTAACTTGAGCCCGAACCCAGCTTCGCCTTTTATCTCAGCCATAAGATTGTTTTATGATGATGGTTTGTGACTGTGTTATGTTTTTATTAATTGATTTTAATGTGTTCTGTTTTTACCTATAATCTTGGGCTTGACCCCTTATAAGCCGCCTGAGTCCCCTTCAGAAGATGGTGGTGGGGTATAAAAATAAAATTGTTGTTGTTATTATTAGAAAGAATCATCTAGGGAGAACAGAAAAATGTAGGTCAAGCTGGTAGGAATAATATACAGTGTTCCCTCACTTATTGCTAGGGTTAGGTTCCAGGACCTCCTGCAATAAGTGAAAAACCGTGATGTAGGGATACTCTATTTATTTTAATATGTATACATTATTTTAGTAGTTATACACTATTTTAAGTCTTTATAAACTTAAAATAAAGTGAAGGAAAGGAAGGAAAGGCTCTTCAAGGCTGGAGGGAGGGAGGGAGGGAGGAGGGAGGAGGGAAAGCGCCTTGGAGAGCGGCGGCGGCAAAATCCCATAAAACAGCAAAAATACCATGATATGTATTTTAAATTAATATTTTTTGAAATCCGCGAAACAGCGAGTCCGCAATAAGCGAACCGCAAAGTAGCGAGGGAACACTGTAAAGAAAATGAATGCTCAGAAGGAGTTGAGACTGGCTGGACAAGCAAGGAGCAACAAAAAGAATTTTTCATATACATTTAAGCGAAATAAGGATGACTAAGGAGACAATGAGGCCACTCTTGAATAAGGATGGTAAAATCCTGACAGATCACAATGACAAGGCAGACCTACTCAATATTTATTTTGCTTCTGTTTCTCCCAAACAGTGAACTGTATGCTTTCATGCAGCAGCAGAGAGCTTGGCAAGGGATCTGGATTTGCAAATTAAGAATGTGTTAGTTAGAAATCACCTAGCTAACCTAAACAAGTTCAAATCTGCAGGGTCACATGAACTGCATCCCTGAATGCTTGCAGATGAACTTTCTGAACTTTTTGCCATCACTTTTTGAGAGAACAAGTGAGTTTTTAGAGGACTGGAAAAGTACAAATATTGTTCCTCTCTTCCCAAAAAAAGACAAAGAGGAAGATAGTGAAAACTACAGGCCAGTCAGCAAAACCAGGAAAAATATGTACTTGGAGATTATAAAGGAGTCTTTCTACAAGTATCTCAATAACAATGCACTCATCAATAGAAGTTGGCATGGAATTGTCAAAAACAAATCCTGCCACACTAATTTGATACATTTTTTTTAGTTCTGTCACTTGTTTAGTAGATATTGGGAATGCTGTCAATGTTGTTTATTTGGATGTCAGCAGAGGGTTAATGCAGTTCCCTATGCTATTTTTATTAGCAACTTGATGAAATGTGGAATTGATGGCAACACTGTCAGATGGATCCATCATTCTTTGGAAAACCATGTTCAACAAAGCCTGAGTTTCAAACTGGAAAGATGTCTCAAATAGAGTGCCTCTGGGTTCTGTCCTGGCCCCAACACTAATCAATATTTTTATCAATGACTTAGATGTCTGATTCCTGGGAATCTTTATCATGTTGGCAGATAACACAAATGAGGGAGGGATAGCTAACACAATGAGGGAACACAGATTAAAGGGAACTTGATAAACTCAAAACTTGGGCTGAATCTAATATCATGAAATTCAACAGAGGGCCCATCCAGACAGCCCCTTCTGCAATAAAAAGGGGGCAGTCCTGCATTAATTCGGCACAAAATCGTCCCCCCCCCCCGGCTCTTCTGGCCTATCATTTCTACATGCAGGGAAAGCTTGCTGAGGCTAATGGAGGACAGGAAAGTTTTTACTACTTTTCTAAGGGGTCTGGGGGCTTGGAGGTAGGGCCTCCGGATGTTCTCTCGGGTTAGTCCCAAGAGAACATCTGGACACCCATGCTTGAAAGCACGTGTTTTCTGGCTTGGGTACAGACAGGCCTCCACAAACATCCACGTTTTTTTTAACACTGATGTTTGTGGGATAAAGGGCTGTCTGGAACCACCCAAAGACAAATGCAAAGTTCGACATTTAGGCAACAAAAATAAAATACACACTTACAGAATATGAAACACAGCAATACATATAGAAAGGACTTCGGGACTATTGTTAATTATAATTGACAGGGAAGGCAAGTAGCCAGCATTGATAGAACCATTGTTTCTATGACAAAGCAAGAAATAGTCCTGCTACATTCTGTACTCAAGCCTTGTGTGGAGTACTGTGTTCTGTTTTAATGCTTCTAGAAGGATCATGATAAGTTGAGGTGGGTTTAGAGAAGCAGTGATACACAAGCAATAAATTTACCACACAGGTAACTGGAATACACAAGTATAGACTTCACAATAGCAAAGATAACAAAAATATAATGTGTATTGAATGACAAATACAATACACATTATTGTATTTGGGTCCATGGAATTTCCTATGATGGGGCCATGTTATCGCACGATTATATTATTTCCATGAAACGCCTTCTTATATAGCACCTGGCCGCTTGATAAAGCCGTTTATCGGCGAAACGGACGGGCCCACTGCAGCTGAAGCCGTTGCGGCGTGCCCGGCGTTTCTCTGGCACTGGGGACTGCTGCTTGTGTATCTCTCCAGCGGAGCCCCCTCCCAGGACGACGTGAGGGGCTCGGGTTACCAGTCACAGCGCATTGTGCGCTTTGCTCCAGGCAAACAGCCTTTGTGAGCAGGATTTCTAGGCATTTGCCTTGGCCGCTAATTACAGGCTTGGATCACGCCGGGAATATTCCACCCGTTTACCTCATTGCTGTGATTCCCATCCCCGCAAACTGTGTTTCCCCATTGAGCTGCTTCACCTCAGCTCCTGGAACTCCGCCCGGTGACTACACTGCGCTCCATTCATTGGTATTTTCACCCTCTATATTGTTACTGCGAGCGCCGGGGGGCACTTATGTCACTGCCCCCTCACAGTTTGTACCTTGTGCTTTGTCATTCAATACACATTATATTTTTGTTATCTTTGCTATTGTGAAGTCCGGGTTTAGAGAAGCACAACAAGGATGATGGTAACAGGTTGGAGAACAAAATGTATGAGGAAAAGTTGGATGTATGAGGAAAGGTTGAAGGAACTGGGCATCTTCAGTTTGTGAAGAGAAGACAGAGGGGCAACATTAATTTACACTCTTTAAATATCTCACGGGCTGACACAATGAGATGGGACTGCCTCATAGGGTAGAACCGGGTGCAATGGTTTTTATGTTACAGGAGAGGAGATTTCAAATGAATATTAGAAGAAAGTCTTAACAGTAAGAGTGGTTTGACAATTAAATCAATTTCCTAGATAGGTGGTTGGGTCTCCCTTAGACAGTTACATGCTGGGGATGCTTTAGCTGGAGATCCTGCATTGAGCAAAAAGCTGGACTAGATGTGCCATGAGGTCCCTTCCAACTCTATGGTTAATAAATGACTCTTTTACTCAAGTAAGTAAGTGTTGTTGAGCACACTCTGTGGAACATGTGGTAGTTCTGGTGTTTAGATTTTAAGATTCACCAGCAAGGCATCCTCAGTGGGTCACCTCAAACCCGAACATGTTGGTGGAAACCTCTCATACCTAAATGACAGCATTGCTTGTCATGGTAGTTGTGCAAGCTCAATGGGGTCTCTGAATGCAATTGCCATTTTTAAAAACAGTGCACCCACCAATACTGTATGATAGGCTGGAGGATTCATGGAAAGATTTTACAGAATGGATTGCTGGTCAAGATTGAGCAATGTTCTTGTTAACAGAGCCTCCATGTGCAGACATAGTATTAATCTGGGCAAAGCTGCTTGAGGCAAACAAAACCGATCTTGGCTTCCTGATTTGCTAGTGGCCTTCCCACTAAAATCAGATTAGTCACTATGGGAAACCAGATGCTGTCTTAGGTAGGACTTTTGATTTGATCCAGCAAGCCTCCTATTATGTAACAGCAAGGAGGCTGGTGGTTCATCTGGAGATGTTTGTCTTGCTCTTAGGATTCAAATCACACCTAGCATCATCTTTCCTCTCTCCTCTTGGGCTGGCAGCCATTTTCAGCACGTCAAGGATCATGCCTCAGCCATGCATAACTAATTTCAAATCTTATTTAGCATCAAGTCTCAGAATTAAGAAGCTAAGTGACAGCTGTTTAATTAACTCCTTAAGCTGATTAGACAGCATTACTGCTATCCCCCCAAGGAAGAGTTTATATCTGTCAAGAGAGCCTAAGGCCGCGCTAATGCTTCTGTTTAAATTTAGTAAGCTTCTAAACCAATATACTCTAAAATGTTTGACATCCTTAAGGAGGTGGCCAGATTCAGAAATTCCGACCCACCTCCCTTGCATTAACAGACGCTGCTGTGCAGACGTGTGACCTCACCAAGAATATGTATGCAAAATCCTAGGCCGATTAGCATTGATTTAGCAGGAAAAGCATCCCTCTCTAGTTTTTGTTGTGAAGACAATGGTTTATTTGGTAGAAAAAACCCTTAAATCTAGCCTAAACAAAGAAAATTAGGTTCACATATCACTTGTTTTATCAGTAGCCTCAAACGTACAAACTTGATGTGGCAAGTAGGCATCTGAATAGGATTCCAAATCGGTGGATGACGTTTATTCACCATCTACACTCTGAAATCGACACTGGAGGCTCAAACCCACTAGAACTGGGCTAGTGGGTTTAAAAATGTAAGACCGTCCAGGGAGGCTCTGCTCTCGGTCACACCTTCTTCGCAGGAGGGACTGGTGGGGATGAGAGACAGGGCCTTTTCAGTGGTGGCCCCTTGGTTGTGGAACACTCTCCCCAAGGAAAGTGAAAATGTAGCTATTTGAACAAGCCTTTGGAATCTAATGCAACAGTCAACCGTGGTATTAGACGAAAGTGAACATTGGAATGGCTCAGACAATGATTTATGGACAATGAGACTAACAATGAAGGCATTGGTTTTACATGTTTTATTGAATGGTTTTTTTTCTGAAGTCTTGGCTCTGCCTTCTCCTCTCCTTCGCTTTAGTTCCCCCTGTTTATAGGCTTTCCCAATAGTGTAGTTACCTTCCCTTGTATTAGTTTTTGGGTAGAGCTTAACCCCCCCCCCCCACCAGGGGCCAATCTTAGTTGGTCTATTCTATTTCCCTGTATTAGAGTCCTCCTTTTTTCTTGCTGGACTCCTTTTTCTATAGTCACTAGAGGCTTGGGACATTGTCTGGAAATCCTAGGCCGAAGCAATCTAAATTTAGCAGTATTATTATACCAACAGTCCAAAGAACAACAGAAGCTTTTGGCCAGCCTAAGATTCACAGGAAAGACAGTTTGTACGGCATTGAATGTTACCTGGTTGTAAGCCACCTTGAGTCACCTTTGGGTTTGAGAAAGGCGGGATAGAAATATTGGAGATAAATAAATAAATAGTGGGCCCAAAGTTGATTCTTGCTACTTATGGAATCCTAACTCTTCTAATGGATTTCTTGATAGAGGACTTCATAGGGGCACTAAGAACTGCCCCAAACATAAGATTACGTTGTCCCCTGCTTGGGAAGGATATTCTTAAAAGGCAGCTTATGAATCTTGGGCACAAATTCAATGAAGAGTCCAATTGGTAAAGCACACACTCTGCATGCAGAAAGCCTTATCTTCAGTCACATTTAAATAATTTAAAAAGAGCATCAGTAGATTTCATTGGAAAGACTAAGAGCATATCTACACTACACAGTAGTCATAGTAGCTTGATACCACTTTAACCTCACCAGGTCTTTAAAAAAAATAAAAATAAACAGAGCTTTGGGATTTGTAATGCAGAGGATTGAATTAGCATGAAAGAGGAATGAAGTAGCATCCTGTAGCATAGTATTCCAAATATTTAACCAAACAATAAATCTTAAATTCCTGTAAGATGCAGCCATGACATCTAAAGTGGGATTAAACAGCCGTTAACTGGCCTAGATACACTCCTTACTTGACATCTTAGAAACTGCAGCCCATCAAAATGGATAATATGGATAATATAAACACAGGAAGACCCATGATAGCTCAGATGAAAAATATCTCTCTGACCAGCATTCTGTTTACAGCAAGCAACTGGGTTCCAGGGAAGTCCATTCTGCAATTGAACCGTGCAGTTTTGCACTGCTCTTTAGTCCCTGGCCCTTCTCCTTTGTGATCTTACAGCAGTTCTTCTAGTGCTGTGGTTCCCAGCATTTTTTTTTTAACCAGGGTTCACTTTGACCAGGGACCACTCTCCAACATTAGTACTAAAAGGGTTACAAATCAGTTTTGGTCAACTTTAGATTTGGTTTGGTTATTTGGGTGCTGATTCAGAAAATTGCATTGGATAGACCACATCAGCTCTAATTTCTGATACAGAACATACGCCATCCAGTAGTCGCCATCTACACCATCTACATATACTCACCCACAGAACACCATATTTAGTAATCTAGAGCTGATGTGGTAGTAGTAATCTTTCATGGGTAGTCAGCTTCTCCCCTCCTGACATCCCCATTGCCTGAGCACTATAAGAGGGCTTCGCAAGACCAGTTGCTCTCATTGCTGCGTGGTTTTGAGGCAACAGTGTAGTAATGGTGAGGCCGCAGACCATATTTTCCTTCTTGCAGATCATTGGTGGTCCATGGACCACAGATTGGGAACCACTGTTCTAGTGGCAGTTGGTGACGTCTACTTCAGGCAGATGGTGAATCCACTCTAGTTTTTAGTTTGAATTTCCAAGGAAGTATCCAAGTGCTTTATGCCAAAACCTATCCTCAAATGAGATTCAGAAGCTGGTTAGTTCCTTTCAAGTTTTGACTAAAACCCAGAGTGGACTCAATGTCCTACTGAAACAAGACCTACTAAACACCATGAAATTCTCCCTTCTGTCCAGAATTGAGGAAATACGTCTTGGGGCTTCTACTTCTCACAAAGCCTAGGGGTTTGATAGGCTCATATCCAGTTATTTTGAGTCTATGTAGTACAATGAGGGTGGTGGACATAGTCAAAAGAAAAGGAGATAACACTTGTAAATACATTATTTAACAGGGTCATGTAATAGGCTCAAAACAATAAAAACAAGGCAAATGCAGCATAATGTGATCAATGGCCAATTCCAAATACCCACTACTCCTCCAGCATCTGGTTACACAAATGGATCCCAAGATCCTTGACCAACACTAGGCCTTCTTTCCTGCTTGTCACACCAAAAATATTACAGATTCTGTGATAGCATTACACAGACTCCCCTGTTGTCCAAGTGAAGTGTAAAAATAATTTGAAATCTTCTGCTCCAGGCAACAACAACAATAAATTGGATGTATTTCTCATGGCAGGTTAAAACATAGTTAAAACTTAGAGATAAAACACAAGACCACTAAACACATATATTCAAAACATAGAGCAAAGATTAGGACACTGATAAATCCAAAATTCATAGTTTCAAATATAGAACTTTAGAAAAACTACGTGCACTTCTAGGTTGTGTTTTCCTGATTTCTTAAGTGTTATTGATTTTTCACAATCATTGCTGCTTTTAGAACATCAGCACCTAGTTTTTCTCTCAAAGATCTGTGATGCTGCACAATAAATAATGAAACACAGGCCAAAGGCAGACTTTGTACCATAAATATTGATGATCTTGCTGATATCCAATGCATCTTCTATACATGTTTCTTCTTACAGTACTTCTGTTGACCCTCCTGCTTCCTAAAGACTTTACTGCTGGAGGCCAGGACCTGCCTGAAACATTTTGTTGCCTGGCGTGAAGGACAAGATGGTGCTCCCATGAACAGCAGCCAGCTGTTGAATCTTGTATCACTGTATCCCTATTGCACCCAAGTGCACCAGGTTACCTTAGGGCAGCGTTTCCCTACCTGGGGGTTGCAACCCCAGGGGGGGGGGGTCGTGAGAAGGTGTCAAAGGGGTCGACAAAGAACATCAGAAAAACACAATATTTTCTGTTGGACATGGGGGTTCTGTGTGGGAAGTTTGACCCAATTCTATCATTGATGGTGTTCAGCATGCTCTTTGATTGTAGGTGAACTATAAATACCAACAATTACAACTCTCAAGTGTCAATGACTATTTTCCCCAAACTCCACCAGTGTTTACATTTGGGCATATTTAATATTCATGCCAAGTTTAGTCCAGATCCATCCTTCCTTGAGTTCAGAGTGCTCTCTGGATGTAAGTGAACTACAACTTCAGAACTCAAGGTTCCAGTATTTTGTCATGGGAGCTCTGTGTACCAAGTTTGGTTCAGTTCCATCGTTGGTGGAGTTTGGAATGTTCTTTGATTGTAGGTCAACTATAAATTCCAGCAACTATGACTCCCAAATAACAAAATCAATCCCCCCAACGCTACCAGTATTCAAATGTGGGCGTATCAGGTATTTGTGCCGAATTTGATCCAGTGAACGAAAATACATCCTGCATATTAGGTATTTACATTACGATTCATAACAGTAGCAAAATAATAGTTATGAAAGTAACAACAAAAATAATGTTATGATTGGGGGTCACCACAAGATGAAGAACTGTATTAAAGGGTCACAGCATTAGGAAGGTTGAGAAACACTGCCTTAGGGCCTGCAGGGAAGGCTGTGTGGTACCCTTCATGCTTTTATGCCATCCATCTTTACAGCTGTTGCCTGAGGCAGATACCTGAAGCAGGCACCTGATGCTGCCTTAGAATAGGACCAGCCTTGTGAGAAGCTGGGTCTCCCCATCTTTTTATGGGGACACACAAAGCTGTCGGGAGCCCCTGGTGGCACAGTGGGCTAAAGCGCTGAACTGCTGAACTGCTGAACTTGTTGACCAAAAGGTCACAGGTTCAAATCTGGATAATGACATGAGCTCCCGCTGTCAGCCCCAGCTTCTGCCAACCTAGCAGTTCAAAAACATGCAAATGTGAGTAGATCAATAGGTACCGCTCCGGAGGGAAGGTAACGGCGCTCCATGCAGTCATGCTGGCCACATGACCTTGGAGGTGTCTACAGACAATGCCAACCCTTCTGCTTAGAGATGGAGATGAGCACCAACCCCCAGAGTTGGACATGACTGGACTTAATGCCAGGGGAAAACCTTTACCTTTACCTACAAAGCTGTCATCTTATCGAGTGCCAATGGCAAAGTGGCAGTGATGGCACCCACTCTGTCCTTTTTAAAAAAATCAAAGTCAGATATCAGCCAAGTTCTCAAGTCTCTAGGTTGCCAGGCACCAATTCTTTAGAGATATCAGTAATTAATTTCCAGACACCAAGCTGCAATTCAACAAAGCTCTGCATTATGAATATATAATTGTAAGTTTTCAATAGCTGGTAACCAAAGTGCTTAATTTTTAGGGCATCGTCATCTCCTCCCCCTATTAATAAACAAGCTGGCAGGGCTTTTCTGCATTACTATGAGAAGGAAAGAAAAGCTGCCCAACTTGATAAGGGAAACAATCCTTCCCAGCTTCGTCCTCAACAGGGGGGGAGCGGGGAAGGATCTGGCCTAAAGGTTCACAGATACAACTGTATCTGCTAGCGCTGAACTGCCAAAACTGCTAGGAACATGTCATGGGAAATTAGCAAATCCCAATCAAAATTTCACACGCGTGCGGCCGGTGTAGCAGCTCCCCCGAGTGATGGGCTGGCATGTTGGATCTTTTGATTTGCAGGCCCACGGTTAACCAAACCAAATGTGAAAGCCGAATGCCCCCAGGGCTTGTGTAGTCGGCAGAGAGAGGAAGTGAGATGGGAGGGAGAGATGTCAGACAGTTTAAAGGGCTTCCAGCAACAAAACGAACGCTTTAGTAGAGGACTTCAAAGGAGGGTTCCCAAAGCTAGCCCTGGTAGTGCAATTGAGCAAAGTATATATTTGCCACTTAATTATGATCTAGCGGTGCCAGCAGGCCTGAATCCAATCTCAGTGACGTTTTTTCTGTGAGTACATTCATGCATCAAAGACTCTGCTACCAATCAGCAAATACATAGGATTTGTAAGGCTGAAATTGCTATGTTTTTTAAAATCCATCCAGGCTTTTGTATTCAAGACTAACTCCAAACTGTGAAAATGTTTCCTTGTCTAAATAGAGCTAGGAAATGTTGTTGTCAACTGTTTGTATATTAACATTACTGGGCATGGTGCTTTGCAGAAAAAGAAAGAAAGAAAAACCAAAAAACAGTTCTCTGCCATCAGCTTTACAGGATAGGGGGATGACCAAGGGGGGAAATTATGATGCCCCTCTACCTTCTCATGCACAACCTTCCTTCTCATCAATCAAAAGCAATCAGTCATCTTAGAGTATGATTGTCTTCCAGAGCGGTGTTTTTCAAACTTTTTTGAGCCACGGCACATTTTTTACATTTACCAAATCCTGGGGCACACCACCAACCAAAATGACACAAAATGATACTCTAACACACTAATACATCTAGTTAATATGTTTTTAAATGTATTTATACACTCAGTGTGAAACCTGGGCCTGTTTCGATGAACACAACATAGATATCCTGGCAGGAATGGCAGAAAGACACACACGAAGGTCTTACTCAACAGCTGGGAGTTATAGTTCACACGCAATCAAAGAGCACTCTGAACTCCACCAATGATGGAAAGGAATCAAACTTCCCACACAGAACTCCCATAACCAAGAGAAAATACTATAAGAGTTTGGTGGGCATTGACCTTGAGTTTTGGAGTTGTAGTTCACCTATATGATGTTTTTATGCTTGTTTTATTTCATATTGCTGTTTTTACCCTGTGTTGTTGTTGCTGTTGTGAGCCGCCCCGAGCCCGCCGGGAGTGGCGGCATAGAAGCCGATTAAATAAATAAATAAATAAATAAATAAATAAATAAATAAATCTATCCAGAGAGCACTGTGGACTCAAACAATGTTGGATCAGGACCAAACTTGGCATGAATACTCAATATGCCCAAATGTGAACACAGATGGAGTTTGGGAAAAATAGATCTTGACATTTGGGAGTTACAGTTTCTGGGATTTATAGTTAACACACAATCAAAGAGCATCCTGAACTCTTGCAACAATGGAATTGAACCAAACTTGGCATATTGAACTCTCATTACCAACAGAAAGTACTGAAAGGGTTTGCTTGGGAATTGACCTTGAGTTTGGAAGTTGTAGTTCACCTACACCCAGAGAGCACTGTGGACTCAAACAATGTTATGTTATGTTGTTGTTTGTTTTCTATCCAGAATCACAATGTTGGAAGGAGGCTCACCACTTTAAGGTCCCTAAAACAGGCATGGGAAAACTTCGGTCCTCTGGGTGCTTTGGACTTCAACTCCCACCATTCCTAACAGCCTGAGGCCCTTTCCTGCTGAACTGGCTGAGGGGGGGAAAGGAAAAGAGCCTGAGGCTGCTAGGAATGGTGGGAGTTGGAGTCCAAAACACCTGGAAGGTCCAAGTTTGCCCATGCCAGCTTTCGACAGAGACCTCTTCCTCCCCCTTCCCCTTCGCGCCCTTTCTTCCCCCTCCTCCCGAACACTTACTTTTTCTTCTCCACTTGGACTTCCTTCTTCCCAGCCTCGCTCTGCTCACTTTGCCTCGCTTTGCTCACACTGCCGTGTGTTCAGGAGGTGAGGGTGGAGGGAGGAAGACGTGGGGCGAGTCTGCGCAGTAGCGCCTGCATGGGTCACATCTTCCTCCCTCCCTCCTCCCCTCCTTAACACGCTCATGCTGCCCCCTCAGATCAAAATGATGGCAGAAGCGGCAGAGCGAGGCTGGGAAAAAGGGAGCCCGAGTGGAGAAGAAAAAGTAAGTGTTTGGCAGGAGGGGGAAGAAAGGGTATTGGAGGTTCCAATTGTTCCAGAGGTAGAGTCTTGGCAGTGGATCTGTCAATTACTGGGAAGACTTATTCTGGATCCACATGGACTTTTACATTGAGGACATAGATTTCCATATGGAAGTTGGTATGGTCCCCAGATGTTGTTGAACAATCACTCCCATCACTTTTGACTATCCACCATGCATACTGGGGATAATAGGAATTGCAACCCAACAGCACTTGTGGCTATGAGGTTGGGAAAAGGTTAAAGGGCATTGTAAAGTCAGACATCTTATACACAGCATCTGGGAGGCCACATAAAATGACATAGTGAGCTAGATTTGGCTCGTGAGCCTTGAGTTTGACACCTGTGCTCTAGTGCAATGTTGTGGCTCTGACCTCTCCAAAGATCGTGGCTTTCACCTCTCCAAAGACTGCATGAACTGAAAAGAATCTATCAACACAGGGTCAAGGTTGGATCCGCCTGGGTTGTATCAACTTGGGTGTCTTAGTCAGAGCAAACCCAAGTGATTTTATCTGCAAAATGGTGAGCAAATTCTTTACAGCATGCTGTTGAATGGTTTACATTATCTCCTTAATTATTCGAACCTTGCACTTTCCACTGGCCCATTTAGGAAGCTTTGTACTTACTTGTACCTGAACCCTGAATCGACTTTATCTCAGCCATAAGATTGTTTTATGATGATGTTTGTTACTGTGTTATGTTCTTATTTGATTGATTTTACTGCATTTTGTTTTTATCTGTATTGGGATTGTTCCTTTGTAAGCCGCCCCAAGTCCCCTTGGGGAGATGGTGGTGGGGTATAAAAATAAAGTTATTATAATATTATTATTATTTTGGGAAAGATTATATCATGTTCCTGACCACCTGAAACAGCTCTGCTAATCAGTTATGCACTGGAACTCACTGCCTCAGAGTCCGGTGGAAGCTCCTTCTTTGGAGACTTAAAACAGAAGCTGGATGGCCATCTGTCAGGGATACTTTGATTGGCTTTTCCTGTATGGCAGAAGAGGGTTGGATTAGTTGGTGTTAGTTAGAAAAGTTTTCATTGCCTTTATTGCAATAGGTTTTCAGATCGATTTATGTCTGTTTGTCTTCACAGTCATTCTAGTTTCTGCCTCACTCTTGGCTGCAGTTAATCCAAAAATATGTCCAATAAAACTTATTAGCTTTAATGTTGTTCTTGTTGTTTATTCGTTCAGTCGCTTCTGACTGTTTGTGACTTCATGAACCAGCCCACGCCAGAACTCCCTGTGGGCTGTCACCACCCGCAGCTCCTTCAGAGTCAAGCCAGTCACTTCAAGGATACCTCCATCCATATTGCCCTTGGTCAGCCCCTCTTCCTTTTCCCTTCCATTTTCTCCAGCATCATTGTGTTAGAACAAAAGAACATAAGAAGAGCCATGCTGAAATCGGGCCTCAGCCCATCTAGTCCAGCATTCTGTGTCACACAGTGGCCCACTAGTTGTACACAGGGATCTCGAGCAGAAAGGAGGGCAAAACCCTCACCTGCTCCCGACCCCCCACAACCAGTACCCGGGGAAAATCCTGCCTGCCTCCATCAACACAGAGGTGGCACTTGGATGTCCATTTCAGTAACTACTGATTCCCTTGGTATCCATGAATCTGTCTAATCCTGCCTTGAAGCTGTCCAGGCTGACAGCTGTCACAACCTCCTCTGGAAGTGAGTTCCATAACCCAATGACCCTCTGGGTGAAGAAATATTTCCCTTTATTAGTCCTAACTTCCCTACCTTGGAGCTTTAGGGAGTGCCCCCTAGTCCTAGTGTTGTGTGACAGAGAAAATATTTTTTCTTTGTTCACCTTTTCTATCCCATGCATGATTTTATACACTTTGATCAAGTCACCTCTTAAACGCCGTCTTTCAAGGCTGAAAAGACCAAGGCGTTGCAACCTGATTTCATAAGGGAGCTGCTCCATCCCTTGGATCATTTTTGTTGCCCTTCTTTGTACCTTTTCCAGTTCCGTTATATCCTTCTTGAGGTGCGGTGACCAGAATTGTACACAGTACTCCAGATGTGGCCTCACCATAGATTTGTAGAGAGGCAATACAACATTTGCCGACCTATTTTCGATTCCCTTCCTGATCATGCCAAGCATAGAATTTGCTTTTTTCACTGCTGCAGCGCACTGGGTTGACATCTTCATTGAGCTGTCCACCAAAACCCCAAGATCCCTTTCCTGGTTTGTCTCTTAGCTTTCCTGTCTTCTCATTATGTATCCAAAGTACTCCATCTTTGCCTCTAATATCCTTCCCTACAGTGAGCAGTCGGGCTTTATTTTCTGAAGTATGGACTGGTTGGATCTTCTTGCGGTCCAAGGCTCTCTCTCGTGGTCCAAGGCTTTAATGTAGCACTGGTTATTTTTTTAAAGAAAATTTTAATCCATGTCACTTTCACTGTGGAAAAAGTAGGCCTTCTGAGGGGAAAGATGAACTTTTATATCCATGTTGCTAAAACCTGGGTTGTGTTTTTAGGGGTGGAATTTACAGAAAACATAAAAGTTAGCCAAGTCCTATTGACTTTGGCTTTCAAAGATGTTGATTAGATTGATTCTTCGACTCGTCTTCTTGTTTTCCCCACAGTCCTGAATAAGTATGGATTTGCATAAATAGTTATGGAAAGAACACCATTCGGGAACTAGAAATCTTCACAGTTTCACCAAAAAAGCAAAACAAAACAAAACAGCAACAAAAAACAAAGGATCAGCACGGGAGGATGAAAGGACGAAAGAGGCAGGTGCAAGGCATGGTTGGAAATGTGTTACACCAAATGGATACATCACAAAAAGGAGTGGGCGATTGGACATTTCTAAATCTAAGCAGTGGCAGCCCTGTTCTGAAAAGCCATTAGAGAAAAGACATGACAAGTCTTGTAATAATATCCCCAGGAACATGAAAACGGCAGCTTTGGTGCCTTGCTGAGTACGCCATGGCGTTCTGCAACAATTGTTTAATGTCTAATCCCACTGGAATGATTACCCCCAGAACTTATGTTAATGTCAGCTCAACACGCGCAGGAAAATAAATCTCATCTCAACATCAGATTATGTCTTTGGAACACGCCATGTTATTTCCATAATCTGACAAATGGGGAAGAATTATACACAAGGTTTTACCTGACAACAATAATGGGACTTAGACTTTTGCTTTCATCCTCTGTAATATTGGTTTCCCCTTCTGCTTCTCCTTGTCGTGTTCCTCCAAGGAGTTGTAGAAAAAGAACCCAGTGTAAATGTAAAAATGAACTTGAAAACAAGGTGCTCAGTTTGCCAAAACTACTGTAGGTATTACTACTCTCCATTTTCATTGGTGGAAGGACTCCAATCTGAGCCTTCCTTCTGATTCCCAATATGCCATCAAAATCTCATGTGAAACTAAACTACATGAAAGTATGCAAAAGAAAGGGGTAAGACTACATGGGTAAGAATAGACTCCGTTTCCAAAAGTTGCCATTGCCAAGGGTCAAGGAGGGAAGAGAGAGATTCAGAGTTCCTTTGGATGGGGTTTTGGGGGATTCCCTTGCCCAGGATGCATATGAGAACTGACAAAACTTGTTGGGTGGCAAAGAGAGAGGGGGGGGGGGGTATTTCTGGATGGGTTTTGTGGGGCTTCTTTGCCCAGGAGATATAGGAACTGATAAAATGTGTTGGGTGGCAAAGAGATATTTGGGGGGCATTTGGGGGAGGGGCGGAATGTAAGAATTGATAAAACTTGGAGGAAGAGAGATATTGAGAGCATTTTGGAGTAAGTTTGCATATTATTTGTATATTTTAAATTGTATGGTTATACTTTTACTGGGCCTCCTGGTGGTGTAGCGGGTTAAACCACTGATTTGCTGAACTTGCTGACGGAAAGGCTAGCAGTCCAAATCTGGGGACTTTACTATATTTTTACTGTGAGCCTTTACTTTACTATATTTTTACTGTAAGCTGCTTTGAATCTCTTTTGGGAGAGATAAAGCAGGGTATAAATAAACATAATAATAATATCTTGTTTGCTGTGACATACTGTGTTTTTGTGTCAGTAAAATAATAATTATTATTAAAGGTGTTTTGGCCCCTCTCAATGGAGGATGGGGAATTATGCTGGGCCAGCCCATATCTTACTTCGTCTGTGTCACCACCACTGCTCCCCATCGATCACAGAGCTCCATATGAGCAATTGGCCATTACAGGTGCCCCTGACATCAGAAGGGATGTCCATGTGACCAGAAAAGTGGGCGGAAAGGGGTGTGTTATCTCCTTTTTTTCTTCCTGGTTGGGTAGGTATACTGTTCTGAAATCCAGTCCTGTGCGACAAAGTGATCTCCTTCTCCTTGCTGGTTGTGTGGGTGTCCTTTTCTAACACAAGCAGAGATGCCCACAGTGCCAGGAGCTTGCATGGTGGTGGTGACACAGGCAGCATTCATCCCCTAAAGATGATGATACTGGTGTCCAATCTGGACAGATCGATCCAAATGGACCCTACCTGATCCTGCTGCCCAGACTGCCTGAAAGCCACAGGATACAGTGTTCCCTCACGTATCGTGGGTGTTACATTCCAGGACCACCCGCAATAAGTGAAAATCCGTGAAGTAGTGATACTATATTTATTTTAATATTTATACATTATTTTAGTAGTTATACAGTACTAATGTCAGGGGAAACCTTTTCCTTTACCTTATAATAAAATCCTTCAATCCTTCAATCGCTGCCTCTTGCTCTTCCATGTGCTCAGGGTTAGAACAATTACAGGCGAATCTCCACCTCCCTTTTTTGGGCAAGGTGTTGGAGTGGGTGGCCGCCTCTCAGCTCCAGGGATTCCTATTGGACATCAATTACCTGGACCAGTCACAGTCTGGCTTTAGGCCTGGTCATGGTACCGAGACGGCTTTGGTCTCCTTGATGGATGATATCCACAAAGAGCTGGACAGGGGGAGTGTGACCCTGCTGGTTCTCTTGGATATCTCAGCGGCTTTCGATACCATCGACCATGGTATGCTTCTGGGATGGCTTCTGGGATGGGTCTTTTGTGGCTCCAGTCCTTCTTGGAGGGTCGTTCCCAGATGGTGAAGCTGGGGGACACCTACTCGGACCCCTGGCCTTTGACCTGTGGGGTCCTGCAAGGTTCCATTCTGTCCCCCATGCTTTTTAACATCTACATGAAACCACTGGGAGAGGTCATTCGGAGATGACGCCCAACTCTACTACTCCTTTCCACCTAATTCCAAGGAAGCTCCTCGTGTATTGGATGAGTGTCTGGCCACGGTGACTGTCTGGATGAGGATGAATAAGCTGAAGATCAATCCTAACAAGGCAGAGGTCCTCCTGGTCAATTGTAAGCCGGATTGGGGTATAGGGTGGCAACCTGTGCTTGATGGGGTTGCACTCCCCCTGAAGTCACAGGTCCACAGCTTGGGTGTCCTCCTAGATTCATCGCTAACGCTTCACCTCCAGATTGGACTACTGTAAAACACTCTAAGTGGGGCTGCCCTTGAAGATGGCCCGGAAGTTTCAATTGGTCAAACGAGCGGCAGCCTGATTGCTAACTGGAGCAACTTACAGGGAGCAGTCAACCCCCCTGTTTAAGGAGCTCCATTGGCTGCCGTTCATTTTCCGGTCCCAATTCAAGGTGCAGGTTCTTACCTATAAAGCCCTGAACAGTTTGGGACCCACCTACCTGCGTGACTGCATTTCCGTCTACGAACCCAGACGATATCTTCGATCATCTGAAGAAGCCTTCCTCTCGCTTCTGCCCCCTTCGCAGGTGCGATTGGTGGGGACGAGGGAGAGGGCCTTCTCTGTGGTGGCCCCCTGACTTGCTCCCCAAGGATATCAAACAAGCCCCCATATTGGCAGTCTTTAGGAGGAGCCTGAAAATGTGGCTGTTCCAGTGTGCCTTCCCTGAATAAAGTAAATAATGCCCTGCTCTGACCAATTCCCTGCAAAATGTCCTCAGAAGCACTTTAACTATCTGTTGAGTTGATCTCCCCACATCATCCTTAAAACCCTCCTGCTTAGATACATCCTATCTCTGTTCGCGCCCAGTGTTTATTTATTTTAAAATGTTAATATATTACATCTGGCCTGGCCATAAGTTTTAAATTTTTTGTGTTATTGCTTACAGTATATGTGAATTCTATTGATTGTACTGTTTTATTGTTTGCTGTTGTGTTGTTTATTGATGTGTTATTGGGCTTGGCCTCATGTAAGCCACCCCGAGTCCCCTTGGGGAGATGGTGGCGGGGTATAAATAATAATAATAATAATAATAATAATTGCCCTGCCACTGAATGGAAAACCTTGAGCATGTGTTCGCCTGCCTGCGCATGTGTTCTGCAGTGTCTGGTGCGTGCACGCATTCCAGCCAGCACTGCCTGAATGCGGGCTCCTGGTGGCAGCTCCCCTCTTTCTTTCTCCAAACAGACCCTCCTCCTCCTCCTCCTACTTCTTCTTCCTCCTCTTCCTCTTTTTGGCTCCAGGCTCTCTGCCTTCTCTTCGCCAGCCAGAGGGCACAACTTGAGTCCTCCCCAGGGTCACTTGTACAGTATTCCTTCACTTATCCCTCACTTATGCACCAAATCAACACCTCCGGAGCCACTTCTGGGGTCATGGTGGCACAGTAGACCGCACTTCATGACCAGCAGAACTTCCCTGCCGTGCCTCAGGCCTGGCCCACACATACTGATATTCCAGATGAACATGGCCATGACTTTGAATTCTATGTGCATTTTATATTGTCATGAATGGATGTGAATGCCTGCTGAAATGGATATGCACTATACATTGTACATGGTTGAATATTCAGTTGTACAATGTCACAATTCCCTAATGAGCTGGCACTATGTGTAACTCCATAACTGTGAAGTTGTGTTACTCAGGATGTGATGTCAACCTCCAACTTAAGGCCTTTTGTTGTAGGTGCCAGTACACATTCCTGGCACTAGCTTCCAGCCTTTTGAAACCTCTGACTATCTAGCTAAATGGTGGGGATGATGGTGTCCATAAAATATTAAGGCGCAGCCCCTCACAACTATTGGATCATGAGCTAGTATGCCCAAAGAGCTAAAAAATTAAAATTGGACAGACAGACCACAACATGCACATTTTGCTTTTTGAAAACCCACACCATATGGTTTACATTTTACAAGTTTGGAACATAAAATGGAAATCTCTTCCTTGGGAACAATGAATTTTCATCCCATATATTTCTGGCTATGTTTATGTAAGACAGAACTTTTTACAGCTTGAGTTTGTTACAAGCCCTCTGCAACAGATAACATTATGTCACAGTCTGAAAGGTGGATGGATCAGCTTGTGATCATCTCTAGACTGCTGTTAGATACTTCATTGTGTAGCTGCCAAGTTGATAAATTAGTCCAGTGATTTCAAATCCTGGAGACCTGAGACAGGTTTATTTAACTGGTTGTATGTGGCTTGTGGGGAGCCCCACCTGCCCTCCTGGACCCCAATTGAATTCCCAAAACCCCTCAAATTTTTGGATGAAAACATACAATTTTGGCAATGGTGCTGATATTCTTAAAGCTCACCGATCTCTTGCTTTCCCTCCTAGATGTGGCCCTGTAATGGCAGTTGGAGATTTTCTCTTAAGCTTCCCATGCTTTCCAACATTTGACATATGAAAACCAGGACATGTGTGGCTGTGCAAACACAGAGTATAGTCAAAAGACTGAGGAAGAAGACACAAACTATGATCTTAAGCAAAGACACCTTGAAATGTATGTTCTGAATTTAGGAATTTCTGAAAGCAGAAAAGGGGGAGGGGACCAAATCAACAACACAAAACTCTAAGTATGGCCCCTTCTACACTGATATAACACAGACTAGCAAAGCAGACTATCCAAATTATCTAATTTGAACTGGGTTATATGAGTCCACACTTCCATATAATCCAGTTCAAAGCAGATAATCTGGATTTTATATGGCAGTGTAGCTGGGACGTTAGTTTGCATGTATTCACAAAGCATCTAGAATGAAATCAAAATGCATTTATCAGACCTGATCAAAATAGTAGCCAACATAACACTCAGGTGAACTGGGATGGAGAATAGTTCTACCTAAGTGGAATTTTATCCCCTGGCTCCTGATGCAGGATTGAGACCTACACGTTGCCAGATTGTCCCTGTCAAAGCAGGATATCTGCTGGACATGGGCACTATCACATGTCCTTGCATCCCAAGAAGCTAACTTGGTAAGTAGTTGAGACTGCACTTTCACTGTAGTAGTACCTTGCCTGTGCAATTCCTTCCTAAGGAAAGTTAGGCTGATTCCATCCCTCTTCAGCTCTAAGTTGATGGTCAAATTGTATTCTATTGTTTGTCTGGTATTGAAAGTTACATTTAGTGTTTAAAGTGAATTATTCTTCCATCCTGAATTATCTATCTTGGGATTTAAGTCACTAAACATCCAATGGCCCCACAAGATCTATCCGTATTTTTGAACAACTGGTTTTTGACCATTTCCAAAAGTGCATAACATCCGGGAAACACCAGCATGGTATAATGTATGGAGCTATGGAGGACAACTCTGGAGGTCATGGTCCAAATCCCTGCTTGGCCATGGAATCCCATTGACAAATTCCATCAAGAAAACCCTAGACTTGGTTCACTATATAAATGGGAAACAACTTGAAGGTCCACAACAGCAGCAACAATACTATCTAGCCTGATGGACAGTGCTGCGGAAATCAACAAACCCACCGCTTCTTGCTATTTTAGGCATTACCTAATTCTCTTGTTTGTTTTTAATATTCCTAGGACATATGGCTGCCTTTCTACCTTTCACAGCAGCTCTCTGATTATTTATTTCTCTTCTGCCTCCTAGAATTCCTGGTGTGCATGTACACATGGATAAAACACAGCCAGAAGTTGGGAACGATCATGCAAAGCTAGGGAAAGCCATCTTGCATCTGTGGTCTACAATAATAATCATCATCATCATCATCATCATCATCTTTATTTGTACCCTGCCACCATCTCCCCAACGGGGACTCGGGGCGGCTTATACAACTGCATCTATGTAGATAATTTGTATGTGTCTGTGTATGGTTGTTGTAGCTCCTTTCTTGATCTTTATAGCTTCTATTGTTTCCCCATTTGTCTGAAAAATCTTGATGCACACTTATCAGCCATGCAGCTGCAATATAAGGGACAGTAGTCCAACCCCTTTGTCTAGGATGACAATATCAATGGGTGCCCATCAGACATGACATCTCATTCAAATTTAGTGATATATGAAAATGACTGAAATTCCATGCATCCATTAATTTAGGTATGACTAATTTAAGCCATTGATTTCAATGGGTCTACTTTAAGTACGACTAAATGTGGGCCCAACCTTTTTTCCTCCCATATCAGGAGCAACTTGAGAACCTGAAAGTCGCTTCTGGTATGAGAGAATCGGCTGCCTACAAGGATGCTGCCCAGGGGATGCCAGGATATTCTGATGTTTTGTTATCCTTGTGGGAGGCTTCTCTCACATTGGGAGCTGGAGCCGACAGAGGGAGCTCATCCAAGCTCTCTCCAGATTCGAACCTCTGACCTGTCAATCTTCAGTCCTGCCGGCAGAAGGGTTTAACCCACTGCAACACCAGGGGCTCCACGGCCCAACCTATAAGCAACATATATTACAAGAACATACGTTTCTCCAAGGAGAAGCTTTCTATGTTTACCCTCCAACCTTGTCTTAAAATTCCATTTAGGCATGAATACTACTTTTTGCAGACTTGGTCACCTTTTGTCTGATATTTCTGGGAAATTCTTTCGTATGGGCTGCTTTAATGCAAACAATGAAGCTGGCTAATGGAATGGATTTTGGCATTAAATGGAAAGAGATGGAGGGAAGTAAGACCTCAGTATCAAATATAAAATAAGTCTTGATTAATTCTTTTATGGCATAGGCTTACAACAGATTTAATGCCTCCTGGATAATTGCTTCTATTATAACTCTGCTTTTGATTTTTAATTAACTACTCAAAATTTCCTCATTCCGATTTAATTTCACCTTTCCATACTACAGCTGACTCCCTGTTTAGACATACCATTAGTGCTGTGGTCTCATGGTGTGATGTTGAGGCCCAAATTGTATCCGTTCACAAAGCTGTACATATTGAGATAATATTTTCCCCCTTTGGTCCCAGACCCCTTTTCCCTATTTGTTTGTTCCAAGTATTTTCATTCATGATCAGATTTTCCTGGCAGCTTATAAGAAAGCTGATGGTGATATGATGGAAACACCGTTGCCAACAGCAAAGCACTCTCCAGTTCCGTTCTGACTTTATCTGGGTGTCATGACTACAAAAGGAGTCCTTGTGGTCATGTCATTGGTGGGGACAAATGGGGACATGTGTCTGTAATGCAGCACAGTGGTTAAAACTGCTAGCTGCAAGAAAAGCTGCTGACTGGAGGGTTAGCAGTTCAAAGTCACAAGTCGTGGTAAACTCCCGACTATCAACCTTAGCTTCTGCCAACCTAGCACTTCAAAAGTGTGCAATGCGAGTAGATCAATAAGTGCCACCTTAGCAGGAAGGTAAAAAGGGCACCCCATGCAGACATGCCAGCAAAAAGATCAGAGATGTCTACAGGCTCCTCAGCATGGAAAATGGAACAAGAGCACCTCCCCATGGCCAGAGTTGAGCATTGCCTCCAAATGCCAGAGATGAAAAGGGGAAGGCCTTTACCTTATCTGAGTATTGTATGTCATTGTGTAAAACGCATTATATGTGTACTGTAATCTGCTTTTAGTCCCTCCGAGAAGATAAAGTGGATCCCATCTATAACTGAGCACCATTGGTGGAGGGCGACTCACAAGTAATAAAGTATTATTATTATTATTATTAATAAGAAATGTGCCTGTATACTGAATTAATACAAGTTGTTTGTTAGTAAACAAGATATGTTCCTTTTTAAAGAAGACTTTATTTTTGTCTCTGAGAGCGTATTTTAAACTAATAGGTTTCAACGGAGAGCATATGTTTTGGACAACTGCAATTTCACTTCAATTTCAAAGAAACATTTTAAAACTCTGCTAAGTATATGCTTTTGTGCAATGGCAGTTCAAAGACATGGTTTATCAGTTTAACAGCTGAGTTTCCTGTGTGCTATTACAGGAATGCTTGTGAATATCACTTTTTCAAAGGGTTGACTTCTAACAATGTCATGCCTTTCCTTGACTAGTGGTTTTCAAAAGATGGTCTCCAGATGTTCATGGAGATTCACATTTGCCAAAAGAATATAACATCATTTTTCTTTTCAAAAAGATTGTGATTGCCATTTTCCCCCAAAAGAGATAAGTGTGATTTACAATCTTGAGTACAACTGACATAGGTAATCACAGGGGAAACATGACACTGGGCTACAAAGACGTTTTGATAAGCAACTATATACTAATTGTGAGATTAGTATATGGAATGGGGAAGGGCAACCTATGGGCCACATATGACTCTCTACTCTATGGACCTTTGTTGGAAATGACAACCTTCTTTAAGCCTTCTCTAGTAATGTTTATCTATGATCCTGTTGCTTACTGTTTGTATGTATGTTCTGTTATGCAGCTTCCTTTACTCTATGGTTCCTGAGAAGTTATAAAAGGGGCTGCAGACCACATGATCACTACAGACTGCAAATAGCAGACTGCAGACTACTATAGATCTCAGATTCTTTCTGCCTTTGGACTGCTAAGAGCAAACACTTGCTTGATGTTTGTAAGAGAGATGTTCCTGGCCAGATGGGGCAGAGATTATCTCAAACATATCTGAAACTGGACTGAGAAGTTACATACCTGTGTATGCTGAACACATAAAGTCTGTGAGTAAACCAAATATGTTATTTTTTATCAAAGTATACTTCATTTTTGTTTCTTGAGTGTATGATATAAAACAAGTTTTTTTATGGGAGAGTAGAAGGTAACCGCGCTCCATGCAGTCATGCCAGCCACATGATCTTGGAGGTGCCTATGGACAACACCAGCTCTTCGACTTAGAAATGGATATGGGCGCCAACCCACAGAGTTGGACACAACTGGACTTAATGTCAGGGGAAAACATTTACCTTTAGATATATTTTTGGACAACTGAAGGTTGTGAGCAAACCAATATGTTACTTTCTTTTTTCTTTTCTTTTTTTTACCAAAGTCTGCTTTTGTCTCTTAAGCGCATAATATAAAACAAGTTGTTTTATGGGAGGGTAGATATATTTTGGGCACTGAAAAACACTTCTGAAGTGGTTTACGCAAAAAAGTGGAAATCTGCGGACACACCACGGATAGAAGAATGGATAAGCAAAGTCCAAGAGGTCATGAGCATGGACAAACTATCATTCTACGTGAGTGAGGCGGAGGGATACGGGGTGAAGAGAACAGACTGGTCACCCTTTTTGGACTATCTGAAGACCAGAGATCTGACGCAAAGTTTCTGCCAAGGGAAAGGGTCCAACAACCAGTAGCCGATTGGAGCTTACAAGAGCCATACACCCCTCACTCTTCCACACTCCACAGAAGCAAAATACGAACTGTGCAAAGGGAAACGCAAAGAAACAAGGGAAGCCATCCTCCCCCCTTCTTTTCCCCCGGCTGCCACCCACACTTCTGAAAACATATCAAAGGAAGGCAGCCGAGGCCGGAAATCTGCACAGGAAAAACTTCCAACGGGAGGTCCACAACCCCCACCAACACAACATGGGAAAACTACAAGGACGCCCTCCTAGAACCAAGAAAAAGACCCAGGCACTGATGGTAGGACCACAAACACACTAGCAACTAAGGAAGGCGATTATCTAGCGAGGAGAGCAAGAACTATATACAACATGGTGGGGAGCAGCCCCCCTCTCTCCCCCGTACCAAGGCGGGAGATTCAACCTTGAGACTAAAAGACGGAAGCCTTTAGTAACCCCCACCCCCATCCCCCCCCACCGCCCACTCTTCCCACCCACCCTGACCAACCTGCCGTCCTCCCAAAGCCCCCCTCCTCACGCTACCTACCTCCCCCAAACCAACCGAGACTCTCCTCTATCTTTCCTTTTCCTACTATCCTATACCCAAAATTGTTCCACCACCTTCACTGTCATTTGAAAAACTTTAATAAATATATATATATATATTAAAAAACACTTCTGAAGCACTGTTATTTTGTGTTTTGGCATATACTCTGTTTCCTAACAGATCAGAGACAACAGGTTATCAGTCTAACAACTGAAGCCAAATTGCCTTGCCCTATTACATCTGGTTGTGTACCACTTGAGAGGATTTGACTCAAATGGGGTTTTGGCTCTTCTCTGAAAGGTCCTGCTTTTCCAAAAGGTTATGATCTCCAAATGGTTATGAATGCCATTTTCCAGAACCTTTAGTATACGCTGGTGTTTGAGTCCAGGACTGTTCTGGTTGGGACAGTCCAGTGATTCTGGCTTTCATGTATTTTTTTAAATGCCTCAGTTTTTCTTTCCCCTTTATACTTTCCTCTTTTACTTACTGCAAATTGAGTTCAAAGTGTAAATGAGGTTTGTACTCAGTTGATTCAGCAAGAGGGACAGGAGGACAGCCATGAACTGTTGTCCTTGACAGTAGGCTTAGGCCAAAGCAAAATACTGCCTCTGCTAGCTTGCATGTTCTCCCTCATGAATCATGTCGGGGAAGCGCCAATATTGGAGGATACTATGACCATCAATGCATCGAAGAGTCTGGAGCGGTTCAATCTGTATGTTAACAAACTAATTGTTTCAATTTCCATAAATGTGCATGCATGTCAAGCTTCACGACCAATTACTTTTTGCTATGCCAAAGTATGGATGGAATACAATTTAATAAACACAGCTGCCACTTGTGGTTAAAAAGAAATACTCTCACACATTTTACCGCCTTCCATTAATCTGTTGCAAAACCGTATGAGAACGACTTTGAGATATAGACAAGAGTATAGTTCATTCTCAGAAGCAACGTTTACGATGTGCCCTTTTAATTTCAAAAATGTGTACTCTTAACAATCAGTCAAAGCTTTTAATTGATTAATCTATCAATCCCATTGAATATAGAATAAAAACAAAATGCTGTCGGTGGTTGGCCTCTGGACGGAGAAACACACGTTCTCCTAAGCGCCAAATTGTGGGTATGTTCCCTTTTACAGCAGATATTTTTCTCCTTGTGCCTCTAGTCCTAAATGACGGAGTAATTTTCAAACCTTTCTGAGAAAAATAAAAAAGCACAACAAATAGAGCACTGCAAGAACACCAGAAATTACAATCAACAGGCACCAGTCGAAAAATATTTAAACAAATTGCTCTATCTATTGCGGTGAATTTGGAAGGAGAATAGAATTTTTATTTGTAGGTAAGTGGAGGGGAGATGGCAGAGTTCCCCTTTTCAGATAATGCAGACTTAAAACAAAAGATGGCCAAAGTGCAGTCCTGGGCCTACATGGCACTCTCCAAGGTTTTTTTGGGTGTTCCTCAACCCCTCCAAATTCCCCAGGTTTTAACTCTCTCAGTAAAGATAAACCAATATGTATGTGTATTTGTATATACCATATTTCACTGATTCTAAAATGCATGACTTTCCCAAAATCGAGACTCAAAAGAGGGGGGTATGTTTTAGAATTGATGCATTTTAGACTTTTTTAAAAACAAAAAGTGGGGACCACAAGTGGTGGCATTTAAGAGAGTGGGAGGGAAGTCAGTGTGTCTACTAGCATGTTGGATAATTTGGAATGAAATTTAGAGCATGCTGACCTCAGTGACATGGGAATCACTAGCTACCACTATTTTTGCTATTGATCCACAGAAAATGTGGCCATCAACCATGGGGTGGGAGGAGGGGGCAAAAGAAAGCTTCTTTATATGTCTGCTTAGAGTAGATTTGAGGTAGCATGTGTCTCCCCATACATTGTTGGCCTATAACTCAGTCATCTATGAGTCCTGGAAGGAAGTGACAAGTGGAGTGCCATCAGCAGGATTCTGTCCTGGGCCCGGTTCTGTTCACCATCTTTATTAATGACTTAGATGAAGGGTTATAAGGTATGATCATCAAGTTTCCAGACAACTCCAAATTGGGATGAATAGCCAAATACTCCAGAAGACAGGAACATAATTCAAAATGATCTTAAGAGATGAGAGAGATGATTGGCCAAAACTAACAAAATGAAGTTAAACAGAGAAAAATGCAAGGTACTCCACTTAGGCAGAAAAAATAAAATGCAAAGATAAAAAATGGGGGACGCCTGGCTCGACAGTACATGTGAAAAAAATCTTGGAGTCCTCATGGACAACAGGTTAAACATGAGCCAACAATGTCATGTAGCAGCTAAAAAGGCCAATGGGATATTGGCCTCTATCAATAGGAGTCTAGGACCGAGATCCAGGGAAGTCATGCCACCCCATTATTCTGCCTTGGTCAGACCACACCTGGAATCATACTGTGTCCAATTCTGGGCATCGCAATTGAAGGGAGATGGTGACTCTAAGCTGAAATGTGTCCAGAGGAGGGTGACTAAAGTGATCAAGGATCTGGAGAACAAGCCCTATGAAGAGCAGCTTAAAGAGCTGGGCATGTTTAGCTGACAGAACAGAAGGCTGAGAGGAGACATGATGAAGGCCATCTATCAAGAGGTGAGGGGAAGTCATAGGGAGGAGGGAGAAAGCTTGTTTTCGGCTGCTCTGGAGACTAAGACGCGGAACAATGGCTTCAAACTACAGGAAAGGACATTCCACCTGAACATGAGGAATAACTTCTTAACTGTGAGAGCTGTTCAGAAATGGAACTCTCTGCCCAGAGTGTGGTGGAGGCTCCTTCTTTGGAGGCTTTGAAACAGATGCTGGATGGCCATCTGCCAGGGGTGCTTTGAATGCGATTTTCCTGTTTCCTGGCAGGGAGTTGGACTAGATGGGCCACGAGGTCTCTTCCAACTTTATGATTCTATGAGTAGTGTTGAAAGTCTGAGCGTGGAGCTTAATCATATATCCGTGTTATGGCTGAACCATACAGTTTTGTCTCAGGGGTCAAAGGAGCAGCATTCCTGAGAGAACATGAATGCTGATAACCTGCCACAGGAAGTGTGATGTGATGTGCATGGTCCTCTCTTCTTCATTCTTACCCAATTTCCATAGATACTGCACTTGACTTGAAACACACGTAAACATGTGCAGACATACACATGTTCATCTTACTTCCCAAAGTTGCACATCAGTAACAATGGGAAATTTAAAAATAATACCCAAGCACACTTGCTCTCTGTCAAGGGGAGCAGAGTGGGGTGGGAAAATCCCTATTCACCACTGTGTACTAGGCCTGTTTGATCCAAAAAAAAGGTTCAAAACTCATTGCAGATGTAGGGGGCGCTGGCGTTTTCAATCTGAATGACTTCTGAAATTTTCTGAAAACATTGCGGAATTTTTCTGAATATTTCAGAAATTTCAGAATGGCTTCATTAATGGCGGACACACACGCACAGTAGGAAAGAAACAGCACTGGCACTGGGGGGGGGGGGGGACTTCAGGGGATTGTCCCTCCCTCATTTTTAGACCAATCGTGATGAAACTTGCTACAATGGTAGAACTTTTGGCAAATTTTCAAAGTTTGTATAAAAAGTATTTTTTAAAATAATAAAGGAAATATATTCCTGGTCTGGATTTTGAAAGTGTTTTTCCTGTTTCTTTGTGTAGTCTTTACTTTAAAAGTAGTTGTTCTACTCCAGAGAGTTTAGTGGCACTCTGCTCATGCTCAGGAGCCCCTTTTGGCTGGTTCCTGCACCTTTAGGCTCCTCACTGCAACCCGTCAACAGGCTTTTTCGATCATTGCTTCAGTGCTCTGGAACGCGTTGCCCGCCAACATTCGCACTACCCAGAGCCTCGTTTTGTTTTGGAAAGCCTGTAAGACTTTGCTGTTTCAACACCATTTTGTACTGTCTGTGTTACCGCGGCGTTCTAATGCACCGTTCATTGTGATTTTTAATTCGTTGTTTTCATTGTGGTTTTAACTATTTTAGCTGTGTTTGACTGTCTTTTTTATGATTATGTGTGAGCCGCCCCGAGCCACTGGGAGTGGCGGCAAATAAATGCGAATAAATAAATAAATAAATAAATAAAAGCATTGACCTCGGCAAAGGCACTCTGCTCATGTTCAAGAGCCCCTTTTGGCTGGTTCCTGCACCTTTAGCCTCCTCAAAAGCTTTGTCCTGGGCAAAGGCAAAGGCATTCTGCTCATGCTCAGAAACCCTTTGGCCAAACAACCTTCACAGGTGTGGAGGCCAAGGGCACTCTGCTTGTGCTCAGAAGCCTCTTTTGGCTGGTTCCTGCATGTTTGCACTCCTCTAAAGCCTTGACCTGGGCAATGGCATTCTGCTCATGCTCAGGAACCCTTTGAATGCAAAACTCCTGCTCTCTGCATGTTCGCTGGGGCCCTTTCCTCCAGCTTTCCTCCTCAAAAGCCTTGACATGGGCAACGGCACTCTGCTCATGCTCAGGAGCCCCCTTTGGCCATTTCCTGCACCTTTAGGCTCCTCAAAAGCCTTGACCTGGACAAAGGCACTCTGCTCATGCTCAGGAACCCTTTGTGTGCAAACCTCCTGCTCTCTGCATGTTCAGGTGTGGAGGCCAAGGACACTCTCCTCATGCTCAGGAACCCTTGTGTGCAAAGTATTTTTTAAATAAGAAAGGTAATACGCGTATGTTCCTGGTTTGAATTTTGAAAGTGTTTTACTGTTTTTCCTGTTTCTTTGTGTGGTCGTTTAAGTAGTTGTTCCACTCCAGAAACAACTGGAGCTGTGCTTAGCCACACCCACCTCACACCTCTTTGCATCGCCACTGTTAAACTACAGGACCTTTTGCAATCTCTATGGTGGCCTTCTGGGGGCATGGCCTTCAAGAATAGCTGTGCTTAGCCACTCATTGCATCACATTGCCACTCGCCGCGAGTTGTTAACTGCTGCAATCTCTACAGCTGGTTGCTGTAGAGGGGAAAAAACCTCACGAAGGGTGGGAATCTAATGCCGATTCTTTTCCTAAAATGGCGGTGGCGGCTTCGAATTGGCAAATTCACTTCCGGGTTGCTTACATTGCTTCAAAATCGCTTCAAAAGTGAATTTAATCCGAATTCATTCCGATTTTACGAGCATTCCGACGAACCTACCCAGGCCTACTGGGTACACATTTTTAAAGCTTGCATTATATGTTGCTCTTGCTGATATTCCTGCTGGCATTGAGTCAATGCATGATTGCGGTGTCATAATAAAATGTGATTGCATATTCAGGCGCTCTGGCTTTGATCTGCTAAAGTGCAGCAATTACAACCAGATGCCTACTACATAGCTAATGTAGCACAAACTGGCCCGAATCCAACGGAATATGTACAGAGGAAGGAAATGTTAGCTGGTGATCTCTAAGTCACAGCTGACCCGCTTGATCACTCTTCCCTAACCCTTGCCCCTCAGCACCCATCTCAGCCCAGAAGGGCTACTTCTGGAAGTTGTTGTCTTTATAACCTGAGTCACCTTAGAAAGAAAAACCTACAAAGTTAAGGACTTAGATCTGTCACTCAGCATTGTTGGAGAGGTGGATGCAATTTCTTTGTCCCTATTTCTACCTCAAGGCAAAGGAACATCCAGGAAACATCCAGGTATGTCTTCCTTCTCCCAACCACTAACTGAGGAGACATCCACTGAAAAGGTACAGCCTCCACCCTAGCATAAACTTCCTCCTTCACTGAGTAGCCAAAATACACTAGGATTCAGCCCAACCGCTAATGTAGTGCCCAGTTGAATGCAGCCACACCTACAAGTCCCCTGGCTGGTCTTGTGAACAACCTTGAGCAAAGAAGTGCTGGATAGCTCCTTGCTCAGTGTCATTTGGAAAAGATATTGCAGCAAAAAAGTCTATGCTAACATCTGCTAATAACAGGATTCTGACTAAGAAGGACCATATTGGGTTTTATCAAAGGTCTACCTAGTCCAGCATTCCCACAGAAACCTAGAATTTGGAATAAGACACAAGGGCTATTCAATCCAGCCCCATCCTGCTATGCAGGAATACACAATCAAAGCACTCCTGAAAGTTGGCCATCCAGCTTCTGTTTAAAAACTTCCAGAGACAACATCATACTCTGAGGCAGCATAGTATACTGTCAAATAGCTCCGTAATTTGACAGTAACAATCCCAACCAATCATCTTGTTGAAAGTTAATGTACCAGCGTAAATATTGTTCAAGAACTTCATGTATTCTTTCAGTTTGATCATCAGTGTAGTGCTTATTGCTTGTTCTATTACCAGAATTATTAAGAATGTTTTCTAAAATTGAGAGGTAAATTGTCCTCTTGTCACCAACTTGATAGGTACATGTGGTACTTGCATTATGCATATCCATCATGGAGGTAGCTCACAGCACCCCTGACAGGCTGCAAGGTGGGCCAGAACCAGGGTTTGGATGCTGGTTCTGGCCCACATTATGTGGCTGTGCCGAATTGCCCCAGGTTTCAGTGATGCCTATTATATCATATTTGCTGTATTAAGAGTTCTAGTTCTTCTTGTTTATTTCCCATGCTTCGTGCAATAGTGTAGAGACACCAAAATCATGAGTCATTCCACCCACTGCTGAATTCTTGTACTTCTTGCCTAATTCGCTCTATAACAGTTTGGCTAATATCTCCTGATAAAAGGAGCCCCCAGTGGTGCAATGGGCTAAGCCCTTGTGCTGGCAGAAATGAAGACCGACAGGTCAGAGGTTCGAATTTGGGGAAAGCGCAGATGAGCTCCTTCTGTCAGCTCCAGCTCCTCATGCGGGGACATGAGAGAAGCCTCCCACAAGGATGGTAAAACATCAAACAATGTCCTTGCAGATGGCGAATTCTCTCACACGAGAAGCCACTTGCAGTTTCTCAAGTCACTCCTGACACGGAAAAAAACAACAACTTGATAATGGCCCAACTGTTCAGATATCGGGCAATCAGATGCCTATGAGAAATGTGCCAGCATGATGGGAGTGCAGATGCATTCTCTATCTCCTGCTCCCTGAAAACTCATCTACTGAGGCATAAGACCTTTGATACTAGAGGTGATATATACAGAACTGCCGCACTTTCAGTTGAAAAGTGGGGCTCTTGTGGTCAAGCAACACCAGTTAAAGGTATTAATGAGAAAGAAAATACAAGTTAGGAGAGTCTGCAGCAGGATTCCACCCTCTCTTCTCATACCCCCCAGCTGAGATAATTCGGTACATGCTGCTTTTATGCTTTCATCTCAGTTTACAACAGAGGTGTCAAACTCATTTTCATCATGGACCATATCAGCCTTATGTTTGTCTTGAAAAGGCCACTGAATCCATGGATGGAGAATCTGTGGAGATAGAGGGCCAACTATATAGTGGGCAGCGCTCTTTAGTTTTTACTCCGTTTGGGTCCCCAGATGTTAACTGGGGACCCAACTCCCTTCACTTTTGATTATTCCTCATATGAACTGGGGATAATGGGAATTGCAACCCAACAGCACTAAACTACTGCAACTCAACAACTCTAAACTACAGCCTTCCAGATGTCTCCTAATTCCCCTCAGCTCTAGTCGTGATGATGTTTAATAATGAGGAATACAGTATCTGGAGATCCACATAAAATGACACGGAGGGCTCAGTTTGGCCTGTGGGTCTTGAGTTTGGCACATGTGGTTTGCATCAATTGAGTCAAGTCAATGATGGTAGTGGGAAGAAAAGAGAAAACCTGGAACATTTCAAAAGTGGGGTGATAGAGGATTAATCAGAATTCTCTTTGCCAAATTGGGATAGTTGGAAGGTATGCATCTAACTACCCTAATTAGTAACGTTTGATGGCCCCATCCTCTGTAAATTTGCCCAATCTCTTTTGAAGGACTGTCGAGCATGGCACGCATCACTTTATCTTGTGTCAGTGAATTCCCCTTTTCAACAATGCTCTGCAGAATGAGAAAGAGGGAAGTTTTTCAACCTGCTTTCCCCCCCCACCTTGCATGATTTTCTGTCTGTGAAATAAATTGTACTGCCCACAGCTTCTGGTACAGAGGGGATGACTAAAAATACCTCCCTTGCCAGACTGCCAAGATGCAAATCTCACTAACCCCAGGTGACCATAGGAATAACACCTGTAATTTAGCAGTTCCTTTGTAGAACAGCGCAAGACAAAAATGCCATGGCAAAACCTTCTTAAAACCCAACCCGCCTATCCCAGAGTGATGTGTTAAATTGGCAGGTTTTGTTTTGCTACATTAGATAGGTTTCAAGGACATTTCACACTGAATCTTTTGTTGTGGGGTTGCTGTTGTTTTTTTTTTACAGGATTCCGGGAGCAGGAAAGAAAAGGCTACTCGCTGGGTCAGGGTTTTATAAAATGTGCTAGCAATTTGTGTCCTGCCTTTTGTCAATAGCATTCAGATTTGCAGTTTGCAGTGAATTATCCACTGACCTAAATCCTTGCAAGCTACCCAAATCTGGTGCCGAGATAAAGTCGTGCTGCAGTTTGATACATTTATCAGTGCCTGGCACACAAGCGCTCTTACAAGCATGGGCTATTTTTCAAGGCTTCCTTAGCACTTAACCAAAAGGAATGAGTGATATATATATATACATACACAAATGTGCTTCCAGCCCATTGGAACATAAGGTTTTAAATAATTATCAACTTCTTATTGTCTGACTATACCTGCCTTCCTGATATCCTCTCTTCCCTAACTTCCCCCCGCCCCACTCTCTCTGCTTTCCATTGGGATCAAACAAGATATTTGCTTACACGCCTACTGCAAGGCACCCAAGGTACTATCCTGATAGGTCTAAAAATGATGTATTGTTCTTTCATTATGATAAATACACTTGCTATATCATGCCTCATTATACAAGATATAATCCATTACTGCTTGAATGAATGAGTGCCTGATAAGAAAAAGACACTGGGGCATGCCGGCTGTTACAATTCCTTCAAGTGGGGAAATAACCTCCCTCCCTCTGCTTCATCCCCCCTCCTAAATGTCTTCCTCTGACAAATACATGGCATTTATGCTCTAAGACAAATCCTTCTTTACAAAGATCCCTAACAAAGATCCCTTTACAAAGATCCCTAGACAGCTTTGGGAATGCTGTCTACCCTGCATCCCCAAAGCAATGCACACCTATGGATGTGAGACAGCCAACGGCAGTATTCTGTGCTCTCATTTGTAGCCATCCTTGATATTCCTATTCTAGAGGAAAGCATGGACTTAGTTTATAATGGTGTTGTCTGAAATCTTGGGTTCTCCCAGTGTGCTATAGGTTACAACTGATCCAATGAAACATATAGAAGTCAAAGGCAGGAACAGAGATTGACTTATTCAGCTCTGGCCAGAAGGGACACTGGGCACAAATAGTCCCCAAATCCAGCATGGTTTCAAGGTCCAAGCATGAGCATTATATAGAAAAGTACACCTACAAGCCACTGTAAACACCTTTGCAGGAGCATACGGGAAGCTCAGCCTCTCACTGAACATTGAGAAAAGCCAAGTGCTCTTCCAGCAGTCACCAGCCAATCCCTCTCCAATGCCAAAAATACAGTTTAATGGTGTAATGTTAGAAAATGTTGGCCATTTCCACCTCTCCAGGGAGCCCCCGATGCCATCGCACCGGCGCAGCCAATCACAGAGAAGTTGGGTCTAGCTAGAGGTGTTGGGAGTTTCAAACCTGTAAAGTGTATAAAAGTGCATGTTTTTTCTGAATTCTGTATCTCGGCTACATTTTAGTGGGCTACCACAAGCTGTTATCACTTCAGTTGATTTTAATAAAATCTTTGGTGACTTCTCTCCAACTTGGTGAGCAATCTTTTGTCAGATTGGGCTTCCTTCGCTCGCCAAGCGCCAGATCCTCAAGCAGCTGGCTGGGCACTGGGGTCATCCTCTGCTTAACAGGCTTGGCTCCCGGTCCTAGTTTCCGGCTAGCTGTAGCCTAGATCTCACTATCTGTGGCTGCTTCAAATTGCTCTATTTCATTATTAAGCTATATGATAACTGTAATGTAATGGAGATAGCTTTGCCTCCTTTGAAGAGTCATGGGAGCTTTTTAGTAACTTTTATAGTAATAGGGATGTAGCCTAAGTCACTGCATTTTAAACCATAGATCTCGACCCCCAAATAGAGTCCCCTTAGCTCAATGTTGGGATCATGAAAAAAATTGGCAACAGTAAAAGGTTTCTGAACACCAACCATTTACAAAAAAAACCCTCTGTGAACAACCAGGTCCAGTGTTTACAGTGGATTCTGCAGAAGATGCTTCAGCTCTACTACACAAAACCAGCCTCTGTGCTTAGCCAGCCTTGCAAATGCTGATTTCTTATCAATAAATGTTTGATTTTTAGACCTATTTTATCTATCTGTATAGGAGTCTCTGGTGGTGCACTGGGTTAAACCCTTGTACTAGCAGGACTGCTGACCAAAAGGTCGGAGGTTTGAATCTGGGGAGCAGGGTGAGCTCCCATCTGTCAACTCCAGCTTCTCATGCTGGGACCTGAGAGAAGCCTCCCACAGGACGGTGTCACCTGGGCCATGCAGACAGCCAATTCTCTCACACTAGAAGCATCTTGCAGTTTCTCAAGTCGCTTCTGACATGAGAAGATTGGAGATTAACCTTACATCCCCACCCCTTTTTAGCGGCATCTTCAATGCTTATCCCTATAGAATAATTCTCCCCTGCTATTAGAAGGCCTAACTCCGTTCTGAGCCTCTCCCTTACAGATGTTCTGCTCCACTCCTATCTCACCCTGGGTTGCTAACATTGTATCTTTTACATGTGGCCTGCTCATTGTTACTGTGTCTGAATGATTTTATTTTGTTGTATTATTTTCTATTGTTTAGTGTATTTTTTATGATTTATTTACCACATTGTGTTGCTGGTATGTTTTGTATTATTTTATTGTAATGCACTGTAGGGCTTGGCCTCATGTAAGCCACCCCAAGTCCCCGTTGGGGAGATGGTGGCGGGGTATAAATAAAGATTATTATTATTATTATTATTACACACATACAAACACCCCCTATATATCTGGGGTTTTGTCAAAATTTCTCAGGTGGAAAGGGAAATGGTAAAAGTTTAAGAAGCCATAGTCTTAGTAAATTGTGAAGAAGGAATATCCCACGGTCCAAGTACCAACACATAGGTTCTGCTTCATGCTCTGTTGTTAGGATGTGACAAGAAGGTGGAAGTAAAGAGGGTGAGTGTTACACAGTCATGTGTAGCGGGGGTTGTTCAAGTTATTAGAAAAAAATAATTCCAGATACTTTTTCACAGATAGGAAACTGTAGCCCTCTAGATGTTTTTGGACTTCAAATTCCGCAGCCTTAGGATGCAGGAATATAGGAGCTGTGGAGCAGGAAAACCTGCCATGCACAGATGCCCACTCTGCTTTCATAATATGAAGTGTAGGTGTTGTGAATCGCAACTCCATTGGGACTTACAGTGAGAGTGTGCTTTCTCTCTGCAGCAATCCTTTGTATGAATTAACTTTGAAATGTTGTTTAACACCCCAGGAAATGATCCCTTAAAATCACCATAATCCCCTCACAATAAACTGAGAGATATGAGGGGAACTTACAACAGAGTTGCTTCCGAACTCCCGGGTTCTTTTCCCTGTTTCTCCAATATGATCAGAGCTATCTGTGGGATCTCCCATGCCCCAAGCCAGCCACACCACTGCAACACCCACTGAAATGGTCATCACCTTCAAGCAGCTATTGTGTACGTTGGACTAACTCAGCCAAACCATTAAACCCATCATAAACCCATTGGCAATCTCCACACCACATTCCTTCCCTGATCACACTCCTCTCAGAAGCAGATCAAAAAACAGACTGTCATTTAAAATGCTCCAATGACAGTTTATCACATGTCCTGCCACTATGAATGACAACACAGTGATGATGCTAGGCAGAGTCCTGAGCCACTCCTAGCTGGAGAGTTTCTGAATCTAAACCAATCAGGAGCTTGCAGGGGTTTCTTGAATAGATGTCGGAATGAAATAAAAACGCTCTGTATTTGCAACTGGGGTATGTCAGTTCTTTGGAGGGCTATCTCAGTTGACATCCTTTCTGGCTATTGAAAATGATTTTGCCTTCAGCCTGTCTGTGTCTTATCTGGTCCTTTGGAAGCTTGACACTCCGGGCCCTGAACCCACGGTTTTTGCAGAGCTGAAATCACATAACAAATTGCCTTTTATAGATGCCCCAGGAGTGACAATCCACAATTGAAATAGCCTCCCCCCCCCTTGTTTAACCTTTAAAAGCAGTTTCTCAAAACTGGGAGTAGAAATTTTGTCATTGTTATTTGCTTTTTGGCATTTTTTTACAGTCTATGCAGCCTTTGCAATGTCCAAGAGACAAAAACCTTGGCTCTGCCATCCAAAATTTAGGATTGCCAGAGTGAAACCTGAAGATGTCTTCTTTTCCTTTACCTATTATGTAAACAAGGAAATTTGAGGAGGGGTTGCTTGTTACCTGGTTGCATGACAAAAAAAAAACCTGTCAATTTTTCCACTTCCACTTAACCATGAAAGGAAAAGGAACACTCTCCAAGTTTTAATCTGGCAACTCAAGATCCAATAAAACACCGCCCCTCACTCTAAATAGTAGCTTAAGCACCAGGGGAACAACAGAAATAATGATTACCTGGGTTGAGAGATCATGCTGAGATCAGGGTCTGAGCTACAAATGCTTTTTCAGAAAGAAAGAAAGAAAGAAAGAAAGAAAGGGAGGGAGGGGGGAGGGAGAAAGAGGGGAAGGGAAAGGGGGAAGGAAAGGGAAGGGAAACGAAGAAATGAGTCTACTTTTGGCTCTGTATGAGTATGAATTTCTCAGAATCACTATCACAGAGAATTCCTGGAGAAAGCAAGAAATCCCAGGAGACAGGAGGGCAAATGTCCGCAGTTTCAAAAAAAGGGGTGAGGGGGAGACAACGCAAACAACTAATGCCTAGTCAGCTTTACATCAATACCAGGAAGGATTCCAGAGCAGGCAATTAAACATACATTTTATAAGCACTATTTCTACGTTGCAATCATTTGACACAACCATTAGGAGTATCTTCATAACCACATCCCTCCCATGCTTCTGCGTGAGCTCTTCTCATGGTCCGGCCACTGTCACAAGCGCGGTTGGTGGGGATGAGGGAGAGGGCCTTCTCGGTGGTGGCCCCCAGCTTTGGAGCACACTCCCCAGGGAGAATAGGCAGGCCCCCACACTGTCCTCCTTTCAGAAGGAACTGAAGACTTGGATGTTTTGACAAAACTATGAGAATGTCTAACCCCAATGATCCACAATTAATGCCACAGCACAGCACTTTCGCCCCATGCCCCAGTTCATGAGCTACAACTTGCACTATCCCATCCCCCTGCTCCTGGTTACATTTGGCCATGTTTTACGACAGTTCTCACCATAAGTTATTGGGTGATTTAAAAAAAATTTAATACAGTAGAATATCGCTTATCCAACATAAACGGGCTAGCACAACACTGGATAAGCAAAAATGGTGGATAATATGGAGGGATTCAGGAAAAGCCTATTAAACGTCAAATTACATTACAATTTCACAAATTACACAACAAAACAGCATGTTTTACAACAAATGGACAGAAAAAGCAGTTCAATACACAGTAACGTTATGTAGTAATTATTGTATTTACAAATTTAGCACCAAAACATCACAATGTATTGAAAACATTGACTACAAAAACATTGACTACTAAAAAACTGACTACAAATAAAGATAGATTTGCATAAAATGAACTTACAGTAACAACATTGTCAGTCCCAGCGGGAGACAGACTATGTTGGATAATACAGAACATTGGATGAGCAAAGGTTGGATAAGCAAGACTCTACTGTAATTATTTTATATTCTTATGGTTTTATCTTTTATTGTAGTGTATGTTTAATTTTTTGCATTGTTCCAGGCACATTGTGCTGTATGTAAGCTGCCTCGAGTCCCCTCAGGGAGATGGAGGCAGGGTACAAAAATAAAATTATTATTATTTGAAACATAACAAGATTAGTACACAGCAAACACTCTGCTGGCTGTTGTATTGGATCGCATGCCGGACACTTCCCAAGTGTCTAGGACTGTGTGATGTATCGGCATATAATGCGTGCAGATCCCAGTAGGGTAGCCTTTTGCAGCTGACAGATGGTAATCTTGTCAGTGCTGAATGTGTTTAAGTGCAGGCCAAGGTCTTTAGGAACTGCACCCAGTGTGCCAATCACCACTGGGACCACCTTGACTGGCTTGTGCCAGAGTCTTTGCAGTTCGATCATTAAATCCTTGTATCGTGTTAGCTTTTCCAGTTGTTTCTCTTCAATCATGCTGTAACCTGGGATTGCATTATTATTATTATTATTATTATTATTATATATCAGTGAAGCCTATTATATCATATCTACATTGCCGTTTTAAGGGTTCACCTTGTTTATTTCCCACTGTCTATGTATTAGTGTAGAGATGGCCATCTGTCAGGAGTGCTTTGATTGTGCTTTTCCTGCATGGCAGGGGGTTAGTCTGGATGGCCCTCTGGGTTTCTTCCAACTCTATGATTCTATAACAACCTATCCATCAAAGTTCATCACCTTCCTACCCTTGTCATACTTTGAAAGCTATATCTTGCAGAGTTCCCAGGTGGATAGAAAGGGGCAATGGTCAGTGAGCTTGATGAGTAATGTCACAGTCAGGCTCCCTGTTACATCACATATTTCTGTCCCGGTCACATTATTTTCAGTGGTGCTTATTCCCAAATAAGTATGGAGAAGAGAGTAGCCTCCATACATCTTCCTGCTCTGTCTGCTTATGTGGTACAAAGAAAGCATTGGGCAAAAAAGCAACCCTGATGCACATAAGTACATCAAGGTTCATTTTGTGTACTTTTGTGTAACAAAAGATAAGGAATGTATGTGCACATCAGTATCTGGACTCAAGTTTGCCTACGATCACCTTAAAAGCAACAATACAGGCAGTCCCTGAGTTACAAACATCAAATTTACAAACGACGCATAGCTAAGAATAAGGGTGAGACAACAGGAGACGAGAGAAATCTACCCCACAGAAGGCAAATTCACTTCTGAAAGAGCTATTAAGATGGGGAAAAGGAGTCTCCATTGAAGCTTTATCTCCAATTGTTTTCACAACAGGACAAATTTTCCAAACTCCAATGATCACAAGACAGCAAGTGAGGGGAAATCTTCTGAACACAAGCACAGACAGCAAAACAAACACCACAGGGTGTTGACACTTCCCTATGTTATCCAAAGCATGCATACACACACACACACACACACATGCATGCACATACGCACGCACTTGTTCTGAACAAACCTACAGCACCTATCTGGTTCCTAACTTGGGGGCTGCCTGTATACCGAAATATGGATGTATATGGAAATAAGCAATGCACGTAAGCACATAGCTAACACCGAGGCAGGAAAAGCATTAAGAAACTGAATCAAAGTGGTAGTCAAGCGTATACATGCAGTCCTCAGTTTAAAAAGCTAGAATAAGACAACCAAACAATGGAGAATTCCTAATGCATCTATTTGAGTTGGAAGCTCATTTGAAGCTATCCATGTAGTATTTCGGGACGGTCCCTGTGGGCAGCACAAGTGAGAAGTCCTCCCTCTGGCTGTCCTTGTGCATTAAAAGCACACACAGAACTCCATTTAGCCAGTGTGCTCATCCTCCTCTGAAATGAGTTCATAAAGGACGTGAAAAGATGGATTTCCCATCCTCGGTTAATTCCCCGGTATTTGAAGTTTAACTATGTTAATGTATCTTGAATTAATTTCCGTGCTGTTCGAGTGCAAACTGGACTCATAAAAGTGACAAGTTGACTTTTTCCAAAGAATGATGTTGGGCTTATGAGCAATGGCAGCATAAATGAAAATTAGCCTCAAGACAATGTTAATTATGCTTTATCCATTAGCGGGAGGGTAATTGAACCACTCAGTTTTCGCAGCAAAGAAAAACCTGCCTGAATCACATAAAGTGAGAACTGTGGCATTTAATGCACTCATTAAAGCACAATGTTGCCACAATATGTGAGAGAAAAGAACATGTGCAGGTTCCACTATGTTACTGTGCTGCAAAACAACTGCCAACCTATATGTTTTTTGTTAGGGGTAAAGACAGATCTAAAGACTGAGATTCCAACACTGCACCGGTTGTAGGAGACTGATGAAAGATGTTCAGAAAATGAACAATATCTGGCTACCAGTATTAAAAAAAACTCTAAAATCATAACAGTAAATGAAGAACAACACTCAAAAACAGTGGAACTCCAGACTAGAAACAATCAGGGATAGCTAATCACCTCTCAACAAAGGATTCCCCCAGGCAGTAAGAAGCCACACTTTGAAACTGCTAGGCCATTCAATGCTAATCAAAGTGGCCAATTGAAACATTCACACTTGCTTCCTACAGACAAGAGTTCTTTCTCCCACCCTGGAAATTCCACAGTTACATAAACCCCATGTTCCTAGTTTCTAACAGACCTCACAACCTCTGAGGATGCCTGCTATAGATGCAGGTGAAACGTCAGGAGAGAATGCTTCTGGAACATGGCCATACAGCCTGAAAAACTTACAACAACCCAGTGATTCCGGCCATGAAAGCCTTCGATAATACACTGTTCAGAAAAGTTGTTTCTCTAATTAAAACAAATTCTAAAATACACTGTTTGCTTAGACCTGCAAGGGGACTGAAACACTTAAGACTGAATAATGGATCATTTGAGGACTTTTTCCAGCAACAACAGTAATGATGCAAAAAATTGCAATTTCAAATCCTAGTTGGATTATTTAGTTAAATCTGTAATTGTAGAATTATATATGTCCTCCTGTCTTAACAAATTCTTTTCTATTAATACTTCATTGCAGTTTAGATTGGGAGGGGGTCAGAGCCTCATGGTGTGTTAATCTATATCTATATTATCCATAATAAAAGTGAAAATATGTATGTGTGTATGGCTGGGGTGCCCACTTTCACAGACAGGCTTCCACTTCCACAAACAGCTATGATCCCCACCCATGAGGAACCACCAAAGGCCCTCCCTCCAATTGCAGATTGTAGTGAGCCCCATGAACATGCCCAAGAGCCCTGCCATTGTCCTTCACAAACACAATACTGCCTACCATTCAAGTGAAGGCTTTCATATAGGGACAATTTAATCTTAGATTTTATGTGTTTCCTCCACCACAGACAGCTCAGTGTTTCTGATTCTCTCCATTGGTGTGGAATTTGCATGATCCTGCCCACTGCCTCTCCCATAACCCTTTCCTACTCTTTTCTGCGAGGCACAACAAACAGAGCAGAATTGATCAGCAACTGAATATACTGGAGGGTTTTGGGGGGTCACCTTGCATCAAGACAGAGCACTGTGACCCCCACCAACAATGGACCTGGGCCACATTTGGCACACAGAACCCCCATGATCAACGAAAAATACTGGAGGTCCTTGGGGAGAGTTGACCTTGATTTATAGGGGTCGCAGTTCCCCCACAGCCCTAGAATACTGTAAATCCAAACAAAGAAAGGAAAAAAGAAGGAAAGTGGAAAGAAGATTCCATCTGAACATTAGGAAGAACTTCCTGACTATGAGAGCTGTTCAGCAATGGAACTCTCTGCCCCCAGAGCATGGTGGAGGCTCCTTCTTTGGAGGCTTTTAAACAGAGGCTGGATGGCCATCTGTCGGGGGTGCTTTGAATGCAATTTTCCTGCTTCTCAGCAGAATGGGGTTAGACTGGATGGCTCATGAGGTTTCTTCCAACTCTATGATTCTATGGATCGAATTTAGCACACATACCCAATATGCCCACATTTGAATACTGGTAGGTTTTGGGAGGAATTGACATTGACATTTAGGAGTTTATAGTTCACCTGCAATCAAGAGCACTCTGAACCCCACCAACGATGGACCAGGACCTAACTTGGCACACAGAACCCTCATGACGAACAAAAAATCTTGGAAGGCTGGGGGGGGGGGGGGGACTCTCCTTGATTTGAGGGAGTTGTAGTTTACTTACATCTAAAGATTACAGTGATCCCAAATGACGATGGATCTGGGCCACACTTGGCACACACACCCAATACATCCAAATTTGAATACTGGAGGGGTTTCAGAGAGATTGATTTTGTTTTCTGGGAGTTGTAGTTCACTTACTACCAGAGAAACTGTGAACTCCACCGACAATGGACCTGGACCAAACTTGGCACACGGAACCAGCATGACCATCTGAACATACTAGAGGAGTTTGAGGGGACTGACCCGCAGTGGTGGGAGCTGTAGTTCATCGTGCAGCCAGAGACCCACCAATGATGCACCAAGAGACCAAACTTGCCCGGTATGACAAACTTTAAGCACAAATGGAATTTCAAGGGATTAACCTGGGTTGATGTGAGTTGTAGTTCACCCACAACTGTATGCATTTTGTAAAAGAAAAAAGACTTTTTCCGGTAACCCAGGCAATGCTGGGTACCCAAGCTAGTTGGTAATAATATTCAAGGTTTGGTCTAGTACGGTGTATTAGTTTTGGTTAGGTTAGCTTTATCTGTAGTTTTCAATGTTTAATATGTATGTTTTGTATTCTTTTGCTGTTTCAGTTCACAAATTAATACAGAAATGATACAAAATAGATTTTAAATGACAAGCCAGATCAAAATGGATGTGACCTTGAAAATGTAGTCTAAACGTGGCAGTGACACCTATTATCTCTTTTCAACTTTTTCAATCTTTTAAAAGTCAATTCCTATGCTAATATTACTTGGGGGATCTGCAAAAACAGGGTTTCTTTGCTTGTGAAAAAGTAAATGAGTTGAATGGATTCTCATTGTTGGTTCCTTGGGGAGAAAAAAAGCACCCTCTTTATTTTACTGTGGACAAAGTTGCCATTTAGATTTAAATGAAGACATCAGGAGGCAGACAAGAATCTTCAAATTTAACTGACACCACACTGCAATCTCACGAGCAATTTTTTTCATGTAGCTATCTTCCTTTTAATAGAGACCCAGTTCTTGTTTCAGCTTCATTAAGCCATCAATCATCAATCACTCACCCAAAATACTCAGCTAGACTTGAAGACTTTTCGTGAGGCCTTGCCAGAGATTCAAAACTACTGTATATTACTGAAATATTCCTTTTCCTGTCCTTCTCACCATCACAGACAAGATAATTAAGTGTTCTGCCACACGATTAAAGAAACCTGAGTCAATGTATCATACATATGTTGTACATATTTATCACATGAATTTTAGACAGTTCTGAGCTGCATGGCATCCACACCAGGCTCCTCGAAGCCACTTCCATGGTGGCACATTGATCACACAGACAAGCCCTGCCAAAACCAGTTCAACAGTGCTGGCCATCCATTGGCTTTCCCAGGGAAGAGTCTGCAGCAGCAGTAAGATATGTTTTTCTGTAGTTTTTCAGTGGAATGGGGTGGAAGAAGACTCTGCCATCCCACCTCCCTGGGATCTGGGATTGTGAATGGTAAACCAGGATGGCTACATTTTAAAAGATTAATTCAGGGGTGGGCAATTCCCGGCCCTCCAGGGGTTTTGGACTTCAACTCCCAGAAATCCTAAGAGCTGGTAAACTGTCTAGGATTTCTGGGAGTTGAAGTCCAAAACACCTGGAGGGCCGGGAATTGCCCACCCCTGGATTAATTGTTTTCCAAATGTTTTTTTAAACTGAGGTCAATATGGTGTTGGAGATCAGCCTGAGACTCCTGAGGCTGATGGGTTTACCGATGATGAAGGAGGACTGTGGGATTGCCTGTGGGGTTTTCTGGGGCTCGAAGTGATGAAGATTCAAGTCAGGGGAATGATGCTTCTCTCTCTGAGAAATCTGACTCGTAAAGTGCAGGACTACAAGGTCAGTCAGAACAGCCAGAAACTGCAACATTAGATAAGAAGTTGGGCGAAGAGATAAGTGATACAGAAGGCTCTCAGGAGAAAATACCTGGAGTTACAGATATCAACAAAGGTTTTTGTTTACAGATTAGAGCAGAAAATACGCATAATTCTTTTAAACTGTTTTATTGGTTTCATGTTGTAATTCGCCCAGAGCACCGCTGGTGGAGGGCGACTAAACAAGTAATAAAAATTGTTTGAATTGATTGATTGATTGATTGATTGATTGATCATAGGTCTGAGCAATTATGTGGGAAAGTTGGGGAGAGATTTTGTGTGGGGGGGGGACACATGACTTCGTGGGTGCCTATTAATTAATAAGTTGTTTACCTTTGTTCAGGCAATGCAGCATTCAAGTGTGAAGCTAGGACCGAGTTCTCTGGTTCTTTTCTCAAGTCAAGCCTTGGTTTTGGATTTAAGTTCCCTGGAAGTTTTCTATGGTCTTGTCTTTATATTCCTGCTCAACTTTTACTAAGAATAACTTTTGCTTGTGGACTTATGCTGTACTTGTGACTTTTTGGCTATTCCTGCACTGTGTTACCTTGGGATCTGCATGAGACATTTGAAATAATGTTTGGTTATCACCTATTAATAACCCTTTTTTGGATTATACATCTTCTTTCTTTATTCCTGATTTTCATATATTTTATGTGTTTTATAATAAACTCTTGTGTGGTGTTGTGGTCAGAGGTGTTTCCAGGCCTGGATGCAACATGTGGAGGGGTTGCGGGGGGTGTCAGAGGGGTCACCAAAGACCACCAGAAAACACAGTATTTTCTATTGGTCATTCTGGTTCTGTGTGGGAAGTTTGGCCCAATTCTATCATTGGTGGGGTTCAGAATGCTCTTTGATTGTAGGTGAATTATAAATCCCAGCAATTACAACTCCCAAATGTCAAGGTCTATTTCCCCCAAACACCACTAGTATTCACATTTGGGCATATTGAGTATTTGTGCCAAGTTTGGTCCAGATCTGTCATTGTTTGAGTCCACAGTGCTCTCGGGATGTAGGTGAACTACAACTCCCAAACTCAAGGTCAATGCCCACCAAACCCTTCCAGTATTTTCTGTTGGTCATGGGAGTTCTGTGTGCCAAGTTTGGTTCAATTCCATTGTTGGTGGAATTGAACCAAACTTGGCAGAATCCAGCAGACTTAACCAGTATGGGCAGTGGTAAAGGTTGATGGTATCTGCAGTACAATAACACGTGGAAGGCTTTGCATTCCTCATCCTTGTAGATATGGCAATGAATGGGGATTTTTAAAATTTCTATCATTATCCTCATTTTAACAGCCTTTTAACATTTGTTTTAAATAAATGTTTTAATGTACTCGTGTAGTACCACCTGACTTGAGAACTTGAAGAACTCCTGAAATTTTAGGCTAAATGCATGAATACTAGGATGGTATCAGGTAACTTATTATGAGCGCAGATGTGCTGTTATCCTAGAGCAGCGTTTCTCAGCCTGGGGGTCGGGACCTGGGGGGGGTCACGCGAGGGGTGTCATAAGGTCACCAAAAACCATCAGAAAATTCATATTTCTGATGGTCTTAGGAACTACTATGGCCCAGTGCCAAGTTTGGGCCAGATCCATCATTGTTTGAGTCCACAGTGCTCTCTGGATGTAGGTGAACTACAACTCCAAAACTCAAGGTCAGCGCCCACCAAACCCTTCCAGTATTTTCTGTTGGTTATGGGAGTTCTGTGTGCCAAGTTTCGTTCAATTCCATTGTTGATAGAGTTCAGAATGCTCTTTGATTGTAGGTGAATTATAAATCCCAGCAAACTACAACTCCCAGATGACAAAATCAATCCCCTCCCAACCCCTCCAGTATTCATATTTGGGTGTATTGGGTATTTGTTCCAAATCTGGTCCAGTGAATATTGGATATTTACATTACAATTCATAACTGGAGCAAAATTATTGTTATGAAGTAGCAACAAAAATAATGTCTTGGTTGGGGGTCACCACAACATGAGGAACTGTATTAAGGAGTCCCGGTATTAGGATGGTTGAGAACCACGGATTTAGCCTAACTTCCATTTCACTTCCTGAAGATTTAATCTCAGAGGAGAGATTTGAACTAGGGGTTTATTCCTTCCCCGTTCAACTTATGCCCCTGTGCCACTGTCTCTCTAGACAGCAAAGCTAAACTTGATAGCTGTGTGTTTTGGAATCTTACAGAGAACAATGTGAATCTTTCTTATTCCCTTACCTGCCTTTCACTCAGATCTTTTCTTCTATTCAGAATAATGCTAATTTAGCAGTTTACAAAACGTCGCAACACTGAAACTCCCAATGGCTTAAAAACACACACATAAATATTGTTGCTTTGATTTTTCTTTGGATAAGTAGTTAAGAACATCCAGTCAGTGTTTCTTGGTCATATAGAACTAGGAGGAATGGGGGGGGGGGGGCTCATATAGGACATCAATAAAGGGTTTTGCCAGCAGGTGGCACTCAGTTTAAGAGATCTGTGGGGGGGGGGGGAACAAACCCTGAAAATATCGCCTAATCTCATCATGACTAATTTTATATTTCTCAATTTACCTATAGATAATTGGTCCAAGCTTTAAAAACAAAACACCATTTTCATCTTGTTTTAGAAAAATGATTAAGTGACAACAATCTAAGCGATATTAAAAAATAATTCACCCTCACTCATGCTTTTAAAATGAATTTTATACAGATTATTATTTCTTATTTCCCCTGAAATATTTTAGCTGAGCAGTGAGCTTCAAAGTGGACAGAGCTTGTTTGGAGCCTGAGGAAGTCAGGACCATGGACAGATCCTAGTTGGGAAAGCTGATTGCGTTGAGTCTCCTTTTGGAGAGAAAAAGCAGGGTATAAATACATGTAATAACAATAACAATAATAGGAGTTGCAGGTCTTTCTCTGCTGCCCAAGGAGGTAGAATCAAGCCTAATGGTTTGAAGTGTAGGAGAGACTAAATTGAACAGCAGAATGAACTTTTTGTCATTGAGAGCAGTTTGCAACGCAGTCAGTTACTGTATTTCATCTCATAATAGTTGTACTTCTCCCCCTCTCCCATTTTGGGGGAAAAGGGGGGCAACTACTATATGTTTTTGTAAGCCACCCCAAGTTCTTTTCAGAAGATGGTGGCAGGATATAAATACATTATTATTATTATTATTATTATATGGAAAAATATGGGAGTCCACTGGTGAGCAATAACGGAAGGAGACCAAGTGGGTCTTGTACATCAAAGTGTTTGGGTAAGGAAGGCCATATAACTCTCTCCGGCAGATACATGGGTGGGTGAAGTCTCGCCTGCCCACGCGCCTGCCCCTTGGAGCTATGGGAGCTGCTCCAAGGAGGTGCAACTATTATGCGAGGAAAACAGAAATACCAAAAACAGGACTCCAAAAATGGGAGGGGGCATCTATTGAGTGATGGTGATTATTTTACAATGAAATATAGTATTTCCATCTCTGGACATCTGCAAAAAGAGGCTGGTCATCTACCTGTCGGGGATGCTCTGTCTGGAGACTTCACATTGAGCATGGGGTAAGATGTGCTAGCTCTTAAGGCATCTTCCAACTCTACGTCCGCTTGTCTGTCTATATCTGTTTGATATACAGAAAGTGTTTGTGTTGGGGGGGGGGGGTAATGTAAAATTATGACAAAATATACTCTAAGAAACACCAGACTCACCCCCCAAGGAAGCCACAGAAGACTCTCAAAGTACTGGCTCCTCTTTAGAAACCTCAAACAAGATAATGCAATTTAGATCTCAAATAAACTGACAGAAATACAAACAGGGAGAATTTGAAAAACATCCCATTTTGGAATTAATATTCTAGAGTGCCCAGTGGCTGGGCAAGATTGTGGACATTCCTTCCTGCCTTCTTATCTGTCCAGCTTCACTGACAGCTAATCTAAGCTTTCTATTTGGAAAAGTTATTACCGCTGTATAAATATATCCCAGATGTTTTAGAAGTATAGATGTTGATTTACAGACAATGCACTGAGGTATTTTCCTCTCAGAAATATATTTTTGTTGATCCTTTTCCTTGTCGGATGAGGGTGGGAAGAAAGCATTTCTTTACCCCCCCCCCCCCCAAAAAGTCTATATGATTTAGCCACTTACTTAGTTTTTCCCCCTTCCCACTGCTGAGTTCTTGTACTTCTTGCCCAGTTCTCTGCAGCATTTTGGAATGGTAAAAGTTTCCAAAGTTTTCAAATGCCTATGTTATTTATTTATTTACTGTACTTATACCCGCCTTTCTCACCCCAAAGGGGGACTCAGGGCGGCTTACAAACTATGGCAGTAATTCACTGCCAGATTCAGATAATAACAATAACAGTAGTAAAGGTAAAGGTAAACGTTTTTGCCTCACATTAAGTCCAGTCGTGTCCGACTCTGGGGGTTGGTGCTCATCTCCATTTATAAGTCGAAGAGCCGGCGTTGTCCATAGCCATCTCCAAGGTCATGTGACCGGCATGACTGCATGGAGTTCCGTTACTTTCCTGCTGGAGTGGTGCCTATTGATCTACTCATATTTGCATGTTTTTGAACTGCTAGGTTGGCAGAAGCTGGGGCTGAAAGCAGGAGCTCATGTTGCTTCCCGGATTTGAACCTGTGACCTTTCAGTCAACAAGATCAGCAGCTCAGTGCTTTAACCCATTGCGCCACCAGGAGTTTCAATATCAATAGAACACAATATAAGGCTAAAACACACACACACACACATCAATTAAAATAGTCTTTCAAATGATTTATACATATTAAAACCTATTAAAACATTTCAAATATATCAAACTTACATTGCATTTAAGCACTTTTATAGGTCTTACAGTCCAGTGGCTTAAACAGCCAAAGCTCTGATAAATAACAGCTCAACACTCTCAAAACATTGTCACACACCGCCCACTCCCACCTAAAATTAGTTCAATCCACCCCACACTCTATTATCCTTAAGGAATGCCCAACGGGCTGATGAAAAATTCTCAGAAAGGCATCCAGCTTGTCCAATCTATTTAGCCCAGACCAGTCCATCTGGTCAGTGGGGGGGGGGGGGGGGGACTGGCTTGCTAATAAAGGTTCAAACATTGAGCAATGGTAAGCCACAGCATCTCTTCCAAGGGCAACGATGTCAATGGTGATTGAACAAGCCAGCAGTGGAACACAGCAGCCAAGGGGACAACGGTGGAGAAGGCCCCAAGACTGCCTGTCTAGCTTGAATGCTGCAACAACAATGCCAGAAGGAGTGACAATAGAAAAGGCCCAACATTAGAGGCAGCCCAATGTGGCCACCCACCAGAGGCTCCTTTCTCAGCTGTTCTTACCAGTCTGTGCTGCAAGGTTTTAAAGTGGCCAGCAGCATGGTGTAGAGCTGTAGAAGCTTCTCTCTCAGTGCATTACAATAGTCCAAAGAGGATGTAATCACAGTGTGTGGGCAGATCCGACCCGCTACATCTGCCTGCCACCTCAGGAGGAGAAGGAGGAAACCTGCTGCTTTTCTCTCCCCCCCCCCTCCCCAAAGCCAACTAAGAGGAGGAATGGGTCTGAGGAAGAGACTTTAAAAACACCTGTCTGTTGCTTATTGTTTCTATTGTATTGTATTTAATGTTTTATGGCATTTTGAAATTATGTGTATTACTTGCTTTCTGTAAACTGTCTTGAGTCGCCGAAAGGCTGAGAAAGGCGGTATACAAATACAGTAAATAATAAATAATAAATAAATAAATGGAACAAGAGAAGTTTAACTGGCATTCTAGTCTTAACTAGGGACCCCTGGCCACCCCGAAAGCCTATCAATGGCCCCATTTTTCACATTTCAGAATTGCATTTGCAATACTACTACTACAAACTTTAAAAATCGCTAATGGACATGAAAAACACACTGCTCGCTGTGCAAAATGCTGATTTTGAACAAATTTCCAAGTTTTATGAAACTGTCTCAAGTTATTCGAAGTGCTACCAATCACAAATTCACACCATGATGAGAAGATACTGGCACTCAAAAGTGTTGAGTATATGAGAGGTAACACAGTGATCACATTTGAATAGGGCAAAGACAATGTGGACGTCAGAAGACCAAAACAACAACTCATTGTGGTCCCTTCTGTTGACCCCAAATTTAAAAGATCTGGAAAGGATAGATTTGCATGCAAGCCACAGTGTGTTTAAAGAAGTCTTTCATGCTATTTCTGGGTGACAGATTTAGGGAAAAATAAGTTGAGCAGAGCAGAAGAGAGGGAGTCACTTTGAACTGTAACTACTGCATCTCCAGGGCAGTAATTTGTGCAGCATTTTACTCCAGGGTGGGGATTCTGTAATGTTAAGATACAGCTGGTGGAGAAAAGGGTTAGGGGGGAGGGGGGAAATGCATATTTTTTTCTCCATTTTACATTTACATTTTTATCTGTGCCTACCATTTTGCGTAGTTAAATGTCAATGCTTTAAATCCAGCACTTGCCGCATCTTGACTTAACCTTCTCTCCTCTCCCGCCCCCTGTAATGTCATTGGTGCATAATGAACAGCGGTTTGAGTGGGAAGCTGGAGATGCTAGATAATGCATGGGGATGGGAGGGGAAGGATGGGCTTCAGTAGGGAGACACATTGGCTATCCCTACTGAGGGCAGGGGCCAATCGTTGAATCAACAACTAGTTGTCCACAAGTGTTCTGTTTTTCATGCCGAGCTTGGATAGATGAGCTCTGAACTCTAAGGTAAATGGGAAGAACATCCTCCATGCCAGGGACCAAATTTAGAAAGTTTATCAGAGCCTGCATTCCAGTGGTATTTGGGACCAAGGGACGGGAAATTGAACCTAAAATGTCAGTATTAGAAGCTTAGAGTGTTTGCAATATCTATATCTATATAGGTTTTCCCCCTGACATTAACTCCAGTCGTGTCCGACTCTGGGTGTTGGTGCTCATCTCAATTTCTAAGCCGAAGAGCCATAGTTGTCCATAGACACCTCCAAGGTCATGTGGCCAGCATGACTGCATGGAGCACCGTTATACACACACGCACACACACATGTATGTATGTGTCCATTTGTACCATAAAGGCTGTTGCTAGAAGAAGCCCTTTGTGATGTTACTAGGTTGACTGTTGCTAGACAAAGTATTGGCAGTTGCTAGGTGAAGTGGCCCCCTTTGATGTCATTGGGAAAAAAACATGATTTCTATGAGAGGAGAGAGAGGAGGGAAGGAAAGGGGGGAGAAATGAAGAAGGGAAGGAAGGAAGGAAAAGAAAGAATGAGAAAGGGTGAAAGAGGGGAAGGGAGAGAGAAAAAGAAGGGAAAGTTCCCAATCTTCAAGAAGAGGAAAAAGGACAACCCAAACAATTACTGTCCGGTCCGCCTCATGTCCATACCAGGCAAGATTCTGGAAAAGATAATTAAGGAAGTGGCGTACAAACACTTAGAAAGGAATGCAGTCATCACTAATAGTCAACATGGATTTATCAAAAACAAATCATGCCAGACTAAACTGATCTCTTTTTTCGATAGAGGTACAAGCTGGGTAGATGCAGGGAATGCCGTAGATGGAGTGTATCTGGATTTCAGGAAGGCCTTCCTTCAACAAGGTCCCCATGACCTTCTGGCAAACACACTAGTCAAATGTGGGCTAGGCAAAACTACACTTAGGTGGATGTGTAAATGGTTAATTGATTCTCCCCAAAGCTTCCTCTTCATCCTGGAAAGAAGTGATGTGTGGAGTGCCATCAGCAGGGTTCCGTCCTGGGCCCAGTTCTATTCAACATCTTTACTAATGACTTAGATGAAGGGTTAGAAGGCATGATCATCAAGTTTGCAGACAACACCAAATTGGGAGAGAAAGAGCCAAAACTCCAGAAGGCAGGAGCAGAATTCAAAACAATCTGAACACATTAGAGAGAAGATTGGTTAAAGCTAACAAAATGAAGTTCAACAGAGACAAATGCAAAATACTCCACTTAGGCAGAAAAAAATGAAATGCAAAGATACAGAATGGGGGGCATCTGGCTCGAGAGCAGTACGTGTGAAAAAGATATCGGAGTTCTCATGGACAACAAATTAAACACAAGCCAACAATGTCATGCGGCAGCAAAAGAAGCCAATGGGATTTTGGCCTGCATAAATAGGAGTCGAGTGTCTAGATCTAGGGAAGTCATGCTACCCCTCTACTCTGCCTTGGTCAGACCACACCTGGAATCACACTGTGTCCAATTCTGGGCACCGCAATTGAAGGGAGGGGTTGACTCTAAGCTGGAATGTTTCTAAACTGATCAAGGGTTTGGAGAACAAGCCATATGAGGAGCGGCTTAAAGAGCTGGGTATGTTTAGCCTGTAGAAGAGAAGGCTGAGAGGAGACGTGACAAGGGCCATGTATGTGAGGGGAAGTCATAGGGAGGAGAGAGCAAGCCTGTTTTCTGCTGCCCTGGAGACTAGGACGCAACGGAACAATGGCTTCAAACTACAGGAAAGGAGATTCCACCTGAACATTAGGAATCTGTGAGAGCTGTTCAGTAGTGGAACTCTCTGCCCTGGAGTGTGGTGGAGGCTCCTTCTTTGGAGGCTTTTAAACAGAGGCTGGATGGCCATCTTTTGGGGGGAGGTGTGTGCTTTGAATGTGATTTTCCTGCTTCTTGGCAGAATGTGATTGGACTGAATGGCCCACAAGGTCTCTTCCAGCTGTAGGATTCTATGATTCTATGAAAGGAAAGTGAATGGGTGAGGATGTATAAGCAAAATGGAGGAGGAAACAATGAGGCACTGTTGCTAGAGTATTAGCATAGACACATTTCTCAAAGCTGGGGAAGGGAGAAAGCAGGTAGGCAGGAGTCCTGGCAACACCCAGGCAATGTTAGTTATCAACTAAACCCCTGAGGAGGCATTTCAACCTATTTGAAAGGGGAGAAATGACACAAGAAAACCCAAGTGATGATAATAGAGGATAGTGGGGATAGCCTTCTGGGGAAACGGAGAGTGCTACTGTGCATGGAAGCACAATCTTCCTTGTGCGTTGTTTGTTGTGCATGGATGCTTATTGCTCATCATGCATTCAAGCACACACGTGCATTTGGTTGCACATTCAGTTGTATAACATCACCATTCTCTAATGGGGAAGCATTGTGCAAAAGCCACAGATCTCCAGGAGCATAAAGCTCGTCTATTCCATCTCTTTGATGTAGAATGTTAGCCACATATCTCATATTAGCTTGCACTGAAAATTAAAATCTATAGAACATAACACAGTAAGCCAAATAAAGTTGAACACATATGGGACATAACTCTTAATATATTTACAATATGCAAATCTGCCCGAAGCGTTTTGAGAAAGACGTGTCCGTAAATCTAACAAATGGGAATTGGTCGTTTTCAGAAGCAGCGGCATGAGATTGTTCTCTTACAGCTTTTTCTGTGTGCATTGAGGCCACATTGATCACGGGAATTTGGCAGCAGAAAGAAATATAGAGATCTGTTTTTTCTCCTCCTACTTTGGCACCAGGAGGCCTGAAAGACTATCTCTCCTATAGGGGCCTGCTTGGAATTTGAGGGTTTTTTTTTCTGTGAAAGGCTGCTAAATGAACATGGCAGTGCTTTCTGGATAATAGCACCTTGATTTTATTTACTATTCATTTTTTATATGTCCTTGTTGCTTATGATTTTTAAAAAATTATTATTATTATGTTGTTTTTAGGGTTTTTTATATTATTACTATATTTTATATGCGATGTTTTTAACTCTGTGAGATTGGGCTAGGCACCATGTAAGTTGCCCAGAGTCTCTTCGGGGAGATGGTGGTGGGGTATAAAAATTAAATTATTATTATTGTTCATTTATACCCCACTTTTCTCACCCCCATAGGGGGACTCAAAGCAGCTTACAACTCCGGCAAAATTCAATGCCACTTGAAGCATAGTCATAAAACCCACCCCATACACTTAAAACAGTTAAAGCACTTAAACAATAAAACACAGAGAATAATAACAGATTAAAGCATGTAAACTGCATGATTCCATTCATCTGTAATCTTTGCTCATAATCCTTATTCAGACTGTGTTGAAACTGTAATGATTCAATCTGCAAATGTTTGTTTACAGAGCCATATCTTTACCTGTTTTCTGAAAACCAGAAGAGATGAGGACTGCCTGATGTCACTGAGGAGGGAATTCCACAACCGGAGGGCCACCACAGAGAAGGCCCTGTCTCTCATCCCCACCAATTGTACTTGCGAAGGCAGTGGGACCGAGAGCAGGGCCTTCCCAGCTGAACTTAATGCTCTTGTTGGCTCAAAAGAGGAGATGCATTCAGATGGGTAAGTTGGACCAGAACCATTCAGGGCTTTATAGGCCAAGACCAGCACTTTGAATTGTACTTGGGAGCAAACCGGTAGCCAGTAGAGCTGACGCAACAGGAGGGATGTCCTCTCTCTGTATGTTGCTCCAGTTAGGAATCTGGCTGCCGCCGATTGGACTAATTGAAGCTTCCAGGCTGACTTCAAAGGCAATCCCACGTAGAGCGCTTTGCGGTAGTCTATACAATATGTAACAAGAGCATGGACCACCGTGGCCAAGTCTAACTTCCTAAGGTACGAGCACACAAGTTTTAATTGTGCAAAAGTTCCCCTGGTCATGGCTGAAACCTGGATTCCAGGCTCAACAATGAATCCAGGATCACTCCCAAGCTGCTAACTTGTGTCTTCAGGGGGAGTGTAATCCCATCCAACACAGGCTGTAACCCTATACCCTGCTCGGCCTTACAACTGACCATATATATATATTTTCAGAGACTAGCTTGTGTACCTGGCGTTGCCTGGGTTATTTGAAAAAGTCAATTTTTAATTGTACAAAATGCATAAGATTGTGGGTGAACTATCACATCATGCCAAGTAAACCCCAAGAAAGTCCATCAGTAGTTAAAATTTGTCATGCTGGGCAAGTTTGCTCTAGCTGCATCATCGGTGGGGTTCAGTGGGCTCTCTGGCTGTAGGGTAAACTACAACTCCCACTATGGTGAGTCAGTCCCCTCAAATCCCTCCAGTAGGTTGAGTTAGTCATTGGAGTTCTGTGTGCCAAGTTGGGTCCAGGTCCCTCATTGGTGGTCATAGTTTCTCTGTTTGTGGGTGAACTACAACTCCCAGAAAGGAAGGTCACCCCCCCCCCCCACACACACACATACACAACCCCACCAGTAATCCAATTTTGGCATAACTGGTATGTGTGCCAAGATTGGTCCAGATCCATCAGTGTCCGAGTTCATAGTGCTATCTGGATGTAAGTGAATGAAAACTTCCTCAAATGCCTCTCGTATTTTTTGCTAGTCATGGGGGCTTCGTGTGCCTAGTTTGGTACCTACAACTCCAAAATGTCCAAGCCAATTCTCCCCAAAACCCACCAGTATTCAAATTTGGGCATATAGGGTATGCATGCCAAGTCTGGTCCAAATCCATCATTGTTTGGGTTCATAGTGGACTCTGGATTTAGGCGAACTTCAACTAAATCCCTCCAAAGACCTCCAGTAGTTTTTGTTGGTCATGGATCTTCTGTGTGCTAAGTTAGTTCCAGGTCCATCGTTGGTGGCGTTCAGAGTGCTCTTAGATTGCAAGTGAACTATGCATCCCAGGACCTACAACTCCTATAAATCATGGTGAACTCTCCCCAAACCTCTCTAGTATGTTCAGATGCTGATTAAATCCTGTTTACTGTTTAATAGGAAAGGGTTAAGAGAAAGGCAGTGGGCGGGGTCATGCAAGTTCCACACCAATGGAGAGTCAAAAATGCTGGGATGTCTGTGGTGGAAGAAACACATAAAGTCTTGGAGGAAATTGTCCATGGATGAAAGCCTTCACTTGGGTGGTGGGCAGTATGGTGTTTATGGAGGACGTTTGCCAGGGCTCTTGGACATGTTCATGGCACTTACTATAACCTGCAATATTATTGGAGGTAGAGCCATTGGCGTCTCCTGAGCAGGCCCGGATTACCCATAAGGCCACCCTAGGCCATGGGCTAGGGTGGTACCTTTTGGGGGGCAGCAGGTCCGGACCCCCAAAAAAAGTTTTTTAAAAATTCAAAAAAAGAATCCCCCCCAAAAAAAAATCCAAAAAAAGGGCGCATGCGCGCGGTGGCATAAGCGCCATCACCCCCCCTAGCTTTGCTCTCCTCGGCTCTGCCCCTGCCCTCGGCTCTGCCCCACCCCCAGCTCTGCCCCCGTCTCCTCGCACACCCAGTCTGTTTCCCTGCCTCCCTTGTCCGGTTCGCGCGCCTCAGTCTCTCTGTGTGTTTGTGTTTCCCTGCCTCTCTCTCTCTCTCTCGCACCTGCTCCTACCTCCCTCCATCCCTCGGCTCGCGCCCCCCAGCCTGTGTTTCCCTGCTTCTTGCGCGAGGGCAGAGCCGGGGGCAGACGCAGAGCCTTTGGCCTAGGGCGCGAAAAGGGCCTGATCCGGGCCTGCTCCTGAGTGGTGGGAGCTATAGCTATTTGTGGAAGTGGGAGCTTTTCTGTGTAAGTGAACATCCTAGCCACACACACACACACATATTTTCACTTACATTATGTGTATAGATAACAAGATCTGTAGTTAAATCTTTGAATGTACTTTCAGAGACTGTCCCTGCGGAGCCCATCACTGGATTACTTGAGCTAGTCCCTTGTGCTTACAAAAAGACACATTGTTGCATCCTACATTTAAAATGAATACCTGTCTTCTTTGAAAAGTCAACAAGCATTCAGTTCATCATTCCATCAGAGGACGGTGAACTTTACTGCATGGTGTTGCAAACCCTTCTTGCTAGGAGCATGGCAGGATGGCCGCCACTCTTATCAACACCAATCCTTGCTTGTGCATTTTCAGTAAGTTGAAAATGCTTTTTAGTTTAACGCATCAACTTGGGCAGAACTCATTCAAACCCTACTTTATCATTCTTTTATTATTTATTTCTGGAAGAATAGCACAACTCTGAACATTCACAATCTCCTGAGACTGGGGCTTCACCTCTGTGTAAGTCTGCAGTCGCACAGTTAATTACGGCCACATTTTCTTTTCTTTTTTTTGTATAATGATTTTTATTCAGACAATGTCACAACATCACACAACATAACCAACATGTTGACAATACAATACAGTAACTTTCATACCCATAATCCTAACAATACATTCCAACCCATCCTCACTTTTACCTACCCTAAAATCCCCCTCCACCCATATCCCTCCCTCCCTCCCCTCACCCTCAACACACACCCCCCTTCCCCACACACAAGTTTCCCCTGCTGTCTTCCTGTCCGGTTGTCAGTTGCTCAAAAAATATCTCGTACTTAATCCCGAGAGGGGGTGCTCTGCAATAGCTTCCCCTTCCCGCACTTCGTGAATTAATTGGTCCTTATTTTCTTACTTTGTTTCAATCAGAACTTATAAAAACTCATATTAATTTATACTTAATCCTTTTAAGATAGTCAAAGTACTTGCTCCAGTTAGTTCTATTTTCGTATGCTCTATTTTGTGCAACTTTTTGCGTCAGCAGATCCATATTCATAATGTCATATGCCTTTTTTAACCAGTCCTCTGCGGTTGGAACCTCCTTTTGTTTCCAAAATCTCGCCAAACTTATCCTAGCTGCTGTTGCCAAATAAAAAAAAATGTCATCTTTATTGTCCAACTCAAAGTCAAAAATCCCCAGTAAAAAATATTCTGGTTTGAAGTCAAACTTTCTTTGCAAAATGTCTCTTAACCTCCTATATATTTCCCACCAGTATTTCTTGACCACCTTACACTCCCACCATACATGTAAATATGTCCCCATATTCCTTCCACATTTCCAACATTTCCCCTTCAATTTTCCTTTGCTATATTTAGATAGCTTTTCCGGTGTTACGTACCACATGTAGAAGACCTTAATCCAATTTTCTTTAATCTCGGAAGCATAGGCATATTTTAATTTTTTACACCACACTTCTTCCCATTTGTTTAAGTTTATTGTGTGACCTACCAGCCTGGCCCATTTTACCATTACTTCCTTTACCAAATTGTCCTCCGTGTCCCCGGTTAGTAACATCTGATAGGTCTTCTGTATTGTCTTTTTTTCTGATTTTACAATTCTGGACCTTGTAGATTCTGTTAGCTCAAATCCCTTTGTTTGGTCTTGTTTGTAGCTCACTTTTATCTGCCAATAGTGGAGCCATGTAACACTAGGTGCCAACTTTTGAATCTCTTCCAGCCTCTTTAATTCGGTTTTTTGTCCTTTTATCTGTAGGATGTTCTTGTATGTTAGCCACCTTTCTTTTGGGATTTCCCTCTTGTGGTCCGCCTCGTTTGGGGAGAACCATAAGGGAGTTTTGTTGCATATCCCCTCTTTATATTTGTCCCACACCTTGATAAGCGCAGACCTTATGAAATGATTTTTAAAATTTTTTTTCAATTCTAACTTTATCCCTCCATAAGTAGCTGTGCCAGCCCCGAAACAGATCTTCCCCTTCCAGGGCCAATAAATTTCTTTTCTCCAGGGTTATCCATTCTCTCACCCATGAGAGCGCTACTGATTCATAATAAATCTGTAAGTCTGGTAGCGCCAAACCTCCTCTTTTAGTAGTGTCCTTCAGTTGTTGATAGCCTATTCTGGCTCTTTTGCCCTGCCATACAAATTCTAGGATATCTTTCCTCCACCTGTTCAACAAAAACTTAGACCTTAAAACTGGGATAGTCTGGAAAAGAAACATAACTTCTGGTAGAACAGACATCTTAATTACGGCTATTCTACCCAGCAGTGATATAATTACTGCCACATTTTCAAAGTCCACAACAGTTAAACATATGCATAAAAATATAATGATGCATTTTGTAATTCCAAGACTTTTCCAAAAAAAATTGTGTTACGCAAGCGTGTGGTATACTTATTGACTGCTGAATCTTATTTTTGGCTGTCATTAGGTGAGCCCTCATAGCTCGAGGATCATGGACTTCCAGATGTGGTGTCGTGGCAGTTGGTCCGTAGGTGGCTGTGGAGCCCTATTCTTGATCCGCATGTTCTCCCGCAGTGAGGACATAGGTTTCCAGATGGAAGATGGTCCCAGTCAGGGTTGACACGCCTTCATCTTGGTATGTTTCTCCCTTTCACCCTCCATTCATGCCTCTTCGAAATCTGCAGCACTGCTGGTCACAGCTGACCTCCAGTTAGACCGCACAAGGGCCAGGGCTTCCCAGTTCTCGGTGTCTATGCAACAGTTTTTAAGGTTGGCTTTAAGCCTATCTTTAAATCTCTTTTTCCTGTCTTCCAACATTCCATTTCCCGTTCTTGAGTTTGGCATAGAGTGACTGTTTTGGGAGACGGTGATCAGGCATTCGGACAATGTGGCCGGTCCAGCGGAGTTGATGGCGGAGGAGCATCACTTCAATGCTGGTGGTCTTTGATTCTTCCAGCACGCTGACTTTTGTATGCCTGTCTTCACAAGAGATTTGCAGGATTTTCCGGAGGCACCGCTAATGGAATCGTTCCAGGAGTTGTGTATGACGTCTGTAGACAGTCCACGTTTCATAGGTATATAGCAGGGTTGGGAGGACAACGGCTTTATAAACAAGCAACTTGGTCTCCCTACGGATGTCCCGGTTCTCAAACACTCTTTGCTTCATTTGGAAAAATGCTGCACTCGCAGAGGTCAGGCGGTGTTGTATTTCAGTAACAATGTTGACTTTTGGGCTGTACCAACTTGCACAAACTGGAAAATTTGCAAAGCGAAGATAGGAAATCTTGCAAACAGTACGAAAATGCTTAATCAGGAAAGGAAATCCCTATTAGTGCCTGGGCTTACCCTCAAAACTGTGCAGTTATTTGAATTATTATTATTTGTAAGCAAACATTTGTGTAGAAACATCATTTTTTGCAATGCTTGCCGGTCATTTTGCTCCAGTCTAGGGAGCCAACATCATGTGGCACTTGACAGTGTTTTTGATGGAGTGTCTCATCACATCTCCACTGTTGATCCTGTGTGTTATTAACTGAGGCTCAAATTCTCTTTTCAGCATAGTGTTAATTAATTAGTAATGAGGTTGATTTTCGATTTGTGTTGACTGCACGATAAGCAAACCTCCCTAGTATATTCAGTGAAAAAAAGAGCTGATCAATAGAGACCCTGATAGGAAAGAGAATAAAACAAACTCTGGATAGGAATTTGCACTGATAAATATGCTTGTCCGAATTTAAAGAAGATTTAATCATGACAAAATTTTCACATTATTAACAGATGGTCATGGAATAGATAAGGTTAAATAAACCATCTCTTATTTATTATGTTTGTGAATCTTTTTTGAAACAAATAAACAAACAAAGGCTGCCCAGCAACTCCTCTTTTTCTCCTTATCCTCTATCTAGTAGGCTGTTTCTTAGCAGCATCAGCATTGGGATGATTGTCAAGAAGGGCTAGAGAAACACAGACATTCAGTGTTGGGAAAGAATGGCATATCTGACCCAGTTGTTTTATTTCATCTTTGACAGTGGTTCCCAACCTGCGGTCCATGGACCACCAGTGGGATCGCAAGAACGTAAATATGGTCCACAGCCTCACCATTACTACACCGTTGCCTCGAAACCACATGGCAATGAGAGTGACTGGTCTTGCGAAACCCTCTTATAGTATCAAGGCAACTGGGATGTCGGGAGGGGAGAGACTGACTACCCACAAAATATTATTACTACCACATCAGCTCTAGTGACATTTCTGGCCCATCCCCTATTTGGATATCAGCCAGCACGTCAACACCTTAAATCAAGAAATAGTTTTCTAAGATCGACAGAGACACTCGCAGGAACACCTCAGCAAGCAAGAGTCCAAAAGTGGCAGGCTAAAATCCGGAACCTCAATCCATGGCTGATACAAAATGAGAGACTCCCTCCTGGGTACACAGAAGACTGGGCAACTTGGAAGGCGCTGAACAAACTCCATTCTGGCACCACGAGATGCAGAGCCAACCTTAAGAAATGGGAGTGGAGCCCACGACATACGAGTGTGGAGAAGAGCAAACCATAGACCACCTATTACAATGCAGTCTGAGCCCTGGCACATGCACAATGGAGGACATCTTTATAGCAACACCAGAAGCACTCCAAGTGGCCAGCTACTGGTCAAAGGGCATTTAATATAATGCTAAGTTTTTAAACTTTGTGGGTTTTTTTTTTAAAAAAACAAAAAACATTACAACTGTACCCTTGGTTTGCTCCTGATACAATAAATAAAAATAACTCAGTTCTAGTTTATTAAATATGGTTTTCTGTGGATGAGCAGAGATGGTGACTACTGGAGGGCATATGTTCTGTATCAGAAGCTAGAGTTGATGTGGTCTATCCAATGCAATTTCCTGAATCAGCACCCCAAATAACCAAACCTAATCTAAAGTTGACCAAAAACTGATCCATAACCCTTTTGGTGGTAAAGTTGGAAAGTGGTCCCTGGTCAAAGTGGTCTCTGGTCAAAGTGTTTCCTGGTTAACTGGTCCCTGGTCAAAGTGGTCTCTGGTCAAAGTGTTTCCTGGTTAACTGGTCCCTGGTCAAAGTGGTCCTTAGTCAAGTGGTCCCTGGTTTAAAAAAAGGTTGGGAACCACTGATCTATGCACATGGGTATTTAGGAATGAAAAGTTTATGGGAACACGGTGAACTTCTTATTCTCTTCCTTCACTTCTTCCTTCTCTTCATCTCTGCCTTCTTCCTCTTCTTGTTCCTCCTCCTTCTCTTCTTCATTCCCCTCTTCTTTTTATCTTCCTGTTCTTCTTCCTCCCCCACCCCTCTTTACACACGGACACACCCGTGTGCGCGCACACACACAGAATGAGCCTGTACTTTAAGAGAGAAAGTCAATATCAATATGGGAGCCTGGAGGATTCCCCCAAATCAGCAGAATTATGGGAGTTCCCAGGAAATACAGAAGAGTTGGTCGCTATGGTCCAATCCTTTTCCTTTCCTCTACTTGTCTGAGAACACAGTCAAGGAGAGGGGACTAGCAATGTTGCTATAATGACAATAAAGTTATTCTATTCTATCCACTTCTTGGGTTTGAGGTGGAATTGGCCTTGACATTTGTTAGTTGTACGTACTGGGATTTATAGCTCACCTGCAACCAAAGAGTACTTTAAATCCCACCAAAGATGGACCTGGACCTAACTTGGCACACAAAAACGCCCATGACTAACAAAAAATAATGGAGGGTTTTGAGGGGAATTCACCTTGATTTGGAGGAGTTGTACTTCACCTACATCCAGAGAGCATCGTGATCCCAAACGATGATACACCCAAATTTGAATACTGGAAGCATTTGGAAGGGATTTACATTGACAACCTAAGAAACCATGAACCCCACAGACGACAGACCTGGATCACACTTGGCACACAGAACCAACTGTAAATACTGGAGGGGTTTGGGGGGAACAGACCTTCATTTCTAGAAGTTGTAGTTCACTTACATCCAGAGACACTGTGACCCTCACCAATGACAGATCTGGACCAAACTTGGCACACAGAACCATCATGACTAACTGAACGTGCTGGAGAGATTTGAGGGGACTGACCCAGCATGGTGAGAGCTATAATTTATCCTGCAGCCAGAGATCACACTGAACCGCACCGATGATGCATCTAGAGCAAACTTGTCCAACATGTCAAACTTTAACTACTGATGGAGTTTCAGGGGGTTACCCTGGCATGATGTGAGTTGTAATAATAATAAAATACTTTTTTTAACAACCTGGGCAACGCTGGGTACCTAAGCTACGAGATAATACAACAAATGAGATAATAATAGCACCAAAAAGAGGCCAAAAAGAGAGAGATCTGAGCAGCTTGGAACTATCTACTTACAAATACTTTGCCCATCTGAGCAACTCCAGCATCCGCTTCTAGATCAGGGTTTGTCAGCTCAGCATCTATCAGTGTGTATGTGATTATTACCCCATCAGGGAGCAACAATCCTAACCATGTTGGCCTCTTAAAAAAGGAACAGCTCCAATATGTTCTGAGCCCTAGTTCTCACCAACTGCAGACTTCAGAGTAAAACAGGAATGAGATACCAAATGAAGGGAAGGGAGGTCTGTTCTGTCAGCCCGGCATCAGAATCCACATATATCCAACGACAATAGTTGAAATTGTGACTTCAAACCGCTCTTACCATAGCCAATGGAAGAACAGCAACCAGATCCTTCTGGCTTACATAAATCTTGGAGATGCCAAGGTCAGATGTTCTGTCTCCTGGATATTCAACTTGCCAGGTAATAAGCTGAGTCTCCGGCAATTCACTAAGATCCTCAATTTCGAAATCAATCTGCATTATCTCAGAGGGAGGAGCAGTCATACTGGAGAAAGAAAGAAGGAAAACACAATTATGGGGTGGGTAAGTCAACTCTTCTTGCCACAATAGTTACTGTTGTCATCATTTATTTATTTATTACATTTATATCCTTCCTTTCCTCCTATTGTGCTTAAGGCATTATTCTCTTCTTCCCCACTTTATTCTCACAATAACTTTGTGAGGTTGGTCAGGCAGAGAGAGGGGAAGAGAGAGAGAAAGAGAGAATGTGACTGGTCAAAGTGGCATGCATTAGTGGAGGAGTCATTTGGGATCTCATAAGTCCCAGTCCAAGACTCTAATCATCACACTACTTTAGCTGTGACTCAACACAAAAAGTCTGTGCTTCTGTAGTCATCACAATCAGTGTAGTCATCACAATCCTCTCAATGGGGAGCTCCCGGTGGACCAATGGGTTAAACTCTTGTGCTGGCAGGACTGAACACTGACAGGTTAGAGGTTCAAATATGGGGAGAGTGCGGATGAGCTCCTTCTGTCAGCTCCAGCTTCCCATGCGGAGACATGACAGAAGCCTCCCACAAGGATGGTAAAACATCAAAACATCCGGGCGTTCCCTGGGCAACGTCCTTGGAGACAGTCAATTGTCTCACACCAGAAGTTTTTTTCTGACACAAAAAAGTCCCCTCAATGTTGCTAAGAAATAGACAACTAGGCAGAGGACAAGGGCGAAAAAGACAGTGGAGTTGCTGGGCAGCGTTTGTTTTTAAAAAAAGAAATGCACTGATAATTCACGGATAATAAATATCATAATAAATTGTTTTGTTGAATGTTATCCATTCCATGAACACTTGCTGGAGTGATGCTAGAAATATGCTAAAAAGTTGTGACCAAAACTCTCTGAAATTCATAGCCAAAAGTTAGGTGCCTTTGGAGCAGTGGTTCTCAACCTGTGGCTCCCCAGGTGTTTTGGCCTACACCTCCTAAAAATCCCAGCCAGTTTGCCAGCTGTTTAGATTTCTGAGAGTTGAAGGTCAAAACATCTGGGGACCCACAGGCTGAGAACCACTGTTTTGGAGGGGTTTCAAGGAAGAAAAATGATCCAGAATATGCATCTACCAGCATAGAGGGCAGAAGCAGCAGCAGCAGCAGCAACACCACTTTATTATGGTTCATTGACCAGCACAAACGCCTTGGGAAGGGGAAACACAGTTCCCTAGAGAGGTAGTCATAAAACAAGATGAGAAAACAGTTTTAAAAACACTAAGACACAGTTAACATAACAGTTTTGGGACCGTGCGTGTGTGAGTCTGATAGGAGGGGTCAAAACATTAGGGGAGCACTAGAGGGAGGGGCACATTGAAAGTCCAGCAGCACCTCAGCTACAACAGGTTGCTCCAGCCGTACTCCCGTCAGTGTGCTGCCCTGTGGGGTCAATCATTATATGTCAAATTTTACGTGCTGCAGTGCAGAACCTAGCAACACTGTAAGTTATTGTAGTGCTAGAGCCTGAGAGCAGCAGGGTGGTCTAAAAATTTTCCAGTGTGCCCTGGGTATTTAAGAAGCAATGGTTTAATGAGATTAGTTCTGATGTCTCTGTAGAACATGAACTGAATGGGCACATGTGCCACTGTTTCTGTGTGTCTGGACTCACGGGAACATAATCTCTCCTTGACAGGGGTCTTCCAATACCTCCCCTCCAATACAGCTGATGGGAGGGCATGGCATCTTGCCAGGATAAATTCCTTCATTGTTTGGGCACCACCAGGTCTGTTAGGTATGCCATGGGGGAGTGAGGTATCTATTAGCTTCATTAACAATAAAGGCTGGGGAACACGCAGGGGTGGTGGACCCATTAGAATGGTCCGCCCCAGGAGACTTATGGACCCTAACGGACTCCTGACAGCTCTTGGGGATTTTCCCGCCTCCTCGGTAAGTGACCCTGTTGAGGCTCTTGTTTCTCTCTGGGATAGGGAGATGACAAAGGCTATTGACACAATCGCTCCAGAACGCCCCCTCTCAAGTAACCGAGTTAAGCCAGCTCCTAGGTTTACTGAGGAGCTGGCAGTGATGAAGCGAAACAAGAGGAAGCTAGAGTGTGTGGAGCAGATCAGCCCATGCGCGTCTGGTTTTTTATCTGAGGACCTATGACATGGCAACGAAGACTGCACAGAATACATCCATTGCCGCTGCTAAGAATACTATGGTTGCCGCTGCTAAGAGCCGCCCAGCGGAACTGTTCCGAGGTGTCAGAGGACTATTAAATCTGCCGCAGAGCGAGATCCCAGACGGCTCTACGGTGCGCTGTGAAGAATTTACTCGGTTCTTCGCGAATAAAGTTGCTCTGATCTGTTCCGATTTTGATACCACTTTAATGGCAGTCTCTGAGGATGTGACACGAGCATCTGCTTGTCCAGTTTTAATGGATTCATTTCAATTGGTTCAGCTCGAGGATGTGGACAAGATCCTTGGAGAAGCAAGGCCTACCACATGCATCCTAGATCCCTGCCCATCCTGGCTTATCAAAGAAGCCAGAGGGGGATTGGCAGAGTGGGTTAAGGTGGTGGTTAATGCCTCCTTATAAGAGGGCAAAATTACAGCAAGCTTAAAACAAGCTGTAATAAAACCGCTGTTGAAAAAAACCATCACTGGACACCATTCAATTAGGTAACTATCGGCCAGTTTCCAATCTCCCCTATTTGGGCAAAGTCATGGAACGTGTGGTGGCTTCGCAACTCCAGGGGTTCTTGGTAGACACTGATTATCTTGATCCGGCACAGTCTGGCTTTAGGCTGGGACATGGTACTGAGACAGCCTTGGCCGCCTTGGTAGATGATCTACGACGGGAGCTCGACAGGGGGAGTGTGTCTCTGTTGGTTCTGCTGGACCTCTCAGCAGCTTTCGATGCCGTTGACCACAGTATCCTTCTGGGACGCCTCGCAGAAATGGGACTTGGGGGTACTGTTCTGCAGTGGCTCTAGTCCTTCCTGGAGGGTCGGTCCCAGAGGGTGTTATTGGGTGACACCTGTTCGACCCCACAAACGTTGTCTTGTGGAGTCCCTCAGGGTTCAGTACTGTCCCCAACGTTATTTCACATCTACATGAAGCCGCTTGGGGAGATCAGCCGGAGTTTCGGAATAAGGTGCCATCTGTATGCAGATGACGTCCAAATCTGTCACTCCTTCCCACCCGTTACTAAGGAGGCTGTCCAGACTTTGAACCTGTGCTTGGCCGCTGTGTCGGACTGGATGAGGGCTAGCAAATTGAAACTAAATCCTGACAAGACAGAAGTCCTCCTAGTCAGTCGAAAGGCCGAACAGGGCATAGGGTTACAGCCGGTGTTGGATGGGGTTACACTCCCCCTGAAGATGGAGGTTTGCAGTTTGGGAGTAATCCTGGATTTATCGCTGAGCCTGGAACCCCAGGTCTTGGCGGTGGCCAAGAGAGCTTTTGCACAATTAAAACCTGTGCGCCAGCTGCGCCCGTACCTTGGGAAGTCTGATCTGGCTATTGTCGTCCACGCTCTAGTCACATCCCGAATAGATTACTGCAATGCACTCTACATGGGGCTGCCTTTGAAGACAGTTCAGAAACTGCAATTAGTCCAATGGGCGGCAGCCAGATTTCTAACAGGAGTTACATACAGGGATCATACCACCCCCTTGTTGTGTCAGCTCCACTGGCTGCCGGTCCACTTCCAAGCTCAATTCAAAGTGCTGGTTTTGACCTATAAAGCTCTATACGGTTCTGGCCCAGCCTACTTGTCTGAACGCATCTGCCTCTATGTCCCACCTCATACCTTAAGATCATCCGGGGAGGCCCTGCTCTTGCTTCCGCCAGCATCTCAAATGCGGCTGTCGCCCCGTGCCTGTGGAATGTGCTGCTGAGCGAAATACGAGCGAAATACGATCAACCCCATCCCTCCTAGCATTCAGGAAAAAAGTAAAATCTTGGTTGTGGGACCAGGCCTTTGCACAATAATGTAGCAGCACTTTAACTGGAATGGACTGGCTTTTTATTTATTTATTTATTTATTTATTTATTTGCTCCATCTTATATTCCGCTCCTCCCTGCAGGCTCGGGGGGGATAACAGTACAAGAATTCGGCAGACATGTAGCATCCATGTTGCCGTACAATAAAATGAACATAAAACACATAATAAAACAGCATACCATAGGTCCCGAAATTAAAATTACATACATGCCATGGCATTCCCTGAACCAGGGTGCTAATTAGGAAGATGAGTATATTCGGCATACTCGCCTAGCTGAAGGCCATTCTGAACAGGGCGGTCTTACAAGCCCTGCGAAACGGAGTTAACTCCGTGGCAGCTCGGACTTCGTCCGGGAGAGAGTTCCAGAGTACCGGAGCCGCCACAGAGAAAGCCCTTTGTCTGGTGGCAGACAGGTGACAGGCGCGGACCGATGGAATCAGGAGCAAGTTCGACTCCTCAGAACGTAGTGATCTCGGGGGAATGTACGGGGCAAGGCGGTCCCTCAAGTACGCAGGCCCTAGGCCGTGTAAAGCCTTAAAGGTTAATACCAACACCTTGAAGGCAATTCGGTACTCAATAGGCAGCCAGTGCAGTTGCCGCAGGATGGGCGTGATGTGCTCCCTTACCGGCGTTCCCGTCAGCAAGCGGCGGCGGCATTCTGCACTAACTTGAGTTTCGAACTGTCGCCAAGGGAAGGCCGACGTGAGGCGTTACAGTAGTCTAATCTCGAGATGACCGTCGCTTGGATCACCGTGGCCAGGTCGTTCCTGGAAAGGTAGGGTGCCAGTCGCCTAGCCTGTCGTGGGTGAAAAAATGACGCCTGCTGGCCGCAGAGACCTGGGTCTCCATGGCCAGCAGGGGTCCAAGTGGACACCCAGGCTCTTAACAACAGGCGATGGGCTAAGCCGTTCGCCGTCCAGGGTAGGCAACCGGCACTCATCCCGCCCAGGTCGACCAGGCCACAAGATCTCAGTCTTCAACGGGTTCACCTTCAGCCGGCTAGCCCGCAGCCAGCCAGTCACGGCCTCTAGGCACTGATGGAAACAATCGGGTACGGAGTCCGGCCTGCCGTCCATTCTCAGCAGAAGCTTGATGACAGAGATGAGGACACGGTTTTACTGTTTTAGCAATTGGATGTGTGGATTGAACATTGTTTTTAATTGTGATTTTAATTGTTGGATTTGTTTAATGAATTCTCTGTTTCTATTTTGTATGTTTTATGGCGATTTTATGTATTAGGCATCGAATTGCTGCCTTGTTAGCCGCCCTGAGTCCCCCCTCGGGGGTTGAGAAGGGCAGGGTAAAAATATTGTAAATAAATAAATAAATAAACAGGCAAAGCCCGATTGGTACTCTAAGTCCAGGATCCACTGCTTAATGAGATTCTTGGCTTGGCCCCATCTCATGCTTAGCAACTGTCCTTGGAAGAAACCTAGTGTTGCAATCTTTACTGCCACTATTTTAGTCCATGTGGACTGGAAGTAGTCCCTCGTGGTTAGAGGGGCAAGCTCACATAGGGAGAAGGATAGGCGTAGCCAGCCAGTAGTTGAGAATTGCTGTCCACACTCTCGCCTCCACTTTCACGAAGCCTGTCTCCAATCGCAGGGTGACGTTAGAGACACATCTGGGAGCCTGTAGAGCCGATCTTAGAAATTTTGATTGAACATGCTCTAGTGGGGCATAATTTGAAAAGGGGCCAGCATTTGTGCAATTAGTTTCGTTTCAAAAAGTTTAAGTGCCACTGGTATAAAGTGGTCTCCTCCAGGCTTGAGATATCTTGCAGATGAGCTCTTTTGTGCTACCTCTGATGCATACTCTATGTGGGCTTTCCTACCAACATAGAAGGCAGCAAGATTAAGGGTGCACTGAGAACTGTAGAATTAAAGCAGTTTGGTACCACTTTAAGTGGCATGGCTCAATGCAAGGGACTCGTGGGAGCTGTAGTTTCACAAGGTCTATAGCCTTGTCTGCCAAAGAGTGCTGGTGCTACACCAAACTACTACACATCCCAGGATTCCCTAGCATACAGCCATGGACATACAGGCAGTTTCAAACTGCATTCATTAACAGTCCAGATGCTATCTAAGTTTGTGAAAAGTGGAGAACCTTTTGCCTTGTAGGTGTTTTGGATTTCATCTCCATGCCAGAAATACCTGTATGTACCGAGTTTCACAAGAGGATCTCATTTTGGTCTGTTTTTTTTTTTAAAAAAAGTTGCCAAAAATCTGAAAAATTATATGTCTTTAGGATGGAAGAGGAACCAGAAGAGACTGCCTTTCCTATCCCTAACTTTTCTTGTAAGGGCTTCAGGCTTCCAGGGGCCCTTCCGCACAGCCCTATATCCCAGAATCTCAAGGCAGAAAATCCCACATTATCTGAGTGTGGACTCAGATAACCCAGTTCAAAGCAGGACGGTAAACCCATTCTGGGTTTTAGTCCAGATTTTAATGGAGCTATGGTAGGTGCTGAACCCCTTGGGGACAAAATGTAGTTCCTTGAAAGCTGAGACTAAAATTCAGGTCACATTCCCTGCCCCTCTGATATGGGAACCAGTCATTCCACTGTTCCCAACACTAGCAACACTAGCATTTGCCCCAACTGCCATATGAAGCCCTATATGGCTGTTCTAGTTTTATGAAAGCAAGCTCACACAAGGAAAACTTTGATGCGAATCGCAGAGAGAGACCCTGCAAATTGTTTCCACTTTACAACAAGCAGAATATCCTTGGCAGCCCAAGAGTTACCAACCCGGAGTTGCTGGAGTATATTGCTCATTTTTATATGGTGTCCCTCTCTGACATGATATCACAGAATCTTTTATAGCTCAGAAATGATTCACAGCCAGAAAGGCGGTGAAAAGGGAGAGATTTAAAGAGGAGAAGCAACACGAGGCTTAGAGGGCTCGGTCTTGTAAACCTTCTCATAAAACCAGCCACTGTGTACGAAGCAAGGCTGTAAAGATTCAATGGCGCATCCTTGCCGAGGTGAAGTCTATGGAGCCAATGGCTTTTCAAAGGGAGGGGGTGTCTGGTTTTTTTCTCTCTCCTTGCCTTGCAGTAGTTTGGAAGCATCTGCAGATTAGTGGGGTTTTACTGTTCTCTGAGTTCAGGAGTCAAAGAGAACCTGATGGTCAGAGTTCTGAGCCAGATGGATGTGCAAAAGAATCTGAAAATAATGACAGGAGACTAGCAAAGGAAGTCCAAGTTTGAGGAAGGCAAAAAATACTGATGTAGCCTTGAGATGAAATCCAGCATGGACCAAAATCCTGTCAATTGCCAGAAGAGTCGATATCTCCTGCGGGAGATCTAAGAGGGTGACAGCTATCCCTTCGTTTGGCTACACAGCCTGACAGTGCTTGGAGACTTCTTGAATCTCAGTATCATCCTCTAAGCCAGAGTTTCTCAAACTGTGCTCCTCCAAATATTTTGGACTCTCACAATTCCTGGGATTTCTGGGAGCTGAAGTTCAAAACACCTGGAGGAGCAGAGTCTGAGAAACATTGCTCTAAGCTGCTACTCTGGTCATCCAGAGTTTTGGAGCACGGTGCCATCTCTATCTCTCGCCCAACTGGTGCGGAGTTTTGGGCTGGAGTGTCATCAGTACGCTGATGATACCCAGCTCATTCTGAGGTTGGACCCCGGGGTAGTCTCTGTACCCGATAATTTCCACCTTTGCCTTGAAGCCGTTACTGGATGGCTGCGAGCCAGTAAGTTGAAGGTGAACCTGGCGAAGACGGAGATCTTGTGGCTGGGCCGCCCGGGGGTAGCGACCCAGCTGCCAACGTTCGATGGTGCGGCCCTCTGCCCTCAGCCATCGGTAAAAAGTCTAGGGGTCCGGCTGGACGCCCACCTGTCCATGGAGGAGCAGATTGGCTGCACCTGCAGGACAGCATTCTACCACCTACGGTTGGCTAAGCGCCTGGCTCCCTACCTCTCCCAATGCGACCTTGCTACGGTGATCCAAGCCACGGTCATCTCGAGGCTCGATTACTGTAATGCGCTCTACATTGGCCTTCCCTTGTCGATGATCCGGAAGCTTAAGCTAGTGCAGCATGCCGCAGCCCGCCTCCTCCTGGGCGCTGCAAGGTCTGACAGCGCACTCCACTCTTACGAGCTGCACTGGCTCCCGATTGAATTCGGGTCCTCTTCAAGGTGTTAGTTCTCACCTTTAAGGCCATTTATGGTTTGGGGCCAGTGTACCTGAGGGAGCGACTTACCCCTTATGTGCCCGCGAGATCACTGCGCTCTGAGGAGCTTAACCTCCTCGAGGTACCTTCTCTCGGAACCTGCAGACTGGCCTCTACACGGCGGAGGGCATTCTCTGTAGCTGCCCCAAGTCTCTGGAATGGCCTCCCGGAGGAGATCCGTGCCATCCGCGCGCTTCTGCCCTTCCGCAAGGCTTTGAAGACTTGGCTCTTTAGGATGGCGTTCGGCCCTTAACTCAACTACATTGTGCTCCATGCCGCCTATGACTCCCCTAGATTCTCACCGTGTCCCCCCAGCCGTCGCTGAGGGCTAGCGTTTTAACTTGTTTTAACCTCTTTGATGTCTAATGTGTTTTAACTGTTTAATTTGTTTTTACTACTCTCGATGTTATGCTTCTTTGTAAACCGCTCTGAGCTCCGGAGTGAGCAGTATACTAAATCGAAGTTAATAAATAAATATAAATAAATAAATAAACTCCTCTACTCTTTTTCCACCAGATTCCAAAGAAGCCCCTTGGATACTTGACCAGTGCCTGGCCGCTGTGACAGTCTGGATGAGGAGGAACAAGCTGATGATCAATCCTAATAAGACAGAGGTCCTCCAGATCAGTCGCCCATCTGATCGGGGTATTGGGTGACAACCTGTGCTGGATGGGGTTGCACTCCCCCTGAAGTCACAGGTCTGCAGTTTTGGGGTCCTCCTGGATTCAGCACTGATACTTGATGCACAGGAAAAGAGATTCCACCTAAACATTAGGAAGAACTTCCTGACAGTAAGACCTGTTCAACAATGGTATATGTTGCCTTGGTGGGTAATGGAGTCTCCTTCTTTAGATATTTTTAAACAAGGACTGCATAGCTATCAGTTGGGAGGGCTTTGTTTGAACATTCCTTGAATGACAGAGGGTTAGACTGGATGGCCCTTGCATTCGCCCCCTCCCCAAAAAAACAACTATGGTTCTATTTACTCGTAAAACCTATCATCTGATCTTGTGTTGCCTTTTAGTACCAAATACACCTCAGTATTTCTAGTCACAAATATCCTGTAGCTATAAAAAATAATTGAAAACATAAATGGTTACACTGCAAAACCAGTGAAGATGTATCAATTACATTAAAATGATCATAGGTCTAGTAACCATTCATCCCTTTGAGGAATGGCTTAAAGAGCAGAAGAGAAGGTTGAGAGGAGACATGACCGCCATGTTTAAATATCTGAGTGGCTGTTCTAAGGAAGAGGAAGGAGGCTTGTTTGCTGCTGCCCTGGAGACTAGGACTCAATGGAGCCATGGGTTCAAATAACAGGAGAGGAGATTCCACTTGAACATTAGGAAGAACTTCCAAACCAGAAGAGCTGTCCCAAGAATAGAACTCTCTGCTTATTGGAAAGTCCATAATCTATTGGAAATTCCAGTGCACCATAACCTTATTGCAAAGGTAAAATGATGTCACCTCTGTTTGGCAAGATGTGGATCTCTATGAACATAGAGACCACTTGAAAACCACTAGTCAAAGGAATGGTATGACCTTGTTAGAAGTCAAACCTTAAGACAAGTGATATTAATAAAACATTAATGTAATAGCTCACAGGTAGCTTGGCTGTTAAACTGTAGAACCATGTCTTTAAAAGGCCAGGGATAAAGACAGGCCACTACAAAAATATATCTGGTTAGCAGGGGATGGTTGTTTGAAGTAGAATCTGCAGTTGCTCAAAAGATATACACTCAATTAAAACATGCATTCATTAGAAAAAAACAAAGTAGTCTTCTTTGAAAAATAACATATTTTGTTTACTAACAAACGTGTATATATTCAGTATACAGGCACATAGTCTTGAAATGTCTTTAAGCATATATGTACTCAATAAAGTCCATGAGCACACATCCACCTCCAATGAAGTGGTAAGCAGACATTGAAGGCCATGAGCACACATCTACCTCATTTAAACACAAAAGGGAGTCTTGAGAGTACAATCACATCTATAACTCCGCCCACATCAAAGAGATAAGTCAAACTGACAAATCAACATGCACATAGAATGCAGGCTAACAATTGTATACACTTTAACAAACAGTTAGTGGAGGATTGGGAGGTTGCTATTTCCAACACTGTTTTGGAGTTTGGTGGAAGCTCTTTCTTCAGAGGCTTTTAAACAGAGACTGGGTGGCCATTCATCGGGATGCATTCATTGTGCTTTTCCTGCATGGCAGAAAGGAGTTGGACTGAATGGCCCATGTGGTCTCTTCCAACTCAGTGATTCTCTGATTCTGTGATTATAGTGGAATGTACCTAAGCTGTACTTTAGTTGTTATAAGCAAGACCCAATTACAAGTAACTCATTAATTAGTTGTGCTCTGTGCTTCCCGGCAGCTGTTCCAGCCCCAGGGGTGGGGACAGGGTCAGGTTACCCTTTCCCATCTTCTACGTTCGCTGGCCATCTGCCAATCTGTTAGGGAATTCATGTTGATGGGGGTGGAGGGGAAAGCAATCCCACACACTCACTAGGAACTATTTTGTGCCTCTGTGTCCATCAAAGGAGCCCGGTCTTTATTCTTTCTGTTCATAAGTCTCTCCCGGTGTTTCTCGGCTGCTTAGTAGTTTTTTCCCCTGGAGCTCTCCTGAAGCCAGACAAGGATGCAACATGTGCACTTTCACAGCCACATTGTATCCCCTGTGGGGACTCGGAGCTGAGTGTTGAGAACTGCTGTTTGCACACTGATGTGGGAAACATGTTGTCAACGAGGCTCACTGAGGCTGTCCCTCTGCCAGACACACTCAGAGTGAGAAGGTGAGGAGGAAGTTTAATCTAAGGGAAAAGGATAGAAGAAAGCCCAATCGAAAATAAGTTGACCAGGGCCCTAAAGTATTCATCTACACTGCCATATAATGTAGTTTCATAATGTAGTTAAAGTGTATTATGGAATGGTGTTATGTGCCACTATAGATGGGGCCTATGTAGTTGCTTGTGTGTCCACGAGTGAACTGCCCTGCTGGAAAGCTGCTTCCGTGCCATGTTGTTACCTGAGACCACAGCCAGTCAGAGACCATTTGATGCAGATTGAATTGCATTATACGGTCAGTGTAGACTCATATAATAAAGCTAAACTGTACTGAGTTAGATTATATGACCATATAATGCAGTTTAATTTGCATTATAATATCAGTGTTATATGGAAGTGTGTATCCAGCTTGCCCCATGGTAGCTTATGTGGAAGTGTGCACATGGTGCCTGCAGCAGCACAGAACCTCTATTCTCAGAGGGTACTGAAATGTTTGCTCCAATTGCCCCATTGACAGAATCATAGAATGCTAGAATTAAAAGAGACCACAAAGGTAATATAATCCAACTCTCTGCCGGGCAATAATATACAATCAAAGCATTCCTGACAGATGGTTGTCCACCCCCTGCTTCAGAACCTCCAGAGAAGGAGACATCACCAAGGGAGCATAATCTACTGATGGTGATGATGATGATTACTAGCGTGAATGTCTGGCATTGTCTGGGTTATTCAAAAAAGCCAATTTTTTAATTGTACAAAAAGAATAACGTTGTGGATTAACTACAACTAACATCATGCCAGGTTAACCTTGGAAATTGGTGGGGTTTAGTGTGCTCTCTGGATGTAGTGTAAACTACAACTCCCACTATGGTGAGTCAGTCCCCTCAAACCCCTCCAGTAGGTTGAATTAGTCATTGGGGTCCTGTGTGCCAAGTTTGGTCCAGGTCCATCATTGGTGGAGGTAACAGTTCCCCTGGTTGTGGGTGAACTACAACTCCCATAAAGGAAGGTCACCCCCCACAAACCCACCAGTAATCAAATTTCGGCATAACCCACCAGTGTTTGGGTTCACAGTGCTGTCTGGATGCAGGTGAACTACAACTCCTCCAAATCAAGGTGAATTTCCCTCCAAATACCTCCAATATTTTTTACGGGTCATCGGGGCTCTATGTGCCAAGTTTGGTCCAACACCATCTTTGGTGGGGTTCAGAGTGCTCATTGATTGCAGGTAAACTCTAAATCCCAGTACCTACAACTCCAAAATGTCCAGGAAAATTCCCCCTAACCCCATCAGTATTCAAATGTGGGCGTATCGGGTATTTGTGCCAAATTTGGTCCAGTGAATGAAAATACATCCTGCATATCAGACTTTTACATTACGATTCATAACAGTGTTAAAATTACAGTTTTGAGGGAGCAACGAATATAATTTTATGGTTGAGGGTCACCACAACATGAGGAACTATATTAAGGGGTTGCAGCATTAGGAAGCTTGTCGTAACACATTGGTTCCAGACCTGTGATCATTTTGGCCACCGTCCTCTGGACATGTTCCAGTTTGCCAATTTCCTTCTTGAACTAAGCTACTTGCAACAAGAGGAAGGAGGGAACGACTAACTTTGTCAAAGTTGTCTCTGTTGGATAGGATTGATGGCCTGGGAGGGAGGAGGAGGACAGCTGAAAACAACATGAGGCAATTGTCGGAATCTTTCAACCAAGGCTCCTCATAGTGTGGTGTGGCATACTATTAGAATTTTTCAAACATGTATCTCTCAGCACGTTGCCATGAATATTTCATGTACCTCCCACCCCCCTCCATAGTTAAAATCTGCTCATTTAAAAAATTAATCAAAATGCACCATTCTGTTCCTTTTTCCCAAGGAAAGTGTTAGAAATATTTCCTGACCAGTTGCAAAAAGAAAGCCCCGCCTCTCCCCACCGACTCCAGCATTAGCGGAGCATTTAGAATAACATAAATCCTCAAGTGCAAACTTCCCGTCAAACAAGAGTCTTGCTTTATAGGGCTCTGCCATCGCCCCGAACATCTCCTGATGTGATAAATCCAATGGTAATTTGCCACGTTATGTGAAGGAAATGATAAATCAGCACTGAATTTATTACACCCAATCTAATAATAATCCAATAAATTATTCAAGCAAGAGTCAGTAAACATCCAGTCAGTGCTTTCAAAACTGCTCAATCATGAAGCAGGACAAATTGGTGTCGCTGCCGAGGTTGGAATACACTACAAAACCGTGCTTCTTTTTTGCTGAGACTAAGAAGGGGGGGGGGGGGGCACCTACAACTTGGTGTAGGAAATACCAAACTGATGTAAAGCATTACTACCAGGAGAGGTGGAGAGGGGTACAGCAAGCTTTAGAATTCCTAAGGTCTCTGCTTGTCTGCCATATTTTTTAAAAATGACATCCCTGTGATGAGTTCTTTGCTTCTCTTTCTTCAAACATAGGCCCCAACTACCCTGCCGAATAAAATCCAGAGTTATTTGTCTGTCTGTCTGTCTGTCTGTCTATCTATCTATCTAATAAAAGTCAGTGTTTGCGGGCAGAGGTGCGGAGGTGCGGAGGAATATGTGGCAGCGTTTCGATTGGTTGCCACTGTGGGATTATTTGCATAATGGACTCTGATTGGCCAGTCTCAGAACGCCAACATTCTAAGCCCACAGCAATGACGGATCAGGAGCAAACTTGGCACACAGGGGCCCAATGGCCCACTTCACAACCTGGTGTGGTTTAGGGTCACGAATGATGGGATTTGCAGTACCTTCACCTGATTCACTTCTCAAACAACACTGTAGCCCCTATAAATCACAGACCAGTCCCAAAATTGACAGTAAGCCTTCCTCAACTTGATTTTCCTGACTAGGCCCCCAACAATGACAGAACAAGACCAAACTTGGCACGCAGATTCCCCAAGATGCACCCTACACCCTGGTGCAGTTTGCGGGAGGATGGACCATGGATGATGGGACTTACAGTACTTTAATTCACTTCCTTAGAGCACTGTAGCCCACACCAATGACAAATCAGGACCAAACTTGGCACACATAGGCTCAATGACCCACTTTACAACCTGGTGCGGTTTATGGAAGGATGGCCCACATATGATGGGATTTCCAGTACCTTCACCCGATTCACTTCCCACAGAACATTGTAGCTCCTACAAATCACAGACCACGCCCCAAACTTGGCACACACAGCCCCCATGAGCCACTCTACATCCTGCTGCAGTTTGAAAGAGGATGGACCATGGATGATGGGACTTGCAGTACCTTCACTCACTTTCTGAAAACAATGAGACCCTCATCCAATGACCAATACAGACCAAAATTGGCACACAGAGCCCCCTTGACCCACACTACACCCTGGTGCTGTTTCAAGGAGGATGGACAACAGATGATGGGACTTGAAGTACCTTCACTCACCTTCCGAGACCACTGCAGCCCTCATCCAATGAATGATCAAGACCAAATGTGACACACAGAGCCCCCATGACCCACTCTATCTTCTACTACAGTTTGGAAGAGGATGGACCGTGGATGATGGGACTTGAAGTACCAAAGACCTACCTTGGCACACAATGCCTTTCTCAAATAACCCGGGCACCGTCAGGTCCCCAAGCTAGTTTACTATATTTATAACCCGCTTTTCTCACCCCAAAGGAGACTCAGAGCAGTTTACAGATTATGGCAAAATTCAATGCTGAATTATACATACAAATAATAAATAAAAGGTAAAGGTTTTCCCCTAACATTAAGTCCAGTCATGTCCAACTCTGGCGGATGGTGCTCACCTCCATTTTTAAGCCGAAGAGCCAGCATTGTCCATAGACACCTCCAAGGTCATGTGGCCAGCATGACTGCATGGAGCGCCATTACCTTCCCGCCAGAGTGGTACCTATTGATCTACTCACATTTGCATGTTTTTGAACTGCTAGGCTGGCAGAAGCTGGGGCCAACAGCGGGAGCTCACGCCGCTCCCTGGATTCAAACTTGCAACCTTTTTGGTCAACAAGTTTAGCAGCTCAGTGGTTTAACCCACTGCGCCACCGGGGGCTCCCAAATAAGAAATATAACATCTCAAATTATAAAACGTTTTAAACATATAAATGCAATAAAACACATTAAAAACATAGTGCTGAGTCCCATAGTCATTGTTCAAGCTCCTACATTCAAGTCAGATTCCATATTAAACTACTCCCTGAATACCTGTGTGCATAGCCAAGTCTTTAACTTTTTTTCTGAGGACCAGGAGGGAAAGGGCCAGTCTGATCTCACCGAGGAGAGAGTTGCATAGCTGAGGGAAGGCCCTGCCTCTTGTTTCCACCAGTCACACTTGCAAAGGGGGTGGGACTGACAGCAGGGCCTCCCCTACAGATCTTAAGGCTCTAATCTATCTATCTACACACATAATAAAAGTGAAAAAGTGTGTATGTGTATGTGGCAGGGGGGTCTGCTTAAAAGAGAACTGCCTCCACAAACAGGCTATAGTTCCCATTGAGCTGGAGACACCCATGGCCCTCCCAAAACTGACATTGCAGATTACCATGAACATGTCCAAGAGCCCTGCCGATGTCCTTCACAAATGCCATCCTGCCCACGACCCAAGTGAAAGCTTTCAAACGGGGACCATTTCAGCCTAGATTTTCTGTTTTTCTTCCACCAAACACACCTCTCATGGTTCTTTTCTCTCTCATTTGCATGACCCCGCCCACTGCCTCTCCCTTAACCTTTTCCTATGGCACACGGCAAACAGAGGAATTGATTAGCAACTGAACAACTCTGAAAACTCCAACTTCTGTAGGAGTTTTGGGGACTGACTCCACAGAATGGAAGTTGTAGTTCACCTACATCAAGACACAGCACTGTGACACTCAATTCCTGAGACCACTGCGACCCACACCAATGGTTGATCAAGACCAAACTTGGCACACAGAGCCCCCATGACCCACTCTACATCCTGGTGCAGTTTGGAGGAAGATGAACCATGGATGATGGGACTTGCATATGGGAGTTGTAGTTCACCTGCACTCACTGAACCCAGCTGACATTGGATCTAGGCTAAACTTGGAGCACTGGCAAATAATGCCTTTCTCAAACAACTCGGGCACCGTTGGGTCCCCAAGCTAGTTGACTCATAAAGAAAAATATGTTTGGACAGGTAAGCTGGACCAGAATTGTTCAGGGCTTTATAGGCCAAAACCTGCACTTTGAATTGAGCTTGTTAGCAAACTGGCAGTGGCGCTTATGTAACAAGGGGGTTGTACACCGCTCCAGTGATCAATATGGCTGCCGCCCGTTGAACTACTTGGAGCTTCCAAACAGTCTTCAAAGGCGGCCCCACGTAGAGCATGTTGCAGTAGTCTATACGAGATGTAACAACAGCGTGGACCACCGTGGCCAAGTCTGACTTCCCAAGGTGCTGGCGCACAAGTTTTAACTGTGCAAATGCTCCCTTCCAGGCTCAGCAATGAATTCAGGACTTCCAAGATGCGAACCTATGTCTCGTAACCCCATCCAGCACAGGCTCTAACCCTGTTGGGCCTTTTAACTGAGCAGACTTTGGATAGATCAACTTTGAATTTTGGCAGTGTAGACTCCAGTTCAAAGCAGATAATGTAGATTATCTGATCTGATAATCTGGATTATATGGCAGTGTAGAAGACGCCACAGTGACACGGCAGCTCATGTCATGATACCATTGCATTCAGCACTGGTTCATCCTTGCCTATTGCAACCACCGGTAGGAAGAACAGCTGAGTACATGCAAACACCATAACCTCCCAATGTGGCACATACTATCCTGTGAATTATGCAGGAGAACTAATCACAGAATTAATTTAGGTGATCACTCCATTCAATACATGTCAACTGTTTACAAGACGGCACTTTTCATATTCCACTAAAAGGTAGAATCATAGAATTGGAAGAGACCACAAGGGCCATTTTCTACAATTGTAGAAAATTTTACAATAGGCCGTCAACAAGTGATGTGGCTGTACAAAGCCCTGAAATGATGGACGTTCATGTCACTTGGACTCCAGTGCTGTACCATCTCAGCTCACTTTTTAGGGCACCTACAGAGAGAAGACAAGCAGTACAGCCCCAGCGAATTGACAAAATGATCTCTCAAACATTTAATTGTAGTCTTAAATCCAGGGCAAGAAAGTCTACTAATGTAACATCATTCCTGTCCACATCTCCAAGGTGAGAGCCATAACCCAATTCTTCCTTTTATGAACTGAGTATTAGCATCCATATTTTGCTTCTCGGGGAAAAGAAATTCATTGTGCAATGAAAGTGCACATCGAAGGCCATGCCATATTTTTTAAAAGAAGTATATCCAACATTGACATGGACCAGATTTTATCCAAGATATAAGAATATCTACAGAACTCACATACAAGCTGTACACTGTGAAATAAGTATGCTTTTTCAGCCCCCATCTACGCTGTCATATAATCCAGTTTCTGAATCCGGATTATCTGCTTTGAACTGGATTATATGGCAGTGTAGACTCATAAAATCCAGTTCAAAGCAGATAATCTGCATTCAGAAACTGGATTATATGGCAATGTAGATGAGGCCTCAATCAATCATTTAATTTTATTTCATTTCTAGACAGTTTGACACCAAGTCCTTGGTGTAGTACAGTGGTTCCTAAAGTAGGTGGTACCACCCCGTGGTGGGCGGTGGGGTGATCCAAGGGGGCGCTGGGAGGCTCAGGAGTATTTGGGAGCACTGAACCCCTGTAAGGGGGCGGTGGCATGAGCCAGGCTTGCTTGCCACTTGCAGGGTCGCGCGCTTGCGAGGACGTCCCTGTTGGAAGAAAGAGGCAATACACAGGACTGCACCGTGGGCGGGGTTGATGAGAGGAAGGAGGCACGTGTTGTGGTTTCCACAGCAATGCCTGCCCGAGGATTCCAACTCGCAGGGACACCGTCGCAAGCGCGCAATCTCCGGGCAAGTATTGCTGTGGAAATCGCAGTGCGTGCCTCCTTCTCGTCAACCCCGCCCACTGTGCAGTCCTCTGTATTGCCTCTTTCTTCCAATGGGGACGTCCTCACAAGCGCGCCTTGCTGGGCCCAGCACAGGGCGGGGCGAGCGGGAGGCGCTTTTCAGGGTGGGCCTCGCTTGTCCAGTGCCGGCCCCTTCTTTTTCAATGCCATAAAAACAACATGAAATTAAAATAACATTTAAATTAAAATTAAAACACATTAAAACATTTAATTTTATGAAAAAGGTGGAAACATTAATAAATATATCTTTCTGTTTAACTGCTATTTAAAAATGTAAAATAATTTCTAGGAGGGCGGCGAGTAAAAAATTTTCTGGAAAGGGGGCGGTAGGCCAAAAAAGTTTGAGAACCACTGGTGTAGTAGAATATAGACATCCCAAGGACATTGATTAAACTCCACTGCAATATTATTCTACTCATTCCTAATCAGCAAGAAATCAATTAGAACTGGACAAAGAATGAAAGAAATGTGATTTAAGATGACTTCTGGTTAGAGCTTGTGGGGCTTTTGGGCATCCCCATCCTGCATGGAGAAAGGCAGGGAGTTTCAGAAAAACATCTATTTCTGTTTTATTGACGACTAGCTTGGGGGCCCGGCAGTGCCCGGGTCATTTGAGAAGTGCAGCAGGATGTAGAGTGGGTCATGGGGGCTCTGTGTGCCAAGTTTGGTCTTGATCCATTAGTGTTGGGAGTTGCAGTGGTATCATGAAATTACTGAAGGTAGTGCAAATCCCATCATCTGTGGTCCACCCTCCTCCAACCTGCAGCAGGATGTAGAGTGGGTCATGGGGGCTGTGTGTGGCAAGTTAGGTCTGTATTGGTGAATGGATGAGGGTTGCATTGTTTTTAGGTAGTGAGTGAAGGTACTTCAAGTCCCATCATCCGTGGTCCATCTCACACAAAACTGCACCAGGATGTAGAGTGGGTCATGAGGGCTCTGTGTGCCAGGTTTGGTCTCGATCAGTAATTGGATAAGGGTCGCAGCGGACTTGGGAAGTGAGTAGAGGTACTTCAAGTCCCATCATCCATGGTCCACCCTCCTGCGAACTGCACCAGGATGTACAGTGGGTCATGGGGGCTGTGTGTGCCACGTGTGGTCTGTATTGGTCCGTTTTGGTGGCCTCAGTGGTCTGTGGGAACCTAAGTGTTTGAAAGTACTACAAATCCCATAATCCATGGTCCATGTCCCCCAAACCACACCAGGACGTAAAGGGGGTCGGGGGGGTGTTATGTGTCCCAAGTTTGGTCCAGGTCCGTCGCTCGTGGTGTTCGCAGTGGCCTGTGAAAGTGGCAGCCAATCAGAACGCCGGCACATACATACAAACCCACACACCCTCCCACATACAAACAAACAAACATTCCGCTTTATTATATATAGAGATTCTAAAGCCTTTGACTGTGTGGATCATAATAAATTGTGGCAAGTTCTTGGAGGTATGGGGAGACCAAGCCACCTTGTCTGTCTCCTGAGGAATCTGTATAACGACCAAGTAGACTAGCAACAATAACAATTGACCATGGTTCAAGATTGGGAAACGAGTACGGCAGGGCTGTATACTCTCACCCGACCTATTCAATTTGTATGCTGAACATATCAGGTGACATGTGGGGCTTGACGAATCCAAGGCTGAAATTAAAATTGCTGGACAAAACATTAACAACCATAGATATGCAGATGATACCACTTTGATGGCTGAAAGCGAGAAGGAGCTGAGGGGCCTTCTACCCAAGGTGAAAGAAGAAAGTGCAAAAGCTGGGTTGCAGTTAAATATATAAAAAAACAAGATTACGGCAACCAGTCTGATTGATAACTGGCAAATAGAGGGAGAAAACCATGGAGGCAGTGACAGACTTTGTATGTCTAGTCATGAAAATTATTGCAGTTGCGGACTGCAGCCAGGACAGCAGAAGACATCAACTTCTTGGGAGGAGAGCAATGACCAATCTTGATAAAATAGTGAAGAGTAGAGACATCACACTGGCAATGAAAGACCTGAATAGTTAAAGCAATGGTATTCCCCATAGTGACCTATGGATGTGAGAGCTGGACCATAAGGAAGGCTGAGTGACGGAAGATAGACGCTTTTGAACAATGGTGCTGGAGGAAAATTCTGAGAGTGCCTTGGACCACAAGAAGATCAAACCAGTCCATGCTCTTGTTACATTTTGAATAGACTACTGCAACACACTCTACATGTGGCTGCCTCTGAAGACTGTTTGGAAGCTCCAAGTACTCCAACGTGTGGCAGCCAGGCTCCTTACTGGAGCGGCGTACAGGGAGCATATAACCCCCGTTACGTAAGCTACACTGGCTGCCAGTTTGCTACTGGGCTCAGTTCTGGTCCAACTTACCTGTCCAAGCTTATCTCCCTTTGCAAGCGTGACTGGTGGGGATGAGAGACAGGACCTTCTCAGTGGTGGCCCCTGAGCTATGGAACTCCCTCCCCAGAAACTTTAAACTGGCCCTATCCTTCTTGGTCTTCTGGAAAAAGTTAAAGACCTGGCTTTGTACAAGGCATTCGGGGAGTACTCGAATGTGGAATTCGACCTCAGTCTCAAAGTCTGACTATGGAAAAACCAAGAAGTATGGAAATCAAGACTTGACACTATGTAGGTTTTAAATCTGTTTTATTGTATTTATATGTTTTATAAACTGTTTTATAATTTGATATGGTATGTTTATTGTGTGCATGATGTGGCCTTTAATTTTTGGCATAATTTGTAAGGTGCTCTGAGCCCCCTTCGGGGTGAGAAGGGCAGGGTATCAATATAGTAAATAAATAAATAAACCACTATTCTGTTAAAACTTCTCAATGCAAAACAGGGAGACTCAAGTATAAATCTTTGATTCAACATGGAATTGACCATTGGGAGTGGGGGGGTTGGACTGGATAGCCTATGAGGTCTCTTCCAGTTCTATGATTATATGATTTGGCTATGCTCCTCCACTACCTGCCTTATAGGTTATTGCAGAGATTTAGTAGGGGAGGGAAACCATGCAAATTTTAAGTCAAGCCAATCTGTAGTGTAGTACCAGCAACAATAATATAAACATTTTGTCATGCATATACATAGACATTTTCAGCAGTATTCTCATAAGAACAATATGTTTAGCCATTAGCTTTCTTTTTTTAAACTGATGGTAAAAAGCTAACATTCCTGAAAGGAAACTCCTAAGACTTGACTGCTGACTGATTCATAAGAAAGATGCAGCAGAAAGTAAGGGCAGATAGCAGTAATTAAAGGGGGGAAACAGCCCTTCAGAGATGCAGAATAAATATTTTATTGTAAGTTGAAAATAGTTTTAACTTTCTTTCACTTATTTTGATTTTAATAAAAATATATTTGCTATGCAGCTCATCTTTGCTTGGGAGCCTTGTTCTTCCAGCCAATTATTATTTGTCAGTGTCACTTAAGATACAGGTTTGTATTTTCACATTTCCATTGCCTCTTTCTTTTAATAATTATATCCAACCATATGTTGACAATCTGACATTTGCTGAAGTGGGCTGCTGTCCACAAAAATGCATCCAACTAAAGCTTCCTAATATTTAATGCTGGACTGACTGAAATAGATATTCATTCATTCAACTTCCTAATCTTTGAGAGTCGTTAGTTTTGACTTCGTTTGGGTAGATACTACATCCTGTTGTTTTGCTTTGAAAGACTGTTGCTTTCTGAAAAAGTTGGACAATATTGCTTGGTATAAGGAAAATAATGCTTCAAAAGAAATGCACATAAAATGTGGCTGATTTGCACCCCTTCTCTGCTTCTTGCATCTTTCCACTCATGCCACATGTGCTTCCATCTCTGCTAGACCTCCCTCACCTTACCTTGTGTTCTCTTTTGCTTCTGCTTCTTGCATTTTGCCACTCCCCTAGTGCATTCCTCTGTCTCTCTTATGCATTTTTCTCTTCTCATCTTATGCCCTTGCGATGCCCCCACCGCCACCCCTGCTTCTTCATCACTGATTCCTCCATCTCTCCCACTCTTTCCTTACCTACTTACAGGACATCCACTGCATTTTGTGTTTTGCCACTCACAGCTCTTGCTCTCCAATCTCACCTACTCTCTCGCCTCAACCCACGTCCCTCTCTTGTTCCTTGCACTAAGTCAGGCCTGTACAACCTGCAGCCCTCCAGGGGTTTGTGCCCCCAACTCCCTGAAGCCCTAGCCAGCTTGTCCAATGGCTAGGAATTCTGGGAGCTGAAGTCCAAAACAACTTGAAGGCTGCAGATTGTGTATGCCTGCACTATGCTGTGGAAATCTCACACTTTTACTTCCCTTGTGCCTGAAACCTTCAGGTGGACTTCTTTCTTGCACAGCAATTTCACAGATTAGTGCCATCATGAGCATGCTGCTTTTATCAGAAGTGCAGTCCCAAACAGATAGCAGAAAGAAGTAGCCAGCCAAAATCCAGAATTAAAAGCATGAAGTTTAAACAACAAACCGATAGAGTGAGCCAATGTCAAAGCCCAGTTAGCAAAGTCAAGCTGGAGAAATACAGAGTCAATCCAGGGTCTGAAATGCTGAGCGTCCGGAAGACAAGGTCAGGTTTCAGCCAAGAAACAGTGATATTGTCTGTCACAACAAAATTTCACATGGAGCCTCCTTATCCTAAGATCTCAGTTGCTGCTCATTGAGAGCTTGTTTCTCTGCTAATCTTGCAGACATGTAAAACTCTACATGCTCTTTTCTGTGTTCCAAAGGTGGAGGTATGTTTAGCCCCTCATTAGCCTGTTCTGATGCATTTGCCTCAGTTTGCTCATACTGCTGGGGAGTGATTGCTACTGCTTAAGGCTTGTCTGCAGCAGAGGCTGAGCTAGGCAGGGGAGACTGCTGGGAGCTCCTGACCTTCATCTCCTCTGCTGGCCCCTCCAGAAAGTCCTCATCCTCTCTATCAGAGCTGGCCATGACAAGTGCCTCCATATTTTGCCTCCATATCTTAGCTTCTAAAAAGACTAGAGACTTACTTAAAAAATACAAAATATGGGCTGAATGGATACTGGATAGCATGTCTAGAATGTCAGTAAAGCTGGGCTATCCAAACAGAATGGCAATCCATGATCAGTTAAGTCAATGAAGATTTTGGGGTCATTGTTGACTTGGTGGAATCCATCCACATTATTGATATTCTTGAATTATTTTGATTAGGATAATGTAAATACTGTATCACCAATACTTTGGTTATATTGTTGATCTAAACACCCTGAAGAAGCTGGGAATACTTACCTGCGAAACGGGATTTGGGATCCTCCTAGAAACTGTACATCACCCGTTGGTGTTGCAGCAACAGCTGTGGGAGCGGCCAGTCCCATAGCTAGGCTTACATCGGAACAAAACTGGCTTGAGTGTATTGGTGTTTTGGCAGTTTATGTTTTACTGCTTGGACCTTACAGTATGCACTGTGGTCCTAATAAACTCATTTTGATATTTTTCTATTTCGCTGTCTGGAACTGGTACATGTTTGGAGTCTTCCTGGGTTCCGCCCACTGCCTCCTGGGTGGGCCCTAGTGCGCGTGGGGCGCCCGCAGGTCTGTCCATGTTGGGTTCTTTCATCCAACGCAGGGCAGGCCCGTTTTTCCTACGTGTATATCTCCAGCCCTTCTATTGACTGAGACCTCCCTGACTCGGCGTTGGGAGGCATAGTTTGCGCATCGGCGCTGGGGGGCATCCTCCAGTCCACCTCTCCCATCCCTCCGACCTACATCATTGCCTGGGACCTCCCCTTGTGATGTATCTACGCCCTGGGACACGACGTGACTTCATTGGGATTGCCCGTTCGCGTCATCCAGCTCCTCCCCAGGAGATTCCCGCCAGCTTTCCCTGCTTCCGGGTTGTCTGTCCACGTCATCAACAGGGGACAGACCGCCGGCCTTACGTTCTCGATCTTTGCTACACACCAGGACGCCTCGCGTCATCAGGCGGTGCCCAGCATCGCCATGCGTCATCTGGCAAGCGGCGCGGCGGTGGCACGGTTTTTTTCCTGCCGTGGTTCGCTGCCGCCCCCGTCCTCCAGCCTGGTGGATTCCTATAGAAGACGGACACAATATGTGGGCCTCGGACCCATACTAGGATGGTATAGGGGGCTTGGGATGGTATCATATGTATTTGTTCATTATTACTGGAACTGCAATATTGATGTGCTTGACGCAGGGTGGGCTAGTCTGTGATGAGCATTTGTTCGTACTGTATGGCTTGACATTCGGTAATAGAGGGCTATAATCATTATTGATGTTTGATCTCCTGTCCCACGGGGGCATCGCCCTTTTGGACAGACTTTGGTGTCTCCTGCACGCACTGGTGTCATACCCAACAGCGTGGGGGACTGGGCGCATCAGCGTTTATGCTATTGTTATTTACATTAGTACACCACTTCCACACAGTTGAGACATTCACGTTATGGACAAATACATTTTGTTTAGGTTTGCAGTTGTGTGTTGAAGTCAATGAAGAGTACCTTGCTGCCTCGTCTCCCATGCTAGGACAGCTAGTTCTCAGAGACAATGAGACAAATCACTTGCTCCCTCAGCCCACCATTAGTTTTGTATTATTTGACAAAACTGTCCAAAAGAGAGATGCACACCTTATTTATTTATTTATTTGCAGTATTTATATCTTGCCTTTCTTACCCTGAAGGGGACTCAGAGCAGCTTTACAGAACACACATATGGCAAACATTCAATGCTGATTGCACAATTAACAAGGACACACAACACAAACAGAGGTAGAGGCAGTTTTTCCCAACTTATTTCCAGCATCTTGGAGGCTGTGCTCAACTCCGACCATAGGAGGTGGAGTGGGGTGTGGAGATTGTTCTGTTGCACCATCTTCCATGCCGAGAAGCTTTCCTCCGATTGATATCCATAAGGGCATCTTTATTGCCTCCCTACTAAAAGCGGTACCTATTTTATCTACTCGTATTTCTGCTCTTGACCTGCTATGAGGGCAGGTCACCTGGGTGAGTGTTCACCCAGACCTGGGCTCAAACTGCTGACTTTCCTATCTGCAGGATTTTCTGCAGCACAGCGGTTTAGCCTGCTGTGCTAAGCCTGGTTCCTCCCACCTTAACACTGACAGGTGGCACATTGTGTCCAATAGGAAGTTAGTGAAAGGAAACCTTTCTAAATAGACAACCTCATGGTTCAGGTTTACTGTTCATTCCCTTTTGTAGGTCAGGAAGTAATGTGTGGATGCAGGGATTTCTTGCTGAAGCCATAACATGAATTTGGACTGGCTTCCTTTTGAAATAAAGCAGGCTAAATCCCCTAGCCAGGTTATCAAAGGGATGCTGGGAGCTGTTGTTCAAAACGTAACACAATTTCAGGTTCTGTTTTTCCAGCACCAGTATAGTGGAGTATTAGGTATGGCTCTGTCCTCATGCAGGTCAAAATTATCTCCAGCCTAGCACATGTTTATAGCTGGGGTGAGACTTAGGCCTCAACTACATTGCCATATAATGCTGTTTGATAATGTAGTTTAACTGCATCATCTACACTTACTATATAATACAATTTCAAACTGCATAATATGGCCAGTGTAGATGGGGCTTCAGATGTTGTTAAACTGCAGCTGTCATCAATCCTAACTGGCAAAGCCAATGGTGAGGCATTCGGAGAGCTGCAATCCAACATCTGTATTGAAGGACCCAGTCTAAAAAAAAGAAGTGTGATGGTGTCTTTGTGGCAGTCATTTAGGAAGCGAGCTTGCATTCTCTCAAAGAGGAAAGCATTTAGGCTGGCCTGTTTGTTCAAGGTTAATTGACAGAAATCTCTAAAGTCTTTGTGATAAGAGTATCTCTGTTCTCTAAATTCAACCACAACTCATTGGCCATTAAGTAGTTTCAGAGGTGCTTGCGAACAAAGCACTCAGAACAGAGCGGGGCAAAGGTGATTTGCAAAAGGTTGTGGCATCAAATCAACTCTTACTTTAAAAGCAAAAAGCATGAATCTTGGGAAATTCGACAATAGGGAACTCTCTCCCCAGGCTTCCCCAATCCCATTTTCGAGGCTGTCTGCCATAAGGCAAAACCAATAGCTGCTGATTGTCAGTTTGAAATAGAAAACTGCCACCTCTATTTTTCATTGAAGTTGATGGCAGAATTCCATTTACAAGCCACTGAGGGTCACTGAGCTTTCTCTTGGTGGACTGCTTTCAAACGCAGCCATCTATTTAATCAACACCACAAATGTCCACTGAATCCTCTCACCCCTGAAAATAAGATTGTGTAACTGTCAATGTGCTTGAGATGTGCTGAACAATCGTGGAAGGTAATCAACTCAAATGGCCAATAACTGTTGCACAAGGAGCACAAATTGGCAGTTTTTACAAACCAACATTGCTGTTGTTGGTAGACACCTGGAAGTATGCGGGACTAATCCTGCCTACAGACAACCACCAGATAATCCAACTATCTTAAACTTTTTACCTCGGCCAACCTCCTTACAGGTGACTCAGGAAACAGGAAAAATGCCAGGGTCACCATTGACTGAAGGTTGGTGAGCTTGGAAATTACCCCGCTTGTTTCATAATACAGGCGGTCCTTAAGTTATAAACACACAACTTACAAGTGACTCATAGTTAAGAATGGGGTGAGACAACAGGAAGTGAGAGAAAGCCATCCCGCAGAAGGGAAATCCTCCTGAATGAATTATTATCCTGGGGTTAAAGGTGTCTCCACTGAAGCTTTATCTCCAGTCCTTGTTTCCACAACAGGCCAATTTTTTCAAAATCCAATGTTCACAGGGACAAAAAGTGAGATCAAATATTTTATCATATCCATAACTTGGAAAATGCCTGTATTATAAGAAGCTAGATTTCATGTTGTATCCATTCTGTGTAACAAGGACATTGTTCCAAATTGGCTGACAGGGTTAGCAGAACCTGGATGTTTGGTTTGAATCAGCAGTACTACCCTTCAGGTGTACTGGATTTTACTATTTCCCATATCTTGTGTTTGGGGCTCAGAGCTTACAGGTGGCTTTTCAGCATTTTGCTGTCTTGCTTAAGTGTCTTTCAAAAAAAAAAAAGTCCATACTGCCTCCCAGGTTTCTCCTTTTGATCCCCAAGGCCAACATGAGGGAAATCTGTTACCCTCCAGATATTTTGGACTGCCAAAACTAACAAAATGAATTTCAACAAGGAGAACTATCAAACACTCCACTTAGGCAGAAAAAAATGAAATGCACAGATACAGGTTGATTGATGCCTGGCTCCACAACAGAGTTAGATGTGAAATAAGTCTTGGAGTTTTTGTGGACAACAAGCTGAACATGAGCCAACAACGTGATGCAGCAGCTAAAAAAGCCAACAGGATTTTGGCTGAATTCAAAGGAGGGTAGTGTCTCTAGATCAAGGGAAGTAATGATGTCTCATTTCAGCTTTGATGGCTGAAAGCGAGGGGGAGCAGAGGACCCTTCTAACCAAGGTGAAAGAAGAAAGTGCAAAAGCTGGGTTGCAGTTAAACATAAAGAAGATCAAGATTATGGCAAGCGGACTGATTTATAACTGGCAAATAGAGGGAGAAAACATGGAGGCAGTGACAGACTTCGTATTTCTAGGGACAAAAATTATTGTAGTCATGGACTGCAGCCAGGACATCAGAAGACATTTACTTTTTGAGAGGAGAGCAATGATCAATCTTGATAAAATAGTGAAGAGTAGAGACATCACACTGGCAATGAAAGACCTGCATAGTTAAAGCAATGGTATTCCCCGTAGTGACCTATGGATGTGAGAGCTGGACCACAAGGAAGGCTGAGCAAAGGAAGGTAGACGTTTTTGAACGGTGGTGTTGGAGGAAAATTCTGAGAGTGCCTTGAATTGCGAGAAGATTCAACTTCAGGAAATAATGCCCGACTGCTCACTGGAGGGAAGGATATTAGAGGCAAAGATGAAGTACTTTGGGCATACAATGAGAAGACAGGAAAGCTTTGAGAAGACAATGATGCTGGAGAAAATGGAAGGAAAAAGGAAGAGGGCCTGACCATGGATGGATGGTATCCTCGAGGTAATTGGCTTTACTCTGAAGGAGCTGGGTGTGGTGACGGCCAACAGGGAGCTCTGGCATGGGCTGGTCCATGAGGTCAGAAAGAGTCGGAAGCGACTGAACGAATAAACAACAACAATGATGCCTCTCTATTCTGCTTTGGCCAGACATCATCTGGAATAACTCTGTGTCCAATTCTGGGCACCAAATTTCAAAGAAGATATTGACAAGCTGGAAGATATCCAGAGGAGGGCAACTAAAATGATCAAAGGTCTGGAGACCATGAATCCCACTGAGGAGCAATTTAAAGAGCTGGGGGCCCTTCCACACAGTCCTTTATCCCAGAATATCAAGCAGAAAATCCCACAATATCTGCTTCTAGGTCTACATTCAGATAATGTGGGATTTCCTGCTTTGATATTCTGGGATATAGAGCTGTGTGGAAGAGCCCTGGGTCTGTTTAGCCTGCAGAAGAGAAAGATGAGAGGAGCCATGTTTAAATATTTGAAAGGCTGTCATAAGGGAGAGGGAGAGGCTTGTTTTCTGCAACACCCAATTGTAGCAACATGCATTACATTTCCTCCCTCCTTTGCAAGAAAACAGCCCAGAGAAGGAACGTCTGAGCTTGTCCTCTGCTCAGCCAATTCAGTTTCGGAGGCATGAGCACTGACACTGGATTGCTTTTGTACTCTGGGATCTCTTTCCTTCAGAAGCAAGTCAATTTGGACATGTATCCATTTGTCACACTTCCATTTAGAAGCTGATATTGTTTCCCTTGTGATCTCATGCTGAACGCCTTGAATTATTTAAAAAAGAAAAGTTAGATGAATGGAAAATAAACACATCTTCTGGCTTTCTTGCAACAGTGAGGGAGAACTGACAGGGGTGTACATGTTTAAATTCCACAGATGAACCATCACATCACAACAACTTGCAAGAATTCTTCTCTGCAGTTTCTAGTTCATTCATGACTGTGTTTCCAATGTAGAGGGTTCACTTCTGCTCCCTCAGTGTGATTTCATGGTAACCCCAACCTGAGGCATTTCTGGATGGAATGGATGACCTAGATTCATTTCAGTCTGATTTCAAGCCTGGTTATCGAATAGAGACAGCTTTGGTCACCTTGATGGATGACCTACACAGAGAACTGGACAGAGGGAACATGTTCTTGTTGCTTCTCCTGTACCTCTCATTAGCTTTTGATACCATCAGCCATGATTGTTGTGTTGTATGTGCTAGATTAGTATGCTTGCTTGATGTACGGTAGTTTTAGCGATAGAGTGCATAAAATTGCTTTTGTGTATTATTTCTAATTTGTCATGTTTTCTTTATTTTAATAGTGTAAATGTATGTATGTGTGTGGCTGGGGTGCCCACTTCCACAGACAGGCTCCTGCTTCCGCAAACAGCTTTAACCTACAGTGTTGAGGAGCCACCAAAAGCCATCCCTCCAATAACATTTCAGGTTATAGCAAGCACCATGAACATGTAGCCCAACCCCTGCAATGTCCTTCCCAAACACCATACTGCCCACCACCCCAGGAATGCTTTCATTCAGGGACAATTCCACCCTGTATTCTACATGTTTCCTCCACTATGGACATCCTAGTGTTTCTTACTCTCGCCATTGGTGTGGAATTTGCATGGTCCCACCCACTGCCTCTCCCTTAACCTTTTCCTACTCTTTTCAACTCTATCTGCACAACAAACAGAGCAGAACTAAACATACTGGCGGGTTTTGTGGGATTGACTCCTCATGTTGGAAGTTGTAGTTCCCCCTGCATCAAGTAAGAGCACCATGACTCCCACTGACAATGGACCTGGATCACATTTGGCAAATAGAACCCCCACGACCAAAGAAAAATACTGGAGAAGTTTGGAGGGAATTCACCTTGATTTGTAGCTGTTGTAGGGATTTATAGTTCACCTGCAATCAAAGAGGACCATGGACCCCACCAATGATGGCCCTGGACCTAACTTAGCACACAGACCCCAATGACCAACAAAAATGCAGGAGGGCTTTGGGGAAAATTCACCTTTATTTACAGGAATTGTAGTTCATCTACACCCAGACTGCACTGGAAACGCAAAAAATGGATCGGTAACAAATTTGGAACACATACCCAATATGTCAAAATTTGACTGGTGGATTTGGGGTGGAATTGTTCCCTCACTTATCTCGGGTGTAACGTTCCAGGACCAGCCGCAAAAAGTGAAAATCAGTGAAGTAAGGATGCTATATTTATTTTAATATTTATACATTATTTTAGTATTCAGGGAAAAACCTTTTCCTTTACCTTATAAAAAATCCTTTAGTTGAGCAGCAACTTTTAGAAAGTGCTCCACTTCCATTGGGCATATATAAGTATCCCGCATGTGCAGTCTAGCCCTTGCACTTTCTTACCCATCTCTGCTGCGAGTCCACCCAATAATAGTAGTGGTAGTAGTAATAATAATGTAAGCCAAGGTCCGATATCCTACATAGCTCTACTCAGCTACTGTGCCCAGAATGCAAAAGACTATTGCCCAGGGCAGGTTTCTTCATTCAGTTAAGAATATGTCAAATGTCAACTCCTGGAAGGATAACTTCTTATGGATTTTATATGTTCACCTTTTTGTTCTTTTCCAGCTCATTCTCATTGGTTTAAACATCTTAGCAACTTTGTTGTAAAATAATGTTATACTTGTACACGGTAGTTTGATGTTTGGGATATGACTGAATTCAGCCAATCTTCGTATTGAACGACTGGACATCTTTTCAAAGAGAAAAAGGACAGAAGAGGACAATGCCACAATGGCTTGTCAGAGTGTCTCTCACAAAGGAAGTCAATAACTCCCAATGCTCTCTTAAGGAAGGCAGTGGCAGCAATTCTGCCCCTTCCACCACGTTCTGAAGCCTGACTTCTTCACCTCTCATTTTCGATGTCAGCTCCTTTTCAAGGGCTGTAATTTAAGTGCACAAAATTTCAATACGCTTCTCTTTTTGTGCATGAAAAAAATGCAGACTGGAAATTGATCTCCACTTACCACGCCTTGACTTGAAAGGAATAATTTATGAAGCCGTTGAAAATTGCTAATGATTTTTTCTTTTGGTGGTAGTGTTACCGCTTTTCTTGGTGGTAATAATTAAAAGGGCTTTGTACTCCTTTTATGCCCTGCCTCACCTCCTCCATCTTTACAGCTCTATTCCACTGAATCAATTCTTCCTTTGAAGAGGTTCACTGTGCGTACAAGCTTCTGGGGCCGATGATAGATACTTGAAGAACTCCACCTACACTTGGCAGGAGATGGGTGCCAAGTGGCAACTCTCTCATACACCGACTCCTAGGAAATCTTCCTTTCTAGAATGACAGGCCTTTCTACACATGGAGAAAAGTGCCTTGAGTTTTCGGCAGTTATTTACAATTGCTACACTTGCATTTAAGGGGTCGCAGTGGTGCAACGGGTTAAACCATTGAGCTGCTGAACTTGCTGACCAGAAGGTTGGCAGTTTGAATCTGTGGGATGGAGGGAGCTCCCACTGTTAGCTCAAGCTCCTGCCAACCTTGCAGTTCTAAAACATGCAAATGTGAGTAGATCAATAGGTACCACTCCCATGGGAAAATAAACAGTACTCCATGCAGTTATGCCAGCCACATGACCTAGGAAGTGTCTACGGACAACGCAGGCTCTTCGGCTATGAAATGGAGATGGGCACCAGCCCCAAAGCTGGAGAAGAAGGGGAAGCCTTTACCTTTATCTGTGTATCTGTATTTCATTGTTTCCAAGGCATTGAATATTTGCCTTGTGTCTGTATATGTCTGTATATGCTGGAATCCGTCCTGAGTCCCCTCAGGGAGATAGGGAGGAATACAAATACATTGTTGTTGTTATTATTGTTTGAAACACAACAAGATTAGGACACAGCAAACAAGATCACTATGCTGGTTGTTGTATTGGATCAAACATCAGACACTTCCCAACACATCATGTCTAGGACGATGTGATGTATCGGCGAATAATGTGTGCAGATCCCAGTAGGGTGGCCTTTTGCAGCTGGCAGAGGGTAATTTTGTTAGTGCCAATTGTGTTTAAGTGCAGGCCAAGGTCTTTAGGTACTGCACCCAGTGTGCTGATCACCACTGGGACCACATTGACTAGTTTGTGCCAGAGTCTTTGCAGTTCGATATTTAAATCCTCGTATTGTGCCAGCTTTTCCAGTTGTTTCTCTTTAATTCTGCTGTCACCTGGGATTGTTATTAACAATAACAACAACTTTATTTTTATACCCCACCTCCATCTCCCCGAAGGGACTTGGGATGGCTTACAGAGGGACATGCTCATCAAAACAGGTTAAAATAAGCATTGAAAAACAAGCAACATCAAACATCAATAAACATATTATCTTTCTCCTCCAAATTGTATGGCATCCATTATTCAATCTCAGAGCAGAAATCACGTGGCATTTGCCTTTTTGTGAGGGGTCTTAGTTTTTAGGCCTGTTCTTGAGGTTATTTGGGGCACTGATTCAGAAAATGGCATTGGATAGAATGTATCAGCTCTAGCTTCTTAGATATGGTTAGCATGATGCTTTATGTGCAAGTTCAGAGAAAAATGGTATGTTCAAAAACTGGTGACATTTTTGGAAGCAGCAGGTCAGATATCACCTGAAACAGGTCTAACATCTGAGGCATCAAAATGTGTGTTGGCCAGTGTAGTAGTAGTAACAGCAGCTGCAGTAGTACATATGTCATATACCACTCTTCAGTTCACTAATACAGTCTATCCAATACCATTTTCTGAATCAGCACCCCAAAGTGAGCTGCTGAACTTGCTAACTGGAAGGTTGAGAGTTTGAATCTGCGGAATGGGGTGAGCTCCCGCTGTTGGCCCCAGGTTTTGCCAACCTAGCAGTTTGAAAAAATGCAAATGTGAGTAGGTCAATACGTACCGCCTCGGCGGGAAGGTAAACAGCACTCCATGCAGTCATGCCAGCCACATGACCTAGGAGGGGCCTACGGACAATGCAAGCTCTTCAGCTTAGAAATGGAGATGAGTACCACCCCCCAGAGTCTGAGATGACTACCACCCTTCAGAGCCAGAGATGAAAGGGGAAGCCTTTGCCTTTCTCTATGTATCCTTGTTTCTAATAATAATAACAACAATAATAATAATAACAACAACAACAACAATAACAACAACTTTATTTGTAGACTGCCCTATCTCCCCGAACAGACTCTAGGCCAGTGGTTCTCAACCTGTGGGTCCCCAGATGTTTTGGCCTTCAACTCCCAGAAATCCTAACAGCTGATAACTGGCTGAGATTTCTGGGAGTTGTAGGCCAAAAGACCCAGGGACACACAGGTTGAGAACCACTGCTCTAGGCGTTGAATGTTTCCCCAACCTGAGTCCCCTTGGGGAGATAGGGCAGAATATTATTATTATTAATATCATAATGCTGATGATGATGCTCCTCTAGCTTCGTCCACACTCAGCCATCCTTGACTGTCTTTATAAAAAAAAAACCCTGAAAAACATGTTTTCTAGCTCTAAAGGGTTTTTTTCACACTGATTTGAGGGCTTCCCAGACAACAATACATTCTAAACGTGACTGTAAATCACTTCTGGTCACCAGAAATGTCATTTTTGGTCACAGCCATGATAGCTGTTGCAGCCTACAAAGGGTTGGAAAGTATAATTCCCAGTTTAGTCATACAACAACTCTATGAGGTAGTGGATACCCAAAGACTACATCTCACCACATGTTCAATCTGTACATTTTGTGGTCAAATGTGCAACTAGTATGTGGAGGTGAAGGTGGAGGACATATCTTCTTAAGCTTTCTTCTAGCTTGAGTGTGGATTTGGCCTCAGGTCTCCTGAGTCTGCCCAACACTCCAGGCACAATGCCATAGCCCTGCTTTTTTTGATTAGCTGTGCTGACCCCCGTGATTTGGTTTATGAGCATCCACTTGGCAACATATCATGATGCCACTGTCAAAATTAATCACGTTGGTCAGTACAGTCAATTGGATGAAAAGCCACTATGGGCAAAAGAGGATAAGAGCAAAGGGGAAAAAATCAAAAGCAAAGGGAAAATATTTAATAGCAGGGTGTATGCACGTTATGAACACGTAGCCTATTGAAAGTTATTCTAGGATCCAAGAGTCATCTAAATTAATAGTACAGTGTTCCCTCACTTATTGCTGGGGTTAGGTTCCAGGACCTCCAGCAATAAGTGAAAAACCATGATGTAGGAACACTATTTTAATATTTATACATTATTTTAGTAGTTATACACTATTTTAAGTCTTTATAAACTTAAAATAAAGCGAAGGAAAAGAAGGAAAGGCTGGAGGGAGGGAGGGATGACTGAGGAGGGAACGTGCCTCAGAGAGCAGCAGCAGGAAAACCCCACGAAACAGCAAAAATACCATGATATATATTTTAAATTAATATTTTTTTAAATCCGCAAAACAGCGAGTTCGCAATAAGCGAACCGCAAAATAGCGAGGGAACACTGTAATTTAATTATCAGAGTACGGATCTTTATGTAGCCAAAAGGACTCCACCTATACCCAAGAGGGAGAAGAGATCCGCAGATTTGGGGAAAACACCCCGATTTGCAGAAATAGCCAAAGCAGAACAGGGTCTTGAGAACCAATCCCAATGAGGACAGAGCATTTTGGCTGCCTACTGGGAGAAGAGATTAAAAAAACAGGGGTTGTGAGAGGGAGGAGATGGAATGAATATGCCTGGAATGGGCACAGCTAGCTCGAACCTTGGATAATAATACTCTGGACTGCTAAATGTCATTGCAAGTCTCATTTATAAATGGCCTAATTCAAAATGTGCTCATGCATGCAAGAAACTGAGCCAAGTGGACGTCGAAAATCTCACAACAGCAGCCCAATATAATGAAATACACAGGGAGACTTTGCTCTCTAAACAACACCGAGCTTTAAGGCCCTCTGATGCCTCCCCTCCACTATTTTATCTCATGGCGATCGTGCTGAAGTGGTTCCTACAAAAGAGCTAGTACCAAACTGATGGATTGCCTTCCCTTCCGCCGGCTAGTGTCCATCACTCAGGTTGGCTGCTCATAACAGGGAGTGACAGATGGGGAGCAGCCAGAGCAGGAGAAAGCTTTCAAAGCATCTCCACCGCATCCCTGGGAAAGATAAACAAGAGGCCGTAGAATCTGGCCTGCAAAGGTTTGAACAATGCATTCCACTTTCCAACCCTTTGAAATATTTATTCAGGCCCAATTACCATGTGAGATTAATGTTTAAGTCAAGGGCAATTTGTTTTCATTACTATGGCTTTTAATTCCCCTCCTTTTTTCCATAAAGCTTTCAGAAGCAAATCTACATTTAGGATCAGCGTTTATTTTAGGATTTTGTTGACCCTTCAACTGAAATGAAATGAGGAAATGAAACAAACTCCATTAGATAGCAAAGAGAGAAAGGGGAAGAACTGAAGGCTATGAAGCAAAGTACAGTGGTCAAGTGTCTTTAAGTTTATTTATTCTACTAGCTGTACCCGCCAGGCGTTGCTGTGGCCAACTTTCCCTCCTTCTTTCTCTCCTTCCTTCCCTCTCTTCTTCCCTTCCTTCCCTCCCACCTTTTCCTTTCCCTTCCTCTTTCTCCCCTTTCTTCCTTCTCTACCTATTCTTGGACTGCAACTCCCAGCAGTCCTCCTGATCGATCTACCTATCTATCTACCTACCTACCTTTTGCTAATCTATCTGGAGGATTGCTGGGAGTTGAAGTCCAGGAATAAGAAATTGGAAATGTGCGGGGATTGGGATGCTCTCAAAGAGATCCAAGGAGAAGAAAGCTTGCAGCTTGGAAGCAGTGCATTTGGATCATCCTCCTCTCCTAAAGGGCCTGGTCTCGGGGATGCTGGGAGCTGTAGTCTGGAAGAGAGTGTGGATATGCTATTGTGCGTTCTGTTTGCCAGGGGAGTTATTTTTGCACATGCGCTATAGTGTCTTTTGCTTTTGTGTTTTTCTGTGTTTAATGAGTGACAGTCACTCATTGGCCTGATAGGTGTATTGTGTCCAAATTTGGTGTCAATTCATCTGGTGGTTTTTGAGTTATGTTAATCCCACAAACAAACATTACATTTTTATTTATATAGATGGGGCCGGGCCTAGCACAGCAGGTTGAACTGCCTGTTATAGAAGATCCTGCTGACTGCAAGGTTGGAAGTTCAAGCCCGGGTCGGGGTGAGCTGCTGCCATCAGTCCAGCTTCTGCTTACCTAGCAGTTCGAAAATAACAATGTAAGTAGATGAATAGGTACCGCTTTGGCGGGGAGGTAAAAAGCGCCTTGAAAAAACCATGCCGGCAAAAATTCGACCAGGAAAGGCATCCATGGACAAGTTTCCTCAGTGTGGAAAATGAAACAACAGCACCTCCCCATGGCCGAATCGAGCACAGCCAGATATGCCAGGGGTGAAAAGCCTTGCCTTTGTTTATGTACTGTCTGTCTTTGTCAATTGTATAATGGCACTGAATGTTTGCCATATATGTACCTGTAATTCGCTCCGAGTCCCCTCAGGGAAATAGAGCAGAATATAAATAAAGTATATTACTATGGATAGCCCACCTTCCCTCTAATAAGCTTAAAGCAACATTATGTTCCTCCTTGTTTTATCTTCTGAACAACCCTGTGAAATGTAATACACTGAAAGGGAATGGCTGGCCCATATCACCCAGGCCCTTCTATACTGCCACATAAAACCCACTGCTTTGAGATGGATTATTTAGCAGTGTAGACCTCACAACCTCTGAGGATGCCGGCCATAGATGCCTGGCGAAACGTCAGGAGAGAATGCTTCTAAAATATGGCCATATAGCCAAAACAAAAAACAAACAACCCCCCCCCCCCCCCAACAACCTACAACAACCCAATTTCAGTTGTTTTTGCACTACTGGATGAAATCAAATACGTTTTGCCTGTTTAAGGGGGGAAATGCAAAAATATGTTCATGCAAAAAATGATGTCATCTTTTAGGACTTCCCAGTCCAGATGTACTGGAGGGTGATGCCATCCTTCTGTGTCCAGCTACAGCAGCGTTTCTCAACCTGGGGGTCGGGACCACTGGGGGGGGGGTCACGAGGGGGATGTCAGAGGGGTTGCCAAAGACCATCAGAAAAGTATTTCTGTTGATCATGTGGTTCTCTGTGTGGGAAATTTGGCCCAATTATGTCATTGGCAGGGTTTAGAATGCTCTTTGATTATAGATGAACTATAAATCCCAGCAGCTACAACTCCCAAATGTCAAGGCCTATTTTCCCCAAACTCCACCAGTGTTCACATTTGGGCATATTGAGTACTCATGCCAAGTTTGGTCCACATCCATCATTGTTTGAGTCCACAGTGAACTACAACTCCAAAACCCAAGGTCAATGCCCACCAAACCCTTCCAGTATTTTCTGTTGGTTGTGGAAGTTCTGTTTGCCAAGTTTGATCCAATTCCATCATTGCTGGAGTTCAGAATGCTTGTTGATTGCAGGGGAATTATAAATCCCAGCAACTACAACTTCCAAATGAAAAAATCAATCCCCTCCAACCCCACCAGTATTCAAATTTGGGCATATCAGGTGTTTGGGCCAAATTTGGTTCAGTGAATGAAAAGTCATCCTGCATATCAGATATTTAGATTATTATTTATAACAGTAGCAAAATTACAGTTACGAAGTAGCAATGAAAATAATTTTATGGTTGGGGGTCACACAACACAAGGAACTGTATTAAGAGGTCACAGCATGAAGAAGGTTGAGAAACACTGAGCTACAGGGAAGTAGTCAGGCTCTTTTTGGCCTCCGTCAAGCATTCCACAGCTATGTCTGAAAGGCCCTGCAGGGAATACAGTGAATCTCAAAGGGTGTTCATGGCACAAGAGAGGTAGCAACTTACTTCCTCTGCACCAGGGATGCTCACACTTTTTCAGCATGCAAGCTACTTATAAAACAGCCAAGTCAAAATGATCTACCTACCCACTACAAAAATGTGAAACATATAACACAATATCTGCTTTGAACTGGGTTTTCTGAGTCCACGCTGCCATATAATCTGATTCAAAGCAGATAACATGGGATTTTATTCAACTGTGTGGAAAGTACCTCAGGTAACCCAGGGCTGGCAGCACTTGGGCGGCATGGGGAGCCTGCGGGGTGGGACTGAGCCTTCCTCCCGCCCTGCCTGCGATCTACCAGGACGCCCTACGCAATCTACCAGTAGATTGCGATCTACCTAATGAGCACCCCTGCTCTGCACCATCAAAAGACATAGGCAAGCAAGAAGCAAACCATGGTTTTCTCCCCAAAAGCAGCATTGCTTCCTCCAGCACTCAACCCAATGTGTATTTTGCAAAAGCTCCCAAATTGCAAAATGGAAAAAGAAATCTTGTGACAGTCGACCATTTCCTGTATATCCACGTGCCATTTTCAATGTGCACTCTTCAGTCAAGAACAAATACATTTGTGGATATCATGTCCTCTCCCTCTGAAATGTGGTGCTGATACAAAGTCCACCCTAGGTGTGCGCCTCGCAAGATGAGCTGTTTTTTCAAATTGATCCATGCTCAGGGCAGCCATGATTTCCTCGACTGAGTCGACCCACCTGCAATGTCAATCTGCCTCTTTTCCGCTTGCCTTCCACTTTACAGATGATTACCATCTTTTCTAGTGAGTCACATCATCTCATGATGCACTTAAAGTATGATAGCCTCAGTGTAGTCATTCGGCCCTCAAGGGAGCGTTCAGGCTCGACTCAGGCTTTCTACATTAGGCAGCCTTAATTTCTGCTGACTGGGACATGCGGGGAGTAGGGAGGTAGGAATCAGGAGTGCGAAACCGCCAAGAAAGAAAAAGAATGGAAAGGTGGTGAAGAAAAAATGCTGAAGAGGAGGACTGAAAGGATTCTATCCCAGATGACATTGGGACTTCTGCTAACAAGAAATGTGACAATTACAATACTGATGGAGGACTGAACCTGAATGTCGGAGTTGGGCAGATGGACCCTTGGGTTGGATTTAAGCCTTGGCCGTACTACTGCCTCATGCAAGAACAGTGTATATTAAATCTATTTAGAAGTTAATGCTCATCCAGACTTCCTGCACACCCTCACATTCCAAATGAAGCATGAAGGCATGTTTCTGTTTGTGTCTTTCTAAGGGCCCTTCTACACAGCCCTATTTCCCAGAATATCAAGGCAGAAAATCCCACAATATCTGCTTTGAACAGGATTATCCGAGTCCACATTCAAATAAGGTGGGTTCTCTGCCCTGATATTCTGGGATATAGGGCAATATATCCCGAGAGCAATAGCTATAAAAGGCAAAAATTGTGAGATTTCCAGATGTGGGAATATAGCAGTTTCAAGCCGAATAGGTGGATCTTTGCGTGTCTATATGTCCCTGCAATCGAAAGTCAGCGGATTTTTTAATCTGGGTTTGTTCTCGGGTTTAGATGTTTGTTCCTGATTGGTTGGATCCTAAAAAGAAGGTGACACTTGAGTAGAAGGCAAAAACCTTGTTTGTGTGCCAGAAATTTCATGAAACATGTGGAAGGCACATTTTCTCTCGCCAGGACCAACTTGTGCCCCGCCCTAGTCAATGATGCACATCTTTTTACAAGAAGAGCAGTCAGGAACAGCCACGTATAACCCAGGAACAGCACCTTGTTATTTGATGTCACAAGTACACAATCAAACCTGTCTGGACAAATAGTCAGATAGCCAGACTCTAAAAAAAGTCAATAATGACAAAGTTACGTTCCTGGCTTGAAAATGTGTGTTCTTGTTTGCTTGTGCAGTGCCATCTTGGGAAGAAGTGGTCGTACCCCATAAACTTTGTTTGTGTGGCAGATACTTCATGAAATGTCTGGAGGGCACAGTTTCTCTGGCCAAGACAAAGAACGGAAATTTTGCAGTGATTCACTGCAGTTATTCTCCACTAATCCACATATCTGCAACTTGATTTTTTTTTTAAAAAAAGCCAAAATTTCTGGCAGAAGACCCACAGTGGCCATTTTGGGAGCCTCTGAATCTCGCAACAAAGCATCAAGTTTGAACAACAAAGGCAGAAATCCCAGGACCAACCCGTCTGTATGTCGTCCTCTTCTGAAGTCCCAGGAGTTTTTTTGCTCCAGTTTAAAACCCATGATTCAGTGCTGTATGGAAGTGCCCTGAGCCCACACTGCCATATATTCCAGTTCAAAGCAGAAAGTGCGGGATTTTATTCAGCTGTGTGGAAGGGGCTTAAGTTTGCTTGTTTAGAAACTTAAACAAAACAAGCCTGGTCAGTGACGTTCAAGGAAGGAAAGTGAACTGCTGTGGGAGCTTCAATGTTCAGCGAATTAAATTCTTTACTTAAAGAGAAAATGAGAGCGAGAGAAATTGCTGTGCTTTACACAGGATAGACATCTGAGGAGGTCAATTTCTTCTCCACACTGTTTAAGCTTTCAAGAGCTGGCCGGGGACTTGCCTTGAGTTACATTGCACAGCATTAAAAAGACATTGAGAGTAAGCGGACAGGAAAATCTTTTTGTGGCTTAAGTAATTGTCTTCCATTTGTTTTCCCCAAGAACACTGTGCCGTGTGCCAATGCCTTGGAGGAAATAAACATGCCCTCCCGTAAAAAGCATAGCACTGCTCTCAGGATATATCAATAGTTAAAAGATATTTAGGTTGAAATGGTTTGGCCTTCATTCAGGATGGAGGAACAGCATGGAGCCGAGTCCTCACTAGCGTCTCTCTTCTTCTGAGACCCATCATTCCAGATGCACATTCTTCCTACTGTTTCTTAGCTATGCTTCCAATGAGCAAAGGCCCAGGAATTAAGGAGAAGGTAAGAAAATCTTAGGACAGTGGTTCTCCCCATTTCTAATACTACAACCCCCTAATGTTGTTCCTCATGTTGTGGTGACTCCCAAACCATAACATTATTTTCGTTGCACCTTCATAACTGTAATTTTGCTATTGTTATGAAATGTAATGTAAATATCTGATATGTAGGATGTATTTTCATTCACGAGACCAAATTTGGCACAAATACCCAATACACTCACATTTGAATACTGGTGAGGTTGGGTGGGGGGATTTATTTTGTCATTTGGAAGTTGTAGTTGCTGGGATTTATAGATCACCTACAATCAAAGAGCATTCTGAACTCCACCAATTATGGAACTGAACCAAACTTGGGACACAGAACTCCCATGACCAACAGAAAATACTGGAAGGGTTTGGTGGGCATTGACTTTGAGTTCTGGAGTTGTACTTCACCCACATCCAGGGAACATTATGGATACAAACAATGATGGATCTGGACCAAACTTGGCACAAATATCAAATATGTCCAAATGTGAATGCTGGTGGAGTTTGGGGCAAATAGTCCTTGACATTTGGGATTTGTACTTGCTGGGATTTATAGATCACCTGCAATCAAAGAGCATTCTGAACTCCACCAATGACGGAATTGAATCAAACTTGGCACACAGACCCCCCACGACCAACAGAAAATACTGTGTTTTCTGATGGTCTTTGGCGACCCCTCTGACAACCCCCACAACCCCCCTAGTGGTCCCGACCCCCAGGTTAAGAAATGCTGTTTTAGGAATTAAGGGCCCCATCTACATACAAAACTGCACATGGGCTACTGGGCCCAATTCCAAAATCTGGGGTACAGACGCATAGCCTCCAACTGTCCCAATTTGTCCCATTTTTTCATATATTTTTAAAAGCTCTAATTTCTCTTTCCTTTTTCCACTTCACCCCTTTGTATCCAACTTTCTTTCCATGGAGTCGTTCCCATGAAGCCCCTACACTAAAGGAGTCTGGCACACATTTTAAAACATTTCTGTCAATTGGACCCACACCATCTTTAAACCACTAATGGAAACAGAAGGAGTATTAGCATACCCACATGAACACCCATACAGAAATGTCACAAAGTAATTGGACAAATACACTACTTCCTGTCCAAATTGGGGGGGGGGGGATACCAGTTTGTAAGAGTTTCTATGTACAGAGAAAGGAATAGAGTAGATTTCTGGCCATCTTTAAAATTCTCCTATTTCTTTTCCTTTTTAATTTTTAAAATATATTTATTAATTAAAATGTACATTTATAACTGTTTGTTGCATACAGTATAATATTTTCCTGCTGTTAGTGTTTCATTAGTACAAATAAAAACATCATAGGTTCCAAATTAATACCCGCTTCCTCCCTGTCCTAGCAAAATAGACAAATTCCTAGCAAAATGTCCTTATAAGCACTTTAATTACCTGTTGGGTGTCTGCCCCACATTATCCTTTAATACCTTCCGGTTTACATACATTCTACCTGTTCGCACCCAGTGTTATTTATTTTAAAATTTTAATATTTCACATTTGGCCTGCCCAGAATGGTTTTAAATTGTCTGTTATTGCTTGTGTGTAAATATATTGGTTGTATTGTTGTTTTATTTGCTGTTATGTTGTTATTATGTGTCATTGGGCTTGGCCTCATGTAAGCCGCCCCGAGTCCCCTTGGGGAGATGGTGGCGGGGTATAAATAAAGTATTATTATTATTGTCTACAGTCTTATGGGATCCACTATGTGTCTTTTTAGTTTGTTTTCACTTTTTTATTAACGTGTTGAATCACTGGTCGCCATTTATTAACAAAGTTCTCTCTTTCTCCTCTTAAGAGTACAGTTATTTTGTCCATTATTAGCCAATCTAAAATGCATTTTCTCATTCTTCTAAGGGCGCTTCCAGACAGCTCTAAATCATGGGTTAATTGAAGGGGAAATACTGGAGGGAAAGGCAGTCATTGGATAAGAACGTTGGATAAGATGGAATGTCAGATAAACGAAGGTCGGATAAGTGAGACTCTACTGTAACTGCTTAGCTGCTTTCTTCTTTCAAAGGACTAACAAAGGGAAAAGCTTGCTCCATTTTCTTTACTCTGGCTGTGTAAACCTGTTGCCCGAAAGGACACCTTTAGTTTCCCTCTTGGGCAAGGGTAAAGTCCATTGCCAGTTTAGATCTATTGAAGACCTGTAGGGGGATGTCCGACATATTTCTTGAATCCAAATACTGAGGAAGGTCAGCTTCTATCACTTGAAGAAATCTGTGAGCTATTTTGGTTATAAAATAGTGCTACATCCATAAATTATTAACAAGTATCTCTTTACAGCTTGATCACTGTTTCATTGTGAAAATGGGCCCCAATCCCAGGCCACATCTAGCCCAGGGCTTGTTAAACTTTTTCCACTCACCATTCCTTTCCACCTAAGAAACTTTTATGTGACCCCGGGTATATAAAATCAGTGTAAAAATTAAACATAAACTGGCAAGAAATCAGCCTTTGCAAGGCTTGCTAAACAGGCTGATTTTCCTTTACGTGGGGCATCGCTGAAGCATTTTCTGCAGAGTCCACTGTCAAACTGATAAACATGCACTGGGGGAGCCAAGTGGACTTAATCTTTATCAGAGCTTGTGATACGCGCTTGCACCAGTATTTAAGATCAAACGGCAACTTCCTGCAGCTCAGGGGTGCTTTTTAAAAATATGTTTTTGAGGAGCCGTTTAAAGAAACAAATCCAGCAGAGTGAGCGATACAATAACTCTTAGTTCTGCATCTTGCTGGCGGCAATTCACTGAATACCAAATACTCTTGGGGAAAGGAAAGGAAGAGGCAGGCTGTCTGTGATACCAACTCCTCAAAGCCTCTAGGCGTTCAGCAGCCATTCCTGTCTACAAAAAGAAGAAGGGCTATGAACCCATCTCCACATTCTCCTTCTGTATGCAGGTCTCATTTCTGACTGGCTCATGCAACATCTATACCAGAAGACGAACTGAAAGACAAGACTGAGCGAAAAGCCTGAAATCAGAACCAAAATACACTGAAGGCTGCCAAAGCTCAGGAACACCATGAAGGTCAAGGAAGACCCGTCTTACCTATCCACCTATATCTCAGAAATAGGGAGCACGCTTATATTTCTGATAGTCTTCCTGCCCAGTGTCAAGATCCTTTGGGCCCAGACAGCTGATTGGTAAACGTCCTCAGGAATGAACAGAAATAAATCCTCCATGTGCATGAGGTTATTTCCAGTTCCTGCTATGAGGGATTATACAGACCAACAGGAAAAAAATTCGTAAGGTTTTGGTTTTTAAGACCTATTCCTGGGGTTCTTTGAGTCGCCGATTCAGAAAATTGCATGGGACAAACCACATCAGCTCTAGTTTCCTAGATATGCATTTCCTGGTTTTCTATGATTGAGCAGATGAAAACTATTATATGGCATACAGTATATTCTATATGTCAAAAACTAGTCCTGATATGGGGAAACCGATATTATTTGTGGATTCAGCAGGGCAAATATATCCCAAAACAAGACTAACATTTGAAGCATCAAAATGTGTGTTGGCCAGTGCTATTTTTTAACCTACCTACCATTTAGTTACCATATATACTCGAGTATAAGACAACCAAAATATAAGCCAAGGCACCTAATTTTACCACAATATATTGACTCGAGCATAAGCCGAGGGTAGGAAATTTCAAAATAAAAATAGATACCAATAAAATTACATTAATTGAGGCATCAGTAGGTTAAATGTTTTTGCATATTTACATAAAACTGTAATTTAAGATAATACTGCCCAACTCTGATGAAATCATGATTCTAACCTTCTTCAATGCAAATGTGCTTACAAACCCTTCCAATAATAATAAAGAGAGTAAATAAATGTAATAAATGATGATGATAATAATAGAGTAAAATAATGGAAATGTAATAATAAGAATAGTAAATAGAGTAAAATAATAAATGTAATAAAAAATAATAACCCAGTATAAGCCGAAGGGGGCTTTTTAGCCTTAAAAAGGGGCTGAAAAACTCAGCTTATACTCAAGTATATACAGCATTCAACATATGTACCATCACAAACACAGACTGACCTAGTTTTAGAAACTAGACTAGACAGGTTCCATGGCAAGTGTCACTGAATCCACTCTGGATTTTACCCTGTACTTTAAAGGTACTGTACCTTCAAACTGCTGAACCGATTTTGAGGGCTTAGCATGATGGATAGTTCTTTTGAAGTTAAAACTCTGAGTAGATTGACTGCCTGGAAGCAGGGGTCCACCAGTGGAGACCAACAACCTCCAAGCTTGAGAGAGCCTCTGCTGCTAGTCAGAGCTTCCAGTACTGGGCTAAGTGAGTCAATGATCTGATGCGGTGTGAGTCATACAAACACAACAAAATCAACACCCATTCACACACCACCCTCCCGATTAGCATTATTTCTGAGCTTTTAACTTCAGTCCCAAAGGAGACCACCAAAGCAAGCAGACGTTTCCTCTTCAAGTAACAGATGCCTAGGCAAAGCAACTGCCCTTTTCATTGTAACTTTTTTCGTTTCTTTTTTTTTGAAGAAAAGGATGAATTATATATCAAATGGGCATGTCACAGCTCTCAGAGCCTAAGAGGAGCTGAGCCAAGTTAAACAATCTTGCTATGTCTGGGGCCTCCAGGCTAGATTCCGGCTGAGGTTCCGCCAGGGGATCCGTTTCATCTGGCAAATCTCTTAACATCCATCGTCACAGTGATTTTTTATATATAAAAAGGAATCACAAACCCTTAACCGAGCTGCCAGAGCATCAAGGGAATCCTCATCCAAGGCTAGTCAATAGCAGCTATCCTTCACACTACATTATTTCAACATATGCCATGACATGTCCGTAGTGCTTTTGGAATCTGCTGGTTCATGTGCTTGCTGATAAAACCTGCTTCTGAACTTGTATACTTTATATGAGACAGCAATCAGAACCTGACAGTCACAATGCTGGCTAGGGTATTCTGGGAGCCTGCTGTCCGAACTGTCACGTTTCCAAGTTCTGGGTGCCCCAGCTCACTCCTACACCTGTTACACTACTAATATATTGACCAAAATCCTGCTGGTGGCATGCTGAGAGGTATACAGTCATGTTGTGCCTGCATAGGTCCTTGTTTCACCATGGAAAGTTTGTGTGTTGCTGATTTATACAGGAGATGATTTCTGAATCCCTACAGAAACACACAAGCCTGGTTGAAGTGTTGGACACAGGGAAACTATAGGGTTCAAATCCCCACTCAACCAGGGTGACCTTGGACAAATCACACTCTCTCAGCCCAAGAGGAAGGCAAAGGAAAAGCACCTCTATACAAATTCCGCATAAAACCCTGTGGTAGTTTTGCTTTAGGATTGTCATAACTCAGACGACTGCACAGAAGTTCTAAGCTAGTGTTTCTCAACCTGGAGGATGGGACCCCTGGGGGGTTGCAAGGGGGGTCACTAAAGACCACCAGAAAACACGTATTTCTGAAAGCTGAAGAAAACTGAAGATGTCTCTGCCTCTCCTTCACTTACTTTTTGGTGTTGGTGAATTACAACTCCCAGAATTCAAAAACAGTTCCTCATGTTGTGGTGACCCCCAACCATAAAATTAATTTCATTGCTATTTCATAAATGTAATATTGCTACTGTTATGAAGTGTAATGTAAATATCTGATATGCAGGATGTATTTTCATTCACAGTACCTGATACGTCTCAATTTGAATCCTGGTGGAGTTGGGGGAATTTATTTTGTCATTTGGAAGTTGTAGTTGCTGGGATTTATAGTTAACCTATAATCAAATAGCATTCTGAACTCCACCAACAATGGAATTGAACCAAACTTGGCACACACAACTCCCATGACCCACAGAAAATACTGGAGGGGTTTGGCAGATGTTGACCTTGAGTTTAGGAGTTGTAGTCCACCTATCTCCAGAGAGCACCGTGGACTCAAACAATGATGGATCTGGACCAAACTTGGCATGAATACTCAATATGCCCAAATGTGAACACTGGTGGAAAATAGACCTTAACATTTGGGAGATGTAGTTGCTGGTGTTTATAGTTAACCTACAATCAAAGAGCACTCTGAACTCCGTCCACGACAGAATAGGGCCAAATGTCCCACATTGGTGGAGGAGGGCTTTTGGTGGGAGGATTCACCATCTGTTTCCAAAAAAGAAGATAAGGACAGGCAGAGAGATATTCAGACTCCTATGCAAAAGGTATTCCTAAGACCATCAGAAATACATGTTTTTGATGGTATTTGGCGACCTCTCTGAAACCCCCTCATGCCCCCTCTGAGATCCTGACCCCCAGGTTGAGAAATGCTGCCCTATTGGAAGGAGAGGCCCATGCTTCAATCCCATAAATGCTCCCACATACCTCATTGCCAGTGCCTCACATCCCATGAATTATTTATTTTACATTATTAAACCCTATGCTGTTTGTTAGTTGTTCCCTTGTATTTGCCTTGTTCAGATATCTTGCCCTGAGACTCTGAGAAATGTCCCCCTCTCCTTTAAATGTACTGTAGAGTTTCAATCTTCTTTCGGATTAAATAATGATATAGTCTTGAGCTTCTTATCTCTTATAGGCATTATGCTTGTAAGAATTTTTAAAAATAGGTTGTAGGGGCTAGACTCTGAAAAGACGGAAGGGAACGAATGAAAGCAAAGAGACAGCAAAGCAATTGGAGAGAAAAAATGCGGGAGGAGATATGGACTATGTAACATGTATTAATTTGTAGTTGGGATGTTCCGAGTTGACATTCATTCAGAGTTACATGATTGCAAATTTCAAATTTTAATCATTCCTGGCAAAGTGCCAGCTGCAGAGCCAAAAGTTCACATGAGGATCTGCACTCCGAACAAAAAGGAAACAGAGAATAGACACCCAATTACGATGGGAGACATTAACTGAATAATTGGCTCCATTAATTTATTAACTGCAGATTAACAATGTAGATTTTAATCAGAGTTTAATTAGAGGCACCCCGTGCAAAAGACTGTTTGTGTACTTGAAAATATTGCCTTAGTGTGGGCAGTGGCAATGGGCCCCGAGGAGTGGCTTTCTGCTCCTATGGCTCCCTGGGAAGCACAGAGATGGGCTCCAAATGCCAAACACACACACACACACACACACACACACACACACAAACTGCCTTACCTGGAGAGGCAATGTCCCTTTCCTTGCCTTAAAAAAAGACAATTCAAGGTGCCTGGATGGATTGAGGACCACTTGGAATCACCCTAGAGTGGCGTTTTGTCCATCCTTGCTTGAAAAAAACTAGCATGATCCAGAAACCACAAGTGTTCAATTGCAAAAAAATAGTATTAATTCCTTAAATGAAGGAAATAAATAAATGCTGGTTCTCTTGGATCTCTAATCGGCTCTCGATACCTTCGACCATGGTATCCTTCTGGGTTGTTTCTCGGGAATGGGTCTTGGGGGCACTGCCTTGCTGTGGCTCCTCTCCTTCCTAGAGGACCATACCCAGATGGTGAAGCTGGGGGACACCTGCATGGACTAGTGGCCATTGACCTGTGGGATCCTCCAAGGTTCTTTTCTGTTTTCCATGCTTTTCAACATTTACATGAAACCACTGGGTAAGGTCATCCAGAGTTTTGGAGCTGGGTGACATCTCTACGCAGATGACACACCACTCTTACTATTTTCTACCTCATTCCAAGGAAGCTCCCTGGATCCTGGACCGGTGCCTGACAGCTGTGATGGACTGCATGAGGGCCAACAAGCTGAGGCTTAATCCAGACAAAACCGAGGCCCACCTGGTCAGTCATGAGGCTGATCGGGGTATTGGGTGGAAACCTGTGCTTGACAGGGTTACACTCCCCCTGAGGACACAGTCTAGAGGTTCTCCTGGATTCAGTGCTGACACTTGAAGTTCAGGTGTCAGTGGTGCCTAGGAGGGCCTTTGCACAGTCAAAATTTCTGCCCCAGCCGTGAACGTACCTAGAAAAACCTGACTTGGCTAAGGTGGTCCATGCCTTAGTTACATCAAGAATGGACTGCTGCAATGCACTCTACGTGGCTGCCTTTGAAGACGGCCTGGATACTGCAGTTAGTGCAAAGGTTGGTAGCCAGATTACTAACGGGGGCTAGCTATAGGAGCATACCATACCTCTATTAAAGCAGCTCCATTGGCTTCCAGGTCCAATTCAAAGTGCAGGCTATTACCTATAAAGCCCTAAAGGCTTCAGATCCAACCTATCTCCTTCTATGAACCGGCGCAGACTCTAAGATCTGCCAAGGAGACCCTCTTCTCGGTCCCACCTCCATCTCAAGTGCGGTTGCTGGGGGATGAGAGAACGGGCCTTCTCGGTGGTGGCTTTGGAATGCCATCCCCAGGGAGATTAGAGTAGCCCCAAATCTTCAAGTTTTCAGAACAAATCTGAAAACATTACTCTTCAAACAGGCCTTTGACCATGTTTAGAACCATACCTGTTATATTTGGGAACCTAGAGATTTGTTTCACTCTAGCACGCCCCTATTTGCACTTTATCGCACTGACATTAAAATTACAGTTTTATTTTTATATCCACAGCCACTGCTGCATTTTATTGATTTTTTAAAAGTCGGTAGGCGTTTTATACAATGTTTTATGTCATTTCTTTAGGCGGACTTTGTTGTTATTGTGTTATTTTGTTTATGTGCCTTGTTGTATTGCTATGTTTGCACTATTGAGTGCTTTTGTGAGCCGCCCCGAGTCACTTCAGGGAGATGATGGCGGGGTATAAATAAAGTTTATTTTTGTGATTAAAGCAAACAGGCAACAATTTTATATGCATGTCTGAGTGCCTAGCCCCATAAGAAAGGAAGAAAGGAAAGAAGGTGAGGGAGGGAGGGACAGACAGATAAACTGGTCATACTTTACTGAGTTCTATAATATAACTTCTTTTAAAAATATTTGTCAAAAAAAGCATCTCCATCAATCATAGCATTTTTTCTCAGTCTACATTTGTGTGCATGTACATACTGATCAGATGGAGTTGAGGATGTTTGCCTGAATCCCAAACCTATCCTTTCCAAAATCAGGACCATAAAAAAAATCCAATAACTGTGAAATATGTATAAACCTGAGTTGAATATAAAACTCAGCTAATGGAAGTCGAACCTTTTTGCTTCCTTGAGCACAAAAGAGAGCAAAAAGCACTGCAACATAATAATAATGATGATAATGATAATGAATTTATTACCCGCCTCTTCCTGCGGCTCGAGGCGGGATACAACACCACTGAAACAGAAGATAAAACACTATTAAAAGACATACAACAAGATACACAGAGTTAAAATACAAGTTAAAATCAACTAATGAAATTTAGATTAAAATTCACAACTTAACATTGCTTAGAAGCATGAGTTCATATCCTCAGGAAGAAAAAATAATTAATCAAGAAATTAATCACTCAAAATGATAACTGTCAACAACATAAATAAAACCATGGAACTCTCCAACCTGTATGAAAATTCAAGTGGAGAAAGTAATTAAATAAAGAAAACATAGGTACTTCCCCTTAGTTACATTTCAAACTGAGTTCTGATTATTCAGCAGGATTACCAATAGTAGCAGAACCCAACATGGATTAAAATAACAAGATGGATCTGGAAAAAGATGCCATAATGCCATATTGGTGGCCTGTGACTGCCAATTCAGGAATGTATCAAATCTACTAAGAGTTTTATTCTAGACTTTCAATGAACTGTCCAAAGTGCTGAACCCTGTCCTTAAAGTTGGTTTAGTGCCTTGGTCAGCCCCTTTAAGGTCTAGAAAAGGAGCCCAGTGTGGATTAACCACTTTTGCCACCAATGGAGCTGCCATGCTATGAGTTTTAGTTCTTACTAGGGATGTGTGGTCCATCAAAAAATGGTTCAAAAGTCATTACAAAACTGGGTGCGCATGGTTGCTTTGTTTCTAAAGTGTTTCTAAAGTATACTTAGTAAAAAATTCATTACAGTAATGAAACTATTTCATTATAGTAATTGTGCATAATTAAATTACTGTAATTGGGAAAACTTTGGGGGGCCCTTTCTCCCTCATTTTAAAGCTATTGAGATGAAACTTGCTACAATGGTACAGCATATTGACCACTGTTAGCCTACCAAATTTCAGAACGTTTCACTTATCCATGTATTTTTGGCAAATTTTCAAAGTTTTTTTTAATACAAAACATCTTTTAAATAATAAAGACAATATGTTCCTATTTTGAACATGTTATTATTTGGTCTTTACTTTGAACCCTCTGATGTTGATGCAGTCTGGGAAATGTAGTTTAGAGCAGGGCCTTTTGAATTCTCTGACATAGGGATCCTCCCTCTTCCCAAACTACATTTACCAGAGTTCTGGGCTGTTCCCAAAATGCACGGCTCCCTGTTTTGCCCACTGCTAATGCTGAGACTGCATTAATTTCACATAGGAATGGCAAGGCACTAAGGTAGCCTTTGGCTTTGTTTCCTTGCCTTGCATTGAATATGAAACTGACTTTGGGAGCCTTCCGAGATTTACAAAACTAAAGCAAAAAAGTATGGAGGAAGTTTCAACTCGAAAATATTTGCAAACGCTTCAGATATGGCTTCCAACTTACAAAACTTCTGAATTTTTTTGCAACAGGACATCTTCATTCATTCCAAAGGCTATGGTTTTCTTTTTCACTTGCCTCATCACGGACAAACCCAATTTTCTGATCTGTTCTAAACATTTTCTAAAGATTGGGAAAAGGGGCACAGATGTGTGTTAACGGACTCTTAACTTTGCTCCAAAAAGTATAGGAAACTTCAACGTATTTTAGTGACATTCATTATCAGCCTAAGACACTCATGTTTCTTGGGAGAGGCAAAGGGGAATATAACAGAACCTACTATCTCTTATTCATTCACATCTGAATTCTGGGCTTTATAAAGACATTTCAAGTGACCTAATAGACCAGCCATCAAAACAAAGCCAAGAAAGAAAGAAAGAAAGAAAGAAAGAAAGAAAGAAAGAAAGAAAGAAAGAAGAACCTGACCTATAGAAACTGACAACTATTTTATTAGGCATGGCCATATTTCAGATGGTGCTCAAGGTTTTACAGACTCTAATGGGTGCTTTTGGCATAGATTGAGTGACTGGCACATTCCACTCCAACGTCAAGTATATGCTGACCTTTACTGTTGGCCCGGTGCCTTATTACAGCCCAGAAACTGCATTATATTAATGAATTCTTTGAGAAGTCCTTGTTCTCATTCCCCATGATTCCCTCCTTCAGCTTAGATCCCATCTACACTGCCACAAAGTTTAACCCTGGGTAAACTTTTTAATCTGGCTGGACTCCAGGTGAAAAACACCAGCAAAGATCCAGATCTTCCTGGAATATGCAAGCCTGGTCCTCAGCCACTGAGGTGGCTTTTTTAGCAACCATGTGGAGATGGCGTGTGGTTCCAAACTGGTATTTTTTTAAATTTCAGTTCAAGCTGCATGAATGGGTCATTAGATTACTACAATGGTTCGAAGACAACTGAACCAGTGGGAGGGCTAGAATAGCTGTTTCAGCTATCACATTTGTATCCAACCCTTTCTTCAAACGGCTTAGGGTGGGATGGTCAACACGTCCAAAGTGATGTAATGTTGGTGTGGGACAGCCCTGCTCTCCGTTTAAAAACGTAGAAATACTCAATTAGCCTAACGAGTGGCACGTGTACAACGAGCATACCTAAGCGTGCTGGTGTGCATTATGGACTCTATTTCGGAGAATCCTCTGATTTTGCTAATCCTGGTTTAAAGCTTTTTATTCATGTTGTTGCCTGTTTCTGCATCATGTATCATTTAAACACCATGTTTTCAAGCTGCTTTCAAGCCAATTTAAATGGTCAGTGTAGATGTGCTCCATATCTCCTCTATAAAACGGGATATTCTTTAGAGTTAAAAGAAGTGGGGGTGGGTTTGCAACCTATTCACAGGGCGAATTGCCACTTCTAGTGGTAAACATGAGAGGCACCTGGCTTCCTGAGAAAGAATGTTCCAGGGAAGCTGAAGGGATGGAAGGCAGCAACACCCGTCTTGTGGGCTTCAAATGGCTGCAAGGTGGCATTTTGCCCACCACATTCAGAGGCCCGCTTAGAAGATCGACTAACTCCCATCTCAGTTTCCATATGCCATCAGCTGACTCCAGAAGCATACACAAGGCCTGAAGTTCTTGAGACAGAGCCTACTCTTTAAACTACTTGTGTTAAAGCAGAGCCCCCGGTGGCACAATGGGTTAAACCGCTGAGCTGCTGAGCTTGTTTACCAAAAGGTCGCAGGTTCGAATCCAGGGAGAAGGGTAAGCTCCCGCTGTAAACCCCAGCTTCTGCCAACCTAGCAGTTCGAAAACATGCAAATGTGAGTAGATCAATAGGCACCGCTTCAGCGGGAAGGTAACAGCGCTCTATGCAGTCATGCCAGCCACATGACCTTGGAGGTGTCTACAGACAATGCCGTCTCTTCGGCTTAGAAATGGAGATGGACGGCAACCTGCAGAGGCAGACACGACGGGACTTAATGTCAGGGGAAAACCTTTACCTTTACCTGTACTGTTTTAAAGCAGTGATTTTCAACCTTCCTAATGCCGCAATCCCTTAATACATTTCCCCATGTTGATACATTCCTTAAATACATTTCCTCATGTTGATACATCCCTTAATACATTTCCTCATTTCCCCAACCATAAAATTATATTTGTTACTCCTTCATACCTGTAATCTTGCTACTGTTATGAATTGTAATGTAAATATCTAATATGCAGGATGTATTTTCATTCACGGGACCATATTTGGCACAAATACCCAATATGCCCAAATATGAATACTGATGGGATTTTGGGGGGTGGGGAGTCGGTTTGATTTTGTCGTTTGGGAGTTGCAGTTTCTGGGATTTATAGTTCACCTCCAATCAAAGAGCATTCTGACCTCCACCAACGATGGAATTGAACCAAACTTGACACACAGAACTCCCATAACCAACAGAAAATTCTGGAAGGGTTTGGTGGACATTGACCTTGAGTTTGGGAGTTGTAGTTCACCTAAATCCAGAGAGAACTGTGGACTCAAACAATAATAGTCCTGGATCAAAGTTGGCATGAATACTCAATATGTCCAAATGTGAACACCAGTGGAGTTTGGGGGAAAATAGACCTTGAAATTTGGGAGTCGTAGTTGCTGGGATTTAGAGTTCACCTACAATCAAGAGCATTCTGAAACCCACCAACGATAGATTTGGGCCAATCTTCCCATACAGACCTCCCATGACCTACAGAAAATATTGTGTTTTCTGATGGCATTTGGCGATCCCTCTGACATCCCCTCATGACCCTCCCCCCCCCCCAGGGGTCCTGACCCCCCAGTTTGAGAAACGCTGTTTTAAAGCATAGCCATGCTTCACCTTGCTTTGCTTTGCCTTGCCTTGCTTCCTGACTCTCAACCAGATGGGACACATTTGCTACCTCATTGCCTGGCACAAGGATGTAATTTGCCTTCTTGTATCCTCTGTGTGTAGCAGAAGTCCTCACACCAGCCTGCAGGGGGTGGATTTTGTTAACTATCCCTATTGGCATACATACAAAGTGTTTGAGGGAGTGGCTTAGTGTTATCTGAGCAATTAAGAACTTCTAGCTTTACGAAAGATCTATTCATGATGGAGATTTTAAAAACCCAGCAGTCGGATAGTACAAGATGAGATATTTTTAATGTGATATAGTTTTAAGATCTAGGTTATATTTTTGAAACCTACATTCAGAGTAGGGACTTATACGCATCTTTTAAATGGCGTTAATTTTTAATATATATCACCTAATGTAAACACTGTACTGATGTTGATGGATGATTGTAAGGTGGGATTCTATACTTGTTGCCAACTGTAAATAAAGATTTAGAGGATTTAGAGATAAGAAGTATTAGGACAGGTTTGTTGATACAGATCAACAGAGTTGCATGCATTGGTGGATTCTCCTCAAGGACATGGCTGTTGCACTCTAAACTTGGAACATCTTTTCACCCAGCACCACAAAGAGTCCAGTAGTCACTAACTATAACAGTTTATTTACAAAAAGGATATACAGAAGGGAAAAAAGACATTTCCCCAAAAAGCAGTAGAAAAGGTGATATGAAATAACAGTAGTCCATATATACAACGATCAATAGTCCAAAATAGCAAGGTACATGAAATCCAGGAAGTCAGGAACATAGGCATAAATCCGTAAGCATGAAAACAGGAAATTTTCCAAGGCAAAACTCTTATCAGGAACATAGGCAAACAAAGGAGACTTGATTCATGAACTTGAAAGCTGAAACAGAAACTTGATTCTATGGCAATGTTGTCTACTCTGGAGACATCAAGTAAACATCACTCAATTTAAGCACAAACCTGACCAAGAAGCCACGAGGCCATCTCTTTGACACTTGCATTTCAAGAAGTTCTCACAGAGTCTTTCTGAATATCTAATTATTCTATCCTTCACTCTCTCCATGCACAGGCCTAATCCGATATTGCGGGAAACCTTTCTCTGAAGGCCGATTCCCATGAGAAACAGAATGGACATTGGAATCCTAAACAAACTCCCTGGCACTTCTCTCTGATCCAAGGCCTGCATATCACCCTGAAAGCACACAGACTTCTCAGTGGGAAACCCATCATCCCCCTCGTCCTCTGAGTCTTGCTGTTGAGCCCCAACAATGGCTATGCAAACAGCCATAATGGGCATCCATACTTTAAAATCATACCTTCACCCATTCTTCTTGTGACTAAACCATGCTTTCCCCTTCTCAAATACAAACTTAACAGACCTCCTTATATGGGTTTCTCAAAGGACTGAAAGAGCAACACAGGACAAACCAACCCTTGCTTTCAGCACTGTGATATTGGTTTCCCAGGCATTATTGAACACACCTTTCCTCCTTTTCCAATGCCACTTTGCAGATCATTACTATAATTTGCATTGCAAATTTCTAAGAAAATAAATAGTCAGTGCCTTTAACTCTCCTGGGATTATTGTTCTGGTGTTATGGTGAGATGGGAATATCTTCCCCTTTCCATGTACACACTTCTTCTTCCTCTTCTTCCTCTTCTTCCTCTTCTTTTTCTTCTTCTTCTTCTTCTTGTTTTGCTGTTCTCTCCATCCCATCTCTTTCTCAAGGTCTCAGTCCTCCTCAGCTTCTCCCTTCTGTTGCTTTAAACTGGAGGAAAATGCTGTGGTAGTGATTTCTTTATTCAAAGTGTCAGTAAAGTCTTGCCAAACTTTAATCAACTTGCCCAGGCTGTTAGGCCAAACTGGCATGAACTTTCTTTATGAAATGAATGCCGGTGTTATGGGGCGTACTTTTTTTAAATAAAAAAACCCAGCAAATACCTTCAGTGTGTTGAATGCAAGCATTATTTAACTATCAGTCTGGATCTAAAATATGCTAATCCACACAGATGGAAACCCGTAGCTGTCAGATGTTTCAGACTGCGGCAATGACCTTCATGAATGTGAACGGACCAACAGCAATGGACGATGATGCTTAAAAGAGGAAAAAGAAATGGTGGCTTGGTTGGTCTTAATCGAGAATTCCACAACCTCCATGTCAACAAGTACCAAAAAGAGTAAAAATAATAAAATCCCACTACTGTGACTCATAAAGGGCTGAATAGAATGTAGAATGCTTCCGAGGGTCAGGTTTGCTCTGCAATAGAACTGTAAAGATGTGTAGGCAGTGGTTGTACCTTTTAGAAAGCAAATCTTGGGAAAGCTATTTTTCCTGAACTAAAACTCACATAATGCTTCAGCCCATAACACATTGGCTAAGCAGCTCTGCAAGTTACAGCTGAAAGTTCTCTAGCATCTATTCTGGTTTCTTTAGACATTTTGTATTTTTCCTCCTTACTGGAACTGCTTGAAATTGTGTCTCGGATATCTTATTTTTAAGACATTGCCATCTATCATGAACTGTCTTCTCCTTTAATTTTGCTGACCATGGCATCACACCCTGTGTTCCCCTAAGTTTACTGAAATCAGCTTTCTAGAATGTGTGTCCAGCTATGCTTGCTTTCCAATCTCAATTGCAAAAGAAATTCTAGGAGAATACGGTCACTCCCAGCCAAAGACTCCACCTCTTCCACTCTATTCCCAGGGCTGGTTCTACACAGACACTTTGGACCTCATCATATGAGTAAATTTCAGCATTGTAGGATGCCCCAGTTGAGCCATGGAGTCTCACATCACCAATCACTTTCACCTGACTTAGCCGATGGTTTGTTGACCGAAATAAAGGCTACTGACTGACTGACTGACATCACCAATCAGACGACGTAGACTCGCTTCTGGTGGGGTCCACTGGGGTGAAAGCATCCTACGACACTGCATCAGCAACTTGGGAGCCTCCCTGTGTTCCAGTGGGGTGATTGTTCCATTCCCCTGCTGATTTGCCACAGAGGATGGCGAATCGGAACACGGGACCTCATCAATGTGATGAAGTTCTTAATCTCAGGGCCAGTTATGAGTGCTGAATTCCAGATCAGTGGCTCCAGATCAGAATTCCAGTGGTTTTTACTTCTAGTCCACAGGCCACTGCAGAGATGGAAAGGGACCATTACTGCCAACCCCAGGGTCACTGTAGAGGTGGGAAGGAGGCCTAAATGTCCTATGGCTATCCTTACCATTCCTCTCCTCTTCTCGTTGCAGTGGCAGTCACCAGGTGCAACATGCCAAGAATCCATTGCTCATCACCTGGAGTGACGGTTGGGGTGCAGAGCTACACAAGAGAGGGGAGGCACCCTGGCTGAGGTCACTCCAGGCAACAACTGCTGGACATGAGGCATATCATGAGAATAAGAGGGAGACAGTGAGTGCTGTCCATGTCTCCAGGCTGCCCGAGTTCAGGAAACACAGGACGGACATGTAAATAGTTGTGGGCCAGTTGTCTCTTGGAACCATCCCAATTGCTTACATGGGCCCAAAGTCATAGCTTGCTCCGTATTCTTGGGGAAAATTTGGAGCAACCCATAACTTTTTAAAATGCAGATCAAAAGACCCTGGCACACATTAATTTGAATCAGCTTCATGTGTCATGCGACCACCTGGGATAAAGGGACAATGTAGATGTGCCCCAAATCAACCTTTTTGGATCGCCTTCTGAATAAATGATTTTGCCTGCAAGAATTTGGGGCTGCTCCTAGATAGGTTTTGGAGATCTGAATTTTCACTTGGGCTGCCAGCTGTCATTCCCATTTAATCAATAACTAAAATTGAGATAGTATCATCAATGCTGTGACTGGCTACTGTATCTGCAGGATGACTTGGAAAGGTTTGCTAGTAAGCAGCATGTTGCAAAACTGTCTTTTGCCCTATTGCATCAGAGTGCATCAAACACTCTAATGGCTCTTGTCAGATGAATTCCCTGTGCACCTCTTCGTGCTACTTTTCTATCTTGAAAATATTTTTTTCTTAGAAAAATACAGATCAAAACAAAATGACAGGAAGGAAATGTCAAGCTTGTAACAGCTTTCTGGACAGAATGGGTTGATCTATTGTGATGTACCAATCAGTTGTGGTATCAGTGGTTCACTTTTGTGTTGTGTTCATCTCTCTGAGAGAGAAAGAGTTTTTTTCTTTGGTTGCATTGATGTCACAAAATTATGCTGTTGTGCAGAGAATGGATACATATTTTTCTGCTATGGATTTGTACTATTATTTTGGTGCTCTAGGCCATGCTAGCACTTGGTTGCAGGAAAAACCATCTCACAATCCTAGGCTGCCGGTCCACTTCCGAGAAAAATTCAAAGTGCTGGCCTTAGCCTATAAAGCCCTATACGGTCCCAGACCAGCTTACTTGTCCAAACGTATCTTCTTCTATGATCCATCTCAGAGGTTAAGATCGTCAGGGGAGGCCCTGCTCTCTATCCCGCCACCCTCACAAATGCGATTGGCAGGGACGAGAGACAGGACCTTCTTGGTGGTGGCCCCTTGTCTGTGGAACACACTCCCCAGTGAAATTGCCTGTGGAACACACTCCATTTCCTCTCCTTTAGAAAAAAGCTCAAATTATGTCTATGGGACCAGGCATTCAGGTAGTAGGCTTAGCAGTAATAATCACAACAACTTATGAGAATTGAAAATGGGCAGGCCTCGGACTGGGACTCTGGACGCTGAATTGGATTTGAATGTGATTGTATCATTGTTAATAATGTTTTAATGGATATTTTATAATTTAATGTTTTAACCAATGTTTAATTTGTGTTTAATTTATGTTTTGCTGTTGGCATCTAAAGGTTGCCGGTTGTAAGCTGCCCTGAGTCCCCCCACCCCCGGGGCTTGTGAAGGACAGGATATAAATATTTGAAACAAATAAATGAATAAATCTTCTGAGTCTCCATCTGTCCTGGCCCGGAGAGGTCCTAGAGAACAGACTCCTCATATTATCCCAATATTGTGACAGATAAAATGAGTTTAGCTCTAGTGCATGCCATTTTTGGCATGCATTATTCAATCTATTATATCAATCTACCCCTTAAATTACTCAGTTATGGCAGTTCTCCCCCTTTAAATTACTCTTCATCTTGCTTTGCTAATCAGACGGTAGTACCATGTAAGGTAGGTTTGTTAAGATGTAGTAGTGTCTCATGGCTATATAGTTAAAGCTATGACTAAGCAAAGATTAGGACTTTGGGCTCCCTGTTTCAAATTCAGCACCTTACTCACTAATAGTCCTCTCCAATCAGTTGTAACTGGGAAAAATGGCACGAATACTGAAACATTGTGGAAGGAAGAAAAGAAAAACCCTCCAACTTTTAATGTACCTAATGGGCAAAAATAAAGATGGAAATTACAGTACCTTGCATTCTTTCAATGAGTTGCATATTTTGGAAATTTATTTTTTTATTTATTTAAAAGATTGATATTCCACCCTTCTCACCCTGCAGGGGACTCAGGAAGGAGCACAACATATAAACAGCAAACATTCAATGCTGGGACATAAAGTATAAATATGCACAAACATTAAAATCACGTATATTGACTTTAAAATCAACTGTTTAAAACCATCTCAGGACACCATTATATTATTGGAAATCAGATGTTCAGACTTACGGAAGGGGAAATATAGCAACTCTACATACATGGTTTTCCTTCTCTCATTGTACGTTCGTAATAATGCTATGAAGTAGGTCAGGTTGAGAAAATGACAGCCCACGTCTTTCATGCAGTTCACCAATCAGTAAGGACTACAATCTGTGTCTCCTCAGCCCCTGCTTTCAACCATTCTACCACACTGGCCCCTAATGTATGAAATTTTCATGTGTAAACTTGAAATGTAACAAGAGCCATTGTGGTCCATGCTCCTGTTACATCCCGAATAGGCTACTGCAACACGCTCTATGTGAGGTTGCTTTTGAAAACTGTTTGGAAGCCTCAAGTAATCCAAGGGGAGGCAGCCAGTTTCCTTAATGGAGCAGCGTACAGGGAGCACACAAGCCACCTGTTGTACCAGCTCCACAGGCTGCCAGTCTGCTACCAAGCACAATTCAAAATGCTGGCTTTGGCCTATAAAGCCCTAAATGGTTCCAGCCCAGCTTACCTGTCCAAATGTATCTCCCTCTATGAATCCATCTTGGAGGTTAAGATCTTCTGGGGAGGCCCTGTTCTCGGGCCCACTTCCTTTGCAGGCTTTACTGATGGGGACGAGAGACAGGGCCTTCTCAGTGGTGGCCCCTCGACTATGGAACTCCCTCCCCAATGATATTAGATCAGCTCCCTCCCCCCTGACCTTCAGAAAGAAATTAAAAACATGAATGTGTGACCAAGCCTTTGGATAGTAACTCAGTGCAATAAGTGATTACGGAATAGCACAATTTATGACTGAAATGGCTCCTGGACTATGCTCCTGGATTGCATGGTTTTAATAATTGGTTTAAAGATTGAGCTGTTTGTAATGTTTTTGGTATTAATGTGTGTGTGTTTGTGTGTGTGTATTATTGTATGTATGTATATGCAGCATCAAATTATGCCTTTTCGTAAGCCACTCTGAGTCCCCCTTGGGGTGAAAAGAGTGAGATATAAATACGGTAAATAAATACATACATAAATACATACATACATAAACTGTACTACAGCGGAGTTGTTTTAACCAACATTTAAAGTCACTTTACCAACTTTAACCAATTGTTCCAAGTCCCAGTCCAACATTTTACCACTGCACTACTACACTAGTTCAGGAGGGATTACTGCGTACTGTCATCTGACCATAGTCAATGGTTCCCACATGTTGAAATATATATATTTGGTGAAAATAAATGTCCATGAAAACAAAATAACAACAAAACCCCCTTTAGAGTCACCATAAAAATGTGGACTTGGGACAAAATATTTATACAAAAATTGGTAAATTTTATGCAACACACAAGTGCAATATATTAATTTTTGCACAAACCTCAAAGTTTTTGTGCAAAGCTTTCTGCATAATCTGTTTTCCACAAAAAATCAAACAAAGTTTGCAGGCACTGACCGTTTTCTAGATGGCGTGTCTCAATACGTTGAGACATCCTTTCTCAATGAGAATGTGAAAATGTACAAGTATCCTTTAGAGGCTAACTTTCGGGCCCAGATGAGTCGATGTGACATACACATCTCTGTCCTTCAACAGCTCAAAAAAGAAACTGCCGAGAGGCACAGGAGGAAGAATCAAGGGCTGCCGGCTACAGCTTCCGCCGCCCAAGGCAGTTGTCTCACTCCGTCTCGTGTGAGAGCTTGCCCTAGACAGAGGTTGAGAACTCCGGCATTCAAGAGTTCCCAGATCCTTTGTGTTATAACATGTGAAGACTGAAAGAGAAATGAATACAGCATTGACCAAAAAGACAATTTGGGAAAGTGACAGCTAAGTAATCCTCTTTGGAAACAAGGTGGCAGTGGATGCATTGATCACCCAAGAGGGACAGGTCTAAAGTGCTTTGTGGCCAATCCCTCATCCCCACGTCAAGTTTACACCTTTCCTCCTAGTTAACAGGTAGACACTCTTCCTTCCCTTGGGTTATTTATCCTTTCCAGGCAAGGGTTATTACATGCTGTCTCCTTTTCAGCTGCACACTAATAAATTTTCTCAGTCACCACTGTAAAACTGGGCCAAACGGATGGTGCGAGGGACTCATTTATCACTATTTCTGCCTTTGTGTCATGCAGGAAATGAGTAGCCGAGAACAGCAGACTAAGGCAAGAAAGGGGAGATAGAATGTATTCCTTTTAAAATTGGTCTCAACAAACAGGGTGTGAGGAGGGTTCTGCTCGACTGCCTTTCTGGAGGCCATCCCACCTTTTTTCAAAATCCTTAAAATGAAAGATACGTGACTTCACCAGTCTTTCAGGCACAAATCTGGGGATGTGATGAAGTCATCACTAATCTCAGAGAATCATAAGAAGTGGAAGAGGCCACAAAGGTCATTAAGTCCAACCCCCTGCCATGCAGGAAGATACAATCAAAACCCTCCTGAGAGATGGTAATCTAGCCTCTGCTTAAAAACCTCCAGTGAAAGCGGCTTCATCACACTCCAAGGGAGCAGCATATCCCACTTCCTGAGAGTCAGGAAGTTCTCCGTAATATTCAGGTGAAATCCCTTGGCTTTTTTAGCTGGTACATCTCACTGTTGACTCATTATTATTGTTATTATTATCATTAATAAAACTTTATTTATATTCCACCCTTTCTCCCCAAGGGGACTCAGGGCGGATTCCAAGAGACAAAAAAAGGCAAACATTCAATGCCTCAGTACAATAACAAGTGTAGACATAATATCCCAGCATAACCCCACATGTGAAAATAACATATAACAGGACATATATGGATTAAATAAAATGTAACTTCTCTAAAAATTATATCAAACATAAAACCTAAGTATAAAATATCAAACATCCACATTAATTTACAGGAGCCAATGAAGGTTCACTCAGATATGTGAGGTGATTTTTGTGGCTGGTGATGTTAACTTGGCTAACGTGGTCTAACAAAGCCCGAATACAACAATAGTTTCCAATCTGAGGTCTAGTAGCGGTCTCTCATCATCTAATCCTCCTCACCTCCATATGTTAATGAGCAGAAGTAAGTTTTCAGTTGTTTTTTTTAAAGAGAGGAGGGTAGGGGGCAGTTTCTAGTTTTTCAGGAAGGAGTTTCAGAGGTGGTGGTGGTGGGGGTTGATCACGGAGAAGACCCTCTCTCTCATTCCCATCAGTACTTGGGATCGGGGTGGGACCGAGAGCATGGCCTCCTCTGCTGATTGCAGTGCCCAAGTTAGGTTAAAGGAGGAGATGCAATCGGTCATGAGTTGTTTAGGGCTTTAAAGGTAATGACCAGCAATTTGTATTTAGCCTGGAAGCAGACCGGCAGCCAAGGGAGCTGCTGCAACATGGGAGTGGATCTCTCCCTGTATAGAGCTCCAGTTAGTAATCTGGCTGCTAACCAGTTGAAGTTTCTGAACTATCTTCAAAGGCATCCCCACGGAGAGTGTGTTGCAGTAGTCTAAGCGGGGTGAGACAAAGGTGTGGACTACCATGGCCAGATCTGGCATCTCAAGGTACGGGCACAGCTAGTGCACAAGTTTTAATTGTGCGAAGGTGCTCCTGGTCACTGCTGACACCTGGGGTTCCTCAGACTGCGAACCTGTGTCTTCAGGGGGATTGTGACCCCATCCAACATATGCAGTAATTCCACACCCTGATCCTCCTTCTGACTGGCCAAGAGTACCTTTGTCTTGTCTGGATTTAGTTTCAACTTATTAGCCAAAACCAAGGTTAAAACAACATCTGTTATGGAACTCCAGTATGTTGATGACAACCCAACCCTGCTATATGTCTGTGAAACATGGACTGTCTACAGACAGCACACTCAATTCCATCAGCATTGCCTCCGAAAAAGCCTGCAAATCTCTTGGGAAGACAGGCGGACAAATGTCAGTGTGCTGGAAGAAGCAAAAACCACCAGCACTGAAGCGATGTTCCTCCACCATCAACTCCACTGTACTGGCCATGTTGCCTGAATGCCCGATCACCATCTCCCAAAGCAGTTATTCTACTCTGAACTCCAGAATGGAAAATGGAATGTTGGAGGACAGGAAAAGAGATTTAAAGATGGGCTTAAAGCCAACCTTAAAAACTGTTACATGGATACCGAGAACTGGGAAGCCCTGGCCCTTGAGTGCTCTAGCTAGAGGTCAGCTGTGACCAGCAGTGTTGTAGAATTTGAGGAGACACGAATGGAGGGTGGAAGAGAGAAATGTGCCAAGAGGAAGGTACATCAAGCCAACCCCGACTGAGACCGCTATCGACCTGGAAACTGATGCCCTCACTGTGGGAGAACATGCAGGTCAAGAATAGGGCTCCACACTCAAAGGACAATCTTACTTGGACAATGAGTGATCGCCTAAGTAAGTAAGTATTAGCCCTCATCCAGTCCAACACTGATGACAGGCACTGGTTTAGGGGCAGGACGGCATCTTTGGCATTCAGTTGAAAGGAGTAATAGAGTTGGGTATTGTCTGCATAAATTTGACATCGAACTCCAAAATTCTGGATGACCTCTCCCAGTGGTTTCATGTAACTGTTAAACAGAATGGGGAACAGAATTGAACCCTGAGGGACTCCACAGGAAAGCGGCCAGGGAGTCGAACACGAGTCTCCCAGCTCCACCTTCTGGGTTCGACCCTCCAGGACGGACCGGAGCCACTGTAAAACAGTGCCCCCAAGCCCCATGCCAGAGAGACAGCCCAGAAGGATACCGTGGCTGATGGTATTGAAAGCCACTGAGAGGTCCAGGAGAACTAGTACGGGCAGACTCCCCCTGTCTAGCACTCTTCAGAGATCATCCACTAAGGCAACCAATGCTGTCTCTGTCTCATAGCCAGGCCTCATGGTGCTAAACACGGGCAGCATGGACACCTGATAAGGCAGACTAGTTTATAAAAACTAATGATATTATCACATAGTTTGCAATAGAGTAACACCAGCAACAATTATATGATTTTGCTGCAAAAGAGTAGCTCAGGAACACCTCTCAAATGCAAAATAGATGTAGATCTTTAAAACCTGTTATATATCTGTTCTTTGGTGTAAACGATCAATTGCAGAAAGGGGCAGGAGTTCCATTTGAATTGGTTGCGTCTACAAAGAACGCAAAGGTAAAGTTTCTATTTAGAGTCAGAATTGCAAGTGCAACAAGGAATATTTAATGTTTCTTTTTTTAAAAAAACCTTGCCAAATACATGTACTACGCACATTGCATATTGTATAACATGAGTCTATTTAAATCGTGTGTGCAATTCAGCTGGAACTTTTATGCCCGTGGTTTGTGTTCCACTACAGCTAAAAAGCTTGAATTAAGTTATTCTTCACCATTTATTTTGGGCTGCTCTGATCACAAGCATTACAAGGAAGCCAAGCCAAGAGTATCTAGGATGTTTTGGGGTACTTTGAGCAAGAAAGTCATCATCATACTTTGCTGGGAGCAAGAACCTTCCACGGAGATTAGGTGCATCTCACACTGCATAAAAGCTGTAACCAGCGGCAATTAATATACTCATTTTGTAGGAAGCAGACAGGAGTGCAACTGAATGCAAAGGAGGAAGACAATTTTGCCCAATGAATCTGAGAAATGATACCCTAATAAAAGCACTTGTTGTCATATAGAGTAGACTCTCAGTTAACCAGCACCCACAGGGATTGGTAGATGCCAGATAAAGGTAATGGCTTGATATTAATATTGAAATACAGGAATTAAAAGCAAATAAAGACAAATAAAGACTAACATAACTTACTGTAATACAATTTTACTGTATTGTAAAAACAGCTTTTAAAAATTAAAGCATAATTTCTTCAAAAAGTGTTGCCAGTTGCTTAAGAGTTCTGGTTTCTTGAGTTCAGATTAACTAAGAGTCTACTGTGGTGTGTGTGTGTGTGTGTATACTGTATGGTAAAAATTGTCCCCTGATATTAAGTCCAGTCATGCCCAACTCTGGGGGCTGGTGCTCATCTCCATTTCTAAGCTGAAGAGCTGGCATTGTCCGTAGACACCTCCAAGGTCATGTGGCCAGTATGGCTGCAAGGAGTGCCGTTACCTTCCCGCCGGAGCGGTACCTATTGATCTACTCACATTTGTATGTTTTCAAACTGCTAGGTTGACAGAAGCTGGGGCTGACAGCGGGAGCTCACACCACTCCCCGGATTCAAACCTGAAACCTTTCAGTCAACAAGTTTAGCAGCTCAGCAGTTTAACCCACTATGCCACCGGGGACTCCATACACACATATACTCACACACATTCTCACACACATATCTATCTATCTATATATATATATATATATATATATATATATATATACACACCCAGCATGGCCTGGGTGTTGTTGGGATTGCTAACCCCCTGCTTTCATCCCTCTTTTCTCTTTCTTTTCTTTCCTTCCCTCCCCCATACCTTTTTCTCTTTCCTTTCTCTTTCGTACTTCCATCCTTTTTCTTTCTCCCTCCCTCCTCCTTTCCTTTCTTTCCCTTCTTTTTCTGTTTCTTTCTTTCTTTCTTTCTTTCTTCCCTTCCAATCCCCTTTCTCCTTTCTCCCGCTCTGAGAGGGCCTCCCACACAATGTTTCCATAGAAACATGGCTCTCTTTGTGGCTCTTTCTTTCTTTCCTTCCTCTTTTCCCCGATACACATGCCACCTTTCTTTCCCAGTGACATCACATAAGGCCACTTCACCTAGCAACAGCCTTTGTGGTACAAACAAACATACATACATACTTTGATATATCCTTTTCCTCTAGATCTTTGACTGCTCTGAAATGCTTCTCAGAGCTTGATAGGCTAAGTCAAATGGCTGACATATTGGCTACATAGAAGCTGTGGTAAGCTGCTATTTCATATACATAAATATTCACTGTTTTCCAATATACGTTCAACCGTGGCTTCAAGATAAAAACATCAGAACCTCATCAATCAATGCAGCAGCGGCAAGAAGAAAACATAAAACACTAAAAATTCCCTAAACAAGAAGAGAGATCAGCAAGAGAAGAGCTAGGCAAATTTTGTATGCAGGGTTCATAGCCGAAGCACCAGCAATCAAAAGAATTTTCACTTGGAATCTAAATAATAACAACGTAAGAAACAAAATATAACAAAATCCACAAGAGAGTGATACCTTTACAGGCCAACCAATATGCACAAAACATTTTATGCAAGCTTTCGGAGCTCCAATAGCTTCTTCATCGAACAAACAATGTTTACAACATCATACAGGAGGGGGGAACATGGCCAACATTTTTATTAAGTGTCATTTCTGTTGTAGTTTAACTAGTTTAATGGGATCTCAATGTAGGCAAAGTCCACCTCCTTCCTTGGCCATGTATGGACTGAGACAAAGTAACTTTTCATTAGCAGCAATAAAGTAACTCCTCCTCTGGGATCAAAAATGTCTCGGGCATTTGGCCCTTTCTTACTCAGAGGCTACTGAATTTCTCAAGTTGTGTCTGTACTGCTATATCTGAGGGAAGCGGGTGCTATATAGAGAAAACTCAGCCCATTATAGTTCCCCACCCCAACTTTTATCTTTGCTGGAGGTAGAAACCTCAAAGCATGATGTTCTCTTTGTGAGGACTCCCCTTTTGCAGCAAACCATAGTCAAAGCCAGGCTCAACCAGCGAGGAGTTAAACATATTTCCAGCTTTAGAATGCAGAAGGGAGCATTACAGGTCCACAAGATTAGTGGAGAAACAAGCTCTTGACAAACAACAGCTGAGATCTTACAGACTTATCACACAGGGCAATTGAAGTGTCCAAGGATTCTTCTGCCTTGCTTTACCTATGGAGCCCCATGCTGCCCATCAAACAACATAGGGGAACTTCCAGTGGGGCTCCATGGGCAAACTGGGGTGACACTGTGGTGGAACACTGGCACCACCAACATGGAAGCCACCCTGTGTTCCATTAGGAACAACGGGCCTTTGGTAGAACAGCGACACTTCCCCATGTGGGATGGGGAAGTATCAGCTGGCAGCCAGGTCGCTGGGATTGCCCCGCTACCACCATGATTTGCCACTGAGACTAGCAAATCATAATGCTGGACCTCATCTATGTGATGAGGTCCTTAGGCTAAAGAGGCTCAGCCTGTTGCACTGTAGTCTTGTAAACTCTTTTCACCCAATACCACACAACGTTCAGGTAATCCATTAAGTAGAAGTTTATTAATGAATAAGTATAAAAGGGGGGAAAAGCAAGTCAATAAGGAAGCAGCAAAAGTACAAAAAGTAATTCCCAACGAGAGCAAGAGTTTATCAGCTTTTGAACCAAGGCATCAAAAGGTGGTTTTGTAGGGGGCATCTTATCTTGTCTTTTTTTTATTCCATCTTTTGCCTATCGCCTCTCTCCTGACTATGTTAGTCTGTGTTTTGATTAACTGGGAGATTTCAAAGTGTATGTTTTAAAGGTATGACTATGTGTTTCGTAAAGCTACCTAGCATGTATAGAGTTAACAGACCACAGAGTCTGTTAAGTTATCCTAGAAAGGGCAGTAAAAATGTTTTCCTGCTTCCTGTTATGAGAGCGGACTTCAATCATTTCAATGGAATTTGAGAGGTGTGCCTTTACTGATAAGAAAGAGACTGCAATCGCCATTCGGAGATGTTCCTTCATAAGTACGGACATACGTGCTGTGTGCTATGTTTGTGTATATAGTGTAAATAAACTAATTACTTTATGGCTGCAATCAATCCAACTTATATTACCATTTCGACAGAGTCATCCCTTTGCTCTCTCTTCCCTCTCCCCCCCCTTTTCCTTCTCTTTCTTCTTCTTTTCGCCCCTCCTTATCCTCCTTGTTTTCCCTTTCCTTTTTTATTTCCTACTTTTCTTCACAATCATGTTCACCCACTTTCATTGTACAAAAAACCACAATATTATGTGGGATATTTTTATTATTTAGTATTATTACTATTTTATTTATAGTTTGTCTAGTCTGTCAAATATTGTCATTGTGTCTTGATGATATTCATTAGTAAAAATCAATTTTTAAAAGGCAATCCACAGAGGCTTGAGTTAACACAAAGAAAAATAATACTTAAGCAGGGTATTGTTCAAAGGTTATGTCCATAAGCAAGACAACAGTAACACGAAAAAGGCAAAATCTCCAAGAACATGAAGTCATAAACAAGAATCAAACAAAGAATCTTGAAATATAAGAACCTGGAACTAGGACTAGAAATCAAGAGCTGTTCTTGCCTTATTGCACTGTTGTTCGCACTAAAGGCCAGAGAGCCCAGAAACCACTTAAAAGGCCTCAATCCCTCTCATAACATCACTTCACACACACCTGCTTTTTCTCTCCTGATCTCTAAGCCTCTGAGTTTTTCTTTCTTTAACATTTTGTCTCCTAATCTCCAAGCAACTCAACCTGGAAAAATCTTAAATCTTCCACATTCTCCTCTGGCCTATTCTCATGGGAACTGATATAACTTTCTCCCATTGCCTGGGAATGGCCTGGAGATTTGAAAACATCTCTCTCCAGGCTCCTGCTATCCCCCACAGACTCCTTGGAAATTACAAGTTGCAACCCATCATCCCCTTCCTCATCCTCTGAGCACTCAGAAAGCTCATCCAGATTACAACACAGCCTGAAGATGTGTTGACGCAATCAAAATAATTGACCTTTGAATTTATTCAACCCAGGCAAATTTGATAGCTGCCACCCCCATGGTTTTTGGTGTTCTTTCTAATTATATCTCAGTTCCTGAGTTCTGAAGACTATCTCTGACTGTCTGCTCCCTCTCCCATTTTTTTGGACTTTTTCGGGCATTTCCCTAATGAATCATGACAGGTGCTGACAGAAGTCCCCATGTGTCGTGGGATGGGCTCCATCATACATCGTTCCCTCAATGGATCCTAAGTGTTTAGAAACAACTGGGGAGGGGGGAGCATGGGATAAAGTCTTATGTAACCACAGATCAACTTTAAAAACATTCCTCTAATTAGTATCCCCTCTAATCAGTATCATCTTGTCTCTTGGATTGACTCAACTGAGGAGCAATAGCTCCTCTTACAGCTTCCTATGGCTTCAAGGGTATTTAAGGTGCTAGTCGTCAGGGTAATCAGTGATTTCAAGTAGTCCTCTTTTCTTTCTTTTTCTTTTCAAAATATGGTAACACTAAGAAAGCATTTTATTTACATGGAATTGACAACAACTCCTCCAGAGTATGTACTAGATGCAACATTTCGTTCTGGCTCTGTAGGTCGGCCATTTCCACACACAGCCATTTAAAAATACACAGTCAATGAAAAACAAGCACTACTCAAATGAATGTATTTACCAATAATGCGAACAATGCACCAACTAATACTACTGGAGGTTACTGTTAAAATACGATGCCTTAATTCTTACTCAGTACAAATGAAATAACAATCTCTTTGAGCCTTAAGTTGCTGCTGTTTCCATAAAATGAATGACAGGAGGACAACTAAAGGAGGGGTGGAACAGTTGCTTAATTGTAAGAATGCTTCTGAAGAGGGCAACTGGAAGTCAACTATAAAAGTTCAACACAGGTACTGGAAGAAAGGTCAGAAACTGACACTGCAGATTGGAATGAGGGAAAGAGCTGGTTGCAACAGGCAACTAAAATCCTGGCTTTTCAATTAACAGCGGACAGAACTGGAGCAATTCTCTGCCTTTCAGACCCTAGAGAAGGAGGAAATGGAAGTACTGTGCAAGGGAGGCCATTATTCCATGCTCCCCACAGAACCCAAGAAGGCACTGTGTATGTCTCTCTGAGTATCTGTCTCTGTCACAGCTCTTAGATTATGGATCCTGGACCTGTGCAACTTGGTGCTGACATTAAGGGAATTGAGAGGTTTATTTCATTTTTAAAATTAATTAATTAAGTATGCACTACCAGCTTGAACCCCTAGGTCAGTGGTTCTCAACCTTTCTAATGCTGTGACCCCTAAATAAAGTTCCTCATGTTGTGGTGACCCCCAACCGTATTTTCGGTGCTACTTCATAACAATAATTTTGCTACTCTGATATTCAGGGTGTATTTTCATTGTTACAAATTAACATAATTAAGCATAGTGATTAATCACAAAAACAATATGTTTGGGGGAGTATGGACAATAGGTGATGGGATTTGCAGTACCTTCAACAGATGCAGCTCTGACATCCACAGACCATGAGACCCCCACGAATTACAGACCTGGACCAAACTTGGCACACAGAACCCCAATGACCAATAGAAAATACTGGAAGGGGTTGGGTCTTGCTGGGATGTTTAGTTCTCCAGCCATCAAAGAGCATTCTGAAACCCAACAATTAAATTGGGCCAAACATGGCCTACAGAATTCTCATGACCAACAGAAAAGACTGGAGAGGTTTGGGGAAAATGGACCTTGGGATTCGGGTCTTGCTGGGATGTTTAGTTCCCCAGCCATCAAAGAGCATTCTGAAACCCAACAATTAAATTGGGCCAAACTTGGCCTGCAGAACTCTCATGACCAACAGAAAAGACTGGAGAGGTTTGGGGAAAATAGACCTTGGCATTTGGGTCTTGCTGGGATGTTTAGTTCTGGTCAGTTTCAAGAATAGTAATAAAAATTAATACCAATACAATTACATTAATTGAGGCATTAGGGTAAATGTTTTTGAATGTTTACATAAAACTGTAATTTAAGGTAAGCTGGAAAATTTGGACAATTGGGATGGGAAGAGGGCAACTGGGGAAGGGGGAAAGCTTTAGGTGGGACAGGTTGGGATGGAAAGGGGGCAAGATTGGAAAGAGGCTGGAACCTAGGAAAGGCTGGGATGGAAAGTGGAGAGAGAGGGGCTGCGGATGAGAGTAATAAAGGCTGGGATAGGAAGGGGAAAAACTGGGAAAAGGGAAGACTGGGGTGGGCAAAGGGTTCTGGAAAAGTTGGGGGAAACTAAGGGAAGAAGGGGGAAGGACTGGGAAGGGAAATTGTGGGTGGGGATTCTTCCTTCTCCTCCTCCTCTCCCCTCCGCCCCCAGAAGGGAGACCGGGAAAGCAGGGAGGGGAATGAAAGCACGGAGGAAGTTGCTTGTTCTCAGGAGGGGGTGTCTCCTCCACACTTCCATTCCCCTCCCTGCTTTCCAGGTCTCCCTTCTGGGGGCGGGAGAGGAAGAGGTGGTGACCCCAGACAGCTGGTGGATCGCAGGAGGGGAATGAAAGCACAGAGGAGGCACCCCTGCCTCCTGCGATCCACCAGCTGCCTCCCTGCCTCGATGGGGTGCTGCTGCCCTTTCCCCTCTTCTTCCTCCTCTTACTTCTCGATGGCCAACTGGAGGAGGAAGAGGAGAAACAACAGCAGTGCCCCTTCTCCTTTTCTTTCTCCTCTTCCTCCAGCTGGCCATCAAGGAGGAAAAGGAAGAAGAAGGGACTGGGTGGGCCGCTGCAGTTTCTCCTCTTCTTCCTCCTCGATGGCCAGCTGGAGGAGGAAGAAGAGAAGAAACAGCGGGAACGGCCCCTGTGCAGCCTCCGCGATTTCTCCTCTTCTTCCTTCATGGCCAGCTGGAGGAGGAGAAGGATTGTCAGGAAGAGCAGCGGCATAGGAGCCTCGCCTGGGGTCCCCTGAGCCGCCTCTGCCGCTTGTCCTCCTCCTCCATGGGCAGCCGGCTTCGGAGCCGCAAATCCAGGCTCTGCTGCCAGCTTGACCCAAACATAAACTGGTGCACCTTATCCCTTGTGTGCCTTTGCCTCTAAGCTCCTCCTCCTAACTCTATCCAGCCCTGTGAGAAGGGGAGGAGGAGGAGGAGCCGACCTGGAGCACCTGGCTGTTTGGCTGGCACAGGGGCCGGCAGCCATTTTGAAGAGGGGGCGGGGCTAACCGAGGTGCCTTCGTGACCCCCAGAAAATGGCCATGCGACCCTCCTGGGGGTCACGACCCCCAGGTTGAGAACCACTGCCCTAGGTTGTACATGGCTCTCAAGTATCTCCACCAGTTTTGGATCCCCCAGCACCCGGATTGACCTTCTGTTTCTCCTGTATTTCAATGGCCAAATGCTGGTCACCTTCAGTGGTGTCAACTGGGAATGAGAGGCAATGGCTGGGGGGGGGGGGGGAGACACTGTGGCTGCCTCTGCTGACGGGTTGTGTGACAGAAAGACCTCCATCCCCTGTGTGTTTCATGATTGGCTTGAGCAGTCACAGACAGTATTTCCCACAATATGGATTTTGTAACATTACCAGTGAAATACAGACATAGCAGAACCATAGGAAAAGCCAATGAGTTCCTTCTCCCTCTGTCTAAGCAAAGGAGCATTATTGTTTATTTATGATTCACTCTGTATACATTAAGTTACCTTTTGCTGCCCGTAAGAATGTCTATTTATTTTTTACTGTTTACACGAGTAAAAATAAACACCAGTTGTAAACCAAGGGTGGCAATTCACAGATGCTCATAAAGCAACCACTGAAGGCAGAGTAATGACGTCTGGACAACATAAAGAGCATGGCATTCATCTGAGAGCTACAATTATTATTAATAATAATATTAATAATAATAATCTTTATTTATATCCTGCCACCATCTCCCAAAGGGACTCGGGGTGGCTTACAAGGCACTACAAGTGTAGTATATAACATAAACGGTACATGACTATAAAAACAATTGCCTGAAGAGACTTTGTAGAAAATCTAGAGGTCCTCTTTAAGGAGGAATATATGAAAATTCTGAGCAGAGTTTGGATAGTAAAGGTAAAGGTTGACCATCATCCTCGGGCTATGAGGGATCACCTAACAAACATAAATATGGTACATAAATAAATAATAATTTGGGGACTGCCTATACTTCCCTCGACTTAGAAATGATGCTTCTGTGAATACAGGCTATCATTGCATTTGTCTGCTTTGTTGCAGCATCACACTACTACCGTGTTTCCCTGAAAGTATGACACCCCTGATTGTAAGACGTATCGGGGATGTCAGGGGGGTCGGCTAATGTAAGCCGTACCCCGAATGTAAGCCGTACCTCGTCGCCACGGCCACGCCGCCGCCGCAACCGGCCCATCGGCCGCGGCACACCTCCGCGGTGCACCTTTCTGCCAGGCCTCCAAGGAAGGGAGGAGGAAGAAAGCCAGAGGCGTGGCAAGCGGCGCTGCGTCAGAGTGACGCGTCGCCGCTTGCCACGCCCCTGGCTCTCTTCCCCTCCCTTCCTTTGTCAGAAGGGAGGAGGAAGAGAGCCAGAGGCGTGGCAAGCGGCGCTGCGTCAGAGTGACGCGTCGCCGCTTTGCCACGCCTCTGGCTCTCTTCCCCCTCCCTTCCTTCGTCCAGAAAGCTGCGCCGTGGAGGTGTGCCGTGGCGGCGTGATGGCAGCAGCGGCGGCGTGGGCGTGGCGACGGGGTACGTCTTAGTTTATATAAGACGTACCCCGAAAGTAAGACGTAGGGGGACTTTTCGGGGGGGAAAGAAAGTAAGATGCTGTCTTACTTTCGGGGAAACACGGTAGCACATGGATAATCCCAAGGTCCTTTCAGCATGTAGTAGTCCTGAGCCATTCCCCATTCTATATGCATGCATTTGGTTTTTGTGGCTTAAACATCAAATTTTGCTTTTGTATCTATTGAAATGCATTGTATCAATGGTGACCCAATTTTCTAGTTAATCTCAATTCTTTTGAATCTTCTTCCTATTTTCCAATGGGCTAGCCACATTATAAAATACATTTCTGGGTAGTAGATATGGATGTAAATCTTCACTTATTTCATTTTTGAATACAAAAAGAAAAAAGAAAACATTCTGCACATTTTATGTCTATGCAAAAAAAACTGAGGGGCTTTGCAAAAAATTATTTTTGGCAAAAGGAGATCTTGCATTATGAAAAATTCAAATCCCGATTCAGCCATGGAAGCCCACTGGCTGATCCTGCAAAACCCACTGTCTCGGCTTTAGAGGAAAGCAATGTAAAAACCCTTCTGAACAAACCTCGCCAAGAAAATCCCATACAGCCCTGGCAATGGTTTGAAGGCAGACACAAAACAAAAATGCATCACACTGTCAATCACTACAGGTAAAAATAGTCTTCAAAGTACTGCAGACGTCCGTGTATTATTCATAACGTTCAAAATGTGTTTTTCCAGAAGGAGCGTTGATCAAGTGACGATTCAATTCCGGAATTTGCATGAATAGTGGAAACAATAAAAGGCTTCTGTTGCCCCCTCCCCACCCCCAAATACACCCCCTAGGATTTCCCTTCGGGCTTATGTCATTTTGGATGAGAAAATTTGTAAGTAACTTTCAACTTCCCCAGTTGTATCATTGTCTGATTTTTGATCAAACTACACTCTCTTCCAGTTGAGGAATCTGGATTTATCAAACATACTCATTTGATTTCTTACTCACCTCTGCTCGAGGCTTGAGGTGGGTTACAGGACAGCAAAAAACACATAATTGTCATAAACATTCTATAACTAACTCAATGAATATGGTTGTAGATTGGTTACAGAGACATCTAGGAGTGAGCATGTTAAAGCCCTACATGGTTTGGGTCCACGTTATGTACAGGATCACCTTCTTCTGTAAAAAGCATCCAAGGTCCTCTGAGGGATGCTTACTCCAACCAGCTGGAACTCAACTGGCAAATGTCATAGAATCATAGAGTTGGAAGAGACCTTATGGGCCATCCAGTCCAACCCCCTGCCAAGAAGCAGGAAAATTGCATTCAAAGCACCCCCGACAGATGGCCATCCAGCCTCTGCTTAAAAGCCTCCAAAGAAGGAGCCTCCACCACACTTTAGGGCAGACAGTTCCACTGCTAAACAGCTCTCTCTCTCTCTCTCTCTCTCTCTCTCTCTCTCTCTCTCTCTCATCGCTAAGAAGTTCTTACTAATGTTCAGGTGGAATCTCCTTTCCTGTCATTTGAAACCATTGTTCCGCGTCCTAGTCTCCAGGGCAGCAGAAAACAAGCTTGCTCCCTCCTCCTTATGACTTCCCCTCGCATCTTTATACATGGCCATCATATCTCCTCTCAGCCTTCTCTTCTGAAGGCTAAACATGCTCAGCTCTTTAAACTGCTCCTCATAGGGCTTGTTCTCCAGACCCTTGATCATTTTAGTCGCCCTCCTCTGGACACATTCCAGTTTAGTGTCAACCTCTCCCTTAAATTGTGGTGCCCAGAATTGGACCCAGTTTTCCAGATGTGGTCTCACCAAGGCAGAATAGAAGGGTAGTGTGACTTCCCTAGGTCTAGACACTATACTCCTATTTATGCAGGTCAAATTCCCATTGGCTTTTACATTGTTGGCTCATGTTTGACTTGTTGTCCACGAGGGCTCCAGAGGACCTTTTCTTCAGCTGCCTCACGATTGTGGAATGACCTGCCAAACGACGCATCTCTTCTGGCAGGCCTACCCGGTCAATTTTAAACTGCAAATTTTAAATTTGCATTTTATTTGCATTTTTAATATATATATTTTGTATTGTATTTTAGTCTTTGCACTATGTATTTTAACATACATATTGTGTGATGGTGTGTTTTAATGTATGCATTTTATGGTGGTGTGTTTTAACTGTGTTGTGCCCTGTCTCGAGCCATCAGGAGAGGCAGGTAACAAATAAATTTTTTTATTATTATTATTATTATTTCTGGCTCTTCCCTTTTGTCCTTGGGAAATAATATCACTATAATAATATAATAGACAAAGCAAACAAAACAAATTTTTCTTGAACTTTCTTAGAACCTTCCCTTCTACTGTAACCTCCAATTAATAAGTTAAACAAGAATCGACAGGAAAGTGTTTGGAAATCTCCCTTTGCAAAGCCACTTCACCACAATAGTGAAATAAAAATTACTGCCCTTTCACTTTGTTGAATAATGTACATATATTGCATTTTCCACAAAAAAAACTGGACTTAAGGGGCTGCAGTAGTGCAGCGGGTTAAACTGCTAGTTGCAGGAAATCTGCTGACCAGAGGGTTAGCAGTTTGAAGCCGCAAGTCAGGGTGATCTCCTGATTGTTAGCCCTAGCTTCCGCCAACCTAGCAGTTTGAAAGCATGCAATGCGAGTAGCTCAATAGGTACTGCCTCAGTGGGAAGGTAAAATGGTGCCCCACGCAGGCATGCAAACATGCCAGCAAAACCCGATCAGAGATGTCTATGGACAACAGGTTCCTCAGCATGGAAAATGGATCAAGAGAACCTCCACATAGCTGAAGTTGAGTATCGCCTCCAAATGCCAAAGATGAAAAGGGGAAGGCCTTTATCTTGGTCTATGTATTGTATGTTGTTGTTGTTCACTGTGTAAAAGACAAGTGAATGTTTGTCTTATATCTGTATACTGTAATCTGCTGTGAGTCCCTCCGGGGAGATAAAGCGGAATATAAATAATGTGTATTTATTTTATTTATTTACTTTTTGCTGTCTACCAAACTACAGCCAGCTTTCCACATTTGCCTGGATTAAGAGCACAAATGAAAATAGAAATGCTGTTTATTTTTTTCATTGAGAGAACACTTCTCTAGTAATCTATTATTATTAATATTATTATTATTAAATACATAGATCTGTTTATTGATTAGTCCACTAAATGGAGTTGTGGTGGCACAATGGGTTAAACCCTTGTATGGGCTGAATGGCTGACATGAAGGTTGGTGGTTCGAATATGTGAGATGGGGTGAGCTCCCATCTGTCAGCTACAACTTCCCATGCGAGGACATGAGAGAAGCCTCCCATGGGATGGTAACACATCTGGGTGTCCCTTGGGCAACATCCCTGCAGATGGCTAATTCTCTCACACCAGAAGCGACTTGCAGTTTTTCAAATCACTTCTGACATGTAGAAAAATTACTTATATTTTAATGAAAGGAACCGTCAAATTTCCATTTTGTCAACACAAGATGCTTATACATGCATGGGCGAAGTCTGGAGACATCTCCAAAGTTTGAGAAAGAGTCACCTATCTCCAATGAACAAGACTCCAGCACAGCCCTAAGCACCTCACTATCTTTCTCTGAAGCAGAACACATTATGCAGAAACAATTAAATACATGTTAGTTTAATCTGTATAATATATTCCCCTCATTCCAATTGCTTAAAAAGATTTTCCCAGCACAGAGAAAAGGGCAACGTTTAAACGCCATGTCTCCTCTCCACCATCTCCACCAAATGAAATCCTTTGCAATAGACGTTTTGCCACCCACTAGTCCTTGTCATTCAAGTTGGCTTCTTGACAACCGAAGATCACGTTGCACCTGAATAACTCTGTTCTCCCTGCAACAGCACTTAAGATCAAATGGGATTTAAACTCGGTGTCATTCCTCGAAACATTTTTGTCACCATGGAGACTGAAGGACTGTTATTTCCCCCGTACTCTTAATTAACACCAGTGCTCAGCTACACCTCAGGTGGAAGAGCAGCAAAGCTTTGCCATGCCAGATTTTGTTTGTTTTCAAATAGTTCCTGCAGGGTCCTCCAGGATTGGAAATGTAAGAGCGGGGAGATTTGAAGAGAGCAGCAAACAGCAGTAAGCCCTGGACTTACTGGCAGATGCTCGCAGCACCGCAAGACTTGTTTGAAGCCCAAATTACATGAAAGTTGTTCCATGTCTCTAGCTCTGGAAGGGATATAGTGGTTAAAGTGGTAAACTGGAACTTAGGAGACCCATGCTGTAGCCTCCATAAGCAATGGAAAGGGTAAGTGGCTGCAGGCATTCTCTCTTAGGCCCCACCTATACTGCCATGGAATCCAGTTTCTGAATCCAAATGATTTGCTCTGAACTGGATTATATGGCCGTCTAGATCCAGCCATAGTCTGGTTCCCAGTTACTCATCCCTTTCAATCTGCTTATTAAGTTTGCAGGTGACACTAAATGCGGAAGGATAGCTAATACTCCAGAAGACAAGATTGGATTCCCAAATGACGTTAACAGATTAGAGAGCTGATTGGCCAAAAGTAACAAAATGAATTTCAACAAGGAGAAATGTATGGGGCTACACTTTGGCAATAACAATAAAAAGCAAAGGGACAGCATGGGTGACACCTGGCTTGAAAAGAGTCCATATGAAAGGGATCTAGGAGTCTTAGGAGGCTGAACATGAGTCAACAGTGTGATGCGGCCACTAAAAGCAGTGGCGCAGTGGGTTAAAACTGAAATTTTTGATCAAAAGGTTGCTGGTTCAAATCTGGGGAGAAGTGTGAGCTCCCACTGTCAGCCCAGCTTCTGCCAACCGAGCAGTTCAAAAACATGCAATTGTGAGTAATCAATAGGTAACAGCGCTCCAAGGTAACAGCGCTCCAAGCAATCATGCCAGCCACATGACCTTGGAGGTGTCTACAGACAACAGCGGCTCTTCAGCTTAGAAATGGAGATCAGCACCAACACCCAGAGTCGGACACAACTGGACTTAATGCCAGGGGAAAACCTTTACCTTTACCTAATTCAACTGCATCAATGGAAATGCAGTCCCAAGACTGAGGTAAGCTGAAGTCCCACTGTGTTCTGCTCTGGTCAGACCTCAACTGGAATAACACTGTGGCCAGTTCTGGGCACCACCATTCATAGAAACATAAAATCAGAGCTGGCAGAGACCACAGAGGCCATTCAGTCCAAACCCCGTTATGCAGGAAAACACAATCAGAGAAGCCCAGACAAATGGACTCTGCTTAAAAGCCTCCAGAGAATGAGACTGAACAGCTCTCACAGTTTCTAGTGTTCCGGTAATTTGTTTTCCTGTAATACAATTCTATCGTTCCATGTCCTGGTCTCCAGGGCAGCAGAAACCAAACTTGCTCCTTCCTCATTTCTTGCTCCTAGAACAGTGGTTCTCAACCTGTAGGTCCCCAGATGTTTTGGCCTTCAACTCCCAGAAATCCTAACAGTTGGTAAACTAGCTGGGATTTCTGGAAGCTGTAAGCCAAAACACCTGGGGACCCACAGGTTGAGAACCACTGTCCTGGAAGATGTATTGTGGCAAGCTAGAAAGTTTCTTGAGAAGGGCGACCAAATTTATCCTAGCTTTGGAAACCAAGCCTTAGGAGGAATGGTAGCGGAAATTGGGGATGCTTATTTTGGAGAAAAGAAGGATGAGAGGGGACATGAGAGCAATGTATAAGTATTTGAAAGGATGTCGCGTTGAGAAGGGGGCAAGCCTGTTTCCTGCTGTCTTGGAGACTAGGACACAATGGAGCAATGAATTCAAATTGAAGGAAAAATGTTTTCACCAAAACATTAGGAAAACATCCTGATACTGAAATCTGTTTGGCAGCGGAACATGCTGCCTCGGGTCATGGTGGAGTCGACTTCTCTTGAGGTTTTGAAACAGGGGTTGGATGGCCATCTGTTGGTGTACTTTGATCATGCGTTCCTGCATGGCAGAAGGGGGTTGGACTGAATGGCCCTTGTGGTCCCTTCTAACTCTTATGATTCCATGATTCTAACTCAGAAGACAATTGTAAGGATGAAGAGGGGAGCCATAAACTCTGCCTTGAGGTCACAGGAAATCAAATCGATATAAATAAATAAGAGAAGAGTAGAATGAAATACACAGCATGCTGAAACCTGAAGGAAAATATCTATAAAATGCATCTGCGTTGGTATCTCATTCCAGAGAGATTAGCGAAGATGTACGGGGGTTGAATGAAAAGTAATGCTTCCATCTTCGTAACTCCTCAACAGATGACAGTACTGGTATGCGGCAGGTACTGGCTTGTTCAGTAGACTCCCATCTACAGTTTCATTTTGGCAGGAAGTCTTAGCATTGAACAGTTGTGTTGTTAAAGTGTGAAGTATGGAACCCTGCACAAACAGTCGGTCAATGAGACTTAAGCAATGTGCAGTCATTGAATTCTTGACAGCAGAAGGTGTCACCCGAAAGGAGATTCATCAGAGAATGCAAGCTGTTTATGGGGATTGTGTTGATGTGAGTACTGTGCGTTGTTGGGCGAGTAAGTTTAAAGATGTTGAGGTGGGAACATCTGACTTGAGTGACAAACAAAGAGTTGGACGTGCTGTGACAGCAACCACTGAGTTTCACAAACAAAAGGTTGACAGATTGATTCAGGACAATCGTTGTATCACTCAGAGAGAAATTTCAAGCATAATTGGCATTTCACAAGAACCTGTGGGTCACATTATTGCTTTACTTGGCTATTGGAAGATCTGTGCACGATGGGTACCAAGGATGCTGATGCTGGTTGCGGAAACAGAGTGTTGACTTCTTCCGTGATGGCTTCAGAAAACTTGTTCAATGTTGGCAGAAATGTATCCAATTGTCTGGTGATTATGTGGAAAAGTGAATAGTGGTAGTTAAAGAGCACATTCTAAGGATTATTTCTGCATTTGATTTATTAAAATATTCCCATCCAAACCCAAGTAACGAAGGTGGAGGCATTAGTTTTCATTCAACCCTCATACAACTCCACTGACAAATGTTGGAAAAGAAAAAGACACATTTTATCACATGTGGTGGGTATGCAACAAAGTAAACAACTACTGGAAACTTATTCATGTATACCTCAAAAATACAAACTTCAAGATGACACCACAAATGTACATTTTGAACATGCCAGATGAAGAACTAGAAAAGAAATTTGGAAAATTTTCATTTTACATGACAGTGGCAGCTTGAACAGTATATGCTAGATATTGGAAAACGTCACAGATACCTCCCTTAGAAGAATGGGGAAAATACATTATAGATTTGCTAATAATGGACAAAATAACTGTCCTCTTAAGAGGAAAATAACTAGAGGACTTTGTTAATGAATGGCAACCAGTGATTCAACATCTTAATAAAAAGTAAAAGTAAACTAAAAAGGCACATAGGTGATCCTATAAGACTGTAGACAAGGAAGAAGTGACTACTAATTTAAGAATATGATGCTTTTATTTGTACTATTCAAATAGAAGATTGTGGCCGCTAAAATAAAAAAGCGTATTATGTGATAAATGCTAATGAAACACTAACAGCTGGAAAATATCACACTGTACGCAACAAACACTCATAAATGTACATCTATTTTAATAAATTAAGATTAGATAGATGGATGGATGGATGGATGGATAGATGACCTCAAAGTGGAAAAATTGATCTTTTTCTCCCAACTTCATTTTCACAGCAGCACTCATATCGGGTAGATTAGGCTGAGAGATAATGACTGATCTAAGTTCACTTAGTGAGTGTTATGGCAGAGTGGGAACTTGAAGGAGAACAAGCAATTTACACCAGTCCAAAACTAGTTTGTTTGTTTGTTTGTTTATTTATTTATTTATTAGATTTATTGGCTGCCACTCCCAGCTAGCCTGGGGGGGGGGGGGCTTACATCAAGCACCACAGTAAAACAACAAATCCACAAGGATAAAACAATTCCTAAGAGATAACACAAGTCCTAGGGGATAGCACATTACTACTCAAAAGCTTGCCAGAATAGGGCCGACTTTAACTACCATCCTAACTACCATGTATATGGGCATTCAGAATCCTCCAGTTACCATGGACACTGGTTAATTTAGCTTAGTATTATCAACCTTGAATAGCATTCATGACCATTCAAGATGTGTGTGTGTTTTTCCCTTCCAAAGGTCTAGTTTTGTATTTTGTTGTGTTGGGTTTCTTTCCAGCCTTCCTACCAAACTATTTTCCTGAATGGTGAACCTCAAACTAAATCCGTGTGCAATCCAGCCTTTCTTCATGGTCATTACTTACTGTTGATAGTTGCCTGAGAATCTCAAGTAAATGCAGCATCATTTGGGAATTGATAATTTCCAAGTTGAGGAATATGTCATCCCATTCTCTGCTTTCTATCAAGCGTGGCAGGGGTGAGGGGCAATAGCAAAAGAGGAAAGTGTAATAATTCCAATTTCATGCGTCTGGAGGAGTCGCTTTGGAAAGGAACACTTCAAAGGATTTCCTGTCCTACCTGCTTATCCTCTTTAACATATTAATTGAGGTTGTACACTGGAAAAAGTGCTTAAGAGGAATATAGAGGTAGCGGTATTGACCACAGGATTTGGAAGAGAAATGGGAAGGGGGAGCTCTATGTGAACAGCTGCGCATCACCTGGGAATTTATAGCAAAGAAACTGTCAGAGACAAATCAATCTTTATTCCTTGAAGATCAAAGCAATGCTATGTCTTCTGGTCCCTTTACAGACAGCTCATAAAATAGCCCTATTGATTAGAAGACCCACATTTCTAGGTCTGACAACAAGAGCAAATTGCTGCTGGGCAGGAACAGCTGCAGAAGACAAGTGCATTTTGGTTATTAACTTTGAAAACAAATTATTCTCAGTGAAGATGAGGAAGGAAGATAAAACGCCAGACCTCTTGAAGTCTCAAGTACCCCCTCTTCAACTTTTTTCTTTGAATAATCAAGTTAGCTTGTAGACAGAAATTTCATTTTTGATTCTATACTCTTGGCCCCATTCAAGTCGTGGAGTTCTATGAGTGGTATCGCAACCAAAGAAGTGGGCTTATATCCATGAAAGCGTGTATGATTTTTTAAAAACCATTTAGACTTGAAGGTGCTTGCACATTCTATTTTCTCTCCCCTTCCTTTCTTCATTTCTATGTTTATACTAGAATTTCCAGAATTTCCATGCCAGTGTTATAGATCAGCCACCAGAGGCTGATGGCTTACTGAAGATTTAGAGAGGATTGTGAGCTTTCTTGTGGCACAAAGTGATGGGCTCTCGTGTCTGGGAAATGATAGTTCTGTCTGTGAGAAAACTGGCTCAAAAAGTGCAAAGCATCAAGGGCATTCAAGGGAGTGAGATGTAGCAACAGTAGATAAAGAATTGAGTGAAGATCTGAGTGATAAGGAGGGTTCCCATGAGAACCCACCTGTAGCTACAGGGATCAACAAAAGTCTTCATTTACAAATCAGAGCCAAAAAATAGATTGCATCATTCAGATAGAGTAAATAGGAAAGTTGTGAAAGAGATTCATAGGAAATGGAATGATTTCATGGGTGTCTATTAAACAAGTTGTTTACCTTAAGGTCAGTTCAGGCAACGCTGCAATTGAGTGAGAAGCTAAGCCTGAGTTCTCTGGTTCAAGTCAAGCTTTGGTTTTCTATGCTCCTGTTCATGTGCTCTGGTTCAAGTTTTATTAGTCATATCTTCCTGATTGTGGACTTATGCTCTATCTGTGATTCCTGGCTGTTCCTGGACTTTGTCACCTTTGGAACTTTATGAGACATTTGGATTATTGTTTGGTTATCACCTGTTGCTAAACCTTTTTTGGATTATATATTTATCTTTCTTATTCCTGAGTTTTATATGCTTTTTATATGCTTTTACAATAAACTGTTTGCTTATATACCTGGACTCTTTGTTTGGTGCAGTGATCATAAGTGTTTCACACCTGGAGTGCAACAGCCAGCTGGGGAATCCTGGCAGTGGCAATCCAAGCCATAACTCTGTTCTCTTTCACACTGCCATTCTGACATTACTACCAATGTCTGTTATGGTTTGGGCCCCATGGGTTTCCCCATCTCTCTACTTCTGTGGGCTTTCCTACTGGTACAATGCATCAGATGTTTTGTAGTCCAAGGGGACAAGGAACTGTATGCAGAACACTACATGGAAGTTTCTCAGGATGAGTGAGAAAGACGGTAGAGACAGGATGGGTTTCAAGTTTACTCCTGTAGTCCCCTCTATTCAGTGAAGCCCAATTTCAAATCTACAGTATTTTAAGTACAAGAATGAAACAACTTCATTCATGGTATTGTCATCGGATGTAAATCCAATATTTTCTTGCACCAAAATAAAAGCTATTTGGTTATATTTCAAATGTGTCCTTTCTTTATTTCCAAACCAGCAACATTACAGGCAGACCCCGAGTTATGAACAAGATAGCTTCTGTAGGATTGTTCTTAAATTGAATTTGTATGTAAGTTGGAACAGGAACTTTTAAAAAGTGTAACTTCAGCCATATATATGTGTGTGTGTGTGTGTGTTGGCTTTCCTACGTGAATTTTAGATTCAGGAAGGACTCATCCCACGCTTTCTACAAGCGTGTTGATGAAAGTTGGATGTGTCCTTCGAGCCTGTGCAATGGATTTTTCTGGTGGAGCCCAGCGTGCACAGAACTGGCCTCACCCTTTAAACCAAAGGTTCGTCTACCGGGGCCTAGCAAGCTTGGACGGTGGCAGCGAGGTCCTCAGGTTGTAGGTTTGATTAGATTTTCCTTCACTTAGATGGTTGACCTTACAGGGTTAAACGAACACCATCTGCCCGGGTTTGAAATTAGATTTTTTCTTCTCCTGGGATGGTTGCCAAAAGGCTAGAGAGCCCATCCTGCCCATTGACGCTCTTTGTCAGACCCTTCGGTTGTGACCTGTCTGGCATGGGAGGCCCTACTGGTGACTATTTTGCCACCGCCAGCATAGCTCACAACTTCATTAGGATACGCAAGCCTCTCCCCCATGACAAGGGGGCGCCAATGGAGAGGGTACAAGGGGGCACCAATGGAGAATATCTATATATATATATATATATATATATATATATATATATCTGTATCTGTATCTGTATACCTTTATAAAACAGAATGTTTGTATGTGTGTATGCGGGTATGCGGAGGGCGGGAGGGCAGCCACTTTCACAGGCCAGGAAGGATATGTGGCAGCATTATTTGCATAAACGACTCCCATTGGCCAGCCACGAACATTCCGAGACTCTAAAGTGCCAGAGGGAGGTAAGGAAAAGTCCTGAGGCAGTCAGGCATGGTGGGAGTTTAAGTCCAAAACACTTTGCAGCCCTCAACAATGAGACAACAAAACCAAACTTGGCACACAGAACCCCCAAGACCCACTTTACGTCTTTGTGCAGTTTGAGGGAGGATGGACCATGGATTGGCCAGCATTCCAACATCCCAAATCTCAAAGGTGCCAGACAAGAGTTCTTTACAAAAAGGTTTCCTTCAGCTGATTCTACAAACTAGGCCTCAGCCTGAATTGACAGTAAGGCTTCCTCAACTTGATTCTTCTGACTAGGCCTCAGCTTGAATTTACAGTAAGGCTTCCTCAACTTGATTTTCGATACTAGGCCTCAGCTTGAATTCACAGTAAGGCTTCCTCAAGTTGATTCTCCTGACTAGGCCTCAGCCTGAATTGATGGAAAGGCTTACTTAACTTTATTTTCCTGACTAGGCCCCCAAAAATGACAGAACAAGATTACAGTTGGTACACAGACACCCCCCAAGACCCACTCTACATTCTGGTGCAGTTTGAAGGACTTGCAGTACCTTCACTCACTTACTCTGACCAGCACGGGTGACGGACCTGGACCAAACTTGGCACACATAACCGCCATGATGCCCTTTACGTCCTGGTGCAGTTTGAGAAAGATGAACCACGGATTATGGGATTTGTAGTACTTCAAAGCGCTTTGCTTCCCAGAGACCACTGTGGCCCACAACAAAGGCCGATAAATATCAAACTTGGCACACAGAGCCCCCATAACCCACTCTATGTCCTGGTGCAGTTTGGAGAAGAGCAGAGCATGGATGATGGGGCTTGAAGTACCTCCACTCACTCTGTCCTGGTGCAGTTTGGAGAAGAGCAGAGCATGGATGATGGGGCTTGAAGTACCTCCACTCACTTCCTGAGACCGCTGCGACCCTCATCCAATGACTGATCAAGACCAAACTTTATAGCCTGAGAATCAGAATTAATACCTACGCCATGCCTTTTAACAAATAGGAGTGAGATGCTAGAAAATGCTTTGTTTAATTGGATAATAAAATGAGTTCATGAGTGCCAGCCAGTGCCAGCATGAGTGCCAGCAAGGCATGAAGGAGGGCGGGACAACAGGGTTTGTTGCCATTGTTTGTATAAAATCAAAGTGTGGAGATTGTTCGGGGCTCTTGCCCTTTAGCAGCTTGTTCTGCCGGGCCGAACTCGTCAGCTGATGTCTTAAAATAAAGTTTGGCTTCATTGTACCGTAGTAAGAATTGTCGCGTTGTTCATCTGCCCCTGTGCTCGCACGGAGACGTCGCCTGAGGTAAAAGTTATTGCCTAAGGAGTTTTGGGACTCCAAATTGCCGCTACAGAGTAGGATGGACCATGGATGATGGTACTTGAAGTACCTCCACTCCCTGAGACCACAGCGACACTCATCCAATTACCAATAAAGACAAAACTTGGCAAAGAGTGCCCCCATGGCCAACTCAACATTCTGGTGCAGTTTGTGGGAGGACGGATTATGGATGATGGGACTTGCAGTACCAAACTTGCCACACAGAGCCCTCATGACCCACTCTACATCCTGGTGCAGTTTGGAGGAGGGTGGACCATGGATGATGGGACTTTAAGTACCTCTACTCACTTCCCAAGTCTGCTGCAACCCTCATCCAATTACTGATTGAGACCAAACTTGGCACACAGAACCCCCATGACTGCCTTCATGTCCTGGTGAGGTTCGGGGGACGACTGACAATGGAGGATGGAATTTGTAGTATTTTCACACCCCTCTGTTCCCACAGACCACTGCGGCCCCCAACAAACACCGATAAAGACCACACTTGGCACACAGAGCCCCAGTGACCCACTCCACAGCCTACTGAAGTTTGGAGGGGGACAGAACATGGATGATGGGACTTGCAGTACCTTCCCTCACTTCCCAATCCTGCTACTAACCTATTCCAATGACTGATCAACACCAAATCTGGCACACAGAGCCCTCATGACCCACTCTACAGCCTGGTGCAGTTTACTGTGAGATGGACCACGGATGATGGGACTTGAAGTACCTTCACTCACTTCCGAAAAACAATGCACCCCTCATCCATTCACCAATACAGACCAAACTTAGCACACAGAGCCCCCATGACCCAATCTACAGCCTACTACACTTTGGGGGGGGGCAGAGATGATGGGACTTGCACTACCTTCAGTAATTTCATGATACCACTGCAAGTCCCAATAATGATGGATCAAGATCAAACTTGGCACACAGAGCCCCCATGACCCACTCTACATCCTGCTGCGCTTCTCAAACAACCCGGGCAGGGCCGGGTCCCCAAGCTAGTATATATATATATATGAGCTTTGGATATGTATGTATGTATGTAAGTTGGAACAGGTACTTTTTAAAAGTGTAACTTCAGATATATATATATATATATATATATATATATATATATATATATATGAGCTTTGGATTTCATAGGGAAGGGTTAATGCCCCTGTGGTGTTTCCTTTGCTGCCTGTGCTTGTTCAGAAGATTTCATCTCACTTTCTATCCCTGTGAGAATTGGATTTTGAAAAATGTGGCTTCAGTAAAGCCACTTCCCCCCCCCCCCCATTATAATAACTCATTCAGGAGTGAATTCCTCTTCCAAGGGGCAGCTTTCTCTCACTTCCTGTTGTCTCACCCCCATTCTTAACTATGAGTTGTTTGCAAGTTTGACGTTTGTAACTCGGGGATTTCCTGTATACAAACCAGGCAGGCAATAGGAGTAGATGAAAGAAAGAAGAACTTTGTGGGTGCACAATGCTTAATAAAACATCAGGGGGAAGGGTTAGGTTTCTGTGGAAAAAAATGTCTTCTGAAGGGTTCCATGACCAAAAAGCTTTGGGAACTGCTGCTCTAAACTCGCAAAGAATGAACTCAAGAGACTGTTGGGTCAGCTATTATATTTTTATGGGACATTGCTGTAAAATGAAACAAAGCCAGTGGGTGCCTGTGGTGTGTTTGCTGCAAATGCTATCTCTGCTCTAAGTAGAACTGCTGCAAGGACAGACACTTCCAATTTTGTTTCCACCAAAAAGCCCAGTTAAGTTCCCTTCGAAAAAGAAAATATCTTTCCCAGCTCCGGTTAGTGCTGTTTCTCCGATCATTATAATGAAAGCTTCAAGCAGGCGAGAGATTTAGAACCTGCCTTTATTTCCACAGCAGAGAAATTTAGCCTGTCAGCATTGCAGCCACACAATACCACTCTTAGTTCTATTTTTAGAAAAGGAAAAGAAATTCTACCAAAACACATCTAATAACAATTGTCCACCCCCACCCACACCAAAACACACACACAGAGTTGAAGACTGCCTCAATCTGTTACTGGGAAAAGGCGTTATATAACAGCACACATTGAAAGAATATTAGAAGTGTTCTGTTCTCATTCCTGTGTGTAAAAGCACTACATTGCCTCTCTGAGACCTGCATTCTTGAGATGCTTGGGACTACAACTTCCATCAACTTCGACCAATATAGCAATGGTTGGAAGGATGGTATTTGTAGTCCAAAAGTATGGAAGGTCCTACTTGGAGGAATCCTTTTCTTCTTTCTACGGTACCCACCCAGTGTAAAATGGAAGAGTGTCACAAAACCTTTACAAAAATGTATTCAGACTCCAGATTCCAGAATTCCCCAGCAGACATGGCCACTGATTGTATTCTCTGGCTGTTTCTGGGCATTAAAGTCCAAAAGCAACTTTTTCCAAACCCAAGTTTATTGCAAACCTCACAATAAACACAAAAGGGATGCAATTTCACTCCATCTATGTTGTACTGACTGACTGACTGACTGACTGACTGACTGACTGACTGACTGACTGACTGACTGACTTTATTATTTCTGAGTCGCCCTCCACGTTAGTGCTCCGGGCGACTTACACACAACAAATTCCACAATTAAAATAGAGTATTTAAAACTAGATTAAAATATTCAGTGGTTAAATGCAGGGGCCAGGCTCGGTATTTGAGTTCCTGGTTCTGCATTAACCATGGGCTTTCCTAAATAGCCAGGTCTTCAGAGCGGTCAGGAACTGGGGCAGGTCGAGGGAGGCTCTCTGGTCCGGTGGCATCGAGTTCCAAAGAACGGGGGCCACAACGGAGAACGATCTCCGTCTCGTGGTCTCCAGGTGGGCCTCTTTCAAGCCTGGTACGTGAAGAAGGTTCTTGTTTGCTGGCCGCGGGGTCCTTGAGTAAGCAGGCATCAGCAAGCGGTCTTTTAGGTATGTTGGGCCCCGGCCCCGTAGGGCTTTGAAAGCCAAGGTCAAGGTCTTGTGTAAGGCTCTATACTCAACGGGCAGCCAGTGCAGGCGCTGCAGAGATGGTGTAATGTGGCATCTCATCGATGTTCCTGTGAGAAGCCTGGCGGCCGCGTTCTACACAATCTGGAGCCTGCAGGTTAGTGACCGGGGTAGACCTACATACAAAGCGTTACAGTAATCCAGCCTTGATGTAACTGTGGCATGGATTACTGTAGCTAGCGCGTCCGTCGGAAGATAGGGCGCCAATTGCCTCGCTTGGCGCAGGTGGAAGAGGCCCTTTTGCTCGTGGAGGCAACCTGGGCCTCCATCGACAATTTGGAGTCCAGGATAACACCACGGCTGTTTACGGAGGGGGACAAAATCAGCGGTTCCCCTTCAAAGGGGGCAGCGAGAAAGGTGGTTCTGGGCGGCCCGGCCATAAGATCTCCGTCTTTGATGGATTTATTTTAAGTTTGTGGGCGCGGAGCCATTTTGTCACTGCTTCTAGGCCTCGAGTGAAGTTTTCGGGCACCGAAGTTGCGCCAGGCTCCAGTTTCAGTAGGAGCTGGGTGTCATCGGCATATTGGTAGCACCCTAGGCCGAAGCTCCGGGCTATACCAGCCAACGGCCGAACATAGATGTTAAACAACGTTGGTGATAATATGGCGCCTTGGGGCACTCCGCACTCGAGGAGAGATTTCCTAGATGTTTGGCCTAGCCATTCAACTCGCTGACTACGTCCGCGCAGGAAGGAGTTAAGCCAAGCTAAAGCTGTTCCTTGTATCCCTATGGCGGCAAGTTGTCGTATCAGCAGATCATAGTCCACCGTGTCGAATGCGGCGGTAAGGTCCAGTACTCTGCCTTGAGCCCAAGAAGAGGCGGGGGGAAAAACATCATCCCTCCCAAATTCTCTTCTGGGCTCATGGTCAAAATGCCTCTGAGTAGCCAGCAGGGAATTACAATTGGAGGGTTTCCTTTTTAGCCCATCCCTAGGCTACTGCAGAGTTGTGCATTCGGGGTCAACCTTGACGGGTTTGGTGTCTTGGCTTTTGGTGGGAGCCTTCTGAAATCGGGAGGGCAGATATCTGTTTTTGCTCTGGGGTGCCGAAAGATCAGTTTTCTATTGGCCCATCATATGGGGGGGGGGGCCTCCCCAGGCTACCCTTCCCATCATTTTAGGCATTTAAGCTGTTTTACTCTAGAGGTGCTCAGCTACAAGCAGACATGTGCTTTAAGGAGGCCTCTTATCTGATTTACTCTAGAGGGGAGGTGCTCGATTGCAGGCTATCGTGCTTTCTCTTCCAGGCCTCCACGCCACTCACACACACACTTTCCAAGGCAAGGAGGCAAGTTCTGACTTTCTTACTCTAGAGGAGGCACTCGGCTACAGGCAGGCTTGTGCACTTTTGGGGCCTGCACACCACACATGCATTCTTTCCAAGACAAGGAGGCTGCTCACAAAAAGCAGGCAAGGAGCCAGGATCGACTCCCGCTTGCTTTTGTGTCAAGCTGATTTTTGTATTGGAGCGGGGCTTCCCGTTACATGCTCCTGAAGGTAACGAAAGAATGAATGTAACAAAGGAAAATGGATCCACACATAACTCTTTTCTACTGGTCCTTAGAAATACCAGTGGAATGAAAGAAAGGGGAGAGGGAAAGGGGGAGAGAGTGCACAAAGAAGAACATATTTTTTTTGCTGCGTAAATAGCCCTCTCTTTAATCTTTCTTTCATTTTTTAAAGAAAGCACAGCAAACTTGCTCAGTGAGATCCCCTGCACCCCATCCCACCTCCACTCCTTTCCCTCCCTCTGATGAGAAAACAGTGACAGACTATCTCCATTCCCTCCACTGCCCCTGAGGTATAGAGTAGCAGATGAGTTCAACATGGCTTGTTTTGCCTCTAATTTCCAAGGACATGTAGTGTCTCTTGTCCCCAGGCTTAAAAGACAAATTGGCTTTCTAATTTTAGCAGGGATTTATAGTCTCTCCCCCTCTTTCTCAATCATTCTCTCCCTTGCTCTCTCTCACCTCTTTTTCCTGTTTTCTAATTATCTTATACTATACATATTTAGGAGTCCCTGCTTCAAAAACCCACTTTTGAAGCTTCAAAAGTAAAGCACATACTCTACTTAAAAAAAAATAAAATCCAAGATCCTATCCTATGGACATTTTTATATGAATTTGCTAAAGCAGACACAGCTTGTTCAGCACTAACTTTTGATCTATTTTGTGTTAAAAGCATTGCATAAATAAGTAAGTTTAAAAACGAATCAGATAAAAAGATCACAAACAGCAAAATAGTTTTAAACCAAAAATGGGCAACAGCTACCCCCTTGTCTGTCGCTTTAAACAGTTCTTCCTCTGTGCATGAGGTAGGACATTGTGGGCAAGCATACAGATGCGGAGTTGTTTGCTCTGCTCCACAGTCACACAAGGTGGAGGATTCTACTAGGTCAGTGGTTTTTAACAGAGCACCAGTGGGCCACGACGATGAAAATCTGGTCTGTGAGCTTCCTCTTTATTTTATTTCTGCTATTTTCATGCCGCCTGCCACTCCTTCCCTGTCGCTGACCAGGCATATATTCTGTATCAGAAACTAGAGCTGATGTGGTGTATCCAATGCAATTTTCTGAATCAGCACCCCAAATCGAATCTAAAGTTGACCCAAAACTGATTTGTAACCCTTTTGGCACTAATGTTGGATAGTGGCCCCTGGTCAAGTAGTCCCTGGTCAAGTGGTTCCTGGTCAAAGTGGTCCTTGGTTAAAAAAAAAAAGGTTGGGAACCACTGTTCTAGGTAGGACCATTTTGCCAGGTTGTCTTTTGATCTGCCCACTCCACTTCTGAGACTGTTCAGGGACTTCCCACGTTGCCCATTCTTGGTTTGCCCCTGGAGGAAGACCCTCATGAGAGGCCATCCAGTTATTTCTCTCACAATTAGCAGCAACTTCCCATCGCACATCGGGGGGGGGCACCTAGCATATGGAGTCTATCAACAGGTGTAGGTTCAAGATATCCTGTGATTATTCTACATGTTTCATTTAGTGTGATATTCACCTGCTTCACATGGGCAGATTTATGCCGGACTAGGCCAGGGCTGATGTTCGTATTAATTTTGGGTCTGCACCCCATGCGCTATTAGTAATGCAGGATGTTATTGCGCGCAGCTACATTGTGCTTGGTGTTCGCACAATACGTCCTAAATGTTAGTGTTCGATCTAAGTTGACACTGAGATACTTAGGGTGGGAGCAGTGTTCAAGCTCTTGGCCTTCCCAGGCAACCTTCAGTTTCCTGTTGGCTTCACGATTACATACGTGGAAAGTACACACCTGTGTCTTGGCAGGATTAGGCCTCAGGTGGTTATCTTTGTAATTGCTACTACAAAGAAAGCACCAAGTAATATTCCTCTATATTGTAACAACCAGTAGTTGGTAACAGCTCCAGATTTCATCAGGGAACAATCTGTGCACAACATCTAAGAAATTAATTCTTATTGTGAGACTTGCTTGCCTATCTGTTTCTCTGTTTTCTGAGCCAACATGGAAGAAAAGAAACTCAGACAGCCTTCAGCTTTTAACCAACCACCCCCCCTCCAGAAAATATACTTTATGTGCAGAAAGGAACAAATATGTTGAATACCCAACTCCATGGTTATCCAACACACTGTCAAGCAGATTGTGAATCAAGGCAAAGAGGGGTCACCCAATAAGATTTCATCAAATCAAGTTAAGAATGGCCCTGGTCAGATTTGAAGAGTGGTAGTTTGTAGATGGCATGAGATGGGGGTAGCAAATCAGCAAACCTTTAGTCCAAACTTCAAGTGATCTAATTAAGATGCAAAACTTTATTCCCAACCTTGTGGACTTTAAAGTTTAGACGGTTATTAAATGTATAAATAAATAATTATCCTACCTTAAAAAGTAACTATTCAGTAAAAGGAATGGGCACAGGGTGGCTGATGGCTTTGATATCATTGGAACAATGAATCCATTCTGAGCTTTAGTCTAAAATTTAAAAAATCTGTCCCAGCCACTAAATCTTAGTACCTGAGAAATCTGATTTGAAATATGGACTAAAAGCTGGAGGAGATTCAGTCAGCTCCATCTGTCTCTGCCCAGTAAGTAGCTAAATCCAGAAGGTTTAGAAGTTTTTAAAGATCCAGTCAAAGGGCGCTGTGGTTTTTAGCTTTGAATATGTATTTATGGATTTAAACTGTGAATTTTTAATACTGTCATGTTTAATTCTGTTTTAATGATTGTATTTTTGCAGACTTTAAATTGTATTGAAATGCTCTTAACGTAAACCGCTTTGAGTCTCCTGGAGAGAAAAAGCGGGGAATAATAATAATAATAATAATAATATCAAATTGACAAAGAAAAAACTTGGCTGTGGCTCACAAATTGTTCTTGGGCTGCCTGATTCTGGCAGCCCAAGAACAAGCCATTAGAACAAATGTCATCAAAGCCAGAATTGAAAAGTTGACGACAGATCCCAAATGTAGACTCTGCAAGGAAGCAGATGAAACAATAGATCACATCCTCAGCTGCTGCAAGAAGATTGCGCAGACAGACTACAAGCAGAGGCATAACACTATTGCTCAGATGATTAATTGGAACCTGTGCCACAAATACCATCTGCCTGCGACAAAGAACTGGTGGGATCACAAGCTGGAAAAAGTTACAAAGAATGAAGATGCCAAACTCCTCTGGCACTTCCGCATTCAGACAGACAGAGTTTTGGAGCATAAAACTCCTGACCTCACAATCGTGTTAAAAAACCAAGTATGGATCGTTGATGTTGCAATCCCAGGTGACAGCAGAATTGCAGAGAAACAACTGGAAAAGCTGGCACGATATGAGGATTTAAACATCGAACTACAAAGACTCTGGCACTAGCCAGTCAAGGTGGTCCCAATGGTGATTGGCACACTGGGTGCAGTGCCTAAAGACCTTGGCCCACACTTAAACACAATCGGCGCTGACAAAATTACCATTTGCCAGCTGCAGAAGGCCACCTTACGGGGATCTGCATGCATTATTCGCCAATACATCACACAGCCCTAGACACTTGGGAAGTGTCTGATGTGTGAGCCAATGCAACAGCCAGCAGAGTGTCTGCTGTGGACTCATCTTGTTGTGTTTCAAATAATAATAATAATACTTTAGATGGCCACATAACACTCCTACTTTGAAATCCAGCCACAGATATTGTGCTAGTATATGAGTTTATATTCTGTTTTTGGGTGCCATAGTAACTCTGTATATATATTGTTTGCCTGTATATGTGTGTGATTCAGATTGAGCGGATAAGATAAGAGAGGGTTTAATAGGTCTTGCCCAATTAAACCACTTGTCCAATTAAAAGTAGCCTCACGTTAAGTTCTTTTTAGAAACTTACAAATATTGCATCTAGTAGCATATTTATATGGAGCCAAATCAATCACAGACTGAAACTTCTCTGTGGTAGATCAAATTCCTGTGGTAGTAGTAGTAGTAGTAGTATAAAAATAATAATAATAAGCCAGAGGGCAAAACAATCTCAATAAAATTATAAAAATAACAACCTAAATAAACATAACATAATAAATCACAAACATTTACAACATGATAGGTTCTTAAAACTCTTAAAAATTAGACTAAAAAATATTAACGCTAAGATGGTATACAACTTCTAACGAGCGACGGTAGATGTCACCCGTTTTATAGTCGAGGGTATATCAAAAATGTATTAGTCCTCCTCTCAGTAAGATAGAGTGAATATGTGGGTTTTTAAAAGCTTTTTAAAGGTGAGGAGAGAGAGAGAGAGAGTCATTTTAGTATTTTAGGGAGGGAGTTCCAGAGGTGGGGAGCAATCTCGGAGTAGGCCTCCTCTCTTGTTCCCACAAGCCATGCTTGAGATGGGGGTGGGATTGAGAGCAGGGTCTCCTCCGCAGATCGCAGTGCTGTATGCGGAGATGCAGTTCTTCAAATAGTCAGGGCTTGAACCGTTTAGGGCTTTGTATTTAGCCCTGTACAGCGCTCCGGTTAGTAATCTGGCTGCCAATCTCTGAACCAGCTGTAGCTGCCGAACTATCTTCAAAGGCAGCTTCATGTAGACAGCATTGTAGCAGTCCAGATGGGATGTGACTAAGGCGAGGACTGCCATGACCAGATCTGGAGTCTCAAGGTATGGGCGCAGCTGGCACACAAGTTTAAATTGTGCAAAGGTGCTCCTGGCCACCACTGACACCTGGGGTTCCAGGGTCAGAGATCAATCCAAGGATCAGCCCCAGACTGCGGACCTGTGTCTTCAGTGGGAGTGTGACCCCATCCAACACAGGCTGTAATCCTACACTCGGATCCTCCTTCCGACTGACTAGGAGTACCTCTGTCTTGTCTGGATTTAATTTCAACTTGTTAGCCCTCATCCAATCTATTACTGATAACAGGCACTAGTTTAGGGGTAGAATGCCATCCTTGGCTTTTTGTGGAAAGGAGTAATAGAATTGGGTGCTGTCCACATAAGTTTGACACCAAATACTAAAACTCTGGATAATCTCTCCTAGTGGTTTCATGTAAATGTTAATCAACATGGGGGACAGAAATGAACCCTGAGGGACCCCGCAGGCCAGTGGTCAGGGAGTCGAACAGGAGTCCCCCAGCTCCACCATCTGGGTCCGACCCTTCAGGATGGACCACAGCTTCTGTAAAACAGTGCCCTCTATCCCCATTCCAGCCAGATGACCCAGGAGAATACTATGGTCAATGGTATCGAAAGCCACCGTGAGGTCTAGGAGAACCAGTAGGGACCAGTTATGACTTTTCTCCATATTTTAATGTAAGAATAAATTCCAAGATCTCAGATTTAATGAGAACCAAACAGCAGAAGTGCAGGGAAACAGTTTCACCTCAACATCGGGCTCAGAGTTCAGAGGTGTCTAACACTGGAAGAGACTGTCTTGTGAGATGGCAGGCTAGAAGCATTGAAGAAAAAGCTGGACTGTCACCTGCTGAGATGCACCTTGAAGCAGGTTGGGCTTGGTGACCTGAGATGCTGTCCAACTCAACAAGCCTGTGACTGAGTTTTCAGAACTAATAACTCAATTGTGACAGTCATTAGATTTCCTCTCAGCTCAGCTATAGATTCTCTTACAGTTGCTGAGTCAGGATTTTATTTTATTTTATACCCCTGTGCTGGAAAACGACTCATTTTTTTTATAAAGGAGGTTAATCCTTTAAAACATTTAGCTCAAGAGCTATTTTTAGTTCTAAGCACTTATGTAATCACAACGAAGGGTGTAGAACCAACTTCAAAGAATGAAGACTGACACATACTATTGCCAAGAGCAGCAATTTCAAAGATACCGTATTTCAGGTTTCTGCTTTGCTGCTATTTTCTTTTTCTTTTTTAAAAACATTCATTTGTTTCTGCGTTGGTGAGGCAACTCAAATCTAAATCCCCTTTCCCCCTTGTAAGTCACATGTGCGCACCTGTACATATCTATGTCTAACTATTTATGACAGCAGATGCAAGGAGAATAAGAGGCAGCATTCCCTGCCTCCCAAAGGTATGAAAGCATTATGAAGATTGTGAGTTTGGCGGGAATGCTCTTCTGTCATTATGATAACACAACAAGGAGATTATCCTAACAATGACATTTCCCAGTGTTGCACCCCCAATAGATGGCCATCCAGCATCGGTTTAAAAGCCTCCAAAGAAGGAGCCTCTACTACACTTTGGGGCAGAGAGTTCCACTTCTGAACAGCTCTCACAGTTAGGAAGTTCTTCCTAATGTTCAGGTAGAACCTCCCAACATTTATTTATTATTTTGACTTATATACCACCCTTCCCGAAAAGGCTCAGGGTGGTTCACAGCAATGAACAACAAAACACAACATACTTGAAAACATAATAAAAACAGATTAAGACCAGAGTAGGGGTTACAGCTTAGAGATTGAACACCTGACGGAACAGGTTGGTCTTACAGGCCCTCCGAAAAGCCTGTAGATCAGTTATTGCTCGTGCCTCCTCCGGGAGGGCGTTCCAAAGGGTAGGCGCTGCTACAGACAAAGTGTGCTGCCGTGTCGATGACAAGTGGCAGATCTTAAGTGATGGAACTTCTAGTAGGTTTTGATCCATGGACCATAGTGGTCTCTGGGGAACATGCAGGGAAAGGCGATCCAACAAACTCTGACAAGTGACAAGACGATCCCAAAAAAGCCATCAAGAATCCATCTGGATCCAACAGCCTCCCAGGATAAATCATGGTAATCACCCCACCTCTTTAGAGCCTGGTAGTTTCAGTGAGCCTGAGTCTCAGTGAGCCTGGCAGACCACATAATTGTCGTTCTATAAAAATGATCTCCTTTGCGTTATGTAGATCAGGGGTGCTCACACTTTTTCAGCATGCGAGCTACTTATAAAAGAACCAAGTCAAAATGATCTACCTACCCACTACTCAGAGAGCCACAAAAGCAAAATATTTGGAAATTTATTTCAGTGAGAGCCATATAATATATTTTAAGGCTGAATTCAACTAAATGTGAGTATAAGAAGCCCCTGAATTTATTGATAATAATAATGATAATATTCATTCAGCCTCTGCTACTACTACTACTACTAATAATAATAATAGTAACAACAACAATAGGTTCCTAGAGTAGTAGGAGACCTCCAAGGGCCATCCAGTCCAACCTCCTTCTGCCATAAGGGAAAAACACAATCAAAGCATTCCTCACAGATGGCCATTCAGCCTCTGATAATAATAACAACAACAATGGGTTCCTAGAATAGGAGACCTCCAAGGGCCATCCAGTCCAACCTCCTTCTGTACCTGGGCGGCGTTGGGAGCCTGCGGGGCAGGTCTGAGCCTTCCTCCGGCCCTGCCTGCAATCTACCAAGACGCCCTACGTGATCTACCAGTAGATCGCGATCTACCTAATGAGCACCCCTGATGTAGATTATATGTGAGATCTGAAATTATGATACCCCAGTTCAAAAGAGCTTCCTGGTGGTCAGAACTGCTTGGCAATGGAATAGGTTTTCAAGCAGAGGCTGGATGTCCATCTGCTAAGGGCACTTTGATTCTACATAGCTGGTTATAGAACACACTTGGAATCACTCTCATTGTAGGCTGCAGTCCCTGAGGACTCCCAGGGCATGGCAGGTCTCATGTCGGCAAGTTATACGCTCTACCACTGAGCTGTACTCCGAACTCAAGAACAGAAAACGGAATGTTGGAGGACAGGAAAAGAGATTTAAAGATGGGCTCAAAGCCAACCTTAAAAACTGTGGCATAGACACCAAGAACTGGGAAGTCCTGGCCCTTGAGTGCTCTAGCAGGAGGTCAGCTTTGACCAGCAATGATGTAGAATTTGAAGAGGCACAAATTGAGGGCAAAAGAAACAAGCCTTCCACCTGGAAACCGATGCCCTCTCTGCAGGAGAACATGCAGGTCAAGAAGAGCACATTACCCCCATTTTACAGCAATTGCACTGGCTACCAATTGAGTACCGAATTGTCTTCAAGGTGCTGGTTTTTACCTTCAAGGCCTTACATGGTCTAGGGCCGGTGTACCTGAGGGACCGCCTCACCCCATACGTTCCCCTGAGATCACTGCGCTCGGAAGAGCGAAATCTCCTAACGGTACCATCAATCCACTCCTGCCATCTTTCTAGCACAAGGCAACGAGCTTTTTCAGTTGCTGGAATACATTGCCAGACAATGTCCGGGCCATGGCTGAGCTCATTCCATTCCGGAGGGCATGCAAAACTATCTTGTTCAGGCTTGCCTTTAATTGAAGTTCCCGGATACTGTAACTTGTCCACTGCTTATTGTCGTTGCATTTTTTGCAACTTTTACCTTTTGCTGTTTTATAGTGTATTGCTGTTTTATTGTGTGTTTGATATGTGCGTGAACCGCCCCGAGCCTGCCGGGAGGAGCGGAATATAAAATTGAATAAATAAATAAATAAATAGGGCTCCACAGTCACCTACATACCCACCGCCAGGACACCACACTTGGAGGACAATCTTACTCGGACAATGAGGGATCGCCTAGGTAAGTAAGTAACTACCACTGAGCTGTTGCTTCTCATGCTTCAAGCAAAAGAAGCATACGTTTTGCTACCTGGCTCAGCACTGAGGTTCCTATGAGCGGTTCAGGGAGAACAGATTTTTATTTATTTGCATGAAGAGCGCCATATGCTATATTTTCTCTTCTCATAAATTGAAATCTTTCTTCCTGTTGAGTGCAGAAATGTCATCGTTTTAAAGTTATCATAGAGAACGTTTTCTTGCCTCCTCCGTTTCTTCCCCCCCCCCCCCCCCCAGCATTCCTCACTGAAAAAAACTGAAAGAAAACAAAAGCACGGTTCTTTTGTGTGTAATTTTCATTTTAATTAGGCACAGTTGAGGTAGCAAATATTGTACCTGGAAATGGACTAATTGCAAAATGTCTCCTCTGAGACTCAACTTCTTGTTAATTGCTGAAGGCAATTAGTTTTCGTCTGAAAAGACACACAATGACGGGCTCCACTGTGTATGAAGCTAAGAATTCAAGTGAGCCCGACACTACAAATTTGAGCTAGTAATAGGCATTAACACACACACACACACAGAGAGAGAGAGAGAGAGGGAGGGAGGGAGGGAGAGAGAGAGAGAGAGAGAGAGAGAGAGAGAGAGAGAGAGAGAATCCTATATTTAGGTATCACTTCGGAATTGTGCAACCTATGCATAAAATATGGGTCTGAAGTCAAATGTGTACAGATGACACCTAACTCTATTACTCCTTTCCACCAGAAGCCAAGGATACTGTCCTGGTCCTAAACCACTTCCTGCCAGCAGTAATGGACTGGATGAGGGCCAACAAGTTGAAGTGAAATCCACACAAAACAGAGGTACTCCTGGTCAGTCGGAAGGCAGAACAGGGTACAGGGTTACAACCTGTCTTGGACAGGGTTACACTCCCCATGAAGATGCAGGTTCACAGTCTGGGGGTGCTCCTGGACTCATCGCTGACCCTGGAACCCCAGGTGTCGGTGGTGGCCAGGAGCACCATCACACAATTAAAACTTTTAAAAATATATATAAAGGTTTTTATTGGATAAAACACATACACATGTGGAATGGGGATAGGAAAGTCAGAGGGGTTAAGGGGTGAGGGAGGGGTGGTAAGATTGGGTAGGGTTACACAAAAGATACATGAACAAACAGGTTAAAAACAAACGGTTGACTTCACCGGTGGCATCGCACTTCACATAATTGTATATAGAGCCCTATTTCCAGAGCATTCTAATCCTATAACCTATATCCAGAAGGCTTTCAAGTACATCTTTTTCTTGTCTTTTATATATTTCACCAGCGGTGTCCAAGTGGCAGTAAATTGGTTGATTGTTCCCGTTCTTAAAAGGTACGTCAACTTATCCATTTCGGCTAATTCTAATAATTTTTGCAGAATTTCATCCTCATCGGGCATTTCCGTTTTTTTCCATTTTCTAGCCAGCACTATTCTGGCAGCAGTCGAAATGTGCCACAGTAGTCTTTCCTTTTCTCTACCCATCCCGGGTTCTACAATATTTAAAAGGAAAATTTCTGGCTTTAAATCAATCTTTTCATGTAAGATTCCCTCCACCAGCTTCTGTACCATTATCCAATACCTCTTGATACTTCCACATGACCACCACTGGTGGAAGTACGAACCCCTTTCTTTTTGGCACTTCCAGCACCGATCATTCCCATTTTTATACATTTTTGCCAATTGTACAAGGGTTATGTACCACCTATAAAGGACCTTCAGTTGATTTTCCTTTAATGTTTGTGCACATGTATATTTTTGCCACTGGCGCCAGCTCTTTTCCCATTCCTCCCTTTTAATATGGTGACCTATGTTGTCTTCCCATTTCCTCATATACTCTTTTATTGGTATTTTCTCATGGCTTTTGCTAATAGAACTTTATACAACTTGCTTACACTTTTTTTACTTTGCTGGGTCAGTACCTTCGCTCCTGTCGTCGGTGATGTTTCCCACCCAATTTGCATATCCGCTTTGAATCTCATCTTTAATTGGGAGTACTGGAGCCAGTTTATTTTGAGATCCTTCAGACTCTCCATGGACTTCAGAGTGAAAGTATTTCCTTCTTTTTTAAAAACATCTCTATATAGAGGCCAGCTTTCTCTCCCTACCTTGATTATCTGAAGCGCCTCTAAGGGGAAGCCCATAATGGGCATTTACTGTAGATGGTCTCTTTATGTCTGTTCCATGATTTTAATAATGGGGCTTTTATTATATGGTTATTAACATTTTTATCTTCCTTCCACTTATTATACAATAGATAACCATGCCACCCGAATCTGTTCTCCCACCCCTCCAGATTCAGTAATTTACTATCCCGTAAGTCTATCCAGTCCCTTATATTCTCCAGACAGTTGGCATCGTAATAAAGGGTAAGGTCTGGCATGCCAAATCCACCCTTCTCCGGGGCTTCTTGTAAGTATTTCTGCTTAATTCTGGGTCTCCTCCCTCCCCAGATAAACTTTGCCAACTCAGCTTGCCATCTTTTCAGTATTGTGTGATTCTTTAATATGGGCAACATTTGAAACATAAAATTGGAAAAATTTTCATTTTGACTAAGGATATTTTCCCTAACAGGGACAAATTAAGGCATTTCCAATTTCCTAAATTCTCTTTTACTTGTTTCCAGGTTCTTTCATAATTGTTTTTAACAAGTTGACAATTTTTTTGAAGTTAATATTATGCCTAAATACTTTACTTTGTTTACTATGGGTATTTGAATTTCTTTTCTATCTCTTGGGCTTCCTTTTTATTTATATTTTTAACTAGAATTTGTGATTTACTTTTATTAAGTTTAAAACCAGCTGCTTTACCGAATAAATCAATTTTCCTCATCCATTTTTCCATGTTTTCTGTGGGATTGTCTATTATGCATACCAAATCGTCGGCAAAGGCGTATATTTTATAACTCTGGTTCTTTACTGTTAGTCCCCTTATTTCTTTATCTTGTATTATATCTTTTAATAATACTTCTAACACGAGATTAAAAATCAGCGGAGACAGGGGACACCCCTGTCTCACACCCTATTTATCTGTATCTTCTTCGATCTTTGCCCATTAATTAGTATTTGCGCTCCTTGTTTTTTATAAATTGCTTTTATTGCCGAAATAAAATTAATGCCCATATCTAGTTCGTTTAGTAATCTCTCTATCATCCCCCATCCAATTCGGTCGAAGGCCTTCTCCGCGTCGAGGAACGCGAAGAGTGCCTTCAATCGATATTTTGTCCATATATTCTATCGCGTTTATTATATTTCTAATATTCTTTTTCATTTTCTATTGGGAAGGAAGCCCGTCTGATTTTCATTAATCCACTTATTCAGAAATATTTTAAGTCGCGAAGCTAATATACTTGCAAAGATCTTATAATCTAAGTTTGTAAGGGATATAGGTCTATAGTTTTGCACACTTTCTGCATCCTTCCCTTCTTTGTGGATTATTACAATATCTGAGTTTCCCCATGTATCTGGCATCCTACCTTGCTGGATGGTTGCATTGATTACCTTTTGAGTTGTGGTACCAAGTCGTCTTTAAGTTTTTATAATAAACGTCCGTAAACCCGGCAGGGCCGGCGCTTTCCCTGTTTTTAATCCGTCTATTGCGGAAGCGACTGTTGGTCGGTAACATCAGCATTTAGAAGCTCCCTATCTTCATCCGAAATATGTGAAAGATTCTGTTTATTTAAGTATTCTTGTATGTCTATCCTGCTTATTTTATCATCTTTATATAAATCCTGGTAATATCTAACAAACTCATTAATTATCTCCTCCTTTTTTGTATATGAGGTTCCTTCTCTTGTTATTTTTGTTATTATATTTTTTTGGGTTTTTTTCCTCACTAAATATGAGAGCCATTTCCCCGTTTTATTCGCATGTTCAAAATTTCTTTGTTTTAAAATTTTTAGTTTCTTTTCCATCTCTTCCACTGTTAGCAGATTTATTTGTGCCTTATTGTATTTTATTTTTTCTCCCACCTCCTTATCCTTTGGGTTTTTCTTCAATTTCTTTTCTAGCATATTCAATTCAGTCTGGAGTCTATCCATCTCACTTCTTTTCTGTTTCTTTATATGGGAGGCCTGCGCCATAAAATTCCCACGCATCACTGCTTTACTTGCTTCCCATATTGTTAACATGTCCGTATCCCCTTGGTTATTTATTGTGAAATATTCCTTAATTAGTTCTTTATTTTTTTTGAATATCTTCTTCTTTCTTTAATAATGAATCATTTAATCTCCATCTATATTGTCTCTCCCCCCATTTTAATGTTATCTCAGTCGGGGCGTGGTCAGATAGTACTCTTGTATATATCTTAGATTTTACCACTCGTCTAGCCAAACTTTTTGAAACCAAAATAAAATCTATCCTTGACCAGGACTCTCTTCTCCCTGAAAAATAAGTGAAATCATAACTCTTCCCATTCTGAGTTCTCCAAATATCTTCCAGCAAATTTGTATTTAACATCTTGAAAAAGGAATTTGGGAGCTTACCTACATTTCCCTTGTACTTTTTCCCTTTTCCACTCTTCTTGTCTAGCTCTGGGTTTATAACCCCATTAAAGTCACCAAGTATTACACAATCTTCACACTCCGCATCAATAACCTTCTCATTAAGATTTTCAAAAAACTTAAACTTCAGCACCAGTTGTACTCATTCCTTGAGACGCCAGATTTGGCAATGGTAGTCCATGTCTTAGTCACATCACGTCTGGACTACTGCAATGCTGTCTATGTGGGACTGCCTTTGAAGATAGTTCAGAAGCTTCAACTGGTTCAGAGATCAGCAGCCAGGTTATTAACTGGAGCACCACAAAGGGAGAGAACCGCTCCCGTGGTGTGGCAGCTCCACTGGCTGCCAATCTGCTTCTGGGTTAAACACAAAGAGCTGGTTCTTACCTATAAAGCCCTAAATGGTTCAGGCCCAGGCTATCTGACAAATCACATCTCCCTATATAAACCACCTAAGGCACTGCAATTAGTGGTGGAGGCCCTGCTCTCAGCCCCACCCCCTTCTCAAGCATGGTTGGTGGGAACGAGAGAGGGGTCCTTCTTCATGATTGCTCCCTGCCTCTGGAACTCCCTCCCCAAAGAAATAAAAATGCCCCCCCCCCTTCCTCCTCTCCTTTGCACTTGTGCACTTTAGCCTAAGGAGAGGATGGGGGCTAAGACACTTTAATGACAACTTTACTTGGATGCTGGCAATTTGTACGTTGACTCTGTAAGCTGCTATAAATAATTTTAAATCATTTTACATACTTTATGTACTTTATTGCGTTGGTTTTTACGGTGTCCATGTGCTTGTTGAGATAACTATGTTTATTTAATTATTAATTCTATTTTCTCGTTAATAATTATTAATTTATAATTATGTTATTTTGTACTGTTTGACTTATGTGTATGGTTTTTTTTACTAAGGCACTGAATGTTTGCCTTTCTTTTTTATATGGAAACCGCCCTGAGTCCAATCAGGGAGATAGGGTGGCCTATAAATAAAACATTATTATTATTATTCTCTGGCATTACTTCGCAAACAAAGATTCTTAGGAAGGACTCATCCCACGCTTTTTACAAACGCGTTGATGACTAAAGAGGCCAATTATCATCATCATCATCATCATCATCATGAAGGAAGAGAGGTAGAATAGATATTCATTGCCAGCTGTCCTGGAATATGCCATACACTTTTCAAATTGAAAGCACTACTCTCTCTTCTTCCAGAACCTGCACCTGCAGGAGTATTCTGTTTATGTGTCTCAATGCTTTTGAGTCAGGTAACAAAACTAACAGTCAATCAGCCTTTCCAATAGGAGTGGAAAGAATATTCATCATTATGCATTTCCAGGTCAAAAACTGTTTTCTTGACAGTCAGGAAAGATGCAACACTCACATTGACACATGGATAAGTCCACTTAGCTTTTGAGGGTCCATTTTTAATTAAAATTTCTAGACTTATACATGGAGGCCATGGTGGCATGGCAGGTTAAACCACTAAGCTGCAGAACTTGCTGACTGGAAAGTCGGAGGTTTGAATCCGCAGGACAGGGTGAGCTCCTGTTGTTAGCCCCAGCTTTTGCCAACCTAGCAGTTCAAAAAAATGCAAATGTGAGTAGATCAATAGGTACCGCTTCAGTGGGAAGGTAACAGTGCTCCATACAGTCATGTTGGCCACATGACTTGGAGGCATCTATTTGACTTAGAAATTTAGATGAGCACCACCCCACAGAGTTGGACTCACCTAGACTCACCTAGATTAAGGGGTATCCTTTAACTTTATATTACATTATTTTTGCTGTTGTTGTTATTGTTCTTTTTTTAAGTACACATCCAAGTCCATGTGCAATGAAGAGAAATTAAAATATGGAGACCATAAATTAGATTTTTTTCCCAAGCAAATTCATGCTGGAAAAGTTAGACAACGAATCCCTTCTTAGTATCCTGAAGGAAACACACACCATCAAATGCATAGCCCCCACCCTTGAATTGCATGGCAGGGAACAGGACAGAAGCTTTTTGTGGCACATCTTACAACACTACCCATGCATTATTTACTAGGAAGTAAGTCCAACTCCTGTAGTACTCCTTGGGGCCTACTTTTGGGTGAGCAAATGTGCACAGGGTTGCAGTTAGGCATGCTTATTTGGGAGCAAGCTCCATTGATCATAATGGGGCTTCTTGGGAAATGTGCATGGGATTATTCTCTAAATCTACTGACAATTGAATTGTACAAGCGGAACCTGCAAAGTTATGTTACAATGTGGGATGTTTTATGTAAATATTCAAAAACATTTAACCTACTGATGCCTCAATTAATATAATTGTATTGGTATCTATTTGCATTTACCACCCTTGGCTTATATTTAAGTCAATGTGTTTTCCCAGTTTTTTTGTGGTAAAATTAGGTGCCTCGGCTTATATTTGGGTCGGCTTATACTCACGTATATACGGTAGTTTGGATTGGAGACCTACGGTTAGCACCTTGCACATCTTTCTACTTCACCCTAAAACCTGGAATGGATTCATTGCCCCAACTGACATGAAAGCCACCAGACACCACTATTTTAATTCCTTATGGCTAAAAGGAAAGCACAGTGTTATTTTTTCACAATGGGAATGAGAATGGGACATAACTATTAGGGGGTCATTAGAACAGTTGCTGAAATGCATTACTTGTTAAGCGTAATTTCCCATGTTCTGCATAGACCTTAAATAGCTCAGAGTGGGTATGGTCGGATGAGCCTATTCTTAGAATGAAAAGAAGCCCAGAAAGCATGCTTCTGCAGAATCAGGTGACAATGGTAACATCTTGGATACTGCATTGTATGTCCCAGCAGACGGTCCAGTTTCACTCGAGTTTCCCCGCCTTTGCAAAAAATGTAATTCTGTCTCCCTATAACATTATGTACGCTAGCATTCTCATAGTTTTTTTACCTGTGTGCAGGCATACAATCAGACATAAAGAAAGCATTCATAAACCTCACCAAAAGTAGATGGAATTCAAATATGAGAATCTCAGACCTTTGGAAGAAGGGAAAAAATAAGGTGAAAATTGATGTGAGAGGCAGAAAAACTCATATCTGAAATTACACCTTAAAGCTGGAACTCATTCTCCAGAAGGAGTGCATGAGAAATATTTGTTAGAATGCGCCATGAGAGTGTGCCCAGAAGTGGGGGCGGGGGACACCTGACATTGTGAATGAGTACTGTAGAGCTGAAATGAGTTAGGAGAAAGGAGGAAAAGTGACTCTCCATCAGATTTCTTTTGCTTCAGTTTGCTTGGACAATTTTTAATTTACATTCCCCATACCTTCATAACACATGCCTGATATAGTGGCAGCTAGCAGCTCGGTAGTTACTGGAATGACGAATAGCTCCCCCATTTTAGTAGGAACTTTGAGAGAGCTATCCAGTGATGAAATCTTTCCCCCAAATGATCTCGGCACTTTGGAAGAATCCTTTAAAATGGGGATGCAAACCTTGGTGAATTCAGTGTCCCACTCACAGTGGCACGACCGGACATCACTGCCATCAGCAATGAATTAGATTGGGATATAGAGATGGAAAGATGAGAACGTCCTGACTGTAAGAAGAGCTGTTCAGTAGTAGACCAGAGGAACTTCCCAAGAAAGCCCCAGGGTAGGTTTCCTTTAAGGTCACTATAAATTGGAAATGGCTTGAAAGCACACAACTGAAAAGGAAAATGGGTTTCCTTGGAACAAAAAGACCAGTATCCACTAACTGCAGTGATGCAAATCTATCTAAACACATAGAAGTTCAATGTATACATACAAATACAAATGTCAGTAAAACTTAGGATTGTTTCTGGTTGCTTCTGGAGTGAGAGAATCAGCCGTCTACGAAGACGTTGCCCAGGGGATGCCCAGATGTCTTGCAATTCTGCGGGGAGGCTTCTCTCATGTCTCACCTGACATCCCCCAGGAAGTAGCAACCAATAGTGAAAGGACAAAGGCAGTGACATTTCCAACCCATCTTCTGTTCAGATATCAGCCAGCACGCCAACAACTTAAATCAAGAAATAGTTTTCTAAGATCTACAGGGACACTCGCTGGAACACCTCAGCAAACGAGAGTCCAAAAGTGGCAGGCTAAAACCCAGAAGCTCAATCAATGGCTGATAGCAAATGAGAGACTCCCTCCTGGGCACAAAGAAAACTGCGTGACTTGGAAGGCATTGAACAGATATGCTCTGGCACCACAAGACGCAGAGCCAACCTTAAGAAATGGGGCTATAAAGTGGAGTCCATGACATGCGAGTGTGGAGAAGAGCAATCCACAGACCACCTACTACAATGCAACTTGCTACATGCACAATGGAGGCCCTTTTTATAGCAACACCAGAGGCATTCCAAGTGGCCAGCTACTGGTCAAAGGACATTTAATAGAATTCCAAGTTTGCAAACTTTGTGGGGTTTTAAATTTTAAATACAATTCAACTTTTTGGTTCGCTCCTGATATGATAAATAAATAAACAGGATTGTTACATTCACATTTAACAGAAATAATCTGTTCTTTTCTCGAAAGATGGAAACTTTCTTCTTCACATGTGTGGAAATAGTTTTTGTGTCTTTACTACAGATGAGTAGACTCCAAATCCTTGCACAGAAAGAACACAACACCAGCAGCAACAACAGCAACAACATCTGGAGCGCTTTTACCTTTGGTGTCTGAAAATGCACTCTCAAAATATGTACACCTATAATACTTACCTACATTTCAGTGTACACTATATATATAGGAAATTCCAGGCTGATGGATGTGGGATTACAGCCTGTACTGGATGAGGTTACACTCCTCCTAAAGATACAGGGTCCCAGTCTGGGGGTGTTCCTGGACTCATCGCTGACCCTTGAACCCCAGGTATTGGCAATGCCCATACCTTGAGACACCAGATCTGGCCACGGTAGTCCACGTCTTGATTACTTCCCATCTGGACTGCTGCAACCCTCTCTACAGAGCGCTCTCTACAGGCTGCCTCTGAAGATAGTTCGGAAGCTGCAATTAGTTCAGAGATCGGCAGCTAGGTTACTAACTGTACAGGGAGAGATCCACTCCCATGTTACGGAAGCTCCATTGGCTGCCAGTCTGCTTCCAGTTATTACCCTAAATGGTTTGAGCCCAGACTATTTAAAAGACCACATCTCCGCTTACAAACCAGCATGAACACTGCGGTCCACAGATTAGGCCCTCCTCTCGGTCCCACCCCAGTCTCAAGCACGGTTGGTGGGAACAAGAGAGGGGTCCTTCTCCATGATCGCTCCCCACCTCTGGAACTCACTCCCTAAATAACTAAAAATGGCCCCACCCTCCTCTCCTTTAAAAAGCTTTTAAAGACCTACCTGTGCAATCTAGCTCAGGGCTGTCCAACTTCTTTGGGCCAAGGGCCGGAATTCAGGTGACTGATCACCTTGGGGGCCGGAGCGGAAGGCATGGCCACAGCGGGGGTGTGGCCGCTCGCAAGAGCGGGCCGCTCCCGCCCTGGCGCGCATGCGCAGCGGGGCTGGGTGACGCATGCACCACGCCTGACGTCACCCAGCCCCGCCGAAAAGGGGCGGGTCATGCAAGATACCGGGCTTGCGCGCCAGGGCAGGATCGGCGAGCCGCCCTTGGCCGTGTCCCTAGCTCTTGCAGCGGCTGCGCCTGAAGGAAGGTAAGCTCCCGGGCTTACTTTCCTTCAGGCGCGGCTGCTGCAAGAGCTAGGGTCACGGCGGAGGGCGGCTCGCCGATCCCCCAGCCCGCCTCCCGCCCTGGCACGCATGCCTGGCATCTTGCGTGACCCATCCCTTTTCGGCGGGGTGACGTCAGGTGCCTGCGCGAGCGAGGAACAGGCGGGGGGAAGTCCCGCCCCTAGGGCATCTGACGTGGCTTCCCTCCGCCTCCTCCTCACTTGCTCCCCCCCCGAGGATGAATTTTTTGGAATTTTCCCCCAAAATAAATAAATAAATAAAAACTGATGTCTTGCAGGGGGTTAGGGGGGCGTAGGGAAGGGGCTCGGGGGCCGTGTACGGCTCTCGGGCCGCCAGTTCGACAGCCCTGATCTAGCTTATGGAGAGGAGGAGGATTAGCATACTTTACACACATTCTCGCCTTTACATCTACCTCAGACATCTACTTCAGCCCGCTGTTGTGATATAGGTACTATACTATGCTTTAAATGTATTGTGTTTTAATTGATCCGACCCTTTGTGCCATAATATATGCATTTGTTTATCCTTGGATAAGCTTGTTTGTTTATAAGTTATATTTATTTTATTTTATTTCATGTGTCATTTTGATTGTTATGTTTGTTCTTGACATTGGATGTTTACCATTTTTTGTTATACTTTGGAAACTTCCCTGAGTCCCTTTGGGGAGAGAGAGTGGGTTATAAATAAAGTATTATTATTATTATTATTATATGATGTGGAAGTGGGACTGAAGAAATGTAGGAGTGTGAAAAGAAGAAAATGAACGAAAGTGAAATGGAAAGAGTCAATCATCCCATTCTAAATCCTGTCTTAGCCATGACAATAAACCAGGCAGCTGAATATTCCCAACCCATGTTGAAGTATTTATTTGATGTGAATCAAGAGAATAAATTACTTTTCATTAAAATAGGCTGTCATTGGAGTGCTTCTCACGTAAATTCACACACAATGGGTTAGATTCAGACTAAGTTGACTGCATATAGCATGTCAGTGGGACCAGAATCAAGTCTTGACTAATGTCTTCCTTTGATTTCAGAAAAGTCTGTCTTAATCTAATTGTATTATCTTCTTCTGAAAGCTAAAAATGGCAATGGAGCAGTGAATGAACTTTAAATGAACTATCCAAGATACTGGACCTACTATGGGGCAGAAGGATTCTGCAAAATAAAATCCAGAACTGATTCACTGCCCCGCTGTTATGGAAGTCACTGGCTACCACTGAAATATTGTGCCATGTTATTTAGTGAAAGGGCACCAGGAGATAAATAGCATTGTCAGTAATACGGCTGTTCTAAAGTTTTCTTGAAGCACTGATAGCACTGTTGTTCTCTGTTTTTATTTTCAGCTGCAGAAAGACAGACAATGCAAATGACAAACAACCCCGAGCAAAAATGTCTTCTCCTTCAGCACTGTCCATGATGTTTATTAAAGTGGATAACTACCTGGGTAAAAATAAAAATGTAAATATTAAATATTCATGTGCACTCAATCCCCTCTGAAATGTCCTTTTGTTACCTGTTCGCAATCTGGTAAGCAAGCAGCTTGCTGGACAGGAATGAAGGGCAGGAAAATGGGAAGGAAAAGGCTATGCTATGGGTGGGGCAGCGGGTTAAACCGCTGAGCTACTGAACTTGCTGACCGGAAGGTCGGGAGTTCGAATCTGTGGAGGGGGTGAGCTCCTGTTGTTAGCCCCAGCGTCTGACAACCTAGCAGTTCCAAATCATGCAAGTGTGTGTAGAGCAATAGGAACCGCCCTGGCAGGAAGGTAATGGTGCTCCATGCCGTCATGCTGGCCACATGCCCTAGGAGGCATATACGGACAACACCGGTTCTTCAGCTTAGAAATGGAGATGAGCACCACCTCCTAGTGTATTATTATTGTATTATTATATTCTCCTATTATTCAGATGTTTGGACTTTGATGGATGCAGAATACACAACAAAAGGTATACCATAATCGCCACAACTTTCATGATTTTTGTAGTAGACATCAACGTGATACTATCTCAATTTCATCACACAATGTCACTACTTTTACTTTAAAAAGATTAATGAAGTATAATCCAAATAGTGAGAGCAAAACAGAAAAAAAGTATAATTTAAAAAGTGAGAGCAAAGAATTATTTCTCTGAATTATTTCATTAAAATATTTTTCCCATGAGTCAGGTTTTTTCTTTTATTTTTATAGAATAAAACATGGAGAAAGATGCAATAAAACTGAGAGTGTCTGCTGATCAAGTAATGATTTTAACAGAAGAACTTTTGGAAGCTTTGACACCATTATGAAAAAATATCAGTACAATACAGAGCAGCTGTAAGTTTTAAGCTTAATAAACATTACAGAGATGTTAATACAGAACTCCGTGGCCCTCCGCCGGATCCACCTTCGACCGGTTTCGGCCACTGGACGCAGAGGATGTTGACAAGATTGTTGCAGCCCTTCGACCGACCACCTGCTCCCTCGACCCGTGCCCCTCCACGCTGATTCGAGCTTGTGTGGAGGGGTTATGAGGCCCTCTGTTGAATATAGTCAACTGCTCCCTTGAGCAAGGAGCTTTTCCAGAGGAGTTAAAAGAGGCGGTGGTCAGTCCATTGCTGAAAAAGCCAGGGTTAGACCCCACAGCTCCTTCCAATTACCGCCCAGTGTCCAATTTTCCGTACCTGGGCAAGGTAATTGAGAGGGCAGCAATGGACCAGCTGCAGACTTTCTTGGATGATGCAACCTGGCTAGACCCCTTCCAGTCCGGCTTCCGTTCGGGCCATGGGACAGAGACTGTCCTGGTCTCCATCACAGACCTACTCCGTTGCCATTTGGACCGAGGCGGATCGGTGCTGCTCGTGTTATTGGACCTCACGGCAGCGTTTGATACTGTCGATTACCAACTTTTGACACACCGCCTGGCGGTGGCGGGGGTGAGGGGGACAGCCCTCAACTGGCTGTCCTCCTTCCTCCAAAACCGTCTGCAGCGAGTGAAGTGGGGGGGGGGGGGTCTCCGAGGGCTCCCCCTTACATTGCGGGGGGGGGTCCCTCAGGGAGCCATTCTCTCCCCGCTGTTATTTAACATCTACATGCGACCACTCGCCCAATTGATGCGGAGTTTTGGGTTGGAATGCCATCAGTACGCTGATGACACCCAGCTCATTCTGAGGATGGACGCCGGGGTGGAATCTGTACCTGATAATTTCCATCGGTGCCTAGAAGCTGTAACTGGATGGCTGCGAGCCAGTAAGTTGAAGGTGAACCCGGCAAAGATGGAGATCTTGTGGCTGGGCCACCCGGGGGGGGGGTAGAGACCCAGTTGCCGACGTTTGACGGTGCGGCACTTCGTCCGCAACCGTCAGTAAAGAGCTTAGGGGTCCGGCTGGACTCCCAGCTGTCAATGGAGGCGCAGATTGCCTGCGCCTGCAAGACAGCGTTTTACCATCTGCGTCAGGCAAAACGTCTGGCTCCCTACCTCTCCGTTGCGACCTAGCCACAGTGATCCAAGCCACGGTCATCTCGAGGCTCGATTACTGTAATGCGCTCTACATTGGCCTACCCTTATCGGCGATCCAGAAACTTAAGCTGGTGCAGAACGCAGCAGCATGTCTGCTGTCAGGAGCTTCAAGATCCACTCACGTGACCCCACTCCTGCACGTGCTGCACTGGCTCCCAATTGAATTCTGGGTCACCTTCAAGGTGTTAGTTCTAACTTTCAAGGCCTTATATGGTTTGGGGCCAGTGTACCTGAGGGAGCGGCTTACCCCTTATGTGCCCAGGAGATCACTGCACTCAGAAGGGCTCAACTTATTGGAGGTGCCTGGTATTAAGGTCTACAGGCTCTCTAGTACACGGCAGAGGGCATTCGCTGTGGCCGCCCCAACCCTTTGGAACACTCTGCCGGAGGAGATACGGGTTATTCGCGATCTGCTGCCATTCCGTAGAGCCGTCAAGACATGGCTATTCAGACAGGCATTCGGCCCATAACCAATGCCGTCTAATACCATCGCCAGCCGCCGCCATCCTACTCCTGCTGTATGTTGCAGTGTGGGGAATGGGATTTTAATTGGGATTTTAATTGGGGTTTTACTGGTTTTTATTGTGCTTCATGTTTGTTGCTATGTTTTATTGCTTTTAACTCTGTAAACCGCTCTGGGCTCCAGAGAGAGCGGTATATTAAGTGGAACTAATAAATAAATAAATAAATAAACTTGACAAAAGAAAATCATCATCATCATCACGCAAAAATACTGTGGGACTTTCGAATCCAGACTGATAAAGTTTGGGAACACAATACACCAGACATCATGATTGTGGAAAAGAACAAAGCCTGGATAATCGATGTCGCCATATCAGGTGACAGTTGCACTGAGGAAAAACATCAGGAAAAATTCAGCTGTTATCAGGACCTCAAAATCGAACTGCAAAGGTTTGGGCATAAACCAGTACAGGTGGTCCCAGTGGTCATCGGCACACTGGGTGCCATGCCAAAAGATCTCAGCCAGCATTGGGAAACAATAAACATTGACAAAATCAAGATATGTCAATTGCAAAAGGCCACCTTAATTGGATCTGCGCACATCATTCGAAAATACATCACACAGTCCTAAATGCTTGGGAAGTATTCGACTTGTGATTTTTTTGATACGAAATCCAGCATATATATCTCATTTTCTGTGACATACTGTGTTTTTGTGTCAGAATAATAATAATAACAACAATTTTATTTATAGACCGCCCTCTCTCCCCAAGGGGACTCAGGACGGTTTGCACATAAAAAGGCAAACATTCAATGCTCAAACAAGTGCAAATATGTCAAAGCAATATGACATAATACAAAATAATAACAACAGTGAACTAATTCCATGAAAAATTTAAACATCAAACATGAAAAAACAGGATAAAAATAAACATGTAAAAAAGAGCACATTAAGAACATAATCAACGTTAAAATATCTGTCACAGTAAAACAATTTTAAAAAGACAAACACTGGCTGTTCTAGTTGTTCTTTAAAATGTACCATAGTGGCCACAGGGTACAAGTAAGTCAGCTAGTATTCCAATGGCATTAGTCTAGTGTGCTAGTCCTCCTCCTCGCCATATGCGAAAGTTCAGAGGTGTGTTTTCAGGAGTTTTTTGAAGGTGAGGAGGGTGGGGGCGCACATACCTGATATGCCGAAATTTGATTACTGGAGGGGTTTGGGGGGAACTGACCTTTTCTAAAAGTTGCAGTTCACCCACAACCAGAGAAACTGTGACGTCCACCGATGATAGACCTAGACCAAACTTGACACACAGAACTCCTATGACTAACTCAACCTAATGGAGGGGTTTGAGGGACTGACTCACCATAGTGGGAGTTGCAGTTTACTGTACAGCCAGAAAGCCCACTGAACTCCACCCATAATGCATCTAGAGCAAACTTGCCCAACATAACAAACTTCAAGTACAGATGGGAGTTTCTTGGGGTTAACCTGGCATGATGTGAGCTGTACTTAATCCAGAACCGGATGCATTTTGTACAATTAAAAATGGACCTTTTTCAAATAACCCAGGTAAACCGGGTACAAGCTAGTATATTTTAAAAAGGTGAAATGTGGGGAGAAATGGAAAAAAGGGGGAATTAAATTGATCGCTCTTGACAACCATTGCCTGCATATCACATTGTTACTGTTAAAACTTTTTACCTTCAAAGTAGCTCTCTTCCTTTGAATGCACACCTTAATATAGTGAGAGGGACTGCCTGTGCCAGAGAGCATGAGAGTAATATTCTCATGAGACTGGAATCTCTCAAGAGACTTGGAAGAGCAACCAAAGCAGAAAGCTCAAAGTGGAGACAACAGACTAAAGGCACATCTACACTGACCCTCCATCACAAAGGACAGGTGAATCATGTCCATGATGAAGCTAAGAAACACAGAGCTGATTTGGGTCAACACAGGCCAAAGCCACTTTAACACAACCTTGAAACGCATTAATGAAAGTCACAAGTTGCTCTGAAGTCTCCCTGAGGATCCAAAGCAAATCGTGCATTGCAGCTTGTGCAAGTAGTTGCGCCAGTTTTGAGGTGGAACCAGCTGTAGCCAAGGGACATAGGATGGCACTCACTGCCCCCTTCCCATTCTTGTTGTCTTGATGACTAGTGGGTGCGACATGGTGAGTGTCCATCACTGGTTATCTGGAGAGATGTTGGGCGAGGTGCCAGGGCATGGGGGGGAGGGGTGATTTCTCCTTTCCCCCCTCTACACTCCTGCATTGCTTTGGTGTACCAGCTGATGTCCCTCCAGGTGGGAAACAACAGACACAAGCCATGTTGAGCCCACTGACTGCCATGACGAGAACAGGAAAGGATAGCAAGAGTGGGGGTCTGGTGGTACTGACATAGGTTGGGCTCTGCTAGATGGTCATGAAGAGACAATTCAACATGAAACATGACCTAATGCTATAAGTTGAGACCTTCCCAGGTGAGAAAGCACTCTGCCAGCAACTGGAATGAGCAAACTTCTTGTGTGATTAGCACTCTGTCTAATGATGCACCTGGACTCAAGCCAAAAAGATGCTCTACTGCCATACTCAGGTGTGAAAGAAAAGTCTGAAGCTGCACAATTGTTGCTTATTCATTCAGTCACTTCCAACTCTTCGTGACCGAAATAAAAGTCTGAAGCTGCACAATGCATCACTCTAAGGAACCCATCAGATGGAGGTCTTCAAGCCAGGGAACAGCGGGGGCATTTGTTGGGCAGTGGGGCAAATCTAGCAGGCAGAGAAGGAAAACATCACTCTGAGCCCCACATCACCCATATCGCCATCTCACAAGGGGAAGCATCGCTGGATGAGAACACGGGAAACCTCCCATGTTCTCAAGGCTCTGTCCTAGGACACTGCCAGGATGGAGCACTGTTCTTGAGCTTTGGAGTTGTAGTTCACCTACTGTACATCCAGAGAACACTCTGGACTCAAACAATGAAGGATGTAGATCAAACTTGGTATGAATACTCCATACGGCCAAATGTGAACACTGGTGGAGTTTGGGGAAAATAGACCTTGACATTTGGGAGTTGTCGTTACTGGGATTTATAGTTCACATATAATCAAAGAGCATTCTGAACCCCATCAACAATACTGCTTCAGAAGAGCATTCTGAACCCCATCAACATCTTCAGGGGGTTACACTCCCCCTGAAGATGCAGGTTCGCAGTTTGGGTGTGATCCTGGACTCATCGCTGAGCCTGGAACCCCAGGTTTCGGCGGTGACCAGGGGAGCATTTTCACAGTTAAAACTTGTGCGCCAGCTGCGCCCATACCTTGAGAAGTCTGACTTGGCCATGGTGGTCCACGCTCTGGTTACATCCCGTATAGATTACTGCAATGCTCTCTACGTGGGGTTGCCTTTGAAGACTGTTCGGAAGCTGCAACTAGTCCAACGGACAGCAGCCAGGTTGATAACAGGAGCGGCATTCAGAGAGCGCACAACTCCTCTGTTGTGCCAGCTCCACTGGCTGCCAGTTTGCTACCGGGCACAATTCAAAGTGCTGGCTTTAGCCTTTAAAGCCCTAAACGGTTCGGGTCCTACTTACCTGTCTGAACGCATCTCTCCCTATGAACCATCGAGATGTTTAAGATCATCTGGAGAGGCCCTGCTCTCGGTCCCGCCTTCTTCGCAGGCGCGACTGGTGGGGACAAGGGACAGGGCCTTTTCAGTGGTGGCTCCTCGGCTTTGGAACGCCCTCCCTAAAGACATCAGATTGGCCCCTTCCCTCCTGACGTTTCGCAAGAAAGTCAAGACCTGGCTATTTCAGCAGGCATTTGTTGATGAAATATAAGGCTTAATTGGATATATGGAATGACGACGATGCGATGGAAACTGATTTCAACATGACGCTGAGGCTGCAATTGTATGTTTTTAATTGTTAAATTGTTATTATATGTGTTATGTTTTGGGGGGGAAGGGTTTGTCTTGTTGCTGTGTTATATTGAGGGCAGAGACTGCCTGTGTAAACCGTCCCGAGTCGCCTTCGGGCTGAGAGGGGCGGTATAGAAACGTGACAAATAAATAAATGACAAATAAATAGATTGGGCCAAACAGAACCCCTATGATCAACAGAAAATACTGCATTTTCTGGCAGTCTTTGGCAAACTTTCTAATACCCCCTCGCGACCCCCAGGTTGAGAAATGCGACATTAAGGCCATCCAGTCAAACTCCCTTCACCAGGGCAAGAAAACATAATCAAAGCCCTCCTAACAAAGAGTCATCCAGCCACAGACCTAGAAAAACATATATGATTCACACACACATATGTAGATTTGTAGATATCATAGATATATGTAGATATTACAGATTTGAAAGAGACCTCTAAAGAAGGACAATTATATGTTGCATGTTCCAGACTAGGCAAACCAGACAATCTCAACATCAACACTGATAAAGAAACAACAGGTACTGTTTACCCACAAGCATAAAGAAATTACATACATTAGAAACCAACTCTTTCTCATGACTTTATTTTCCAGATCACTACACTGTGTCACAGCAACACATGGCAGGGGGCAGGTAATTTTTCCATTTTTTGTCCAATATAAGAACAAAAAAATGAAGAAAGGCTTTTCAATTGGCTAGAGTGTCAAACAAGATTACATTATATCACCCAACTTTTCTTGAGAAGCCTGTCTGATCTTACGACAGAGGCACACATCGATTGTTCAGGAGAGCTCCTCTGCTTCTCTAACCCTGGTGAAGAAAGGACAATAGGAACCCCAGGAAAGATAGTTCACTCATGAGTTAGATGCCTTTATATCAGGCTACTTGCGTGTGATAAATACCATATTCCTCCAAGGCATCTATAATCTATAATAAAGATTTCAGGTCCCTTTTCTCACATAGAGTAAACGAGAAAGAGATAAATACTAGGCCTGGGTAGGTTCGGTCGGAATGCTCATCAATCGGAATGAATTTGGATTAAATCCACTTTTGAAGCGGTTTCGAAGCGATGTAAGAAACCCGGAAGTAAATTTGCCAATACGAAGCCATCGCCGCCATTTTTTTCTGACCTACTTCCTGGATCGGAAAGGAAAAAGCCTTGGATTCCCACCCCTCCCAAGGTGGTTTCCCCTCATTGGCTGGAGGCAAGCAGCTGTAGAGATTGCAAAAGGTCCTGTAGTTTAACAGCAGCTTAAAGGTCGCGGTTTCCCTTCCCTGGCAAGTGGCGATGCAAAAAGGGATGAGGGATGTGTGGCTAAGCACAGCCATTCTTGAAGGCAATGCCCCCAGTGGTAGAAATTGCAAAAGGTCCTGATGTTAAACTAAATATAAATATAAAATAAAAATTTGCCAAAAATCCATGGATAAGTCTAAAGTTATGAAATTTGGTGAGCTAGCAGTGGTCCATGTGTTCTACCACTGTAGCAAGTTTCATCATGATTGGTCTAAAAATGAGGGAGGGACAATCCCCTGAAGTTTCCCCAGTGGCAGTGCTGTTTCTTTCCTACTGTGCATGTGTGTCTGCCATTTACGAAGGAATTCCAAAATTTCAGCAATTTTGAACTTTTTTACAGAAAATTTCAGAAATAATTTCAAAATCAAATCGCCAGCGCCCCCTACAGCTGAAACGAGTTTTGAACCATTTTTTTTAATCAAACAGGCCTAATAAGCACTTGTAGTGGCAGGGATTCTAGGCTAAGAATTTTGAATATTTCCTTCTTGAGATGTTTTGGACATAAGCTACCAAAATTCCTGGGCACTGGTAATCCTAGTTAGGGTTTCTGGGAGCTGAAGTCAGCACTGAATCTTTCAGCCAAGATACGTTTTTAATTTGTGTATTGTGATTGATGTTATTGATTTTGTTTTTATTGTGTGTGTTTTAATATATATTTCGTGTATTACCCTTGTAAGCTGCCCCGAGTCTATTGGGGAGATGGCGGCGGGGTATAAGAATAAAATTATTATTATTATTATTAATGTTATTATGTCAAAAGCAGCTGGAAGGCCAAAGACTGAGAGCCACTATGGCTATGAGCCAGACAAAAACTTCATGTAAAACTGGATTACTTTCTTTACCAGCCCATGGGGTGGCAAAACTATTTTGAGCCTCATATTCCTGAACCTCGGCACCACTGCACTTCATTCACTGTTTCCAGAAGCATACATCAACCATTTGGGAAACACTAATCTCAGGCTGCCCCAAGCCTTTTTCCACCCTGACATTTCATTCCATCCAAGATGTCATTTTCCATAGTGCTGCACAAACAAGAGTGCTAGCAGGGGTGGCCAAGAAGTGATAGAAGTTGATTTTTTCCAGTATTAAGAGGGTACAGCTGGGAATCGGCAAACTGTAACCTGTCAAACAAAGCACTCAAGTTTTCAACAGATCAAGTCAAGACTTCAAGTCCTTTCCCTCAAATTGCTCATCTGGCAGCTATATTGCTTGTGACAAGTCCCGTCAGAGCAGCACATTGTCAGAGGTAGTGGCAAATATAACATTTCAAATGGGGGGCAATTGGCCTAATCATTGACATAAGTAGTGGAAAATATAACATTTCAAAAGCAAGGCAATTGGCCTAATCTAAGGGCAGGGTTATACTTCCTGAACTTCCTGAGGTGGCTCTCCAGGAGGATCTCTTCATGCCTTCTACTTTGCCAACTGTTTTGACTCTATCAACTCTCACAGTCACAGTGGTGGATGCAGGTAATCTTAGCCTCTAGAAAGAAAGGCCTTCCCTTCCCACAATCTCTTTGTTTTGCATAAAGAAAGCAAAGCATACTTATGCTAGGTTGTGGTAGGTTTTTGGTGCTATATGGCCATGCTTCTAGAACAGTGTTTCTCAACCTGGGAGTCGGGACCCCTGGGGGGGAGGTCATGAGGGGTCACCAAAGACCATCAGAAAAACCCCATATTGGTCATGGGGGTTTTGTGTGGGATGTTTGGCCCAATTCATTGGTGGAGTTCAGAATGCTCTTTGATTGTAGGTGAACTATAAATCCCAGCAACTACAACTCCCAAATATCAAGGTCTGTTTTCCCCAACATCCACTAGTGTTCACATTTGGGCATATTGAGTATCCGTTTGGTCCAGATCCATCATTGTTTGAGTCCACAGTTGTCTCTGGATTTCGGTGAACTACAACTCCAAAACTCAAGGTCAATGCTCACCAAAACCTTCCAGTATTTTCTGTTGGTCATGGGAGTTCTGTATGCCAAGTTTGGTTCAATTCCATTGTTAGTGGAGTTTAGAATGCTCTTTGATTGTAGATTAACTATTAATCCCAGCAACTCCCAAATGACAAAATCAATCCCCTCCCCCATCCCACCAGTATTCAAATTTGGGTGTATCGAATATTTGTACCAAATGTGGTCCAGTGAATGAAAATACAACCTGCATATCAGATATTTTCATTATGCTTCATAACAGTAGCAAAATTAGAGTTATGAAGTAGCAATGAAAATAATTTTATGGTGGGGGGGTCACCACAACATGAGGAACTGAATTAAGGGGTCACGACATTCGGAAGGTTGAGAAACACTGTTCTAGAACATGGCCATATAGCCCGAGAAACCTACAACAACCCAGTGATTCTGGCCATGAAAGCCTTCGACGATGCATGCTTACTGATTGGCCAGAAAAAGGAAGGCCTAGAGCAGAGCTTTCCAAACATTACATGCTGATGACATCATTTTGCGACACAGTAATTCAGTTTTGCAGGAATTCAGGAATAACAAAATCTAAGGGGACACAAGGTATCTCATGCAAATGTTTCATTTATAATTTTTGAAATGTATGATTGGTGAGATAATGACATACTTTTTCCAAAAAGCTTTTGTCATTTCTTGTTGTACTCACGCGACACACCTGCACACTGCAGCCAACACACGAACAGGTCACAAAACACAATTTGGAAGTCTCTGGCTTAGAGACATGTAAAAATAGCTACTGAATTTGGACCTAGGACAACATGGGAGAAAGAAAATAGTGACCAGACGTCAAAGAGAAAGCTCTGTGGATGTTTGCCAGGAACAGCTACTTTTGCTTTGCATGCTGTGTTCCTGGCAAACATCCACAGAGCTTTCTCTTTGACGTCTGGTCACTATTTTCTTTCTCCCATGTTGTCCTAGGTCCAAATTCAGTCTTGTTCTAATTAAAATCAAGCACCCAAAGGAAAATACAGAGGTCTACCTGTGAAGTAGCCCCTGGGGAGACTTGTGATAAGTATCACAGGCCATTGTGGATCTTCCCTACTGACACTTTTCCTCTTGGACAAAAGGATATGTTGTTCACCCTCGGGGTATAGTAAGTGGAATAAGTTGGTCACTAGGATTGCAAAGGAAGCTCTGCAAGTTTTGCCCTCTGCGAATCCCAGACTTGGTACTTCCACATTTCAGACCCACACACTGTTCTCTGGCAGAATTCACACATCTCTCCCCCAAAAAGGTTTGGCTTCAAGCAGTAGAGTAATCAGATTTTATCAGCCATAATGTGAATGACAGGGGTTGTAGGCTAACAAAGGAGGAAGACAACCAAGAGAATATCTGAGAGAAATATATTACAAAATAGGCTCTACACGTGTAGTAATTTTTTAAAAAAGAAAACTATCTCAGCACATATATAAAGCATATTCTCCTCCAACACACATCCGTACTTTTCAAACCATTATTATGAATTCTATTCTGCACCAAATTTTGACCTCCTCTTTGTGTTGGCTTGGTGCTGTCTCCCCAGCCCTCGCTGGGGCTCTGGAAATTCTAAATCAACAATATCTAAAAGCTAAAGCTGGGAATCACTGAATTAGAATATCAAGTGATCTGCTTCAAGGTTGTTTGGAATGGTATCCTTGTCTGTTGTTGCTTAGGATGATTTTCTAGAGCTTCAGTTGGGTAATAACTTACTGAGAACCAACCAGTGAAGTCTAGTACCACCAATGTCAATGGAATCATGAATAAACTTCAGGTTTTAATCTCAACTTTAAAGGAACTATCTAAACTGTGGAATTCTATCTACAGCAGTAGTTCCCAACTTGTGGTCTGTGGACCAGCAGTGGTCTGCAAGAACTGAAATATGGTCAGCAGCCTCACTGTAACTACACCGTTGCAATGAGAGTGGCTGGTCTTGTGAAACCGTCTTATAGTGCCGAGGCTTATTAAATATGGTTTTCTGTGGTTGAGCAGATGGCGACTTCTGGATGGCATATATTCTGTATCAGAAACTAGAGGTGAGGTGGTCTATCCAATGCAATTTTCTGAATCAGCACCCCAAACAACCAAACCAAATCTGAAGTTGACCAAAAGCTTATTCGTAACCCTTTTGGTAGTATGTTGGAGAGTGGTCCCTGGTCAAAGTGGTCCCTGGTTTTAAAAAAAAGGCTGAAAACCACGCATTTACAGAATTGGTTCAGCACATTGGCTGGCTCATTTAAATTTTAGACTAAAATCTAGTGCAGTTTTGTTACCCCATTGAAATCAGAGTCAGTTGCCACTGGGATCAAATATTTATGAGTAGTACATGAACTTTCAAGTTCTCCACAGGTATTCCCCAGATTGATACAAAAATAGGGATGATTGTTTTCTTTCCTCATCCCCTCATTTTTATACCTTGTTGTCTGAGAAAGGGTTCTGGAAAATCTGAAGTCCATACAGATTCGTAGCATTTTGATTGATCCTCAATAGAGACCTACTCTGAATGAGACTTGCAACTTATGGGCTGCATGCCTATGTCTCTTCTTTTGTTTTCTTGGGTTTGTTTCATGGGTGGAATTTGTTGAATTTTTCATATTGGTTTTACATATTCCTCCTAACTGCATTCTATTTCCAAAAGTGGGGGGAAAGAAGTATTTTCTTTGGTTTGCTTCTTACGGAGCATCCTTCCCCTTCCTATATGCCCCCCAGCTAAGACAACCTTCATTTCTATAATGACAGCTGAAGAGTCCTGTAGGGTTTGGTTTATTTAAATGTCGTGTGCTCAAAGAATGAGTCCACCTTTTATTGACTTTCAGGCCCAGAGGGATCTTCAAACAGGCTGCTGTGAAGGGAGGGAGCACACAAGGTGAACAACCAGGTCTGACAGGGCTCAGATGTTGCAGCAGTGAACATGAAGATCAAGGACACCGGATGAAGTGAAAAACAAAAGGGTTAGAGACACTGAGCGAGCCAAACCATGAGATTCATAGACTTCTGAAGACCTCCATATAGGCCCTTGCTCAGAGTTTACATTGAGATAGTCCAAGGTTTGGGTGCCAGCTTCTCCCACTCAGCAGCCAGTAAGCTTGGGAGTTTTCCTGGATTCATTGCTGAGACTGGAATCCCAGGTTTTGATGGTGGCCAAGGGAGCTTTTGCAGAATTAAAATTTGTGCACCAGTTGGTCCAGAACTTTCGGAAATCAGACTTGGCCATAGTGGTCCACGCTCTTGTTACATCCCATATTAACCACTGCAATGCACTCTACGTGGGGTTGCCTTTGAAGACTTGGAAGCTCCAAGTGGTCCAATTGGTGGCAGCCAGATTTCTCACCGGAGAAGTGTACAGGGAGAATACGACCTACCTGTTGTGTCAACTCCACTGACTGCCAGTCTGCTACTAAGCACAATTCAAAGCGCTGGCTTTAGCCTATAAAGCCCAGCTTACCTGTCCAAACGCATCTCCCCCTATGAATCATTTCAGAGTTTAAAATCTTCTGGGTAGGCCGTGCTCTCAGTCCCACCTCCTTCGCAGGTGTGGTTGGTGGAGCCAAAAGACAGGGCCTTCTCAGTAGTGGCCCCTCGGCTATGAACCCAGTAAAATCAAGTCAGCTCCCTCCCTCTTGGCATTCAGAAAGAAAGTGAAGACATGGCTTTGGGACCAAGCCTTTGGTCAGTAAATTAGTGCATTGCTAGAAATGGATATGTGCAAGTGACAACTGGAATGGCTCTGGATTATGATTTTAGACTGTGTGGTTTTTAAATGTTGATGCTAAAATTATCTATGATTTTAATAAAACTGTTTATTTTTAATTTGATTGTTTTATATGGCATTGAATTGTTGCCTATCTGTAAGGCCACTTGGAGTCCCCTTCGGGGTGAAAAGGGTGGGATACAAATATGGTAAGTAGATAAGTGCAGACAAGTGGTTGAATCCAATCTTTCTGTGACACCAATCTGGACCATTAAGTGGTCACATTCCCTCCCCCATAGAACTATGAATCTGTTGGTGTTTTCCTAGGTTCTGTAAGGATTCCCTTCTCCACTTCCAAAAAGGTTGAAACCACTCTCTTATTCATCTCCCTTGAATCAGTGAGAAACTTGGGCAGTATTATTTATTTATTTATTTTTCGATATTTATAGCCCGCCTTTCTCAGCCATACGGTGATTCAAGGAGGGTTACAGGCTGGCACAATTCAATGTCATACATTCACAAAAGAGCAATTAGAGCAATTAAAACAATCAACATAACAATCTAAAAACATACATAAAAGCCACTAAAACATGTAATCTTTGGTGTCATCCTGTTAAAATCGATTCCCAGTAACATCATCTCTAGCCAATCCAAGTTCATCATTCATAGTTTCATGTTATCTATTCTGCTGTATTCTCAAAAGCTTGCTCAAAGAGCCAAGTATCACCTTCTTTTGGAAAGTCATGAGGGAGGGGGCCGATCTAATATCCCTGGGGAGGGAGTTCCATAGGCAGGAGGCTACCACTGAGAAGGAGGCCCTGTCCCTGGTCCCTGCCAATCGCGCTTGCGATGCGGGCAGAATCGAGAGCAGGGCCTCCCCATACAATCTTAAACTCCGATCAGTAAGCAGGACAAGAAACAAACAGGGATTATGTGCAATTGTTATTTGATACTGGAACGGCCTGAGCCATGCTTTTGGAACATGTGATTTTAATGTTTATATGAATATGTTTTTAATCACTTGTTTTAATGTTTTAATGTAGTTACGTTTTATGATGTAATTGATAGTTTTATGTTACTGTTGTTTTATGTTAGGTTTTCATGTTTTGTAAGGCATTGAATTTTGGCGTGAATACTTTGGAAACTGCTTTGAGTCCCCCCCCCCCCCTGGGGGTGAGAAAAAGGGTATATAAATGCAGTAAATAATTTTTCCCGTGTCAGGAGCGACACAGTGTGAGAGAATTGGCCATCTGAAAGGACATTGCCCAGGGGACGCCCGGATGTTTTGATGTTTTACCATCCTTGTGGGAGGCTTCTCTCATGTCCCCATATGGTAAGCTGGAGCTGACAGAGGGAGCTCATCTGCACTCTCCTCGGATTTGAACCTTTAACCAGTCGGTCTTCAGTCCTGCCAGCACAAGGGTTTAACCCACTGAACCATCGGGGGCTCCTCAAGTAAATAAATAATAAATAAACACTTTTTATATTCCATTGTTTCAAGGGCTATACTCCTTTTGAGAGTAATGACGACATTCTGGCTAAAGGGTTAAAACAGATTCATGGTTTTGATCCCAGCCTTTTCCTTTAGCTCACGGAACCCTCAGAAAATAGTTTGCAAAAACTAATCTGAAATTGAATTCAGGCCTAAAACTGAAAAAGGTCCCCTGGACTGAGAGCAGGCAATACTGAGCTAACTGGGTTAATCATTTGACTTGCTGTAAGGCACACGAATTGCACACATTAGGGAAAAATTGTTTTGTTTTTTTAAAGAAGTGTGTGTGTGTCATTTCGGGTTTAATGAAGTGTACACAGAATAGCACATTAGCCATTGTTAAAAAACGTGGACACTGCAATCAAAATGGGATAGAAGGAAATGTGCTTGGAAATGGGTGAAGCAAAACAGTCAGGTTCATTTATCCCTAAAACATGTGTTAAAATACCAAAACGAACACAACAAATCTCCCCATGTTGTGTTTTTCCCACATTGACTTAACATTCAAGCAAACACGTCTGTTCAAGGAAATGTATGCCCATAAAGCTGTGACCATCTCCTTCTCCATTCATTTTTAAAACTAATGCATTTCCCTTGAGCGGGATACAGGGCCAAAAGGATTCCTGCACACGACAGGAGCTCTCTTGCATTTTTTCTAGAGACTCATACATATGCTTGCTTGCTTTATTAGTGCATTTTCTGCATTGAGGACAAGATGGGGCATCTAACTGAAAACACAGCAGATTAATTCAGCCTTTATGCTACCGTATAGAGCTCTGATTATGCGGGTAGCTAGGGGCTACTTAAACAATATTTCCCACAGGAAAATCTCAATCTGGTTAATTTTAGATGCACAAGGGAAACAGCTGCATCTGTGTCATGAATAATGTACAGCCAGTCCCCAAGTTACAAACAAGATAGGTTCTGTAGGTTTGTTCTTAAGTTGAATATGTATGTAAGTCGAAACAGGTACATTTTAAAGTGTAACACACACACACACACACACACACACACACTACAAGTGAAAATATGTGTGCGTATCTGTGACCAGGGTGCCCACTTCCTCCAATGACATTACAGGTTATAGCGTGTGCCGTGAGCAAGAGCCCTGACAATGTCCTCCACAAACACAATACTGCCCACCACCAAGTACATGCTTTCATTCAGGGACAATTTCTACCTAAGTTTTATGCTTTTCCTCCCGCACAGACATCTCACTGTTTCTTCCTCTCTCCATTGGTGTGGAATTTGCATAATCCCACCCACTGCCTTTTTCATAACCCTTTCCTACTCCGGGGATGATGGTCTTCCTACTCTTCTCTATGGGACTCAGCAAACAGAGGGGAATAGATCAGCAACTGAAAATACCAGAGGGGGTTGGGGGACTGATTCAACAGTGGAAGTTGTAGTTCACCCTGCACAGACAATGGACCTGGACCACATTTGGCACACAGAACCCCCACGACCAAGAAAAATACTGGAGAGGCTTGGAGGAATTGACCTTGATGTATAGAAGTTGTGGGTACTGGGATGTATAGTTCACCTGCAATCAAAGAGCACTCTGAATCCCACCAACGATGGACCTGGAACTAACTCGGCACACAGATACCCCATGACCAACAAAAATACTGTAGGCCTTTTGGGGGGATATATAGGAGTTGTAGTTCACCAAAATCCAGAGGGTACTGTGAACCAAATCTGGAGCATGCCTTAATTACCTCCAGATTGGATTACTGAAACACATTCTATGTGGGGCTGCCTTTGAAGATGGCTTGGAAATTGCAGGTGGTGCAAAGGTTGGCAGCCAAATTACTAACTAGAGCGTGTTACAGGGAGTGGTCAACCCCCTTGTTTAAAGAGCTCCACTGGCTGCAGATAAGCTTCTGGTCCCAATTCAAGGTGCAGGTTATCACCTACAAAGCCCTAAATGGTTCGGGACCTGCCTATCTTCGCAATCGCGAACCAGTGCACAAGCTTTAAGATCTTTCGGGGAGGCCCTTCTCTTGCTTCCACGTCCGTCTCAAGTGTAGCTGGTGGGGATGAAGGAGAGGGCCTCCTCAGTGGTGGCTCCCCGATTCTGAAACTCTCTCCCTACTGAGATTAGACGGGCACCTACCCTGTCCACCTTTTGCAAGGATCTAAAAACGTGGATGTTCCACTGTGCCTATAACAAAACAGACTGGCTCCTAACTGTGACTTACCAACAGCTCCTGCACTTTAGTACTGCCCTATAGTCCTGGCATTCTTATGCCAAATGACATTACCCTATCGGATTTTGCACTTTCCCATAGCACTATACAGAAACTAATGCACAAACTCTTAGCCCTATGAGCTTATTGTTTTTACTGTTCAGCCTAGGGATGGCTTTTATGATGTTTTGTTGTGCTATTGTGATGTGTTTACTTTATTTCTGAGATTTTGATTTCATTTGATTTTTTACTGCACTGTGTTTTAATATGTGTTTCTTTCAGGCTTGACCCTTTGTAAGCCGCCCCAAGTCCCTTCAGGGAGATGGAGGCGGGGTATAAAAATAAAGTAGTAGTAGTAGTAGTAGTTGTTGTTATTATTATTATTATTATTATTATTATTACAATCCCCTTGTTGCAACAGCTCCATTGGTTGCCAGTTTGTTCCCAGGCACAACTGAAGTGTTGGTTTTGACTTATAAACACTGGGGCCAATTTTCCTGTTCTTCTTTCTTCTCTTTTATTTTTCTTTTTTCCTTTTTTGCAATTGAAACCTTTTTAGCTAAAACTCTTATTTTTTTCTGTAGAAAACAGTGTGATCTTCTGCCGTGGACAGTTTTTTATACATTTCTACTAAACTGGGAATTTGTCTCTCCCCTGGTGGTGATATACTGCAGGCATAACTACAAGAGCGCTCAAACTGCAAGGGAACCCCAACCCCCCACAACATTAGTTATGATGAACGGTATGAGTCTATGTTTATGAAACATTTTAATGAACACCAGGAAGCCACATAATATGATTATTGGTGCCATTTATGCTGGATGAATTGCCAAGCCCACAAACTGGTGCCCCGTTTGGAGGATTACGGTGCTCCAGAGATCTCTGTTGCAATGGAACTGCAGCTGCAACAGGTTAAAGAACAGGACCATAACTCACACTGCTTCTCCCACTCTATGCTAGATGTTAAATAATTTAACAGCAAGATTTTGAAATGAGAAATACACACTGCTAACCGCACAAGCAATAAAAATAAACGATGGCGAGGGTAAATCAAGACTATGTCAACCAAGCTATACATTTTCTTTGGCCTGGCATTCCCTGCTGCCTGTTATAGTTGAATTCGCCAAGATTTGCAAAATGAACCTTGCTAAGGCTCTGCAGATAACCATTTAGACTTGTGGTCCAAGATTTTATTTCCATATCAAATTCTCTACCTCATATGCATATACTTATTCTTATTCTCCATTACAGTGTCACTGTGCATCATGAATTGCAAGATCGACATGCAGCACCCCACCTTCCAGTTGGAAAGGAAGGAATATAAGAGAATTTGCTTTTCCAAATGAACCTTTATTGAGAAATGTGGTTTTCAAGTTTATTCTTCAGTCCTGAAGACCAGCTTTCTCCCATGGCTCTTGCCTTACTCTAGACTAGAGTTTCTCAACCTGGGGGTCAGGACCTGGGGGGGGGGTCGTAAGGGGTGTCAGAGGGGTAATCAAAGACCATCAGAAAACACAGTATTTTCTGTTGGTCATTGGGTTCTGTGTGGGACGTTTGGCCCAATTCGATCATTGGTGGAGTTCAGAATGCTCATTGATTGTAGGTAGACTATATATCCCCACAAGAAACAATGGGATACAAACTGGTACTTACAGAACAACAAAACACTATTGGGATGTATAGTTATTAGAAACATCTATAATATTATATCACACACACGTATGTCATTTAGTAGCGAAATCGCTATATTTTTAGGGGCAATCAGACATATTTTGTTCATTGTTTTAACTGTGTTATTAATTACTGTACTGCTGTTGTTTTTAATTGTTTTTAACTGCTTATTGCCTGTATTTTACTGTGCCCTTCAGCTCCTGTATAATCAGGGACAACAATAAATAAATAAATAAATAAATATAATAACAACAATATAAACAATTAAGCCTTAAAGTTCAATACTCTTATTATATAGTAGATCAATAAGTGTATTGAACTTTAAGGCTTAATTGTTTATATTGCTGTTATTATGTCTGATTGCCCCTAAAAATATAGCGATTTCACTACTAAATGACATATGTGTGTGTGATATAATATTATAGATATTTCTAATAACTATACATCCCAATAGTGTTTTGTTGGACTATATATCCCAGCAGCTACAACTCCCAAATGTCAAGGTCTATTTTTCCCAAACTCCACTAGTGTTCACATTTGGACACATTGAGTATTCGTGTCAAGTTTGGTCCAGATCAATCATTGTTTGAGTCCACAGTGCTCTCTGGATGTAGGTCAACTACAGCTCCAAAACTCAAGGTCAATTTCCACCAAACCCTTCCAGTATTTTCAATTGGTCATGGGAGTTCTGTGTGGCAATTTACTTCAATTCCATGACTGGTGGAGTTCAAAATGCTCTTTGATGGGAATGAACTATAAATCCCAGCAACTACAACTTCCAAATGATAAAATCAGCCCCATCCCATCAGCATTCAAATGTGGACGTATTGGGTATTTGTGCCAAATTTGGTCCAGTGAATGAAAATACATTCTGCTTATCAGATATTTACATTACAGTTCAGAACAGTAGCAAAACTACAGTTATGAAGTATCAATGAACATAATTTTATGGTTGGGGGTCACCACAACATTGAGGAACTGTATTAAGGGGTTGTGGCATTTGGAAGGTTGAGAAACACTGCTCTAGACCAATGGTTTCCAACCCCTCTTTGGCCATGCCCCACCTAAGCATCTCTAAAATGCCGATGCCCCCCACCCTCCCCGTGACATATCATGCTTAATATTCAAGAAGACAGCTCCTATTCATGTGGAGGAACCTTTTTTTGTTTGTTAGCAATCTGATGACATGTTTGGTATTCTTTTGTCACAGAGACACAGGCAGTGAGGCCAAGTCCAAAACTTCTGCTTGTAGGTTCTGGGTGTGCTAATCAGGTGTCAAGTTTTGGAAAGTGGAAATCTCCATAACCTTTTGGAGATTTAATGATCTTTGGAAAGGTATGACCTCGTTAGAAGTCTTAAACTTTTAAAAATTGATGCCATAACCTCTTGGTAAAAATCATGACCTGTTAAAGAGTAATAACTTTTTAGGAAAATGGTATTAATGCAAGGCAATCGGGTTTCTCAGCTGTTAAACTAATATCCTAAATATGTCTCTGAACTGTTAGGAACAAAGATATGCCATGGTGCAAAAAGCATTAAAATCTCGCTCTCCAGCGAAATAAGATCAACTTCTTCCCTCCTTTCCTTTAGAAAAAAGCGAAAGACGTGGCATTGGGACCAGGCATTTGGTTAAATATTGGGCAGCAGACAGACGAATGATGACAATGCTGTGAAAACAGACTGTGGACTGGCTCTGAACAAACTGACGATTATGGAACTCGGACTGCAGGTATTTTAATTATTGTTATTTAACTGGTTTTAAGATAATGTATTTTTGATATATTGTTGTTGATGATTTTATCCAATGTATGTGTGGCAACAAATTGTTGCCTTTTTGTTAGCCGTCCTGAGTCCCCCTTCGGGGGTAGAGAAGGGTGGGTTATAAGTAATTGAAATAAATAAATAAATAATAAATGTATACACCAGAGTTTCGGAAGTGTTCTTTGAGTTGCCCCAAAAAATCTACTCTCCCTTAAAATATATTTGCCTTTAAATCATGCTCTCAAGAGACAAAAATAAGTAGACTTCTTTAAAAGTAACACAGTTGGTTTACTCACAAACTTTATGTATTCAGCATAAAGGTACTTTGCTTCTCAATCCAGTTACAGATAGGACTTGAAGTAGTTTCTCTGTGTAGATAACACAGGGCATCTTTCTTAGAATCAACAGTTCATAATCTAAAGTACTGATTCTCAAAGTGGGCGGTACCACCCCCTGGTGGGCGGTGAGGTGATCCAAGGTGGCGGTGGGAGGCTCAGGGGAATTTGGGGGGCGGTGAACCCCTTTAAGGGGGAGGTGAACTATTGGCCATTTAGGAGGGGTCACGTGGCCTTCTTCTCTGGCCCCGCCCCCTTCGCTTTGACCTGCATATTCGATATTTTGATTAGAATTCATAAGAGTAGCAAAATTATTTATGAAGTAGCAACGAAAATATGGTTGGGGGTCACCACAACATGAGGAACCTTATTTAGGGGTCATGGAATTAGAAAGGTTAAGAACCACTGCATTAATACATATATCTTTCTATTTAATTGCTATTAAAAATATAATTTCTAGGGGGGCGGTGAGTAAATTTTTTCCTGGAAAGAGGGCGTTAGGCCAAAAAAGTTTGGGAACCACTGATCTAAAGCATCTCTCTGTTCTGAGAGTCTAATAGAGTCTCTGTAGTATCTTTCAACTAACTTCTAAAAGCATACATCTGTTGCTGCTGAATCTCTAAGCATATATCTATTTCTACTGAGTTTCTAATAGAGTCTCTGTGTACTCTGAAAGTCTAAAGAAGTCTCGAATTATACTGTTCCTACTGTTCCTGCTGGTGGCTGAAAGTAAAACAGTTCCTAAAATGGAGTCAGAGTCCTGAACAGTCCCAGTTCTGATCACATGGTATGCAGCCCCTACCACAACATAGAGCTAAGGAAAACTGCAAACCAATACACACATATACAATGCAGTAAGCAATCTGAATTATATACATAACAAATGACTAGTGGAGGCTTGAGAAGGTTGCTATTTCCAACTTCAAGGCATGTGCTTTCTATGCTCATTATCTATTCAAAAGGTTATTTTCCCTCAAAAATAACACAAGTATTTGAAGTAGCTGGCAAGACATCAAGAAAAATTTACAGGAATGGAAAATGTGCAATTTCTATGCTGGAACCTGACAAATCCAGTTTTTCCCATGATAAAGTTAAGAAATGAAAGAGAACAACATCCGCTTCCTTCCAATTTTGTCCAATCAATGCCAATCTCCAGTCTTTAAAACACAATAGCTAAGAAGCCATCACAAACACCTCTGTAACAAGAGCAATTGACAGAAGAGGCTGTAATACAGAGCTTTCCAAACCTTTTTTGTTACTGACATACTTTTTGAGTTATGCATCATTTTGCGAAATGAGTTTCACCCTGGACCGAAGACGTGTCTCTCCTCTGAGGTGACAGCTCACCCTACTCTGTATCTCCCAACATCCTAACCCCTTCACTACACAACCTGGGGATGATGGGAGTTGCAACCCAAAAAACCACAATGGGGTTACACTCCCCCTGAAGGTGCAGGTTCGCAGCTTGGGAGTGATCATCACTGAGCCTGAAACCTCAGGTTTCGACAGTGGCCAGGGGAGTGTGCAGCAGAGACAGCACAAAAGAGTTCATCCGCTATCTTAAGATAACTCAGGACGGGAGGAGGTCACTTTATACCGGCGGCACTTAAACTTTTTGAAGCAAAATCAGTCGCACAAATGCTGTATGGAGCCCAGCTTGGACCCTTCTCAAATTATGCCCCACTAGAACGTGTCCAATCGAAATTCCTAAGAGCGGCTTTACAGGCGCCCAGATGTGTCCCTAATGCTACCCTGCGATTGGAGACAGGCTTTGTGAAAGTGGAAGCGAGAATATGGACAGCTCTTACTGGCTACACCTATGCTTCTCCCCATGTGGTCTTGCCCCCCTCATCATGAGAGACGACTTCCAGTCCACATGGATTAAAACAGTTGCAGCAAAGATCGCAACGCTAGGTTTCTCCCAAGGACAATTGCTAAGCATGAGATGGGACCAAGCCAAGGATTTCATTAAGCAACGGATCCTGGACATAGAGCACCAATCCGACCTAGCCTGTTCCCCAGCCTTCATTGTTAGGGAAGCCACTAGATACCTCACTGTCCCCATGGCATACCTAACAGACCTGGAGGTGCCCAAACACCAAAGGGCTTTTACCCTGGCAAGATGCCATGCCCTCCCATCGGCTGTATTGGAGGGGAGGTATCAGAAGACCCCCTTCAAGCAGAGAGACTATGCCCCTGTGAGTCCGGTCATTTCTAATCTAATTTTAAATAACTATTTACTGGGGAGTTGTCCTTCTCCTCTTAGGGTGCTTGTGCCCGCTTTGTGCTGGTCAGTGACTGTAGTAAAGTTTTGTTGTTGTTGACAGTGGCCAGGGGAGATTTTGCACAATTAAAACTTGTGTGCCAGCTGTGCCCGTACCTTGGGAAGTCTGACTTGCCATGGTTCCGGTCCAGGCTACGTGTCCGAACGTATCGACCCCTAAAAACTAGCACGTGGATTAAGATTTTCTGGGGAAGCCCTGCTCTCGGTCCCACCGGCCTTGCAAACATGGCTAGCGGGGATGAGAGATAGGGCCTTCTCAGTGGTGCCCCCTCAGTTGTAGAAATCCCTCCTAGCTACATCAGAGCAGCTCCCTCCTTATTAGCCTTTAGGAAAACACTCAAAGCCAGGGAATGCAGTATTTTGAATGAATAGGCCTGGCTCCTCCCCTCCCCCAGCTTCGGCACTCCCAGCAGCTGCTCCCAGCAGGCCACCATCCCCCAGCCATTCTTTACTGTGTTAGAGTGTCATTTTGGTTGGTGGTGTGCCCCCAGATTTTTTTAATGTTAAAAGTGTGCCGCGGCTCAAAAAAGGTTGTAAACCACTGGTTTAGGTTATTGTTGTTGAGGAACGACGTGTGTGCCACTGTAAGCCGCCTTGAGTCCCCCTGTTGGGGTAGAGAAGGGCGGGGTACAAGTATGGCAAATAAAATAAATAAATAAACAAAAAGGATGATCTGTTGGACCACTTAGGAGCACACCCTCAACTTCCATTCACTCAGATCTAGGGCTAATGGAAGTTCAGCACCAAACAGATCTGGGGCTGATAGAAATTGCTCGCTGCCAGATCTGGTTGCAATGGGTGGGATAGCCAGCCAGATCTGGAGTTGATGAGTGTTACAGTCTGGCCAAGTCTTAGCTGATGGGAGTTGCGCCCCATTAGCTATACCATTTTATAAATGGTCCCATTATACAGTTATGCATTTTCTAATGGGACATTCATAAAATCAAAAACCAAACAATGACTACTTCTAATAAATAGCATGAGAAATTATGTAATCTAGACAACACCCAGTTGCTAGCTTCTTTAGAACCTTTTCTTCACTTCATATAATTCACCCTCATGGTTCTTATAGCAATGTGAGTAACTCCCAGCTTTGGAGCCTCAGCAGCATGAGAAATTGAAAATGTTGCTTTAAATCCAGGACATTGTCCCAAATTGATAGCAAGCAGAGCTTTTGAAACTTGAAATGCTACTTGACAGATGGGCTTAATTAACTATTCCAAAACAAAGTCATAATATTTGTGGTTAATATTCATTCAAAAAACACCCTGCTGCCTGTGATAATATTTGTATGTTAATCCTGTTACGATAAGGGTTTTGGTCCCAGAACCTCGCCAAATAGAAAGAGTGATACATTTCAAAATTCGGATAAAAGTAATGCTTACCCTTCCTGCCTGTTTGTCACTGGTGCGAGTGTCTCCTTAATCCATGAAATTACACCTGTCACAGCGAGTTAGCTTTATTAACACTGCCTCCCAATCCACCGAAAAATATCAGAACACTCAAAAGCGTGGAATTGCTAGTTAATTAACGTTTCCACCTTTGCATTCATGCGATCAGATTTCTGACTCTTTTTTTTTTTTTTAGGAAAAAAGAGTAATTAAACAATATGCAAATAGGGGAGAGGGACAGTATGAAAATAATATATAAACAGACTCCAGGAGGAAACTAATGAGGAAACTATTCTCAAGAGTTCAACTGTAATTGTTTATTGACATCAAACCAGAAAAACATAAAATTATTTTCCAATGAAAAATAGTAGGTGCTAGTTTCTTAGCTAGTTTTGGCCATGTATACCATAAATCACAGAATCTGAGAAGTGGGACTAGGACCTTGGGGATGATCTAGCTCAGTGTTTCTCAATCTTCCTAATGCCGTGACCCCCAACCATAAAATTATGTTCATTGATACTTCATAAATGTAGTTTTGCTACTGTTCTGAACTGTAATGTAAATATCTGATATGCAGGTTGTATTTTCATTCACTGGCCCAAATTTGGCCCAAATAGCCAATACGCCCAAATATGAATGCTGATGGAGAGGATTGCATTTGTCATTTGGGAGTTGTAGTTGCTGGGATTTATAGTTCACCTACAATCAAAGAGCATTCTGAACTCCACCAATGATGGAATTAAACCAAAATTGGCACACAGAACTCCAATGACCAATAGAAAACATTGGAAGGGTTTGATGGGCATTGACCTTGAGTTTTGGAGCTGTAGTTCACTTACATCCAGAGAGCATGGTGGACTCTAACAGTGATAGATCTGGACCAAACTTGACACAAATACCCAATATGCCCAAAAATATGAACACTGGAGGAGTTTAGGGAAAATAGATCTTGATATTTGGGAGTTGTAGTTGCTGGGATTTATAGTTGACCTACAGTCAAAGAGCATCCTGAACCCTACCAACAATAGAATTGGGCCAAACTTCCCACACAGAACCCCCATGCCTTGAAGAGACTCGCTGGCATGAACCTCCCCCCAGCCTTGCACGCTCTTTGTTGCCCACACATGCGAACCACGCTTCCATGCTGCTCTCCCCTCTCCACTTGGAGTCTCAGAAACAGCCCTCTCCTTGGCTGAGAGGTGGCTGAGGGGCTGGCCAATCAAGGTGAAGAAGAGCTTTTGGTGGGAAGATTCGCCATCTGTTTCCAAAAAGGAAAAGAAGGACATGCTGAGAGAGCTTCAGCTTTCTCTGCCAAAGGGGTTCCTAAGTTCATCAGAAATATATGTTTTCTGATTGTCTTTGGTGACCCCTTTGAACCCCTCTTGTGACCCCCATCAGGGGTCCCGACCCCCAGGTTGTGAAACACTGATCTAGCTGCTTAATGCTGGGTGGCACTGGAGGCCATCCAGTGCCACCACCACCTGAGGTAGTCTGCTCTATCATCTAATTACACTGACATTAAAGAATTTGATCTTGATGCTCAGCCAAAATTTCCACCCACTCATTCTAGACCTGCTCCCAGAGCAAGTGGAAGCAAGCCACCTCTGTCATCTCTGGAACAGACCTTCAAATACGCAAAAACTGCGATCACATCTTCCCTTCACCCTCTCTTTCATCTATTTTCTTCTCATTCTCTTGTCCACACTGGACACCTCCACCATGGAGAAGAGATGGTTAAAAGGAGACATGAGCGCGATATTAAAGCATGTGAAAGGATGCCATATTAAAAATGCGGACAGTTTGTTCTCTGCTGCTCCAGAGACTAGGACAGGGAGCAATAGGTTCAAACTGTGGAGAAAGTGATTCCACCTAAAAGTTAGGAAGAACTTCCTGATGCTAAGAGTTGATCAACAGCGGGCTATGTGGCCTCGGAAAATAGTTAATCTGAAATTTTGGCTGAGTATGAAGATAGGATTCTTAAATATAAGCATAATTAGATGAAAGAACAGACCACCTCAGATGGTGGTGGCAGTGACACTGAATGGCCACCTGTCAGGAATGCTGTTGTATCTCCTTAACCTTCTCTTCTCCAAGCTAAATACACCCAGCTCCCTGAGCTACTCCTCATAGGGCTTGGCTTCCAGACCTTTGACCATTTTGGTCATCCTCCTCTGGATACATTCCAGCTTGTCAATATCTTTCTTGAATGGTGGTGCCCCGAACTGACATAGTATTATTCCAGGTGAGGTTGGAATAAAGCAGACTGGAGAGAGTACTATGACTTTCCTCAGCCATGACACTGTAACCTCTTGATGAAGCTTAGAATCCCATCACTTTTTCCAGTTGTCACATCACACTGTTGACTCATGTTCAGCTCGTGCGCCAGTCCTAGATCCCCTTTTTTCCTGCCTAAGTGTAGCACCTTGCAGTTCTCCTTGTTCAAATTATTTTGTTAGCTTTGATCCAGCTCTGTAATCTGTTAAGAAGGAGTTGCTCTTAGGGGAATGCTAGTGTGCACATCTACAACTAGTCATTCTTTTCTCCCCAAATAGGACTATACACTCCAACTGTCCTGCAAAAAAGTGGGTGCTAAAAACAGTATCATATGAAAGGTGACTGGCACAACTTGGGGATCACAACCAGACACAGTGAAAACATCTGCCCTTGTGCTTTGCTACTCTGCTGCCGAATACGCATGCCCAGTGTGGAACACATCTCACCACACTAAAACAGTGGATGTGGCTCTTAATGAGACATGTCACATTATCACAGAATGTCTATGCCCTACACCAGGGCTGTCCAACTGGTGGCCCTGGGGCCGGACCCGGCCCCCCAGCCTGTTGGGCACGGCCCCAGCTATGCCCCCAGCCGCCATTTTTAAATTTTAAAAAAATCTATTTTTTTAAAAAATGGCAGCCGGGGGGGAGGGGGAGACGGGGCAGGGAGGAGGAAGAGAGCTAGCTCCTCCTCCCTGCACCACCCCCTTCGTCCCTCTCTCCGTGCCGCCCGATTGCATCGGGCGCCGGTGAGAGAGGACAAGGGGTGGTACAAGAAGGAGGAAGAGGGCTAGCTCCTCCTCCCTGCACCCCCCTCTTCTTCCCTCTCTCGCCGGCGCCGATGCCTTGCAGGGAGGGGGGTCCCCGCGGCACCCCTCCCTTGCAAAAGCATCGCAGCAGCGGCTGAAGCCAGTGCCGGCTTCTGCGGCTGCCGGGATGCATTGCAAGGGAGGGGGGTCCCCTGGCGGCACCCCCTCCCTTGCAAAGCATTGCAGCAGCAGCTGAAGCCAGCGACGGTTTCTGCGGCTGCCGGGATGCTTTGCAAGGGAGGGGGGTCCCCCGGCGGCCCCCCCTCCCTTGCAAAGCATCGCAGCAGCAGCTGAAGCCAGCGCCGGTTTCTGCGGCTGCCGGGATGCTTTGCAAGGGAGGGGGGTCCCCGGCGGCACCCCCCTCCCTTGCAAAGCATCGCAGCAGCGGCTGAAGCCAGCGCCGGCTTCTGCGGCTGCCGGGATGCTTTGCAAGGGAGGGGGGTCCCCGGCGGCGCCTCTCTCCCTTCAAGGCATCCCGGCAGCAGCTGAAGCCGGTGAAACCGCCAGCTTCATCTGTGGCTAGGATGCCTTGGAAGGGAGGGGGTGCCGCGTGGCTCCTCCCTCTCTCCCAAAGCTTCCCGACAGCCGGGGCCGGGGGTGTGGCCAGGGGCAAGGCCGGGGGCGTGACCATGGGCGGGCCAGGGGCAGGGCCGGCCCCCCAGGTCATCAGTGACCTGGAATCCGGCCCTTGGCCGGTTAGAAGTTGGACAGCCACACTGATTAGCCGGTATTGCACCACCTGACATCCGCCGGGAAGTAGCAGTCAATAATGAAAGGACCAAGGCAGTGACATCTCTGGCCCATCCCCTGTTCGGATATCGGCCAGCACGCCAATGTCTTAAATCAAGAAATAGTTTCCTAAGATCTACAGAGTTACTCACAGGAATACCTCCGGAAGTAAGACTCTAAAAGTGGCAAGCTAAAACATGGAACCTCAATCTGTGGCTGAGACCGGATGAGAAACTCTCTTTTGAGCACACACAGATACTGGACGACTTGAGAAGCGCTGAACAAACTGTGCTCTGGCAACATGAGATGAAGAGCCACAAAGAAATGGGGCCACAAAGGGAAGTCCACAACATGCGAGTGTGAAGAAGAGCAAACCACAGACCACATATTACAATGCAGTCTACGCCCTGCCACATGCACAATGGAGGACCTTCTTATAGCAATACCAGAGGCACTCCAAGTGGCCAGCTACTGGTCAAAGGACATTTAGTATAATGTCAAGTTTTTGTACATTGCAACTGTACCCTCGGTTTGCTTCTGATACGATAAATAACTGTCCGGTTTTGGCAGGGAGAGTCTTGATTTATCCTCTACTATCCCACTTTTTGAGATGCCCCGAAAATGTTCCAGTTTTTCTCCCCTTCCCCCACTTTCCTTCTTGTCCTCAGCTTACTTCAGTTGTTGCAAAGTAAGTTCAAAATACAAAGTCATTTGCCTGTAATTAACTCAGCAAGGGGAGAAGTTGAGAAAAGGGGTAGGATCTTGCCCTGCCCTGTATACGCAGGCAAAAGCAAACAGCCTTGCTTATGTGTTCTTCATTCATTGTTGCCATCTTGAGCACATTCTGATACTGCTCCGCCATAAGTTTCCCAGTTATCATTTATGGATTGTTGCTGGAAATGAGAGGGTTTTTTCTTCTTGTTTAGAATTTTTTTTCCTGTGTCGGAAATTTATTTTCTGTGTATAAAATGCACTCTTTCAATCCCCAAGCAAGTGAACAATGTGGAAAGTATTTCTCCACATTGGTGGGAGTTTCCTAAACTTCTGCTGGGAAATGAGTTGTGCTGCATATTCTTTCTATTCCTGCTCATCTGATCAAGCTGACCAAGTCAAAAGAGATTTGGCACTTCTCTTGGCAATCACTTGTATCTTCCCCAAGGGCATGTCTCCCACTCTTCAAGAAAACACTGCTGCTCCATTTCCACAATGGAGATCTGCACAAATTAACTGAGAGTGTTTTTGAGCAATATTGACAAGTTGTCAAAATCAGTCTGGAGAAACACAAATATCATCAACAACTGGAAATTGATGTTTATAAACGAGAATAAGGGTATAAGGGGGGGAATCAATACACAGGCTTCTGTAACTTAGAGCCATTAAGCCAAACGAGACCCATCCCACTTGTCTTGTATGGCGATCTTCTTGTTTTGCTGCTTTGCTTCAATAATAGCTACAAGGTTTGTCCTGTATCTTGTGGGCTACAGAAAATAAGTAGTGGGCCACTGTGACACATACTTTTGCTGCCAGAAGGAAGGTAACCGTTTCTTCTATATCTAAGTCAGTTGTATCCAATCTTGGCTCCCCAGATATTGACAGACATCAGCTCTGAGCAGCCCCAACCCCAGGCCCGGATTACCCATAAGGCCAACCTAGGCCATGGCCTAGGGGCGCAAGCCGAGAGAGGGGGGCACAGATCACGGCAACCCCCATGATCAGGAGATCTTAGGGACCTAGAAATATTTGGGGATCTGAGACTAAGAAGAATTGCTCTATGGCATAGCTTCTACCACTACCAAAACACAACGGCCAGAATTCTATTATGGTAGCATCTGAATTGTTGTGCAAGAGTTGTACTTTTCCAGTGACTGTGTACCTGCAGACCCTGTACAGCCAATAGTTTCAGAAGCACACTTGCAGCTGCTCTCTCATATTTAGCACAACAGATGGTCTCAAGGCCACATAGACACTTGTACAATTGTGGAATCCAATACTGATGATGGTGCATATGTCAAGTACACAAAGGATTGGGGAAAAACACATTTCCTCCATGATAGCACAGTGGGTGAAACCGCTAGCTGCAGGAAAGCAAAAGGTTGGCAGTTCAAATCCGCAAGTCAGGGCGAGCTCTTGACTGTCAGCCCTAGCTCCTGCCAACAGCAGTTCAAATGCATGCAATGCGAGTAGGTCAATAGGTACGGACTGGGCAGGAAGGTAAAAGGGTGCCCCATGCAGATATGCAGAAATGCTGCCAACACAATCTGAGGAGTCCATGGACAACAGGCTCCTCAGCATAGAAAATGGAACAAGAGCACCCCCTCATGGCCGGAGTTGAGCATCGCCTCCAGAAGCTGGAGATGGAAAAAGGGGGAAGCCCTTTACCTTAGTCTCTGTTGTATGTCATTGTTACCTCTCCGTTGGTGTCTCCTTGTTGTGAGGGAGAAGCTTGCATACCCTAATGAAGTTGTGAGCTATGCTGGCGGTGGCATAATAGTCACCGGTAGGGCCTCCCATGCCAGACAGGTCACAACCAAAGGGTCTGACAAAGAGCATCAAAGGGCAGGATGGGCTCTCTAGCCTTTTGGCAACCATCCTAGGAGAAGGAAAACTCTAATTTCAAACCCGGGCAGATGGTGCTCGTTTAACCCTGTAAGGTCAACCATCTAAGAGAAGGAAACTCAAACCCAACCTACAACCTGAGGATCTCGCTGCCACCAGCTTGCTAGGCCCTGGCAGATGAACCTTTGGTTTAATGGGTGAGGCCAGTTCTGTGCACACTGCACTCCACCAGAAGAGTCCATTGCACAGGCTCGAAGAGCACATCCAACCTCCAAATCATCAATGCACTTGTAGAAAGCGTGGGATGAGTCCTTCTTGAATCTTCATTCGCGAAGAAAAGCCAAGAAGATGTCATTGTTCACTGTGTGTGTAAAAGGGCATTGAATGTTTGCCTCTTATGTGTATTGTAATCCACTCAGATTCCCTTTGGGGAGATAAAGCGGAATATAAATAAAGTGTATTATTATTTGAAATGCAACAAGATTAGTACACAGCAAACAAGATCACTATGCTGGTTGTTGTGTTGGATCACACATTGGACACTTCCCCAGTGTCTGGGACTATGTGATGTATCAGTGAATAATGCGTGCAGATTCCAGTAGGGTGGCCTCTTGCAGCTGACAGATGGTAACTTTGTCAGCATCAATTGTGTTTAAGTGCAGGCCAGGGTTTTTAGGCACTGCACTCAGTGTGCCGATCACAAACTGGGACCACCTTGACTGGCTTGTGCCGGAGTCTTTGCTGTTCAGTTTTTAAGTCCTCATATCATGTCAGCTTTTCCAGTTTCTCTTCAATCCTGCTGTCACCTGGGATTGCAACATTTATTTATTTATTTATTATTACCCCTCAAAATCCCTTGGTGGGCGTGGATGCCAGTTTTTTCATATTGTTGGTCCCCAGGGGCATTCTTTGTCTCTAGTAATCTCATCATCCCCAACAGTTGCCCACACCTGCACTACACCACTGGTTATTCTGTCTCTCTAGCCTACCTCACCAATGTAGGTGTGAAAGTAACCAGCACAGTGTAGTGGTTTGAGCACTGAACAATAGCTCTAGAGCAGGGGTCTTCAAACTAAGCCCCAGGTGCCAGATACGTCCCTCCAAGGTCATTTACCTGGACCTCACTCTGGATCAACCTAAATCTGAAATGACTTGAAAACACACAACAATAACAATCCTATCTCATCAGTCATAAGCAGGTCCCCACTTCCCACTGAAATTATAATAAATTTATATTTGTTAAAATTGTTCTTCATTTTAATAACTGTACTGTTTTAAAGTGGGTTTTTTTGCACTACAAATAAGATATGTGCAGTGTGCATAGGAATTCATTCTTTTTAAAAAAAATATATAATCTGGCCCTCCAACAGTTTGAGGGACTGTGACCTGGCCCTCTGTTTAAAAAGTTTGAGGACCCCTGCTCTAGAGACCCTGCTAGAGCATGACCTTGGGCAAGTCACACACTCTTGGCTCCAGAAAACCCTGTGATACTCATCAGGTGATTCTGGGTGCTACAGCCTTCCCTGTACCCACAACAATTATTCTGATCACTATCTAAGCCCAGCTGCATATAGAGAAGTGTCCCAGTGGCTTGAATCAAGGACTCCCAGTGCCTCCACTTCAATACATTCGACCGGGACCAATGGTGAACAGATGGTTGTGAGTCAGAGTCAAGAGGTAATCCTGTCTTTCATGGGCAATACAGCTCCATTTTGCCATACTTTCTCAGCCTGGCCCATTCCCTCAACTTCACTGCACGAAACAGAATTCATACAATCCTCAAGTCTGTTGTGTCTCAGCAAATGAGTTTATGGACAAACTATTCCTTCGTGTTAACATACCCGGAGTCAATGTGATTATTCTCACAAATCCTCTGTCACAAGGAGAAATCAAAATAATAACCCACTTCCTAAGCGCTGATTGTTTTAGAGGTCAGAGTCCTACATTAGCAATTACACTTCAGGGATTAAAAGACGAAGTTCTAAGTCTCCAAATGTGGATTAAAAATGCACTAAAGAGAATAGTGGATTGAAGCATTTTTAATCCCCTCTGGGAGGTTCAGGATACAAACCAAGGATGGTAATTAGCAAGACGTTCATCTTTAAACCTCCCCAGTAATTTGAAGAGACTGAACAAGAGGGCTGGACCAAATTCAAAGCTTCTCTCTTCCTTTCTTTTCCTCCTTTTCAGTCAAACATCTCTCTTCCTTTCCCCCATTTCCTTTAGGCAATCAAGATGGCAAAGAATAATAATAAAAGATCCTCTTTGATTTACAGCACATGTAACACAATAAGCAGAATATTAGAAGCCGACGCACAATGATAGCATCAAAATCTGCCTCCTTCCACTCCTTCTCCGTGAGCATATTCTGCTGTGCATGTTTAGAAAGCCTAATATAAAATGTTATGGAAGTAAAGCAATGTTTTGCAATGACTAAAGAGGAAAGAAACAAAACTCTACCTCTGGCACATAAAACCCCAAACAGTGGCTTCTGATCTCGTTGAAGCAGTCATTTCCACACAAACATGTCTGCTCATGGAAGTCTTGTGTGTATTCTAGGGTGCAGGTTCTGTTTATTTATTTATGTATTTATTATTTACTATATTTAGACCTTACCCTTCTCACCCCGAAGGAGACTCAAAGGGCCTTATACTAGTCAACAATTCAATGCCACATAAAACAGACATATCATAAAATAAGCATACAAATCAAGAACATAAAAATTAAAAAGCATATAAACATTTAAACTAATTATTAAAAACCATACAATCCTAAATCATAGTCAAGGAGCTGTTGTGATTGCACATATTCCATCTTCACTTATTGCACTGCATTGCTGTCCAAAGGTTTGGTCCCACAGCCATGATTTTAATTCCTTTCTAAAGGTCAGGAGGGAGGCAGCTCCATAGCTGAGGGGCCACCACTGAGAAGGCCCTGTCCCTCATCCCCACCAACAGCACTTGAAAAGGAGGCCTCCCCAGAAGATCTTAACCTCTGAGATGGTTCATAGAGGGAGATACATTTGGGCAGGTAACCTGGGCCAGAACAGTTTAGGGCTTTATAGGCTAAAGGGAGGGCACTGATCTAATTTCATTGGGGAAGACGTTTCATAGACGAGGGGCCACCATTGAGAAGGCCCTGTCTCTCGTCCCCACCAGTTGCACCTGCGAAGGAGGTGGGACAGAGAGCAGGGCCTCCCCAGATGATCTTTGCTTCCAAGATGGTTCATATAGGGAGCTACATTCGGATAGGTAGGCTGCGCCAGAACATTTAGCACTTTATAGGCTAAAGCCAGCACTATGAATTGTGCTCAGTAGCAGATGGGCAGCCAGTGGAGCTGATGTAACAGGGGAGAAATCTGGCTGCCGTCTGTTAGACCGCTTGAAGCTTCTGAACAGTCTTCAAAGGCAACCCCAAGTAGAGTGTGTTGCAGTACTCTATTTGAGATGTCCTGAGAGTGTGGACCACCGTGGCCAGCTCTGGTTTCTCAAGGTATGGTCACAATTGTGCAAAAGCTCACTTGGCCACTACTGAGACCTGGGTTTCCAGGCTCAGCGATGAGTCCAGGTTCACTCCCAAGCTACGAACTTGTGTCTTCAGGGGGAGTGTAACCCCACCCAGAACAGGCTGTAACCTTATACCCTGTTTGGCCTTGCGACTGACCAGGAGTACCTTTGTCTTGTCTGGATTCAATTTCGATTGTTTACCCTCATCCAGATCATTACAGCTACCAAGCACTGGTTCAGGACCTAAATAGACTCCTTAGCAGTAGGTAGAAAGGAATGATAGAGTTGTATGTCATCTGCATACAAAAGACATCGAACTCCAAAACTCTGGATGATCTCTCTCAGTGGCTTCATGTAGATGTTAAACAACATGGGGGACAATACTGAACCCCGCGGGACCCTACAGCACAAAGGCTGTGGACCCGAGCAGGTGTTCCCCAGCAACACCTTCTGGGAACGGCCCTCCATTCCCACAAGGCATCCCAGAAGCATACAGAGGTCTATGGTATTGAAGGTCACTGAGAGGTCCAAGAGAACCAACAGGGACATACACCCCTGTCCAGTTCTCTGTAACTTCTCCCACAAACAATCTGAGTGATATTTATTTATTACTGGTTTCTTATTTTTCCCCAGCACTGGAAGTTCTGGTTAAGAAGCCAAAATATAGGCTCCCCTTTGTATTAAAGCAAGACCCTATGCCTTTGTTTTAAGGGGGAATTGCCATTCTTCAAGGCTTTCGGGAAGCTTCTTTGTCCAAACGAGGAGTGCGGAAGAATCCAGGGCACCATATGTTGGCCATGTGTTCTAGGGACTGCTCATAAGAGTGGCCGTCTCTCTCTCTCTCTCTCTCTCTCTCTCTCTCTCTCTCTCTCTCACTCACACACACACACACACACACACACACTTTTCTTTGCAGTGTTTTTACATTGCTTTCCTGCCAGAGCTCTCACGAGAAAATGTCAAAACAGAATTTAAAACGTCAGCCCCATTAGGCTCCTGTCCCCATGGGCCAAGCGATCACCCTGGGAATGCACCACACATTCTGGAAAAAAACACAGATTGGAAAGGAAAATCATTTGTGGTGGACCAACTTTTTTTTCCACCAGCTACGTTTGTCCTCATAATGCACTTTCCACAAGTAAGTCGTGGATTCCTTTGGACAACTTTGTAAACAATGTAAAGCAACCTACCTTTTCCCCAAGGGAGTTGATTTCCTTCGGCAATATATAACCGTCGGTGCATATTTCCCAATATAATCCACACTCTTTTGCACATCCCATGTGTACGGATTGCTGGCTCGTATGCTGAAAACATTCACACCTTTCTTCACCTTTGCCCTGGGAGAAGCAAGAAGCGGTGTTAACAATTAGAAAGAACTGTCATCTCTAACTATTCCATCCATCTTCGTTGCATTACTCATTACTGGTCTTTCAAAGGTTCTGCAGTTCAAGATGGATAGCGTTTGTTATTCAGAAAGAAGGGTATGATAAAAAAGCTTGATTGCAAGGTGTATTTATACCTTCTGCTAAAAATGAAATCAGAGGGAGTTCCAAGACTGAATACCAGAACTAAGCCATATACTCTCTGAGGCCTAGAGGCCATCCAAGCCTTCTATACATGGAAGACTATCGCTAGCGACCTTATCACATTGGGATATAATCCGTTGATATCAGTATGCATCCCATATTTTTTAAAGACTGGATGCATACTGTATTGAGACGGGATGCATACTCACCTCATCACACCTGATTATTACGATTCTTATGTTGTGAAAATGCTGCGCTTTGACTCCCCACGCCATGAAAGGCTGGCTTCTCCCAATCCAGTCAAAGCACCCCCTGCATCACTCTATGACCTTTTAAAAAGTATCATTGCTGAAGGAATGCATACAGATTTTCCTATTACACACAAAAACAGTGCCTCAGCAACGGAAAAGTTCATTGTATTTCAAAAAACACAATTAAAATTCCGTCTGCAAATAATCCGTTTTTGTGATGTTTTGCAGACAGATTCCGACAGAATACTGATGGGATGGGGCAAAGGTCATGTGATGGGCCCCTTTCGAAACCATTCTCAAATGCCCAGATTCGATTCATTTGTCGACCAATAACAAACCCAAATGACTATGGATCTGGACTAAACTTGGCACAAATACTCAATATGCCCAAATTTGAACACTGGAGGGGGTTTGGGGAAAATAGACTCTGGCATCTGGGAATTGCAGTTGTGTGGATTTGTAATTTACTAGGCATCGAAGAGCATTCTGAGCTCCACCAAAAACTGAATTGACCCAAATTTGGCATACAGGACTCCCATGACCAATCGAAAATACTGGAGGAGTTTGGGGTAGGCATATATAACAGATTTGATTTGCAGTACCTTCAATAGCTTCAGTTCCTGAAGAGGCCTCCTTGCCGCCCTGAGAGGAGTGCAGGCACAGCTGCCTGGAGAGGTGCTTGCCAACACTGTCCCTCTTCCCACAGGGGAAAAGGCCCTGGGAGCACACACCCAGGGTTAGCACTCCATGCATCAGCTATGGGCACGCGCTCCCTGCATGAGGCCTCTTCCCCCACGCATTTGGCAATGCTGCAGCCCGTCCACCTCCTGGTGTTGGCAAGTGTGCGGGGAAAGAGGGATGATGCAGGGATCACACACCTTGCCACAGCCCTCTTTCCCCGCACTCTTGCCAATGCCAAGGGAGGGACGTGCTCCGGCATTGGCAAGTGTGCAGGGAAGAGGGCTGGGAGCGCACGCCCAGGGGCTGATGGAGCACGGCCCCTGGATATGTGCTCCCAGAGACTCTTCCCCATACTCTTGCCAACGCCAGTAGAGGGACGTGCTCCGATGTTGGCAAGTGTGTGGGGGAAGAGGCCTCGTGCAGGGAGCATGCACCCAGGGGCCGGTGGAAGGAGCACAGCCCCTGTGCGCATGCTCCCAGGGCCTCTCCCCCTCACGCACTTGCCATATGGCTGTGGAGGGAGGGAAAGGAGGAGGAGGAAGGAGTGAAAGGAGGGAAAGGGAAAGCAGCCCAATGAGTGTGGAGAAAGAAGGAGCCCTCTCCGGAACAAGCAGAGCAACCAATAAATCGGCCTCCCATCAGTTCTAGTCATGATGTCTAATGATGAGGAATATAGTAGCTGTAGCCCAGGATCTAGAGGGCCACATAAAATTACAGGTGTTGGCCTACAATCTCACATCAGTGACATCAACAACTAATAGGAAGTCTAACAGCATCTGCAGGTCAGAGTTTTCACATCTTTCCTTTCCAATCTAGTTTGTTCTTATAACTGAAGAGGGCTGTGCGCCAGTCAGGGTCTTGATCCTCCCCCATAAGTACTAACATCAAAATGAATTGCAGGAAGGTGGCAGAAATGGGGAGCCATGAAAAATAAAGAGAAATAGCACCTCTGCACCCCTTGTGCCAATTTCAGAATCTCACTTTCTGGATGTAGAATCTGAATTATTGTGGCATACAATTGTCGTACATATATTTTTAAAAGCAGGTCACACACAGCCCCTGAATATGTATGAGGGCTTTTTCAAGTGCCAATTCAAGAAGAGATGTCATTATTACAAGGGAAGACACACTTGGCAGTGTCCCCCCAAGACACTTTACAACTTAAATAGTGGGAATGGTGCCAAAGCGTTGTAACAAAGGACATGGGATTAGTTTCCCAACCAATTTGGATTACAAGGCTTGCATATTTTTGATTCATCTGCCTAGCTGGCCTGCAGCTTCTTCCCTTCAGCTGTTGTCACCGCTTGTCTTGAACAATTATTATACACAGAAGGACAGAGCACTTGCCACTGGATTTCTTAAAGCCAAGAAGTATCTCAACAGGTTTTGAGTAGAGATCTCAGAAACAATATATGCACATTTCAAAATATTAGATATGTTTCAATTGTGAATGCACCCAATTATCTACTTGCAAGCCATTATGGGAACCAAACCTTCATTATCCTTTGAAACCCGTTTCTCACAATTTCATAATAGAATGATTCAATTTTTAAAAATATAGAAGCAAAATCCAGGAGCGTCATGCTGCCCCTCTGTTTTGCTTTGGTCAGATTTCACGTGGAATAACCTTGTGTCCAATTCTGGGCACCACAATTCCAGAGGGATATTGACTCTTAAGCTGGAAGGCATCCAGAGGAGGGCAGCCAAAATGATCAAAGGTCTGGAGACCAGGAATCTCTCTGAAGAGCAGCTTAAAGAGCTGGGTCTGTTTAGCCTCAGAAGAGAAGGCTGAGAGGAGACGGAACAGCCATGTTCAAATACTAGAAAGGATGTCATATGGAAGAGGGATAAGGCTTATTTTCTGCTGACCTGGAGACTAGGACACATGGAGCAATGGGTTCAAATTACAGGAAAGGAGATTCCACTTGAACGTTAGAGCTGTTCAATGGTGGAACTCTCTGCCTCAGAGTCCAATGAAAACTCCTTCTTTGCAGGCTTTTTAAACAGAGGATGGATGGCCATCTGTCGGGAGCATTTTGACTGTGCTTTTCCTTCATGACAAAAGAGGGTTGGACTGCATGGCCCTGTGGTCTCTTCCAACTCTACGATTCTATGAAAATGTGTATTTCTTCAAATAACCAGGACCGGTTTAGATGCATAATGATGGAGCAGAACTAACCATGTGACATGTGCCGTTACTAGAGTTGTGTGCAGAATTTGTTTCTTCCGTTTCATTCATTTCTTTCATTTTTTTCGGGAGCACAAAACAGGTTAAGTCCCTCTCACTATGGAAATCCTCAAAACGAAAGTAAGAAGGAGTGGGTCCCAGCTCCTGGCCTGCTTTTCGGCATTACAGAGTAAGAGCCGCTTGGCTGGAGGCCCTGGCAGGTGCTCCTGCATGCCCCACACACACTCTCCTTGGAAAGAAAGTCAGTGTATGGTGTACGGGTCCAGAGCACCTGCACCTGCACACCACACACACAGTCTCTTTCCAAGGAGAGTGTGTTTGGAACATGCAAGAGCACCTGCACCTGCCAGGTCCTGCAGTCAGCTGAGCAACTCTTACTCTAGAGTAAGAGGCTCTCAGCCGGCTGCGTGCCTTGTCAGGCTTGGGCGTTGTGGGCCTGAACACCACACACACACACACTCTTTCCAAGGAGAGTGTGTATGTGGCATACTGGAGTGCCCACACTTGTCAGGGCCTGTAGCCAAGTGCCTCCTCTAGAGTAGAAACAGCATGTAAGAAGCCTCCTTACAGTGCACACTAGGAAGGGGAGCCTAGGTGAGAGCTCCCCCCCCCCCCCCACCACCACCATAATGGACAATAGAAAACGGATCTTTCGGCAGCGTAGAGCAAAAACAGATATCTGCCCTCCCAATTTTGGGAGGCTACCAAAAATGGATTGGGGCCCCCGTTGAAAGCTGGGACCCCAAACAAGTCAGGCTTTAACCCAAATGCATAATCCTAGCAGTCACCATCTAGCAGCTAGCAGCCACTAGCTCACTACATACAGTCTCAGTTCCTGGAGCTCAGAATACAGTAGCGAACAGTAGTGAACAGGCCAGTAACTGTGTTTTGCCTGGATGTGGTGGAAGAGACAGCATAATGTGAGTGTGTGTCTCTTGTGTTAAAGCTTTCCACACCCACTGAGTCATTTAGGAGTGCTTGTTGAGTTGAAGTTTGGTTTCTGATCCAATTCCCTTTACTTAAAACTGCTAAAAATTGTTGGTGATGGACCTCATGTAGTCACCTGCAACAGCTGTGGAATGATGTGTTCTTCCTGTAGGATACGGGTAAGCAAGTGCCAGTTGGTGGCCCTCCTGGAAGAGAAGGTCCAGCAGTTCGAGATCCATATATCCACCTTCCAAGATATTAGGGAGCAAAAGAAGAAAAGCCCATCTTGGAGGAGGAAGACACAGGGGAGCCTCTGAAGAGGAGGTCACTTCCTGAACATAGGAGGTAGACATTTGGAGGAGAGAGACACGTAGAAGGTCCAGGAATCATTCTGTGAGTTTGGAGCTACAAAAGTCTCCGTTTTCCATTCTAGCAAGAAGGTGACTTTGGGTTCATAACTTTTTTTCATGACAAGAGCAACTTGAGAAACTGCAAGTCACTTCTGGTGTGTGAGAATTGGCCATCTGCAAGGATGTTGCCCAGGCCATGCCTGAATGTTTGATGTGTTACCATCCTTATGGGAGACTTCTCTCATGTCCCCACATGGGGAGCTGGAGTTGACAGAGGAAGATCATCCACACTCTCCCCAGATTCGAACCTCCAACCTGTTGGTCTTCAGCCCGGCATAAGGGTTTAAATGCTATGGCAGAAGAGACTAAAGCTCTGGCAGATTCCTGCCAGCCTGGTAAGGCATCAAGTGCATCCCTCTGCTTGTTTTGGATGGTTTGCATAAGTTTAAAGGACCAAAAGTTATCATATTTTCAGCCAAAGGTTTGGTGCCCTCATATTAGCTTACTTTTGGAGATCCAAAGTGTATGCTGACATATGAACAGAAAAGATTGACATGGGTGCGCGTGCGCACACACCCACCCAAATGAACTTCTTTGCCCTTGACATTTACAATACCCAGTGAAAGATGCAAAGTCTGATCCTGAACGTTTCTAAACCAAGAGAAATCTTTGTACACTGTCTCCCCTGTGGTGAAGGCATCTGAAAGAAAGCCCTTTTCCTCTACTTCAAACACATGTTCTCTTGTTTAATTCTATATTTTAGATAAATAGCGCTTGACCTGAAATTCTGTTATATTTCAAAAGCACAGAAAATAAGCAAAGATCAGGAATGAAAAACCTGATTAATCAAACCTAAAAGAAGTCTGCTCTAGTAGAAACACCAGGTTAAAAAAGTGCAGAGAGAGAAACTGGGAGCTCTCACCTGATTGCAGTACATCCAGATTGATTACAATTTAAATCAAACCCCTGTTTATGCAAATTAACCAAGGGTCATGGGTCGGATACATTTTCAATACAATGCTCGGCTTCTTCTGAGTAGAAGGGAAGGCTTCTTCAGGAGAATATATTTAGAAACTAATAGTGACTGGTGCCTTCTGTATCAATGGGTTGGTGGTTGTGCTCTGCTTTTTGGTCTGGCTTTAAGTGAGCTCGGCAAGATGGCAAATAAGGTAAAGGTAAAGGTTTTCCCCTGACATTAAGTCCAGTCGTGTCCGACTCTGGGGGTTGGTGCTCATCTCCATTTCTAAGCCGATGAGCCAGCATTGTCCGTAGACATCTCCAAGGTCATGTGGCCGGCATGACTGCATGGAGCGCCATGCAGTCATGCCAGCGCTCCTACCAGAGCGATATCTATTGATCTACTCACATTTGCATGTTTTTGAACTGCTACGTTGGCAGTTCAGAACCTTGGATAGTTCTTCTAAAATCTCAATCCAACCTAGAGCAGAGTCATACATTCATAGAGATGGAAGACACTACAAGACCCATACTGTCTAGCCCCCTGGAAAATAGAATCCAGGAAAATAGAATACAGTTCAAGCTCTCCCAAAAGATGGCCATCTAGCCTCTGGTTAAAAACCTCCAGAGAATGAGATTACACCACACACCCAGATAATATATCCCACTGCCAAACCGATCTTACCATCAGGAAGTTTTTCCTAATATTCAGATGGATTTGGTACCATTTGTAAACAAAATCCACACTTGCCTTCCTCCAGTTTGCTGAAACTTCTCCTGTTCTCCAAGAATTCTCAAAGTTCATTGCCAGTGCTTCTGAAATTACTTCTGCTAGTTCTTTTAACACCCTTGGATGTAATTTATCTGGCCTTCGAGACTTGAATTCATTTAGACTAGCCATTTATTCCTGTGCTACCTCTTTACCGATTCTGAGCTGCATTTCCTCAACTGCATCTTCTGCTCTATCCTCCCCAAGTTAAGCACTGTTGACCTTTTGGGAGATGACTGAGGCAAAGGTGTGGAATAGTTCTGCTATTTCTTTTCCTCCTGTTAGCATTTGTCATCATCTGTATGCAGTGGCCCTACCATTTCCTTGCTCTTCCTTTTGCCATGGACATAACAAAACAAGGCCTTTTTATTGTTTTTAACCTCACTAGCAAGCCTGAACTCATTCTGTGCTTTGACTTTCCAGACTTTCCCCCTAAACCTCAAAATTCTTTGTCCAAACCTTCTCTTGTTGTTCCAACTGGATTTGTGAGTCTACAATTTGAGCCCATTTAACCGTACATTTCCACTTCTTGGGTTGCTGTGAGTTTTCTTGGCTGTCTGGCCATGTTTCAGAAGCATTCTTTCCTAATGTTTCTCCCACATCTATGGCAGGCGTCCCCAGAGGTCGTGAGATCTGTTGGAAACTAGGCAAGTGGGGTTTATATATCTGTGGAATAATGTCCAGGGTGGGAGAAAGAACTCTTTTCTGTTTGAGGCAAGTGTGAATGTTGCAATCGGCAATCCTGATTAGCATTTAATAGCCTTGCAGCTTCAATGCCTGGCTGCTTCCTGCCTGATTGATTCCAGCTATGAAAGCCTTCGACAACACATTTCGGCCTAGAATTTGTGATGGATCTAAATTACCAATTCGACCTAGAAATGACCACTCTAAAACTTCAATTCGGCCAAAAATTTGCGCAAGAACTTTAATAAATTTAAACCGGGCTCCTGACAAAACTAAGCTGAGTACCCAGGAAGGCGGCCCCTCCCAGTTGAAAGTGGTGCTGTTCAATGCCAGGTCAGTCAATGGTAAAACATCAACAATACAAGATTTAATTCTGGAAGAACAAGCTGACCTGGCTTGTATAACGGAGACCTGGTTGGACGAGGCTGGGGGGGTTAATCTCTCTCAGCTTTGCCCACCAGGTTATTCCGTACAGCACCAATCGAGACCGGGAGGGCGGAGAGGGGGAGTCGCAGTGGTCTATAAGGATTCCATCCTCTTGATCATCCCGCAGTCAACCACATTCGAATGCGTCGGCCTAAGGGTTGGTGACCGGGACAGGATAGGGATTCTGCTAGTGTACCGACCACCCCGTTGCACTACAGTCTCCTTACCTGAGCTAGCCGGAGTGGTCTCTGGCCTGGCCGTGGAGTCTCAATGGCTCATTGTGCTGGGAGACTTCAACGTCCATGCCGAGACCACTCTATCAGGAGCAGCTCAGGACTTCATGGCCACCATGGCAACCATGGGCCTGTCCCAGCTAATATCGGGTCCCACCCATAGTGCAGGACACACGTTAGATCTGGTTTTCTGCCAGGGATGGGAGGAAGGCGGCGAAGTGGAGGAACTGAACATCATTCCTTTGACTTGGACCAACCACCACCTGATCAGGTTTAGACTTACTGTGCCTTTCCTCCTCCGCAGGGGTGGTGGACCCAATAGAATGGTCTGCCCCAGGAGACTTATGGATCTGGATGGATTCCTTACAGCTCTTAGGGATTTCCCTGCCTCCTCGGTAGGTGACCCTGTTGAGGCTCTTGTCTCACTCTGGGACAGGGAGATGACAAGGGCTATTGACACGATCGCTCCAGAACGCCCCCTCTTGAGTAACCGAGCTAAACCAGCTCCTTGGTTTACTGAGGAGCTGGCAGCAATGAAGTGAAAAAAGAGGAGGCTAGAGTGCGTGTGGCGTCGGAAGCGGAGCAGATCAGCTCATGCGCGCCTGGTCTCCTTTTTGAGGACCTACGACGCAGCAACAAAAGCAGCACAAAAAACATCTATTGCGGCCAAGGTGGCCGCGCGGAACCATCCAGCGGAACTGTTCCGAGTCGTCAGGGGTCTTTTAAATCCGCCGCTGTGCGAGATCCCTGATGGCTCGGCGGTACGCTGCGAAGAATTTGCCAAGATCTTCGCGGATAAAGTGGCGCTGATCCGTTCCGATTTCGATACCACTTTAACAGCAGTCTCTGAGGATGTGACACGAGCACCTGCTTGTCAGGTTTTGATGGATTCGTTTCCATTGGTTCAGCTCGAGGATGTGGGCAAGATCCTTGGAGAGGCGAGGCCCACCACATGCATCTTAGACCCCTGCCCATCCTGGCTGATCAAGGAAGCCAGAGGGGGTTTGGCAGAGTGGGTGAAGGTGGTGGTTAATGCCTGCCTTACAGGAGGGCAAAATTCCAGCCAGCTTAAAGCAAGCTGTTATAAAACCGCTGTTGAAGATCCATCACTGGACCCCACTCAATTAGTGAACTATCGGCCAGTTTCCAATCTCCCCTATTTGGGCAAAGTCATGGAACGTGTGGTGGCTTCGCAACTCCAGGGGTTCTTGGTAGCCACTGATTATCTTGATCCGGCACAGTCTGGCTTTAGGCCGGGACATGGTACTGAAACAGCCTTGGTCGCCTTGGTAGATGATCTCTAACTTGACATGGGGACCTGTTGGTTCTGACCTCTCAGCGGCTTTCGATACTGTTGACCACGGTATCCTTCTGGGTCGCCTTGCAGACATGGGGCTTGGGGTACTGCTCTGCAGTGGCTCCAATCCTTCCTGGAAGGTCGTACCCAGAAGGTGTCATTGGGTGACACCTGTTCGGCTCCACAGCCATTGTCCTGTGGAGTCCCTCAGGGTTCAGTTCTGTCCCCGATGTTGTTTAACATCTACATGAAACCGCTGGGAGAGATCATTCGGAGTTTCGGAGTAAGGTGTTATCTGTACACAGATGACATCCAGATCTGTCACTCCTTCCCACCTGTCACCAAGGAGGCTGTCCAGACTTTGAACCGGTGCTTGGTTGCTGTGTCGGACTGAATGAGGCAAATTGAAACTTAATCCAGACAAGACAGAGGTCCTCCTGGTCAGTCGTAAGGCCAAACAGGGCATAGGGTTACAGCCTGTGTTGGATGGGGTTACACTCCCCCTGAAGACGCAGGTTCGCAGCTTGGGAGTGATCCTGGACTCATCGCTGAGCCTGGAACCCCAGGTCTCAGCGGTGGCCAGGGAGCTTTTGCACAGTTGAGACTCGTGCGCCAGCTGCGCCCGTACCTTGGGAAGTCTGATCTGGCTACGGTTGTCCACGCTCTGGTCACATCCCGAATAGATTACTGCAACGCACTCTATGTGGGGCTGTCTTTGAAGACAGTTCGGAAATTGCAATTAGTCCAGAGGGTGGCAGCCAGATTACTAACGGGAGCTACATACAGGAGCACACCACCTTCCTGTTGTGCCAGCTCCACTGGCTGCCTGTCCAATTCCGAGCTCAATTCAAAGTGCTGGTTTTGACCTTTAAAGCTCTATACGGTTCTGGCCCAGCTTACTTGTCCGAACGCATCAGCCGCTACGTCCCACCTCGCAATCTAAGATCATCCGGGGAGGCCCTGCTCTTGCTCCCGCCGACCTCTCAAATGCGGCTGGCGGGGGCGAGGGAGAGGGCCGCCTCGGTGGTGGCTCCCCGCCTGTGGAAAGCGCTCCCTATTGAGGTACGGTCCACCTCATCCTCCTGGCATTCAGGAAAAGGTAAAATCCTGGCTTTGGGACCAGGCGTTTGCACCCCAGCACTAGGCAGCATGTTAGATGGGGATTTTAATGGAAATGGATTAAGAGGGCCAATGTTTTATGGATTGAATATTGTTTTAACTTGGAATGTCGGTGTATGATGCTGATGAAATTGTATTTAATGTGTCTCAATGTATTTTAATTGTTGCGGGGTTTGGGGGTTTTATGCTGTTGTGATGTGGGCATCGAATTGTGCCGTACTGTAAGCCACTCTGAGTCCCCCCTCGGGGGTTGAGAAGAGCGGGGTAAAATCCTGAAATAAATGAAATTTCCACCCATTCTTCCTTCGTTTGATGTTTTAGCAGTATTTTATGCATTTCAGCAATCAAATGATCATCACCTGGACACAATCCATTTTCGAACTCTGTTTTAACTGTTTCAAATCCAAACATGATTTTACATTTTCCAGCCAGCATATTCAGAAAGGAACTTTGGCAAGCTCTTGCCATCTCATACATGCTACCAATTTCCCTTTCCCTGTGTGTTACCAGCAAGATCACAGCAATACGAAGCAAGAGGCAGAGATGAACTTCCCTTCTTTATGGCTCCAAGAAGAACTGAAGTAGGATAAGACCTATCCACATGGATTTTGCTCTCCATAATACTATGTAACAAAATTTGAAAAAAAACCTGTTCCTGGTTTGAAAGTGTTGTTTCCTGTTTAATTGTGCAGTATGTACTTTGAAAGTAGTTGTTATACTCCAGAAACTTCGATTTTGTGGCTACTATGTTTATCCATTCAATGTGCTATTTATAACCTTTCTCCCTCAATGTTAAATATTTACACAAATGATCAGCCACTGTCTGGAGGGACAGAGAGTTTCACCTATGCTGACGATCATGCCATCACCGCCCAAGCAGGGAATTTTGAAATGGTTGAACAGAAGCTCTCCGAAGCTTTAGGTGCTCTTACTGCCTATTACAGGGAAAACCAGATGATTGCTAATCCATCTAAAAACACAGCCATGTGCTTTTTATTTTAAGAACAGACAAGCATCTCAAGCTCTGAGGATTACCTGGGAAGGAATCCCACTGGAGCATTGTAGCACTCAAATACCTGGGACCTTCTCATAGCGACACCAGAGGCACTCCAGGTGGCCAACTTCTGGTCAAAGGAAATCTAGTATAAAACCAAGATTTTAACTTTGTGGTTTTTCTATACATTTTTACTGCATTTTCAATTTGTTTCTGACATAATAAACAATCAAACTAACCTTTCATGTGCCATTTATAACCTTTTGTGCAGACTGTGAAAAAAAAGTTTAATAAACTTTGTCCATGTTTTTTATGACAGAACCAATTAGGAAATGACTTTTATAACCCAGGAACAAAAATTGTGTTACATAGTATAATTCAAGCAAGAAGAGGGTCGTTGTGATGAAGTAGTTCAAAAATTGGAGCATAACTCTGGAAACCATGAAACCTAACTCGAAAACCTTGGGCAACTCACAGTCTCTCAGCCTCATAGGGATGCAATGGCAAACTTTCTCTGAGCAAATCTTGCCAAGAAGCCCCTATGATAGGTTTTCCCTTCAGGTTGCCATGGGACAGAAAAAACTTGAAGCACAAAATGACAACAATCTGAGCAAGAGGGTTCAGAGAACCGAGCATCCTAATGCTCATTCCGCCCATTCCCCCAAGGCCTTGAAATTCAGCATCTGACCAATATCCACTCCCAGAAAAAAGCCAGTCCCTTCTCATCCGTGCACCTGCATTTCTGATGCAGATCACAGAGTGTTGTTTGTGGGGATCACAGACCTACTGAGAGTTTGCAGCATGAAATTCCTGTCAGGTACAGATTTTCAGGTCTGTCTGGTTCACATTTTCCCCAGGGCTTTTCTACACAGTCTTGCAAGTCTTTTCCTATTTATCAAGAGGTGGTTTTGTTGTGGGCATGCAGGGAGAACTCGATAACCTTGCACATATGTCAGCAGAGAACCACCTGCATGCTCCAGTTTACATCACATTTGTGTAATGCTTGAAATAAAGTAACAGTCTACTGCTGGACTCTGCTGAAGGCATAGAAAGAACGTGGCCAAGGAAGATGGAATATTAAAGGCACATGCATGTGACATTCCCCCACCTCATTCCTTTGGTGCTCATTGTAAGCGGCACTATAACTCAGTGTAGATCACAGCTTCCCAACATTTGGTTTGAATTTCCATAATAGCTTATTCTCAGACATATATTCGAAAATATCTAGCAATTAGGAACCAAGAAGATACTCTATACTGGATGAGTGGACAAGATTAACCAATGATCTGATAACATGGATGCTTATATTTTCCCTTTATGTCACACTGCTGTCATTGGCACACTACTTCCCCAAGGTGCAAACAAGACAGGCTCTTTAGGTTTGTTCTTAAGTTGTATTTGTTTGTAAGCCAAACAGGAACATTTTTAAAGTGTACTCTAGCCAAAAATGTGTGTGTGTGTGTGTGTGTGTAGCTTTGGATAGCAAAAGGAAGGTTTAACACCCCTGTGGTGGTTGTTTTGCTGCTGGTGGCCTTGTTCAGCTGATTTCACCTCACTTTCTGTCCCTGTGAGAATTGGATTTTGAAAAAATTGACTTGCTCAGAAACAAGAATTGGTGAGAAAGCTTCACTGGAGACAACTTTCCCCCATTGATTAATGCTTATCTCTTTCACACGTACTCTCCTCAGAAGCAAATCCTCTTAATGAGTGCATGCAGCGGAGACTTGAGCAGTGTTTCAAGAGCTCAATCATGTTGGTCTCTGGTTTTTGGTAAGGCTATTGGATGCCCAAGTGTGACCTGTGGGTGATGCCTGTATGGTTGTTGGCCAATTGCCTCTGGCTCTGCAATCACTGGAAACATGGAAGTATCTGTATTATCTTGGGATGGATATATACTCCCTATTTGGAACTTCCTTCCAAACCATCCAATTTGGGCTTTGCCTGAGATTGGAGAAGTATACTAGGAAATTGACAGATCCATAAAAGCAACAACCAGTGGGTGGATGGCCCTTGTGGTCTCTTCCAGCTCTATGAGTCTAACACCTGGAAGATATTGAGCACCTTTATTTATTGATGAGAATTTAAACTGACATATATCCTATGACTGAAATAATACACAATAGAATTAAAACACTGTGATGCAATGGTTGGAGTGGAGTCTGGGAGATCCAGGTTTTTGTCCCAACTAAGTGGGAAACTCACCAAGTGACTATGGGCCAGACACTGTCTAAACCAGTAGTTCCCAACCTGTGGTCCATGGACCACCTGTGGTCCGCAAGAACTAAAATATGGTCCACGGCCTCACCATTAATACACCGTTGCCATGAAAGCAACTGTCACGATGCACGGACTTGACCAGCCCCTTAATCACACACACAAAGACGGACTGAAGGCTAACTACTTTATTGAATATAAAACAGTTCAAAAGGAATATTGTCCATAAAAATAGCAAAACAATCCAAAGGCTGTAAGCAATCAATAGTCCAAAAGCAGCTTGGTGAATAATCCAAAAGGCTTAAGCAAAGCTCCGCACAGCAATGCGGATTCAGGAACAAGGCAAGATACAAGATGCAAGGCAAGACTTGGTGGCCACTAGCCAACTTAGCTCCGTGGACCCACTTCGCTACACGCCTACCCAGAAGAGACGTGGTCAAGTACTGGGGATTCGCTCCCACGGATCCTATACTTAATCTTTTGGCCGAGGTCCCCGACGCTCTAGGCTTCGTCTTCTCCAATCTCTGCTGACCGACCTCGGCCTGTCTAGGCTATGGTACCATCCCCTTCTGCTAGACTCGATGCTTCGTCTCCTATCAAAGGTTCGGCCTTGTCTCCCAGCACCTGGGTCTCTATCTCCATGAGAGCTCTCCTCCCTAGAATCTTCCCAGCCGCTCTCTTCCATGTTTTCACTCACAGGATCCTGTGAGCCTCTCCCACCCGGCCGTTCATAAGTTTCGCTATCACTGCTTTCCATTTGCACCTGGTTATCTGTCTCTTCGTAAGGGTCAAGCCAACCTTCTTCCCATGCCAAACTTTCTGTGGGCGAAGGAGGCATGGGAAACTCTCCTTCTTCTAATCCTTCTAAATCTTCTTCAGAATCTAGCTCTGCTGCTGCAGGCCCCAATGCCAATGGGACCCCCGGTCCTGGCCCCTGGCCCCCAGGCACAAACGAGAACTGCTGTGCTACAGCAACTGGTCTTATGAAACTGTCTTATAGTGCCAAGGCTTATTAAATATGGTTTTCTGTGGGCGAGCAGATAGCAACTACTGGATGGCATATGTTCTGTATCAGAAACTTGAGCTGATGTGGTCTATCCAATGCAATTTTCTGAATCAGCACCCCAAACCAAATCTAAAGTTGACCAAAAAATGATTAGCAACCTTTTTGGTACTAATGTTGGAGAGCGGTCCATGGTCAAAGTGGACCCTGGTCAAAAAAAAGGTTTGGAACTACTAGTCTAAACCTACTTCACATGATTGTTGTGATAATCAAGTGGCATTCAGCAAAACTACATGCCACGCTGTGTCCTTTAGAAAAACATTGTCATATAAATGTGATACACCAAAGCCATTACAGAAATAAAACAAAAAATACTATCAAATATACCAAATCAGCCCATTAAATTGTCTGAAAAACAAAAAAAAGTCAGGGAAATAATTGCTATGTTGACAATAGCTGTACCTCCATTGCAACAATATTCCACAGAGTGCTCCAATCAAGGAAGCTTGAAAGTCGCCTCATGAGCTTCTTCAGAGACAGGCGCACATAGGACTGCAAACTCCGCAAAACAGCGATTTTGCTCATTCCCAGAAAGATATTGCAGCTGCAAAGTTGTGCATTCTTACACTGGAGCAAGCTCTCGTCAAACCCACTCAACATCAGAAGCAAATAAGTAGACAACGGAGTTTATTTACTAGAAAATAAACTACTGTGCCCGGAAAGAAAGAAAGACGATTGAAACAGATGGAATGAGTCAGTGATGGAATTACCAGGAATCAATACCTCTGCACTTTCCACACACATAAAGATGGTAATTTCCCAATTCTCTCTTCTTGACCTGCTAAACACCTTGTTTACTTGGGCAAAAAGAGGCAGCTTCAACTCACACAATTAAAATGCTGGAGCTGTTCCCTTTTCATTTACTTGTGGGTGTGTTTTAGCATCTTCCAGTGGTTTTCTCTTTCTTTCTTCCATTTCTTTGTAATTGACAACTAGTTAGCACTTTAACTCTGATACTAACAATGAGATTCTTACTTAAGTGTTGTATAAAGTGGAACCCTGGCTGGCAAAAGCATAACTAGGCCTCAATGCCAAATGCCACAAATATTTCATTTTATTCCGTTGTTTATAAAAATATTTACAAATGGGAGAAAGGGCGATCCAAACTGGGTTTCAAGAGAAGGTGGATTTTCCAAGTGCAATGCTTTGGGAAAACATAGCTGCATTTGTTTACATATGTCTCCCATTTTATATTCACCTCTTTTAGTCTGTCTCTCTTCGCTGCCAAATAGATAGAGAGGCTGTACAAAGTAGTGGCCGACTAAACTGAAAAGTGAGGCAATGCAGTGCAATGGTGACAGAAAAAGTCTTGGGCACTACTCTCCAGTGGTGCCTGGAGCCAAAAACGAAAGGACGGGATGCAACCCCCCCCCCCCCAAAACAAAACTTTTTAGCCTAAAGATCCTGCTGCCTGTTACAGAGGTCTAAGAGAGTCAAAGCTGCTAGGAAGTCTGTACAAAGCTTGGAAACCATCAACTGAGTGTCATTGGGAAGCAGGTGTGTCCTTCTGGGAAACCCCAGATAATAACTGAGATCTTGATGGGTTTGGATTCTTTACATTATTGAGCACCAGATGCTTCACTTTGGTTAACCCTTTCCAGATGGTTAACCCTCCTGCCATCTTTAACTACCATTCCACTGGCTGCTGAGTGGGAGGGAGCCAACCTACCAACCAGGTACCCTTCAGCAGCTGCTGAGAGACCCTCCTGCCATCTTCAGGGGGGGGGGTCCATTGGCTGCCTGGCTGACTAGCATTCTAGTAAGGGCCTGATTCCATCAGGCTCCCTATGGTCTGAATAGTTCCCATATTTGCCAGATTGTAAGAACAATAACAAATCCTTGTGGCTCCAAACATTATTTTTGCTATCGAGCAGGGGTCGGGTACCCTTTTGACTCAGAGAGCCATGAAAGCAAAATATTTGAAAATTTATTTCAGTGAGAGCCATATAATATATTTTAAGGCTGAATTCAACTAAATGTGAGTATATACATACATACTATGAGAAAAGGATTCCCCCGGCAAAATGACAAGGCACTTCAGACCTGGCTCTGCAAAAGGCATGCTAAGGACTCTGGGAAGGAAGAGAAGATGGAAGTAAGGGGGAAAGAAAGAAAGACAGATAAAATAAAGGAGGGAGGAGGAGAGGAAGAAAGAAAAGATGAACGAACTATGGAAAAGGAAGAAAAGAAAAGCAGGAGAGAGTCCAGGAGGGGAAAAGAAAGAAGGAAATGGGAAGGGAGGAAAAGAAAGGAAAAGGTAAAGAAAAGAAAGGAACGGGAGTGAGCAAAAAGTAAAATAATGAATGGAAAAGAAGAAAAGAAAGAGAGGGAGGGAGGGAAGTGAAAAGAAAGGAAGGAGAAGGAAATGAAGACTTGGGGGAAATAATAGAAGAGGAAGAAGGAAGGAAGGAAGTGGGAGGGAGAATGGAGGTAAGAAGGAAGAGGAGAGAGGGAGGGGAAAGGAAGTAAAGAAGGAAAGGGTGAAGGGGAGAAAAAAGGAAGGAAGAGGAAGGAAGAGGGAGAATGGAGGAAAGAAGGAAGGGGAGAGAGGGAGGGAAAGGGAAAGAGAGAATGAGAAGGAAAGGATGAAGGGGAGAAAAAAGAAAGGAAGAGGAAAGAAGGAAGGAAGAGGAAAGAAGGAAGGGAATGGAGGAAAGAAGGAAGGGGAGAGAGGAAGGGAAAAGGAAGGAGAGAAGGAAATAATGGAAGAGGAAGGAAGGAACGAAGAGGGAGGGAGGAAAGAAGGTAGGGAGAGAGGGAAGAAAAGGAATGAAAGAAAAAGAGAGGGGGGAAAAAGTAAGAGAAATGAAGGAAGGGGGAAGAGGGCACAGGACCAAAGCAGATCTTGGTGTCGATGTCAGCGAGGCAGTCCCTCCGGAAGGCATCAAAGAGGCTGCGGCTCTTGAGCTGCCCGACGATGAGGGCGATGAGTATCCCCTGGGGGCAACGAGGCCGGGTCCGCAGCGCCAGGGCCAGGCCCGCCTCCGCTGCCTCCCCTGAGGCCCATGGTGGAGGACGAAAAGGAAGACGAGGACAATGCGCCACCGCCGGGCTCCGCCACCCCCAGCAAAGATGGCGCAGAGCCCCTGAGAGTAGCAGGGGATGAGGAAGAGGTGGAGATGGTGGTGCGGAAGCGGCAGTCGCGGCACATTTGTGTCACTCCTCTGCGCTGCATGCTGGGAAACCGAGGCCTGGGCTGCTCTGGAGAGCCAGATGCAATCATGAAAAGAGACACACCTGGCTCCCAAGCCATAGGTTCCCTACCACTGCTCTAGAGCAGTGGTTCTCAACCTTTCTAATGCCGTGACCCCTAGATACAGTTCCTCATGTTGTGGTGACCCCCAAACATAAAATTATTATTGTTGCTACTTTTACTACTGTTATGAATTGTAATGTAAATATCTGATATGCAGGATGTATTATATTGTTACAAATGGAACATACTTGTGATTAATCACAAACACAATATGCTTGGGGAAGTATGGACAATGGATGATGGGATTTGCAATACCTTCAACTGATTTAGCTCTGACTTCCACATACCACTGAGACCCCACGAATTATAGACCCCATTTGGAGGCTCCACTGGAAGAACACAGAGAGGTGGAGGAAGAAGAGCCCAGAGGAGAAGGAGTACAGCAGGCAGGAAGAGAACGGCGCAGGGCACCCTGGCCTTCCTTCCTTCTTCCCATCCAGGGACTTCCTCCACCTCCTCTCCATTTGGAGAGCCCAAATGGAGAGGAGGAGGAGGAGGAAGAGCCCAGAGGAGAAGGACGAAGGCAGGCCTCGGTGCTGCTACCGCTGCCCTGCGAACCTCTCGCTGTTCTCCGAGGCTTCCGCCAGAAGTGGAGGCCTCAAAGAGCAGCGAGAGGAGTGCGGGGCAGGGAAGCGGCAGACAGGCCTTTTCTCCTCTCCATTCTCTTCCGGCGGTGCCTCCAAATGGAGGTACGGGCCTTGCTGTGGGGTCGTGGCCTCCTCTTCTTCCTCCTCCTCCTCGCTGCCAGATTCGCCTTCCCGGCAGGCCTGGGCCCTCCTGCATTGCCCCCAGGGGCACGGCAGCCATTGCAGGGAGGTGGAGGGGTGGGGCCAAAGGAGGTGGTGTCGCGACCCCCCGGAAATTACCAATTGACCCCTCTGGGGATCATGACCCTCAGGTTGAGAACCGCTGCTCTAGAGCAGTGTTTCTCAATCTTCCAAATGCCACAACCCCTTAATACAGTTCCTCATGTTGTGGTGACCCCCAACCATAAAATTATTTTCATTGCTACTTCATAACTGTAATTTTGCTACTGTTATGAATTGTAATGCAAATATGTGATGTGCAGGATGTATTTTCATTCACTGGTGAGAGCAACGTGTGCTGCGACTCGATTGGTGGCTTCCCTGAGCTGCGCTCCACCCGGCCTTCCCTCCCACTGCCCAGGATCAACCCGGAGATGCTGGTGCAGCAAAGCCACTCTACAATTTTCCGCTACCGTGTCATGACCTCTTCGCTAGCTAGCCATAGCCCAAAGTTACTTCCAGTCACTGATCCCTTATAGAAAAAAAAAACAGAACTGAGGAATTTTACCAACCACCCCCTGTTTGACCATCAACTTAATACTGAAACTGGGCTTGGCTTAGATTGGGGCTGCTGATGCTCAACTTTCGATTCTGTTCCTTTAGTGGGGACTTTTGTTTTTGTTTTGCTTTCAGATTTTATTTTATTTTTTGTGGAGACTTCTCTTATTATTTTCACTGGCTCGTGTTTATCACTGATGACTGAGCTTAGCAAAATATATGATTTGAATGAATTGTTTATTGTACTAGCCATAGGCCATGACATAAAATATACAACTTCCAAAAGTACAACAAGCAATTTCCAATATAAACATTAAAACATGTTCCATATATTATTTAATTGATGAGTCTCCACAATAATTGTAATTGGTTTAAATGTTTAATAATGCTTAATATTTATTTAAATCTTATTTCTGGATGTTATTATGCTTTGTGTGATTTGTGTCTTGTATTTTATGTTAAATGTGCTTTGATTTGTATGGTATTATGTTGTGAGCTGCTTTAGGTTCCGTTAGCGAGAAAAGAGGGATATAAATAAAGATTTGTTGTTATTATTATTATTATTATTATTATACCCTTCTCCAGAAACCATTGTTAACACACCCAGCCATGCCCTATTTTCCAAAATGAAAATCCAGTAGCCTTTGGGTAAAATCACAACACTGATGAGCAGATTATTGGCTGGATGCCTTCGGATGGTGAGAAAAAGACAAAGAAAGGGGTTCATAGAGAGTTCTGGGTGTGGAATCCCATACATTAGAGACATTATTATATTCCCACCTCTACATTACAGATCATGAGAGAGGGAACTCTGATGCCTACAGTTTCCTTGGAGTGGATAGAGTCTCCTCTGGAGGTTTGTAAGGACAGGCTGGATATCCTTCCTTGCTTGAATTGTGCCTTACTTTATGGCAGAATGGGGTTGGGCTGGATGGCCCTTGTGGTGTTTTCCCACTCTAGGATTCGATGAAATGCCCCAAGCAGCATGGGTATTGTCCATCTTTGGTTTTTGACTCTCAAAGTTTCTTTAAACCCCAGTAACAGCTTTCTTAATTGAAAGTCTAAATGGAAAAAGAGTCTAAAATCCCAGGGTTTCTTATGGACTTGGCATAATTTATGGAGAGCAATCTAGCAAAACATAAGCCATTTAAACCTGTGTAATATACTCACAAATTCTGATTAAGGTCTGTGGTTTTTCCAGCCCTGCGAGACAGAAACCAGTTATCATTATGCATCACCATGAAAGCAGATTAAAATTAAATCAATCTGTTTATCGTTGAGTTTGCAAGGCAGGTTTCGTCTTTCCCCAAAATCTAACTTGTTCTCTGTCTAATTAACATTTCAGGAGGAAATGAGGGGGGGAAATCACCAAGGCATTTGAGCATCTTCACTCAGAGTGGGATATTTAAAAAAAGAGTCCCACAAGGCTTTCTAATTAAATTTAATTAGTAAAAGGGCACAAGCCCAATGCAAACTTCAGAAAATGAACTTTGCATGTGAGAGTTAAATAAAGCAGGTTTCTTGGAGATGTTTGTTTCCCAAGCTGGGCAGATGCTGCGATGTGCATTTCTACTGCAAGGGCCCTGGGAATGGAAAAGGAGTTAAAGGCCCTCGGAGTTACCCGGTTTATGGCTTCCACTGTGGAGTTGCATTTTGAAGATAGTTTTCAGAGCCTTGAGGTGCCTGCCAGTTAAATTACAAGGTCATCACTTGCCTGGCACACCTATACATTTTGTAAAAGAAAATCAGGGAATACATGCACTCCAAATATTGTTGGGCAGCAACTCCTATTGTCCCTCCTCAATGGTTATGGTTGTTTGGGCTGATGGAAGTTATAGTCCAACTATATCTGGAAGTTACACCGTTCCCATTCTTGATTAAAGCTTGGGAAAATTGGATGGATGTAACTAGCAATGGGGAATCTGGAATCTAAAGAAATTTCAGAGGTCTGGCTTTATGGGTTCTTCTCTTTTTTTGCTACTAATTTTTACTGATAAAAAAAGAAAAGCCATCACACAACTATAATAAGGTAAACAAAAACTTCATAAAGTTTTTTTAAAAAAAATAATTATCCTACTAATCTACTTACTAACTGGTATAAAAAAAGATTGATACATGACAACACAAAAAACCCATGTGAACACAAAAAAACCACACCAATCATCACAGAGATATGCATATTTAACATAGATACTAAAACAAGACTAATAAACATAAAGACTAGCCTAAAGACCTCTCTGTCTGCTGGTTTTCTAGTTCTAACTAGTCCACTCCCTTTAAGAAATATTGTATAGCCACCAGGCTTGCCAGGCATCCCGATTTTAAAGGACAGTCCCTTATATCCTGAAAATGTCCTGCACATCCAAGGATCACCAGCCAGGACGTCCTGCCCCGCCTCCTCCTTTTTCTCCTCCTCCTCTTTGGTAGGAAAATGGTACAATTGAAATCCCTTCGCCCCCTCCTCGCCTCTTCCTCCTCTTCTTGATGTCCCTCTGCCCCCCTCTCGCTTCCAGGAGTCACGAGAGCCCCCTTCTTCAACTTTCAAAGGAACTGGGGAACTTCCTCAAGGACTTCATCACACAGTCTTACAACCTCATCATACGGGGTAATTTCAACGGCATACGCTGGTTCCCCTCCACTCGCACAGCAGAACCCCCTGGCACCCATACCACCCACTGGCACCCATCCCATGATGTACAGCTACTTGGGGGGGGGGGGGCTCCATCACACAAACAGAGGGGAACTGGCATATGCCACCATAGCAGCAACACAGGAGGTTTCCTGTGTTGCATAGGCATCAATTGAAGGAAGCTGGGCAGTATACACTTCCCCATGGGATCAAATAAGGGGGAAGGCAGGTGATGCAGGGTGTGGGGTGACGGGTTTCCCATGCCCCATGCCGAACACTGCCGGATTTGCCACAATGTGTAGTGAGTCCATTGGCCAATAGGATAAGGTTCTTATACTCTGTTTCTGAGACACTTTGCCTGCAATTTCCTACAGGTCCTATCACACGGTACATAGTGTCCTTTGTTAGCAACCTGTAGGCAACCGTAGGCAATGGGTTTCAGAAAAGAAACACAGACTTGAAATCGTGTTTTTTCCCTCAGCGCACCTCAGAAGTGAGGCTTCAGCTGTGTGATCGTACGTCAGTACGTATCCCACATGTAAACTGTCAGCTGTGCCTATGGCAGCTCCTTGGGAGCATGTTTGAGGATGGCTTCTGCTGACCCCGGGGATTTTTCTCTACAGAGGCATCTGCCATTATACTTCCAGTGGTTTCTGGGAAAAGGTCTCTGGAAAGGCTATGTTTTCTGTTTCTAGTTTTTCTGTCTCTTTCCCAGCCTTTTAAATATTGAAACGGCACAATTCTTTATATTGAGAGACCAGCATGTTTCTAAAATCATGGTAAAAGCAGGAAAAAGAAGGGGGCTAATTTGCTAATTGATATAAAAGACTTCCAAACTGTATAGCTGCACATGATTTGAAAAATAAATGGGGTGTGACGTGAAGTGATGTCAGGACGCATAGGACAGATTGGTAGGAGCAAACCCATCTACCATGTGATAAGTCGAATTACCGGTACAGTATTTCCAAAAGGTATGGAGAGAACAGAAAAGTGTGTGAGAGTGCCCGTTTGCAACCCACATGAATCCAGCTGTCATAAACTATGGGCTGCATACCGAAGTACCATTTCTGGCTTTGTGTGTGATGAGGTCCCGTGGGTGAAAAGCCAAATCATGCATACTACAATTACACCCTAGTCCAACAGTTTCATGAGAAATACTATGCCGTGGCCTTTCCAGATGGGAAATTTCATGCAAAGCCTTCCCTACAAAACAACTTGGCTATTAACTCCTGGGGAGAGACATGGAGAAACTTGTACTTGTACTGCAGCCAGGTCATCAAGAGGGAGAGGGATTTTCTTGTTGCCTTTTGTAAGTTTGTAGTGTTCGCAAATGCACCCATCCAAGTTGATAGGAAATGAATTCTGATCAGAATTTATCTCCTCTTCTGAATGTACCCAACATGTGTGAATAACTTGCAAGATTTAGATGTGCTCTGCTTCTCCATGCTAGCAATCAGCAAATGTGCATCCCCTTCCATAACAGTAGGAAGCAACTCTACCCTTTGGGCATCCCCAGTCGCCCAATCTAGTCACTGAGGCATAAGAAAGCACAATTAATATAATAACGAGAGAAGCTAAAATTACACACAGTTGCACTGTCGGTCTCTAAATGGGAGGGAGGGGGAGAGGAGAGATAAGCCTTGCTTTCTCATGCACATGCACACAGCAAATATACATATATGAACTCATATCTAAACATTTACCCAATGGTTTTTGCTCAGCTCTGGGTTTTGCTCCACTTTCACAAAATTATCCAAGTTGCTGAGATCTAGTCCCCAAATAGGACCACTACCTCAGATAGTCTGGAATAAGCAGATTCATCACACTAACATGGACGTTTCCATCCACGCAATATGTGCACACATAGAGATGTACAACCGTGCATCAACTTTTCCTGTTTATCAGAGGAAGCAACTATCCACAAGCCTGTGGCTTTGGGAGATGGCTCTTACATCATAGCTGCAAGTACCCAATAGGGATGTGTCCCAAAAATTTGCCCGCTTTCAAGATTTTATGTAAAGCTGCAAGGAGAGATGGGTAATCATAATTATTAAAAGCATTTTAAGAAGTCAATTTCTGGCATGAGGCCAAGGCACCAAATGTGGTTGTGGGGAGGTGTCATGGCTTTCATAATTTGTAAAAACCTCTGTCTTTCTCACTCTGTTGTTGAGCCAGGTATCACCCACCCTCACCCTAAACAGGCAAGTAAGATCCGTTAGCTTTACAAAACTCCTGATGGAGAGAGAGATAGAGAGAAAGCTAGAACTGGTTTCTTGATATGGATGAACACAGCTGTCTTCATTTTATGAATGTTCCCAGGAGCACAACATATAGAGTAGGGCGTAGGCTAACCACTACACATGGCTTTGCTAAACTGGAGAAGATGGTACCATTAAAGCAGTGGTTCTCCACCTTCCTAATGCCGTGAACCTTTAATGCAGTTCCTCATGTTGTGGTGACCCCCCCCCCGGCAACCATAACATTATTTTTATTGCTACTACTGTACATAACTGTAATTTTGCTACTGTTGTGAATTGTAATATAAATATCTGATAGGCACGACATATTTTCATTCACTGGACCAAATACCCGATACACCCAAATTTGAATACTGGTGGGAATGGAGTTGATTTACCATTTGGGAGTTCTAGTTGCTGGGATTTATAGTTCACCTACAACCAAAGAGCATTCTGGATTCCACCAATGATGGAATTGAACCAAACTTGGCACACGGAGCTCCCATGACCAACGGAAAATACCGGAAGGGTTTGGTGGGCATTGGCCTGGCGTTTTGGAGTTGTAGTTCACCTACATCCAGAGAGCACTGCAGACTCAAACAATGATGCATCTGGACTAAACTTGGCATGGATACTTAATATCCCCAAAAGTGAACACTGGTGGAATTTGGGGAAAATATACTTGACATTTGGGAGTTGTAGTTGCTTGGGTCTGTAGTTCACCTACAATCAAAGAACATTCTGAACCCTGCCAATGATAGAATTTGGCCAAACTTCCCACACAGGACCCCATGAGCAAGAGAAAATACTGTGTTTTCTGATGGTCTTCGATGACCCCTCTGATATCTCCCACATGACCACCCCCAAGGGGTCCTGACCCCCAGGTTGAGAAACACTGCATTCAAGAAAGGTTATAATATTTGTATTGTCTTGTTTTCACTGTTGTTAGCTGCTTTTTAGAGAGATGAAGTGTGGGATGGTGATGACTTCAGAATACTGCGCCAGGTATCCACATAAGCAGGAAGAGCCAGTAATTTCAAAATGACAACATCTCCGCAGTTGAGCCATCTTAGGTTACGGTTGTTTTGTTGGCATGGGTGAAGGTCAGCAGGTAATCCATTCGCAACAGACCTTTCCAAAGCAAATAATGATTAGCAACAGCAAGTCCCCTTTCTCTCTCTCTTCTGCCCTCCCCATCATCTCACATTTCAAGAAGCACACCTGGGTCTGCTTGCACATTTCAGTCATTGAAAAATAAATCGTTCTGCGTGTTGTAGTGCTCTCATTCCAGCAGGCTATAATCAAATCCAGGCAATGATACAGTAAGCATATTGTATTGCTTTGTCCGAGCCAGAGTTCTCATCCAAAACCTATGGCAGCTTTTCAATAACATATTGTATGGATGTTCCTGGGAATTCAAGTGACTTTAGGTAAAGGATGGCCAATGAGTGATCGGTTCCAGCACAGCTTGGGAAAGATACCGTATTTCACCACATAATAGTCACACTTTTCTGGTTTTGGCCAAAAGGAGGGGGATGCGACTATTACGCAGTGGTGACTATTATGTGGAGAGAGAATCTCCAGCTGCAGGGTTTCACTAGTGAATAAAGGGTGTGAAAACTATGTGAGGAACCACAAAGTACCAATTTTGCCACCCCAAAAAGGGGTGTGTGACTATTATGGGGTTGCAACTATTATGAAAGTGCCTCCCTTCTTACTCAGCCAGCATGCTGGGTCCCCAGGAGGGTGAATAGACTAGATCTTAGGACATTTTGTGGAGAGGCAGAGCAGAAAATCTTGTTCCCCATTCCCACAGCCTCCAGTCAGGGTGCATTTTTATTCAGAGTAACAGTGCCAGAAAATCCCATAATCCCTCTCCATAGATAGCAAAAAAGTAAGACGAACGATGTTGTTAATGGCATGAAACTATTACCTGAGGCAAGTGCCTCACTCTGCCTAATGACAGAGCTGGCTCACCTTTACAAGAGAAGGAGTGTATCAGACAACTGACTAACTCTGCCAGCCAACAGGAAATACCTGGGCCTAGAAAGCCGATGAGCTGCTGCCATACAAACAGCTTGTCTCAAGTGCAAAAATGCTATCTGCAACCTTTCCTCTCAGTCCGTGACCTATCTGTCTCAGTGTCACATCTGCTCCTGACTACTGCTCCTTCAACTGTCATAAAACATAACCTCCTGTGCCTCTTGACTCCACACCGATCTTTGATCCTTTGATCCTCGTTTTCTGGATCCAGAGCACAACCTTCACCCTGTCAATAATCACATCCATGGCCCTCCTGCTTCTCATTCACATGGACTCCACTTGCAACCCACCTCTGAAGGAGGCCACAGTCTGGAAAGGAGATTTCCAAGAGTGAAAGGAAACAAACAGTAACAAGGGTACAGAATGCTCAAAACTGAAAATGCAGGCTTGAAAGCTAAAAATCCCAATGGAATTCTTCACGTTAGCACAGAAGAATCCCTCAAAATACATCACATTTCGAAGCAAGACTGGTTTTGGATGCTGCTCCTTTAACTTATCAGAATTACAAGCCTTTGTTCCAGGATTCCCTCTGCTCCTATTAGACAGTAAGGATTTTTCAAATGCGGTATAACATTGCTGCTTGCCATGGGAAATCCATATGTTTGTCGTGGAAAATAAATTAATAGTTTACCTAGGGATTACACAATTGCTCAACCATAGTAGATACTCAACACCTACTCAATGAGCACAGTTGGCATTGCAGGTACTCATCAATCAATTAACCCTGGGTGACCACCAAGCAGATTGGAAAGAGAAAAGAGCAACGGGTTGCTGATGCTTCCAATTAGAACAACGTTACAGTTGTTACTATATTCCCTTCCCTGTCCAAAGTTTTACATTCCATACCTCATTGGCAACAAATGAGAACACCAACCCTCAGCAGTGAAACAAAGATGAGGACTGCTGTCTTCTCCAACAAGTGGACCAGACCTGCAGCCCTCCACACAATGAGGGGCATCTATTTTTCCTCATGGACACAATGTATAAGCTGAGCATCCCTTCTCCAGAATTTCCCAAATCCAAAATATGTCAAAATCCAAAATTGTCCATATAGATGACCGATGGTTCAAATTATTGATGGTTCAAATTATTGATGGTTCAAATTACCAAACCTTGGGTTTTTGTAAGTTTTGGGCTGTATGGCCATGTTCCAGAAGCATTCTCTCCTAATGTTTCACCTGCATCTATGCCTGCCATAGATGCAGGCGAAACGTCAGGAGGGAATGCTTCTGGAACATGGCCATACAGCCCAAAAAACTTACAAGAACCCAGTGATTCCGGCCATGAAAGCCTTCAGTAATACAAAACCTTGTTTCGTTCACAAAAATAATAAAAATATTCTACACATTTACCTTGAGATTATGTGTACAAGCTGTATATGAAGCATACGCAAATTTGCTTAAACCAAGCTATCTCATTATATACATACAGTATATGCAAATACTGATATTCCAAAACCTGGGGGAGGAACAAAACACAGACTGATCCCAATACTCAAATTGTACAGAATATAATGAACCACATGGGCTTGCATTCCAATAGGCACATGTTTTTATAGTAAAATAAAATTTAAACACAATGTTGCATTCAAATACATGTGTGTATTTAGAGTGAAACTAGCAGTCCGAGAATAGACAATGTGAAATCTGTGGTGCCGAAAGCAACCACTCACAGCCTAGCTTTCAGTTTACCACAGCAGTGTAAGAAATGAAAACTGAGCATGAGCAACCAATCGCTATGCATCTTTCCTTTTACCTCAGCAGTAAAAGAAATCACAACCCATGACTATCAATACAACACAGAGGTACTCTTTGAAAGTGTGTAGTTTGTATTTAGAAAACAATTGCCTCTCTAAAGGGCACTTATACATCGTGTGCTCAAGAGCCGATAAACTGTCAGATCTTTCTGTTTATGCAGAAAACGGATAAACCAAAAATGTAGTCAATACAATAGCTTTACAATTAAAAATAATGATTTCTTTCCTTTCCTTTTGTTTCATTCTACATAGACACAGCAACGCAAGGCAGGGTATTAAAATGAATGAGGCATTTTATCGCTGTATCTATGTTCGCAACAATACTTTTATTTGCTATCTCATTAATTTCATACCAGACTGAGCCACAGCGAAGCATGGTCAAGTTTAGCTAGTGCATCATAAAATGTGCACATTTCACTGTGTCCACATTCACATCACTGTCACTTAATAATATGGAGCGTGATGATCCGTGGTTGTTGGAAATCTCAGATCCAGAGCACACCAATCCAGAGGCTACAATGTACTCACAACTTTTCTTATTTTTGACAAGAAAAGGTGTCTCAATATACTATGACACCTTGTGAAAAAAGGGTTAAGATCCTTACATACTTGGACATTTCTGTGAAACTATCAATTTCACAAAAAATATTGTTTGTGTGGTTTAAAAACTGGACAAAGCCCCCTCCAAACTTGTGCTGCACGCAGTGTATTTTGAGCAAAATATAATTTTTGGTGCAAAACTTGTGTGGCACACACTGCATTTTGAGCAAAACATGATTCTTTTGGTGTAAACAGTTCTGGTCCGGCTTACCTATCCGAACGCATCTCCCTTTATGAGCCTATTAAAGCATTAAGATCAGCTGGGGAATCCTGCTCTTGGTCCCACCGCCATCGCAGGTGCAATTGGTGGGGATGAGACACAGGGCCTTCTTGGTGGTGGCCCCTTGGCTGTGGAACTTCCTCCCCAGTGAGATTAGATCAGCCCCCTCCCTCCTGGTGTTTAGAAAACAACTAAAAACTTGGTTATGCAAACAAGCATTCAGTTTCCTCCTCAAAGAGCCCCTATCACCTCCTTGTTCTTCCTTTTTCTACTGACATAAGAAAAGAAGCCATTTTTTTGTTTTTAATGTCACTGGCAAGTCTGGATGCCCAAATAATACTTTTCCATGCAAATAATCCATGTTTTTACTTACAAGGACTAAGAATTTTGTAGTGTCCCTTTTTCTGTTTTTCAGAGCATTCAACAGTTGAAGAATATTTTTTCTGTCCCTACACATCTTTGGCTTCCAGCATAAGGGAAAGGTTAAAGGACACAGAAAAAACAGCCAGGGGGCTGCTGTTGCCCCCTCCAGCATGTCCTGCTTGAGGCAGTAGCTCCCGCTGGAAAACATGTTGACATATGTTGCTAGATTTGCCTTTGAAAAAGATATAGGGGGCTTATTTCCACCACCTGAAAATTAAAGCAAAAAGAGATTTTTACAAGATGAAAAGTGGATTTCTACTTCCTGTGTTGGCTGGCACGAGCAGCCCACCTTGGGCTAAGGAGTGAAAAATTGGACCTCAGACCTCTGGGGTTTACCCACTCCCAACCTACACAGCCCCTGATTATTCCCCTTCCCTTGAGTCGCAAGTGTATTCTCGTGGCTTCTTTCTTGCTGCAATAAACAACTATGCACTTTGATTTTTGCTGTTTCTTATGCTCTGTACTCCCTCACACAGTGCCAACATGTTATCAACTACCTCCTGTAAAATCCATCTCTGAAAGCCACTTCTTCCATACACTCCTTTCCCCCTCCATTCTGGGTTTGGCACCCTTCCGTTTAGTTCTTTGTCTCCTGTTCATCACTATCAGAATTCAGCTTGCAAGGTATTCCAGGGAGAAGCCTGTATTTGCGGCTGTTCTGTAAAACAGGGCTAGAAGCCATGTGACTCACTATATACCCCCCACTGACTGAAGGATGGACTTATCTGAGGTGCTCTCCACACGCTCCAAAACCACATTTATATTAATTCTTTATTACTATTCCTATTATTAGTAACACATGTAGCTGTAGTGCCTGTTGCACTAGTGCCCTGAAGCACTTTTCATCACACACCACACTCCATCCAGATAAGCCAGTAAGTAAAAGTTTATTAAGAGAAGAATATATAAAAAAACAAGCAAAATTAAAAAGAAGAATTGAAGTTCAAAAATCTATTGTCGAAGGCTTTCATGGCCAGAATCACTGGGTTGTTGTAGGTTTTTCGAGCTGTATGGCCATGTTCTAGAAGCATTCTCTCCTGACGTTTTGCCTGCATCTGTGGCAAGCATCCTCAGAGGTTGTGAGAATGCTTGCCACAGATGCAGACGAAACGTAAGGAGAGAATGCTTCTAGAACATGGCCATACAGCCTGAAAAACCTACAACAACCCAGAAGTTCAAAACGTTATTTTCAAGATAACCAAGATTCCAAAATCCTTTCAAATACAGTTTCAAGAGTCAATCCACAGATATAGCCATAAACATCATAGCATGCATCCAAGGCAGGCATCCTATGCCACACATGAAACTAAAAACAGGAACAAACTTAGAAACTTGAATACATGTTACGTGTGGATGTGCGACACCCTTCCCGCCAGCAGCCCAAAGAATACACAAACACCAAGTTGGGAAGAAAATGGCCACAACTGTTTATTGGTTACAGGAAAACGGGTTGGCTACCACACATGGGATCTGGATCAGGATTGGTCAGCCCGTTGCTGAACAATACCAAAGTACACCAGGGGTGCCGCCGGCACAATACCAGGCTAACTTACTGGCAACCCTATACAACCAGACATTCCCTCCCTTCCGCTAAGGGGGGGGGGAGCCACATGCAGGGCCCATGCCACATGCCAACTGCAGTTGTGACAAACACGCAAAAACAACCTCAATAACCCCAACCACTGAAGGGCGGGTGGGAGGCCAAACTGCTCAGGCCTAGTGCCTGAGAGAGGCTCAGGACAGCGCGGAGGTTGGCCAGCCTAACTGGGTGGCAGGAAAAATACCCACCGCACAGGGGGCTTTTGGAAAGGAGAAGCTCCCTGCACTCAACATGGCAGCCGGGAGAGCGCCTCTTGCCACAACAGTCCTCGCCCGGTAAGTCGGGCAAGGCATTATCCAAAGACATAGGAACAGGAACCGAGAGTTGTTCACCTGAATACAATGTTGCACTTACAATGGATTATACCAAAAGAAAACCACTTAAAGAGCCTCAATCCCTCCCATGACATCATTCTCCACACACCTGCTTTTCCTCCCCTTATCTCTAAGCCACTGGGAAAAGTGAGTCTGTCTCTGTTGTATGCTCTGCCTCTGCAGTTCCAAGCACGTTGATCTGGACAAACATTCATCTCCCACTTCTCTCTCAGCCTGCACTGCTGGCAGATTCTTACGAGAACTGATATTGCTTTCTCCAGTCTCATGGGAACTGCCAGGAGATTCCAAAACAACTCTCTCCAGGCCACTTCCATAATCCTCTGGGCCCTCCGAATCTATCCCCATCATCCCCCTCCTCATCTTCTTAGCACTCAGAATTTGAGCAGGCTACAACAGTGGCAGTACTACTAAGACAAATACTGGAGACAATATAGTAGACTCACAAAGTTGGACGAGACCATGTGAGCCATTCAATTCAAGCCCCTGCCATGAAGAAACAAGCAATCAAAGCACTCCTGACAGAACACCATCCAGCGTCCACATAAAAAACATGCAAAGAAGGAAACTCCACCACACTCCATGGCAGCATATCCCACTGCTCAACAGCTCTTAGTTCTAGAAGCTCTTCCTAATGTTTAGGTGGATTTTTTCCTGCAATTTGAGCCCATAGCTCATTTATGTACTATCTCCGGGGCAGCAGAAAATAAGCCTACTCCCACTTTCTTATTATGACACCCTTTCATGTATTTAAACATGGCTATTGCATTCTCTCGGTCTTTTCTCCAAGCTAAATCCAGCTCCCACAGGCACCTTTCATAGGGCTTGGCTTCCAGAACTTTTACTATTTTGACTGCCATTCTCTTAACCCGTTGCAGTTTGTCAATATATATCTGTCTCTTTCAGTATTCCTGACCATGGGATCACACTCAGTTTTCCCCAAGGTTTTCTGAAATCTAGAACCGCACATCTTCTTGGAGGTGTGCCGGGGGCCATTCCATGTGCGGATTCTTCCAGGGGCACCTTCACATTCCCTGAGGACAAACTTTGTTCCACTTCTTGTCCTGCATTATCACTGATGCTAGAGAGAACCTCAAATTGATTCGATAGCTGCAAACATACAGAATGATCCCTGCTCCTTTGAGTTCTACTTATAATTTCCCTCCAAGTGCCTACCTACTGTGTTTGGTGACATCTTCTTCCAAGAGGGCCAGTAACTTGTGCTTGCTGCAAGTGTAGTTATCCACATCCTAAGGCAAAAACACAAAACATTCCACGGCTGTTGCAGGTGACTGCATGAGCCCCATCACCATTCATTTTAGAAGAATTAAGTAGAAAATTAATAAAAGAATGGAAGAGAAATCTGGGCCTTCCCCTCAAACCCGCTCACCAAACATCCGTTTGTCTTGCCCTGTGTGCCAAACTCCTGTATGCCAAACTCCAGGAACTGGTGGTGTAGTTATATGGGAAGCTAATGGTAGTATAGAGGGAACTAGTGGCCATATTGCTATTATAGTTACTAATAAAATACTATGAAAGAATATGAAATAAAAACATGTAGGGTTGAATAATTTTATAAACAGATATTTTTATTTGTTGAGGGAAGAACTCTTTCTCTGCCCCCCACACCCTTTTTTCTTTCTTTTTTGGGAGGCCACCACCAATCTGTCACTTTGCTTCACTGCTCAAATTCCCCGATGTAACGTGCACTTTGCATTCCAAACATATTGCTATTTAAAAACCAGTCAGTGTGCTACTTCTTGAGTGATTCAGATCTCTATACTACCAAAAAGAAAATACAAATTAATTGACTTCTATCTTGTCCAAAACTCTGTGGATGTGTTTGGGGAAAGGCGGAGAGGAAGGAACTATGATCTTTTGAACAGACTGATTTCCTTTTCATCTCAAACAAAGCAAACTTCTAAAGATATAGTTGTCACAAAATAAATGTCTTACAAGCATTGTAAAATGACTCAAACTTTTAGGATTCAACATATTGCAATCAGTGAGGTTTCTTTAAAAGTTCAAACTACTAAGAACAGCATTCAGGTGTGCTTTTGCTGCTGTTCGTTATTACTATTTATACAACAAGGCAAAAAAAACCTGAAACAGATAACTATAGGATGGTTGACAACAGTCCATGTGAAAGGGCTCTAGGAACCTTGGTAGACCACAAGATTCACATGAGTCAACAATGTGATGTGGCAGCTTAAAATGCCAATGCGATCTAGGTTGCATCTAGAAGTATAATCTTGTTGTAGCTCAGCCTCTGCCAGGGGCTGATAATGGGTTCACTGATGATTCAGAAGGGATTGTGCGATTTCCTGGGATTCAAAGTGATACAGATTCAGGCCAGGTTCAAAGTGTTGAAGATTCAGGCCAGGGAAATTAAACTGGCTCAGATAGGGCCAAGCTCCAAGGTCAATCACAGGAGCCAGAAACAACATCATTAGATAAGGGGTCTAGCAAAGAAGAATTAAGTAAAACAGAAAACTCTCAAGGGAAAGCACCTAGTGTTATGGAGATAAGCAAAAGCCTTTGTTTACCGTTCAGACCAGAAAATCAGCTCCATAGGTCTGAGAGAACTTGTGGGAAAGACATAGAGAGAATTTGTGGGAAATGACATGATTTCAGGAGTGCTTATTAGCAGCCAGTTGTTTACCTTATAGTTAGTTCAGGCAACATTGGCTTCTGAGGGAGAAGCTAGTACTGAGTTCTTTGATCCTTGTGTCAAGTCAAGTCCCGGTTTGGATTCAAATATCCTGGAAGTTTTCTATATTCTTGTTTTATGATTTCTGCTCAAGTTTTCTAAGTGTACCTTTGATTTATGGATTTATGCTGTACTTGTGATTTTTGGCTATTCCAGGACTCAGTTACCTTTGGATCTTTATGAGACATTTGGATTCCTGTCTGGTTATCATCTATTGCTAAGCCTATTATGGATTATTCCTCTTCTTTCTTTATCCCTGCTTTTTCATATATATTTTATGTATTTTTTTACAATAATCTGTTTGCTTAAATTCTGGTCTCTTGTGTGGTGCTGTGGTCATAGGTTGCTCCAGGCCTGGGGTGCAACAAGTCTCTAGAATAGATCAAGGGAAGTCATAGCAACCCTTGCCATCTCTTACAATTCTATGATTCTATGAAAAGGAGGTAGGGAAGATTTTTCTTCTGCTATGAACAAATGTTATTCATTTTTTTTGTGAATACAGTGCAAAAAAAAAGCATTCATGTAGTTTAACACCAAATAAATACATGCAGGCAACAAACAGGACTAATAGTGCAGTGATCTGAAGAAAAGGTACATGTGCATTTTCTTCCTCTCTCTTGCACTCAACAGGCCATTTTATAAAGAGCATTTCAACATGCTGAGCAATGTGTGGAATTTCTTTGAAACTTCCTTAGTTTATCGACAGGAAAAACCTTTATTACATCTGGGGGTATCCATTATTAGATTAATTGTTTCACCCTTCCAGAGCAAAAAGTAGTGTGTCCATTACTGAACCAAAGTGGTTATTGTGGTGTTATATAACCTGCATAAACAGCATTTATCTCTATAGTGTGCTGTACTATGCTAAAAGCTTATGTGCTGTCAGAAAAGAGTATGAAATGCACAGATACAGGATGGGCGATGTCTAGTTCAACAACAGAGTTACACGTGAAAAAGATTTTGGAGTCTTCGTGGACAAAAAGTTGAACATGAGCTGACAGTGTAATGCAGCAGCTAAAAAAGCCAATGGGATTTTGGGCTGCATCAAAAGAAATTGAGTGTCTAGATCGCTGATTCTCAAAGTGGGCGGTACCACCGCTTGGTGGACGGTGAGGCGATCCAAGGGGGCGGTGGGAGGCTAAGGAGAATTTGCAGGGCAGTGAACCCCTTTAAGGGGACGGTGAACGATTGGCTATTTAGGAGGGGTTGCGCGGCCCTCTTCTTTGGCTCCACCCTGCCTCTTTGCTTTGACCTGCATATTAGATATTTGAATTAGAATTCGTAAGAGTAGCAAACTTATTTATGAAGTAGCAACGAAAATATTGTTGGGGGTCACCACAACATGAGTAACCTTATTTAGGGGCCATGGCATTAGAAAGGTTGAGAACCACTGCATTAATACATATATCTTTCTGTTTAATTGCTATTAATTTTTTAAAAAAATAATTTCTAGGAGGGCGGTGAGTAAATTTTTTTCTGGAAAGGGGGCAGTAGGCCAAAAAAGTTTGGGAATCACTGGTCTAGATGAAGGAGTCATGCTGCTCCTCTATTCTGCTTTGGTTAGACTTTTTCACTTGGAATAATAACCCTGTTAGCCCCCAGTGACACAATGAGTTAAACCTTTGTGCCGGCAGGACTGCTGACCAATAGGTCAGCGGTTCAAATCTGGGGAGAGCAGGTTGAGTTCCCTCTGTCAGCTGCTGCTCCCCATGCGGGGACATGAGAGAAGCCTCTCACAAGGATGGGAAAACATCAAACATCTGGGCATCCCCTTGGCAACATCCCTGCAGACAGCCAATTCTCTCACACCAGAAGCAACTTGCAGTTTCTCAATTTGCTCCTGACACAACAAAAATAACCCTGTGTCCAATTCTGGACTTCTGTAGACTGTCCTCTGAAAACATTGGGGGAGGGGAGCCCATAGTGGCCCCTCTGAATCTTCTCACAGCACTCCAGGATAGTAACAGCACATGGGGAGGAGCCATAGTGGCGCAATGGGTTAAACCCTTGTGCTGGTGAACTGCTGACCTGAAAGTCAGCAGTTCAAATCCTCAAGATGGGATGAGCTCCCATCTGTGAGCTCCAGTTCTTGCCAACCTAACAGTTCAAAAACATGCAAATGTGAGGAGATAAATAGGCACCTATTTGGTAGGAAAAGGCGAAGAGATGCTCCAAGCAACCTTACCGGCCAGACAAACCAAAAGGTCAATGTAGGCTCCTTGGCTTGAAAATAGAGAAAACCACCACCACCACCACCACCACCCCCGAGCCAGAGATGAGCTTTGCACCCAGAAGCCGAAAATGAAAGGCGAAGCTTCTGCCTTTGTTTGAGTGTCTCATTGTATATGATTGCAAAGGCATTGAATGTTTGCCTATGTATGTAAATGATATAATCCACTCTGTGCCCCCTAGGGGAGAAGGGTGGAATATAAATAAAGTGTGTTGTTGCTGTTGTTGCTGCTGCTGCTATTATTGTTGTTATTATTGACAGCTCTCTCAACTGTAAGATTTCTTCCACTTACTTTGAAAACTAGCACTGAATTTTTCAAGGTATACTCTACAAATGAGCAACATACCTTTCCACAACAGTCTCTCCCAAGATAAATGACAAGAATAGTATGTAAATAGTTCTTAGAGTCTACATATTTTTTTTCTCCAAGTATACTTCGGAAGCATTATCTAATTTAGCTGAAAGTACATCCCCATCTCTCAATAAGTGTAAAATACTTCTAGATTATCAATACTGGTTGTGTGTTGTCTGCTAGGATTTTCTTTTAAAAGGAAGTGCGAAGTTTCCATCTTATCTGTTAGATCACTGCAAATAAGAAGTGCTCTGGCTGCGCAATGGCACACCTGAGCAGGGCGAGTAGGGTGGAGGCACCAGAAAAAAGAAAACCCACAATACTTACAAGTACATAAACATAGATGTACGAGGGTTATCCAGAAAGATGGTTTTAAAATAAAAAGAATGAATATATTTTAATAAAACTGACATGGATTGTAGCATATGTATTACATTATTTTTCCACATAATCACCATTCAGTTCAATACATTTTGTCATCCATGGGATGGGTTTTTGATGCCTGTGTTATAGAAATTTTCCTCTGTCTTTTTCAGCCAGTTTGTCACTTTGATTTTCACCTCCTCCTTGCCAGAAAAGTGTTTTCCACCAAGGTGTGGATGATAGTCACTGGTGTGAGATCGGGGCCGTGAGAGGGGTGGCTTAAAACACCCCAACCAAATGAAGTCAACAACTCTTGTGTTCCATGAGCAGTGTGCAGACACATATTGTCATGAAGGAGACAGACCCCTGCCATCAGAATCCCACGATGTTTGTTTCGGATGGCTCTATGAAATTTCTTCACATAGCCATCCATACCCATTCCATACCCATTTTGTCACATGCTGTCTTGACATTACATCATCTCCATACATTGAAATGATTTCACGCTGAATTGCAGTGGCATTCATGCCTTTAGCATTTAGGTAGCGTATTACAGTTCAAACTTCGCACTTGGAGGGAAACAGAATGAGGATGCTCATCTCTGATCTTTGCAACAACGCCAGTTGATGAGCTACTGACGACTGGCACTGCTCGTTTGCTTCTGCTGGCTTCCCGCTACATGGCAGTGATACCTACTTCCCCCACGAAAATTCCCCATAAGTGTTATGTGTCTTCTAAATCTTACTTTCTGGATAATCCTCGTACTTAGACAGCAATTACCTATCAAGCTATACAACATACATCTCTACCCTAATTACCTATAATCCTAAAACTACCCACATATACATACATTAGTTTGACAAATGGATTCAACGTTTCTCTTTTGTTCATTTCACTATAAATGTAACATTTCTTTCTTTCACTTTATATCCAACAAGTTGTTTCCTTTTGCTTGTTTTACTGTTTACAAGTTAATATCCCAACATTTTATAGTCTCCAGATCTGTACAAAAAGTCTTTTCCTTTCCTTCAGATATATATTAATAAAATGATTTTCAGTTTTCTAAGAATATGTCCAGTGAACTATCTTTCAGCAACTTAGTTATTTTCTCCATTTCTATGCCTTCCCACATCTTTACTGTCCCGTCTTTCTACAGTTGATATTTCTGTCATTTTCAGTTTTTGAGCACATAGGATTCTTGGGTTGTTGTAGATTTTTTCGGGCTATATGGCCATGTTCTAGAAGCATTCTCTCCTGACATTTTGCCTGCATCTGTGGCAGGCATCCTCAGAGGTTGTGAGGTCACCCAAGAAATCCTTAAAACAACCTCACCATCTCACAACCTCTGAAGATGTCTGCCACAGACACAGGCGAAACGTCAAGAGAGAATGCTTGTAGATCAGTGATTCTCAGCCTGTGGGTCCCCAGATGTCTTGGCCTTCAACTCCCAGAAATCCTAACAGCTGGTAAACTGGCTGGGATTTCTGGGAGTTGTAGGCCAAAACACCTGGGGACCCACAGGTTGGAAAACACTGTTCTAGATCATGGCATACAGCCCAAAAAACCTACAACAAGCCTTTGACAATACATAGGATTCTTGCCGCTGTTAACATGGACTGCAGAATTCTCTGATGGTCCTTTTTTATTTGATCATCCAATAGTCTTAGTCGTGTAAGAAGAAATCCTTAAGACAAGAATCAACTTCAACCCAGAACTTACATAACCAAAAATTCAGGCTTGAAGTTCATTCTTGTTTTAAGGATTTCTTGGGTTGACCCATGAATTTGTCTTCAGAACTTTTTGGCCTTTTTACAGGTCCACTGCATATGTTAAGAAGACCCTTTGTGAACTTCACATTTCCAACATTTATTGTTTGCCCCTTTGAACTTGTTGGTTTTATTGGGGTATTTACATTATTTACATTATCATTTTTTCTTAAAGAGAATGTCTATAAACATCATTTTATAGACATTCTCTTTAAGGAAAAAATGATAAAGTAAATTTTAGGCCCCTTCTGCCACATTTTCCCTACTTCTCCAATTCGATATGATAGTCAAAATTCTGTGCCCATTTGACCATACAGTCTTTAATTACTTCTCCCATTCCCAATAAAAGCTCATACATTTTACTGATTAAATGGTCTTCAGCACACAATTGTAACTCAAAGTCACTTCTGTTTAGTTCAAAGACTAATAATTTTAAATCAATTTCATATCCTTCCTACAGTTGTCTATAGTGCTGCCAGCACTTTGAGCAAAAAGAATGCCATCCTGTAATTTTGTTCAGGGTTCCCTGCTCCCTGGGAATTGTGCTACAAACCTCACAGTAACTGGATGTAAAGTAGAAGTTCTCAGCAACAACAAAAACAACAACAACAGTTTGTTTATATTCCATTCTATCTCCCTGAGCGGACTCATAGCAGATTATAACAAACACAGATAGGCAAACATTCAATGCCTTTAATATAGTGAAATAACAATGACACATAAATACACAGAACAAAGGCTTCACCTTTCAGTTCCGGCTTCTGGAGGTGGTGCTCAACTCTGGCTATGAGGAGGTGCTCTTTTTCCATTTTCAAGCAGAGGAGCCTGTTATCCATAGACATCTCCGGATTGAGTTGCCGGCATGTCTGCATGGCACCTTTATTACCTTCCTGTCTATGCGGTACCTACTGATATACTCACATTTGCATGTTTTCAACCTGCTAGGTTGGCAAGAGCTAGGGCGAACAGCGGGAGCTCACCTCGACCTGCGGCTTTGAACTGCCAACCTTTAGGTCAGAAGATTCAACAGCTCAACAATTTAACCTGTTGTGCCAACACGGTCCCAACAATATATATTATCATCACCGCCACCATCATCATTATCATCACCTGTTTCTATATATCGCAAGGTATATGTAGAATGCTCTTAAAATGGGTAATGAGGGTCCATCACCTTTATAAAACTGCTGGTACAGGTGAAAACAGTCGGGATGTGATACTTTACTTCTTTCATTCCTCTACAAAGAAAACTAAATGTCTTCCCCTTATGGCTGGAGATTAGAAGCACCTCTGAATATTTGACAATATTTTTGGTTGCATTTGGTTGAACAAAATTTCAAACTTTTTGACACAAAAGCACATGCAACACAAAAAATTGTATTTTGAACCAAAACGTTGGGTTTTGTGACTTTTTTCTGTAACCAAGACAATTTTGTGCAATGTACATTGTTGCACAAAACAGCTAGTATGTTTGTTCCCACCCACGTGTAGAAAATCTTGTGGCACATGACATTATCTGTCCAATTGGACTGTCTTGACATTTTATGATACCCTTTCTTGCTGAGGACTAGAAAATTTACAATTATTATTTACATCTCTAGAAAACAGCTATGACTGATTTGTCTGAATTTCTAGATAATTCTGGCAGGAGAGGCTGGCTGCACCTGCACTTCAAAATATACCAGTATACTACTGCATCTAGTGCAAAATACATATTTAGCAACCATTCACAGCCAGCAGAATACGCCTTTGAGTAAAACATCCACGAAGCCACAGCGGCCTGACATAAGAGCTTAGCTCTTTTTTCATGGTCAAACAGCTTCCACAGAAAACACAATGGAATTTGCGTGGCGGAGCATTGGAGCTCATCAGGCGAGGACAATGCTTTAAATGACAGTGCTCAAACAGATTTCCCTCACTTAGAAAATAGTCGCACCATTTCACAAAAGGCTGGGGAGGATTATTAATACATTAATTTGAAAGCTTGTTGAGGCAAAGAACGATAAGTGTGCGACACGTGTTTCATTGTGGGCAACCCATGAATACACTCACTAATGGCATTGTATGAAGGCTGCCTATCCATGAAGATGTTTTCAAACTCTTTAAACCTTTGGACTGTATGGGTTGATTTGTTTAAAATAAAACTGAAAGCAGAGGTCACACATATTCTGAAAACAATATATTTCGCCTCTTCAACAGCGGCCAGAAAGACAGGTAGACATCCTATATTAGGGATGGGGGATGTGGAGCCACTTAGGTGTTGTTGAGACACTTCAGTGACACACAGAACCAGACACAGTATGTATCTGTGTGTGTGTGTGTGCAGCAGGTTAAACCACTGAGTTGCTGAACTTGCTGACTGAAAGGTCGGTGGTTCAAATCTGGGGAGTGGGGTGAGCTCCTGCTATTAGCTGAAGCTTCTACCAACCTAGCAGTTTGAAAACATGCAAATATGATTAGATCAATAGGTATCGCTCCAGCGGGAAGGTAACGGCATTTCATGCAGTCATGCTGGCCACATGACCTTGGAGGTGTCTAAGGACAGCACTGGCTATTTGGCTTAGAAATGGAGATGAGCACCAACCCCCAGAGTCGGGCACGACTGGACTTAATGTCAGGAGAAAATCTTTACATTTGCTTTTGCTATTGCCTATGCCTCTATCTATCTATCTCTATCTCTGAACACAATTCAAACCTTGAAGCTGCAAGGCCATTCAATGCTAATCAAGCTGGCCAATTGCAACATTCATACCCACCTCAAACAGACAAGAGTTCTTTCTCCCACCCTGGACATTATTCCACAGATGTATAAACCCCACTTGCCTAGTTTCCAACAGACCTCACAACCTCTGAGGATGCCTGCCATACATGCAGGTGAAGCATCAGGAGAGAATGCTTCTGGAACACGGCCATACAGCATCTGCAAGGGCTGGCTAAATAGGCTAATTTCCCTTTTTTAAGAAGTAAAGCCGAAGCATTTTCTGCAGAGTCCACTGTAGACACTGCACCTTGTTGCTAACAGATGGAAAGCTTACAGTCTACTTCCCAGGTTTACACTTGCTCTTGCTGATTAAAGAAGAGAAACTTTGGAGATCTTTCTAAAGAAAGGGTAGGGGACTTCTTTCAGTGTAAGGGTGAAAATCAATTTCCGAGGAGTCCTTAGGGCTCTTTCCTAATTCCACAACCCTTTAATACAGCTCCTCGTGTTGTGGTGACCCCAACCACAAAATTATTTTCCTTGCTACTTCATAACTGTCATTTTGCTACTGTTATGAATTGTAAAATATCTGATAGGCAGGATGTGTTTATCTGATACACCCAAATTTGAATTCTGGAGGGATTAGGGGGGGGGGGGGTGATTTTTTTCATTTGGGAGTTGTAGTTGCTGGGATTTATAGTTCACCTACAAACAAAGAGCATTCTGAACTCCACCAAAGATGGAATTGAAGCAACACAGAACTCCCATGACCAACAGAAAATACTGGAAGGGTTTGGTGGGCATTGACCTTGAGTTCTGGAGTTGTAGTTCACCACCATACAAAGAGTGCTGTGTACTCAAACAATGATGGATCTGGACCAAACTTGGCATGGATACTCAATATGCCCAAATGTAAACAGTAGTGGAGTTTGGGGAAAATAGACCTTGACATTTGGGAGTTGTAGTTGCTGGGATTTATAGTTCACCTACAATCAAAGAGCATTCTGAACCCCACCAATAGAATTGGGCCAATCTTCCCACACAGAACCCCCATGACCAACAGAAAGACAGTGTTTTCTGATTGTCTTTGGTGACCCCTCTGCCACTCCTTCGCGACCCCCACAGGGTTCTCCACCCCCAGGTTGAGAAACACTGCCTTAGGGGCCAGATTCCAATGATAGGCAGAGACAGAAGCAAAGTGGTGGAGTTCAAAACCCTGGCTGACACAAACTAAGGCTTTTCAAAAGCATTCCAATTAGTTATAATGAGAATAAACCCATATAATTGCTGCAAAACCATCAAATGGTGGTATCATTAGAAAAGATCTGCAGCTAACTGAGAAAGCCCAATGGAACAGACTGGGACTTCATGGGACATACTGAGCCTTAGAACCTGCAGATACCCACCTTTGTCCTACACAGTCATATCTGTGTGTATCTGGTTTAAAGCAAAATGTACAGAGATTGAAGCAGAGCTACCAAATCGATGCTCAGCAAAGGTGTAACAACAAATCCAAAATTCTCTTTGCAAATAAGTGAGAAGGACAAACCCATTCAGCAACTAGCATATGGCAATTTGACCTTGGCTCATTCAACAAGAGGACAGCTGTGATCCAATTGGTGCCATCGCCGTATTTGCTCCAATTCCATGCATTAAAATATTTATGAAGCTTCTACCTTGTTCCGAAAGGTTTCTCAAAAGACTGGGTGATTTTTTAAATATATACTGTATATTTTAAAAGTGGAAATGATTAATTCAAGCTGAAGAGCACTTACAGCATCACTAATCAGTGTCAGCAGGAGGCCCATTCACCTCCCCCCAAATAATCTACATCATTAAACAAAGTCACTCAAACATAGCACAGGCTTCCAAAAACTAGTTGCGTATTTTAAAAAAAGGAACCTTGGAAATGTTTTCCAGTTGTCTTTATCATGATTCCCAGTGACCACACTAGTTGGACCATACTGGAAGTTATAGTCCAAAAAAGTGCAAGCCCCAACACAACTCAGTGACACAATTCCCTAAGAAACTACGGCTAAATCTACACTGCCCTATAAAATCCAGATTATCTGCTTTGAACTGCTTTGAACTGCATTCTATGGCAGTGTAGACTCATATAATCCAGTCCAAAGCAGATAAAGTGGATTATCTACTTTGAGAATCCCAGGATGTGGAATTACAGCCTGTGTTGGATGGGGTTGCACTCCCCCAAAGACACAGGTCCACAGTCATCACTGACCCTGGAACCCCAGGTGTCGGCGGTGGCCAGGTGTCGGCGGTGGCCAGGAGTGCTTTCGCACAATTAAAACTTATGCGCCAGCTGCACCTATACCTTGAGACACCAGATCTGGCCATGTTAGTCCAAGCCTTAGTCACATCCTGTCTGGACTACTGCAACACTCTCCATGGAGGCCTCGGCAAGCGGACCAGGGCCCTCCCGCTGATCAACTTGACCCCTGCATTTATGCTGAGCTGTTTGAGGAATACGCCAAGCTCATGGCTCACGTCAAGGAATTTGGCGGACTGCTGGAGAATCTGGGGATTCCCACTGCGCAGTTCCCAATTCTGAACCTGGAGTGCACCAGCCTGGATGACCCCCCCGCGAGTCCCCCCCACAAGGACCTTAGGTGGGATCAGTCGTGGGATTTTCCCACCTGTACCGCAGAGATGGGCCGGGAGAGGCCTGTCCCCTCAGTTGAAGACCCCTCAATCATCCCTGGAACCATCCCTGACCAGGACCTGGGGTTGAGCCGGGAGAACCAGGAGGAAACAAACTCCAACGCTGGAAGTGAACTAGCCCAGACTGCCCACTTATCCTCAGTGGAAGGGCCACCCGAAGACCCTGAGCGCCAACCGGTGAGCCCTGGGGTCCCATCGGTGTTGGTGGAGTCGTCGCTGGCCAAGCTTGACATCTCGGCCGTTCTGGCCCCCCCTCCTGATGCCTGCCGCCGCCGCCGTCCTGGGAGAAGTTGGGGAAGCCTCCTCGAGGAGGCAAGACCCAACATGGCATGTGTCCTTGGAGACGCCCAGCCAGCCCATGTGCTGGGGCCTCAGGAAGAAACGCCACCTGGAAGTAGTCAACTCCCGGAAGTTCCGCCCTCTGAGGACTCCACTCCCGCGTTGGCCTGACCAGAGTACAGCGAGGCCCCGGAAGAGGAGGAGACGCCGCCGGAAGAGGAAGGAAGGCACCCGAGCTGCCCCACAGGCTATGGAATGGAGGCCGGGACCAGCCTCCCACCAGATTGGCCAAAGGGACCGAGCTCGGAGAATCAATCCCCTTGCTGACGGGTCCAGAACGGAGAGAGCCCCAGAGTCGTTCTTCACCAGGACGTTTTGGAGCTCCTGCTACAAGCAGTCGAAGCTCCGAGGGCCTCACCGGACGATCAATAAAGATGTGAAGGACACTGCGCGGTCAGGCCGGGACTTCCAAACCAGACTTTTAACCCCCCCACGGCGCCTTGGCACCGGCGATGGTATTGGGACATCCCTGCCTGCCTCCTTTCGATGGCAGAATGGGGCCTTAAGGGCATCGCCGCGGACACTTCCCTATTTGCTCCCTCCCTCCCCACCCGTTTGCTCTTCCCTCTGTGTTTTTTGTATATGTTGTTGTTCTGTTGCTGTAAATCGCCCGGAGCATCTATGATGGAGGGCGATTAACAAATATTAAATTCTATTCTATTCTATACGTGGAGCTGCCTTCAAAGCTGCAACTGGCTCAGAGAGCAGCAGCCAGATTACTAACTGAAGCACCAGACAGGAAGCAGACAACTCCTATGCTATGGCAGCTCCACTGACTGCTGATCTGCTTCCGAGCTACATACAAAGTGCTGGTTATTACCTATAAAGCCCTAAACAGTTCGGGCCCAGGCTATTTGACAGACCACATCTCTGTATACAAACAAACACAAGTGCTGCGATCGACTGAGGGGACCCCCCCCCCTCTCAGTCCCACACCCGTGTGACTGGTGGGAATGAGAAAGAGGGCCTTCTCTGTGATCACCCCAAGCTCTGGAACTCCCTCCCTAAAGAATTAAAAATGGCCTCCTCCCTCCTCTTCTTTAGAAAGCTACTGAAGACACATCTATGCAATTTAGCCTATGGAGAGGAGGAGGATTAAGTATACCTACATGCACTCTTGCCTAGTTGCCAATCTCTGCCCTGTTAATCTGCGGATTACCATAATCATCACCATCATCACCATCATCATCATCTTTTATTTGTATACTGCTCTATCTCCCCAAGGGGACTCAGGGCGGTTTCCAGCATAGGTAAAGCATTGCAATTACTGACACAAAAACATACAAAATAGTCATTATAAAACATAGACATAATCCTATGTAACAGTTGTACATATTTTAAGTTAAAAGCCATTTCAGTACTAATTTCTATCAAGCAAGTTCAACTGCCAATGGCCAGAATTCCAGAGTGGGCCTCGACGACCATCCCCCACCAATAATTTTAGCCTTATCTTAAGAGATGTTTTAATGACATTTTAATGATTCAATATGTTTGAAATTATATATATCATCCAATATTTGGTCTACTTGAGTTGTTTTGTTATTTATTGTTATTTATTGTTTATATATTATTGTTGGCACTGAATGTTTGCCACTGTGTATTGTGTTGTGAGCCACCCTGAGTCCCCTTGGGAAGTTAGTGAGGGCTATAAATAAAGCTTTATTCATTCATTATATGGCAGTGTAGATCCAGTGTAGATCAAGGAGCCCTCATGGCACAATGGGTGAAACCCTTGTGCAGCAGGACTACTGACTGAAAGGTTGTTAGTTCAAATCTGGGAGTGGGGTGAGCTCCCGACTGTCAGATCTAGCTTCCCATGCAGGGACATGAGAGAAGCCTCCCATAGGATGGTAAAACATCCAGGTGTCCCCTGGGAAACATCCTTGCAGACGGCCAATTCTTTCACACCAGAAGCAACTTGACACACAAAAAGGTATAGATCCATCCTAAGTTGTGCTGTTCATTTTTAAATCAAGGAGATGCCACATGTCTACCATTTGTAGTTCCAAAAGAGCACCAAAAATTAATCTCCTTCCTAGAAATGAAAGAATAGTCAACTATACTCTAATCCAGTCATCTAACCATCCTTCTCAGGCTGAATTCATTTCCCAGGACTAGTCCCAAGACGCTGCTGTTTCAACATTTTCCTGCATACAAAAGTTTGTTTCTGACATCAATCAAAACTTTATTACGGTCACAGACCAGCACAAAGTGGGCACAAGCGCCCTAAGAGGAGAAGGACAACTCCCCAGTAAACAGTTATTTAAAATCAGACTAGAAATCAGTATAAAAATATATTTTAAGAGACAGGATATTGTTGCCTTACGGTGTCAATCATCCTCCGTCTGATATTAAGGGCAGCAGCACAGAGCTTAGCAACACTGTAAGTGACATCATTTGAATATTCCAAGCTGTTTTAAGGCCTTAGTATTTACTGTAATAAAGAAAAAATGAGCTGCTGGGTATCTGATTCTGCACTCTGAAGCATGCAATTATAAACTGAAAGCATTAATTGTAAAGCTGATTGGAGCAAGGATGCAATTCCGCCACACAGATCCTATATAATAATCCTAATAATTGTGAGTATTTAGACATTATTTTCAGCACAATAATACAGGCTGAGCTGCTATTCGAGGCTGGCAGAAAGTCTGCCAGTGTACTTCCACTGTATTTCTGCATTACAGAGGGTTGGACTGGATGGCTCTGTGGTTTCTTCCAACTTGATTATTCTATGATTCTGTAACTGCACAGTGTGAAAATTAATGGTTAAGACTGAGCAGCCAGCAACAGCTTCAACAATTCTTGCTGTATTTTGAGAAATAGCAAAATTAGAGATAGTCAGCAAAAAAACCAAACCAAACCAAACCAAACTTGAGCTGAGTTCTCCTCCTCTTTAGGGTTTGCCATGTCTTCAAATGCTAAGCATGTTAGGTGTGGAGTTATAGCCTTTTGTGATCTCCATGTGAGCCAATGGAAGGGAGTGGCAATCTGGATTCTCAAATATCAAGTCCGATTCAGGTTCCAGATTGAAAGTGATTAGCTTCAGAGCAATCCAACTCAACCAGACTCAGATCCAAATGGAAGAATCAGCCTCTGAAGTAATGAGGCAAGCTGCATATATACCTAGTGACAGTCCTCTTGATGTGTCCTGAGGAATCTGTTCTGAGCTGACCAAAAATCAGAGTCCTTTGGGCAGGAAGGAACTCCCAAGCCTGGGAGAGGCATTCCAGTGAGGCCATAGGAAGCTGACATTACAGGACCTTGGATAGCTCCACATAGATGCCTGCTCCACTAAATGCTGAATCTAAATGCAATACCACCCGCTCATAGTAGATATTAGGTATGTGCAAAAAATTTTTGGAAGAGTGAGAAATCGTAAGAAAATCAGACGTTTTGTAAGATAGAAGCCATATCTGAAGCGTTTGCATGGCCCACACCAAATATTTTGGACTCAAGACTTATCCCATACTTTTTCATTTTAGTTTTGTAAATCTCGGAAGGCTCCCAAAGTCAGTTTCACATTCAATGCAAGGAAGCAAAGCCATTTATGCTGAAAAGGCTGCCTGCCTGCCTTAGTGTCTGCCTTGCCATTCATCTCCCTGGAATTAATGGTGTCTTGGCATTAGGGGCGGTGAAAAGAGGGAGCAGTGCATTTTGGGAAGGGGAGGAGCCTTATGCCAAAAAAATGCATAAGGCTCTGGCCTGTACTACATTTCCCAGTATGCAATAGCATCAGAAAGCCCCAATTAGGAGAGGAGATTGGACTGTAGCCAGCCAGAGTTCCAATACATTTGCTAATATTCTACATCAGGGGTGCTCACACTTTTTCAACATGCGAGCTACTCTTAAAGCAACCAAGTCCAAAAGATCTACCTGCGCCCGCCGCCGTGCGCTCCCGCCACCGCGTGCTCCCGCCACCGCGTGTGCTCCTGTTGCTGTTTTCCACCCACGTAGCGCTTCTTCCGCCTGCGGGGCATTGCAGGAAGGAGAAAGCATGAGGCAGGGCATCCAGAGGGAGCACTCCACCCTGCCTGTCTCGTTGGCAACGGAGGCTGCACAGCTGCTACATAAGAACATAAGAAGAGCCATGCTGAATCGGGCCTCAGCCCATCTAGTCCAGCATTCTGTGTCACACAGTGGCCCACTAGTTGTACACAGGGATCTCTAGCAGAAAGGAGGGCAGAACCCTCACCTGCTCCCGACCCCCCACAACCAGTACCCGGGGAAATCCTGCCTGCCTCCATCAACACAGAGGTGGCACTTGGATGTCCATTTCAGTAGCTACTGATTCCCTTGGTATCCATGAATCTGTCTAATCCTGCCTTGAAGCTGTCCAGGCTGACAGCTGTCACAACCTCCTCTGGAAGTGAGTTCCATAACCCAATGACCCTCTGGGTGAAGAAATATTTCCCTTTATTAGTCCTAACTTTCCTACCTTGGAGCTTTAGGGAGTGCCCCCTAGTCCTAGTGTTGTGTGACAGAGAAAATATTTTTTCTTTATTCACCTTTTCTATCCCATGCTCCCTCCAGAGGCCCCACCTTGTGCTTCCTTCTTCCTGCACTGCCCCGCAGGCGAAAGAAGCACCGCGAGAGTGGAAGCCAGCAGCAGGAGTGCATGTGTGCGCAGGGTGTGCACGTGCATGGCAGGAGTGCCCCATCCGGCTGGTGAGGCCCAAAGATCACCTGGAAGAGGGCCGAAGATCTACTAGTAGCTCCCGAGCTACCTAATGGGCACCCCTGTTCTACATTATGATTTCTGTTCCTGGGCTATAAGTGGCAGTTCCTAATTGGTTTTGTCATGGAAACATGGCAAAGGTTTATTACACCTCAAAACTTTGTCTTTGCACAAAGGACATCGTCCTATATACAGCACTTTTGCATTGTTGAGTCTCCACCAATTTAGCAAAGTTTCTGCCACAAAAGCAAAGTTTTTTGAGTAGAACAACTACTTTTAAAGTAAGGACTACACAATTAAACAGGAAATAACACTTTGAAACTAGGAACAGATTTTCTTTATTATTAAAAAATGTTGTTTATAAAAACTTCAAAAATTTGCCAAAAATCTGTGGATAAGTGAAACTTTCTGAAATTTGGTGGGCTACCAGTGCTAGTTTCACCCCAATATCTTTAAAAATTAGGGAGATAGGAGCCCCTAAATTTTCCCCAATTATAGTAATTATGCGCATGCAAAAATACTGTAACAAAATAGTGACTTTTTTTAGTCACGTTATAGTAACGAAATTTTCACTAAGTATATTTTAGACATACTTTAGAAATGAAGCACATGCACACACACACACACAGTTTTGTAATGACTTTTAAAACCATTTTAATGAATCACACATCCCTGGTAGATATTTTCTTAAAAACAGTATATCTTCAAGGGGCATTTATCTAGTCTTCATCCAATCATTCCATCTGCTAGTTATGTTCAGCTTTCAGACCTGTTTCAGCTCCTTCCACCATCTCCTTCATCTCTTTCTCCCTCCCGTTTGTTCCTCTTCAGACCCAAGCCAATCACTTGTTCAGTTCTGACCTCAGGTGGCCTTTTCAGTTCAGCCCAATCCCCTTGATCTACATGCCTCAACTCACCTTTCCTTGCTGCAAAGCATCCTTTGAGCACCTGACACCCTTGGACCTGTATGAAATGCTAAGCAGGGACAGAAACAGCCATTGGCTTTCATTTGTTTTCTTCTTTTCTGTGGGAATGAAAAACAAACTTCTCCAAAGTGGCACAATATGTATCTCATATGTGTGCTAATGGATCCTCCACCATCAGATGTTATATAGTATGTGTGCATGTGCATGCATGTGTACATTTCTGTATGTGTGCACTTGTGTATACGTATGAGAAATAAAATGTATATGACCAATTCGCTTCCTCCAAATTAGCCCCACACAACTTCTGGTCCTCCAGCTGTTTGGGCCTCCAACTCCCCAAAAGCCCTTGACAGCTTGTCCAATGGTCAGGAATTCTGGGAGCTGAAGTCCAAAACACCTGGAGGGACACAGGTTATGCAGGCTTGCCTACATCCTGGTGGCAGTAGGAAATAAATAACCAGTCCAGTTTCAATTAGAATATGCTGTGAGTCTCCTAGTGGAGAGAAAACTGGGATATAAATATTATTATAATTTGAAACACAACAAGATTAGTACACAGCAAACAAGATCACTCTGCTGGCTGTTGTGTTGGATCACACGTCAGACATTTCCCAAGTGTCTAGGACTGTGTGATGCATTGGCAAATAATGCGTGCAGATCCCAGTAGGGTGGCAGGTGGTAATTTTGTTAGCGTAGATTGTTTTTAATTAAAGGCCAAGGTCTTTAGGTCTTTAGGCACTGCACCCAGTGTGCCGATCACCACTGGGACCACCTTGACTGGCTTGTGCCAGGGTCTTTGCAGTTCGATCTTTAAATCCTCAATTCATGTCAGCTTTTCCTGTTATTTCTCTTCAATCCTGCTGGGATTGCAACATCGATGATCCATACTTGGTTTTTTTAAACACAATCGTGAGTATTGTGCTCAAAAACTCTGTCTGTCTGAATTCAGAAGTCCCAGAGTAGTTTGATGTATTCATTTTCTGTAACTTTTTTCCCACCATTTCTTTGTCACAAAGAGATGGTATTTGTGGCCCAAGTTCCAATGAATCATCTGAGCAATGGTGTTATGCCTCTGCTTGTAGTCTGTCTCTGCAATCTTCTTGCAGCAGCTGAGGATGTGATCTATTGTTTCATCTGCTTCCTTGCAGAGTCTACACTTGGGATCTGTCATTGACTTTTAAATTCTGGCTTTGATAGCATTTGTTCTAAATGGCTTGGCTGACTTACTGGCTGAGCGGGTTGTGGCGTGGGGATGTCCTCACCGCCATCTTGGTTGGTGGGGAGGGGGCTTCTTCCTCCCAGAACCAGCCACCAGCGCCGGCCAGCCAATGACAGGGCTGGCTCCGCCCCGCTCTCCATCGTCAGCTGGCCGACCCTTCACTTCCACCCAGGCAGCCTATTTAAGGCTGCCCAAGGCTTCCCAGTGGCACTGGGGGCCACCCATGCACACGCAATTGCCTGTTCTTGCGCTGCAAGAACCAGGCCCTCCGTTTCCTTTTTCAAAGTTCCATTTGAGAGCCACATCCATGTTTTTTCTTTGTCAATTTTGCTCTCAATTTTCTCCCAGGAACTGTCCATGGAGAGCCTTCTTTCGCCACTTTTCTTTTCTCCTCTGCATTATATTTTTATGGTATTCATTCTTTGTCTTTTGAACTTGAAGCCGTTTTCTATTATTATTATTTGCTCATATTTGTAAATGAGTCAAAGATCCTTATCCATCATTACTCCTATGTTAGCGCCTATAGCTGAAAAACAAAATCATAATCTAAAAGGAATATATGGCAATTGTAAAAAGAGCCTGTTGTGTTACAACCATGGTTTCAGGGTCTTCTGGTTGCATTCCAGAAAAAAAATATTGTAAGTCTAAGTACTGCTGTCACAGTACTGGTTGCCATCTTTTTGAAACGCTCTGTAACATTATAACTCTATTTTGCTTTGGTCAGACCTTACCTGGAATACGGTGTCCAGTTCTGGGAACCACCGTTCAAGAAGGATATTGGCAAGCTGGAATGTGTCCAGAGAAGGGCAGTCAAAATGGTCAAAAGTTTGGAAGACAAGCCTACGAGCAGATTAGGGAGTGGGGTATGTTGAGCTTGGAGGAAAACAGACTGAGAGACTATGTAAGATCAATCTTAAAATATCTGAAGGGATGTCATACCGAACGTGTCGCCAGCTTGCTTTGTGTTGCTCCAGCAACGAGAAAATGAACAAATGGATTCAAATTACAGGAAAGGAGATTCCACTGGAACAGATGTTAAATTATCTGATGAGGCTCACAGTGTGACCTAACTGGTCACATGCTACCATTAGGCATAAAAACGTGTTTATTTCACTCCTCTCATATCCATCCATTTCCCAAAATAAATGTCAAATCCTTTTCATCCTAAATATGATGGCACTCACAATTTCTGGGAAATAGTTCAGAACTAACTGAAAACAAATTCCTCCCCCATGATCAATATCCAATTTCAACAGGTCCAGCTATGCCCAACATGGAGATGCCATGCTTTCCCTTCTCTACTATAAATCTGCTAAATGTGAAGAGCTTCTCTGCAGGGGAAGCAGCAACTCAAATTCAGCTCCAGTGAAGGACTCTAAACCCGGACTAGGATGAATGAAGCAATCAGAGACTTCCGACTTCTGGTTTTCCTGCATTTTTCCTGAGTGAGAAACACTCTGAACTGACTGGCACTGAAGAGATATGAAACACAGAGATATACGAAAAGGGGAAGCACAATTTCAGCCTCCAGGTCTGTTGATCACAGACGCTTGACATGCTGTGATGGGTCTCTGCTTTCAGGGCCTTGAAAAAGGCAATGCGCAATCCTCCGGGTATGAGCCAGCTTCCAAGTCCATGGGGAAGAAGAGCACCTATGAGCCATGCCTCTGAGAAAACTTGGCGGTGCACATAACACATGTGGTCTCCATCCTGCAGCTGGAAATACACAGAATGTCTAATCCACCACGGCAGATTCCAGGATACAGAATGGGGGATGCGTGGCTCGAGAGCAGTACGTGTGAAAAAGATCTTGAGGTCCTTGTGGACAACAAGTTAAACATGAGGCAAAAATGTGATGCGGTGGCGAAAAAAGCCAGCAGGATTTTGGCCTGCATCAATAGGAGTATAGTGTCTAGATCCAGAGAAGTCATGCAATGCCTCTATTCTGCCTTGGTTAGACTTGGTTAGACCACATCTGGAATACTGTGTACAATTCTGGGCACCACAATTGAAGAGAGATGTTGACAAGGCCAAATCTTTTCCATACACAAATGATTCCAATTTATTATTTGCGCACACAACAATCAAACTAAAATGATCAAGGGTTTGGAGAACAAGCCCTATGAGGACTGGCTTAAAGAGCTGGGCATATTTAGTCTGAAGAAGAGAAGGCTGAGAGGAGACATGATAGCCATGTGTAAATATGTGAGAGGAAGTCATAGGGAGCAGGGAGCAGGCTTCTTTTCTGCTGCCCGGGAGACCAGGACATGGAACAATGGTTTCAAACTACAAGAAAGGAGATTCAATCAGAACATTAGGAAGAACTTCCTGACTGTGAGAGCTGTTCAGCAGTGGAACTCTCTGCCCCAAAGTGTGGTGGGGGCTCCTTCTTTGGAGGCTTTTAAACAGAGGCTGGATGGCCATCTGTTGGGGGTGCTTTGAATGCGATTTTCCTGCTTCTTCGAAGAATGAGGTTGGACTGGATGGCCCATGAGGTCTCTTCCAACTCTATGATTCTAATGTTCAGTGTTCTTGTATGAATGGTCCTACAAAACCAAAAAGCTTACATCATGTATGTGCCACTATTGCAATGTGTTTACTACTGATTGCTATTTAATACTGATTGTCAGGGAGGTAGCCAGCATGCAAAACATAGCTCCATCATATCTCATCCAGTAGCTATTGGAAACACTTCCCACTACATTCAACTGCCATTCTTCTGGCTATTGAGTGGGAGGAAGGCAGCCAGCAAGACACAGCAACATTGTGTCTTTTGTATTACACATAACAATCAGAGGAATTCCACCTGGAGAGCGATGTCTTCACTGCAGGAGAACATGCGAATCAAGAATAGGGCTCCACAGCCACCTACGCACCAACCGCCAAGACATTACACTTGGAGGTCCATCATCCTCAGTCTATGAGGGATCCCCTAAGTAAGTAAGCAAGCTAATATGATACATATTACAATGATTGTGAAGGCTGCAACAAACAAGAGGCCATTAATAGTCATGGTATTCATGCCATTGGATTAGAACATCTTTCTGTGAAGACTGTGGGTTGGTCATTGAGCACCAATCCTCACACATAAAACAAATTCACACACACAGGCATCTTCCAAGCAAGGCAGAAATAACAAAAGTCCCATGGCAATCAACATTATTTATTTATTTATTTATTATTTAAAATTTTTGTACCCCGACCTACTCACCTCTATAGAGGGACTCAGACCGCCTTACAGCAAAATTCAATGCTATACAAATTTAAAACATCTTAAAACAGCATATTAAAATACATAAAACCAGAAATACATAAAAACCACATTGCCATTAAAACCACATTCAACTCGGTCTATAAAAGTGGTAACTCATTTCAGATTGAAATCAATCTCAGCTTATTCTGGGAAAGCCTCGTTCCACATCCAAGTCTTCATCCACCTCCTGAAGGACAACAGGGAGGGGGCAGATCTAACATCGCTTGGGAGGGAGTTCCACAGCCAAGGGGCCACAACAGAGAAGGCCCTATCTCTCGTCCCCACCAGACGCGCCTGCAAGAATGGCGGGATCGAGAGCAGGGCCTCTCCTGAGGATCTTAATGTCCTTGATGGTTCATAGGGGATAATTCGTTTGGACAAGTAAACTGGGTCGGAACCGTATAGGGTTTTGTAGGTTAAAACCAGCACTTTGAATTGTGCGCGGAAGCTAATTGGCAGCCAGTGAAGCTGGTGCAGCAAGGGGGTTGTATGCTCCCTGTACCCCGCTCCTGTTAGTAATCTGACTGCCGAGCATTGGACTAATTGCAGCTTCTGAGCAATCTTCAGAGGCAACCCCACGTAGAGAGCGTTACAGTAGTCAACCGCCATAGGAGCCTCTGGCGACACAATGGGTTAAACCCTTGTGCCCTCAGGACTGAAGACCAAAAGGTCAGCAGTTCAAAACCAGAGAGCAGGGTGAGCTCCTGTGTGTTAGCTCCAGCTTCTCACTCAGGGACATGAGAGAACCTCCCACAGGATAGTAAAACATCCGGGTGTCCCCTGAGCAATGTCCTTGCAGACAGCCAATTCTCTCACACCAGAAGCGACTTGCAGTTTCTCAAGCCGCTCCTGACACGAAAAAAAATACACCGCCATCATACTCGACCACAAGTGATCGCCTTTGATGACAATTTATACTAAATAAAAGGATTCTTCATCTCTCTGTTGTTGTTTTTTTACTTACATAAGACACATCTGCCTAGCTTTATTTTCAGCCAGGCATACTGCAAACTTTATTTTCAGTCAAGCAAAACACAGATTGTAGCAGTCTGCTGCAGCAGTCTCTTTTAGAATGCTGTCTAAAATCTGGGGCAGTAATGAACCCAATCAAAGAGTGCCCAGTGCAATTGGGCAAGCACAATCTAACACTATTAACTTAGAAGGGAAGTACCAATTCTCAGCTAGAAATGGAGATGGTAACCAGCTGTGTGAAATGAATCCCACCACTAAGACATTTGTTCAGTCTCATAAAAGCTGTTTCAGCTTTTCTCAGATTTCTTTCAGACATCGGGAGAAATTTGCCTATTTGGTTATGGCTTTTTGTCTTCTTCTGGAGGTGATACTTTTAACTTTGTGTGCACCTAAGAATTAATCCATTTGACATGACATTGACATGATGTTAACTGCCATGGCCCGATATTGTTTACACTGCCTTCTCTGCCAAACAGTGCTGGTCCCTCAGCAAACTAGTCCATGCTCTTGTTACATCTTGTATAGGCTACTGCAATGCACTCTACGTGGGGTTGCCCTTGAAGACGGCCCAGAAGCTTCAACTGGTCCAATGGGTGGCAGCCAGACTTCTAATTGAAGCAGGCGTACAGGGAGCACACAACTTCTCTGTTGTGTCAGCTCCACTGGCTGCCAATATGCTACCGAGCCCAATTTAAAGTGCTGGTTTTGGCCAATAAAGGCCTAAATGGTTCTGGTCCAACTTATCTGTCCGAACTCATCTCCTTCTATAAGCCTACTAGAACTTCAAAATTGACTGTGGAGGCCCTGTTCTTCTCAAGTGCGATTGGTGGGGACGAGAGATAGAGCCTTCTCAGTGGTGGCTCCTCGGCTGTGAAGTTCCCTTCCCAGCAACATCAGGCAGGCTCCCATCCTTTCTGCTTTTCAGAAAAAAGCTAAAGACTTGGCTTTGAATACAAGCATTCAAAGAATAAGTTACTATGGGTTTCAATATGGTTTGAATTACGGATTTGAGCAAAAATGTATGAATGGAACTATGCACCTTATATGTTTTTAATTTGGATACTGTTTTATGTATTTTATTGATTAACTGTCAATTGTTTTAACTATGTCTTTACTATTTATTGTTGGTTTTCACCGGCATTGAATTCTTGCCAGAGCTGTACGCCACCTTGAGTCCCCTCGGGTGAGAAAGGCAGAAAATGAAGAAAATAAATAAACTACAGCTTCTATGAATCCATAACACTGAACCATGGTAGTTAAAGCTGGATTAATTATGTAAGACTCTATGTGCCTTATAGTTTAAAACATGACAAAGTTAAGAGAGAAAAACCCTCCCCTCAATAACAAATCCCCCCATAATTCTTTCAGAGAAGCCAAATCTCTCTCATTTAAATGCAATTATAAGCTCTTTTTAGGGGGGGGGGGGGTCGTCTGAATTAGTGGAATCTTTGTGCTAATATTGAATTACATGATCCATGCACTTCTTAAAATGAAATAAATACATCTGCCCAGGTTGTATATGTGCAACACTAGTAGCAACACTAGTAGCAACACAAGCAAGTTTTGCAATATAAAGTATGTGTGCCTGTGTGACAGAGGAAGAGAGGACTGAGTGAAGTGTACATATTATTACAGGTGAGAAAAAGAGAGTTGAAGAGAAGTGGCAAGCTACATAGAACTGGTTAGAATGATAGAATCATTGAATTGGAAGAGACCATAGGGGCCATCTAGTCCAACCCATTCTGCCATGCAAGAAAAGCACAATCAAAGCCATCCTGACAGATGGCGATCAAGCCTCTGCACAATGGCAACTGAATGGCACTGGGTCATCTCAGCTCAGCTTCATTCTTGCCATAAGTAGCCACTTTCTTACCAGAGGGTACCAGAAAAGTTCATCATACCATCACCCTCCTTCCCAGTCCTCTGCCAGTGTTAAACAAGGCCTTAACTCAGGACGGAGCACAATATATATGCATCAAACATTCAATGCCGGAACATAAAATAAACCATAAATATACATAAACACGAAAATCAGTCATCGCCACTTTGAAATCAATTGTTTAAAACCATCTCAGCATTTACACAAATGACCAGTCATTGCCAGAAGTGACTGAGAATTTCATCTATGCTGATGATCGGGCCATCACTGCTAAAAAAGGGAGATTTGAAATGGTTGAACAGAAACTTGTTGAAGCTTTATGTTCTCTTACTGCCTGTTACAGGGAAAAAAAACAGCTGATTTCTAATCCATCTAAATGCAGACATGCACTTTTCACCTTAAGAACAGACAAGCATTTTGAGCTCTGAGGATTAAGAACATAAGAACATAAGAAGGAATCCAGCCCACTAGTCCAGCATTCTGTGTCACACAGTGGCCCACTAGTTGCACAGGGATCTCTAAAAAGGACCCTGGGAGTTACTGCTGCCTCCATCAACAGTGCACTCTGACCCACTGGACAAGAACACCCAAATACCTGGGAGTTACTCTGGACAGTGCTCTGACCTACAAGAAGCACTGCTTCACTATCAAAAAGTCACTGCTAGAAATAATATCATACAAAAGCTGACTGGCACAACCTGGGGATCACAACATGACACAGTGAAGACATCTGCCCGTGTGGTTTGCTACTCTGCTGCTGAATACGCATGCCCAGTGTGGAATACGCCTCACCACATTAAAACAGTGAATGAGATATGCCGCATTATCACAGGATGCCTATGTCCTACACCGCTAGATAAATTATATTGTTTAGCTGGTATTGCACCACCTGACATCCATCAGGAAGTAGCAGCCAGTAATGAAAGGACAAAGGCAGTGACATCTCCAGCCCATTTTCTGTTCAGATATTAGCCAGCAAGTCAATGCCTTAAATCAAGAAATAGCTTTCTAAGGTCTACAGAGATACTTGCAGGAACACCTCAGCAAGCATGAGTCCAAAGGTGGCATGTTAAAACTCGGAACCTCAATCAGTGGTCAATGGCAGATGAAAAATTCCCCGCTGGGCACACAGAAGGCTAGGCAACTTGGAAGGTGCTGAATAGACTGTGCTGTGTCACCACAAGATGCAGAGCCAATCTTAAGAAATGGGGCTACGAAGTGGAGTCCATGACATGCAAGTGCAGAGAAGAGCAAACCGCAGACCACACACTACAATGCAGCCTGAGCCCTGCCACATGCACAATGGAGGACCTTCTCACAGCGACACTAGAAGCACTCCAAGTGGCCAGCTTCTGGTCAAAGGAAATGTAGTATAATGCCAAGTTTTTAACTTTGTGGGTTTTTTAAAAATACATTAGAACTGTATTCTCAATTTGCTCCTGACATGACAAATAAATATAAAAAATACCTGCATTAAATATGATTTTGTCCTGTGACTCCACAGAAGCACAAACAAAGGAAGTAATGGGGTTTGGTGGCCCAGAATTCAACTCAAGAATATGCACAGACCTTGTGGCTTCAAGGACATGCCTGAATGAGTTATCAGCCCTACTAATGTTGCTTTACAGAATTATGTAAGTGCAACTCCAATAGATTCCTTGCCCCAAGCGGCAAAGTTTGATCCTAAGCTTGATTGACAATTGTTATTTTAAAAGTGTGCTTGTACACGAGCCATAACTACAGGAAGCTCAAAATCCAGACTGAGCTCGGAATAAATTTGCCAACGATCAAGGCAGCCTGTCCTTCTATATCAGTGAGGTACTGAAACTGCTCCAGGTTTTAGTCTCAACATTAAAGAAGATGGTCAAGGTGCCGTATGTTACTCCCTCCCTCTCCGTTTAAAGCACCCCTTTAAAAGATCAGACTAAAACCTGGAATGGATTCGCTTCCCCACTAAAATAGAAGCCATCGGCTCATGAAAATGAAAATAAATTCAAAAAGCTAAGAGAAGTGAAGAGAATCTGTTCTATTTGCATAATTTGGGTACTGCACGCAGATTATTTGGGACTCATTGGGTTCTTTTGCTTCTGGAGCTGGGAAATTGAGGACCAAAAGAGATTCATCAAAAGGTGAATTGGCCTAGCAGCCAATCGTCCCTATCATTACCTTAAAGACACCTACCTTCTAACACAACAGCCCTTACCTGGCTGCCTTTTCTCCAGCTGTTGCTCTAACGTCTTCTTTTTTATCAGTCAGTTGGGGATTTAAGTATATCACAGTGACATCTCCCACTATTAGGTACAAGTGTGATGGATGACTGAAGCAGCACCTGCAAACAAGGCTTCTCGCATGTTGTCAATGCCAATCACACTTACCATCTGTCTTCTGTTTATCTAGTGCAGGCCTGACAGCCCTCTCTCATATTGTTTCATTTTCTTATCACCGAAGAACCCCTAATGTTTTCTCAATAGATGCAGAGAAAGGTATTGGAATGAAGCAATTGAACGGAGAGATTATACCCCAAACCTCCTGATTCCAAAATTGTGACTCATATCTTTTTAAAACCAATCACCAGCACATCCCCTAAAACCCCTTAGTTGTTATAAGGCGAACGCTAGTTAAACCAATTTCTGCTGAGTTCCATTTTTCTACTTTAATGAAAACTTTATTGCAAAGGTACAGACTTTTTGCACCCCCCACCCCACCAAGTCTTTCTTCCCTTCTGAGTGTCTCTCTTTTATTAAAAAGGGGGAAATTATACAGGACCCCAAGAAAGGGTCATTTAGGAAATGTAATCACAAAAACAAATCCCAGCTTCATCCAATTTTGCAGATTTTGCTGGGGCTGTAGGGAAGGATTCCGTCTGCCTATCGCTGGAGTGTTTGTTCCTCTCTCGTTTGGAACTTGGAAGGAGATTTTCATCACTTGCAATTCTTTACTTCAAAAGGAGAACTTGAGGAGTACAAGCTCTTTCCCTTTTTTTCAGAAGCAACCTTTCCGACAACTTTAGAACCATTCACACTCTTGTATGAAGTCAAAAAATGATCATAGGATCATAGAATCATAGAGTTCACCAGACAAAACCGATCTCTTTGAATGAAGTGGCTGTGTACACATACTATGTCCATGATTTATGATTATTGGTATGTATTAGAATTATTATTATGTTTCGTTGGTGGTCCCTTTGAAATAGAGTCCATACTATTAGAAATATAGATTATTTACTTAACAACTTGATATTATTTAGTTTGTTATAATGATATATGTGGGGGTCCGTTCTTATCATGAGATTGTATTGTTTTGATGACTCTGATGGAGAATTATATTTATAATATTTACAGACCGGGCCCTATGCAATTGGACTGATCATCTATACAAAAGTGCCCACGGTCCCAAGGAAGCTGGATTAAAAGCTAAATGGATAGCGCTTTGGAAAAAAATTGTCTGTTGACCGTAGAAGAGTTTTGAAATACACCACCACATTGATGGATTACAAATATTTGGGGATTACCCTATATTATTGAATTTGGTTGTCGACTCTAGGACCTTCTGTTGTTTTGAATAAGAAAATACCATCATATTATATGTTTTTGGATTATTAGACTCATTGCATAGACCCATACAAGACAGCATTACTATGATTTGTTGTTGAATACGTATATTGAAATTTAAAAGGAATACAACTATTTGAGAAATACAGGTCCTTCTCAAAAAATTAGCATATAGTGTTAAAGTTCATTATTTTCCATAATGTAATGATAAAAAATCAACTTTCATATATTTTCGATTCATTGCACACCAACTGAAATATTTCAGGTCTTTTTTTGTTTTAATACTGATGATTTTGGCATACATATCTCAAAAATTTAGCATATTCAATCCGACCAAATATGCTAATTTTTTGAGACAATATTTTTGGGTGGATATCCCAACTGTCCGGGCGGCCCAGCCATACGATTTCCGTCTTTGCTGGGTTCACCCTCAACCTGCTGGCATGCAACCATCCAGTAACAGCTTCGAGGCACTGATGGAAATTATCGGGTACCGAGTCAGGCCAGCCCTCCATCTTCAGAATGAGCTGGGTATCATCGGTGTACTGGTTTCAGTTTAGAGTCAACCTCTCCCTTGAATTGCGGTGCCCAGAATTGGACACAGTGTGATTTTAGATGTGGTCTGACCAAGGCAGCGTAGAGGGATAGCATGACTTCCCTGGATCTAGACAATATATTCCTCTACTTATGCAAGCCAAAATCCCATTGGCTTTTTAAGCCGCCGCATCACATTGTTGGCTCATGTTCACCTTCCTCCTCACAAGGGCTCCAAGATCTTTTTCACGCATACTGCTGTCGAGCCAGGCATCATCCCCCATTCTGTATCTTGGTATTTCAATTTTTCTGTGTAAGTGGAGTATCTTGCATTTGTCCCTGTTGAACTTCATTTTGTTAGTTTTGTCCAATCATCTCTCTAATCTGTTAAAATCGTTTTGAGATTATTGAGTTGTCTGGAGAGCACTTCGTCCTGAAAAGATAAACTCTATATGAAAGAAGGAAATATAAAAACCCTATAGAAGTCTGAGACACATTTTTGTGTGGAAATCATCTGGGAATTCAGCATCTACTTTTAGACGCTTGCATTCTATCCCCTTGTTGCCAATAGTCTTTGTTCAAGCACTTGCATTCCAGGGGCAATTCAATACATCAAGCAGAGGGCTAGTTTTTCCTATTATTCAGAAAGCAAGGCAGTCTTCCAAACATATTCAGTTAAACAGGGACAGCAATTAAACTTGGGGTGGAGTGATCTGTCAAAACTCCTTGGCTACTGTCCCCCAGTTTCCAGATTCCCCCTCTAACATTTTTACTGACTGGCTGGCAAGCACTTGGTAATTATTTCAAAGATTGGCATTCCTTTACAAAATCTCTGCGTTCACAACGCTGGAAAAGTAATTGGGGAGCCTTTTTTTTCTTTTGCTACAAATAGTAATTGAAGAGAGAGTCCTTGGTGCTCAATGTAGATACTTTAGAGGAAAGTGGGAACTGTGCCACCTTTCAAATGTCACTGAACACCAACTCCCAGCAGCCCTAGCCAGTGTGGCCAATGCTAATGAATGCTTGTAGTTGAAGTTCAAGAACATTTGGCACAAATACATTTTTATTTTGTTTTCAATTTTTTAAACACAAATGAACAGTAAAAGAGGGGGAAAAGAAGGAGGTTAAAGGAAACAAGAGAAAGTATAGTATGTAAGTTATGGAGCCATGTTAATTAAACAGTTCTACACATGAGTCTATTGTATCGTCAAAGACATGGGGGTGGGAGGCATCATTATACATATTTTTAGTATAGGAAAAAGGTAAGAACACTTGAATGGCCACACATTTCCTATTCCTGTTGTGAAAATTTTGTATGGATGCATAACTTTAGAATTTGAGCCTATGAAGAGCTTCATGCAGGCTTTGACCAGGTGAACAGAAGCCATCCCTGGGTGTTCTGGAATGACAGGCTTCGTAAATGAGAGATATAAGTGCCCATCACTTTTCAACTCATTAATATGTTAAAAACACCAAATATTAACCACATTTGGGAAACTGTCAAATTCCCGATCCACCCCAACTTCTGCCATTTTTTTAAATTCTTCAAAGCATGCTGAAACCTCACTTTTGTTTCTCTGTAGTGTAGGGGGTAATTTGCTGCAGTCGCGGCACTCTCTGGTCAAGACTCTGCTTAAATGCAGGTCAAAATTCTATGCCAAGTTGCCACTTCTGGACTTCCTCTGCTGAGCAATCTCAATTTGAAGGCCCCGTGATACTGACCCATGAGCAATGAGGAGCTGGAGGGTAGGGAACAAATGCAGGGTCTGATTGTACTTCTCGGTGTTTATTTTTCCCTGACCTTGGACTGGCTACAACTTATAATTCTGTTTTACTTCTTTTTGGTCTTGTTTATCTGGATGACAGTTTTGCTGAACCATTCCTAGTCTGGCTAATGACCACCCTCTTGCTTCACTGTTCCTCCTGCTAGATATTTTATGACTGACCTGAACTGAATTAACCACTTGCTGGTTCTTACTCTCCACCTATTGTAGTCTGGCATGCATCAGAGGATTTTTCTGAATGTTCAGATGATGAGGGGAATGATGGGTTTCAAGGTGAAGTGTCTGTGAGTGATCAGAGGGAATTGCAGGGAGATAAGACTGGTATTTTGGATTATTCAGCTCTCTCCCAGGCAACACGGGAAAGTGAAAGTACCAATTCCCTGGAGAAATGGCCTTGGGCTGATGGGGAGGTTTCAAGGGAACTTAGATTTGACTTGAGAATGCAGGGTTGGCAATTAATATTTTCTCAGAGGCTCAAAGATAACACTGAGAGAAGAGCCAGGTGCATGCCACATGATGTCTTGGGTGGGAGGACTTAAATTAGTGGGTTGGTTTCAGGCTTTTCAGAGGAGACAACGTTGCTATAGGAGATTGTTCTCCTGTCTCTTTTCTCAAGTTCTTGGTTCAAGTATTCTCAAGTTTCCTGTTCTTGTTTATGCCTTTGTTTCTTTGGAGAAACAAACCTTGGAAAAGATCCTGCTTTCATGTTCATGGATCTATGTTTGGAGTACTACTGTGGATTTTGGTTTCCTTGGCTTTATGTTCCTTGTCATTTTTTGATTAATGCTGTTTTGTATTTTCTATTCTACTGACCCTTTCAGAATTGCCCTTTTTTCCTTTTTATCTACTCTCTTTAATAAACATTTTAGATTGAGTTACTGCACTCTGGGGTGGTGCTGGGTGAAAGAGTTGCTAGAGTGCAGCACCACCACCTCGTTCCTGGGTCACTTGGTGACAGGAACATAAAACATTTATTTATTTATTTATTTATTTACTATATTTCTATACCGCCCCTCTCAGCCCAAAGGCGACTCGAGGCAGTGCACATATGACAATAAATGCCCACAGATAAAATACATAACACTTAATAAAACAATAATATAAAAGCTAAAATCACAGTTAAAAATATAAATACAAATCTCAGCATCCCATTATTGAAATCGGTTTCTGTTGCATCGTCATCGTTCCAAAAGTCTCAATTAAATAATTACATTTCGTCTGCAACAGCCTGCTCCAACAGCCAGGTCTTGACTTCCTTCCGAAATGTTAGGAGGGAGGGGCCCAATCTAATGTCCCTAGGGAGGGTGTTCCATAGCCGAGGGGCCACCGCTGAGAAAGCCCTGTCCCTTGTCCCTGCCAGTCAGGTCAGCGAGAAAGGCGGGGCTGAGAGCAGGGCCTCTCCGGAAGATCTTAAGCATCTGGATGATTCATAGGGAGAGCTTATCTTTGGACAGATAAGCTGGACCAGAACCGTTTAGGGCTTTAAAGGCTAAAGCCAGCACTTTGAATTGTGCCCGGTTGCAAACTGGCAGCAGTGGAGCTGGCGCAACAGAGAAGTTGTGCGCTCCCTGAGTGCTGCTCCTGTTATCAATCTGGCTGCTGTCCGTTGAATCAATTGAAGCTTCCGAACAGTCTTCAAAGGCAGCCCCATGTAGAGCATGTTGCAGTAATCTATACGGGATGTAACCAGAGCGTGGACTACTGTGGCCAAGTCAGACTTCCCAAGGTACAGGCGCAGCTGGCGCACAAGTTTTAACTATGCGAATGCTCCCCTAGTCACCGTCGAAACCTGGGGCTCCAGGCTCAGCGATAAATCCAGGATCACACCCAGACTGCAAACCTGCATCTTCGGGGGGGGGGGGTGCGACCCCGTCCAACACAGGCTGTAATCCTATGACCTGTTCCGCTTTACGACTGACCAGGAGTGCCTCTGTCTTGTCTGGATTCAATTTCAATTTGTTTGCCCTCATCCAGTCCGACACAGTGGCCAAGCACCGGTTCAGGACTTGAACAGCCTCCTTAGTACCAGGTGGGAAGGAGTGACAGAGTTGGGCGTTATCTGCGTACAGGTGACACCGCACCCCGAACCTCTGGATGACCTCCCCCAGCAGCTTCATGTAGATGTTAAACAACATGGGAGACAGTATTGAACCCTGAGGAATCCCACAAGACAATGGATGAGGGGTTGAACAGGAGTCTCCCAACAACACCATCTGGGAACGGCCCTCTAGGAAGGACCAGAGCCACTGCAGAGCAGTACCTCCAAGGCCCATTCCCACAAGGCGTCCCAGAAGGATACCGTGGTCAAAGGTATCGAAGGCCACTGAGAGGTCCAGCAGAACTAACAGGGACACACTCCCCCTGTCCAGCTCCCGGCGTAGATCATCCCAAGGCGGTAACCAGACTGTGCCGGATCTAGATAATCCGTGTCTTCCAAGAATACCTGGAGTTGTGAGGCCACCACACATTCCAGGACTTTGCCCAAGATACCTGGCCGATAGTTGATGGATTGAGTGGGGTCCAGTGATGGTTTCTTCAACAGTGGTTTTATAACAGCTTGTTTTAAGCTGGCTGGAATGTTGCTGCAAAGGAGACAGACAAGTTTCTATATTGGCAAGTCGAACTTTCAGTCTTCAACTTCTCTTTCACTAAGGCCCCTTCCACAAAGCTGTATAAAATCCACATTGAATGGGATTATATGGCAGTGTGGACTCAGATAACCTTGTTCAAAGATGATACTGTGGATTATCTATCTTGATATTCTGGGTTATATGGCTGTGTGGAAGGGTCCTAAGGTCAATTAACACAAGATTTGAACTATGAGGATTATAGCACACAAAAAACAATGCCTTGTGTTGTTAGTGCCACCACTAGAGATGTGGCGTCACCTCCATGATCTCCTTCTGTACCAGACCATACAGAATCCTTAGTAATGATTTTGTATCAATTTAATAATAATTTAGACAAAACCACTTGTCTGAAGGGCCGCAGTTAGCATAGTGGTTTACACTGCCAGCTACAGAAGATCTTGCTGACCAGAAGGTTGGCAGTTCATGTTGCAGGTCGGGATGAGCTCCTACCATAAGCCCTAGCTTCTGCTTGACTAGCAATTCAAAAATTGCAATGTGAGTAGATAAATAGGTACTGCTTTGGCAGAGAGGTAAAAGGCGCCCCTGAAGACATGCTGGCAATTCAATCAGGAAAGCATCAATGGACAGCAAGCTCCTCGGTGTGGAAAAATGGAACAACAGCACTTCCCCATGGCCGAGTCGAACACAGTCTCCAGATGCCAGAGATTAAAAAAAGAGGGAAGTCTTGCCTCTGTTTATGTACTGTCTGTCTTTGTTGTCAATTGTATAACAACATTGAATGTTTGCCATACAGTATATGTACGTGTAATCTGCTCTGAATCCCCTCGGGGAGACAGAACGGAATAAAAATAAAGTATATTATTATTATTATTATTCTGACACAAAATGAGATATATATGCTGGATTTCGTATCGCAAAATCACAAGTCAAACACTTCCCAAGCATCTAGGACTGTGTGAATAATAATAATAATAATAATTTGTCAAACATTGTGGCATTTACAATGACATTTTGAATTATTATTATTATTATTATTCAAAATGTCATTGTAAATGGAAAATAATGGAAATGGAAAATAATGACAACTCTGACCAGAGAGCATGCACATTAGAAAGGTAATGAGGTCACCTAGTACAGTCCAAACTCCCACATCCCCCTAGTGTTAATGTTGTTTTTATTGACAGGACCTGCAACAAAGCAAGAAAACTGGATATATAATAACGATGTAAACAAGACTTGCATATTTTTTCAAAGCAATGGTCAAATGCCACAATGTTTGACAAATTTCAGGACTTTAAGCAAAATTTTGATTGACACAAAAATCAAGGGTTGTTTTTTTTGCAATGCATCAAATACAATTTTCATGGGAAAGGTCTCAAAATGTGGAGGAAAAAAACAGCAAAGAAGGCACACTGGTCTATCAACCAATGTGATAAAGACATGACATTTTTCATTCTGGAATGGGAGAATTCAAGAAGCAAAAATGGACTTCCCTAGTGTTTACATCGTCACTTGTCTGAAGGAGGAGACTATGAAGACTATAAATGGCCTTTGATATCTGGAAGGAGAATTCAAAGAAGGACTTCTCAGTTCAACCAGTCCAGCAGCCCTGCCACAACCCTTAATTCTGCTTGCTTTCACATTCCCCTGCTTTTTTGATCAAGGGGTGCAAAAGACATTGGTGTGTGTGTGTGTGTGTGTGTGTGTGTGTATATATATATATACACAGTATATATATATATACAGTATATATATATACAGTATATATATATACACACAGTGTATATATATATATATATATACACACACACACACACGTTTTTAATCAAGAGGAAATGTGGTAGATGTATACAATCAAATTCTACATAAGTATGTGAAAATAGGTGAAATTATGTTAGGATAAGAATATATGGAAAAAAATGGACACATTTAAAATTTGAATTGTTCAACTCTGAAGCAGTGGAAGACAAGCTAGCTCCGTCTTCTACATGGCATCCCTTCAGATATTTAAAGACAGCTATCATATCACATCTCGATCTTTTCTTCTCCAATCTAAAAATACTAGTTCCCTATGCCATTCTTCTCAGGGCTTGGTTTTCAGAACCTTTACCATCTTGGTTGCCCTCCTCTGGACACATCCTTCTTCATCTTGCCTTGACACTGAGAAATCATGACCGGTGAGCAGGGGCACCTGAGAGCCTCCATGTCTGTGGGGTTCAATGCAAACTTTAAAATAGCTAGCCAAAGCACTGAGCTAAAATACAAGCTAAAATACAGAGCAGATTCCTCATCTCACTGACAGGGAAACCATCAGCCGGCAAAAAAATCTAAGGATTCACAAGTAAGTCAAGAGATTCAGGAAAAGAGTTTGGTGAAGGAACACATTTTAAAATGAAAAAGAAAGAGCACCATGGCCATCTCAGAGAGGTTTCTAGAGGAGGAATAAACACTGATTCCTGTAGGAAGGGGATTCAACAAAGCATGGAAGAGAAAACTATCGATGGTCACATCAGGGGTGTCAAACTCATTTTCATGGAGGGCCACAACAATCTCACAGTTGCCATCAAAGAGCCATTGAATTCATGAATGGAGAATCCATGGATACAGAGGGCCAATTATATTTTTACATAGTGATTGGTGCTCTTTAATTTCTACCCAATTTGAGTCCCCAGATGATGGTGAATGACAACTCCCATCACTTTTGATTATCCGCCATGCGGACTGGGGAAAATGGGAATGGCAACCCAACACCACTTGTGGCTCTGAAGTTGGGGATCAGTCAAAGGGCATTTTAGAGCCAGACATCCTATCCACGAGCCGTATTTACATCATTTATTATTTACATCATTTCTACCCCGCTCTTCTCTACCCCCGAGGGGGGACTCAGACTGGCTTGACAAAAGGCAACAATTTGCTGCCGATACACAATATAAATACAATATAAAATCATAAAAAATCAACGTTAAAATGCAATTAGCATTAACACATAATACACATTCACTTAAGTTAAAAACAGTGTTCCGTCCACTACAAGAGCATTGAGCCATATCCATCAATTTGCCATTACAATTCCAATCCAAAGTGCTCCATTGTGCTAATGTGCAAAAGCCTGATCCCATAGCCAAGATTTTACTTTTTTCCTAAATGCTAGGAGGGATAGGGTTGATCGTATGTCGCTTGAAAGCACATTCCACAGACAGGGAGCCACCACCGAGAAGGCCCTTTCTCTCGTCCCAACCAACCGCATTTGAGAAGTTGGTGGGAGCGAGAATAGGGCCTTCCCGGATGATCTTAAATTATGAGGTGGGACGTAGAGGCAGATGTGTTCAGACAAGTAAGCTGGGCCAGAACCGTATAGAGCTTTAAAGGTCAAAACCAACACTTTGAATTGAGCTCGGGAGTGGACAGGCAGCCAGTGGAGCTGACACAACAGGGGGGTGTTATGCTCCCTGTATGTAGCTCCAGTTAGTAATCTGGCTGCCGTCCGTTGGACTAGTTGCAATTTCCAAACTGTCTTCAAAGGCAGCCCCACGTAGAGTGCGTTGCAGTAATCTATTCGGGATGTGACCAGAGCATGGACGACCGTACCCAGATCAGACTTCCCAAGGTACGGGCTCAGCTGGCACACGAGTCTTAACTGTGCAAAAGCTCCCCTGGGGTTCCAGGCTCAGTGATGAGTCCAGGATCACTCCCAAGCTGCGAACCTGCGTCTTCAGGGGGAGTGTAACCCCATCCAACACAGGCTGTAACCCTATGCCCTGTTCAGCCTTTCGACTAACCAGGAGGAACTCTGTCTTGTCTAGATTAAGTTTCAATTTGCTATCTAAATTCAAACCCCTCTCTCCTGACTAAACAGAACAAACTGGTCATGATGCCTACTGATGAGAAATGCAGGTGTTGTAGTCCAGCATAACATGATATGGTGGGCTGGATTCGGCCCATGGCTGTTGAGTTTGACACATGTGAACTACATGTTATGACAGCTGTATGCCATCATAAGCAGCATGGGGAACCAAGGAGTAGAGAAGAAGACATTACCACCTTCATGTCCTATTCCTGGGCTTCCCATGGGCATTTAGATGACCACTGCAGAAAGCGGGATGTGGGACTAGCTGCTGTGATGTGTTCCTGAAGGAATCTACTTATGATCTTTAAGAATTACTTTCCCAAACTTTGGAAAAGTTTCCTTGTGGGATTCTAATGCTGACCAGGACAGGTGGTCTAAAAAAGCCATTTGTCAAGCTGCACCTCATTCCTCTGGCTAAGGCAGTGTTTCTCAAACTTCCTAATGCCACAACCCCTTAATACAGTTCCTCATGTTGTGGTGACCCCCAACCATAAACGTATTTTAGTTGCTTCTTCATAATGGTAATTTTGCTACTGTTATGAATTGTAATTTAAATATCTGATATACAGGATCAGGGCCGTAGCCAGGATTTTGGTTCGGGGGGGGGGGGGGCTGAGACTGGGTGGAAGAGGGTTTACCCTAGGAAATCTTTTGTATTGTTATCCCAATAATCCCATGAAGGTGGGATATAATGAGCATGGTGATCAGATCATGATATGAATAAACATAACAGTTTAAATAATGTACCAGTAAGGCCTTCTCGCGGACCACCCTGAGAATTTCGGGGGGGGGCTGAAGCCCCCTTAGCCCCCCCCCCCGCTACATGCCTGTACAGGATGTATTTTCATTCCTTAGAACAAATTTGGCACAAATACATGATACGCCCAAATCTGAATACTGGTGGGGTGGGGGTTGATTTTGTCATTTGGGAGTTGTACTTGCTGGGATTTATAGTTAACCTACAATCAAAGAGAATTCTGAACTCCAACTGTGATAGAATTGAACCAAACTTGGCACACAGAACTCCCATGACCAACAGAAAATTCTGAAAGGGTTTGGTGGTAATTGACCTTGTGTTCTGGAGTTGTAGTTCACCACCATCCAGAAAGCATTGTGGATTCAAACAATGATGGATCTGGACCAAACTTGGCACAGATATTCAATATGCCCAAATGTGAACACTGGTGGAGTTTTGGGAAAATGGACCTTGATATTTGGGAGTTGTAGTTGCTGGGATTTATACTTCACCTACAATCAAAGAGAATTCTGAACCCCACCAATAATGAAATTGGGCCAAACTTCCCACACAAAAAACCCATGAACAACAGAAAATATGGTGTTCTGACACCCCCTCATGAACACCCCCCCCCCAGGGGTCCTGACCCCCAGGTTGAGAAACATTGTTCTAAGGACATCTTCTTGGAATAAAGAGTGAGGAGTTGCCATTCAGTGGGACACAGTGTCTCTTCCATTCTCTGGTACATTAAACTCTTTCTCCACGCTGGGGAGAAAGAAATAAAGCTGAATTCTTCCAACAATTTATAAGAATTTGGGAGGTGGAAAGGCTGGATCAGCTCTATACTGGGGAAACTCATGATCTGCAAGAAAATGGGTTCACCCTTTCTCTGTATGACTGAATAACGTGTGTCTGTTGAAAGGCAGCAGGCCTCTGCATCTAGTCCAATGATTCAAGGCCAAAAGCTGTTGGCAAAAAGGCTTTCACTGTTGCTTTTGCTCCATTGGGCTGGAAATCCAGACTTGAACAGATGGAATGCACAGGCTGCACAGGTCAGAAGGTGAATGGCAACATCCTGGCAAAGCAAACACAGAGTAGAAAGGGAGCGAGAGAAAGCGGAGGGGGCTCAACTGTGCTTTTGATGATATACTCACCTATGACAGCTTGGCGGGCAGGAGATGGCCCAGTTCCGGCATATATTAATTGTGATCAATATCTTGAGAGAGTTTGACCCCTTTCATCTGGGTCATCAAGAGAGAAGGTGGTATTTGGTTTCCTTATAGTTTTGCAAACAAATAACCAAAATTCAAAAAATTCTTCCTACACAGGATAGAAAAAACTTCATTTTTAAGTTGAACATGGGAGACAATGGCGCTGGCAGATTTGCTAGTTCATGCTTTCCCTTTAATTTGAAGTCTTTGAAGTCTACGCTAGAATTCCTGTTTCTTCAGCCATATTCACACTGAATGAGTATTGTCAATCTTTTTGAACGAGATTTTCTTTTCTTTTTAAAGCGTACTTGCATAGTAGAAAATTCACAAAAATGTTCTTTTTAAAATCTTCTTATAAGAACTTTGGCCCATTACGAACATTTCATTTGTGTCAATGTGCACACTCCAATATGCTAAGCCGCTCTAAACGCCTTTGCAGCCACTCTAAATGCCTTTGCAGAAGCATACGAGAAGCTCAGCCTGTCATTGAACATCGAGAAAACCAAAGTGTTCTTCCAGCAGTCACCAGTCAATCCCTCTGCAATGCCAGATACAGCTTAATGGTGTAATATTAGGAAACATTGACCATTTCTGCTACTTGGAAGCCACCTCTCCACAAAAGTCAACATTGACACTGAAATACAACATCACCTGAGCTCTGTGAGTGCAGCATTCTTCCAAATGAAGCAGAGAGTGTTTGGGGATCGGGATATCCGTAGGGATACCAAGGTGCTTGTTTATACAGCTATTTTCCTCCCAAACCTGTTATATACCTGTGAAATGTGGACTGTCTACAGATGTCACACTCAACTCCTGGAAGGATGCTATCAGCACTGCCTCTAAAAAAAACCCTGCAAATCTCTTGGGAACACAGGCAGACAAATGTCAGCATGCTGGAAGAAGCAAAAACCACCAGCTGTGAAATGATGCTCCTACGCCATCAACTTCGCTGGACTGGCCACATTGTCCGAATGCCCGATCAACTTCTCCCAAAGCAGTTACTCTACTCCCAACTAAAGAACGGAAAGGCAATGTTGGCGGACAGGAAAAGAGATTTAAAGATGGGCTTAAAGCGGCATAGACACTGAGAACCAGGAAGCCCTGGCCCTTGAGCATTCTAGCTGGAGATCAGCTGTGGCCAGCAGTGCTGTGGAATTTGAAGAAGCGCAAATGGAGGGCAAGAGGGAGAAACGTGCCACGAGGAAGGCACGTCAAGTCAATCTTGACCGGGACCACCTTCCACCTGGAAACTGATGTCCTCACTATAGAATGTGCACAGACATACATTTTTAGGGGCACTTAAGACATGGCTTTTCAGAAGAGCCTATGATTGTTAGTAACAAGCGGTGACTATGTAACCTGTTATTTTAATTGTGTAAGTCACCCAGAGCACCTTTGGTGGAGGGTGACTCATAAGAAATAAAGTTAGTTAGTTAGTTAGTTAGAAGAACATGTGGACCAAGAATAGGGCTCCACAGTCACCTACGTACCCACCACCAAGAGACTACACTTGGAAGACCATAATACTCGGACAATGAGAGATAACCTAAGTAAGCAAGTAATTATAAGTAAGTAGGTAAGTCTGAGCTTGTGAAAAGTTCCTCTTTTGGCAGTCTGAAGGATTCTAGGTATTCAAATAGGAATCTTTCAAGCTCCGCACTAGCATTCATTAGGACAGGGCCTCTTAAAACGGTGTGTCATGACCCCAAATGAGGTCCCCTTAGTTCAATACTTACATACCCCAGGTTACATAAAATGTATGGCCAAAAGGAGTCCTGAATAGAAATGTTTAAGAAGCCCTGCACTAGAGGTCAGCTCTTTACTATATCTATACAAATGGAACCTGGCATGATTGGGTACCATGCATGCAAAAACTGTGCCTTGGAATGAATCTTGATACATCCCTGTTGTGACCTTCGCCGTGGCCCAACTTTTCCGGATTCTGAAATCTTGGGTGAATGCTAGAATTTACTTCAAGAGAGCGAGTGGAAAATTTCCCCGAACGGAGCCTCTGATGACAAAAAGGCTTACTAGTCCCCTGCTTTCACACACCAAAGAGACAACACTTATCATGCTTGACAAAGCCTCCCTTCTCAGTCCCACAAAGCAAACGTGTGGAGAAACTGCAAATCCTCGCCCACGCCTTGGGAGTGAATGAAGCTTTATGAAGATGGGTTTCAAATAGCTCTTTTTTGCAGCGGCGTGGTGGAAGAAAGGCACTTCAAACATATGGTTTTTGCATACCTGAAGAGGGCTGCCTAAAACAGTGCTTTGGAAACTTTGGGGAACTGATAAAAAAGTGTTTTATTTATGAATTAAAACAGTTTCAAGATGATGGCACTCCCCTGACAGTGTGGATCTGCTACGCCCCCTCATTCTCTGCTTCTCAGATGCTCCGCAAAGTCTTTCCATTGCAGGCAGGTTGGGGAGCCTAATGCAGCTCCTCATTTGGCTACAACTGGGATTTATGTGTTTATTGTTGCCTGTTTAAGGCAAGCTCTGTGTAAAGTTAGGATGGTTTGAGATTTCTTTCACTTTCTCCCCTTGTGTGTGTGTGTTTTTGGCATTCCCATGAAGTGGAACTGATTTTTGCATTGCGTATTAATGTGTGTTTTGGAGATGCAATGTCTGAAAGCTCACACCTGCCCTAACTCCTCAAAAATCATCCAATCCCCAAAAGCCTCGACAGAGGGAGGAGGCAAAAACATTCCCATGGCCAAGACAGGCCATCTTGGCATAGTGAAAAAGCCTGTTGAGGATTCCCTATTCCTTCCAAATGATCTCACCTTGGGCAGCAAAAGAACCCAAGACATGAAATAAGGTTTGTGGTTGCTGCTGGTTTGCACAAAATAGGTCTGCAAAACCAGTGTATTTTCCTAAGGGTGGCACAGATGGCAAGCATAAAAGGCTAATAACCCCAAATTTTATTATTTAGATTACTCCAAGCAACAAGGGAATAGTGTGTTGTCAAAGGCTTTTCATGACCAGAATTGCTGGGTTGCTGTGAGTTTTCCAGGCTGTCTGGCCATTTTCCAGAAGCATTCTCTCCTGACGTTTCGCCCACATCTATGGCAGGCATCCTTAGAGGTTGTGAGGTCTGTTGGAAACTATGCAAGTGGGATATCTATCTATCTCTGTAGAATAATGTCCAGCGTTAGAGAAAGAACTCTTGTCCATTGAGGGAAATGCGAATGTTACCATTGGCCACCGAGATTAGTATTGAATAGCCTTGCAGGTTCAAAGTCTGGCTGCTTCCTGCTGGGGGAATCCTTTGTTGGGAGGTGTTAGCTGCCCCTGATTGTTTCCTGTCTGGAATTCCTGTGTTTTCTTTATTTACTGTCCTGATTGTAGAGTTTTTTTTAAATACTGGTAGCCAGATTTTGTTCATTTCCATGAATTCCTCCTTTCTGTTGAAATTGTTCACATGCTTGTGGATTTCAGTGGCTTCTCTGTGTAGTCTGACTTGGTGGTTGTTAGAGTGGTCCAGCATTTTGTGGTTCATCAGGTGCTCTGTTATGGCTGACTTATCTGGTTGATTTAGTCTGCAGTGCCTTTCACATTCCTTAAGACTAAACACAGAGATGCTGGACCATTCTAACAACCAACATGTAACAACCACCATGTCAGACTACACAGAGAAGCCATTGAAATCCACAAGCAGTCAGGCCTTGAAGCTGCAAGGCTATTCAGTGCTAATCAAGGTGGCCAATGGCAACATTCACACTTGCCTCCAACAGACAAGAGTTCTTTCTCCCACCCTGGACGTTATTCCACAGATATAAGCCTCCCTTGCCTAGTTTCCAACTGACCTCACAACCTCTTAGGATGTCTGCCATAGATGTGGGCGAAACGTTAGGAGAGAATGCTTCTGGAACATGGTCAGACACCCCGGGAAAAGTCACAGCAACCCAAGGGAAGAATGTTTACATGTTTCAGTTTTGTGCATATTGCAAAATGCACAAAATTTAATCTAAAAATGGACACAATCTCTTTGAGACAAAGAAAAGAATCTTGAAGTCTGCTGGCAAGAACTTTTTTTCCTTTTTCAGCATTGTTCAGGACCTGCCTATCTTTGCAATCGCACCTTCCCCTGCAAACCAACCTAAGATCATCCGGGGAGGCCCTTCTCTCCCTTCCACCTCTGTCTCAAGCGTGTTTGGTGGGGACGAGGAAGAGGGCCTTCTCGATGGTGGCCCCCTGGCTCTGGAAACCTCTTCCTAGGGAGATCAGACTGGTACCTACCCTCCACCTTCCGCAAGAACTTAAAAAAACATGGAACATGGATGTTCCGCTGTGCCTTTGGCCAGGCAGTTCCAAAGAACTGGCCCAATAATATCGAAGTTTTGGCACTTTAGCATGGCCCTCTGCTCTACAATCCTGACATTTTAATGCCCAAGGATATTACTCTCCCATCCCTGCCTACTGAATTTTGCACTTTCCCTTAGCTCTATCTAGGAATTTTGTACAAACTCAGCACCCTCTGAACTCAGCACTTTTATTGCTCTGCATGGTACTGTTTTTATGATGTTATGTTTTATTGTGATATGTTTTTATTTGGTTTTATTTTGATTTGATTTGATTGCGTTATGTTTTTAACTCTGTGATCTCTGGACTTGTCCCTTTGTAAGCCGCCCCATGTCCCTTCAGGGAGATTGAGGAGGGGTATAAAAATTAAGTTGTTTTGGGAGAAGAAAGGGCACAGCAGATTCATGCAACAATCATGGTCTTGGATTTCAAATTACAGAGACGGAAAGTGGACAAATTTATTTATTTATTTATTTATCATTCTTGTATGCCGCCACTCCCCAAGGGCTTGGAGCGGCTAACAATCACAAGCATAAAACAGATAAAAACATCAGATAAACTATTCTAAATTTAAACTAAAACTAACTCTGCAGGATTACAAAAATCAGCAACTAAATGCCAGTTTGAAGAGATAGGTTTTACAGGCCCTGCGAAAGGCAAGGAGGTCTTGCAGGGCACGCACTTCAGCTAGCAGAGTATTCCAGATAGTTGGAGCCACCACAGAGAATAATGAATAATTTCTCCTTCCTCATTCTCTAGGAAACCTTTTTTCATGCTATGCAAAATGCCCAAATTGGAACCAAACATGGGATTCTCCTGTATTAAAAAAGCATACTCAAATCCTGCGGTTTGGCTCCTCTAAATGCAATTGCAAGTATTAAAGAATTAGAAGCTGCTGCATGCCAACTATCAAGTCATATCACATAATCATATGTTGTTGTATTTCACTGTCTGAGGCTTGATCTACACTGCCATATAACCCAGCTGCAGAGTGCAGATTAACTACATAGATTATATGAGTCTACACTGCTGTGCAATCCAGTTCAATGCAGATTAGGGAGATGTGCCAAAACTAACAAAATGAAGTTCAATGGAGACAAATGTAAGATACTCCACTTAGGCAGGAAAAAAATGAAATGCAAATATACAGAATGAGGGACTCCTGGCTCGACAGCAGTACATATGAAAAAGATCTTGGAGTCCTTGTGGACAACAAGTAAACATGAGCCAACAATCTGGTGCTGCAGCTTTTAAAAAAGCCAATGAGATTTTGGCCTGCATAAATAGGAGTATAGTGTCTAGAACCAGGGAAGTCATGCCACCCCTCTATTCTGGCCTTGGTTAGACCACACCTGGAATACTGCGTCCAATCCTGGGCACCACAATTGAAGAGATATTGACAAGCTGGAATGTGTCCAGAGGAGGGTGACTAAAATGTTCAGTGGTCTGGAGAACAAGTCCTATGAAGAGTGGCTTAAAGAGCTGGGCATGTTTAGTCTGAAGAAGAGAAGGCTGAGAGGAGACATGACAGCCATGTATAAATATGTGAGGGGAAGTCATAGGGAGCAGGCTTCTTTTCTGCTGCCCTGGAAACTAAGACAAGGGACAATGGCTTCAAACTACAGGAAATAAGATTCCATCTGAACATTAGGAAGAACTTTCTGACTGTGAGAGCTGTTCAGCAGTGGAACTCTCTAACCCATAGTGTGGTGGAGGCTCCTTCTTTGGAAGCTTTGAAACAAAGGCTGGATGGCCATCTGTTGGGGGTGCTTTGAATGCAATTGTCCTGCTTCTTGGCAAAGGGTTGGACTGGATGGCCCACGAAGTTTCTTCCAACTAAATGATTCTATGATTCTAATCTGCATTATGAAACAGCATTGTATGGCAGTGTAGATTCAGCCTGAAATACTAACACGTATGTCAAGCAAATACTGTCCCACACAAAGTAGCAAAATCAAGGAGAAATACTGAAATTAAGAACTGTCACTGTGGCCAAATATAAACTCTGCTGAAATATTCAACCCAAAAATGGAGCATAGAAAGGATTTTAACATCCACAGAGGAGAATCCAACAGAGCATACTCCTCTGAGTCTTAAGCCGGTTGCCTTACCTCAGTGTGAACTGGTCCACTGTTGCGTTTGGAGCAATGGATACCACAAAGGTCAAGACATCCCCTTGTTTGACAGTCTTTGGTATATACTGGATAGCAATATTACTATCCAGCCGCATTTCGCTCAAGGAAGGGCTGCCTCGTGACTGGTAAAGGAAAACACTACCAATTCTCTGCAAAGGGGGCCCAGATTCATCGATCTCATTGCGTCCAGGTCTGATCCCATTGTCCTTCTTTGGATCTTCCTTAGCACAATCGCCTTTCTCATCCCCTTGTTGGATAGCATAGTAAAGTTCCACCGGACTCCCTTCTGACTGATTCAGGAGTTTCTTACGACCTGTGACCACTGTCGGCGGGTTAAACCAGCTGGGAAGGAGTCCCAACTCAGCCACACACAGGCCGAGAGCCCCTTTCAGTCGACAGCTGCCTCGGACTTCCCTTGTCTCTCGAAAAGCAAAGACTCTTAAGCACGGCAGCTTTTCAGTGACACTGTAATCATCCCAGTCCCGCCCAACTATATAGAAGAGTATTTGGACTTTGGGTCTGCTCGGATAGATTTTGTTGTTCATGATGTACGCCTTCAGCTTCCAGTTAAAAGAGAACTTGGGAGCAGTGGATCCAAATGAATTCGAAGGAGACAAAAGATCCTGGGGAACCACTTGTTCAATGGAAAAGGGTCCATAAGTTGCCTTCACTACAGGAGGTCGTTTTGATTTATAGATGAGGAAGGATTCTACTCGGGACTGTAGACTAGAGTTCCTCATGATATCCTGGTTGGCTTCTTTAAGAAAAAAGGAGACATCTGCATTATGGATGTGATAACTCACAGGCAAGTATGTCGGCAGCAAGGAGAATTTCTGGATGCTTTCTAGGATCCCCCGGCTCTCTGTAACTGAGAAAAGGAAAAGAGAGTTTATAAGTCTGAAAGCCAATACCCATATCTCTACATCTACATTTATCAGGGATACAAAGATAATCAGTCATTTTTCTGTCAGCAGCCTATGACACTGTAAATCGTCGCCTTCTCCTGAGAAAAACTTATATCACAAAGGACTACAACCTCACCCACTTCATAGGATATCTGTTAACAAACAGGAGCTTTTTTGTTAAATTCCAGGGCCAGAGAAGCAGATGGTGAAAATAGAAGAACAGCCTGCCTCAGGGGAGCGTGCTTGCTCTATCAATGTTTAACATTTACACAAATGATCAGCCACTGCCAGAAGAGACAGAGAGTTACATCTATGCTGGTGATCGTGCCATCACCACCCAAGCAGGGAGCTTTGAAATGGTTGAACAGAAGCTCTCCGAAGTTTTAGGCACTCTTACTTTCTATTACAAAGAAAACCAGCTGGTTTCTAATCCATCTAAAACATAGACTGGAGCATTGCAGCACACCAAAATATCTGGGAGTTATCCTGGATTGTGTTCTGATGTATAAGGAGCACTGCTTGAATATCAAGCAAAAATGGGTGCTAGAAATAACCTCATTTAAAAGCTGACTAGCACAGCCTGTGGATCACAACCAGGCACAGTGAAGTCATCTGCCCTTGCGCTTTGCTACTCTGCTGCTAAATATGTATTCCCAGTGTGGAACACATCTCACCATGTTAAAACAGTGGATGTGTCTTAATGAGACATGCTGCATTATCACATTATGTCTATGCCCCACATCACTGGAGAAATTATACTGTTTGGCCAGTATAACACCACCTGACATCTGCTGGGCAGTAGCAGCAAACAATGAAAAGACCAAGGCAGTGACATCTCTGGCCCATCCCCTATTCGGATATCAGCCAGCACTCCAATGCCTTAAATCAAGAAATTATTTTCTAAGATCTACAGAGATACTTGCAGGAACACCTCAGCTAGTGAGATTCCAAAAGTGGCAGGCTAAAATCCAGAATCTCAAGCCATGGCTGATACCGAATGAGAGACTCCCTCCTGGGCACACAGAAAACTGGGTGACTTGGAAGGTGCTAAACAGACTGTGCTCTGGCACCACGAGATGCAGAGCCAACCTTAAGAAATGGGGCCACAAAGTGGAGTCCACAAAATGCAAGTGTGGAGAAGAACAAACCACAGACACTTACTACAATGCAGTCTGAGCCCTGCCACATGCACAATGGAAAACCTTATAGCAACACCAGAGGTACTCCAAATGGCCAGGTTCTGGTCAAGGGAAATTCAGTGTAATGCCAAGTGTTTAACTTTGTGATTTCTCTATACATTATAACTGTATACTCAATTTGCTTCTGACACAATCAATCAATCAATCAAGCGGAAGAAAATGACTTTTCATTTTTGAGCACAAGGAAAGATAAGCAAGGATTTACATCTTTAAGAGATCTGTCTTATTCAGCCATCTATTTACACAGCAGGGAACAACATAAGATTTTCCTGGTTTAGGTCAAAGTTCTTTCTAGTCTAGCATTCTGCTTCCTACAGGTGCCAATCAAACACTTCTATATCAAGCCCATCAGTAGTGTAGGAATGCTACTGGTGATGCAACAAGGCTCTTCTTACATTCTTATCAGCATTCTCTGGAACTAATGTGTTTTCCTATTTTTTTCACCTGTGTTGTATTATTTTCTGTGCCACTCAGAGGTGTAAAACCTCACACCTCTGAGGATGCCTGCCATAGATGCAAGCGAAACGTCAGGAGAGAATGCTTCTAGAACATGGCCATACAGCCCAAAAAACCTACAACAACCCAGTGATTCCAGCCATGAAAGCCTTCGACAATACCTTAGCAGCTTGTTTGACTCCAGTCAATAAAAAGATATGCTCCTGAGTGATTCTATCCAGCGCTTGGCCCCTTCCCCATTCCAACCAAGGCTTTATCAGAATCACCTACCAAAAAGAACAGGATAATTCCCCTAACCATCAGGATTCACCAGACTCCGGGGGTAGACCATCTTAATCAGTGCCTTGGCGAGGTATTGAGTAGTCCCCGGTTAATCTGAAATTTACTCAGTAATAATATGTTCATCACAATGGAACTTAAAGCTTCTCCATTCTGATGTCACCATCACCCCATCCAATACAGAAAACAAGGTTTGTAACGTGTCCAGCATCATTGAGTGGAGTGAGAAAACTTTTGAAACACATGCATGACTGTCCTTAAAGGTAAGAACTGCTGGTTCTTACCTTTAAGGCCATACACGGCCTGGGGCCAGCGTATCTGAGGGACCGTCTCACTCCATACTGCCCATCGAGATCACTACGGTCCGAGGAGGCCAACCTCCTGGTAGTACCATCAGTAAAGTTGGCGCATTTGACATCCACCCGCCGGAGGGCGTTCTCCGTTATAGCCCCTACGCTATGGAACGCCCTCCCGGCCGAAGCCAGAGCCTTGAGGGACCTACTCCCGTTCAGACGGGCCTGCAAAACCCATCTGTTTAGGCAGGCCTTCGGTGAGTAGGCCCGCGTGTATATTCATTGGGCTGCTATATCTGCTGCTGCTCTATTGTTTTTAAATTGTTATTGTTAATGTTCTTAACTGTGTTCTTAACTGCTTTTATGTTTTAACCCTTTGGTGTTGTGCCACTGGCTCTTGTGAGCCGCCGCGAGCCCCCGGGAGTCGGCGGCGTAGAAGCCTCAATAAATAAATAAATAAATAAATAAATAAATAAATAAATAAATAATGGACATAAAGTCCTGAGCAACTCCCAAAAGCACAGTTTCATCATAAATGCTGAAGCTCTCTGAGATGGCATAGCAAGCCAAAGGGACCTCTCAACACTTCCTTTGTTGCATTGCTTGCCTTGTATTGGAGGGAACAATTACAATCCATTGATATTTAAATCTCAAAGCCTCGAACTATGGACTACGAGACATTGATGATTGCACCAGTGGCTCCCAACCTGTGGTCCGTGGACTGCCAGTGGTCCTTAAGAATGAAAATATGGAAAATACTACACTATTGCCTCGAAACCACATGGTAACGAAAGTGACTGGTCTCGCGAAATCCTCTTATAGTGCCGAGGCAACTGCGATGTCAGGAGGGGAGAGCCTGACTACACACAAAGGATTACTACTACCACATCAGCTCTAGATTATTAAACATGATTATCTGTGGGCGAGCAGACGGAAACTACTAGATGGCCTATGTTCTGCATCCAAAACTAGAGTTGATCCTTCTGAGATTTACAAAACTAAAATGAAAAAGTATGGGGTAAGATTTGATTCTTAATTTTTTGGTGCGGGCCACACCCACATATCGGCTCGTAAGGTCGAAATTAACAAATTTTATCCCAATTACGAGGCAAACGGAAAAAAACTGCACACCTCAGGCTTGTATAATTAAAACCCTGAAAGGCTGTGGTTAAGAGCAGCTTGCCTATAGAAACTTAGCAAACCACACAGATACAAACCAGCACCCAAGGAATGTTGCACTGGAGCTTCAGACTATGAAAAAGAAGCTCTCCTATATTTGAACAAGGATGGGAGAGAGCCCAAGGCTTGAAATGCTGGTGTCTTTCAGGAATATCTAGAACAGGACCGCCTAGAAAGTCAATTGACTCGTCAATCGCGGTGCTAAATTAAGTCAATCACAGCACCTTCCGCACGGCGCTCCTTCCCTCCTTCCACATGGCACTACTTTTGTGTGGCGCGCACCTTCCTTCTGTGCCGCGCGGCGTTCCTTTCGCATGGCGTTCTTTTTGCGCAGTGCACACCTTCCTTCCATGCGGCGCATCTTTCCCTTCATCATGTTGCCCCCTGAGGAGACTTCCCCTCAGTGCCGTCGCAGCGTGGCCTGAGGAGGGAGAGAGAAGGAGGGCAGCAGAGCAAAGGAGGGGGTGGGCGCCCGGCCCGTGCATGTGCTTTTGGAGCGTACAGTGGCGCGAAGACGAGCCACGAGGGAGGACAACCAGAAGGAGGCTTTGGCAGCCATTTTCTGCCAAAGCCATCTGCAACTGCGAGGAGTTCATCTGCTTGGCCAAATTGATCAGCATTAAATGGCTTTGCAGCTTCAAGGTCTGTGTGCTTCCATTCTGCCAGTTTATATCTCTGAAATTATGTCAGGGTGGGTAGATCCTCTCTCACTCAGACTCAGCCCCTCCCCCCCCCCCCAAAATCAAAATCCTGGCTACAGGCCTGGTGCTCACCAATGCCTCTCTTCATCTTGGAAAGAAGCGACGAGTGAAGTGCCATAAGTAGAGTTCCGTCCTTGGCCCGATTCTGTTCAATGTCTTTATTAATGACTTAGATGAAGGGTTAGAAGGCATGATCATCAAGTTTGCAAATTGGGAGGGAGAGCCAATACTCCAGAAGACAGGAGCAGAATTCAAAACTATCTTAACAGATTAGAGAGATGAATGGCCAAAACTAACAAAAGAAAGTTCAACAGGGACAAATGCAAGATACTCCACTTAGGCAGGGGAAAAAATGAAATGCCAAGATACAAAATGGGGCACGACACCTGACTCGATAGCAGTACATGTGAAAAAAGATCTTTGAGTCCTCCTGGACAGCCAACAATGCGATGTGGCAGCTAAAAATGCCAATGGGATTTTGGCCTGGATAAATAGAGGAGTATATTGTCTAGATCCAGAGAAGTCATGCTATCTCTCTACTCTGCCTTGGTCAGACCACATCCAGACTCACACTGTGTACAATTCTGTGTACTGCAGTTCAAGGAAGAGGTTGACTAAAGGATGGCAACTCAAATGATCAAGGGTCTGGAGAACAAGCCCTATGAGGAGCAGCTTAAAGAGCTGGGCATGTTTAGACGGCAGAAGAGAAGGCTGAGAGGAGACATGATGAGAGCCATATACCTGTACAAATATGTGAGGGGAAGTCACAGGGAGAAGGGAGTAAGCTTGTTTTCTGCTGCTCTGTAGACTAGGACATGGAACAATGGCTTCAAACTACAGGAAAGGAGATTCCATCTGAACATTAGGAAGAACTTCTTAACAGTGAGAGTTGTTCATCAGTGGAACTCTCTGCACTGGAGTGTGGTGGAAGCCCCTTCTTTGGAGGCTTTTAAACAGAGGCTGGATAGTCATCTGTCGGGGGTGCTTTGAATGAGATTTTCCTGCTTCTTGGCAGGGGATTGGACTGGATGGCCCGTGAGGTCTCTTCCAACTCTAGGATTCTATAATTCTGTGATTCTATGAATCTTCCCTAATGTCTTCATATGGTAAGGCACCCGCAACTTCAAAAAGCCTGATAATTTAATTTGGAAAGCATGGGGTCCATAAAACAATCAATTAACGAGGGATATCTAATGAGGCTACGGTAGATTTCAATTAGATGAGAATGAAGAGTGTGTAAATATTTCCAAGGTGGTGGTGGGGATGAGCTAGTTTTAAGGAGAGAGAGAGAGAGAGACGGGGAAACTTCTGCAGATGAATTATGTGAAATAAAGTGACTTAATTAGAAGTGATCATCGCTTTCTTGACCTGCAGTGCTATTTTCCACACTTTTGAGAAATTTGCAGTAGAATTCTGCCTTTGTTGCCCCCTCTTTTCATTTTCTAATATAAGTATTGCTCAGAACTCGGCACTGCATCACACATTTTTTTAAAGCACTTTCTGGATTTCCCAAAACACGCAAAAATGCACTTAGTCATGCTGGTCCACTAGGGAACAGGCACACACATTCACCATTCCCGTAATTCAAAGAACCATAGAGTTGGAAGAGAGGCCCAAGGGCCATCTAGTCCAATGGTTTTTTTTCCTGGAGATGTTCCAGCTTGTCCATATCTTTTTTGAAGTGTGGAGTCCAGAATTAGACACAGTATTCCAGGTGAGATCTGGCGACAGCAGGGTACAGTGGGACTACAAAGGTCGCCCCAAAGTCGCACTACCATTTTAAAAACAAATATTTATTTATTTATTTATAGTGGGGAGTTTCTGGAAATTACAATGAAACATTTAGAATTTTTAAAGATATGCTACGGGCATTACGAAACCAACCATTTTTATTGTTTTAACCTCTCTAGCAACTCAGAGGTCATTCTGTGTTTTGGGTTTTCCAAACTTATCCTTACATATATTGACTATTTCTTTGGATTCCTCTTTGGTGATGTCCCCATTTTTTAATTTCTTGTTCATGTCCCTTTTTAGTCTTAGTTCACTTGAAAAAAAATTAGGCCTCTATTCTGGTTTTTTTAGACACCTCCCACTTTTCCTCCTCATTAGAACTACAGTAGAGTCTCACTTATCCAACCTGAACTCATCCAACGGTCTGTATTATCCAACACAGTCTGCCTCCCGCACAGATCCTCAGCTGTTTCAATACATTGTGTTTTGGTGCTAAATTCATAAAGATTGGCGGCCAGATTACTAACTGGAGCAAGTTACAGGGAGTGGTCAACCCCCCTTGTTTAAACAGCTCCACTGGCTGCCAATGATTTCCAGTCCCAATTCAAAGTGCAGGTGATTACCTACAAAGCCCTATCTTCGCTAGACCTGCCTATCTTCGTGATCACATGTTCCCCTATGAACCAACATGAGCCCTAAGATCATCCGGGGAGGCCCTCCTCTTGCTTCCGCCTCTGTCTCAGGCATGGTTGGTGGGGACGAGGGAGAGGTCCTTCTCAGCAGTGGCCCCCCAGCTCTGGAACTCTCTTCTTAGGGAGATCAGACTGGTACCTCCCCTGTCCACCTTCTGCAAGAACATAAAAACATGGATGTTCTGCTGTGCCTTTGACCAGGCAGTTCCAAAGAATTGGTCCAATAATATCAAAGTTTTGGCACTTTAGCATGGCCCTCCGCTCTACAATCCTAACATTATAAAGCCCAAGGACATTACTCTCCCACCCCTGTCACTGAATTTTGCACTTTCCCTTAGCAATATCTAGGAATTTTTCACAAACTCAGAGCCCTCTGAACTCAGCACTTTTATAGCTCCCATGGTATTGTTTTCATGATGTTATGTTTTATTGTGATATGTTTCTATTTGGTTTTGGTTTGTTTTTATATTACTGCATTATGTTTTAACTCTGTGCTCTCTGGGCTTGTCCATTTGTAAGCAGCCCCAAGTCCCTTCGGGAAGATGGAGGTGGGGTATAAAAATAAAGTTATTATTATTATTATTATTATTATTATGAAATACAGTAATTACTGCATAACATTACCGTGTACTGAACTGCTTTTTCTGTCGATTTGTTGTAAAACATGATGTTATGGTGCTTAATTTGTAAAATTATAACATAATTTGACGTTTAATAGGCTTTTCCTTAATCCCTCCTTATTATCCAACATTTTCACTTATCTAACTTTCTGCCGGCCCGTTTATGTTGGATAAGTGGGACTCTACTGTATTTGAAACTGTGCCTTCGATATCTTACTTTTCAGACATTTCCATCCATCATGAACCCATTTCTTTTTTACTGTTCATGACCACCTAAGGAACCCACTACATTCATCACATTTACCAGGTATTCACTCTTTGTTTGGATCAGATCTAAAATAGCTGATTCCCTTTTTGCCTCTTCCACCTTCTGGGCAATAAAACTGTCTGCAAGGCAAATGAGAAATGTGTTGGCTAGCTAAGGAGGGGGAAGTCTGTTTTCTTTCCTCGCCCATTCATTTTCTTTAAAATCCTCATGTTTCTTATCTTGTACTCTTAGGAAGAAATCTACAATTTTTGTACATGTTTTTTATTGTTTTTCTATTCTATTATGTTTTCTGGGTTTTTTGTGCTTTCTGTTTTTGTTTTCTGTTTCTCTTTTTTGTTTTGTTTTTTCTTCTCTTTTTTATTATATACAATTTTTAATTGAAAAATTCTCAATAAAGATTATTATTTCAAAAAATGTATTTAAAACGCTCTCGCCGCAAAATGGGAAAGGCCAATATATGCCCGGGTGGCCAGCAATGGTCTCTAAGCAAAGGATGCATGGTCTGCCTTTCCAATCGGAAGCCCCCAGCACTCGGGCACTACTCTAGTGAGTCTTTTTGCAGCTCTCCTTTGTCCTGTAATGCTACAGTCACTTTTAATGAGTATTTCCCCTCCCTGCCCCCCTCCACCAAAACTTATTTCCCCACAAGGAACTGAAGATTGCTGACATTATTTGCTGCAGTGGGAAGTGCTAATCAGCAATGAGAAACGAATGAAGAAAGAAAATACTGTAGGTGAAAACCAATGGCCATCCAGTGGTTTTAAAAGCACATTCTATTGTCTTCCAGACAGATGTAGACGTGCCAAGGAGATGTTGTCTGTCAAATGAAAACCAATGCTTTTAATTAGAACTGTACGTTATCGAGGAGAGTACTATTTTTCTCCCAGAACTGTATCTTTTCGTATGCTGTAAACTGAGCTATGCTTTCTGGGCTAATTGCATTTCCCTGCTGAGCTATATAAACAGCAAGGGACTAAGGCAGGACTTTACAAAATGAAAGTCCAGAAGCAAACTAGTAACCCTTTAATAGAATCACAGAATCACTGAGTGGAGAGTGACCGCATTGGCCATCCAGTCCAACCCCATTTCGTCATGCAGAAAAAGTACAATCAAAACAACCCTGACAGATGGCCATCTAGCCTCTGTTTAAAAGCCTTCATGGAAGGAGCCTCCATCAGACTCCAGGGCAGAGAGTTCCACTTTTCAACATCTCTTCTTACAGTCAGGAAATTCTTCCTAATGTTCAGGTGGAATCTCCTTTCCTATGAGTTGAACCAATTGCTCCACTGAGTCCTCGTCTCCAGGGCAGCAGAAAACAAGCCTGCCCCCTCTTCCTTAGGGCATCCGTTCACATATTTAATTATGCATGGCTCTCATATCTCCTCTCAGCCTTCTCTTCTGCAGGCTCAACAGACCCAGCTCTTCTGCGGAGCTTGTTTCCAAAAGGTACCAAATTCATATGAAAGGGGGGGGGGACAACCTGAGGAGCATTCTTTTGCTATAAAATGTAATTTCCAAACCTCATACCAAAGTGATTTGATACATTTTGATAGTTTTGATATGTGCGGAATATTCTACTCCTACCCAGCAATGCACTGCCACCTATAACTCATTTTTCAGGGTTTTTTTATTTTGTACCTTTTGGAAACAAACTCTACATTTATATTTATTCTATCACTGTATATATCATCAGGGAGGTAAAACTGCGGCCACAGCAGATTCCCCATCCGGTCCACAGCATTTTCAGACTTAGCTGAAAATGCTGTGGACCAGACGGGAAATCTGCTGTGACTTACTACCTTGACATAACACTGCAGAGAACTAAGCTATGCTATGTGTAAGCCACTCTGTGCTACTCAGTTTTTACATTAGCTTGATGGGGGAAGATGTCATCTATCTGGAAGAGGCCACCCAATTCAACTACCTTCCATGCATGAATACACAATCAAAACATGCATGATAGATAGCCATCCATCCTCTCTTTCAATATTCACACTATAAAGAATCTCATGTGACCCTAGCCATGTCACATTGGCCACACCCACTTTGCCTTTATTTGTTTGTTTGTTTATTTATTCATTTCAGGCATTTATACCCCGTCCTTCTCGACCTCCAAGGAGGGACTCAGAACGGCTTCCAAACAGCCAACAATTCAATGCCAAGCATGATATAAAACACATAATTAGAACTAATTCACCAGATTAAAATGGCCATATTAAAATCGTTGTCCAAAACAGTCCAAGTACAGTCCAATAAAATCTTGGGCCACCATGGAGAAGGCCCTGTTTCTTGTCCCCACCAAATCCGACTGCAATGGCAGTGTGACCAAGAGCAGGGGCCTCCCCAGATGATCTTAAGGTCCTAAATGGTTCGTAGAGAGAGATACGTTTAGACAGGTAAACTGGGCCGGAACCATTTAGAGCTTTATAGGTTAACACCAGCACTATGAATCGATCCCGGAAGCTAATAGGCAGCCGGTGGAGCTGCCATAGCAAGGGAGTTGTATGCTCCCTATACCCTGCTCTCATGAGCAATCTGGCTGCCAAGTGTTGGACTAGCTAAAGCTTCCCAGCAGTCTTCAGAGGCAACCCCACACAGAGTGCATTGCAGTAGTCTATTTAAGATGTAACCAGAGCATGGACCACCATGGCCCAGTCAGACCTCCCAAGATATGGGTGCAGCTGGCACACAAGTTTTAATTGACTCTGTATCAGGACTACGACTACGAGAATGTGGAGGAAGGATTACTTCTCCTAGCATTCGTGTTGGGCTCAAATACAGAGCAACAGCACATTCAGCCAGACAGCAAAGAACACACCACTTCGGAACAGGAACAGCAACCCCAAGTGGACAACGAAAGACTTACCACTCCTCTGGGCTAAGAGCAATGGCAGGATTAGAACACTGAGTTGGGAGACGAGGAGTTAAGTATTCCGAACCAGCTAAAATTAAGGACTGATGGGATTCAAGTGTGGAGATTTGGGCATTTGGCCAAGAAGAGGGCCAGTAGGTGGGATCACTTGAGAGATATGCATAAATAGCTGTGATCTGGAATAGCTAGTTGTTGGTAGCAACGTCAGTATTTAGCTGCAGCATCATGTCTTGAACCTTTAAAGATGGACTGTACTGTGGATTTTGGATCGTGGACTATTCTTGGAAACAGTGTTGGTGAGATCTCCTGGTTTAGGAATATTGGAACAGATTTATGTCTTACCCTCTTGCCTCCTTATGACTTGACTGGTTGAATAATGTGTTGACCTCAAACTGCCTCTGGACTACGTTTGTGTCCTCAGCTGATTTCCAGAGACTCTGACACTCTGCCCCTTGACCACATTCGCACTTGTAGGGTGAACCCCTGGCACTCTTTCCAAATAATAATAATAGTTGTTGTTATTTTCAAATTGAAATTCAGCCACTAGACACGTGTCCACATTTTCCCCATCCCATACGGACAAATAGACACATGAAGGAAGGTATTGCCAGCTTTCCGGAGGCCCCATGAAGTGCAACCTAAGCTGATATCCCTCCACATCCCATTGTGCTAAATGCTATGAAGGATTGAATGGAGAGTCCTATAACAGAGCATTGCTGGCTAACACTCTGGAATCCTGATTCTAGACTGCAATATTTTGTTGCAAGTTATTATGATTATTATCGCTGTTGGTTTATACAATGCCATGAAATGTACACTGTACTTTACAATGTGACAACTATAAACAATGGGTCCTGCCAAATGTGTACGATCTAAAGGGAAGGATGAATAACAAATCACAAAACAATGCAATACAATGGTGAAACAAATCATCCAGATAAAATGCAAATTTAAAAACACCATAAATGCCAAGTAAACCAACAATACATATAATCAAAACATACAAGACTATAAAACAAATATCAAACAAATATTGGAAATTAAAAAATGTTTTCAGTTGAGATTTAGAACCAACAAATGGAAGGAGCAGTCAACAAATGCTCAGGGAGGCAAGAGAGAGGATGATACGTATACTGAAGGTGGTATGTATCACACTTTTCCTCTCTAAAAAGAGACTCAAAGCAGCTAAAATGCAAGCCAAGGAAGAAGAACCTTGTCATTGGATGAGAAGTCTAGAATTCCCAGAACACAGATCTCAAGCAGGCCAGGGAAGCAAAAAGGGGATGAAAGATAGCAGGGAGCTAGGTTGTGTAGATTTGAATGAAAACACAAAAACCTTATACTGAATTCTAGAAACAAATAAGGGATTAATGAAGGAATATCAGAAGTGGGATAACGTGATAAAAAGCACTGGCCAAAAAAATCTTAGCCGCAAAATGTTAAATGGAAACCAAAAGACTGAGGTGGGATAATGAGAAACTCATCAAAAGAAGATTGCAATAATCAACATGGGAAATGACTGAGATGTGAATTAACATCTTAGCAGATGAAAGAGAAAGAATATATACCTCTGGATGAGGCTTAATAAAGGTGTTGTGCAAAACATCTGGAGGAGGCTGTGTTACTACATTCTCTCGCAACTGAACTGTTAAATATAGTCTTGATGTATTGCTTTTGTCAAGTCAAATGCTACATTTGGGGAATGTTTGCATCTGGAATATTTTCTAACAGTGATGGTTATATCATGTCAGATGCCAACTACGATGTACTAAATATGCTAAAACACTGGTTCCTAATGGATCTCAACTGTTACACACCACTGACTACAACATCGTTGCTGCTGTATTTTTTAAAATTTTTAATATAAAAAAAGTCAAATCCCAGTCATGGAACCAAAATCACATTTCGAAAACATTTCCTCTCAAAACCCTTAAGAGGAATTAATGAGAAGCAGGGTGGGGGTTGGACAGGATTTCTTTCATCTTTATTAAGACTGCAGCCTCATTCATTCACCTCGCCCGCCACTTGTAGACTCCAGATTCACTCTGTGTTTCTCTTTACAGCTTGATGAAACACTGTGAAATACAGACCAGCACTGAGGATGCAACTTGACAAAAAAAGAGCAGGATCATTGAGCGTTTAGTCATTTAATTCATGGTTTCTATTAATTGCAACCCTATTCTTACCTCCACATCCTTTACTCCACCCACTCCAGAGATAAAGTTTCAATAGATTATTAATTTATTCTTCTACAGTGTCGGATACAAAAACATGTCCCATTCTCAACCCCCTCCCCTTCCTAAGTTCAATGTACAATAGATTGGGGTTTTACGGTTTGTCTCCTCTATCTCCCCTGCCACTTCAGAATGGCCTTGCCCTCCCAATGAGGTATAAAGAAAAGGTTGCTTTTGGCAAAGGCAACAAAGGCACACAGAGAAGGAAGGGCTTCTAGAGCCAAACACACGGAGGCAGCAAAGGCAACTGTGTCAGCCAGACTGGTTCACCATCGCGAAGCTGCCTCTCTTCTAACCGGAGAGGAAATGTCATGTGCTGAATTTCAATTGGAATCCTTCTGGAAGGTGACAGCTGCCTTCCAAAAACAGCCCAGAGGCCAGCAATTTCAAGACAGTGCTTGCACTTTATTCCACGGAGAGAGGCGGCTCCAGGACAACAAAGCAAAGTGACTCCCCCAGAGTCTCTTCACCAAGCTTTGGAGGACCATCTGGGCTTCAGCTGGGAGAAGCCATGCCTGGTCACTCGTGTTGGGTGCCTTGGCGAATCTAGACAGGTAAACTTTCATACTTTCATTGGCCCGTAACAAAAGAAATCATTTCAAGCATTTTCTCCACAGCAGAGATTGTAAGAAGTTATGCTTCTTCTTTCTTTAGATCAGGGGTGCTCACACTTTTCCAGCACGTGAGCTACTTATAAAACAACCAAGTCAAAATGATCTACCTACCCACTACTCAGAGAGCCATAAAAGCAAAATATTTGGAAATGTATTTCAGTGAGAGCCATATAATATATTTTAAGACTCAATTCAACTAAATGTGAGTATAATAGGCCCCTGAATTCATTCATAATAATAATGATGATGATATTCATTCAGCCTCTGCTAATATAATAACAACAACAACAGGTTCCTAGAGAAGAAGGAGACCTCCAAGGGCCATCCAGTCCAACCTCCTTCTGCCATAAGGGAAAAACACAATCAAAGCATTCCTCACAGATGGCCATTCAGCCTCTGATAATAATAATAACAACAACAACAACAACAACAATAACGGGTTCTTAGAATAGGAGGAGACCTCCAAGGGCCATCCAGTCCAACCTCCTTCTGCACCTGGGCGGCGTCGGGAGCCTGCGGGGCAGGACTGAGCCTTCCTCCCGCCCTGCCTGCAATCTACCAGGACGCCCTACGCGATCTACCAGTAGATCACAATCTACCTAATGAACACCCCTGCTTTAGATGATCCTCTGACTTGAAGACTTGTTTTTGTAAATCACTTGTAGCTAATTTTCTGCAAAGCTCAACGCTTTGTACATAAAAGAGTATGTTTTGCAGAAATATTTGCACTAAAATGCTATTATGTGTCAATAATAATTATTATCAGAACTTCATTTATATTCTGCCATCATCCCCCAGAAGGGACTTGGGGCATCTTACAAAAGCACCTAGTAGTGCAGCAATATACACGACGTACAATAAAATGCACAAACATTTATAAAACAATAACAATGTAAATTTACATAAAACAAATATACATAAAACATCATATAAAATCCCTACTAATTTCAATAAGATACTCAGTAAAATGCAGCAATGGCTGCGGATTTAAAATAGGTCGCATTCAAATACAGTCACATAAAGTGCCAGAGTGAAACTATTCGCTTGATTCTCAAGTTTAACATTTGAAGTTTTAATCATGTTCAAAGGCCTGCTTGAAGACCCATGTTTCCAAGTTTTACCAAAAAACATTGGAATGTGGGGGCTAGCCTAATTTCTCTGGGGAGGGTGTTCCAAAGCTGGAGGCCATCACCGAGAACACCCCCTCTCTTGCCCCCACCTGCTGTGCTTGAGACGGAGGTGGGACCAAAAGGAGGACCTCCCCGGCAAATCTTGGAGCCTGAACTGGTTCATTGAAGACAGTAGACCCAAACCGTATATATATATATGCCCTTTTTTTTTGCAAAAAAGTCTCAAAGGTAAGAATCTCAGAGCAATAGACCAAATAAGATTGCTACTAAAGTAATTGAAATGAAGGCCTCATCTATACTGCTATATAATCCAGTTTCTGATCCCAGATTCTCTGCTTTGAACTGGATGATATGGCAGTGTAGACTCATATCATCCAATTCAAAGTGGATAATCGGGGATCAGACACTGGATTATATGACAGTGTAGATCAAGCCTAAAATGCCTATCCGAGTTGCCAAATGCATTTTGTAGCATAGATGGACCCCACAATTCTTCTCTCTGTGAGAGGTACTTCAAGACAAACCATTTCCTAAGAAGGCCAGAGTATTAATCTGCCTATTTGCTAAATTACCTCACCTTCCAGAATACCATTTTAGCAGTAACCTTTGCTTGAAAAACAATAGGTGTGATAAAGCAGCAAGCGCTACTTTATTAAAACTGTAAGAGACTAAGAAAAGGACTAGATTATAGTGAGTCAGGGAGAAGAAAAAAATGTGGTGACATTTCAGTTATTTCTTCTTATTAAAAACCACCCGTTGTTGCGTGTGTGTGTGTTTGTGTCTCGTTCACTTTTTGAACTGAGCACTGTGGTTTGAGATTTTTTTTAAAAAAAAACTTACAAAACCAACCACCAGAATGGGGCAGTGATGAAAAGAAGCAAGTTGCAGAATTGATAACGTCTTTTTAGGTGAGAAGGAATATAAAACACAGGTTAAAGTGGCTACTTCGAGGCTCTGAAACATTCATCATCTAGCTCAGCATACAGATGCTGTAGATTTTGGCTCAGTTTGTCTTTTTACAGAAAAATGAACCCACCTTCCTGGTTCATATGAGAATAAAAATGCAGTTATGCTCCAGAATTGAGTACAAATCATTTGAAGGGTACCAGATGTCTGCCTCTCGTCTCAGAAATGAAATTTACGTAAATGAAAAAGAGATTGCCCCTAAACGTTAGCTGCGCGCACCACCTTCACCCTCCTTTGCCTCAAATTCCGCACGCGCAGCTGAGAGCAGGCATGGAGGGCTTGGCGCTGGCCCCACCTCCAGCGGAGCCGCACACATGGAATTTGAGGCAAAGGAGGGCGAAGGCGGCGCGCGCAGCTGAGAGCCGGCATGTGAAGGACAGGCAGAGAGCTTGGAACTGGCCCCGCCTCCAGCTGAGCTGTGCACGTGGAATTTGGGGCGAAGGCTCGGCCCCCCTCCGCCTCGCTCGGCTCCTCAGAAACCTCCAAGCGGGCTGCTGCTGGTGAGCCTTTCCAGCACCTCCCTCCTTCCTTCCTCGCCTGCATGCTGCACCTGGCCTGGGCCATGCATTGACTCTCCCACCCTCCATCCAAGATGGCGAGGGTATGCTGGCAGCAGCCCCTGCTTCGAGGCACGGCCATGGCGCTGAACCCAAGGGAGTCAGGAAACTATGGAGGCGATGAAAGTGGAGTTGTTTTAAATGGCGAGTATATCCCTAACTCTGTATTTTGTGATGATAAGTTGAATATGTACGTTTATACTCACATTTAGTTTAATTCAGTCTTAAAATATATTATATATATTATATGGCTCTCACTGAAATAAATTTCCAAATATTTTGCTTTCATGGCTCTCTGAGTCAAAAAGGTTCCCGACCCCTGACCAAGACATTGACAACTCTGGCCCACCCTCTGTTTGGATATCAACCAGCAAGCCAATGCCTTAAATCAATAAAGAGCTTCCTATGACTTACAGAGATGCATGCAAGCGAGAGTCCAAAAGTGGCAGGTTACTCCTTGGAACCTCAATCAGTGGCTGATACCAGATGAGAAACTCCCTCCTGGGCACACAGAAGACTGGGTGACTTGGAAGGTGCTGAACAGAGGCCACAACAGTTGAGTGTGGAGAAGAGCAAACCACAGATCACTTACTACAATGCACTCTGAGCCCTGCCACATGTACAATGGAGGACCTTCTCACAATGACACCAGAGGAACTCCAAGTGGCCAGCTTCTGGTCAAAGGAAATTTAGTACAATGCCAAGTTTCTAACTTCATTTGTGGTTTTTCTAAAAATTATAAATGTATTCTCAATTCGCTTCCGACACAATAATATACTAAATACAAAAGTATATAGCAAAATGAGATAATTGCATTGCTATCACCTCACCACCACTCCACATACACATTCAACACCATAACTGCTCTTTGCACCACCACTTCACCTTGACATCAGAAATGGCAAGCATCCTGGTATTATCACAGGTTTTCTGCTCAAGTATGGATTTCCTGTCATTTTTCATACAACTTTCCAGAAAAAGAAAAGTCAACACTGCAGGACTGCCATGCAGATACATACATTTGGAGCCAAGAAAAACATGCCCACCCTGAAAGGGTGACCTTTGATTACAAATAGGTCTGCATCCCTATTTGACTGTCATCCCTCCAAAAATGCTTGTCAAATGTCAAAGACCAGTGCTGGTCCTGTAATTATAATCCTTCTAGAAGTGGTCACTTTCAACGCAGCATTCAAATGTCACGATTTTTAAAGGGGGATCCTGTAAATGTCGAAGAAGGATAAAGAGAAGGAAGGGTAAAGCTTTCAGCAAAGGAATTTTGGAAGGATGAAATTTCTGTAGCAGTCAGGATGAGTGTTCAAAAGGAGGCATGCATGGTACAGAGCAACCATGTTAGAACAAATGCCAACCAACATCTCTATGAATGAATGATCCCTCAATCACCAAGGCATCCTATTATTAAGTCTTGAAAACTCAGGGCTATTGATACCTTCCTCCCATGCCAGCTTCCTCTTTTCCTTCCACCATCAGTTCTACTAAGCATCATTATCTTAGCAAAGAAGACATGCCATCTCATGACATATCTAAAATACGACAACCTCAGTTTACTCATGGGGGCCTTGGTGGCACAGTGGGTTAAACTCTTGTGCCAGCAGGACTGCTGACCGAAAGGTCGGTTTGAATCCAGGGAGAGTGCATTGAGCTCCCTCTGTCAGCTCCAGCTCCCCATGTGGGGACATGAGAGAAGCCTCCCATACGGATAGTAAAATATCAAAAGATCCAGGCATCCCCTGAGCAACATCATTGCAAACAGCCTATTCTCTCACACCAGAATCGACTTGCAGTTCCTCGAGTCACTCCTGAAACAAAACTTTTTTTTTAAAAAAAAGTTTAGTCATCTTTGGATCTGTCGAGAATTCATTCCTCATTTGCTCTCAATCCCATGTATTTGACATTTGGGCAGTCATAGTTTTTGCAGAACTTTTCACCAGCACCACATTTCAGATGAACTGATTTTTTTTACTCAGAAATTTATTCACTGTCCTGCTTTTGCATTGATATATTTTATCTGGGAACACTATGCCATGCATGACGCTGACTTTATTATTTAATTATATATGCACTCAGGGCTCTTCTCCAGTTCTTTCATTGCTGCCCGAGTCTTTTTCTAGTTTCTTCACGGCAATCTCCGTTTGAATTAATAACACAGCGGTGGCATAGAAAATATTTTGATAATTTTGATCTCTTCTTCACCTGCTTTACAGTAATGTAAATCTTTTTGTGTCAGCCGTAGTGCTGCTCTTATGTTGTTGCTGCTCTTTTAATAATTTTCATGCTTTTAATCCCACTTTCCATACGATACATTCTGCTTTTCCATTAAACAGATTAAAACATTTCTTGTTTGACCCCTTGCCAACTGAAAACCATTTTGCTTTTTCATATTGTATTCTGATCGTGGTCTCTTGTTGAGTATTGGGTACACAGCACAACAATCATATTCTATAATATTCCTATTTTGTTTTGAATGAGTCATGCTTCAATATGGACCAATGGCTGTTATCTTTCAGCAATTTTATCCTGCTATTCCTCTAAGGCAAGCCTGCACAACTTAGCAAAAAACCTATTTGAAGCCCAGTGAAACCTTCCTGGGCTTCAAATAGGTTTTTAGCATCTCACCTTCCAGGTAAAACTATAATTTATGAATTACTGTGCAAATAGACCATATTATAAAGAAGGAAAGTTCCAATTAATATCAATAAATTAAACTTATTATTATGTCAGATTTTTATTCATTATGAAATCACGTTAATGTGGGGGGAAACTACTTTGCTAATTAACTAAATAATTAGCACCAAAATGCATTCAAGCTTGTACTGCTTAGTAAACATAAAACTGTAACACTAACAATATGCATTTCTAATAATTAGCATTCAAAACCGTATATCCGGACAATAAGCTAGTTATTAAGGCCGAACAGGGTATAGCGTTGCAGCCTGTGTTGGACAGGGTTACACTCCCAGTTTGCAGCTTGGGAGTCCTTCTGGATTTTTCACTGATCCTGGAACCCCAGGTTTCGGTGATGGCCAGGGGAACTTTTACACAATCAAAACTTGTGTGTCAGTTATGCCTGTACCTTGGAAAACCAGACTTGGCCATGATGGTCCACGCTCTTGTTGCATCCCAAATAAACTACTGCAACACACTCTACATGAGGTTGTCTTTGAAGACTTCAAGTGGTCCAATGGGTGGCAGTCAGATTACTCACTGGAGCAGTGTACAGGGAGCATACAACCCCCGTTACATCAGCTCCACTGGCTGCCAGTCAGCTACGGAGCACAATTCAAAGTGCTGGCAGTAGCCTATAAAGCTCTAAACAGTTCTGGCCCAGCTTACCTGTCTGAACATATCTCCCCCTATGAACCATCTTGGAGGTTAAAATCTTCTGGGGAGGCCCTGGTCTCGGGCCCACCTCCTTCACAGGTGCGGTTGGTGGGGACGAGAGACAGGGCTTTCTCAGTGGTGGTCCCTCGGCTGTGGAACTCCCTCCACAGTGAAATCAGATCAGCACCCTCCCTCCTGGCCTTCAGAAAGAAAGTAAAAATGTAGCTATGGGGCCAAGTCTTCGGATAGTAATATAGTGCAATAAATGGAATACGGAATATGTGCAATGATGACTGGAATTGCTAGATGACGATATTGGATTGTGTGGTTTTAATAATAATAATTGGTTTAATGTTTAGACGTTCTAATTCTTTGGTTATAATGCAATTGTTTATTTTAATTGTATGTCTGTTTTATGTGGCATGGAATTGGTTGCCTACTTGTAAGGCCTCTGTGTCCCCTTCAGGGTGAGAAGGGCGGGATATAAATATGGTGAATGAATGAATGAATGAATGAATCATAATCTTGAGTGTGTCACACTCTCTCAACCTTGAGTCACACTCTCAAAAGTGCCAGTGAAATTTAATGGCTAACAACATACAGTGAACTGTCTCTCAAGGTTAAAGACAGCAAGCGTAAAGACCTTTCTTTGATTCAGTTCTTTTTTAAAAGGTATGCCTGTATTATTTGGTTAATGTAATGTAAAAAGTGAGGTGCTTCAAAGAACTCAAGGATGGAAGCAGCTCTGGTGAAATTAGATCAATGGGTACCATAAGAAAGGTATTATTCAATAAGGGGCTCACAGAGCATTATGCATATATATTACATTAATAGGAGAAAAAAAGATGGAATAATAGGCCTTCAAAGCCAAAAAAACAACCTCTCCTAACTTATTAAAAGAAACTTATTCCATTAGCATTTCAAACTTGACAGTCCTGCGTAAGTTTACATGCTTTCTTGTCACCATTTCCATATAGATGGTAGTGGGGGGGGGGGGGGGGGAGTTTCACTCTCTTCCCCAAGGCACAGCTCCTTTCTTTCCTGCCAATTTCAACCCCTCCAACTTGCCACCAACTTGGTGAGACTTTTCTCTTCACTTCAGTTCTGTAGATCTTCCTGGCACTTCTTAATGAAGCAAAGAACAACAGAAGAAACCATACTTAGCATATCAAGGGGACAATGAAAGAAAGAAAGAAAGAAAGAAAGAAAGAAAAAGAAAGAAAGAAAGAAAGAGGTGGCAGTGAATCACATCCTTTTCATAAACTATCATGAGAAGGATATCCCTGCCAATGCCGTTCAATGCCCTCCCACGGTCATCTCGAGACTGGACTACTGCAACGCACTCTACGTTGGCCTTCCTCTGTCAGTGACCCGGAAGCTCAGGCTAGTGCAGAACTCTGCCGCCCGACTCCTGTCTGGCACGCCAGCAGGTAGTCACATAACACCTGTCTTGCAGGATCTGCACTGGCTGCCAATCGAGCACCGGATCACCTTCAAAGTGTTGGTTCTTACCTTTAAGGCCTTACACGGCTTGGGGCCAACGTACCTGAGGGACCGTCTCTCCCCTTATTGCCCAATGAGATCACGGAGGTCAGAGGGAGCTTATCTCTTGGACGTCCCTCCGGCGAGGCTTGCGCGCCTGACCTCAACTCGCAGGAGGGCGTTTTCTGTCATCGCGCCCACACTGTGGAACGCCCTCCCAGCAGAAACACGGGCAATCTAGGACCTGCTTGCATTCAGACGGGCCTGCAAGACCCATCTTTTCCGCCAGGCGTTCGACCTGTAGGTCTTACCTTGTGCAGCCCCTGTTTCGAAGTGTTATCTGGGGTAGTATGTTGTATCGCAATTTTAATGTTTTTATGGAGTGTACTGTTTTTAGTTAACTTGCTGTTGTTTTAATCATTGTCATTGTTTTATTGTGCCTTGTTTGGCTCCTGTGAGCCGCCCCGAGCCCTCCCGGGAGTGGCGGCATAGAAGCACGCTTAATAAATAAATAAATAAATAAAATAATGGGATGTACTTTCTGATTAGTGTGTCTTGAGCAGTGGTTCCCAACCTGTGGTCTATGGACCACTAGTGGTCCACAAGAACTAAAATATGGTCTGCGGCTTCACCGTTACTACACCATTGCAACAAGAGTGACTGGTCTCATGAAACCCTCTTATAGTGCTGAGGAGGGGAGAGGCTGACTACCCATGAAAGGTGCAACAACAAGCTTTCTGACTGCTGCTTCTCCTTCTCCGCCCTCCCACTGAGTGGAACCATTCCATGTGGTAACTGGAAGCAGGGGTGCCTTGGTGTCTTTGTTTTAACGGCTATTCCTGAGGTCATTTCGGGTACTGATTCAGATAATTGCATTGGATAGACCACTTCAGCTCTAGATTATTAAATATGGTTTTCTGTGCGTCAGCAAATGGCGACTACTGGATGTTCTGTATCAGGAACTAGAGCTGATGTGGTCTATCCAATGCAATTTTTTGGATCAGCACCCCAAATAACCAAACTGAATCTAAAGGTGAACAAAAACTGATTCATAACCCTTTTGATAATAAAGCTGGAGAGTGGTCCCTGGTCAAGTTGGGAACCACTGGTCTTGAGGGTCATGAATTTAAACAAAAGGAACTCAAGAAGCTTTTAGGAGATACAGGAAACATGGAGTTTTCTAGTTGCTGCTGCATCTCCCATCATCCTGCACCATTGGACATGATTGCTAGGCAAGGCAAGCCAACACCTGGATGTCCACACATCTGACCACACATGGATCTTGGACAGAAGTGTCTCTGAATTTGACCAACTGAGAATCTTTGCGTGCTGATGCCAACTATGTAACCACAGACCTCTGGAATATGAAGTGTGTACTCTGCCATTCAGATATGTCTAGGGGTATGGCATCAACAGATTACTGATCCTGTTTGCTGATATATAATCGAAAAGGGGACCCCAAAAGGCAAGAAATTGATGAATTGCCTCATGACTACCCTTCTCCCGAATTGCAAAACCAAATAGAGCCTCCCCTCTAGGATCTGGCCCCAAGTTGCATAAGCACCACACATTTCCCCCTTTCTTGTATCATCACAATAAGCAGGAATCAGCCCCAGCCGGTTTGCCCTGCCTCACAAAGGACCCCAACCCAGCAGAAACCTAAAACCTAATGACATTCCTCCTTGCCCTGAATTTGACCAACTGAGAATCTTTGCATGCCAATGCCAACTATGTAACCACAGACCTCTGGAATATGAAGTGTGTACTCTGCCATTCAGATAGGTCTAGGGGTAGGAGGTTTTAAAGCAGAGGCTGGGTGGCCATCTGTCAGGAATGTGTTGATTCTCTTTTCCAATATGGTAGCAGGTTGGACTAAGCCCATGTGATCTCTTCCAACTCTATTATTCTATGACCGTCAATTTAATAAACAATTGCATTTTTAGCCCCACCAAAGCTCGAAACAAACAACAAAGTAACACAGATGCTGGCAGAATTCTAAAACATTCATCTAATTTATCAAAATTTAAGGAGGATCACCACTCCAGAAGACTCCTTCCCAAATCGTGTACTTTCCCTGTTTGTTGGACTATAATGCCCACCATCAAGATGGAGAGAAGACATTTGCTGTCAAATACATTATGAGGTGAGAAGATCAAGGTTGGAATGGCTGTTTTTGAAATCATCATTATTATTCAGACTGACAGATTTTGTTTTAATTGATAAAGTGTAACTTAGTCAAACAAAGGCACACACCTTGAAATCACCAAAAGATATAGGGATGATCAGAGAAAGATCACATAACAAAGGGGGAGAGGGCTTCTTTTTTTCCTTCTGAAAAGTTGACAATGTCATAATTATAGAGGGAAGTAGGAGGATGAAAGGAAATTGCAGTGTTTCAAACAAGAGCTGACAGAGGAGTGAACATGAAAGAATGATGGCGACAAAACAAAAACACAGCACATTAAGGAAATCAAAAATATACCCTCCCTTTAATAACAGATGCAAAAGGAAGATGCCATCCCTAAAAACAACACCCAGGTAATGGCCTTAAATTTGACTCTTGGGGGAAAGAATAAAGGTAGGCGCCATCTACATATGCCACAAAAGGCAACACTGATTCTGAGTGGGCTACACCAGATCAGTGTCACGAAAGCCTGTGTGGCCAGCCACTGGGCCATTTTGGCAGCTGAGAAGTGTCCATACTGTGAACCACTGAGTTAGTCTGATGGTGGGATTGAATCCCAACCTGTGGTACGTGGACCAGTGTTCCACAAGAACTAAAATATGGTCCACGGCCTCACTGTTACTACACTGTTGCAACAAGAGTGATTGGTCTCACAAAACCCTCTTATAGTGATGAGGCTTATTAAATGTGGTTGTCTGTGGGCGAGCAGATGGCAACTACTAGATGGGATATGTTCTGTATCAAAAGCTAGAGCTGATGCGGTCTATCCAATGCAATTTTCTGAATCAGCATGCCAAATAACCAAACCGAATCTAAAATTGAACAAAAACTATTTCGTAATCCTTTTGGTACTAATGTTGGAGAGTGGTCCCTGGACAAGTGGTCCCTGGTCAGAAAAAGGCTAGGAACCACTGACCTAAATTGTAGCAACAACAACAAAAAGGGGAGACTATTTGCTCTCCTGATTTATTTCTTTAATATTGGCTATTGATCATGTTTAGATCAATAGCTTCTCCCCTGCACACAAACACATACACAAACCACATGAGCTTGACAAGTAAAGTGGTCTTAATCTATGTATAACATTCTAAATCTGCCCGCAGATACTGAGAGGTCTCTGTGATTTTCCTGCTCTAGAAAGTGCGTGGTTGCTTAATGGAGAAAGGTTAGAGTCCTGCAGGTGCTGTTTGCATCTGAAACTATGAAGTTATATAGAATTTGCTTTCTACTTGGTGTCAGTTTTTTTTATTTTGATAGAAGATTGATCCTCAATGCTTAACACCTCCCTAAGCCTTTATATCTCCATCATCTCAGCTGTCAAAAAGAAGCAGTTTTTGAAATGACAGGATTGTGCCAACGCTGTCCCCTGGATTCTTGAAGAGATTTGCCATCCTCCCATATACCGGCATGGCACAAGCAACATAATCTGATCCCACAAATTACATCAAGAGGTTTGCATGGCTCCCACTCTATCAGTTTGTTGACAAAGATCCCAACCCAGCAACAGGAAGAAAAAAAACAAGCCATGGCGAGAGGTGTATAGTTTTGTTCTAAGCAAAAGCCAAAGTAGTAGGGAAAGAAAAAAGAATAAAAGAACAAGTTGGAGGGAGGGAGGAGAAGAAAATGTTCAAGGGGGTTATTGAGAGTGGCTGTGAAAGAGTGTGGCTGTAGCTATCATGGTGGGATCTTGCAAATGGCCATTACACTAGTGGCGACACAAAAAAGAAGAGGTTAAGCGGGCACTTGAACCAAGTTGCAATCCATGCACTTAACCACTTATTAAAGCCACATGAGAAATTATATGGCTGAATTCAGAGATCTATCCCAGAGGCGTGGATTTTCATGGAAATCCATATTCACAAGACGCCCACAGGAGGACAACATGTGATGAAAATGTAATGAATACATACAGGAACTGTGAACCAACACTTTACACCGTTCACAATGCCGTCCATTTTCCTTTTCTATTACACAGAGTTTGCAAGCATTCTTTTTTCCATAGTCTCAGAATCCTTCAGGTGGCATGCTCATTCCCAATCCAAAAAACCTTTTCCTGCATTTATAATTACAAGGTTTCTCCTCAAGAAACCAGGCTAGAATTTTGAAAAAAAACTACAGTTCTTAATATTCTACAAGCATATAAAATCGGCTAGACCCAATTCCTCATTGCTAGTAGAAAAGTCAGAAAAGGTTACCTCTGTTTTCCTTGTTCAGGGATTTTGTTCCAAAAACTGAGTTTGGTTTCTCGGTACTGATTTCCAGCTATTTTAGGGTGATATGTATGTATGTGTGTTTAAGTGCTCCAGTTAAAAGGAAAACTTTGGATGATTCTACACTGAATTGGGGTCGATTGGGTATCCCTGGCACCAGATCGAGCCAATTTGGTGATCTAACAGGGACTCCCTAAGCCCCCTTTGGGGTGGCTGGGAGTCCCACTGTCCGGCCTTTCTAAACATGGTACAGCGACATTAATGAGACCCCTTCCCTCTGTGTAGCAGCTGATGACACCCCATCTATTTGCCTCTCTAGGGTACTATGGTTAATGCTAGCCTAAGTACTTCACCAAACTGCAAATGTCAGGGATTTCTTAGACTAGAACACTGATTCTCAAAGTGGGCAGTACCACCCCCTGGTGGGCGGTGAGGCGATCCAAGGGGGTGGTGGGAGGCTCAGGGGAATTTGGGGGGCGGTGAACCCCTTTAAGGGGGCGGTGAACGATTGGCCATTTAGGAGGGGTCACGCAGCCCTCTTCTTTGGCCCCGCCCTGTCCCCTTCCCTTTGACCTGCATATTAGATATTTGGATTGGAATTCGTAAGAGTAGCAAAATTATTTATGAAGTAGCAACGAAAATATTGTTGGGGGCCACCACAACATGAGGAACCTTATTTAGGGGTCATGGCATTAGAAAGGTTGAGAACCACTGCATATATATGTGTGTGTGTGTGTGTGTGTTTAATTGCTATTAATTTTTTTAATAAATAATTTCTAGGGTGGCGGTGAGTACATTTTTTTCTGGAAAGGGGGCGGTAGGCTAAAACGTTTGGGAACCACTGGACTAGAATCATGATAAAAAAAATTGTGTCAGGAGCGACTTGAGAAACTGCAAGTCACTTCTGGTGTGAGAGAATTGGACGTTGCCCAGGGGATGCCCAGACGTTTTGATGTTATACTATCCTTGTTGGAAGCTCCTCCCATGTCCCTGCATGGGGAGCCGGAGCTGACAGAGGGAGCTCATTTGCGCTCTCTCTGGATTCGAAATTCCGACCTGTCAGTCTTCAGTCCCGCCAACACAAGAGTTTAACCCATTGCACCACTGGGGGCTCCTAGAACCATGATAATAAAAAGGTATTTCCATTTACTAAGGATTCATTTTTAATTTGGAAACCAATTAGCAATTTTCTCCCTGTGGACTTCTTTAAATAAAATTTAATTAATAATTCTGCAAAGCTCTTTATTTATTTCTTTTTTTCTGGGAAAGATATCATCCCTTGCCAAGCAGGCATAAAGCAAGCAATCAATCATAATGCTGCCATATTACAAATATTTTGGGGTCAACTGATAATTCTACCAACCAACCTGTTCCTTTGCCATACTAGAAACTGGGAAAAATCCCTAAAAATCAGTGAATGTGCAAATCTTTCTGAAGCTTTGTAGGAATGATGCCCTGATTGTGTTGTGTCACTGTATATAAATTCAAGGGGATAGCTCTTGTAGTTTTTAAGTTATTCATAAAACCTTTTTTAAAAACCCCAAAAATCAGTAGATAAGCAAAACATTCTGAAACTTGAGGGGCTTACAGTCATAAATGTGCCCTACAAGTGTAGCAAGTTTCACCCTGATAGCCATAAAAATAATGTAGAAACAAACCGTAGAAGTGTTCCCATTGGCGCAAATGAGCCAAATAACAACATGAAATAATAATGAAATTTCAGAATTTCGGATTCGAAACAAAAAGGCTCCCTTACAAATTTTTAGCAACACTTAAGGAATGAAATTGGGGTCATCCAAATTTCGTATTTTGGAATGAAATTGATTTTTCGTGTTTCGCACACCTCTACCAGTTAGCCTCTTGCAGATGACACAGTCGGAGGGATGGAGGAGAAAATGGCTGGCACAACGGGTTAAACCGTTGAGCTGCAGAACTTGCTGATCAGAAGGTTGGTAGTTCGAGTCCACGGGATGGGGTGAGCTCTGGCTGTTAGCCCCAGCTGCTGCCAACCTAGCAGTTTGAAAACATGCAAATGTGAGTAGATCAATAGGTACCGCCTCGGTGGGAAAGTAAACAGTTCTCTATGCAGTCATGTTGGCCACATGACCTAGGAGGTGTGTACGAACAACACAGGATCTTTGGCTTAGAAATGGAAATGAGCACCACCCCCAGAGCTAGAGATAAAGAGGAAGCTTTTGCTTTTATCTGTGTGTCTTTGTTTCATTGTTTCGAAGCATTGAATGTTTGTCTTATGTCTGTATATGTCCGTATATGCTGGAATCTGCCCTGAGTCCCCTCGAGGAGATAAGGCGAAATACAAATAAATTGTTATTGTTATTATTATTTTAAACACAACAAGATAAGTACACAGCAAACAAGATCACTATGCTGGCTGTTGTATTGGATCACACGTCGGACACTTCCCAAGTGTCTAGGATTGTGTGATGTATTGGTGTATAATGCGTGCAGATCCCAGTAGGGTGGCCTTTTGCAGCTGACAGATGGTAATTCTGTCAGCACCGATTGTGTTTAAGTGTAGGCCAAGGTCTTTAGGCACTGCACTCAGTGTGCCAATCACCACTGGGACCACTTTGACTGGCTTGTGCCAGAATCTTTGTAACCAAAATGGTATTATTATTATTATTGCAGTGTTTCTCAAACTCTGCTCCCCCAGATGTTTTGTGCTTCAGCTCCCACAATTCCTAGCAGCTGGTAAGATGACTTGGATTTCTGGGAGTTAAAGTCCAAAACGCCTGGAGCATTAAAAAGATTTGATTATGTTTTGGATTTTGCAGAACATTTAAGATATTCCTTTGTACACCAAAACTATTTCCCCACAAAACTCCAGCACACTTGAGGCATGCTCCTAGAGGTCTGAAAAATGGTATTATACTTGGAAGGTTTAATTTAGTTCCTTCCACAATTTCATTCTAATGAACTTAGTCCACCGAGCCTTCTTTAAGTTTGTGCAGGTTAAGTTCATCTAAAGTTTTAAAAAGCATTAGTATTGCTAGTCACGTTTACCACATTAGCATAATTTCAACCCCAAAAAAGAGCATTGTAGAGTCTCTTATTCACTGCCAGGTTCAAATAAGTAAGTCAAAATACATGCCTTGCAAACTGAGCTGACAGAACAAAATCGATTCCCTGTCAAGAATGGATTTTTGAATACAATAGTATTATGGAAATCTAAGCTGGCAACTTAAAAGAAGAGTTCATTGTAGGACGACAGCTCCTTTGCAAGATCATTACAATGCTTATTGCAATCATGGTGCCATTAGATCAAACCAGACATTTTTGCAGGAGCTGTAATTTTAAGTAATTTCTGGACTGAAGATTTATCAGGTCTAACTTTTATCCTGCTATACGGGCAGAGAGACTTCCTACAAAACTGAGGCACTCCGGTTTTACAAGTCTTTGAGACACCGATAACGGGATATCCAGAGAGCTTAATGGCATGAACAAGCTCGCGCACATTAGCAGCCTCTTTGTTTTTTTACAGGTCATTAAGCTAAACTCATCTGAATAGCTCTTCAGCTGCAAATAAAATCCCTGCTTTTCTGGGATATTGAAATAGGATCTGGAGAGGGTTTTAAAAAACACAGGCAAATATACATAAGATTATATCATTAACACTACAACTGGGCATATTTATTTCCCAAAGGCCATAGATAGCATGGAGCAAGCTCTCAGTGGTTTCTAAATAGCAGTTAGGCTATAGGGCTGTGTGGAAGGGCCCCAAGACAGTTGGCTTTTGAGTGTACTTAGAAATATGGCTATGAGGATAGTCAGAAGCCAGGATTCTTCAAGTGCATATAGTGAAAAAGAGATAAGGTCCCCTTATACAAATATTTTCCCACAACGAGGAATACTAACATGCAGAAATGAATACAGAAATGACTGGAAATAAACTATTTTATACCAAGCCAGATCAATAGTATTGTCTTCTCTGACTAGTAAGATATCTCCAGGTCCTTGTAAGGGTTCTTTGCTCCAACTGTGTTGCTTTGGGTTTAGTCTTCTCTTGAAAGAACACGCCAAGACGCACTGGGGCTGAAGGTACCATACATACAAGAGTCTATCACTACTGTCCATCTATATAGGGCCTTAGCTACAATCTCATAAATCAAGCAAAAGGGCAGGCCTGGAGCCTGCCCTTTCCCATATACCAGAGCCCACCTTTTTACACCTCAGGGTAATTGACTTTTATGGCTGGTTCATGCATCCTTGCAACAGCCTGTCCTCCCTTTCAGCCATCGCCCATGTGCTCTATGTCAGGAAGGGGGGGGGATAGTTGCATGACATGTGTGATCATGACAGTCCTCCATTGAGGTTTTTTTCCATGTCAGGAGTGACTTGAGAAACTGCAAGCCACTTCTGGTGTGTGAGAATTGGCTATCTGCAATGATGTTGCCCAGGGGATGCCCAGATGTTTTACCACCCTGTGGAAGGCTTCTCTCCTTTCCCCGCATGAGAAGTTGGAGCTGATAGATGCGAGTTCACCCCGCTCCCCAAATTCGAACCGCTGACCTTTTGCTCAGCAGTCCAGTCAGCACAAGGGTATAACCCATTGCACCACCGGGGGCTCCCTCCATTAAGGTGGAGTTATTGGACTTCCAACTCCTAAAGGTCTCTGTCAGCATTTCCAGTTTGCCTTCATCTCCTACCTGGTTGAAGACTGATCATGTCAACCATGTGGTCTGCAACAGAGTTATAGCAATCACTCAAAAGGAACTTGGCTGATCATTGTGAAGTTCAAAAGGCCCTGAGGCGTCTTCACCATCATCATGGGTGATCTCTCGTGGTCATTTATAATTGCCTTCGGAGGGTAGAGTCTTCATGGTGTGTCCATAAATGACAGTGGAGACCTAGTCTGGATCTACCTGACCTTTTACAATGAGGACATAGATTTCCAGATGGAAGGTTTGCTTGATGCTCCTTCTTCCTCTTGGCCCATTTCTCCCTTTCGCCCAGCATTCACGCCTCTTTAAAGTCCATAGCACTGTTGTTAACAGCTGACCTCCAGTGACAATGCTCGGAAGCCTTGAGGTGTATTACTAGCACCACACACAAATATGCCTATTTTTCAGCAGCCAATGCCTCGTGACTCATAATTTATTTATTTATTTGCTTTGCTTCTATACCGCCCCTCTCAGCCCGAAGGCGACTCGAGGCGGTGTACAAATGGCATGAACTGCCCAAGATAAACATATCAACAGTTATCAACACAATCACATCATATACAAACTAACACTTAACGTTAAAAACACAATATCAGCGTCTCATTATTCAATCGATTTCCATAATTTATTTATTTACGGCGGCGGCGTTCAAATGGCTTGCCCAAGTCTTAATTTAATAATATTACTACATCTGCAAATGCCTGGTCAAACAGCCAGGTCTTGACCTTCTTGCGTAATGTCAGGAGGGAGGGGGCTGATCTGACGTCACTAGGAAGGGCGTTCCAAAGCCAAGGAGCCACCACTGAAAAGGCCCTGTCTCTCATCCCTACCAATCGCGCTTGCGGAGCAGGCGGGACCGAGAGCAGGGCCTCTCTGGATGTTCTTAAACATCTTGAAGGTTCATAGGGAGAGATGTGTTTGAACATGTAAGTTGGACCTGAACCGTTAAGGGCTTTAAAGGCTAAAGCTAAAGCCAGCACTTTGAATTGTGCTCAGTAGCAAACTGGCAGCCAGTGGCGCTGGCACAACAGAGATGTTGTGCGCTCCCTGAGTGCCACTCCTGTTATCAACCTGGCTGCTGTCCGTTGGACCAGTTGAAGCTTTCGAACAGTCTTCAAAGGCAGTCCCACATAGAGGGTGTTGCAGTGATGTAACTCCTTCTCCTTCGGTATATTGTGGGCACCCTCTTTTTGTCTTCCTATCTTTGTCAGATGTGTTCAGAAAGACTGGGTGCATTTATATTTCACTGTGAGGCAGGCATGTAGCCGGGGGGGGGCTAAGGGGGCTTCAGCCCCCCCCCCGAAATTCTCAGGGTGGTCCGCGAAAAGGCCTTACTGGTACATTATTTAAACTGTTATGTTTATTCATATCATGATCTGATCACCATGCTCATTATATCCCACATTAATCGGGTTATTGGGATAACAATACAAAAGGGTTGCTAGGGTAGACCCTCTTCCACCCAGTCTCAGCCCCCGAACCAAACTCAGCCCCCCCGAATCAAAATTCTGGCTACGGCCCTGCTGTGAGGTCTATTTAGGTAGAGTCCATTTTACCCCAAGTAATATTTCATATTGCATACTGAATGCCCGGCGAGAGCTGTCATCCGAAATGTGTGCCATTTGATAACAAGATAAAACACCCTATCCATAATAATTAAAATCTATTCATCTATTGCTCCCTGCCATTGATGGGAACTGGCTCTCTATGCTTCTGCCTTGGTCTACAGAGGTCTCTCTCCCTCGGGGTTTGTGCCCTCAAGTTCCTCTTGGGCCTTTTAAAAGGTCACACCCTGACATTTGCAGCCATGTTATAAGTGACTCTTTTTTCATGGAGACACTTCTCTCTTCCCCTTCCCACCTCAGTTGAAGAAGTACTATTCCATGTGAGCTAGACTGAAGGCTGTATTTCTTTACCCACCCCCCACCCGCCCACATGAAACAAAGGGGGGAGCCCAGTGCAATGAGAAGCTAATTAAAACTGGAAGGCCGGGCAATAGCTCAAACTGAAGTCACACTGGTTAAAAAAAGTTGAGAGAGAGAGAGGGAGAAAACCCAGTCACCTACAGTAATGGATGATCAAATCTACTTTCTTAATCATGTGGCCATTGCTTCTGCTGAATTGACCTTTCTGGCTTAAGGAACCAGCTATTTATCATATTTATCTAGCAGTAGAGATTGGAAAGGGGTGTGTGTCGCATCTCCCGGATGAACCATTTGTGAATCTGGGAGCTGTAACTCCCAAAATATACTTCTCAAAATGATACATAAAATCAGCCATCCCATAACTACCTAGTCCCCCATTATTTGACCACAGCAGTCAGCCACATGCCTTTAGGAATATAGAGGCCAAACATGAGAGAACTAATTATGCCCCACAGCTCATATCCTCCTGACTGGGTATAACAGGAGCACATTTCCTGAGCAAAAATATTCATACTGCTTTTGATAATGAAAATCATACATAGTAGAGTTCGTTTCTCCCATTTCATCCGTTCTTTCGTTCCTTTCATTCCCTTTGGGAGCACGTAAGAGGAAGCCACCTTCTAGTACAGAAACACGAAAGCAAGTGGGAGCTCCCCCTCTGCTTTTGTGACCACGTGACGCTCCTAGCTCGACTCAGCTCCAGGTCATTGGCTCTTTCTTCCCCGGGGCCTCCTTGAAATACCTCTTGGAAAGCTGTATGACTTCTGGTGCTGTTGACAGAAAGCAAGCACACCTGCCTCTTTTCTAAACAGCTTTAAGAAGCATTAAACCCAGTCTCTTCCTCTACAAACAAAAGGTAAAGGATCCAGAAAGAGTGGTAACTCTGATGCTTTTTAAAAATTCGGTTATTAATGAAGGATAAGGACAAACAATCCCAGAAAGAGAGGTATCTTTAACCCTTCCAGGTCTAGCCTCCTCTCCCTCCACCACCAATATGGAAAACTTTAGCAGTTGCAACAGCCAGGCTTCCAGCTCACGTCAGCAGAAGGAGAGGGGGACCAAGGCTAAGGTCACTTAGCCAGGGGCCAAGGAGCTTCCCCCCACCTTCCCTCAGCCTCTCTCTCAGGGAAACAGACCCAAGGAGCTTTCCCCCTCCTTCCCTCAGCCTCTCTCTCACACACCCCAATAATGGGTCCTTTCTCCGTTGCTGCCAATGGGTTGAAAAAAACCATTTTTTTGGATGCTGAACATTTCTAGCCCATTGGAAACCAACTACAAATACTTCCTTTTGTCCCTCCTGAATCTCCCACCTTTCACTTCCACTAGATGACTATAAGGCCCCATCTTCTTTTCCCTTTTTTCTGCCATTACTTCGCGAACGAAGATACTTAGGAAGGACTCATCCCACACATTCTACAAGTGCGTTGATGACTATTCGGAGGTTGGATGTGTCCTTCGAACCTGTGCAATGGATTTTTCTGGGGGAGCGCAGTGTGCACAGAACTGGCCTCACCCTTTAAACCAAAGGTTCGTCTGCCAGGGCCTAGCAAGCTTGGACGGTGGCAGCGAGGTTCTCAGGTCGTAGGTTTGAGTTTCCTTCTCTAGATGGTTGACCTTACAGGGTTAGACGAGCACACAAACACGATACACAAGGGTTCTTGCCCAAGACATAATAGGAGGCCTCCTGGCCCAGTGCCCAGGGTGGGGTATTTCCCCTCCAGGGCCTAGGTCCCGCTCCCGGCCATTTGGCCTCAGCACCCACCCATTTGGAACTTCTTCTAGCATTCCTGGCATGTTTGGCACATGTTTTTGGTACACGAGCTCTTTAAATCCAGCCTCCACACACTCGCCTTGACGGGAACCCTTTGACATCAGCCTTGATACGTCATCGCGTCGTTGCAGCGGAGGCACGTCCGACACCGCCCACGGGTGTCCCTCTGTTGCCGCCCGACGCCTTATCATCGTCCACAACGTCAGCATGTCATCAACATGGGACGTCCGCGTCATCTCTCCGCGCATCATTTACTTGCTATGTCACTCACGGAGGACGCGGCGGAGGCACGCACCCGTCCTCGCCGCTGGAGGAATCATCCCCACAGCCTGAGAATGCCCCCCAGCACCTCAAAGGCCTGCTGCCGGCTTTGACTCTTCTTGGTGTCCATTCGGCAGGACCTGGATCTACATCTACGCCTTTGCAGGAGCTCTATTCGAGACGGTATTGGGTCTCTGTACCCACCTACAGGATTCTTTCCATTTTGAGTATTTTCTCATTGTTTGTTTTAGGTGCCGCGTACACTGTGCCTTTCTATTCGAGTGGGTGCATATGTTATACTTCCATGTGTCATATAATTGTATATAGGGACTAGGGATGGCTTTGCCACTTCCTTTGTGACCTAGCTCAGTGGAGCATCACTCCCTTGAACGGCTATAGGGGCCACCCACGGCTTGGTGGGTTATAGCAGCCATTTATAGCATATTTTGCATATCAGACTACCGATGCTATTTCTATATTTACTGATTTTATTGTTTAGTTCAGGGTTAGATGAGCACCATCTGCCCGGGGTTGGAAATTAGAGTTTTCCTTCTCTTAGGATGGTTGCCAAAAGGCTAGAGAGCCCATCCTGCCCACTGATGCTCTTTGTCAGACCCTTCGGTTGTGACCTGTCTGGCATGGGAGGCCCTACCGGTGACTATTATGCCACCGCCAGCATAGCTCACAACTTCATTAGGGTACGCAAGCCTCTCCCCCACAATAAGGGGGCGCCAATGGAGAGGCCCCATCTACACTGCCATATAACACAGTTTCAGAATTCAGATTAACTGCATTGAAATGGATTATGACAGTGTAGGCTCATATAATCCAATTCAATGCAGTTCAATCTGCACGAGTCTACACTGACCATTATAATGCACTTCAAACTGCATTATATAGCAGTGTAGATGGGGCCTCAGTTCTAGAGTTAGGCAAGAGAAAGAGAGAGAGAATGTCCAATCAGATAATGGCAGGAAGCATAATTGAACAACATGAAGGCATTCACCCAGAGCTTGGAAATAAGTACTGGTAGTTAATTAACTCATTAAGTAATTGGTTCATTAGGTTTCCCCTTAATGTGGTTTAATGCTCTAGATTTCCTAATTAATTCTGAAGTCAATTCTATCCTTTAACAAGTTACTAATTTTTAAGTCATTAGTGTTGGTTAGGGAGTGCGGTAGCTCTGTCTACCAGATTTGATAAAACAAGTGAAGGATTAGGACAAGAGCAAATACATCACGTGGCTCTGTGTTGGCTGGTTTGTTCTAATATTCAATACCTAGAAGGTAATGTTAGTCTGTAGGTTTACATTCCATTTGACATGATCTAAAAGTACAGTAAGTAGGAGGGGAGGTGAAAGCACAGACCTCAGAAATGTTTGGATTGCAATGTTCCCTCACTTATCACGAGCGTTACATTCCAGGACCCCCCACAAAAAGTGAAAATCCGCAAAGTAGGGATGATATATATATACAGTGTTCCTTCGCTACTTCGCAGTTTGCTTATAGCGGACTCGCTGTTTCGTGGATTTCAAAAAATATTAATTTAAAATATTTATCATGGTATTTTTTGCTGTTTTGTGGGGTTTTGCCACTGCTGCTCTCCAAGGCTCCCCAGTCCTCCCTCTCTCCAGCCTTAAAGGGCCTTTCCTTCCTTTCCTTCACTTTATTTTAAGTTTATAAATACTTAAAATACTGTATAACTGCTAAAATAATGTATAAATATTAAAATAAATAGAGCATCCCTACATCGCGGTTTTTCACTTATTGCGGGAGGTCCTGGAACCTAGCCCCAGCAATAAGTGAGGGGACACTGTATATATGTACAGTATATATGTGTGTATATGTATGTGTGTGTATATATATACACACACACACAAAATCTCACATTGGCAAGTAGCATCTCAAGCGGCCGCTGCACAAATCCTACTTTCATTTTTGGTGTGTATTCATCCGCTGAGTATATCCTGATACCCTTTTCTTTTTAGGGAGCTTGATGCCTCTCTTGCTTTTCTTTCCCTGCACCGGGTTGGTCTCATAACATCACGCGGGTCCCCCGACCCACCTGCCAGTCGCCCCTCTAAACCTGTCCATCATCCTTCCCTTCCTTCCCTCCCTTCCTCCTCCCTCTTTCAGCCTGGAAGGGTTCCCATCTGCAGGGGAGAGTAAGGAGGAGGAGGAGGAGGAAACAGGCAAAGGGGAGGAACTGGGTGAGTGGGGTGCCTGCAGGAGGTGGCTTCCCAGGCTGGCATCTCCCATGATGCACATGGCAAGGAGAGGCGCAGCTCCAGTGTAAATATATATATTACTGTATTTATTGAAAAAACACAAAACAGAGAGTCTGCGAAAAGCAAGCCACAAAGTAGTAAGGGAGCACTGTACAACTCCCAGGATTCTCTAGCCAACACTGCTACTAGCCAAAGTGGCTGAAAAGATGCCATGAGGAAGAGGGAGCAGGCTTGTTTTCTGCTGCCCTGGGGACTAGGACTTGGAGCCATGGGTTCACATAATAGGAAAGTAGATTTGACCTGAACATGTGTAATAACTTCATGACAGTAAGAAAAGCTGTTTAACAGTGGAACTCTCTGCCTTGGTGTGTGGTGGTGGCTCTTTCTTTGGAGGCTTTTAAAGAGGGGCTGGATCTGTTGGGGTGCTTTGATTGTACATTCCTGTACGGCAGAATAAAGGGGGCTGGACTGAATAGCCCAGTGGTCTCTTCCAACTCTAGGATACTAATTGCAACAGCCTAACTTACTAAAGCATATGAAATCTCTCTTTCCATTCCACAATGTAACAGCATTCTCATTTCAGTACAGGAAGTCCCCAAGTTACAAACATCCAACTCACAAATGACTCAAAATTAACAACAGCAACGAGACAAAAGAAAATTAACAACAGCAATGAGAAATCTTCCCCTCAGATAAGAAATTCACTCCTGAAAGAGTTATTATCATGGGGGAAAGGTGCCTCCGCTGAGGCTCTATCACCAATTCTTGTTTCCACAACAAGCCAATTTTTTCAAAATCCAATTCTCACAGGGACAGAAAGTGAGGTGAAATCTTCTGAACAAGGGGCACAGACAGAAAATTGAACACCACAGGAGTGTTACCCTTTCCCTATGCAATCCAAAGCTTAAAAATACATATTTTTAAGCTACACTTTTAAAATGTACCTGTTACGATTTGCAAACGATTTCAACGTAAGAACAAACCTACAGAACCTATCTTGTTCGTAACTTGGGGAGAGCCTGTATTTTAGTTTGGATGCTGTGGATACAAATCTTTTCCCCAACAGCAGAATACAACCAGTGCTATTTTAGTAAATGCTGACAGGCAGGTCCTCATCTTGACAATCCCCATAGCTTAGCTCCCACCCACCCTCAAGAGTCCAGCAATGCAGTCAACTCTCTTGATCCACATTTAAATCAGTTCCGCATGTTTTTGTTTCCACCAGAATTTTCACAAAGTTAATCACACTTAATTGCCCATTCAAAACTAAACTAGTACATAATGTGGGAGAATCCTAACAATGCATTGTTACTGGGGAAATCCATTTCCCACCGAGCTAACTGTGAGGACGAAGGCTCAGTTCAAAAGGAACAAGGAATCCAGAGTGGGGTGGCAGACCATGCCTTTTGTCCCTGCTCTTTAAAACATCCTGGCCCTTCAACTCTTCAACCCTTGGCTCAACTACATGACTGAGCACAGCAGAACATGACCATCACAAAAGCTTCTCCTTCCCAAAGCAATTAGGGAAAGCAGATCATGCACAACATATGTACACTGACTAAAAGAAAAGCTATGACACTAACTCAGCGCCATTCTGTGAAGGCAACATGAAATGCATCCCTGCTAACATTTCTTGTTTGAAAATTGGATACTGAACCAATAATAATAATAATAATAATAATAATAATAATAATTGAACATGTCAAACTACTCTGGGACTTCCGAATTCAGTCTGACAGAGTTTTGGAGCACAATACTCCTGACTTCACAATCGTGTTAAAAAACCATGTATGGATTGCCGATGTTGCGATCCCAGGTGACAGCAGGATTGAAGAGAAACAACTGGAAAAGCTGACACGATATGAGGATTTAAAGATCAAACTGCAAAGACTCTGGCACAAACCAGTAAAGGTGGTCCCAGTGGTGATCGACACACTGGGTGCAGTGCCTAAAGATCTTGGCCTGCACTTAAACACAATCTTGTTTGCTGTGTACTAATCTTGTTGTGTTTCAAATAATAATACTTTATTTATATTCTGCCCTATCACCCTGTAGGGACTCAGGCTTGTTTACAACAAATCGGCAAACATTCAATACCGCAAGATGCTGAATGAAGAACAAAATAATCATTGCCACCCACGTCCCACAAAACAAATCAACATCCACATTTAAATAATAAAAAAACATTATCAAAATTGAGGTATAACAACAACATTACGAATTCACACCAAACTGAACAAGAACAAGACAAACAAGATAAAAAGTATGAAATTAGTTAAAATTTACAAGCCAAAGCACATACCATTTCCATTCCAGGATGATTATACATGATCTTCTACACCTGATCCTCTCTATATGCTTGGACACATAAGAAGGTTTTTAGTAGTATTTTTTAAAAAAAGGGTAAGGATCAGGCCATTTTAATATCTTTAGGAAGGGGGTTCCAGAGGTGTGTGGGGGGGGGGGGACCACTGAGAATGCCTCCTCTCTCATTCCCACCAACTGTACTTGAGATGGGAGTGGGACTTAGAGCAGGGCCTCCTCCGCCAATAGAAGAGCCTGGGCAGGCTTATGCAAGGAGATGTGGTTCGCTAGATCGTCTTGGCCCATACTATTTCGGGCTTTAAAGGTAATAACCAGCACTTTGTATTTAGCCCAGAAGCAGATTGGAAGCCAGTAGATCTGCCGTAGCATAGGAGTAATTCTCTCCCTATACAGAGCCCCAGTTAGTAATCTGGCTGCTGATCTCTGAACCAGTTGAAGCTTCCGAACTATCTTCAAAGGCAGCCCCACATAGAGTGTGTTGCAGTAATCCAAACAGGATGTGACTAAGGCATGGACTACTATGGTGAGATCTGGCGTCTCAAGGTATGGGCACAGCTGGTGCACAAGTTTTAATTGTGCAAAGGCGTTCTTGGCCATCACCAGTGCCTGAGCATCTAGGGTCAGCGATGAATCAGGATCAACCCCAAGCTGTGAACCTGCGACTTTGGGGTGACTGTAACCCCATCCAGCACAGGCTGTAACCCTATACCCTGATCTGCCTTATGACTGACCAGGAGAACCTCTGTCTTGTCAGGATTTAATTTCGATTTATTAGCCCTCATCCAGTCCATTACTGATGGCAGGCACCAATTCAGGACCAGGACGGCATCTTTGGTTTTTTGTAGGAAGGAGTATAGAGTTGGGTGTCATCTGCATACATAAGACACCGAACTCCAAAACTCCAGATGATCTCACTCAGCGGTTTCATGTAGATATTAAACAAGACGGGAGACAAGATAGAACCCTGAGGGATCCCATGGGCTACCAGCCAGGGGGTTGAATAGAAGTCTCCCAACACCACCTTCTGGGTACAGCCTTCCAGAAAGGAGCGAAGCCACTGTAAAACAGTGCCTCCTAACCCCATACCAGAGAGATGGACCAGGAGGATACCATGGTCAATGGTATCAAATGCTGCTGAGAGGTCCAGGAGAACCAACAGGGACACACTCCCCTTGTCTAGTTCTCTTCGCAGATCAATTACCAAGGTGACCAATGTCATCTCTGTTCCATAGCCAAGCCTGAAACCAGATTGAAATGGATCCAGATAATCAGTTTCATTCAAGAAACTTGGGAGCTCAGAGGCCATCACCTTCTCCAGAATCAAGGATCTTTTATAGGTGGAGTCTTACTTTAAAGGATTTTGATTTCCAGTGGTTCTTCCTCGTAAAAAATTAAGCATGAGCGTATAAGGAGCTTCAGTTTGGTAGCTTCAGAAACAAGGCTACAGAACAAGAAAACTAGGAACGACTACCCTCTGAAGATCTCTCTCACATACATACAAACAATTGCCAAATGATATTGTTTTGAGACTTATCACTGCCATATCAAACTGAAGACTTACAAGTGGAAATGCTGTGGTTTGATTTAATGAACATGTCATGTAAAGCAGAGAAATACTCTGTGGAGTGGGATATCCTCTCCATGTGGAAATCAGGACAAATGCCTCTGTTAGCTGGCTGATACACTTAAGAAAAGTTTGAGGCTGTTGTCAGAAATTCTGCTGGCTCTTGCATTCCTTGGCCAATTAATTGGAGAGGTAATGGAAGAGGTACGCAGAAGAGGGGAACCTTGGGTGCTTGTTTACTGTTCTAAATGCATAGGGACCAAAAGAGATGAAAGGATTTATAGTTCTATGAGCCAGGCAATGCAGCAAATACTTGTCAGGTGCAGTTCCGACTTCATTTTGGTTTCCACAGCGGTTTCCTTTTTTGTGTCACCCCCATGCAATAGCACATAAGAATGTATTTACAATTCTTATTACTAGATGAGTGCACAGCAAACAATTTTATGCTGCAATTTGCCATTTCTGCTATTGTTTCCTAATAACCTGCTGCAAAAGAGATGATAAGTTTGCCAGAAAAAGTGTGAGTCTGCAAAAGAGTATGTAGATGCAAAACCAGCCTGCCTGGCTGGGAACTAAAAGCACCACTTTGTGACACCTATAGTTTGTTTGTTCATGTACACACATTAATATATTATTCATATCCAAGAATTACAAAATGGAGCACATCGATAAAACAAACAAAAGAAATCCAACCACTGGAAATGAAGAATAGATGGTGCTAACAGAAGAGCATTTCACATAGTCGGTGCCACCACTCCAAATGCCCTGCTCTGAATAACTGCTAAATGGACTTGAGGAGCACATGGCACCACTAGAAAGGCCCTTCTATGTAGAGAAAGACAGTTTCTCAGCTGTCTTTGTCATCAGGCTCATTTTTCTTGGGCCAAACATGCAAGGCCCACTACCGTGCTATCGTACTTGTTATCTACACCTTACTGCAACAAATGGGTGTCAACACAGCTCACACAAACTAAACCAGTGGTTGCTAGACATTTGCATATGTAAAAGAAAACTAAGAGGCATTGTTAAATATATGTGCACTATCTCTAGAATTGATGTTGAATATGTCTATTAAAAAGGCAAGACATAACACTATGTAACAAAATTTGGGGGGAAATGTTCCTGGTTTGAAAGTGTTAGTAAAGGTAAAGGTTTCCCCTTGACATTAAGTCTAGTTGAGCCCGACTCTGGGGGGTGGTGCTTATACTGGTGGGGTTGGGCGGGTTTGATTTTGTCATTTGAGAGTTGTAGGTGCTGGGATTTATAGTTCACCTACAATTTAAGAGCATTCTGAACTTCACCAATGATGGAACTGAAACAAATTTGGCACACAGAACTCCCATGACCAACAGAAAATACTGGGTTTGGTGGTAGACATTGATTTTGAGTTTTGGAGTTGTAGTTCACCTACATCCAGACAGCATTATGCACTCAAACAATGATGAATCTGAACCAAACTTGGCACAAATACTTAATAGGTTCAAATGTGAACACTTGTGAAGTCTGGGGAAAGTAGACCTTGACATTTGGGAGTTGTAGCTACTGGGATTTATAGTCCACCTAGAATCAAAGAACATTCTGAACCCCACCAATGATAGAACTAGATCAAACTTCTCATAGGGAACCCCCATGACCAACAGAAAATACTGTGTTTTCTGGTGATCTTTGGCAACCCTTTTGACACCCCCTCGTGCCCCCCCCCAGGGGTCCCAACTCTTAAGTAGAGAAACGCTGTCTTATGTCCTCTCATTTTCTCTGTCCTGTTGGCATAAGGACATGGTGGCCCGCAGTGTGACAGTGTGAGAGGCCTCATTCTTATGCCAGGAGGACAGCTCAAAGAAGGCCCTCTGGAGCACTCTCAGCCACCGCCTGTCTCACCCTCATCCTAGCATAATGCCAAGAGGACTGCTTGAGGACTGGGGGGGGGGGGAGGACTGAGGCAGTTGCTGCATGTCTTGCCTTTCTCCCAGAATAAGGCTGGGCAAGCAGTCCCATCCTTATGCTGGGAAGACAACCTGAGGATGACCCAGGCCCTTCCCTGCCCTGCCTCCTCCTAGCCCCGCCTTTCCCTTTGTGGGCCTGCCCCTTCCAGCATGCAAACAACTCACTCCCTCCCAGCCTGGTACTCCTGTCCGGGCCCACAATACAAGGCAAAAAAGTTTGCCCATGCCTGTTTTAGGATCACCATAAACTGGAAAAGACTTGAAGATAGACAGCAACACAATTCAGAGGGAAAGTTCCACACTAACTTTTGAGAAAAAGAATCATGACTTCCTTCCTATTTATAAGTAGACCACATTTGGCATCTTTTAGCTTTTCTACTTTATACAAGACCAACTACACTTATAGGATCTGGCAGCCTTTTAAGTCAATCGTATAAATGTCCTAATAGTCTGCATTGATCTGGAATCAACACAGTTGCCGGCACATGGATAAAAAGCATCTGGAGAATTTGTTGGTTGTTATTTCAAGCTGTTCATTATTCCTCAAGGACCTGAAAGAACACTCATACGTATCCTGCCTTCAATTAATAGAGCTCTTCTCCACCACTGGGTACAGTAATGCTGCACATTAAAGATGCTTTGGAAAATTGTTTGTGAGTTGCGACCATAAAAGAGTTGTTCTTTACAATTTACTGTGTTGCAACAAATAAATGCTGGAAAGCTCAATTGCTAAGAAAGGAGAGGATGCTAAACCTTTGTCAAAGAAAGCAATGATCACATCTGGGAGGCAAACAGAAGGCAAAACTGAACCGTGGCAAGGAAAGCTGGAGGATTCCATTTGGTTTATGAGTGACCCAGTCTAAAGTGCACAACCCACATGAATAGGGAGATTGGAAGACAGTTATCCTCTGTATCTTGAGCTTCTCTGAATGTTACTATGTAGTTTTATCTAGACTCAAAGACAACATACAAATGTATCAGGAAAACCACATGAAAAATGAAAGTATTATGGAAAGTCTATACAAAAATAATACGTTAGAGCAGGTCTTCTTAACCTTTTAATTGTTATGTGACCTTGGGTATATAAAACAGGTATAAAAATCAAAAATGTAATGGTAACAAATCAGTGTCAGCAAGACTTACTAAGCGGGCTGTTTTTCCTTTTTATGGAGTACGGCTGTCACAATGCTGGGACTAGGCCCGGCCCCTTAATTACACACACAGAGACGAGAGTCAATTAACTATTTATTGAGTAATTAAGAACAGGTGAAAAAGATGTAATGTCCAAAAAGTAAAGAGAAAAGCAATTAGAATCCAAAGGTCAAAAATGAGGAATCAATCAAAATGCAAAGGTCCATAAAAACAAAGCAAGGTTCAATTAGGCAAAGTAATCCGTGGAATTCAACAAGGCAATGTCCATGAAAATACAAGGTCCAAGGTAACTCTTGGCAAGGCAGCCAGACTATGGCTTCCAGGAACCAGGTCCCTTCACTCCCTTCAGATCAGAAGTGGCCGACCAACTGAGGAACCGTTCCCACGGAACGTATATTTAATTCCCTCCTTTGTGGGACCAGCGCCGCTCTAGGCTTCGCCTCCATTCCTTTCTATGGGCCTCAATGCTTCTCCTACGGTCAAAACTCCTTCCCGGCCGAGCCGCAGCTGGCTCGCGATCTTCGTGAGAAACTTCCTCCCTTTCTGTTTCCATCAGCTCATCCCCCACTGGTTCCCAGATACGTTCCTGGGATCCATGCCCACCTGGTTTCTCATATGCATTATCTGAATCTGTGTCAGATTGACCTTCCTCCTCCTCGTAAGCCTTGGGCCAGATGTCGTCCCATTGCAGACTGTCTGTAGGAGATGCAGGCCCATCGGCCCCTGCATCCACTTCACCTGTATCCCCATCAATCGGGTCCAAGGCAATTGGGACCCCCGGGGCAGCACCGGACCCCCCCCCCCCCCCCGGCTGCACTGGAGGCTGGGTTGCTACAACGGCTGAAAGTCTTCGGCAGAGTCCACTTCAAACACTGCACAGTATGGTCGTGTAAATGTCTACAACAGCCACTAGGTGGCATTCAGGAAACTTTTGCTGTTGCCAAATTCTTTGGGACCCCAACATTGAGTTCAGGAGAACCCATTTGGGGTTGGGACCCACAGTTTAAGAAGTCATGTGTGAGAAAACACTTTGTTTGAAAATAAAATGAACTGCATTTAAAAAAACACTTCATATGGAAACTGGGCAGAATGAAATTAGCATGTGTGCAATCCAATATGGCAACTGGGTGGAATGGACTTATGATTGTTCCACTGTGATGTTTCCATTATTTGTATGGAGCCAATAAGATAATACCAGCGTGAAGGGGAAGAAAACTGTTGTAAATGAGCCTCCAGTTACTACAGATAGTAGCATGGAGGAAGGTGCTGAGGCAGTAACATCAAGCAGTAGCTCAGTTTGGGGCGCGGCTCTGGATGATCAGGCTCCTACAGCTGGGGTAAAGAGAGTGGCTAGTGCCTCAAGCCTTGACTCAGACAGAGAACAAAAGAGAAAGATTCAGCATCTACTTAGGGAACCTTCTGAGTGTGATACATTTGAAGGGTTTCCAGGGCATGCAGAATTACAGTCAGAAGAAAGTGATACAGACCTAGATTCAGCATTGGTGCAGGAAGTGAGAGACGTATGCAATGCGGACTCGGGGGACAGCACATTTCTGGGGTTCCAGACGGATCAGGACTGGCCATCTTCTCATTCAGAAACTGAGTGGGGCCCTTTAAGCCAAGAAGAGCTGTGGCTAGGTTGGAGATCTGGACATGGTACAACAGCTGCAGGGAATGGGAATGCTGCTGCTTTGGAGCAGGGCGGGTTCTCTGATGAATCTGATTGATAGTGCTATATAAGAAGTGAGTATTTGCCTTGACCCTCACGGTGGTCAAGGAGTTTGTTATTCTGGTTCATGTATCCTGTGTTCCTGTGTCTTGGTTCCTGGTTTCCAGATTACTCCTGCTGCCGTGTACCTCTTGACCTTCACTGTGACTGCTCTCCTGTCGACTCTGGGACGTCTCCTCCTTTTCCTGTGTGTTTGTTTCCTGCCCTATGATCTCTGGACTGTTTGGACCACGCCTTATGGACATCCCTTTGACTGAACGCCGCAGAAGGACGTCTGCTGTTTGTTTTTGAGTTCTTTTCTTCTCAGCATTTTTGGTTTTGGGGTTCCCTGGGGTTATTGGGGCTTTTTGTACAGCCGATGATAGGCTATTTTTTGTTATTCCAACACCCATTTGTTGTTCAAATAAACTTTTGTTATCTTTTAACTCCTGGACTCAGCCACGGCCGTCTCTGTACCTCAACAAAAACTCTTCAGCACTGCAATGTCTTTGGGCCTCTGCACCCCCAAAGACAGTATCCGATTGCTTGAGCTTCTTGACTCTCTAGGATTTTCTTGCACTTTAAATGGTGCAGCCACATTGAGTCAAAATACTAGTTTCAATTGGGGCATGACTGCATCCTGTACCACCCTGGGCAGCACTTTCCTTTCCTGTATGCAGTAGCTTGCTGTTATTGGGCTGCCACCATTTAGAAGTCATGTGGACTCCCCTGTTTCACAAGGTCCTGGAAGCTCTGTGGTCCCTCCCAAGCAGCACAACTGGTTTATTCAGCAAGTTGCTGGGGAGAGAAAGATCGCATTTCCCAACTTTTGTCTTGTCTAGTGCTTTTCCAATTAGATTAAAAATTGCAACCTAGAGTATGGGGGCTGTGGTGGCACAATGGGCTAAACCCTTGTGCTGCTGTACTGCTGACCTGAAGATTGGCAGTTCAAATTTGTGGAATGGGGTGAGCTCCTGCTGTTAGCCCTAGCTCCTGGCGACCTAGCAGTTCGAAAACATTCACATATGAGTATATAAATAGGTACTGCTTCAGCAGGAAAAGCATAAGACACTCCAAGCAGTCATGCCAGTCCAGGGGCGGCCTGACCTCTCCCGGAGGGGTAGGCAAGCCTGATTTTGGCGGCCCCCCCCCTTGCGGCTCCTGGACACTCCCGCGCATGCGTGGAGGCGTCCCGCCCGGCCGTGCATGCGCGGGGACGTCCAGCAGGGCGGCGCGAGGCGCGTCCAGCGGCGCGCGGCGCACTTGATGGCGCTCCACACGGTCGCGCATGCGCGGTGGCATCCCGCGCGGCCGCGCAAGTCGTCAGCGGTGGCGTGCAGCGGCGGCGTTAGCCCAGCCGCATGCATCCCGCGACAGCGCAGCGCAGTCAGCGGGGTGGGGCCAGTCACATGCTCTGGCGACCGGTGGTTGGGCGGGGCCGGGCGCTGTGCCAGTCACATGACCAGGAGTTGACAACACAGGTTCCTTGGCTTGGACGTGGAGAACAGCACCTCCCCTAGAGCCAGAGATGAGCACTGTCTCCAAAGCTGGAAATGAAAGAAGCCTCTGCCTTTGTTTGTGTGTCTCACTGTATTGTAACAAGGCATTTAATGTTTGCCGGTATCTGTTTACACTGTAATCCACTCTGAGTCCCTACAGGGAGAAGGGTGGAATATAAATAAAGTGTTATTATTGTTGTTGTTATGCTGGAACAAGGGGGTGCAAAAAGTTGTGTATCATGTGTAATGTTATTTATTATTTAAATCTATACCCCAGCTACCCTGTAATAAATTCAAAGTAAATTCTCCTTCCCAATTTACCCTTTGAAACAATCCTGGTAGGTAGGTCAGACAGAGAAAAGGTAACAGGTCCAAAGTCACCCAGTAAATTTGATGCCTTGGTGGAAACCTGGATCTCCTAAAACCTATTCCAGTACACTAACTGCTATACTGCCTCTTAAAACAAGCTGGTTGTGCAATATCATGGGCTATGATTTTACAGTGGTACTACAAAGTTGCTAACATGATACATGGTAGAGAATTGTAATGATGTGAAGGATGTCAACCTGCACAGCAGGGTCTCCCAACACACAATGAGCCACCATACAAGATGGCCCGTTGTGAAATAGGGGCATCCATCAAACAATGAGGACATTTTTTCAGCCAGGCACAAGACACTCATAACTCCACTATCTTCCCTTCCAAACTGTCGTTCCTGCTTGGGCTATCATTGTGCAAGGGCAGCCTTTCCTGCAAAGCGGAAACCGTCACACATCGCAACCACAGCACAAAAGCTATACTGTTCTCCACCTGTGTAATGGTCCCTGGGAATATGTGCCTTGCTGCAATTCTATACTGTGCAATTATAAGTTTATGGCATCATAAATTGCCAACACGATGCCAACCTTTGTGTTCTCCCTGGGAGATTAGGAATTTAAAAGTTGTTGAAAGACTAAGGAAATAATGTATTATGCACCATTTTAAATGCTTCATAAATACTGACCATTAATAGCAAAGAGACCAGGAATGCATATGAGTTAAAACTATAAATATCCCATCAATTAAAACCTTCATTTTCAGAGCCAGGAATGTAAATGAATTCTGGATTCATATACTCCCCAAATTTTTACAGAGTACAACTGAAAGTTTTCTGCAGAGTCCACTTTAAACATTGCACAGCATGTTCGTGTAAATGTCTACAACAGCCACTAGGTGGCATTCGGAAAACTTTTACTGTTGCCAAATACTTCCAACATTGAGTTCAGGGGAACCCATTTGGGGTTGGAAATTTTTTTATAAAATCATTTTCAGAGCCATGACCGTAAATGAATTCTGGATTCATATGCTTCCCAAATGTTTATACTGAACATGTAAGGATTAATGTCCCTATTTTACTTTCCTCCATACAAAGCCCTTTTGCGGGGGAAATGCACATTTGGGGAAATTCTTCTCAAAAAGTATGGATTTGAATGCATTTGTACTGCCCAAACTAAGTAGGGACACGATTTCCAAGGACAAACACCTCCATTTTGCACCTGCCTTCCCTTGGAAAATAAGAAATGGATTGGAAAAAAGAGGAAGGCAGCCCTAATTCAGTACTTCAAATTTAGTTCAAAATCCAATAATCCAAAGTCAGACTTTGACGAAAAAGTAAAAGAAGCCATCCCCCTGGATGGGTGGCCGTATCAACAAAGAAAAGTGGGTGGAATTCTCATTGATTCCTAAGAAATGAATGCATGTTTCATTTCTCAGTATCTACAAAGGAAAAATAAGTAGGACTAAAAGCTTTGGTCAGAATTCAATTGGGTCCTGGCACTGAAGGAAGACGCTTACCAAAGGATGTCAGAGGAAGCGCATCTCATACACAGCACCATAGTAAAGGTAAAGGTAAAGGTTTCTTCCTAACATTAAGTCTAGTTTATTTATTTATTTATTTATTTATTTCAGGATTTTACCCCGCTCTTCTCAACCCCCGAGCGAGGACTCAGAACAGCTTACAGTAAGGCACATTCGATGCCCACACAGTAACAATATAAGACGCCCTCTCAATACCCTTCTTTACGCGGATGATCTTGTCATCATTGCTTTCTCTCAGGTAGGCTTGAGAAGGGCGCCAGTGCAAATGACCTGACAATCAACAAAAACAAATCAAAAGTGATGAGATTTGCTAGGAGAGACAGGAAGCACAAGTGGTCTCTTGGACAGGAGGCAATCGAACAAGTTAAAAAGTATACTTACCTTGGGGTCACCTTCTCTGCTAACAGGTCATGGGTGGATCATATGCATGCACTTTCCATCAAGGCTAACCTCAGGCTTTCTCAGCTTACCAGGTTAATTAACCGCCACTACCTGGGATCCCTTCTGCCAATTCTCAAAGTCTATGCCGCCAATGTTTTGTCTCTCTTGTTGTATGGCGCAGAAATTTGGGGCCTGACCAATGTCACCCCTATTGGGCGCACCCAGACTAACTTTTTAAGGCGGATTCTGGGGGTGAATAATCGCACTCCCGCAGCAGCAGTCAGGTCCGAGTTAGACAGACACCAAATCTCAGGCCTAGCAAAAATTAGAGCCATTAACTACTGGTGCAAGGTAAACAATCTAGAAGACGCGAGACTGCCCAAGTTGTGCCTGATGGAGCAATTCAGAGTTCCCTCTCAGAAAACATGGGGGGGGGGCTCCATAATGACATATCTCATCCTACAGGGGCTCCAAGTGGATCCGTCGAACATCAGAGTGGCTTCAATGATGAACCGGGTGAAGCAGAGGGTACTCGATGTATGTGCCCAAGATGACCTAGCCCATTTGGCTAGGGTCAAATCCATGCACTGGTTAGCCCAACAACCCAACCACTTTGTTACTGCCCGTATCTGGTTCGCCTGCTCCTACTTCACCTTAGGATTGCCCTAACTAGAGCTAGGTTCGAGCAATTCGAGTCTATGGTGAGGGCCGGCAGATATGCTGCCACACCCTATAGGGACAGAGTCTGTGTTTGCGGCCTACCAGAAATCGAGGATCTAGTCCACATTTTGTTGATCTGTCCCATATATGCAGAGGAGAGGGAGAAATACCTTAGCCATTTACTATCCAAAAGGACATTTTGGCCCTCTACCTTTAAAATTAACTTCCTCCTCTCAGACTCAAACCTTCAAACGGTGTATAAGGTAGCTGCTTACCTATTTAGAGCATATAAAAAGAGACAGCGGTACATGGAGTCTATTGGAGTCAACTGTGCGGGGGATGAGTTCCAGTAGGCAGCATGGAACAGCCCGCTGTACAGCGGTAATAAGCGTCACATCAACTGGTCACCGGGCCTCTTAAGTATCCTATGCTAATAGTTCCCCTTCCTATGTGTTGACGCAAGACAATTGCAATAAGTTTAGTTTTTAATGTGTTACATTGTTTGCCTTGTACATTAGGTACTGATTTTATCCTTATCTTGTATACTACTACTGCTGTTGGAGCTTTTATTTGAAATGACCTGACGGTTACTCAATAAACGTGACTGACTGACTGACTATTACCAGCAATGTTATGAAACAATATAAGACCCCAGTTGTGTCTGACTGGAGGGTGGTGCTCATCTCCATTTCTAAGCCCAAGAGCCGGCATTGTCCGTAAACATCTCCAAAGTCATGTGGCTGGAATGACTGCATGAAGTGCTGTTACTTTCCCACAGAAGCAGTCCTTACTCACATTTGCATGTTTTCGAACCGCTAGGTTGGCAGAAGCTGGGTCTAACAGTAGGATCTCACCCCACTCCCTTGATTCGAACCGTCAACCTTTTAGTCAGCAAGTTCAGCGGTTTAACCCACTGCATCACCAAGGGACCACATAAAGTCCTCAATATCAGCTCTGGAGAGCTGGGAAATTCTCAAGAGTATTATGGAGGACTGGAAGAAGAGGAAAGGATCATCCTCCCATGAGCACACATGGATCTTCTCTGAGGGCCATATCCAGACAGGACGCAAAACATGCGCTCTCCTAGATATTTCTGGGGGGCCTCCAAATGATGCCCCACAAAATCATGTATGCTTTTGCTGCAAAGCAGGAAAACCCTGCATTGTGCCAAGATAATTTGTTAGTGGGATTGTTCTGCACTTTCTTGGAAGATGTAAGTCGAACCCACTATGGGCAGTACAGGCAGCAGTCTCACATTTTTCTGGGCTAAATCAGCCCGGAAAATGGTGAGAGCACCAACCCCCTGCCCAATCCCTCCAACCCCTTTTAAAAAGAAAATAACTTACAGGGCTGGCATTTCCCTGCTACTGGCCCTCTCCTGTTGCTTAGGAATGCTGTGCCAGGAGAAAGCAGAGGAAGAAAATCCCCCCCCCCCCCCCCAATCTCCTGGCGCATCATTCCTAAGTGCCAGGAGAGGGCTGGCAGCAGGAAAATGCCAGTCCTGTAAGTTATTTTCTTTTTAAAGATGGTTTAAAGAGATTTTGGGAAGTGGGTTAGGGTGTTTGGGTGTTCTCTCAGAAGATTCCGGAAGCGCATATAGACACCCAGTGCTGAAAGCATGGGCTTTCGGGACAGTGTGGGGACAGAAGGCCGCCCTGCCTGGAACCGCCCTGATGATGAGATCTGTTGATGAATTCCTATCAATTCCAAAGGTACTGGAGCCTGAAATGACTAGTGGCTCCCTTGTCATTGGGGCAGTGAATCTGCTCCAGTTATCAGTCTGAATATTAAAAGAGTAAGCCAAGGTAGGGATATATACAAAAACAAATCACTTCAAATGTTCCATGCCTTTGACTAGATGAAACAAAGTGCATGTTTGTCCCTTTTCAACAATATTTATTTATTTATTATTTCGACTTGTATACCGCCACTCCCCGAAGGCTCGGAGTGGTTTAAAAATATCCAAGGAACAAAATACATAAAATACAATCATACAATTAAAACACAAAAACCTAATCAGCATGATCTGAATGCTTGCCGAAAAAGAAATGTTTTGCAAGCCCTCCGGAAAGAAGGTAAGCTTCGGATGGCTCGTGTTTCTATCGGCAAAGCATTCCACAGATATTGGTCCTCAGACAGAAGTGATCTCTGGGGTTGGTAGGGGGTAAGGTAATATTTTAATATGTCAAGACATTGTGAAAAAATGCACACAGAAGTTTGGGTTTTGCACAAAACTAAAATTTTATTACAGAAAACTGTACATTTTTGTACAAGGTGTACTCTTTTTTTGCATGGAAATGTTGAATTACATATTAAAAGTCCCCCAAAGAGGGGAAAATACTTAAAAGGTTGACCATTGGAGCACCGTGATGTGTAGACACACCTTTTCTCATCGTGCATTAGAAAAATTATGCATTTTCGTTGCAACCTAACACCAAGTGTCAAATCTATTCTGGGGATAGGTTTCAATGCCTGGGACAACTCTTTTCATGTCTGTACTAAACCCAAGAGCAAATTAAATACCACAGGAACATGGAACCACTGCAGCGTAAGTTCCAGAAAACACAAGTTTTAGCCAATATTATTTTCTCCTTGCTCCTTCCACAGAAACAGAATGTGACTTTGCAGAAAATCCTGCATCTCTAATTTTAGGACTTTTTTGATATTCATTTCAAATTTATGAAACCAGTCTCACTTACTGGGCACTGTGCTTGGAGTGGGGTGGGGGAGCATATTTTCCAAGACTGACAAATACTCTTAGATCTAATATCACACATTTGATCGGACACATGAGTCATAACACTGTGGAATTGTGCCGTCCAGTTTCAGCAGCTGCAGCTTGTAAATTGCTCTTGTCAAAGGGGAAAAAGGCTGACAAGAGAATTGACACCACATCCACACAGTTAAAGCTATCAAAATCAAATGATTTCCGCTATTTCAGCAGAAATAAAATACATCTAGCAATTTAAAAACAACAACAACCCACTTTTAGTTACTATGTACCCATTTGTTAGTATGTTTTTATTATATGTAAGGCAGGAAGAGAATCCCATTTTCACACATGCATGCTCAGTAGCCGAACTTTCGTACAATTAAATGAATGAGCTTAATTTCTATCATGCACTTTAGTGAAATAAATTAATGGAAAATGAAACAAGGAAGTCCTTGATCAAAAATTCATCATTTTAGATTGGAATACTAATATTACAACACATTAGGAGTTGCCTGAAAGATAGTAGCAGAGGAACCAAGCAAAGAGAAAAAGCCAAGAAATTGCCAGGGACAGAACTGAAGATTTGTTACAGACATTGGGAACTGGGTTGCTGTGAGTTTTCCAGGTTGTATGGTTGTGTTCCAGAAGCATTGTCTCCTGACATTTTGCCCACATCTATGGCAGGCATCCTCAGAGGTTGAGGGGTCTGTTGGAAACTGGGCAAATGAGATTTATATATCTGTGGAATAATGTCCAGGGTGGGAGAAAGCGTGAATGTTGTAATTGGCATTTAATGGTCTTGCAGTTTCAAAGCCTGGCTGGTTGCTGCCTGGGGAAATCCTTTATTGGGAGGTGTTAGCTGGCCCTGGTTGTTCCCTGTCTGGAATTCCCATTTTAGAGTGTTGCTCTTTATTTACTGTCCTGAATCTAGAGTCTTTTTAAAGACTGGTAGCCAGATTTTGTTCATTTTCAATCAGGGCCCTTTCGCCCTCCATTCATGCTTCAAATTCCACAGTACTGCTGGTCACAGCTGACTTCCAGCTAGAGTGCTCAAGGGCTAGGGCTTCCCAGTTCTCAGTGTCCATGCCACAGTTTTTAAGGTTGGCTTTAAATCCATCTTTGAATCTCTTTTCCTGTCCACCTACATTCTGTTATCACCCCAAGTTGAGTACTGTTAATCTTTTGGGAGAAGACTGAGGCAAAGAAGAAGTTGAGAAAGTCTGCCTTTTCTTCACCCTGTTAGCATTTCTTCATCATCTGTACGCAATGTTCTTCCTTTTGCTATAGACTTTTGATGTTTTTAACCACTCTAGAAAGCCTGAGCTCATTCTGCACTTTGGCTTTTCGAACTTTCTCCCTACACACGCTGGCTATTCGTTTGAACTCTTCTTTGGTGATTTCTTCCTTTCCCCAATTTCTTGTACATGCTCCTTTTAGATCTTAGCTCAGTTGAAAGTTCTTTAGACATCAATTCTCTTTTCTTTAGACACCTCCTATTTTTTTTCTAGCTGAAAATTGGAACACTGTGTCCCACCTAACCGAAGTTTGTCAGGCCCCATTCCTTGAGAGCACTTTCATTTTTTTTTATGAAGGAAGAACCATGCAATGTCAAAAATGTGCAAGTAAAATATTTCCATGTTTTAGAATACAAGAGGAAGCTTTGATCAAAACCAAAGGGATAGTAGCGCTTTGGTTTTTGTGGCTCAAAGTCTCTGAGATTGATCTATAACACAAGCACTTTTTAAAGATCTCTGATTAAACTAGCTGCCATCCAGAAAAAAAATATCTTGATTTCCTTCCAACCCCATTCACTGGCAGCTCTACATTTCTATTTCACTCACAACTGGAGTTACAATGCTGTTAACAACATATATCATGCAGGTTTATTTTAATTTCAATACCTCATTAATGCTACCCAGCAAGATGCTACCAAATTGGGTTCATCTGTCTGTTGGAGAAAACAAAGCCAGCAGGCACTGCTTCATTAATGTCCTAAAAGGAAATATTATTCTAGCATTTTGTACTCCAGGAAACCCAGCTTGAAAGACATATTGATCCAACAACAACAAAAAATAAAGTCACAAAACAAGCCAATGCTAGGAGGATAAAGAACAACAGATGCCTTTGCTGCATTCAGGACCGGACAAAGGTAAAAAAATTATAGTAAGCCAACCTTTTTTTGGCGACCCCTGGGTCTTTAGTGTGGTGATGATGGCACGTGCACCGGAGCACACATGCACAAAAAACAGTTAGTTTCACGCATGCGCTATTGGGACCGAGCGCTTCTGGTGGAGGGAGTAGCGAAACGCACTCCTAAGAGGATGAAAAGGACGGGGGAACATTTTGCAGCCGAGCAGAGCCTCCTGCTGCAAAATGTTCCCTGGCTTGTCCTTTTCGGCCTCTTGCTAAATGCACTCCCTCCACCAGAAGCGCTCGGTCCCAATAGTGCATGCGTGAAAGTTTCGCGCATGTGCTATTAAAACAGAGCACTCCCAAGAGGATGAAAAGGACAAGCCAGGGAACATTTTGCAGCCGGGGCGGAGCCTCCCGCCCATACGCCACCCGCCTGCAGCAATGGCATGATGCGCCAAACCTCGTGACCGTGGCAGGATGCGCCCTTGGCCATGTGGCGCCCTGAGGCGGCCGCTTACTTTGCCTCCACTAAGATCCGCCCCTGGCTGCATTGAAGGTTCCACTAGGCTACTTGTCCCAGTCTCCCAGTCTCCCAGTTCACGGAAAGGTAAAAACATCAGTAGAAAGGCAGAATAGGGTAGAGGGTTACTGCCTGTGCTGGATGGGGGTCATCCTTCCTCCAAAGGCACAGGTCTGCAGTCTGGGGTAATCCTGGACTCTTCACTGACCCTGGAACCTCAGGTGTCGGCGGTGGCCAGGAGCACCTTCACATAGTTAAAACTCGTGCTCCAGCTGTGCCTGTACCTTGGGACGCCTGACTTGGCGATGGTAGTCCACACCTTAGTTAGATGCCATTTGGACTACGGCAACGCTCTCTGCATATTGCTGCCTTTCAAGATAGTTCAGAAGCTACAGCTAGTCCAAAGATTAGGTTACTAACTGGGGCTCCGTACAGGGAGAGAACCACTCCCATGTTATGGCAGCTCCACTGGCTGCTTGTCTGCTTCTGGGCTAAATACAAAGTGCTGATAGTTACCTATAAAGCCCTAAACAGTTCAGGTCCAGGCTATTTGTCTAATTGCATCTCTCTATATAGACCACCTCGTGCAATGTGGTCAGTGGAGGAAGCCCTGTTCTCGGTTCCACCTGTCACAACCGCGGCTGGTGGGAACGAGAGAGGGGGCCTTCTCCGTGATCACTCTCTACCTCTAGAACTCTCTTCACAAAGAAATAAAAATGGCCCCCACCATCTTCTCCATCAGAAAACTTCTGAAGACACACTAATGTACTTTAGCATATGGAGAGGAGGAGGATGACCACAATTTAATTAGCACTTTATGGCTGCTACGGACTATTTTAATCCACAATTAATGTCAGGTACTGTTTACATTTTGACTGTTTAATTGTCTACTATATATGGTTTTATGCTATTGTATTTTTAGTGCAATTATGCTTTATTTAATTGTATTTTACTAGTTTAATTTTAATTTTTGATAATAAGTTTTTTACTGTCTATTATGCATTTTGTTGTGTGATCTTAATGATGGCATTGAATGTTTGCCTTTTATATGGATGTAATCTAGAAATAAAGTCAGCTGAGTTTTAAGACACAATCTGTTTTATATAGATCTAGGGCAGTGTTTCCCAACCAGTGTGCCGTGGCACACTAGTGTGCCATGAGCAATCATCAGGTGTGCCGTGGGAAATGGGAACCTCAAATACCCTTTCTTCCCCCTCCTGCCAAAGCCTTTTTCTTCTCCACTCGGGCTCCCTTCTTCCTAGCCTCGCTTTGCCTCGCTTTGCTCTGGGGCAAGACTGCACAGTAGCGCCCGCACGGGTCATGTCTTCCTCCCTCCCCCCTCCCCCCTCCCCTCCTGAACACGCTCATGCTGCCCCCTCAGATCAAAATGGCGGCAGAAGCGGCAGTGTAGAAGAAAAAGTAAGTGTTCAGCAAGAGGGGGGAGAAAGGGCGCGAAGGGGAAGGAAGAGGTCTCTGTCGAAAGCTGGCATGGGCAAACTTGGACCTTCCAGGTGTTTTGGACTCCAACTCCCACCATTCCTAGCAGCCTCAGGCCCTTTTTCTTTTTTCCCCTCAGCCACTTAAGCCAGGAAAGGGCCTCAGGCTGTTAGGAATGGTGGGAGTTGAAGTCCAAAGCACCTAGAGGGCCAAGGTTTTCCCATGCCCATTTTAGGGACCTTAAAGTGGTGAGCCTCCTTCCAACATTGTGATTCTGGATAGAAAACAAACAACAACATAAAATAACATTGTTTGAGTCCACAGTGCTCTCTGGGTGTAGGTGAACTACAACTCCAAAACTCAAGGTCAATTCCCAAGCAAACCCTTTCAGTACTTTCTGTTGATACTGAAAGTTCAATATGCCAAGTTTGGTTCAATTCCATTGTTGCAAGAGTTCAGGATGCTCTTTGATTGTGTGTTAACTATAAATCCCAGAAACTGTAACTCCCAAATGTCAAGATCTATATTCCCCAAACTCCATCTGTGTTCACATTTGGGCATATTGACTATTCATGTCAAGTTTGGTCCTGATCCAACATTGTTTGAGTCCACGGTGCTCTCTGGATATAGGTGAACTACAACTCCAAAACTCAAGGTCAATGCCCACCAAACTCTTATAGTATTTTCTCTTGGTTATGGGAGTTCTGTGTGGGAAGTTTGTGTCTTTCTGCCATTCCTGCCAGGATATCTATGTTGTGTTCATCGAAACAGGCCCAGGTTTCACACCGAGTGTATAAATACATTTAAAAACATATTAACTATATGTATTACTGTGTTAGAGTGTCATTTTGTGTCATTTTCTCTTCTGGTCTGCATTGTATTTTTATGGTATTTGCTCTTTGTCTTTTGCACTTGAAGCAGTTTTCTACTATTGACTTCCCTCAATGTTGGTTCTTGACTGCCTTTCACATAATCTGCCAGTGCATGTTCCTCTTCTTCTACCGTTTGTTTCTCTTCCAGAAGGCCTCTGCCTCCTGATTTTCCAGGCAGGTAAAGTCTGTCAGATTATCATTATTATTATTTCCGTTTTGATGCCTTTTGTTCTTGCATCTCACAAAAAAATGGCTATGTTGTCTGAGGATGGTGGGAACTGTAATCCACATATGTAACTGGAACAAAATTACGGGAAGACTGTCCTGTCTCAATAGTAGGCAGTCTAACTCATTCACAAACCTTAATATGCTCCTGGGAATTGGGGCATACCTCAAAAGATTGTTGTGGGGATAAAGCAAGAAGAAGGGCTGTGTGTATTACACCTAAAGCTCACTGGAAGTGCAGTAGTATGCAAATGCTATGGATGAGTAATATGTTTAAAATAGAAACACACACCAACATCTGTTCGATGAAATGTTCACTCTCCATTGAGTGTGGAAATGGTGTCAAGAAGGAAGGGGTGCTTCTGTTTTTATCTCCATAATTTCAGATAGACAAGATTCAGGTCCACTGAATGTATACTTATGGGTAGTTAGGTATGGAAGGAACATTAAAGCAAAGTCAAGTTTTTTTTTTTAAAAAAAAAGACATTACCATCCATTCACCAATTAACGGAGCAATGTTCTCAAAGGAACCCACCACAGATTTGTTTAAAATAATGTTAATAGCTTGCTAACTAATGGTAAATGTATGTTAATTTATGCAATGGGAAATGAAGCAAGACCTGAAGACAAGAGACACACAACTGAAAGCTTCAGCTCATCCAGGTTTGAAGTGCATATATTAATGATGCTGCTACTCGTTGCCACCATGGAAGCAACTGAATAACAATGAGATGCAAAGGCAAGGCACAGCAAACAAGGGCAAGACATGATGGTGACAATACATCACCAATAAGCCCATCACATGGTTTGTAGAAACAAAACAATAAATGAAAATATTCACTGGAAGTTTAGAGCATCACTGGGTCACCTAGACTTGGTGTTGGACCTACATTAGGAAGGTTGCCAATGTGGTATAGTGGTTAGTACTGGACTAGAAATTTCCAAGTTCTTGAAAATAATGGAGGGGTTTGCAGGGATTGACACTGGATTTTGGGAGTTGTAGTTGACCACACATCCAGAGAGTGCTGCGAAACCCACTGTTGTTGGATCTCAACCAAAAATGGCACACATACCCAATATGACCAACAGTGGCTCCAATCCTTCCTGGAAGGTCGTACCCAGAAGGTGTCATTAGGTGACACCTGTTCGGCTCCACAGCCGTTGTCCTGTGGAGTCCCTCAGGGTTCAGTTCTGTCCCCGATGTTGTTTAACATCTACATGAAACCGCTGGGAGAGATCATTCGGAGTAAGGTGTTATCTGTATGCAGATGACGTCCAGATCTGTCACTCCTTCCCACCTGTCACCAAGGAGGCTGTCCAGACTTTGAACCGGTGCTTGGTTGCTGTGTCGGACTGGATGAGGGCTAGCAAATTGAAACTTAATCCAGACAAGACAGAAGTCCTCCTGGTCAGTCGTAAGGCCGAACAGGGCATAGGGTTACAGCCTGTGTTGGATGGGGTTATACTCCCCCTGAAGACTCAGGTTTGCAGCTTGGAAGTGATCCTGAATTCATCGCTGAGCCTGGAACCCCAGGTCTCAGCAGTGGCCAGGGGAGTTTTTGCACACTTAAAGCTAGTGCGCCACCTGCACCCATACCTTGGGAAGTCTGATCTGGCTATGGTCGTCCACGCTCTGGTCACATCCCGAATAGATTACTGCAACGCACTCTACGTGGGACTGCCTTTGAAGACAGTTCGGAAATTGCAATTAGTCCAGCGGGCGGCAGCCAGATTACTAACGGGAGCTACATACAGGGAGCATACCACCACCCTGTTGTGCCAACTCCACTGGCTGCCTGTCCAATTCCGAGCTCAATGCAAAGTGCTGGTTTTGACCTTTAAAGCTCTATACGGTTCTGGCCCAGCTTACTTGTCCGAACGCATCAGCCGCTACGTCCCACCTCGCAATCTAAGATCATCCGGGGAGGCCCTGCTCTCGCTCCCGCCGACCTCTCAAATGCGGCTGGTGGGGGCGAGGGACAGGGCCTTCTCGGTGGTGGCTCCCGCCTGTGGAATGCGCTCCCTATTGAGGTACGGTCCACCTCATCCCTCCTGGCATTCAGGAAAAAGGTAAAATCCTGGCTTTGGGACCAGCCGTTTGCACCCCAGCACTAGGCAGCATGTTAGATGGGGATTTTAATGGAAATGGATGAAGAGGGTCAATGTTTTTATGGATTGAATATTGTTTTAACTTGGAATGATTGTGTATGATGCTGTTGAAACTGTATTTTAATGTGTCTCAATGTATTTTAATTGTTGCGGGGTTTGGGGGTTTTATGCTGTTGTGATGTGGGCATCGAATTGTGCCGTACTGTAAGCCGCTCTGAGTCCCCCCTCGGGGGTTGAGAAAAGCGGGGTAAAATCCTGAAATAAATAAAATAAATAAATAAATAAACTTTGAATACTGGCAGAATTTGGGGAGAAATGATCCACAATGTTGGGAGTTATAGTTCACCGACAATCAAAGACTATGAAACCAACAAATAATGGATCTGAACCAAACTTGGCACACTTAACCAACATGACCAACTTTGAATACAGGCAGGGATTGGGACAAATTAGCCCACAATGTTGGGAGTTGTAGTTGACCCACAATTATAGAGCACTGTAAACCCAACTGGGGATGGATCGGGACCAAACTAGGCACACATAACCAACACGTCCAACTTTAAAGACTGGTGGGTTTTAGGTGGCATTGACACTCGATGTCGGGAGTTATAGTTCACCCACATTCAAAGACAACTCTAAACCCCACTGACAAATGGATATGAACTGAACTTGACACATATGCCCTCCATGACTAGTGGGGTGGGGGGGAATTGATCCACAGTGTTGGGAGTTGTACCTCACCCACAATCAAAGAGTACTGTGAACCCAACCAATGATGAATCTGAACCAAATTTGACATGCATACTCAACATAACCAACTTTCAATACTTGTAGGGTTTGGAGGGAATTGCAGTTCACCAACAAAGAGGGGCAGTGATGGATGATGATGGGAGTTGTAGTTTACACTGTAGAATTAATGCAGTTTTACACCACTTTACCAGTCAAGGCGTAATGCTATGGAATCATGGGAATTGTAGTTTTATAAGGTCTTCAGCCAAATGCTCTTATCTTAGCTTCCAGTTTGCTTAATATTTCCCTGCCATGTTCCATATAAAGTCCCCAAACCAACTGGGTTTTATTCTTCCTCAACCGGGTTGACTTCTACCTTTAGCATTTAGATCAGGCCTGTCCAACAGGCAGCCCGGGGGCCGTACACGGCCCCCTAGCCCCTTGGCTATGGCCCCTTACCCTCCTGCAATAAATAATATATTTTAAAAATATTTTAAAAATATTTTTTTCAATTAAAAAAATTATTTTTTATTATTTTTGGCCCCGCCCCTTGGCTTTCTATTGGCCGCCTCCTCTTCTCCTGAGGGAGGGGGCCAATGGGAGGGAGTGAGGTCTCTCGGGCCCCGCCCCCTTGGCAGCAAACAGGAAGAGCGACCCGGCCGCATGGCTTTCCCCCTCGGCAGCGCCGCTTCCTCCTCAGGATTGCTGCTGCTCCGTCTGGGAGGCGCCCAGGCCCTCAGCACCAGGGAAGCAAAAGGGGTTTGGGAGGGAGTCTGTCTGAGAGCATGAGTGAGTGAGTGACAGAGAGAGAGAGGGAGGAGGGGGACCTGCCCTGGGCACACCTCTCCCCAGCGCAAAGGGAAGATCTCTCTGGCTCTCTCAGACACACACAAGCCCCTTCCTTTCTGACCCCTTCATTTGTGTTTCATTTACTGTCTCTTTAATGAGAAGGAGAGAACCGGCCAGCCATAGGAGAGGGGAGGAGGAGAAAAGGAGGGAGGGGGGATTGAATGAGAGGGAGCTCAAGGAAAGGCCTCCCACCCCCTTTCCCCTCCTTTTCCTCCCCCAGAATTATTTACATTCTTTGCAATTGCCTAAGTTTACTTTGATGACTTGCACTGAATGGAATCAGCCAGGGGTAAACTGGCAGAATGAAAGCACACAGACCTTTCAACTGCAAGGCCATTCAATGCTGATCAATGTGGCCAGTCATATATTCCAGTTCAAAGCAGAGATTGTGGGATTTTCTGCCTTGATATTCTGTATATTTATGCTCCTCATGTGTTCCATCCATCCCTCCCTCTCCCCTTATTTAAATAATATAATATGTAATTGTATATTAATGTCCCTCATGTGTTCCATCCATCCCTCCCTCTCCCTTATTTAAATAATATAATATGTAATTGTATATTAATGCCCCTCATGTGTTCCATCCATCCCTCCCTCTCCCCTTATTTAAATAATATAATATGTAATTGTATATTTATGCCCCTCATGTGTTCCATCCATCCCTCCCTCTCCCCTTATTTAAATAATATAATATTTAATTGTATATTTATGCAATGCTGGGGGTGGGGAGGGGGCGGAGCTGGGGGAGGGGAGGGGCGGAGCCAGGGCTTGGCCCCCCAGGTGATCAGTGACCGGAATTCCGGCCCAAGGTCCGGTAGAAGTTGGACAGCCCTGATTTAGATGAAAGAGAACTAGCCAGGACAGTATTCCCTTTCTGCATTGCAAGGAAAACCTGGATCTGAAGACCACGGATTTTCAGGTAAAACACATAACTCCATTCTTAGAATCTTGTTTACTTGTGTCCTTTGTTGATCCCTCAATAGTCAAAGTGCTAAGACATAAAAATGCAGTAACATCTGGCAAAGCAAGCACAAGTCCTATGGCAATAATGGTTCATTAGACTTATTTAACAATCTACAGATCTGCTAATCACCTTGTTTTGAATGTCAGGCCATTCTATGATAAGTAACTACTGTAATTGCAAAGATCCTCTCCTTAGTACCATAGGGTTACTACATGGGCATTTGATACTAAACAGTGGCCAATTATTCACCTTAGCAGAAGAGACTATCCACACATTCCTTTGGCTTCCTCTTCTCTCCTCATTCCCACTCAGGCACCAAGCAAACACTTACTGAATATAGAACCAGGGATGGGATTGAATCAAACTTGGCACACAGGACACCCATGACCAACTGAAAACACTGGAAGGGTTTGGTGGGCATTGACTGTGTGTTTGGGAGTTGTAGTTCACCTACATCCAGAGAGCATTGTGGATTCAAACAATGATTGATCTGGACCAAACTTGGCACGAATACTCAATATGCCCAAATGTTAACACTAGTGGAGTTTGGGGAAAATTGACCTTGGCATTTTGGAGTTGTAGTTGCTGGGATTTATAGTTCACCTACAATCAAAGAGCCCCTTGAACCCCACAAATGATAGAATTGAGACAAACTTCCCACATAGAACCCCCATGACCAACACTGCCATGTATCGCATATTAGCAAATCAGATAATCCATATTATCTGCTTTGGATTATATGAGCATACACTGCCATATAATCCAATTCAAAGCTCATAATCTGGATTTTATATGGCAGTATAGAAGGGACCTTAGACTCCTGTTCCCAGTGTATCAAGTAGCTTAAAAGAATAAGGAAAGAGAGGATAGCAGTTTGATCATATCTGAACTCATGCTTCCATCATATGGAATCCTGGGAGTGCAATTTGAGGGGAGACTAGCCATTCTTTGCTAGAGACTAATACATTGCCCTAATTAAATTGGGAGAGAAGGGAGTGAATAAGGAAACCAACATTCCACCATTTCCAATCACAAATTACAAGTCAAATTCTTTTCAGGCGGCAAGTTGTAGGAGGTTCAGCAGAGGTCAAAGACAACCTGTCAGTCCTGGAAGCCTCTGGGAGCCAAGGGAGGTCATAAACACCTGCAATGATTCAAGAAAAAAGAGGGGAATGCAAGGGCTTTGGAAGATCTGTAGCAGGCATGATGGCTGCAAAAGCTGGGGCTGGGGGTAGGCATTGCACTTACTGAAAGTATTACAGTACACAATTAACAACAGTTAAAACCTAGCCCAGCCAAGGTTAAGCCTTCAGAGTTTATTGTCTTTATTGTCTTTACTTTGCTAATCCCATTGCTTCTAGCACGACAAGACAATGCAATGTTAGCTGTGATCCTTACAATCGTAGGACAGATCTTCCCAGCCATAAAATGCTGGTATGGATCCTCACTTTGTTGATCCAAAGACTGGTGGGCTGGCTTGGTGTTGAGTGGACAATTAAGAGCCATTCATTCTACATAAGACTTTATAAAAGTTTACAGGTTGATGATGACCAACACAGCTGGCTAAAGGTTTGTACTGTGTAGGACAGAAGGGCAACTCTTAGCATTGGTTATGCTGGCTAAGGCTGATCAGAGCTACACTCCTATGACATCTGATCCATCAGTGCTGCAGGGACCTGGCTATATGGTCTTATCAGAAAGACTACAACATAATTTACTACTGCACCATTCTTGAGGACCTGTAGATCATTCTAAGCCAAAGCTTTTCAGATCAATACCTAGCAGGCATGTTTATCCATAATCTCTAGAGCAGTGTTTCTCAACCTGGGGGTCGGGACCCCTAGGGGGTCACAAGGGGGTGTCAGAGGGGTCACCAAAGACCATCAGAAAACACATTATTTTCTGTTGGTCATGGAGGTTCTGTGTGGGAAGCTTGGCCCAATTCTATCATTGGTGGGGTTCAGAATGCTCTTTGATTGTAAGTGAACATAAATCCCAGCAACTACAACTCCCAAATGTCAAGGTTTACTTTCCCCAAACTCCACCAGTGTTCAGATTTGGGCGTATTGAGTATTCGTGCCAAGTTTGGTCCAGATTAATCATTGTTTGAGTCCACAGTGCTCTCTGGATGTAGGTGAACTACAACTCCCAAACTCAGGGCCAATGCCCATCAAACCCTTCCAGTGTTTTCTGTTGGTCATGGGAGTTTTGTGTGCCAAGTTTGGTTCAATTCCATCATGATGGAGTTCAGAATGCTCTTTGACTGAATGCTAACTATACATTCCAGCAACTAATACTCCCAAATGACAAAATCAACCCCCCCCCCAACCCCACTGTATTCAAATTTGGGCATAAGGGGTATTTATGTCAAATTTGGTCCAGTGAATAAAAATACATCCTGCATATCAGATATTTACATTACGATTCATAACAGTAGCAAAATTATAGTTATGAAGTAGCAACGAAAATAATGTTATGGTTGGGGGTCACCACAACATGAAGAACTGTATTAAGGGATCGCGGCATTAGGAAGGTTGAGAAACACTGCTCTAGAGAAATGATGTGCATCATGGGAATATTGGATCATGGGAATGTCACACCTTTGGTCTACAACTTCTAGAGTTCTTAGCCAGCAAGAGAACTTTGTGGGCTGTTGTTTCTCCAGCTCTGGTTTTACATTTACATTTCAGTCTTTCCTTGCCCATAAGCATCTTTTTCTAAAGCTGATTAGATTATTCAAAGACCAATTGCCAATGCAGCCCATAAAAGTCACTAGCCAAAGGGTAAGAGAAATTAGCAAAGCTAGGAAAGTTACTTTGGAGGCTATAACTCTGAAAATCTCCCAACTAATATGTTGCCCAGGAGTTCTGGAAGCTGTAGTTGAGAAAAGTAACTTTCTACAGCTCTGCCCTTATGAAGAATAGCCGTACCGAAGACACATTAATGTGCCTCTTTCCTCCAAGCAAGGACATTTCGAGTGGTAAGTTGGCTTCCACAAGCAGAGACCAAAAAAACAAAACTTCCACAGGAGACAGATACATAGCAACGTAGCTTATGTTTACTGCAGATTAGCCCAGCTGTCCAAACCGATTGAGGTCTAATGGCAAAATGGTATCGGCAATCCCACAGCCACTTAGGAAGAAATCCATGCCCGCACTACCTTAAGGGCACCAACTGGAGAGGTCACACTGCCATGTGGAAGGGCTGGCTTGCCAAGAGATGTCATACATTGACCACAAGGCTGACATAATCAACCTAGTTTTCTCTTTGCTGCACACAGATCGGAAGTAGGAACCATCTATGCTGCCAAAATATTCATCATTCTGAAGAGCAAGAGGGCCTTCACCAACCAAGTTCCCTCCAGCTACCACTGGATTACAACCCTTATCCTCATGGATAATGCAGAGTGTCCACAATGTATCATAAAACAAACTGAAAGTAAGGTCTAAGAAGACACTGAAAGGGAATGGACTACTCCAAATACAGTGGATAATACATGTAGCCTGGTTTTGTTTGGGAACCCAGGGCCTACGAGATGCTAATGGATTAGACCTCCCATCAGTCCTGCCCAGAGCAGTCAAACAACATTTATTATGCCTACAACCTGCCAGAATAAATGCTATTTTACATTTCACTGCTAGCTAGACATTATAATAATGATAAACTGTATTTATATCCTGCCCCCTCTCCAACCAGGACATGGAAAGACTTACAAAAAAAACCTTGACAATATTATACATTATGCTTTGATTGTATTAGCCAGGAATTCTTAAATTATATTATAAAATACTTATTACAGTTCAGCCGATATGAATTAGAGTAAGCCACTGCATACTGTGGTCAGTAAGAAACTGGCACAGCATATCGCTATTATTAGACACCTGGAAGGAAAAAGAGTTCGATCTGGGAGTAAGGCATGTACGGGAATCCAAGGAATGAAGTAATGTGACAGGAGTAACGGAGGGGGTCCGGTGGGCCAATGGAATGTTCGAATGCTAAGCCTATATAGAATGTGTGCCTGTAGCAATCCTCAGTTGTGCTTTTAAAAAATAGTATGTGGTAACCTGTCCTGTGCTTTGAATTTGAGGGGAAACATCTACTCATGTGTAGACTACCTAAAAAGAAATATTTGCTCATCATTCCTTTTCAGAGGGGTCGTGGTGGTGCAGCGGGTTAAACCACTAAGCTGCAGAATCTGCAGTTCAAATCCGTGGGACAGGGTGAGCTCCCACTGTTAGCCCCAGCTTCTACCAACCTAGCAACCTAGTTCAAAAACATGCAAATGTGAGATCAATAGGTACCGCTTTGGCGGGAAAGTAAGGGCGCTTCATGTATTCATGCCGGCCACATGATCTAGAAGGCATCTATGGATAATGCCGGCTCTTTGGCTTAGAAATGGAGATGTGTACCACCACCACCCGCCGAGTCGGATTCAACAAGACCTAAAATGTTATTTAGTAATTGTGTAGCATTGAATTTTTACTGTTGCTAGCCATTCTGAGTCCCTCCACGGAGGTAGAGAAGAACGGGATATAAAAGTTCGAAATAAATAAATAATGTCAAGGGAAAACCTTTACTTTTTATCCTTTTCCGCCCTTCCTGCCCCTAAAGTGTTTAAATTGTGTGTTTCAATCCTGATGTCCACAACCTGGAAACACAACCAGGTAGGTGTTATTTGGCACCTGAACACAGGGTTGCGTCCAATGACTCTCAAAGTGTTTTTGCTCACCTTGTTGTTTTGCTTTTGTAATCCACGTTATCAAAAGTTTCATCTTACAGTCAGACAAATACTTCAGGGAAACAAGGACAGGAGAAAGCAACTAAATATCTTTTAAAAACCGTAATAAACACTTTGCGCAGATTACAAGTGTTAAAAAATAATCAAAGGGCTGGAAAATTATCTCCTCCCCAAACCCCAGTAGGCTTTAATTACATGGAAAGTTTATCTTTTTCATTTCATTTAGGGCCAGGAAGAGGCTGTCAGAAATCCCAGTTTAATCAAAGCTAGCTTCTACAGCCCCTTGGAGAAGTCTCGTTCTTCAAAGCCAAAAAGTGAAAAAACCAGAATGCTGGCATATTGCTAGAGACCTCACCAAGCTTTGCAAATAAATAATTGAAAAAGAAAGTGAATAGTAACCCTCACATCAAAGATGAAGTAAATATTGTGTGTTGGAAATAGCAACCATTTTCAAGCCTCCACTAGTTATTTGTTACGTATATAATTCAGATTACTTACTGCATTGTATGTGTGTGTATTGGTGTGCAATTTTTCCTTGGCTCTATGTTGTGGGAGGGGCTGCAGACCATGTGATCAGATCTGGGCTTGTTCAGGACTCAGACTCCATTTTAGAAACAGTATGCCTTTAATAATAACAACAACTACTACTACTTTATTTTTATACCCCATCTCCATCTCTCCAAAGGGACTTGGAGAAGCTTACAAGGGGACAAGCCCAAAAGGTACCAATTAAAACAACACAATAAAATAAAATGAATAACAACACATCAGAAAAAAAACATATTGCAGTCACAAAGCAAACATTATAAAAACAGCATCATGGCTGAATAATTAGGTGCTGAGTTGGGGTGCTCAGGGTATGTGCTTTGGTTTCTAAATAGAGCCAGGGGAAAGTGCAAAATTCAATAAGGCCCAGTTGGGTGGGTAATGTACTTAGCAATTTAAAATGTCAGGGTTAAGGGAAAGAGGGCCAAACTAAAGTGCAGGAGCTTTGGTGAGATCGAACCAATTATCTGGTGAACTGCCTAGTCAAGTACACAGTGGAAAATCAAGTAGGAACTGTATGCTTAGAGACTTCAGTAGCAACAGATGTATGCTTTTAGAAGTTAGTTGGAAGACTACAGAGACTCTATTAGACACTCAGAACAGAGAGATTCTTTAGATTATGAACTGCTGGTTCTAAGAAAGATGCCCTGTGTTATCTACACAGAGAAACTACTTCAAATCCTATCTGTAACTGGATTGAAAAGCAAAGTACCTGTATGCTGAATACATGAAGTTTGTGAGTAAACCAACTGTGTTACATTTAAATAAGGGTGCTTATTTTTGTCTCTTGAGAGCATGATTTAAATGCAAATATATTTTAAGGGAGAGTAGATTTTTTTGGGGCAACTAAAAGGAACACTTCTGAAACTCAGCTATATAAATGTGTGTGTTTGGGTGTGTGTTTTTGTGTGTTGGCATATCTTTGTCCCTAACAGTTCAAAGACATACCTAGGCACATCAGTTCAACAGCTGAGAAACCTAATTGCCTTGCATGAATGCAATTTTCCCCCAAAGGCTATGGTATTATTTTTCAAAAAGGTTATAACTTCTAACAACATCATGCCTTTCCAAAGATAATAAAATCTTCAAAAGGTTATGGAGATTTCCATTTTCCAAAATTGTGAACCCAATGATCAGGACTCAATTTCATTTTCCCATCAACCTGCTGCAGCTCCACTGATGGGGAGAAAGAGAGAGGTGCTTCTTTATCCTATCCTCATCCTGTTGCCAGCATTCTCACAGGTGGCAGGAAACCAGGAGCCCAGAATACCGGGAAATGTCATTCTTAGCTCTCCCACCCGGAGAAACTCACTTGGTACACTGGAGGCTCATGTATCCTATTCCAGTACAATCCAATTGAACTTGGCTTCTGAGTACTCCGCAAAGACCTTCACTTCACTGAGGTATGCAGGTTGCCCCTGGCACTCAAAGATCATGGCAGTGAGGCCCAAACTTTTCACTAGTTTTACCAGTTGGATAAAAGTTTGAAGTTATAGCCTGGTCATAGGCTGTGTGTCTACTGTCTGAGAATCTGCCTAGTTAAGTATGGAGAGTCTATTCCTATAGGCTAAGTAGCTCTTTGGGTTTCTTGGAGTGCTACTATATCAATGATAAACTGTCTCAACTCCCTTGCAATAATAGCAGCCCTATGTTCAGAGCATTAATCGTCTGTATTATCCAACAGTGTCCGCATGTTCCAAAATTCATTTGTCTTTTTTGACCTCAAGTGGGTGACCCCTCTGGATGCGGCAGTCCAGTCAGGGAAAGATGAAAGAGGCAGACTTTGTTTAGGGCATCTATTTTAGTGGGTGTGCATGCGCGCACACTCACACACCTGTATGGGGTGAGCAGAGTGGATCCTAAACATTCTGCTTCAGTTCTATTATGCCTCAGGAGGACCAATGTACATCTGTAGATCCTGATGCGAATTGGGACACTCTTGCCCAGTCCTATTATGCCTCTTTGCAATTCATTAACAAGATTTTATAGTACCTTTGCTACATAGCTAAGGATATGTAAAGTTATGTAACATAGAAAGTGGTAAAGGATTCCAGTCCATGCAGCTAGGTGCAAAAAGGTTTTCTTGTAATAAGGCTCAAACAAAGTTATATTTCAGAAGCAATATAATGTGTAGAAACAAAAATGACTTTTTTTGGTCTATTGAGTAATAATTTCCATCTTTTTATTAAAAAAATATGGTTGGCATGAAGAGAACGCTCATCTAGATAAATCTTTTGTCTGACTGCAGATGGCTCTTCTTTGTTCAACAGAATAAAGTCAGGTTTGAACTGATTTTTTTGCATGAGCCTGAAAAGAGAGGAAGCAAATCTAGTTTTTGGCCTCTGTAGCATCTTAGAGTTTCCCATTTAAATGGGCTTGGAGTTAATTATTTATTTATCGTGTCAGAAGCAAATCAATAATACAGTTATAATGTGTAAAAAACAACAAATTAAAAAACTTGGCAGTGTAATAAATGTCCTTTGACCAGAAGCTGGCCACTTGGACTGTGTCTCAGATGTTGCTGTAAGAAGGTCCTCCATTGTGCATGTGGCAGGGCTCAGACTGTGTTGCAGTAAGTAGTCTGTGGTTTGCTCATCTCCACACTCGCATGTCATGGACTCCACTTTATAGCACCATTTCTTAGGATTGGCTCTGCATCTCATGGTGCCAGAGCGCAGTCTCTTCAGCGCCATCAGTCACCCAGGCTTCTGATTGCCCAGGAAGGAGTTTCTCATCCAGTATTAGCAACCTATTGAGGTTCTGGATTTTAGCCTGCCACTTTTGGACTCTCACTTGCCGAGGTGTTCCTGTGAATATCTATGTAGATCTTAGGAAGCTGCTTCTTTATTTAAAGCATTGGCATGCTGGCTGATATCCAAACAGAGGATGAGCCAGAGATGTCAATGCCTTGGTCCTGTCATTACTGGCTGCTACTTTCCTATGGATATCAGGTAGTGCAATACCAGCTAAACAGTATAATTTCTCCAGCGGTGTAGGACATACGCATCCTGTGCTAATGCAGCATGTCTCATTAAGAGCCACATCCACTGTTTTAATGTTGTGAGATGCCTTCCACACTGGGCATGCATGTTCAGCAGCAGAGTATTATTATTATTTTATTATTATTATTTGTTCCATCTTGTATTCCGCTCCTCCCTGCAGGCTCGTAGCAAAGTGCAAGGGAAGATGTCTTCACTGTGTCTGGTTGTGATCCCCAGGTTGTGCCAGTCAACTTCCATATGATGTTATTTCTAGCACATACTTTTGGCTTGATAGTCAAGCAATGTTTCTTGTAGGTCAGAGCATGGTCCAGAGTAACTCCCAGGTATTTTTGTTGTGCTGCAATGCTCCAATGGGGTTCCTTCCCAGGTAATCCTCGGAGCTTGAGGTGCTTGTCTGTTCTTAAGATAAAAAGCACATGTCTGTGTTTTAGATGGATTAGACATCATTTGGCTTTCCCTGTAATAGGCAGTAAGAGCACCTAAAGCTTCAGAGAGATTCTATTTCAAAGCTCCCTGCTTGAGTGGTGATGTCACAATCATCAGCATAGATGAAATTATCTGTCTCTTCTGGCAGTTTGGAGTTATTGACGACCAAGAAATCTCACCCTTATGACCGAATGACCAAAGAATGATTCATGATATGGGCCAGAGCTGCCTATCAGAGGCTGGAGAAGATTACAGGTTCATATCTAAATACAACTGTTACTTACAACTAGGGTGGACCTGCTGAACCAATTTCCAATCTGATCTTGAAAGCCTAGCTAGTATTAGGATGAGGGATGGCCAAGGAAAACTAAATAATGTAGCTTACATTTCAGAGAAATGAATGGGGAACAGCCTCTAAGTCTGGGGTGCTCACAATTTTTCAGTATGCGAGCTACTTATAAAACAACCAAGTCAAAAGGATCTACCTACCCAATACAAAAATGTGAAACATATAATAACACAATATCTGCTTTGAACTTGGTTTTCTGAGTCCACACTGCCATATAATCTGATTCAAAGCAGATAACATGGGATTTTATTCAACTGTGTGGAAAGGACCTCAGATAACTCAGGGCTGGCAGCACTTGGGCAGCGTTGGGAGCCTGCGGGGTGGGACTGAGCCTTCCTCTCGCCCTGCCTGCGATCTACCAGGACACCCTACACGATCTACCAGTAGATCGTGATCTACCTAATGAGCACCCCTGTCTAAGTAGTCCACAACTAAGAAAAAACTATGAATTCACGAGGTCTCCTCCCCAAGTCAATAGGCAACATGAAGGCACATACACCCAACAAAGTCAACAGTTTTGTTATTTGAATTGATTTGGTTGGCCTAAACTAATTGAGACTAGCAACTGAACTAAGGAAGGCCTCCCTATTGACAGTAAGAGAGATTTGGCAATAGAACCAATTGCCTAGAAAGGTGGTGGAATCCCTTTCTCTAAATGTCTTTTAAAAAGAGGCTGGACAGCTCAGCTGTAGATCATGCATTGAACAGTGGACTGGACTCGATGATCAGTGAAGACCCTTCCAACTCAATGATACTATGATAAACAAGATTTCAAAAAGTAAACCAGAAAACACCTACACATTTCCAGAAACATCAAACTAATTTTCACAGGAGTGAACTGGGAATATATTCAGCACTTGTTGCATTTATCGCTACTTCACTTTTCTTGCAGTATGTTCAAGACAACATACATGGTCTTCTTCCCTCCACACATCTGTCATGTTTAGTGCCCCATTATCAGGGCGCATGTATAAACAAACAGAAGGAAGGTAAGCCTAAGACCATGTTTCATTTATAAAGAAATCTTAAGTCTTCAGGGCAGGAACAACAACAAACAATAGCCCAGCAGTCAGAAGCCAAAAGTTCAATTGTTGGGGTCTGTAAGTCAAAGGCCAGGAATCCATGAAAACAAACCAAAGTCAAAGTCCGTAAGTCAAAAGCCAGGAATTCAGGAAAACAAACAGGGAATGAAAAACAGAGAACAAAGAAGCTAAGGTCGGAGTCCAAAAATCCAGCACCAGGAGTTCTTACAAACCATGGCGCAGAACAAGGATACAAAGTTGTCGAAGACCAAGAGCTACTCCTCAGAGGCTTCTTTATTTGGACATCTCAGCTGAATCTCATCTCATCTAACCTCCACCTCTAATAACCAAGGCCTGGGAGCCTTTCTTTGTTCCAAAAATGATTAACCCTTCCCAAGTTTGCTGTAAATACTAGGAAGAGTCTTCTTCTGTTGGAGACCTGCCCCTGGCAGTAGCTGGGACTGGCTAGACAGATTGCTGGCCATGACGCCATCCTCCATTTTCATCAGTGAGACTGGCTGGGCTGAAAACCAATGACTGGCCAAGGATTACTTGTTTATTTATGATAATTCTATCACGTCTTTCTCGAACCCAAAGGTTACAACTAGGCAACAATTAACAGAATTAAAAATACATTCAATAAAACCTTTAAACACATATAAAACCAATGCCTTCATTGTTAGTCTCGTTGTCCATAAATCGTCATTTCAGCGGTTCCAATGTTCACTTTTGTCTAATACCATGTTTGACTGTTGCATTAGATTCTGAAGGCTTGTTCACTTTTTTCCAGAAGGTCAAGAGGGAGGGGGCTGATCTAATATCCCTGAGGAGGGCATTCCACAACCAAGGGGCCACCACAGAGAAGGCCCTGTCTCTCGTTCCCACCAGTCGCACCTGCAAAGGAGGACCAAGAGCAGGGCCTCCCCGGATGATCTTAACCTCTTAGATGGTACATAGGGAGAGATACAGACAGATAAGCTGGGCTGGAACCGTTTGAGCTTTATATGCTACAGCCAGCACTTTGAATTGTACCTGGTAGCAAAGTGGTAGCCAATAGAGATTACCCAGTAAGTAAGCTCAATATGAGCTTTAAAAGCAAGTGTCTATTTACACTATGCAATTATAGTATTATTCCACTTTCACTACCCTGGTTTAGTCCTAGGGAATCTCAGGATTTTCCACTTCGGATCCTCAAATTCTTCAATAGGGATCTGCTTGAGTGCCTCACAAAAATAGAACTCCCTAAACTCCAGGAGCCCCTGGTGGCACAGTGGGTTAAAGCGCTGAGCTGCTGAACTTGCTGATCGAAAGGTCACAGATTTGAATCCAGGGAGCGGCATGAGCTCCTGCTGTTAGCCCCAGCTTCTGCCAACCTAGCAGTTCGAAAACATGCAAATGTGAGGGCAAGGGAAGTCATGCTACCCCTCTATTCTGACTTGATTAGACCACACTTGGAATATTGTGTCTAATTCTGAGCACCACAATTTAAGAGAGATATTGACAAGCTGGAAAGTGTCCAGAAGAGAATGACTAAAATGATCAAGGGTCTGGAGAACAAGCCCTATGAGGAGTGGCTTCAAGAGTTGGGCATGTTTAGCCTGAAGAAGAGAAGGCTGAGAAGAGACATGATAGCCATGTATAAATATGTGAGAGGATGTCATAGGGAGGAGGGAGCAAGCTTGTTTTCTGCTGCCCTGGAGACTAGGAAACGGAACAATAGCTTCAAACTACAGGAAAGGAGATTGCATCTGAACATTAGGAATAATTTCCTGACTGTGGAACTCTCTGCCCCTGAACATTAGGAATAATTTCCATTCAGCAGTGGAACTCTCTGCCCCAGAGTGTGGTGGAGGCTCCTTCTTTGGAAGCTTTTAAACAGAGGCTGGATGGCCATCTGTCAGGGGTGCTTTGAATGCAATTTTCCTGCTTCTCGGCAAGGGGTTGGACTGGATGGCCCATGGAGTCTCTTCCAACTCTAGGATTCTATGGAAAATTCTCAATAAAGATTATTAATTTTAAAAAATGTGTAGTGAATGGGTCTCCGATACCGAGTCCAACATTCTAACTTCTACTCCGTGTCAGCTTTATCCTAAGCATGCCACTGGTGGCTGAAACTCAATATTCCTAATGTTTTCTTTCCTTGTATTATTGCTCCACAGGATTCAGACTACCCAGGAAGATAATGGGAGAATGAGGGAAACCCTTGGAATGGGGAGGGGAGGTGTAAGGAGAAAAAAGAAAACATCAAAACAGTCAACCCTTTCAATGAAGTTGGTTATCTGTGGTCCACACAGAGATCACACTAAACCCGTAAATCTGCCCTTTCAATTCGCTTCAAGCTGCTTCTTCAATCTATTTCATCCCTGCTCTCTGAACCTTTCATTTCCAATAAGTTCACCCTAATTCAAAACAGGCATGGAGGTTGACGGGCCATGCCTCTCTCTCCTGTCCTCGAGGCTGCACAATGACATATCTTTCTTTCAAAGAGAAAAGGGAGAAAGGGGTTTTGAGAAATAAATCTCGCTGCTCCTTTCTACCACCGGCAAATTATTTACCTGAATTCCATCAGGAGCACAACACAGATATATAATCAAGGAACCAGGGCCAGAGCTGAAGAACGCTTTAGCAAAACCATTTGCGATGCCAGGCCGGATCTGAGGCATTTCCATTGTAATGAAATAAAAAACACTCTTGTCAATTGATACCAGCTGAGCCAGAAGGCTGGTGCTTGAAGACTGTATTGAGACTGACATCAAACAAACAAAAATCAGAGCAGTCATCAGGAGGCCATCGCCCGTTCCAGCAATTTGAAACAAGTGTCCCTTTGCAGCAAAGTGTAAGCGTATAAATTAAATGGCGGGGGGCGTGAATGGCACAAATCCACTTCCCAGGCAACATTGATCTACCAGTATCAAGGCCAGCCCCAATGTCCAGGACAGTATTTTCATAGGCAACAAAGTTTTTACTCCAAGCTGCTAAAAAAGGACATATTTGACAGGTAGAGCTGGCATAGTGTGTAAGTATTGGACTACGGTTCCAGATGACCTGGGTTCAAAACCCCTTTGAGTCATGGAAACCAAGTGTGTGACCTTGGAAGAATTGAGCTGCAGGTTGAGAATGGGAAAACATGGTGTACATGCACGAAGGAGGAGGAAGACTTCGGTTTTATTTACAGTGAATATTTGAATTTTTTAAACCACTTTTTATACCTACTAGTTTGGGTGCCCAGTGTTCCCCAGGTTATTTGAAAAAGTTGTTTGGGGGTTTTTTTACAAAATGCATATGGTTGTGAGTGAACTACAACTCACATCATGCCAGGTTAATCCCCTGAAACTCCATAAGTAGTTAAAGTTTGTCATGTTGGGCAAGTTTGCTCTAGATGCATCATTGGTGAGGTTCAGTGTGATCTCTGGCTACAGGTTAAACTGTAGCCAGAGGTGGGTCAGTCACCTCAAATCCCTCCAGTAGGTTCAGTTGGACATAGGAGTTCTGTGTGCCTAGTTTGGTCCAGATCCATCGTTGGTGGTGGTTATAGTGTCTCTGGATGTAAGTGAACTACAACTTCCAGAAATGAAGGTGAGTTCCCCCCAAACCCCTCCTGTATTTTCAGTTGGTCATGGTGGTTCTGTGTGCCATGTTTGATTCAGGCCCATCACTGGTGGGATTCAGAGTTTCTCTAGTTGCAGGTGAACCAAAACTCCAAAAATTAAGGCCAGTCCCTCCCAAACCACAGCAGAGTGTAAAGTGGGTCATGGGGGCTCAGTGTGCCAAATTTGGTCCTGATCCGTCATTGGTGGAGGTCGCAGTGGTCTGTGGGAGCCAAAGCGATTGCAAGTACAACAAATCCCATCATCCGTCGTCCATCATCCCCCAAACCACATCAGGACATGAAGGGGCGGGGTTCCAGGTCCATCGTTGGTGAAGTTCAGCATGCTCTTAAATTGCAGGTGAACTATACATCCCAGTACCTACAACTCCTATAAATCATGGTGAATTCATTTCTCCCCAAACCTCTCTAATATGTTCAGTTGCTGATCAATTCCTGTGTTTTCTGTGTGACATAGAAAAGATTAGGAAAGGGTTAAGAGACAGGCAGTGGGAGGGGTCATGCAAATTTCACACCAATTGAGAGAGTAAGCTGCCTGTGGTGGAGGAAACAGATGAAATCTATGATGAAATTGTCCCCATATGAAGCCTTCACTTGGTTGGTGGGCAGTATGGTGTTTGTGGAGGACATTGGCAGGGCTCTTGTACACGTTCATGGCGCTCACTATAACCTCTAATGTCATTGGAGGGAGGGACATTGGTGTCTCCTGAGTAGTAGGAGCTATAGCTGTTTGTGGAGGCAGGAATTTGTCTGTGTAAGTGGATACCCCAGTCATATACACATTTTCACTTTTGTTATGTGTGTAGGTGTGTGTGGGGTCATGTAAAACTTTCTTGGGAAGAAGGGAATCGCAAATGTCGATAATCCCTTGGATGTTGGAAGACAACATTTGCTGCTGCTACTCCTCAGAAAGTAGCATGCCTCAAGTCAGCAATGCAACACAGTAAGTAAACCACATGCTTCCTCCCCCTTCCTGCACTATTACTGCTAGGGCCACTACTGAATGACTTTCCCTTTTAATGAAATAAACCATTTGCCCTCTAGCACAGGCAGACTCTAACCTCTGGCAAACATACTTGCCCCTTCCTTGCCATAGGAGTATTTCTCTATGGGCATGGGAGGCCACTAGAGCCATGTCACCCATGCTCCTTGTTCTCCCCTCTGCATCCTGCCATGATTATCACAATGAAGGTGGGGAACAACAACAAATAATGTTACGTGTTACATCCATTAAAGGAGCATATATATTAAAATATATTTAAAACCATAATTTGAGAATAATCTGGATAGAAGAGAAAAGTTGTGGTCTTTACTGTGGATTTAAACTCAAGACATTGTCTCAACCTGATGATGGGATGTTTGAGGAAAGTGTCCTCTGGGCTTCAGTCTGCCTAGTTTGGGCCAATTGAAGTAGATGTATCACAGGACCTACCCAGACAGTACCTTTATCCCAGGAGCTCCCACATCAAAATGGAGAGTGGCCAAATGCTGTTCCCTGAAAACACGGGAGCAATCACTACAAATGGCAAAAAAGCCGCAAGATTTTCAGATGCGGGAATATCCTGGTTCTGGCCCAAAAATGTGCATCTTCAAATGTCTGTATGTCCCTACACTCAGAAAATATGGGATTTTTTTGTATTGGGTTGTTCCCAGGTTATACATATCAGTTCTTGATTGGTTGTCTCAAGAATCAATATGGCAACAGTTGACTAGAGGGCAAAAACTTTATCCTGGGAAGGGAGACTTCATCCTCTACACCAGGGGTGCTCATTACGGTGATCGGGAGCACCTAGGTGATCTTCGGCCCTCTTCCAGATGATCTTTGGGCCTCACCAGCCGGATGGCGCGCTCCTGCCATGCGCACGCACGTGCGCTCCCGTCGCCGCCTTTGCGGGGCTTCTTTTGCCAAAATGAGGCTTTAGTGGGCGGGCCCTGACGCTTGTCTTGCCACGCACGGTGTGGTGACATGACAGCCCATTGGTTGCTGTTGGGGGGGGAGCAAGGCGAAGGCACACGCACGGATAGGATGCGATGCTGTGGGAGGGATGGAGGGAATGTGTGTGTGTGTGAGAGAGAGAGAGCCAAGGAGAGAAGAAAGAAATCCGGAGAACTTTTTCGGATCCTTTTGGCAGGCAGGCAAGCGGACGCTGGAAGGAGGGAGAGAGAGAGAGAAAGAGGAGAAGGAGGCCGAGCAAAGTGGGGCAAAGCCAAGCAAGCCCCGCTCAATCCCTGCTGCTGCCCTCGGGACTCCCATTCGAAGCCAAGACCTGGGCGAGCGAGCTGTGTGGGGCTGCTTTCTTTTCTTGGCTGGGGACGAGGAGGGAGGGCTCCGCCGTGTTCCTGGGGCTGAACCCGAGGAGGAGGGGGCTGCGGGGATGGAGACTCCACTTGCTGCTGCTGCTGCTGCTGCTTGTGCCCTCGCCGCGTTTCTCCACCTCGCCCTCCCTTGCCCTTGAAGGAGAAAGGTGGTGAGGGCCCACGGGGGAGAGAGAGAGAGAGAGAGAGAGAGAGAGAGAGAGAGAGAGAGAGAGAGAGAGAGGATGGCTTTTCAGAGCCGGCTAGGAAGAGCCACCCACTCCCACTCTCCCCCGTGGGCATGGACTGCCACCAGTGGGAGGGGTCCTCCTTCCTGCCAGCTGTCCACTTGGACATCCTTTCTGAGTGACACCCTTGAAAGGAAGGAAGGGCGCCCCCCCGCTGCATCTGTCACTTTGGGGAAGCACCTCTTCCACTCTTCCTTCTCCTGCCCAGGTAAGGAAGCCTCGAGGAAGGAGGGAGGGGTTGAGGCTGCCGTGGGGAGGCTCCAGCCTCACGTGGGTCCCTCTCTCGGTTGAGTTTCCCAGCCCAGGCAGCAGCCAGGCGGCCCCTCTTCCCAGCCCTGCGCCTTCCGAGCCGCCGTCAAAGCCATACCTGGCCGGAGCGCCTATAAATACCCTTCTGCTGTGTGCATGGGAGGGGCCTGCTGTGCACGCAAGAAGCAGGACGGGATGGGGACTTCCTGCTTCGCGAAAGCACGCAGCAGGAAGGAGGCAGGCAACGAAGACATTAAGAGAGAGAGCGCGCGCAGGCAAGGAAGATCCCCTTCCCGGGTGCGCGCGGCGGCAAGTTTGTGGGCAGGCAAGAAAGAAGCCCCGCACGAAAGGAAGGCTGCAGTAGGAGCGTGCGCACACATGCACAACACACATGCACAACAGGTGATCTTTTCAACTTGATTGTTCATATAGTAGCTCGCATGTTGAAAAAGTGTGGGTACCCCTGCTCTACACGTTTAATGAAGTTTGTGACACAAAAACAAAGGTTTTGCCATGTAATCAACTTTCCCCATGTTTGTATGATAAAAGCAATGAGGAACAGACATGTATAACCCAGGAACATCACCCCATTGTTCCCAGGTACCAGTACACAACCAAACCTGTCTGGACAGATGGCCAGGCAGCCTTTAGAAAGTGACAATAAGGACAAAGTTCCGTTCCTAGCTTGAGAGTGTGTGTTCTTGTTTGATTGCGTAGTCATGACTTGAGAAGTAGTGGTCCTACCCCATACACTTTGTTTGTGTGTCAGAAACTTCATTAAACGTGCCAATGGCAAAAATTCCTCTGGCCAGGACAAAGTTTATTTATTTATTCGCGGTATTTGTATACTGCCTTTCTCAACCCTGCAGGGGACTCAGGGTGGTTCACATTATTGTACATCTTTTCACAATAACAGCAATGAGGAGCAGACATGTATAACCCAGGAACATCACCTTGCCATTCCCAGACACAAGTACACACCCAAAATTGTCTGCACAGATGGTCACACAGCCTATAAACCCAGGAATTGAATTTATATAATGATTCGCATATTCGCATCGTATGTTTCTTTTTTTAAAAAACAAGTTTCCTGTGGACGTCCCGCAGCTACCATCTTGGGAGCCTCTAAATCCCTCAACAAAGCAGCAAGTGTGGATGACAGAAGCAGAAATCCCGGGACCAACACGTCTGTGTGTGGGCCTCTTCTCAGGTCCTGGGTTTTTTTGCCCCTGACTAAAATCCGCAATTTGGTGCTGTCTGGAAGCGCCCCCAGAGGACCTGAATGAATGGTGACAAGGGGCAGACCCCTCTCGCTCCTTAAGCGTCAGGACTCCAGAAAAATTTGAATCCAGGCTCCAAGTTTCAAGCAAACGGGAAAGGCAATCAGGGGTGACTTCAGATGACGACCAGACCAATAAATCCATCCCCAAACCTTTGCAGCGTGCTTCAGCATTATCAGGCAATCTATTGAGAGCAGATTCGTTGTTGTGGGTTGAGGCTGACAGAAAGAGAACAGTGAGGCTCAAAATGCCAATAGCGAAGTGGGAGTAAAGAGTGAATCAAACAAATATGTTTCTTTCCAAAGTCATTATCACACCATTATAGTGATTTAATGTTCTTCAAATGTAAAGAACAATGAAAAGGCAAGACAAAGAAAGATGTAGACTCCTGGTATTCTTCTCCTCAAAACTACAGTAACTGGGGAAATTTAGCTTGGCTTTTTTCTATGAACAGCAGGAAGCCAAGACAGCAGGCTCTTAAAAGCTATCTGAGGACAGGTTTACTGGGGGGAGGAAGGAAAAAGAAAAACGATAACAACATCAAGCGGATGTTTAGGCAACAAAACCCCTACACACAAGCCTTCTTTAGCAAGTCATCTATTAAACAAAAGAAGCACTTTACCAAAATTAAACACGAGCCAGAATCCCAGCCTGTGCATATTTTTCACGCCAAAATTAATTAGAGCATACAGTAATGGTAACTGTACATTCAAATGTATCAAATATGGGACTGGAGTAGCTGGCCAAGGTGTGGGCAAGCATTCCAGTTCCGCCCCCTGCCCCCCGACCCTAACCCACTGAAGAAGAAAGAGGGGAGAAACCCAGCAGCAGTCTGAAATGCCAAAAGAGAATGTCTCCCCTCTCTGTCAATATTGGGCAAGGTACATCTTGTTTCATCTCCTCCGTTGCTGGCCATGCTGGCTGAAGAATTATAGTCTCCAACATAACTTTTGCAAGTTCTGACAAATATTCCCAAATTGAAAGGGCCACAAATGGAAGATTCTAGTAGGGGTGTGCAAAGCTGTTCTGTTTTCATTTCAAAATTAGGGTGCCCCCTGTTGTGTTTTCAGGACAATTCCGAGAGATTGGAAAGGGGGCCATTCAGATTCATAATTCGGAACCCTGAGTTCCATTTCCATTTCGGGAAGAATTTTCCCAAAAACAAAAATGGGGGGGGGGTTACACGAAAACAGAATGAAAACTGGACGAAAACTGGACGAAAACAGAACAGATTCTGTGCCATTTTGCACACGCCTATATTATAGTGGTATGTCAGTGGTTGGCAGGATCCAATCCAAAGTGTCCATCACCCAAAATATAGATTGCCTCTCTCAAGAGTTCATAACCATATTAAATTATGATTAAACATCAGAAAACCATGCCCCCTGGGGAACAGCTTAAGAAGCTGGATCTGTTTAGCTGAGACAGAAGAGCCATGTTTCGATATTTGAAAGGATGTCCTAAGGAAAAGGGAGTGGGCTTCCTTTCTGTTACCCTGGAGGCTAGGACTCAATGGAGCAATGGGTTCAAGTGACAGAGAAGGAGATTCTACTCAGGTTCAGACATTAGGGAGAATTTCCTGACCATAAGAAGAACTGTTCAACAGTGGGACTCTCTGCCTCAGAGTCTAGTGGAAGCTTGTAAACAGAGGCTGGATAGCCACCTGTCGGAGGTGCTCTGGCTGTGCTTTTCCTACATGGCAGAAGGGGTTGGACTGGATGGACCCTGACTTCAATGGAGATGGTATACAGGTAAGCAGATGGACTGTATTATCCAAGGCTTTCATGGCTGGAATCACTGGGTTGTTGTGTGTTTTCTAGCCTGTCTGGCCATGTCCCAGAAGCATTCTCTCCTGATGTTTCTCCTGCATCTATGGCAGGCATCCTCAGAGGTTGTGAGGTCTGTTGGAAATTAGGACGATGTGGTTTATATATCAATGGAATGATGTCCAGGGTGGGAGAAAGAACTCTTGTCTGTTTGGGGGCAAGTGTAAATGTTTCTATTGGACATCCTTGATTCGCATTGAATGGCCTAGCAGTTTTCAAACAGACAAGAGTTCTTTCTCCCACCCTGGACATTCCACAGATATATAAGCATCAACTGCCTAGTTTCCAACAGACCTCACAACCTGTGAGGATGCCTGCCATAGATGCAGGCAAAACGTCAGGAGAGAATGCTTCGGGAATATGGCCATACAGCCTGGAAAACACACAACAGCCCAGATTGATTGTTTTTGCACTGCAAGGCTAGTCAACTAGCTGCTTAACAGAACTGTAGAACTTCTTTGAAAATGTATGGCCTGGATCACAATTCACCTCTTTCTGTATCCCATTATGCTCCAATCCTACCCTTACACCCACATAACTGTTAATACCCCTATGACTTTCCTTATTAGCTCAGTCAGTGCAATGGGAAAAAATGAAGTCAAGTCCACAAAAGTTCGTGCTAGGGGGAAAAAAATAAACAGCTGCTACTTTCCTCCCACTGCCTTCTTTAACATTTAATGGTACAATGGACTAATATGCCTTTGTCTTTGAAAATCGTTGCAAACAGTTTTGCTAGCTTGTTAAATCCAAGCTCCAGAAATGCTGGCCTCTTCACTATTTCTACCACCTCCAGAAGGTTGCAAAACCATGAAGAGCCTGAAGAGTTTGTGGATAATGGCAGCTTGCCACAAAAAAACTCAAATGATCTCATGTAAAAAAAAAAGCTGGCTGCATTATTAATAAAAGGACACTAAAAAATCCGCAGGGTTTCTTTAATGGGGGAGGCATTAGTATGATGACAGAGGAGGAGTGAAACAAAGATGAAGATATCTTTAAGGATCTCTTCTGGCTCTCCCTTCTCATCACTTCTTTTCTATTTGTTCAGATAATTTACTGGATTGCAAATTATTTTTAGCTAAACTTCTCAACTGGTGATATCTTTATTAATATTAATAATCTTGTCTTGAGAGAAGGAAATGTGGCCAACACAAGATGCAATCGCTGGAGTTGGCAGATACAACCACATCCATTACTTTTAAAGAAACGAATAGCCTTTCTCTGGCCCCTTCTACACTGCCATATAATCCAGATTATCCAATTAGATAATCCACGTTGTCAGTTTTGAACTGGATTTTATGAGTCTACGATGTCATAATACACTTCAAAGCAGATAATCTGGATTTTATACGGCAGTGTTGAAAGGGCCTCAGACACTACACCCTCTCTCTGGCCCCTTCTACACTGCTATATAAAATCCAGATTATCTGCTTTGAAATGGATTATCTGGAAGTGTAAACTCATGTAATCCAGTTTAAAGTAGATGTGGATTATCTGCTTTGATAATCTGGATTATATGGCAGTGTAGAAGAAGCCTCACTTGTACAAACTGCATTATATGGCAGTAGATGTAGATGAGGTATGGAACCTTTTTTGTGCCCAGAACCTGTTCATAGAGTCCATGAAGCTGATCCTTGGACTCCCTGTGAGTCCACTGACCACAGCAGCTTGTCCATATCCTAAAACTGCAATCTAGAACCTCCCAGTCATTTTGAGTGAAACCTCCATTATGTCCAGCCAACACAGTCAATTGCAATGGATGACAGGAATGATAGCCAAGCACAGATGGTGCAAATGCCTGCCTACAACTCCTACCGTGGAATAAGGAAAACCTGGTTTGACGGCTTAGAAGCTGCAACACCTAGATCAGTGGTTCTCAACCTGTGGGTCCCCAGATGTTTTGGCCTTCAACTCCCAGAAATCCTAACAGCTGGTAAACTGGCTGGGATTTCTGGGAGTTGTAGGCAAAAACAGCTGGGGACCCACAGGTTGAGAACCACTGACCTAGATCAGGGCTGTCCAACTGGCGGCCCCGGGGCCGGATCCGGCCCCGTAGCCTGTTGGACACGGCCCCACCTATGCCCTCAGCCGCCATTTTTAAATTTGGAAAAAAAATCGATTTTTTTTTAAATGGCGGCCGGGGGGCGGGGGGGGGGGGTGGCGGGGCAGGGAGGAGGAAGAGAGCTAGCTCCTCCTCCTTTTCGGCGCCCCCCCTCCCTACCTAGGGTGGGGGAGCCGCCGAAAAAGGGCAGAAGGCGGCGCCAACAGCAGCGCGTCACAGGCCTGGCGTGACGCGCTGCCCCTTGGCGCCGCCTTCTGCCCTTTTTTCGGCGGCTCCCCCGCCCTAGGTAGGGAGGGGGTGCCGAAAAGGAGGAGTAGGCGGTGCCAAGGGGCAGCGCGTCACGCCAGGCCTGTGACGCGCTGCTCTTGGCGCCGCCTTCTGCCCTTTTTCGGCCGTTTTAGGAGGGGCGGGGCCTGGGGTTGGGGGCGGGGCCTGGGGGCAGGGCCTGGGGCGGGGCCGAGCGGCCCCCTAGGTCATCAGTGACCTTTTATCCGGCCCTGGACCCCGTAGAAATTGGACAGCACTGACCTAGATCATTAGAACATACAAATGTGTCCTTATGAGAATGGCACTGGCCACAACTATGCTTCTGGTCTGAATTGAAGGTGCTTGCAGTTACATTTCAAAAAGCAATATGTGAGGATGTGGGAGAGGGCCTTCTTTTCTGGGGAACTTTAGTTGAGGAATATCCTCACTTCGGGGGCCAGGTTGATTCAGATGAGGACTTCATTTTGGAACCAAGTTAAAATACGGGATTCTAATACTTTCTTAGGGGCCCTGGTGGCACAGCAGGTTAAACCGCTAAGCTGCAGAACTTGCTGACTGGAAGATTGGTTTGGTGGTTAGATTCCGAAGAGCAGGGTGAGCTCCCATTGTTAACCACAGCTTCTGCCAACCTAGAAGTTCACAAAAATGTCAGTGTGAGTAGATCAATAGGTACCGCACTGGCAGGATGGTAATGGCGCCACAAGACCATGCCGGCCACAAGACCTTGAAGGAGTCTACAGACAACACTGGCCCTTTGGCTTAGAAATTGAGATGAGCACCACCCTCCAGAGTCGGACTCGACTAGTCTGAATGTCAAGGGGAAACCTTTACCTAATACTTTCTTTGCAGGGAGCAAATGACTTTGTCCACATCTGTGCATATACATGATTTGAAACCGCTCATATTTCAGAATCTTTTTATATTATCCTTTATTGTTTAAACTGTTCTCCTTCTTTGGAAGCTGTTAAACAGAAGTTAAATGACGATCTCTCACAAGTACTTTGACGATGCGTCCTGCATTGTGGTCCATTGCAACCTACAATTCAAGGAAATTATCTTGGTTAGAAGTCATCGTCAAAGAGGAGCGTAGAGGCCACACAACACATAATTTGCACAATGGGTCATGGCATAATTCGCACAATGGCTCCTTCTTTCAAGAAATGATTTAAAAACACTTTGCTTGCATGGTATTGCTTTTTAAACCTCCACTTGTGATAATTAGCACTATTTGGGTACTGCAAAACTATTTTTTACAACAGACTTGGTTTCCTCAATTCCCACTAATAATGCAGAAAGCTATACTGCATAGCAAGGTGGGAGAAGTAAACAGTGATTGAAATACATACACACACACACACACACACACAATAAAAGTGAAAGTGTGTGTCTGTCTGGGGTGTTCACTTACACAGACAAGCTCCTGCCTCCACAAACACCTGTAGCTCCCACCACTAAGGAGCCACCAAAGGCTCTCCCTCCAATAACATTGCAGGTTATAGTGAGAGCCATGAACAAGTTCAAGAACCCTGCCAATGTCCTCCACCAACACAATCCTGCCCAACACCCAAGTGAAGGCTTTCATACGGGGACAATTTCATCCTAGATTCTATGGGTTTCCTCCACCACAGACATCCCAGTGTTTCTCACTCCATTGGTGTGGAATTTGCATGACCCCACCAACTGCCTCTCCCATAACCTTTTCCTATTTTTTTTCTATGGTACACAACAAACAGAGGAATTGATCAGCAACTGAACATATTAGAGAGGTTTGGGGAGAATTCATCATGATTTATATGAGTTGTAGGTACTGGGATGTATAGTTCACCTGCAATCTAAGAGCATTCTGAACCCCACAAATGATGGACCTGGATCCTCCGTGACCAACCAAAAAAACTGGAGGTCTTTGAGGGGTTTGTAGGAATTGTAGTTCACCTATATCCAGAGCTCACTATGAACCCAAACAATGATGGATCTGAACCAAATTTGGCATGCATACCTGATATGCCCAAATGTGAACACTGGTGGGTTTTGAGGGGAATTGGCCTGGGCATTTTGGAGTTGTAGATACTGGGGTTTATAGTTCACCTGCAATCAATGAGCACTCTGAACTCAACCAAAGATGGAATTAGACCAAACTTGGTACACAGAGCCCCCATAATCAGCAAAAAATACTGGAGGTCTTTGGGGAAAATTCACCTTGTTTTGTGGGAGTTGTAGTTCACCTATATCCAGAGATCCAAATACTGATGGATCTGAACCAAACTTGGCACACATACTTGATATGCCGAAATTTAATTACTGAAGGGGTTTGGGGGGAACTGACCTTCCTTTCTGGGAGTTGTAGTTCACCCACAACTAGAGAAACTGTGACCTCCACTGCTGATAGACCTGGACCCAACTTGGCACACAGAACCTCCATGACTAACTCAACCTACTGGAGGGGTTTGAGGGGACTGACTCACCATAGTGGGATTTGTAGTTTACCCTACAGCCGGAGAGCACGTTGAACCCCACTGATGATGCATTTAGAGCAAACTTGCCCAACATAACAAACTTTAAGTACTGATGGAGTTTCTAGGGGTTACCCTGGCATGATGAGAGTTGTAGTTCACCCACAAACTAATGCATTTTGTACAATTTAGAAATTGACTTTTTCAAATAACCCGGGCAACCCTGGGTACCCGAGCTAGTTTTATTATAAAAACCAAGCAGCAAAGAATTCTGGATGTTCAACCAATGGGACAAGGTGACAGCTTCAACCCTTGGCTTCCAAATACTGTCAGACAGGCTGACTGAATGAAATGTGGTTGTCTGCATGTTAAGAGTCTCTTTCTCTGTCTCTCAATCTGTGTTTGTGTGTGTATACATACATACAAACACAGGTAAAGATTTGCTTCGAATGTGTGTGGGGGGGGGGCTTAATTCAGTTGCACTGCTTTTAATTGTGCATTAAACAATAATGGTTGATATCAAGAAAACTGCCACCATCCACTAGCTAAGACAAAGAAATAGAGAAAACAGAAGGACTGCATGAGAAAGTATTGGAAATCCAAATTACGTTGTGCAGAGTTCGCAAATAGAATAGCACAATAGCAGAACATCCATTGATTTTAGTCTGAATTCATAATTTGGGTTGCATGCATCCCTGAAGAGCAGTCTAAACCAGAATAATTTATTTGTAGGATTTGGAGTTTCATCCCGCTTCAGTTCCGAAAGAAATGTGGGTTGTTTCTCAATTTCAATGCAGACTAGAAGCAGGAAAAATAAACACCCCAGCATGTAAATGAATAAGTAGCTTGATGTTTCCTCCTCATTGGAACAGTTTGAAACTGTGCCTCCAATATCTCCCTTTTCAGAAACTCCCAGCATAGTTCACAGTTCTCATCTTTCAAAAAATTACAAGGTAAAAGTAAAGGTTTCCCCTTGACATTAAGTCCAGTCGTGCCCAACTCTGGGGGTTGGTGCTCATCTCCATTTCCAAGCCGAAGAGACAGCGTTGTCCATAGACACCTCCATGGTCATGTGACTAGTGTAACCGCATGGAGTGTCATTACCTTCCCGCCAAAGTGGTACCTATTGATCTACTCACATTTGCATGTTTTCAAACTGCTAGGTTGGCAGAAGCTGGGGCTAACAGCAGGAGCTCACCCCATCCTGTGGATTTGAACCACAGACCTTCTAGTCAGCAAGTTCTGCAGCTTGGCAGTTCAACCCGCTGCACCACCACAGCCCCCTCATAAATATTAGCTTTATTTATGCCTAGTTTTTTTTTAAAAAAAACCACAGCAAACATTGTCTTCTGAAATTGTTTAACATTTTCCCATCTTCCCAGGTAGTAAACAATCCATTTTCAGTTTTTGTTTTGGAATTTCCAGACCACCGAGACAAAGGCTTCCATGAGCACTTTGCTCTGGAAACTTGTCGAGAAGTTCTTGAGAAACAGACTTGCCTATACAATGGAGCCTACACAGAGTGTCCACAGAGAGGAAAGCATGGATATAATATATATAATAACAGTAATAAAACAATGAGTTACATTCCCTTCAGCAAATTAACTTTTAAAAATAATTAACAGATATGGCTGGTAGTTTCCACATTAGTGAGGTTGTAGATCTAGTCTGGCTTCTACTCCAAACTTTAAAGGAATTGCCCAAGGTGCTGAGTTTATCTTAGGCCCCTTCCACACAGCTGAATAAAATCCCACATTTTCTGCTTTGAAGTGGGATATATGGCAGTGTGGACTCCAATAACCCAGTTCCAAGCAGATATTGTGGTATTTTCTGCCTTGACCTTCTGGGTTGTATGGATGTGTGGGAGGGCCCTGAGGAACGTCTCTCTCCATCCTTGAAATCAGTCCCAGAAGTTGACCTGGTAGAGCATTTACCAGGGTCTCATGACCAGGAGAGAGAGAACTTGCTGTAGTTGCACAACTGTAGTTTTAAGAGAGTGGCCAGGAAAAAAAAGAGTATTATCACTTCGTTTCAGCAGAGTGTAGTAGAATAGAAAATCTGGGGCTTATAAAGTGAGCAGTCATATGTTTTACCACAGGATGGTAAAGCACCCAGGTGTCCCTTGGGCAACATCCTTGCAGACAGCCAATTTTCTCACACCAGAAGCAACTTGCGGTTTCTCAAGTTGCTCCTCTCTCTCACACACACACACACACACACAATTTTTTTCAAAAGCTTCCTATACATATACTTTGTTTAGATCAGAGGAATAAATTGTGCAGTCCTTTGAAGGTACTTGGAGTGGAACTCCCTGCAGCTCCAACCAGCAGGAGCCAATGGGAATTGCAGACCACAGATAGCTGAGGGGCTGCTTGATTCCTACCCCTGTTGGCAAATGTATAGTGTGAACATCTGCAAGGGCTACATAGTGGAACCTCTACTTAAGATCATCCCAACTGAAGAGCATTTTTAGTCAAGAGCTGCCTCTTGGTCCACTTAGACATAAGAGCAGCATTTAAAGTTAAGAGCTAGCGCCAGTGGAAGCGCCAGCACCAGAGTACACAAAAGAAATGGTACAAAACAAATTTCACATACATGTCTATTATGTATGCCACCATCAAAGAGTTTTTAGAGTAACCAACAGGCTCAAAGGTAGGGGGAGGCTCGTTTCTCACAAAACTGAACAGAAAAAAGAACTGCCCTTTGCCCCATAACTCCCCCCACAAAGAGACTTGAGTTTTGTTCTGTTTTTTTTTAATGAAGGCTTGGAACCCAGACAGGATGATGGTCCAAACAGGCACTGGAACCCCCTTCTAAACTATTGGCAATGCTGAACTGCAACTGACTTAGTTTGTGGATAAATCTCTTGTCACTGCGTGCGCATGCATCCAACATGCTTGCCTAGAACCAATTTGACACTTGGGCTGAGAAAGGTTCTGTCCATTGTTAATTTAACCATTTACATCTTTACATACTTCTAACTTGCACAATTTGCTGAGCTTTGTCCGTTCTTTCTCCATTGACCAAATGTGGTTCTGTGTACTACTTAAAACCACGCACACTTTATTTATTCATATTTTAAAGTGCGTGCATGGTTTTGCCTGTACTTTAATTCTTGAAAGTGTACCGTGAGACTCACAAATGTGCAAATGTTTCAGTCAAGGTGGACATTTCCTTGCAACAAGCGTTGAGCAACACAAAAATGCTATTTTCACTAAAACCACTGAATCCAACGAAACTTCTTTCCATCTTGAGATCAGTGGTTCCCCCCCCTGTAGTCCATGGACCACCAGTGGTCAACAAGAACTAAAATATGGTTGTGGCCTCATCATTACATCACTGCAACAAGAGCGACTGGTCTCACAAAACCATCTTATAGTGCCGAGGCTTATTAAATATGGTTTTATGTGGGCGAGTAGATGATGATTACAGGATGACATATGTTCTGTATCTGAAACTAGAGCTGATGTGGTCTATCCAATGCAATTTTCTGAATCAGCACCACAAATACCAAACCGAATTTAAAGTTGATCAAAAACTGATTCGTAACCCTTTTGAGACTAATGTTGGAGAGTGGTCCCTGGTCAAGTGGTCCCTGGTTTGTTTTTTTTTAAGGTTGGGAACCACTGATCTAGATAGATCAGCTAGCAATGTGTTAAGTTTCATTTGTTGAGTACCAACAAAGTCAATGAATCCCTACAAAGAGTTCAGAATTACCTCTACTGAAAGACGGGGGTTGTTAGGCAGGTTTTCCAGATATATACTCCACAAATGGACATTTTGACTTAGTATATCACACACTCTCCCTCACTTGCTTGTGCTAAACCAAATATATTTTTTCTCCTTCATTATCATTTTATGAAAGACCATAGTTATTTTCAAGGTTATTGATAAGTGTGTGTACAAGCTCTCACTATTAAGCATGGTGTATTGTAGCATCTGCAAAAGCACGCAGGCTCAACAGACTGAGCAGAGGGGAAGTTGACATTCATTATACAACACAATCCCTACTTACACAAAAGAACAGCACAACGTTTGGACAAGGCACCAAGAATCCTGTACATGCACCCCCCTGATGTAAACAGTCCTTGACTTTACTCTTAGGTGCATTAATAAGCCAACATTTATATTCGCAGCAGTTCACATTTCTTTGTAATGGGGGCGGCATACATACATACAGATAGGGGATAAAAGGGGAAAAATAGTCCTAATCCAGCCAAACGGAGCATTTTAGTTCTGCAGTGAGGCTTTGTTGCAGAATTCACACAAAACTAGACTTACAATGGAGATATTTTACAACATTGTAACCTAAAGGCTTGTAAACAGTGTCATCGATTGCAAACAACGTGCTTTGATTTGCATTGTATTATATTGTGGGCCACTTTGGATCCCATTAGGGAGAAAAGCCAGATATAAATAAACATGTATCATCATCAGGCTTCAGCCAACGGTCATGACTGATTTTTCTTTTAGATACAAATAGTATTTTCAAGATGCAAAAATTGTCTAGTTATTTTTTATTTGCAACACCACCACCACCACACACACACACACACACCCAGCGCTGCCGCCGCCGCCATCAGAAAGAAAAACGAGGCGTGACAACTACTTCAGTCAAAACACATGCTCTCTTTCATGTGAATATGTTTTCTGGTTCTGAATACACTAAAGCAGTGTTTCTCAACCTGAGAATCGGGACCCTGGGGGGGGGTCGCAAGGGGGTGTCAAAGGGGTCACCAAAGACCATCCAAAAACACAGTATTTTCTGTTGTTCATGGAGATTCTGTGTGGGAAGTTTGGCCCAATTTGATCGTTGGTGGGGTTCAGAATGCTCTTTGATTGTAAGTGAACTGTAAATCCCAGCAACTACAACTCCCATATGTCAAGGTCTATTTCCCCAAAACCCACCAGTGTTTACATTTGGGCATATTGAGTATTCATGCCAAGTTTGGTCCAGATCCATCACTGTTTGGGTCCATGGTGCTCTCTGGATGTAGGTGAACTACAACTCCAAAACTCAAGGCCAATGCCCACCAAACCCACCAAACCATTTTTTGTTGGTCATGGGAGTTCTGTGTGGCCAAGTTTGGTTCAATTCCATCATTGGTGGAGTTCAGAATGCTCTTTGATTGTAGGCTAACTATACATTCCAGCAACTACAACACCCACATGACAAAATCAGTCCCCTCAACCCCACCAGTATTCAAATGTGGGTGTATCGGGTATTTCTGCCAAATTTGGTCCAGTGAATGAAAACACATCCTGCATATCAGATATTTACATTACGATTAATAACATTTGCAAAATTACAGTTATGAAGTAGCAACAAAAATAATGTTATGGTTGGAGGTCACCACAACATGAGGAACTCTATTAAGGGGTCACGGCATTAGGAAGATTGAGAAACACTGCCCTAAAGGAACCTATATGAATTTGAAAGCTAAGCAGGGACAATTCTCATTAGTAGTACCTGAAATGCCAAATGTCGATGAATGTATTTCAAAGGAAGGATGTGCCTATGAAAACCCTGTGAAACCTATGGCCTCACCATAGATCAAGGGGCAACCTGAAGGTACGTGCAACACAGACATACACACATTGCAGAATATCCTTGGTTCTGCATCGACTGTCTAATCATCATACAAAATAGACATTATAAACATAAAGTTACCTCTTCTGAAAAATGCAACAGGTCCACCTGATCGAGTAATAGGGAACATATGTGTTTGGATTTTACATTTCACCAGTCCAAGTTTTTTGTTTTTTCATGTCAGGAGCAACTTGAGAAACTACAAGTCACTTCTGTTGTGAGAGAATTGGCCGTCTGCAAAGACGTTGCCCAGGGGGTGCCCAGATGTTTTACCATCATGTAGGAGGCTTCTCTCATGTCTTCGCATGAGAAGCTGGAGCTAACAGACAGCAGCTCACCCTACTCCTTGGATTCGAACTGCTGACCTTTTGGTCAGCAGTCCTGTTGGCACAATGGTTTAACCCATTGCGCCACTGGGGGTTCCTACCAGTCCCAGTGAGCACGACCAATGGTAAATGATGATGAGAGTTGCAGTTCCACCATGTCTAGCACACCACAGCTTCCCTACATTTGATCCAATATCGTATTTCCGGCACTGGCCAAACAGATGCCTCCATAAAGTCCAACAACAGGACATGTGTCACGATACTTTATATTATTATTATTATTATTATGTGTATCCTGCTTTATCTCTCTAAAAAAAGAGACTCAACATGGCTCACAATCCAACCAAAATATCATTTAAAACCTAAAAATATACAAACCTTAAAACAGAATTAAACAAACAATATTTAAAAATAAACAATTGAAGCACTTAAAACCCATTAAAAGCCTATCCATACAGCTAAAACCACAGTATTCCCATTGTGGCTAACAGGAACTGCTGTCTGGCCCATCCTAGAATGTACGAAATCACACACACCCTTTTACATCATCCAAACAAGTGAACACACTGTCCACTGGTGGCAATCTGAAATCTATTCAAGGCCGGCATGTGCCATACAAAAATGCCTTACTCAAGTGTCCGGGGTGAATCTTTATCCCTATCAGTTCTATTTGTATAGGAAAGGATCTGAGATAGACAGCAAACAGGACCCACGAGTAAGATCAGTGAAAGCTTTTGTAATCAGCTTGATTTCAAACACTTTCGGCAAGGAGAAGTGACAGAAAGAGCAGGGGAGAAAGGGAGGCAGAGAAGCACCTACACTTTGGACTGTAGTCTCGCCCACTATAGGTTTCAGCCCAGTGCTAGAACACAGCCAATGGATCTCCCTCAGAGAAATGTAGCAACCCAAACCCTGCCAGTTGGAGGCATCACATGGCAAAATCTTCAACCCTATAGAGAATTTAGCTTGTGTTGTTTGAATGCACCCTCATAATAAAAGGCAACAATCATTCGTGCCGCTGCCATAGAGTAAACAAGCATATTTGACGTAAAGGCAAAGCATGTTGTCCTCTCCTTAATCCACTTCTTTAGCATGTGCAAGACCCTTTTCCATCAGAAGAGTGAGTTTGAGAGGAAGCAACTGACAAACTCATAATTTGCCAAAGAAACACCAATGAAGTTAACAAGCTTGCCACAAGTCAAAAAAACGACCTGAGGGCTCGCATGGGTATGCGTACCTGCATATATACTGGCAGTCCCCAAGTTAAGAACAAGATCGGTTCTGCAGGTTTGTATGTAAGTTGGAACAGGGACATTTCATAGAATCCTGGAGTTGGAAGAGACCTCGTGGGCGATCCAGTCCAAACTCCTGCCAAGAAACAGGGAAATCGCGTTCAAAGCACCCCCGACAGATGGCCATCCAGCCTCTGTTTAAAAGCCTCCATAGAAGGAGCCTCCACCACACTCCGGGGCAGAGAGTTCCACTGCTGAACAGCTCTCACAGTTAGAAAGTTCTTCCTCATGTTCAGGTGGAATTTGCTTTCCTGTAGTTTGAAGCCATTGCTCTACGTCCTTGTTTTCAGGGCAGCAGAAAACAAGTTTGCTCCCTCCTCCCTGTGACTTCCCCTCACATATTTATACATGGCTATTATGTCTCCTCTCAGCCTTGTCTTCTCTAGGCTAAACATGCCCAGCTCTTTAAGCTGCTCCTCATAGGGCTTGTTCTCCAGACCCTTGATCATTTTAGTCACCCTTTTCTGGACACATTCCAGTTTTAAAGCATAACTCCATCCAAATTGATATATTTTTAAGCTTTGGATAGCATAGGGAAGGGTTAACACTCCTGTAACGTTTCTTTTCCTATCTGTGTCCCTGTTCAGAAGGTTTCACCTCACTTTCTGTCTCTGTGAGAATTGGATTTTGAAAAATGTGGCTTGTTGTAGAAACAAGGATTGGTGCTAAAACTTCAGTGGAGACCCCTTTCCCCCGTGATAATAACTCTTCCAGGATTTCCTTTCTTTCCAAGGGGGAGATTCCTCTCCCTTCCTGTTGTCTCAGCCCCTTTCTTAACTATGAGTCGTTTGTAAGCTGGATGTTTCTAATTTGGAGACTGCCTGCGCACACGCACACTGCATTTCGAAAACAACCCAAAGCCTTGCTTCATCTACCATTGCAAAAAGAGCCATCTCCCCCAGTCACCAACTCCATCCTGTGCAACTCAAATCTCTCACTGTGGCAGATAGTTTTACCCAACACGCCACAGAGGGGGGAAAGGAAAGCTTGCTCGTCTTTCTTAGGAGGAGAGAGGCACAGGATTCTTCTATCTGACACATCACAAGACGAAAAGTCAAGCGGGGAAATGCACACAACACTCTCTTCATTCGACAGTCGCTCAGTGCTGCTTTTCAAGCAAATGAAACACTACGGGGAAAGTCTCTTTTTATACAAGTCTTGATGCTGATCCAAGTTTTGAAGAAGCAGGGCATGCTTCAATGGTACAACTACAAAAAAGAAGCATTAAAACTTAGAATTATAGAATCCTAGAGGCTATCCAGTTCGACCCCATTCTGCCATGTGAGAAAAGCACCATCAAAACATTCCCGACAGATGAGCATCCAGCCTCTGTTGAAAAGTGTCCAGAGAAGGAGCCTCCACCGGACTCCAAGGCAGAGAGTTCCACTGCTGGACAGCTCTTCTTACAGTCAGGAAGCTCTTCCTAATGTTCAAGTGGAACCTCCTTTCCTGTCATTTGAACCCATGGCTCCATTGAGTTTCCAGGGCAGCAGAACGGAAGCCTTACTCCCTTATGACAGCTGTCCAAATATTGAAACATAATAATAATAATAATAATAATAATAAATATACCAAAGCCAGCACAGTGATTTTTTGGTGTGTACTAATCTTGTAATGTATCAAATTATTATTATTATTATTATTATTATTATTATAAACATGGCTCTCATATATCCTTTTCTTGCCCTTCTCTCTTTTGCAGGCTAAACAGACTCAGCTATTTACGCCACTCCTCATAAGCATTCATGGTCTCCACAGCTTAACCTAACACTCAAGGCACCCAAACTATATTTCTCACTGAGGACTAACAACGTGCCAAGCGCTTTGTATGAAAGCACTTTGTATGAACCGAGAGTAAAGGTGTTTCTGAGTGGCAGAGTTTGCTTTTCTTCAGCCACTGCCCTTTCAAAATATCTTACACGTGCCTTTCAGGCATTCATTCATAAAGATGGTTTCAAAGTAACATTCTCTATGCTGCCAAGGTCGTTTTTCACCCCTTCAGAGTTTCCCATCCCCAAGAGATAGAATCCCTTTATGCCTAGCAATACAGATGCCAGCATTTCAAAATGTTCCCCGTACCATCTCTGATTTGACACAAATGATTTTCTTCACTATCCTTAGCATTTCTGTCTTCAGAGTTTCATCCAACGGGGCTGCTTGAAATTCCAGGTGTCAATTCAGGGGGTGCCGTGGTTTTGAACTTTGAATTTGTTTGAATGGTTTTTTAACTATTATTTATACTGTTTATATTTAATCCTGTTTTAATGTTCATATGTTGAGTCCCTTCGGGGAGATAGGGCAGAATACAATTAAAGTTTTATTTTATTATATTATTATTTACTTTCATGCCAGGAGCAACTTGAGAAACTGCAAGTCGCTTCTGGTGTGAGAGAATTAGCCATCTGCAAGTACGTTGACCAGGGGATGCCCAGATGTTTAGATGTTTTACCATCCTTGTGGGAGGCTGCTCTCGTAACCCCGCATGGAGAGCTAGAGCTGACAAAAGGAGCTCATCTGCACTCTCCCCAGATTTGAACCTCCGACCTGTCGGTCTTCAGTCCTGCTGGCACTGTGGGTTCCTATATTATATTATTAGCATTATTAGTATCAATATATTATTATACTACTATTAATATATTATTATTATATTATATTATTATAGTAGTAGTATACTACTAGAGAAGGGGGATTAAAATGATCAAAGGTCTGGAGAACAAGTCCTATGAGGAGCGGCTTAAAGAGTTGGGCATGTTTAGCCTGAAGAAGAGAAGGCTGAGAGGAGCCATGGTTGCCATTTATAAATATGCGAGAAGAACTCATAGGGAGGAGGGAGCAAGCTTGTTTTCTGCTGCCCTGGAGACTAGGACGCGGAGCAATGGCTTCAAACTACAAGAAAGGAGATTCCATCTGAACATGAGAAAGAACTTCCTGGCTGTAAGAGCCGTTCAGCAGCGGAACTCTCTGCCCCAGAGTGTGGTGGAGGCTCCTTCTTTGGAAGCTTTTAAACAGAGGCTGGATGTCCATCTGTCAAGGGTGCTTTGAATGCAATTTTCCTGCATCTTGGCAGGGGGTTGGACTGGATGGCCTATGAGGTCTCTTCCAACTCTAGGATTCTATTATACTACTATTATTATATTATAATATAGTATTATACTACTATTATTGTATTATATTACTACATATATATATATATATATATATAAAAATTTGAAATGGTTACGCTGTTGCTTTTAGGTTAAGCCGCTTTGAGAGATAAAGCGAGGCATAAATAAATATAATAATAATAGCAACAGAATAATGTGGCAGAAGTCAACCTATTTCATACAGATGCACACAGATAGACAGTCTGTGTTCCATTGTCTTTATTGCTTGTGTAAATGTCAATGGGTTTTTCTTCCTTTGATATTTTGATCCGCTACTGAATGTTGACCCCTCTCTATGTTGGAAGCCGCCTTGAATCCCCAAGACAGGGCGGGACAGAAAGAAAGCCTCATTCATTCCTAGAGAGAGACGAACTCCAAGGAAATGAAATGCCTCCCTTCCTTTCCTTTGGTTGGAGAAGAGGGGAAACAGGCTGCGGGGCTGCATCGGAAGCCATGCAAGCGAGAGGGGCACCCCGGAGGCGCCTTGTCGGGAAGTGTTTTTTTTTCCAGCTGGCCATCTGTCGGGAGGGCTTCGCGGGTGCTTCTCCCGAAAGCGGGTCGGGCTAGATGGCCTCGGGAGGGGAGTCCCTTTCCGAGGCTGAGGATTCTCTCCTCCTAACGGAGACCTTCTCCTTCTCCAAGGCGAGGAGAGAGACCCAAGCCCTGGTCGAAGGGCTCTCCAAAGCCCATCCAGAAGAGGACTCCCGCTAAGGAGCGGGCATGGCAAGGAGGGAAGGGAAGAAGGAAGTTGCGAGGCGGAGGCGCTGCTTACCTTTGGCGAAGAGCGTGGCCAAGGCGGCCAAGAGGAGGCGGCCGAGCCCGAGCATCTTGTCCGTCCGAGAGATGTTTGTCGGCGGCGGCGGAGAGCCCTTGGAGTCCCTTCCAAAGGCGCGCCCCAAGGCCGCCTCCAGCGGGACTCCCGCCTGCTCTGCCCGCCGCCAGCTGCCTTTTATTAGGTCCCGAAGAAGGCAGGCAGGCAGGCAGGAGGGGCGGGGGCAGGAGCGCCGAAGTTTGCCTTGGCAGGAAAGAGGGAGGGAGAGGGAGCCTGCCCGAGCCCCCAATCGCAAAAGGATGCCCGAGCCGCTCCGCCGCCGCGTCTCCCAAGTCTCCTCCTCCCTTCGCTGTTTGGAGGAACGCGCCTCTCCAAGCTCCCTGGCAAATGGGGAGGGGCATATGCAAATCTCCTGCAGGGAAGCACCGCCCCTCCGGACTCTCAGGCAAAAGAGATGGGGTATATGCAAATACAGAGCAGGGAAGGTCCGCCCCTCCGGACTCTCGGGCAAAAGAGAAGGGATATATGCAAAAACAGAACGGGGAGCCCCGCCCTCTCCTGGTTCCCTGGCTAAAGGGGAGGGGCATATGCAAATCGCCAGCAAGGAAGCCCCGCCTATCCGGGCTCACAGGCAAAAGGAAAGGGGCGTATACAAATCCCCAGTAGGGAAGCCCCGCCTCTCCGGGTTTCCTGACTAAAAGGGAGGAGCATATGCAAATATAGATCAGGGAAGCCCCGCCTCTCCGGGCTTCCAGGTAAATGGGAAGGGATATATGCAAATACCGAACAGGGAAGCCCCGCCTCTCCGGGCTCTCAGGCCAAAGGGAAGGGGTATATCGTATATGCCCCCGGTGGCGCAGTGGGTTAAACTGCTGAACTGCTAAACTTGCTGACGAAAAGGTCGCAGGTTCGAGCGGCGTGAGCTTCTGCTGTCAGCCCCAGCTTCTGCCAACCTAGAAAACATGCAAATGTGAGTAGATCTGGTATCGCTCCGACGGCGCTCCACGGAGTCATGCCGGCCACATGACCTTGGAGTTCCCTACAGACAACGCTGGCTCAGAGTCGGATACGACTGGACTTGTATATGTCTTTTTATATGCAAATACCTAACAGGGAAGCCCCGCCCCTCCGGGCTCTCAGGCCAAATGGAAGGGGCGTATGCAAATGTACAGCAGGGAAGCCCCGCCTCTCCCCACCCACTCACTCTCTGCCCCGCCCTCCCTCCCTCCCAGGGGGAATCCCCCACCCCCATAGCCCCTTCCACACACATTATCTGCTTTGAAGTGGGCTACATGGCAGTGTAGACTAAGGGCCCTTCCACACAACCATATAACCCAGAATGTTTTGGCAGATAATCCAGGCCCTCTGTCCCGGGATCTGATCCCAGGTTGTCTGCTTTAAACTGGGTTATATGAGTCTGCGCTGCCAGAGAATCTGGAACTCCCTCCCTTCGAAACTTATGTTTTGTGTTTATTAATCTCTGTTCTGTGTTTTATAAAAATACGTTTTCATAGGTATGTTTTATAGAAATACATGTTAATATTATACATTTAATATATTTGTGGGATTTTTATGACATTTACATGTTTTCATTATACTGTAACCCACCTCAAGCCACAAGGAGAGGCGGGTAAGGAATCAAATTGTTGGGTTGCTGTGAGTTTTCTGGGCTGTCTGGCCATATTCCAGAAGCATTCTCTCCTGACATTTTGCCCACATCTATGGCAGGCGTCCTCAGAGGTTGAAAGGTCTGTTGGAAACTAAGCAAGTGGGGTTTATATATCTGTGGAATAATATTCAGGGTGGAAGAAAGAACTCTTGTCTGAAGCAACTGTGAATGTTGTCATTGGCCGCCTTGATTAGCATTGAATAGTCTTCCAACTTCAAAGTCTGGCTGCTTCCTGCCTGTGGGAATTCTTTGTTGGGAAGTGTTAGCTGGCCCAGATTGTTTCCTGTCTGGATTTTCCCTGTTTTTTTAGTGTTGCTCTTTCACCCAAATTTTTTTTAAAGCACAATTAAAGCCCTGGCAGACCATGCAAAAAGAATCTGCAAACCCCACCTCCTCCAAGGTGAATTGAACCACCTAAACTGGGCTTCGCAGGCCAATGGAGACGTCATCACTGACACCAGAAGAGCTGCAAGACCAAGACACGTGAGTTAAGACAAAGAACCACCCAGAGGAACACTTACCATACATCAAAGGACCGCTAGCTGCATAGGGAAGCTGATAAAGAAGCACAGCCTACAAACTATCAACAGATCCACAAAGAAAATCCAACCATATGTTCAGCAAAGGACAAGAGGGATCCTCTCACCTGTGCAGGAGTGTACCGTATACCATGCAGCTGTGAACAAGTCTACATAGGGACCACCAAACGAGGCAATGCCCAAAAACTAATCAAGGCACTGCAGGCTAATCCAACCAGAGCAGTCACTTGATGAACCAGCCTGAGCACAGCATATTATTTGAGAACACAGAAATGCTGGACCACTCTGACAACCACCATGTCAGACTACACAGAGAAGCCATTGAAACCAGTATTTTAAAAACTCTAGAATCAGGACAGTAAATAAAGAACAACACTCAAAAAACAGGGAATTACAGACAGGAAACAATCAGGGCCAGCTAGCACCTCCCGACAAAAGATTCCCCCAGGCAGGAAGCAGCCAGGCTTTGAAGCTGCAAGGCCATTCAATGCTAATCAAGGTGGCCAATTGCAACATTCACACTTGCCTCCAACAGACAAGAGTTCTTTCTCCCATCCTCGAGGTCATTCCAGAGATATATAAACCCTATTTGCCTAGTTTCCAACACATCTCACAATCTCTGAGGATGCCTGCCATTGATGTGGGCGAAACATCAGGAGGGAATGCTTCTGGAACATGGCCATGAAACCCAGAAAACTCATAACAACCCAGTGATTCCGGCCATGAAAGCCTTCAACATCATCATCATCATCATCATCATCATCATCATCATCATTGGGACTGAATGTATGCCAGGCAGGCAAGGTGCTTGTACTTTTCTTTTGGCAATATTTTCTTATTCAAACATACCAACAAAGGGGTGGGGACATACTTATAAAGTACAACAACACAAATGAAATTAAGAGCCCAAAGGAAAATGAAGCAAAAGCCGCTACCATAGAAAACACAAACAATTTTTCATTATATTCAGAAGGAACAAACGTACCTTTATTTCGCACCTACAACCTAAATCTAAACAAACACCTCTTTGTTCCTGGGTTATAAACGTCATTTCCCAATTGGTTCTATCATGACAACATCGGAAAAATGTACTAAACTGTCCAAAATTTGTTTTTGTAGGACATCCCACAGCACACTTTGCAATTGTTTTTCAATGAAAAGCTCAAAGTTTCTGGAGGATAGTATCTACTTTCAAAGTCAATACTGCACAATGAAACAGGAACAAGCACTTTTAAACCACAAACAAAAATTATTTCAAATTTTGTTACATAATATTATATACTAGCTTGGGTCCCCGGTGTTGCCTGGGTTATTTGAAAAAGTTTGTATTTTATTTTACAAAATGCATAAGGTTGTGGGTAAACTACAACTCACATCGTGCCATGTTAACCATCTGAAACTCTATCATTTGTTAAAGTTTGTCATGTTGGGCACGTTTGCTCTCTAGATGCATCATCAGTGGGGTCCATGGGATCTCTGGCTGCAGGGTAAACTACAACTCCCACCATGGTGAGTCAGTCCCCTCAAACCCTTCCAGTAGGGTCAATAGGTCATGGGGCTTCTGTGTGCCAAGTTTGGTTCAGATCTGTCATTGGTGGTGGTGACAGTGTCTCTGGATGTAACTAAACTACCAATCCCAGAAATGAAGGTCAGTTCCCCTCAAACCTCTCCAGTATGTTCAGTTGGCCATGGTGGTTCTGTGTGTGCCAAGTTTCATCCAGGTCCATCATCAGTGGGCTTCATAGTTTCTCTGGTTGCAAGGGAACTACAACCCCCAAAATCAAGGTCAATCTCACCCAAACCCCTCCAGTATTCAAATTTGGACATACTGGATATGTGTGCCAAGTTTGGTCCAGATCCATCATTGTATGGGTTTACAGAGCTCTCTGGATGTAAGTGAATGACAACTCCCCCAAATCAAGGCCCTGCACTTTCTGAGCCAGTTTTCTCACAGAGAAAACCATCATTTCCCAGACCTGAATTTCCCAGACTTGAAGACCAATCACTTTGTGCCACGGGAAAGCCCACAATCCTCTCTAAATCATCAGTTAAACCAGTGGTTCCCAAAGTTTTTTGGCCTACCACCCCCTTTCCAGAAAAAAAATTACTCACCGCCTCCCCCCCTAGAAATTAATTTTTTAAAATTTAATAGCAATTAAACATAAAGATATGTGTATTAATGCAGTGGTTCTCAACCTTTCTAATGCCATGACCCCTAAATAAGGTTCCTCATGTTGTGGTGACCTCCAACCATATTTTCGTTGCTACTTCATAAATAATTTTGCTACTCTTATTAACTCTAATCCAAATATCTAATATGCATATCAAAGTGAAGGGGGTAGGGCCAAAGAAGAGGGCTGCGTGACCCCTCTGCTCCTTAAAGGGGTTCACCGCCCCCCAAAGTCCCCTGAGCCTCCCACCGCCGCCTTGGATCGCTTCACTGCCCACCAGGGGGCGGTACCGCCCACTTTGAGAATCAGTGAGTTAAACCAGTGTTTTTCAACCTTTTTTGAGCTGCGGCACATTTTTTACATTTACAAAATCCTGGGACACACCACCAACCAAAATGACACAAAATGACACTCTAGCACACTAATACATATAGTTAATATGTTTTAAAATGTATTTATGCACTCAATGTGAAACCTGGGCCTGTTTCGATGAACACAACATAGATATCCTGGCAGGAATGGCAGAAAGACACACATGAAGGTCTTGCTCAACTGCTGGGAGTTATAGTTCACCCGCAATCAAAGAGCATTCTGAACTCCACCAATGATGGAATGGAATCAAACCTCCCACACAGAACTACCATAACCAAGAGAAAATACTATAAGAGTTTGATTGACCTTGAGTTTTGGAGTTGTAGTTCACCTATATCCAGAGAGCACTGTGGAGGGGAGGGAGGAAGATGTGGGGTGAGTCTGTGCAGTAGCGCCCGCACGGGTCACGTCTTCCTCCCTCCCCCCTCCTGCAGAAGCGGCAGCATGAGCAAAGTGAGGCAAAGCAAGCAGAGTGAGGCTGAGAAGAAGGGAGCCTGAGTGGAGAAGAAAAAGTATTCGGCAGGAGGGGGAAGAAAGGGAGGTTCCAATGTACCACGGCACACCTGATGATTGCTCACGGTACACTAGTGTGCCACGGCACACTGGTTGGGAAACACTGAGTTAAACCATCAGCGTCTGGCTGATCTACAACAATGAGTCTCATAGGAAAGCCAGATGCATAGCAGAATGGAGTTGGACTGGATGGTCATTGTGGTCTCTTTGAACTCAATTATTCTATGGTTCTAGATTTGCAAGAATGAAGGTTATTGAGAGGGGCAAGTTCTGGACCCCACTGAAACATACAATTGGCAGCCACACCGACTTCATTGAGTTGTTGGGAGAGAAACAGAGAGAAAAGCAAAGTATGCCGCATTCAACTTGTTGCGTATCTACCGGTAATACGTGCTCAGAAATGACAGAAACTTCAACATAAAATGCTTATTTCTAACTGTAACCCCTAGGTACCGCTAACCCAAGTGTGACACATCTTGCCTTCTTTTCTTTGAGGAGCAGGATCTGTGAGCAATAATGAAACAGCTTCCTGTTTTTGGAGCAGGATTAAGAAAAACACACATTCAGCCAAAAGCTTAGAAATCTTCTTTGAGTAATTAATGTGACTCGCTGGGAAGGAAATATCATCTCCAAGAGAAAGAAAGAAAGAAACATAACAATTATGAGCGGGTGGGTGGGTAGGATCCCACCCATAACCTGTGAGTTCAATGAAGCTTCAAACAGCCCAGTAATCGGTTTGTGACAACTTAATAAGAAGAAGCTGTCTTTACCCTGAAATTTCTCTGCTTTAGTTCCGGTAAATATATTGACTGATGTGTCTAATCTGCTTTAATTAATTAATAAAGCTTGCTCTCCTTGCTGGATCTTGCCCTTGTCGAGATACTCATGTTCCTCCAATGACTGCCCAGGGATAAGTCTCACCACATCTACAAACCTACATGGTTTCACAGAAAATTTTCCCACCATCTGCTAAAACTGTTGCAAAGTTGCACCTTCAGTGAGGAGACACAAGCTAGCCTATAAAACTCCTACTAAAAAAGTAAAAAAATAGAAGAATCCTTGAGTACATTTGAGATTGACTGGGTAAAACAAATTTCTGGTGTAAGCTTTCATGGAGTCAAGTCTACTTCATGAGTCAAATCCATGAAAGCTTATGCTAGAAAAGTATTTTCCTGTTAGTATCTTAGGTGCTATGGGATTCCTTATGAGCCCCCAGTGGCACAGTGGGTTAAAGTGCTGAGCTGCTGAACTTGCTGACCGAACAATCACAGATTCAAATCCGGGGAGCAGCGTGAGCTCCAGTTTCTGCCAACCTAGCAGTTGAAAACATGCAAATGTGAGTACATCAATAGGTACTGCTCTGGCTGGAAGGTAACAGGGCTCCATGAAGTCATGCTGGCCACATGACTGTTGGACAAAACTGGCTCTTCAGCTTAGAAATGGAGATGAGCACCAACCCCCAGAGTTGGACACAACTGGACTTAATGTCAGGGGAAAACCTTTACCTTACCTATGAGATTCCTTGATAGCTTTTTATACTGTGTCTTTGAACAAAAAGATCAAGTTATTCAGCTGCTACTGCTACATTTAAAGGAACAGATGCAAACTAGAGTTCATGAAACTCTTATCAGCAGTCACTCTTGTCTGAGTATGATTGCCTTCCAAGTGTAGTGTCATGGTGGTGGGTCCGTAGGTGACCTATTCTTGACCTGCATTTTTTTCTGCAGTGAGGACATTGCTTTCTGGGTGGAAGGCAGTCCTGGTCAGGGTTGGCTTGACGCGCCTTCTTCTTGACATGTTTCTTTCACCCTCCATTCGTGCCTCTTCGAATTCCACAGCATTGTTGGTCGCAGCAGACCGCCAGTTAGATGCTCGAGGGCCAGGGCTTCCCAGTTCCCTCTCCGTGTCTATGCCACAGTTTTTAAGGTTGGTTTTAAGCCCATCTTTGAATCTCTTTTCCTGTCCACCAACATTCCATTTTCCGTTCTTGAGTTTGGAGTAGAGTAACTGCTTTGGGAGACGGTGATCGGGCATTCAGACAATGTGGCCAGTCCAGCAGAGTTGATGGCGGAGGAGCATCACTTCAGTGCTGGTGGTCTTTGCTTCTTCCAGCATGCTGACATTTATTTGCCTGTCTTCCCAAGAGATTTGCAGGATTTTTTGGAGGCAGTGCTGATGGAATCATTCTAGGAGTTGCATGTGACATCGGTAGACAGTTGATGTTTCGCAGGCATATAGCAAGGTTGGGAGGACAATGGCTTTATAAACAAGCACCTTGGTCTCCCTACGGATGTCCCAATCCTCAAACACTCTCTGCTTCATTTGAAAAAATGCTAAACTCGCAGAGCTCAGACAGTGTTGTATTTTGGTGTCAATGTTGACTTTTGTGGAGAGCTACCCAAGGTAGTGGAAATGGCAGCTACCCAAGGTAGCAGAAGTGTATTGTCAAAGGCTTTCATGACCAGAATCACTGCATTGTTGTAGGTTTTTTCGGGCTATATGGCCATGTTCTAGAGGCATTCTTTCCTGAGATCTCACAACCTCTGAGGGTGCTTGCCATAGATGCAGGCGAAACGTCAGGAGAGAATGCTTCTAGAACATGGCCATATAGCCCGAAGAAAACTACAACAATGCAGTAGCGGAAATAGTCAAAGTTTTCTAATGTTTCATCATTAAGATCCAGGCAAACTCTATTCCACATTAACTGTTCCTTTCCTAGGCAGAGAACTTGTCTGTGCTATTACATTTGGAGGGGAAAAACCTTTAGGAGATGTATAGATAAAATTAACACATTCTCCAACAGAAAGAGTTTTACCTTTTTGGAGGTAGAAACCTTTAGATGTTACATCCCATTAGTTCCCTTTTCTTAGTTTCGGAAGGGTAGCCTTATGGGCCATGCATCAAAATGCCACAAAACACACAATCCACAAAACAGTGACACTTTTATTGAAGCAACTAAAATGCACAAAATGAATTTGTGCAAGCTACTGAAGTATAAATGTATAAATTCCTCTTGGTCTTTGTAGAGATGAAATTGGTGTGTTTCATGTACAACTTGAACTTCTGAATTCGAAAATGCCCAAGCAATTAAACACACACACCCAATTTAATAGATTATCCTTTTTAATAGATTTGCTTTCACAGATTAGCCTCTTCTGGCTAGACTGCTAAGAGTAGTCTCCAACTGACTTTCATAAACCTTTAGTAATGGAGATATGTAATCCTGTCCAGATTTATAGTGACCTCTGAGAAGCAGATGTTATAGTACATTATGTGTGAATTATAGTTGATAATTATGTATAGTTTTTATGCTCTGCTCTACAGCTGGAAAAATTCTCAAAGCAGCTTACATTTTTAAAGGTGGACCCTGCCTTCAGGTTTGCATTCACAAAAGTCACGACACAAACTGAAAATGGGGATGGGAAAAGGAAAGGAAAACAAGCACACCCAGGCACAAGTTGTTAATGTTCTGAGGTTCCTAAATCTGATGGCTCCTGAATGATAACTGACATTTTTCTGCCTGAGGCCGAGCAGCAGACTCTCTTCCACCTTCAATGAAGTCAAAGTACATAATGCCCAAAGACAGAAAACATATTTAGTCACATGTCACATGCAGTAGTAAAGACTGCAAGCCCCTCTCCAGCAGTTTAAAATAATGCTTTTCTTATGTGCCTTTAAGTCAACTCTGACTTGTGGCAACCCTACCCTACAGTTCCCCTGGCAAGGATTATTCAAAGGAGGGCTTTCCATTGCTCTGTTCTAATGCTGAAGTATGTCAGTGGATGAGCAGGGATTGGAACCCTGGTCTCCCAGGGTCTTTGTTTGATACTCAAACCACTGCTCTTCCTGGCTCAGAAAAATGCCACATGTGAGGATATTGATAAACAACATAAGAAATAATAATAAGCCCAAGAACAAGCCATTAGAACAAATGCCATCAAAGCCAAAATTGAAAAGTCGACGACAGGTCCCAAGTGTAGACTCTGCAAGGAAGCAGATGAAACAATAGATCACATCCTCAGCTGCTGCAAGAAGACCGTGCAGACAGACTACAAGCAGAGGCATAATACTGTTGTTCAGATGACTCATTGGAACTTGTGCCACAAATACCAACTGCCTGTGACAAAGAACTGGTGGGATCACAAGCCTGAAAAAGTTACAGAAAATGAGCATGTCAAGCTACTCTGGATTTCCAAATTCAGACAGAGTTTTGGAGCGCAATACTCCTGACCTCATGATCGTGTTAAAAAACCAAGTATGGATCATCGATGTTGCAATCCCAGGCGACAGCAGGATTGAAGAGGAACAACAGGAAAAGCTGACATGATACGAAGATTTAAAGACTGAACTGCAAAGACTCTGGCACAAGCCAATCAAGGTGGTCCCAGTGGTGATCGGCACACTGGGTGCAGTGCCTAAAGACCTTGGCCTGCACATAAACACAATTGGCACTGACAAAATTACCATCAGTCAGCTGCAAAAGGCCATCCTACTGGGATCTGCACGCATTATTCGCTGATACATCACATCATCCTAGACACTTGGGAAGTGTCCGACATGTGATCCAATACAACAGCCAGCAGAGTGACCTTGTTTGCTGTGTACTAATCTTGTTGTGTTTATAATAATAATAATAGCTTTATTTGTATCCCGGCCCCCTCTCCCCAAAGGTACTCGGAGCAGCTTACAACAATAAATGAATACAATGCATAAAATATCACAAACAATAATCGTATATCACTTAATACAACAAGAACACAATCATATAAGAAAGCAATCTCTTTCATGTCTGTGAATACCCAAAGGCATGCCTGTTTACAAGAATTCCTGCCACTGAGAGCACAAATCATTGGGCTATATTGGGATGGAGAAATTCGAGCCCTGGGGTTGAATCTAACCCTCCTAGGTCCTAGTCTGGCCCACAGGGTTTTCCCAGACAAAAGTCAATTCCTTCTGAATGCCATTGATACCAGCTTTTGTATATATTTTTCCCATTTGAAAAGGCCTACATGCCTCCCTAGTCATAAGTGCTTTTAGTCCATTAATACAGTGTTTCCCAACCAGTGTGCCATGGCACACTAGTGTGCTGTGAGCGATCATCAGGTGTGCCGTGGGAAATTGGAACCTCCAATACCCTTTCTTCCCCCAAACTTGGCCCTTCCAGGTGGTTTGGACTCCAACTCCCACCATTCCTAACAGCCTCAGGCCCTTTTCCTTTTTCCCCCTCAGCCACTTAAGCAGGAAAGGGCCTCAGGCTGTTAGGAATGGTGGGAGTTGAAGTTCAAAGCACCCAGAGGGCCGAAGTTTTCCCATGCCTGTTTTAGGGGCCTTAAAGTGGTGAGCCTCCTTCCAACATTGTGATTCTGGTTAGAAAACAAACAACAACATAACATAACATTGTTTGAGTCCACAGTGCTCTCTGGGTGTAGGTGGACTACAACTTCCAAACTCAAGGTCAATTCCCAAGCAAACCCTTTCAGTACTTTCTGTTGGTAATGAGAGTTCAATATGCCAAGTTTGGTTCAATTCCATTGTTGCAAGAGTTCAGGATGCTCTTTGTTTGTGTGTCAACTATAAATCCCAGAAACTGTAACTCCCAAATGTCAAGGTCTATTTTCCCCAAACTCCATCTGTGTTCACATTTGGGCATATTGAGTATTCATTCCAAGTTTGGTCCTGATCCAACATTGTTTCAGTCCCCAGTGCTCTCTGGATATAGGTGAACTACAACCCCAAAACCCAAGGTCAATGCCCGCCAAACTCTTATAGTATTTTCTATTGGTTATGGGAGTTCTGTGTGGGAAGTTTGTGTCTTTCTGCCATTCCTGCCAGGATATCTATGTTGTGTTCATCGAAACAGGTTTCATACTGAGTGTATAAATACATTTAAAACATATTAGCTATATGTATTACTGTGTTAGAGTGTCATTTTGTGTCATTTTGGTTGGTGGTGTGCCCCAGGATTTTGTCAATGTAAAAAATGTGCTGCGGCTCAAAAAAGGTTGAAAAACACTGCATTAATATACCTTATTTTGGTGCCCCGTTTTTTTGCATTTAGTCCAGCCCAACACTGGAATTAGAGCCCTAGGAAATAGCTGAATTCAACCATTGCAAGGAAGGTGGTTGGATTAGATGACCCCTGTGATTTCTTCCAGATATGATTCTATTTCTATGATCCTGAGCTACAGCACCAGTTCCAGGAGCAAGGTATACAGAGGTGAGGCAAACAGGCAAGGCAAACAAGAATGTGATGGAAGAGACAGCAGAAAATGACCTTGTGCCACTTGAGGCAAACTTCTCCAGTCCAAGAGGTCATTTGGGAGCATTTGTTCAGAGCATTTGCTGAGCAAAGTTTGGGGTAAGGCTATTTGTTTGTTTGTGAGCAGAGGCTTGCTTGAGTGCTTGTTTCTTAAGTTTCTATTGATCTAGTGCAAATAGCCTCAGGTCTCAAGAGGGGGAGGGCATCTGCATACAGTAGGTTAAAGGATTCTTTTGCGTGTGCAAGGGTGATACACCTCGCGCCCAATGATAACACTGACACGAAGGTTGGATGAAAATGGCCACAACTCGTTTATTAAACAGAACAAAGGGTTGGCGGCCACGCAAGGGTCCGGGATCAGGGTAGTACAGGCCCCCGCGAATGTCCAAAGGCACTTGCCAGCCTGGGTGCGAGCGGCCCAATGCCTCTCCACGGAACTCGGCACCCCAGGGGGGCCAGGGCGTTATCCCCCTACCAACCAAGGGGCGATAAGACATCCTGATCCAGGGCCCTGCCGCCTGCCAACACGGAGTTGCGACAAGGAATATGGTAACACATACATCAACCAAGTAACAAACAACTGAGTAAATGCACACTATGAACATGAATAAGCCTTGTACCATGTAGGGAGGGAGGGAGGAAAAACCGAGTTGGCCCCTGCAAGTGCCTTTATATCCTGCCTGGGCGAAGAGAAGGGCCAGCTAGCCATGTGGAGGGGAGAGGCGTGGCCGGCTCCCCTCATTGGCTAGCTGGCCCTGGCGGCGGGAAACTAGGTGCCGCCCCAGGGGTCTCTGGGAAGGAGAAGCCCCCTGACCTCCCCAAGATGGCGACGAGGACAGCCCTACCCCGCAAAAGGGGTTGGCCGGTAAGTCGGCCATGCCCATTGCGTGTGCAAGGGTGATACACCTCGCGCCCAATGATAACACTGACACGAAGGTTGGATGAAAATGGCCACAACTCGTTTATTAAACAGAACAAAGGGTTGGCGGCCACGCAAGGGTCCGGGATCAGGGTAGTACAGGCCCCCGCGAATGTCCAAAGGCACTTGCCAGCCTGGGTGCGAGCGGCCCAATGCCTCTCCACGGAACTCGGCACCCCAGGGGGGGCCAGGGCGTTATCCCCCTACCAACCAAGGGGCAATAAGCCATCCTGATCCAGGGCCCTGCCGCCTGCCACAAAAAAAGGGGGGGAAGTAAGGAGGCAGCCTTACACCCCCTTTTCCGCCAACCCAAACTCCTATCCTCCATAACCAGAACTGTTGCTTGGTAGCCGCCCCCGGTGCCACATGCAGATCTCTGTGAGATATCCATCGCTACTGGGCCGCTGCTCCATGGCCCCGACCAGTCTCCATCCCGGTGCTTGCAATGCGTGCCGGCCATCCCCGTGAGGCGAGCCAAGTCCACAGCTCAAATTGCAGTTGCGTGACACCCGAAAATTCTCGCCCGTCCACAGGGGCCACGGTAGCAGCTTGCGCTGGTGCCAGGCAGCCACCCATTCTGGCCCCGGGCCACGGCAACAGCCTGGATGCTCCCTCCAGTAAGCCATTGTTGCATGAAGCCAGGCCAGAGTGACAAGCAGCCACTGGTCTCCGTCCATAGGGGCAACGGCAACAGCCTGGATGCTCCCTCCAGTGAGCCGCTGCTGCATGAAGCTGGGCCAAAGTGACAAGCAGCCACTGGTCCCCGTCCCCAGGGGGCAATGGCAACCGCCTGATGCTCCTCCGGTGAGCCACTGCTGCATGAAGCTGGGCCAAAGAGACAAGCAGCCACTGGTCTCCGTCCACAGGGGCAACGGCAACAGCCTGGATGCTCCCTCCAGTGAGCCGCTGCTGCATGAAGCCGGGCCAAAGTGACAAGCAGCCACTGGTCCCCGTCCACAGGGGCAACGGCAACGGCCTCGATGCTCCCTCCCAGTGAGCCACTGCTGCATGAAGCCAGGCAAGCCTCCCGCCCATGAGGTTCCCACCTCCTGGTGCCACGGACTTCTTGTCCTGCCTTCCACTCAGGTCCTGGCAGCCTGTCTCCTCCTTGCAGCTGAGCCACGCCCACTCCAAGCACGTGGGTCCCGGTACCACTTTACGTCCTGCCCATGGCCCTGCGAGAGAAAGAAAAAGAACCAACGGCAGCCTGTACACCTCGATGAGGAGGCCCGGTCTGATTTACAGGTAACACTGATGATTCAAATGGCCCGAGGCTGGTATACGCCTATGGAGACACCACCAGCAGCAGCCAAAGCCGCTGCCCCGATCCTGAGGGCGTGCCCTCCATAAGATTATGCAGCAGGCCCAGCACATGAATGAGTGCTCTGTAGAACTGCCATTGACTGGCATCTGGTGATGGGGAGAGGTTCCATCATGATGTACAAATAAGCAGCTTGGGGAGGTGTCCCTGGGGCTGGGAACCCGGCCGGTAACAAATGGGCACAGTTGAGCTTGCTCCAGGCCCAGAATGGGCAGGGAGGCAACCTACCCCCCATATGCCACCTTGGACTTATGGAGCCTGTAAGATCTAGAGTTCCCATAGATACTCGCATGGTTGAGCTGCCAAGCTCTACCAGGGGAATCCGTCTGGAGTTGGCCACAACCTCCCCTGGGCGTATGGGCCCCAATGAAGTATTAGAGAAGGCCGGAGAGAAAACTCTACCTTGTAATGGGATATGCGTATCCTCTTAGAGAGTTGCCTTAAGCTGCTGGACGGGGGCGGTGCAATCCTGCTGCCTGGGAGACTGTTTCTTCCACTCTTCACAAACTATGTGCTCCTATGCAACTTGTAAGGATCCTCGCGGGCTGCCGCCTTGCTGTCCAGTAGGCTTTGAAGGCAGCTGCCGCGATGGATTGCATCCGTTCTAACCAGGCCTCCCGTTCCCAGTGGTCCAAGTTCCAGCTGGCACTTTGCGGGCAGGATGTCTGCATCAGGAGCTAGGAACCGAAAACCTGCCTTCCTTGTAAGCAGGGCACTGCATCTGCCATTTCATTGTTTACACCTGGAACGTCATGCACTGAGAAGGAAATGTTAGTCTGCACACAATACCAAGGCAAGTCGCCTGGTGAACCCCGAGGCCCTGGCGAACTTGGATGCTTGCCTTATTGCTCTGCAGCAAAACTTAGCAGGCAAACTTGGGTGGGAGTACTGTGAGTTCCCTGAAGGTGACCTACCTCCTGGCCGCAGACGGCCCAAGGCGTGCCCATAGGTCAGCTGACCTGGCTGCCGGCACCGGGGCACTCACCGTAGAGGAACCCGTTGAGTTCCCAACGACAATGGAAGTGGGGGGGTGTCTGAAATGTACCAGAGAGATTCGGCCCGCTACTAGCACGTGCCGGTTGTCTATTGTGGCGAATGCTTGTAGACGGATTTTTGGGCTGGAAAAATGGAAATCGGGGGTATGGTTGCAGATATCTTGACAAAGCCGTGAACCAACGAGCTCATGTTGACTGCCCAAGCCTCCCATTACACTGATTAGCTGGCCCAGACGGAGGGATCCCTGCCCCCCCTTTGTGGTCCTACACATCTATACATGCCGCAGTCTCTTCCCTGTCTTTGACCCGGGAACGAGATCTCTGTAGGAAACGTAATACCTCAAATATGGAAATGGCCAGTGCTGGCCGTGAGGCTGACTCGCTCTCTGGCTGGCTCTCCTGATGACTACCTTGGAAACAGTCCTAGTTGAATGCAGGGGGGCTGTATCGGGGGCCGTTTGAGCTGCCCGATTCAGTGCTACAAAGTCAGTGATGACAATCCTCGGGACAACAAACCAGGTCCTCAGGACACCTAACAGGAAAGGACCCTGTAATCCGCCATGGGGGCTGGCCCTGCTCAATGGCGACTGCCTCCTGAGAGGAAAGTAAATGGTAAATAAAGGTCAACAACAGGCTACACAATCGGTCGAGAGCCCACCTCGACCCAGGCAGGCCTCGAACTCATGGCCTGGCCAGTAGAGATCTAATGCAGCTGACACCCAGCCAGCTGCGCCGCAATCCCGGTGAAACCAAATTAGGAGAGCTGCCTGACCGTAACTACCGTATTGCAGTGGCACTCCCTGCCTAGGGGTGTCATGGAAGCTCCCTCCTGTGGGCAGTAGTTGCTTCCTTGGCTTCCTGTCTGGCCGACCTCTGGTTGCGCGTTCGCGTGGAGCCGAGCTCGAAGAAACCTGTAACACAGAACTGCAACTGGACCATAACAGTTAGCACCACCGCACGAGCGAAGAGGGCGCCCTGTAGGGAAAACCCACCAGCAGGACATGGGAGGAACAGCCTGACGAAGGGATGGCCAGGTCTCGCACATCGGAGGTACCACTGGAGGCAAAAGCAGCCTGCACCAGTGGGGAGGGGGGGGGGTTCCACCCTAAGAGGGGGGGAGGCTGCGCAGGGGAGACAATCCATGCCATGGACACCCAGCATGTATGTGTGGACACTCAGGGGTTAATTAATAGCAGCCATGGCGGCCTGCACCAGCAGGGTTGGCCCCCACTGGGAAGGAAACACAATGCCATGAACACACAACCTGTGAAACTGACACTCAGAGGCTATGTACTAGCTGCAATGGCAGCCTGCGCCAGCAGGGGGTGCCCACACCAAGGGGGGTGGCAAGAACAGTAGCAACACACAATGCCACGTACACACAACATGAATATACAGCCTCTTGGGGGCTGTGAACTAGCCGCAATGGAAGCCTGCGCCCGCAAGGGGTGCCCCACCTTAAGGAGGGGTGGCATGAACAAGGAAAGAGACAGCGTTGTCCCTAGACACCTCCCTGTACGCGGCTGGCATGACTGCCTGGCGCGCCATAACCAATCCACTGGAGCGGTACCTATTGGTCTACCCGCATGTGCGGCTTCCTGACTGCTGGTCAGCAGAAACTGGAGCTAACCGTGAGAGTTCGCCTAGCTCCCCAGAAATGAACCTGCGACCTCTGGATCAGCAAGTTCAGCAGCTCAGTTCTATTTCCCACTGCACCCCCGGGGCCCACAACAGTGAAAGCAGAGGGCAGAGGTGCCCTGGGGGTTGCAGCTGTGTGGGAGGTGAAGGAGGCTGGAGCCTGCCCACCTCCCAACATGGAAGGAAGGCAGCCTGGGAAACCCATTATGCCACCAGGGAAGCAAGCAGAGGGTGATGATCCACCCCATGTGGCTGCCTACAAAGCCCGCTGAATGCAATGTCCCAATGTGGGTGTGTTCCCCACAGCCACCTGTCCTGGCCTAGCTAGCAATGTGCTGGAATGTGTCCAGCGAAAGGTGACTCAAATGATCCAGGGTCTGGTAGATCAAGCCCAATGAGGAGCGGCTTGAAGAGCTGGGCATGTTATGCCTGAAAGAGGGAAGGCTGGGAGGAAACGTGATAGCCGTATCCCCCCCTCCCCCCAGAGGCCTGGGGCTCCCCGCAAAGGCGGGGACCCTGGCTGGAGCGGGGGGGGCACATGCGGGAAGGGGCCCCAGGCGGGGGCAAGGAGAGCAGCCTGGGGCAGGCCCCCGCTCAACCCCCCCCGCTGGGGGAGCCGCATGCTTGGGAAGGGGGGGGGGCGAGGGAGGCGGCTGCTGCGAGCCGCACACGAGCCGCAGCTCCCCCACCACCCCACCTGGAGGAGCCCCGGGCAGGGAGCGGGGACACGAAATAGGGTGTCCCGGGAAGGTGGGGGAGCGCACGTGCATCGGCTGGACTCCCCTCGCCCAACGGGCCCCGGGGGGGGCGCGGCCGGCGCCACACCCCCACCAAGGAAGCGGGCGGCCAGGGAGCTGGGGGCCGGGATAGGGCGCCGCATGCGCTGCGCCGTAGCCCGCTCCCGGTGCGCGGTGAGGCCCAGCGGAGGCTGCGCGCGCAGGCCCCGCCCCACCGGAGGCGGCCTGCCCGGGAACCGGAGGGGCGCAGCGTGCGCACGGACCAGCCGCTGTGCCACCCCCACACGCGGCAGGCCCCCCCGGGGCCCCGTAGGGGGGCCGCCGGGCGCAGCGTCGCGCAAGACGCCGCAGCCCCGCCCCCACACACGGCGGTCCCAGGAGCGCAGGCAGGCCCCGCCCCGCCGGGAGGAGGCGGCCTGCCTGGAAACCAGTGGGGGGGCGCCGGCTAGGAGCCGGAGGGGGCGCCGGGCGCCGCGTGCGCGCGCGCCGCCCCCCACAAAGGAGGCCACAGCGAGGGGAGGGAAGCAAAGGCGGCCCGGGGGCAGAGGCCCGCACAAGGCCACGTGCACTCGAGGCAGGCCCAGGGACATGAGACGGGGCAAAGGGAAGCAGTGCGTGCGCAAGGAAGCGCCACGGCTCTCCCCCACGCGCAGCGGAGCCCCCCAGCCGGGCGGAAGGGCAGCAGCACGGGGACGGCTCCTCCCCCCCTCCCACTGGCCCAGAACCAACCCACGGGAAGGCAGGCTGGCCGGGCTGACAACCGGCAGGGGGGGGGCGCAGTGTGCGCGGGCACGAGCTGCGGCTCTCCCCCACGCAACGTGGAGCATCTGCAGGGGCGGAGGGAAGGGCAGGAGAGGAGGCCGGCCGGGGGAACGAACCTGAGAAGGTGGGCAGAGGGCCTGCAGATGCCTGCTACCCCACGGGCCCCTACCCCACTCCCCGGGGCCCAGGGGAAGACCGCCAGCCCACGAGGGAGGAGGAAGCGAACGGCAGACCCAGGGAAACCCCCTGCAGACCGGCTGCGGGATCCTCTGGTGCAGATGCTGCTGGAAGCTCCAAACGGTTCCCCTGGGTCTGCTGCTGCTGAAGTCGCTCCTTCCAAAAACCGAGTTGGCCCCTGCAAGTGCTGGGGGCAGTCCCAGGCAGCCTTTTATATCCTGCCTGGGCGAAGAGAAGGGCCAGCTAGCCATGTGGAGGGGAGAGGCGTGGCCGGCTCGCCTCATTGGCTAGCTGGCCCTGGCGGCGGGAAACTAGGTGCCGCCCCAGGGGTCTCTGGGAAGGAGAAGCCCCCTGACCTCCCAAGATGGCGACGAGGACAGCCCTACCCCGCAAAAGGGGTTGGCCGGTAAGTCGGCCATGCCCAGAATAAGGAACAAACTGCCACAAACTCGCTATATATGTAGGATCAAGGCATACAGTGGCAAGGTGAACAAGGGGGTTTGCGTGTTTTTGGTGGGGAAGGCCCAGATTTCTTTTCCAGCCGCTACTTAAATCTGATAAAAATGGATGATGAGGGAGCTCATGCAGTCATCTGCAACAGTTGTGGAATGTTTGTGTTCCTGCCTGAAGAGGTGGATATCTATACTTGCAGCATATCCTTCTTGTGGGAATACGGCTTGGAGGTCCTGTTTTGCAGTGGCTCCAGTCCTTCCTGGAGGGATGTTCTCAGGTATTCTTGGGAGACATCTACTCAGCCACACAGTCTTTGTCCTATGGTGTCCCGCAGGATTCAGTATTGTCCCCCATTGTTTAACATATACATGAAGCCGCTGAGAGAGATCATCCAGAGTTTTGGAGTTCGATGTCATCTCTAGGCAGATGACGTTCAACTCTACCACTCCTTTCCACCTACTGCTAAAGAGGCTGCTCAGGTCCTGAACCCGTGCTTGACAGCTGTGATTATCTGGATGAGGGTGAACAAATTGAAATTGAATCCAGACAAGGCAGAGGTACTCCTGGTCAATTGTAAGGCAGAACAGGGTATAGGGTTACAGCCTGTGTTGGACGGGTTTACATTCCCCCTGAAGACACAGGCTCACAGCTTGGATGTCTTCCTGGATTAATCCCTGAGCCTGGAACCCCAGGTTTTGGAGGTGGCCAGGAGGGTTTTCACACAATTAAAACTTGTGCACCAGTTGCACGCGTACCTTAAGAAGCCAGACTTGGCCATGGCAGTCCACATTCTTGTTACATCCCAAATAGACTACTCCAATAGGCTCTAGGTGGGGTTGCCTTTGAAGACTGTTCAGAAGCTTCAAGTGGTTCAACAGGCAGCAGCCAGGTTGCTCACCAGAGTGGCATACAGGGAGCACACAATGCCCCTGTTACGTCAGCTCCACTTGCTGCCTGTCTGCTTCCTAGCAGAATTTAACAACAACTTTTTTTGTATTCCACCCTATCTCCCTGAGGGGACTCAGGGAGGATTCCAACATAAACAGTAGCAAACATTCCATGCCTATACATGATACAGTGTTCCCTCACTTATTGCTGGAGTTAGGGTCCAAGACCTCCAGCAATAAGTGAAAAATCACCATGTAGGGATGCTCTATTAATTTTAATATTTATACATTATTTTAGCAGTTATACACTATTTTAAGTCTTTATAAACTTAAAATAAAGTGAAGGAAAAGAATGAAAGGCCCTTCAAGGCTGGAGGAAAAGAGGACGGAGGAGGGAAAATATCTTGAAGAGCGGTGGCAGCAGCGGCAAAATCCCACAAAACAGTGATAATACCATAATATATATTTTAAATTAATATTTTTTTTAAATCCGTGAAACAGCGAACTGTGAAGTAGTGAGGGAACACTGTACTAACAGAAAATCCCAGAAAAACCCCACATATAAAAGTAACATTAAAACCTATCAAATTAAGACCTAATATCAGTAAATTAAACCTCACATTAATAAATTAAACTACACGTAATCAGACAAAATTCTATAATAACATATATCTAATAAAACATCCACATGAGTGTACAACAGCCAGCAAGGGTTCACAAAACAATGTGGGTTGGTTATGTAGTCAGATGAGGTCATTGGGCTGGTGTGGACCAGGAAAGCCCAAATACAAATAGTTCAGAGTGTTGGCTTTAGCCTATAAAGCCCTAAACTGTTCTGGCTCAGCTTCCCTGTCCAAATGTATCTCCCTCTGTGAACCATCTCAGAGATTAAGATAATCTGAGGAGGCACTGCTCTCAGTCCCACCTCCTTCACAGAGGGGATGAGGGACAGGACCTTCTCAGTAGTGGCCCCTCAGCTGTGGAACTCCCCCCCCCCCTCCCCAGTGAAATCAGGATAGCACCTTCCCTCCTGACCTTCAGAAATAAATTGAAGACATGGCTTTGGGACCAAGCCTTTGGGTAGAAGTGCAGTGCAATAAGAGAAGATGGAATATGTGCAATCATGACTGGAACAGCCTTGACTGTGATTTTGGATTGTGTGGTCTTAATAATTGTTTTTAATGTTTATATTGCTTTTAATGTTTAGGCTTTTGAGGTATATGTTTATGTTTATTATTGTTTGTTACTAAGGCATTAAATTGTTGCCTGTTGTGAGGCCTCTCTGAGTCAAATGCAGTAAATCAATAAATAAAGAAATAGTGGCCCAATTGGAAGAGAAGGTCCAGTGCCTCAAGGCACAATGGCTTCAAACTACAAGAAAGGAGATTCCTTCTGAACATTAGGAAGAACTTCCTGACTGTGAGAGCTGTTCAGCAGTGGAACTCTCTGCCCTGGAGTGTGGTGGGGGCTCCTTCTTTGGAAGTTTTTAAACAGAGGCTGGATGTCCTTCTATCGGGGGTGCTTTGAATGCAGTTTTCCTGCTTCTTGGCAGGGGGTTGGACTGGATGGCCCATGAGGTCTTTTCCAACTCTATGATTCTATTATTCTAAGGCCTATCACACTCCAACATGATAGGGAGGTCCCTTCCAACTATGTGATTCTATGATTCTATTAGGCTGAAAAAAGGTCCTGCAGTTTAGGGCAAGGTGAACTTATATAACACCATTCCCTGTCTTCATATCTCTACCATTTCCTCTCATTTCTTTTCACTTTTATGAGCACCCCCCTCCCTGGATTCTCTTGCAAAGAGAACAAGAAGATATAAAGGATGGGTGGGGGCAAGGAGAGCAGATCTGGTTTATTATGACTTTTCTTGACAGCTGATATCTTTGCTGTCACTTGGACGGGAAAATCCTCCCAATACCTATCTCTGGAGCTAACCCTTCAATGTTGAAAAGGATGTGTTCCATATCCGATGCGGGGTGAGTGAGTTGGCTGTCACTACTGACTCAGTGTGGAAGCAAGGCCTGTCATTTTGGGAGCCTTGCCCATCCTCCTATTGCTCCTGCCAAAAAAGCCCACTTCCTGAGAGACTGGGTGCTTCATTTTGGAGTGGGCAAAGAGGGTGAGCAAGAGAATGATGGATGAGAGACAAAAGAACCTTAACACCAGGAAACTGCAGCTGTCATAGATCTTGCAAAGCACAGCTTGTAACAGGGTTTTTGCAAAACTTCATCAAAGCCCTTCTCATCTCTGCAGGGCTATAACACATTGTAACTCATCTTTCTGAGAGCAATAGACATCGGTACAGAGATCAGATATCTCTAACTTAGACATTGTTATAGATATCTGAGCGACTGCCTGATAAAACGCACCTGAGTTGATTAAGTTTTATGAGTTTTAGCCAATCATTTGACTTACTCCAAGCTTCAGGCTCCTTCTCTCTGCTAAGTGCACCATAGTGGGTCTCCAGTCAGCACCATTTATTTATTTAATTTTATTTACTATACTTGTATACCGCCTTTCTCAGCCTTATTGGTGACTCAAGGTGGTTTACAACAAGTCAGTACACATAACAATAAAATACAAATTAATCATTAAAACCATATAAAACCACAATAGAAGCAATAAAAACAATAAAACCAACGTAATTATCATCAACGTCTCCTAGTTAAATAATGTTGTCCAAGTTCCATTGTTGAGTGATTCCATTTCCTATGTCAGTTACTCTGCATTTGTAAATACTTGCTCATATAACCATGTCTTTACTTGTCTCCGAAACGTTAAGAGTGAGGGAGCCGATCTAGTCTCCTTAAGGGGGGTGTTCCATAGCTGAGGGGCCACCACAAAGAAGGCCCTGTCTCTCATCCCCGCCAAACGTACTTGTGATGAGGGCAGGATCGAGAGCAGGGCCTCCCCGGATGATCTTAAAGTCCTTTTAACCCTGTAGCCATGGCCGGGAATAGGAAATTCCCAAATCCATTTTATTTTCCCCCAAATTCTCTGAAACTGTACTATGCCACATGTTCTGGGAAGCTGGGAAATATCAAAGAGAGGGTGACTTCCCAGAGCCAGCTCCCGCTTCTAGAAAAGTCCATAGCCCAAGGAAGGTGAAATGTAGGGTCAAAGTCATGCTGATATGGCAAAAGTTGGGCTGTCAGTGCTTCCAAGTGACAGGTGGCTGGGTTATGCAGGGAGATGTGGATGTGAATTCTGTCGGGCAAAAGAACAAAGTGAAGAGAAATATTGGCTTACTTCTCAATGGCTCTCCATGAGCTCTATAAAATAAAGGATTGAACTACACAAAATGAAGCTGGAAAGTTCAAAGGTTTGTTTGGTTTTTGTTTTTTGTGTCAGGAGTGACTTGAAAAAGTTGCTTCTGGTGTGAGAGAATTGGCTGTCTGCAAAGACGTTGTCCAGGGGACGTCCAAATGTTTTGATGTTTTACCATCCTTATGGGAGGCTTATCTCAAGTCCCTGTATGGGGAGCTGGAGCTGACATAGGGAGCTCATCCATGCTCTTCCCGGATTCAAACCTCCAACCTGTCAGTCTTTGGTCCTGCCGGCACAAGGATTTAACCCACTAACCACAGTTCAAGGGTTTTTACCGGTGTCTGTGATTGACAGAAGGCCAGATCTTACTCCTCGTGTATACTATGGTTGACCAGAGTGATGGGGAACATTTCATCCTTACCATCAATGATATATCTTATATGTGTGTGTTTATGTATATATGAAGGGGCTTCTGTTCAGTTGGAATGAATAAAATGTTGCATCAAGGGAGGCAGTAGGCAGAAGTGGGAATCAGGCTTCCCATCTGATGATGTTGGACTACAAGTCCCAACACAATATCACGGAGTATGGGTTCAAAAGTCCCACAAGTCCCAGCAGCATTAGTCACCATAGTCAAAGGTGAGAAATGGTAGGAGATGGAGTTCAATGAGATCTGATAGGCCACATGCAGTTCTGCTGATGACTTCCATGTCAGTGGGGCTGTGGGTGAATCCACTTTGCAGGAGCTATCCAAGGTACTGAACTCTATCCTGGAGTTGAAGGGTAACTGCTTTCTCAATCACCTTGCTCAAAAAACGATGGTTAGAGATTGGCCTGTAGTTATGAAGGTCCAGGGAATCCAGAGAGGGCTTTTTCAGCAGCGGTCTAACTACTACTTGTTTTAAACAGGATGGAAAATTCCCATCCCTGAGGGATGCATTGCTAATTTGTTATATTTGGGATCGAATTGCTTCTCCTCACTGGACGACCAGCCAAGAGGGATCAAGAAAGCAGGTTGAGAAATGAAAAACAAAACCTCCTACAAAGCCAATTAGAGGAAAAAGAGAAGTCTCTAAAAGGTCAACCGCAAGACAAAAAAATCAAACTTGAAATTGAATTACTGAAGAAAGATTTGATCTCACTCCAGACAGAACAAACGGCAAAAAACTTAAAATATCTCGAAGTGAAGTATATGGCAAATACAAATAGACCAGGAAAGTGGTTAGCAAATTATTTGAAGAAAAAAAGGCAATCACAATTGATTCATCAGATAAATAATGGAGGGAAAGACTATTGTAAAGAAGACGAAATAGCAACACAATTCAGGGAATATTATGAAAACTTATACAGGAAAGAGGACATTAATATGGATAAAATAGTGGAATATGTGGCGAACCAACGCTTAGAAAAGATAACGGAAACTCAAAGAGAGCGATTAAACAGACCTATCTCGGAAGACGAAATTAAAGAGGCAATCAGGGCCTTACTGCCTAACAAAGCACCTGGCCCAGATGGGCTAACGGCCATTTTCTATAAGGTATTCCAGGAAGAACTAACACCATATTTGAAAAGGATAACGAACGAAATCCTGGAAACAGCTATAATCCCAACCTCATGGAGAGAGGCGAACATTACATTCTTAGATAAAGAAAAAACAGATCCGAAGAATGTCAGGAACTACAGACCGATCTCCCTTTTAAATAATGATTACAAAAAATTTACCTGGATAATGGCGAATAGATTAAAAACATTCTTAAATGAATATATTCATGAAGATCAAACGGGATTTCTCCCTAATAGAAAGATGAGGGACAATATAAGAGCACTCCTCAACATCATAGAATTTTACGAAAGTAATCCACAAAGGGAGGTTGGTCTGTTATTTCTAGACGCCGAGAAGGCGTTCGACAACGCCAATTGGGATTTCATGAAACAAATAATAGTGGAAAAGGACATGGGATTCTCCTTCAAGAATGCTATTCAGGCAATTTACCACAACCAAGAGGCGAATATCCTAATAAACGGGCAAAACACAGGTAAAATAAAGATCCAAAAAGGAACAAGACAGGGTTGCCCCTTGTCGCCCCTATTATTCATAATGATGCTAGAACTACTCTTGGACTCAATAAGGAAAGACCCGAATTTGAAGGGGTTAAAACTACGTAAAGAAGAACACAAAGTCAGAGCTTTTGCCAACGATGTCCTGTGTATTGTTGAAGACCCATTAACTACGTTACATCACTGGTTGGAGAAGATAAAACAATTCGGAGAAGTGGCGGGATTGAAGATTAACTATACAAAAACTAAAATTATAACAAAAAACATCAAGAAAGAGAGGTGCGAAGAACTCCAAGAACTATCTAAATGTGCGGTAGTCAGCAAAGTACAATACTTAGGAATACATATTACCGCCAAGAACAACCAGTTGCTCAAAAATAATTATGAGCGGACTTGGAGCGAGATTAAAAAGAAGTTAAAGGATTGGCAATTCCTCAAGTTAACATTAACGGGCAGAATTGCGTCTATAAAAATGAATGTCTTACCAAAGATGTTATTTCTCTTCCAGAATATCCCAATTATCAGGACGAACTGCCTTTTTAACTCTTGGAAAAAGGACATACTAAAGTACATCTGGGAGGGGAAAAAGCCAAGAATTAAGTATAAAATCCTCAAAGATAGGAAGGAAAGGGGAGGCCTATCATTACCTAATTTAAAGACATACTATGAGGCTGCAGCCCTGTGTTGGTTAAGAGAGTGGACCAACCTCCAGAATAAAAAACTGCTCAATCTAGAAGGCCACGATATCAGAAGAGGATGGCACGCATATCTGTGGCGGGATAAAGCCAGGATGGAAAATTTTTTTACAAACCACCACATCAGGGCAGCCTTATTAAAAGTATGGAAGAGACACAAAGGCAGGCTTTATACCAAAAACCCCTTATGGTTCTCCCCGACGGAGGCACACCACAAGAGGGAGATCCCACCAGAAAGATGGTACACATATAAAGATCTTATACAAAAAGAGAAAAACCTTTGGAGGGTGAAATCAATAGAAGAGCTGAGAGAAAAGGATACAGACATCTCCTGGCTCCAGTACTTTCAAATAAAGGAGGATTTCAAAACGGATATAGAACTGGGTTTCATGGATCAAGATACAATATGGGGAAAAATCTTGAATTCAAACAGGAAACATATCAAACTCATCTATAATCAATTGCTGGAATGGGATACCGAACAAGAGATGGTAAAAGAAAACATGATAAGATGGGCTAAGGATATAGGATGCCCAATTCGACTAAAAGAATGGGAGGACATCTGGAAGATCAGGTACGCAGGATTCACGGCAATTGCGGAAAACTGGTACAAGATGTACTTTCGTTGGCACTTAACACCGGATAAACTTGCCAAAATGTATAAACATGTCAACAACAAATGCTGGAGATGCCAAATCCATAAGGGAACTTTTCTACATTGCTGGTAGGACTGCCAACAAACAAAACACTTTTGGAAAAACATCCATGACCACACGGTGAAAATGTTGAATCTCAATCTACAACTTAAACCTGAACACTACTTGCTCAATATTATGGAAGACGACATGGATAGAAACAAGGAAAAACTCTTCCTCTATCTCTCTACAGCTGCTTGACTGGTTGTGGCAAAAAACTGGAAAAGTAGCAAGCCCCTAAGAATAGAAGACTGGCTAATGAAAATAAGAGATCTAATTGAACAAGATATACTAAAAGACTTGGTAAATGACCAAAAAGAAGACAACAAAACTGATTGGAAACAGGTAATATTATACCTGAAAGAGGTAAAGCTCGGGTAAAACCTCCCAAGGGACCCAGAAGGAAGAATAGAGAAATAGACGGCGCGAAAAGGACGACACAAGGGAAAACTGAACTCTACAAGGCATTATGTACTCCATGGACCAGACCGGGAGAACTTTATCAGAAGTCCCTAAATCTGGGGGACCTTCTACTATTATCTGCTGACCTATACCTCCTCTCTGGCAATCTTTTAACTTTTTTTCTTTTTTCTCTCTTTCTTTTCCGTCTGTTCCTCTCTCCTCTTCTCCCTCTTTCCCCCCTCTATACGTCTACCTCTCTCTTTCTTTCTTTCTTTCTTTCTCATCTCCCCTTTACTTCTATCTAACTCGCTTTTCCTTGATAATGTTCAAGGCTTTCTATTTTATGTATGTATTGCAAAAATTCAATAAAAATAAATTTTAAAAAAAGAAAGAAAAGAAAGCAGGTTGTCCTCCTTACTTGCCTCAGCAAGCTTGTCCACATCAACAGTACTCACCAATTGACACTGATCTGGTGTAATCCCACTCACAGAGTTACTGGACATCTCGTTGTTGGCCTCTGTTCCAGTGACTGCGTCTAAGTCAGCTCTTATGTAGGAGACGTTATCTGCAAAATGGTTGTTAAAAGCATAATAAAAGCTAGAAGGTTAACAGCTAAAAGGTTCTAGCAATAGGTTCAGAGGGGAGGGCACCTGGGTTAAGTCTCTCATCACTCCGAACAGCTCAGCTGGATGTGACCCAGGACTGTTTACAGACAACGGCTATGTCTTTGTGTGATATGGGATGTTATTTTATGTGCTGTGTTTAGTAATGTTTAATGTTTTATCATGGGAGGGTCAATTTTGGTGTTTTATACTGTTTTTTATCAATGGCATTGAATTGTTGCCAACACTGTGAACCGCCCTGAGTCCTCTTCGGGGTTGAGAAGGGCGGTATAAAATACTGCAAATAAATAAATAAATACATACATACATACATAAATCTCTAGGCATAATTTGTTCGGAGAAGAAAGTTTTCTTCACTGCTCGTATTGCCACCTTATAGGAGCAAAGGTACTCTCTATATTTCTCAACCTGGGGGTCGGGACCCCTGGGGGGGGTTGCAAGTTGGGTTAAAGAGGGGTCACTAAAGACCATGAGAAAACACAAATTTCTAATGGTCTTAGGAACCCTTTTGGCAGAGAAGGCTAAAGATCTCTCCACCTGTCCTTCTCTTCCTTTTTGGTGCTGGTGAACTACAACTACAACTACAGAATTTAAAAACAGCCTCCCCTCACCCAACCACTATTTAATGTCAGCTATGCAGGTTGTGTGCAGGGTTGGGTGCAGATCCATTGTGGGCTGGGTTCAGAGTGCTCTTTGATGGTATTATAGTGAACTATAATCCCAGCAACTGCAACTCCCAAATGTCAAGGTCTATTTCCCCCCCAAACTCCACTAGCGTTCACATTTGGGCATATTGAGTATTCGTGCCAAGTTAGCTCCAGATCCATCATTGTTTGAGTCCACAGTGCTGTCTGGATATAGGTGAACTACAGCTCCAAAACTCAAGGTCAATGCCCACCAAACCCACCAAACCATTTTTTGTTGGTCATGGGAGTTTTGTGTGGCCAAGTTTGGTTCAATTCCATCATTGGTGGAGTTCAGAATGTGCTTTGATTGTAGGTTAACAATAAATCCCTACAAATCCCAATTGACAAAATCCATTCCACTCCAACCCCACCAGTATTCAGATTTGGGCATATCGGGTATTTGTGCCAAATTTGGTCCAGTGAATGAAAACACATCCTGCATATCACATATTTACATTATGATTCTTAACAGTAGCAAAATTACAGTTAAGAAGTAGCAACAAAAATAATTTTATGGTTGGGGGTCACCACAACATGAGGAACTGTAATAAGGGGTCACAGCATTAGGAAGGTTGAGAAACACTGCTCTATATTATGTCTTATTTATTTATTTACATCATTTATATTCCGCCCTTCTCACCCGGCAGGGGACTCAGGGCGGATCACAATGCACATATACAGGCAAATATTCAATGCCATTTGACATACAAACATATAAAGACAGACATAGAGGCAATTTAACATTCTAGCTTTTCTGGCCACCACTCTTGTTGCATAAGAGTTGAGTTTTCCACCATCTGTGCTCCAGTCGCCACCCATGCCTGCCTCTTCCTCAGCACTCTGCTTCCTCCCAATGTTTGTCCCTCCAATGCTCCTCCTGCACACCTCCTCCCCTTTGTCTCTATCACTTCTCCTTTTACACCCCCTACTGTTTCCCCTGACCCCCCAGGCACCCCAACCTTACTGTGATCTGCCACATAACCCCTGCCAAGAGGGTTGCCTTGTTAATGGTGGTCCATGAGACCTATCAAAAAAAGAAATCAACATTAACATGAGTGGTGCCCTACCAATGTACCATAGTAAATGTGGATGGCTGAAGAAACAGATAGCACCACTTTCATTGAGGCCAGCCAATGGATAGGGAATGGTCAGTTCTGAACAGAAATTGAGCCTTCCATAAATAGCATCTAATATATGTAATCCCCATCTACATTTAAGCTTCCTTTTTGATCACTGCATACATTTGTTCCTTTGGTAACATTTTTTGACTCAAATACAAAATTGGATGCTCCCTGTAGGGTCAAATGCGCTAACACAGCTCCCAGTAATGTGCCAGAAGCATCAGTATGGAGGGAAATGAATTTGTTAAAGTCAGGAGCCCATAATATGGGCCCACTACACAAAAGGGTCTTTAATGTGTCAGAAGCTTTTTGCTCTTTCCCTTCCCATTGTATTCTACATGCTGCCTTTTTGCCATGTTAATTCTGTTGTGCTCTCAGAACAAACGTGGGGATCTATTATAGTCTGCCAAGCCTGAGAACTGCCATACCTCCCATTTGATCCACAGACAGAACCATGCTGTATGTTTACAAATTTGGGCCCTTCTCTGCCAAAGACTGCTTGGTGTGGTTGTTGTAGGTTTTTCGGACTATATGGCCATGTTCTAGAAGCATTCTCTCCTGACATTCTCTCACCCTCTGAGGATGCTTGCCATAGATGCAGGCGAAACATCAGGAGAGAATGCTTCTAGAACATGGCCATACAGCCCGAAAAACCTACAACTACCCAGTGATTCCAGCCATGAAAGCCTTCAACAATACAGTGTTTGGTGCCTTCACAAACTAAAAATTTCATGATTCCTTAACACACCATTTCTCAACCTGGGGGTCAGGACCTGGTCGCAAGGGGATTTCAGAGGGGTCATCAAAGACCATCAGAAAACACAGTATTTTCTGTTGGTCATGGAGATTCTGTGTGGGAAGTTTGGCCCAATTCTATCATCGGTGGGGTTCGGAATGCTCTTTGATTGTAGGTGAATGATAAATCCCAGCAACTACAACTCCCAAATGACAAAGTCTATTATCCCCAAACTCCACCAGTATTCACATTTGGGTATATTGAGTATTTGTGCCAAGTTTGGTCCAAGCCATCATTGTTTGAGTCCACAGTGCTGTCTGGATGTAGGTGAACTACAAATCCAAAACTCAAGGCCAATGCTCACCAAAGCCTTCCAGTATTTTCTGTTGGTCAGGGGAGTGCCAAGTTTGGTTCAATTCCATCTTTGGTGGAGTTCGGAATTCTCTCAGAGTGTAGGTTAACAATAAATCCCAGCAAATACAACCACCAAATGACAAAACCAATCCCCACCACCACCACCAGTATTCAAATTTCGGTGTATCGGGTATTTGTGCTAAATTTGGTCCAGTGAATGAAAATACATCCTGCATATCAGATGTTTACATTACAATTCATAACAGTAGCAAAATTACAGTGATGAAATAGCAACTACAATAATTTTATGGTTGGGGGCCACCATAAGATGAGGAAATGTATTAAGGCGTTGTGGCATTAGGAAGGTTGAGAAACACTGCCTTAACAGTTATAGTGGTGTCACACAGCATTAATTCAATGGTGGAGATACACCCTGTGTAATTTGATGCACTTGGATTTTGGGTAAGGGTGTCGGCTGTGTTTTCTCGGGCATGAAAGAGTCCTCAACATGAATTAAAATTACCCCATCCAGCAGAGAGATAAAAGAATCAACTCATTCTCTGAATGTTCTAATACGGAAATGCATGTTTTGATCACCACTAAATTGAAATCCATTTACATTCAACATATTGAAGATGGTGATCAATTTGTCTATATGTGTTTCGAAATCTTTCTTGGAATCTGGCCTTCATCTCATTAGTTCTATAACTCAAAATACATAGCACTTAACATAAGTGTTGTCAAAAATCCTTTGAAGTTTAGTCAACATTTCTTTGGCTATGCCACAGCCTATGATATCAATCAAGGGATCATTCTCCAGAGAATTATATATACTGTTCTGTGCTAATACAACACCTCCTGAGCTCTATGAGTGCAGGATTTTCCCGAATGAAGCAGAGAGTGTTTGAGGACTGGGACATCCATAGGGATACCAAGGTGCTTGTTTATAAAGCCATAGTCCTCCCAACCCTGCTATATGCCTGTGAAACATGGACTATCTACAGACGTCACGTGAAACTCCTGGAACGATTCCAGCAGCGTTGCCTCCGAAAAATCCTGCAAATCCCTTGGAAAGACAGTCAGACAAATGTCAGCGAGCTGGAAGAAGCAAAGACAATTGAAGCGATCGTCCTCCGCCATTAACACCGCTGGACTGGCCACGTTGTCCAAATGCCCGATCACTGTCTCCCAAAGCAGTTGCTCTACTTTGAACTCAAGAATGGAAAACGGAATGTTGGTGGACAGGAAAAGAGATTTAAAGATGGGCTCAAAGCCAACCTTAAAAACTGTGGCATAGGCACCGAGAACCGGGAAGCCCTGGCCCTCGAGCGCTCTAGCTGGAGGTCAGCTGTGACCAGCAGTGCTGTGGAATTTGAAGAGGCACAAATGGAGGCGAAAGAGAGAAATGTGCCAAGAGGAAGACACGTCAAGCTAACCCTGACTGGGACCGCCTTCCGTCTGGAAACCAGTGTCCTCACTGCAGGAGAAGATGCGGATCAACAACAACAACAATAATTTATTACGGTCCATAGGCCCAACAGTAAAACCAACAATCATCATAAATTCTCCCACCTCAGGAGAAGTCCGTTGTACAAAATACATCTACATGGTTTCAAGTAATACTCCTATTGGAGGTTAGTTGCTTTCTCAGCCTTGTTGCCACTGTGAGGAATTTTGCTACTATGAGAGTCACCCTGTGGCACTTGTCCTCTAAAAGATATATAACAATCCTCTGCAGGGGATGGCTGGTCATGCGGGACAGGATTGGATATAAAAGCTGGCTATGTAGCATTGTGTAGTAACGGCACTGCAATAAAATGTTTTCTATAGGGCTCCGCAACCACCTACAAACCCACCGCCAGGACACCGCACTTTGACGACAATCTTACTCGGACAACAAAGGATCACCCAAATAAGTAAAGTAAGTAAGAACCTTTCCTTTCCATAGTAATTCCACTCTGCCCTCCTGGTTTTTCTTTTTCTTTCTCAGTTGAATCACAAACATCTTGCACTTACAAAGAAATCTGTAATCTTTGTCTCCACTGACTGTAATTCTTGCTGGAAAACAAACTTCCCAAACTTTTCATGTTGGTGTTGTGCTTTTTAGACCTCCAACCTTTTACAACATGGGAATTCATTTTTACTAGAAAACCTGTGATTAAATCAACTTCTTATAAGAGCTTCAGACAATATTGTGTGTATGTGTGTGCGTATGCGCTTCATACAATCTTTACAGTATAAACAAGGTTTGGAAATGTTTCCTTTGCACTTCTTATGTCCTACAGTTGAACCATGTGTAGTTTCCGCTATAGCCACTCCATGTGGTTCATCACAAACATTACTGTCAACGGGGTTTTCTCTTCTTAATTACAAACTTATTCATTTTAGTGGTAATTAGTGCAACTCAATGAACAAATTGTGCAAATTATAAAAGCTATGCCAGTAGCTATACTTGAACTCCACTTCTATAGTGATTAAACCTCTCTGGAAGTTTTTAAGCGAAGGCTAGGTGGCCATCCAGGGGTGCTTTGATTGTGTGTTCCTGCCTGGATCAAGGAGGTTGGGCTAAATACCGTCTGGAACTCTCTTCCAACTCTAGTGAGTCATATACTGCCTGGAGTCTCCTTCTCTGGAGGTTTTGAACTGTTAATAATGTATGTGATTTTAGCCATGTGATTTGTATCTGTTTTTATATTGTTATGAGCACTGGTTAGTGCTGCTTTGTAAACGGCCATGAGTCGCCCTCGGGCTGAGAATGGCGGTATAAAAATGAAGTAAATAAATAAATAAATAGGTTGGCAGAAGCTGGGGCTAACAGCGGGAGCTCACTCCGCTTCCCAGATTCGAACCTGTGACCTTTCAGTCAGCAAGTTTAGCAGTTCAGCAGTTTAATCCACTGTGCCACCGGGGGCTCTGTGGTGTAACTACTGCTTCTTTTAAACACGATGGAAAATTCCTTTCCCTGAGAGATGTATTAGCAATTTGTATATGAAGAAATATAAAGAAGGTATTCAACTCAAACATTCACTGATAATAAATCATAAAGAAATTGTATTGTTGAAGGCTTTCATGGCTGGAATCACTGGGTTGCTGTAAGTCTTTCGGGCTGTATGGCCCTGATCCAGAAGTATTCTCTCCCGACATTTCGCCTACATCTATGGCAGGCATCTTCAGAGGTTGTGAGGCATTATTGACATAAAGAAATGTATTTAAGAACAATTTTACCATCTAATAATGATGAAGACAAATTTGCATGCTGATGAGATTGATGTGCTTGTTTGATTTTATATAAAGAATAAAATCTTTGCTGAATATTTGCTGCATGTAGTTGGTAACAGCTCGATGCAAATGTCTAAGACAGCCACTGGGTGGCAAGCTACACAAAATTCAGTGAGGAGTCCCCAAATGGGGTCACAACCCACAGTTTATAAACCAGCATTCTTAACCTGGGAGTCGGGCCCCTGGGGGGTCATGAAGGGGTTTCAGTGGGGTCACCAAAGACCATCTGAAAACATATTTCTGATGGTCTCAGGAACCACTTTGGCAGAGAAGGCTGAAAATCTCTCTGTCTGTCCTTCTCTTCCTTTTTGGAAGCAGACGGCAAATCTTCTCCCCAAAAGCCCTCTGCTGTGATTGGCTGACCTCTTAGCTAAGGGGAAGGCTGTTTCTGAGTCCCTTCAAGGCATGGGGGTTCTGTGTGGGAAGTTTGGCCCAATTCTATCATTGGTCGAGTTCAGGGTGCTCTTTGATTGTAGGTGAACTATAAATCCCAGCAACTACAACTCCCAAATATCAAGGTCTCTTTTCCCCAAACTCCACCAGTGTTCACATTTGGGCATATTGGGCATACAACTCCCAAATGACAAATTCAGCCCAGTGAATGAAAATATATCCTGCATATCAGATATTTACATCAAAATTCATAACAGTAGCAAAATTACAGTTATGAAGTAGCAATAAACCTAATTTTATGGTTGGGAGTCACCACAACATGAGGAACTCTTTTAAGGGGTCATGGTATTACGAAGGTTGAGAAACACTGTTATAAACTATGATCTACAAAACACTCTGATGTTGTTTGGCCTCCCGTGAACCAGTTTTTGTCTGTGAAATAGTGGAAGGTACTAGACCAGTTCCTGAGATATTTTTCCTTTTTTAAAACAAAAAACAAACCACATTTCTCTTATCAAGGTACCAAAATGACAATGTCTTAGTGGTACAAAGCATTGCTCTGGGTAAACCTGGAGCCATTTATCATCTTGAGTTTCATGGATTGGATCTGGGCTTACCGCTATAGAAGGACAAACAGGAAAAGGGAGGATGAGAACCAATTGCAGCTTCATTTACACTTTGTTTCTATATGTGAAACTGGACTGAGAGGCAACGTCCCATTAACCCTCCAGTAAAAATGAAGGGTGATTATAGGAAGGAGAAAACAAGTTTCTGTGGGGGCGAAATGAAAGAGCTAGGGCATTGCCTCCTAACCTTAGGTCCCCAGAGGTTGTTGGCCAGCAGATTCCATCTTCCCCAATGACAGGCCATGCTCACTAGAAAATATATTCAATCATTTCATCATAGAATCATATCATTGGAAGAGACCATAAAGGCCACTGATTCCAACCACCTGCCATGCACAATCAAAGCACACTTTACAGATGGTCATCCAGCCTCAGTTTTAAAATCGCCAGAGAAGGAGACTCCATCATGCTCCAAAACAGCATGTTCCACTGCCAAACACTTCTTATGGTCAGAAGGTTCTTCCTAATGTATCAGTGGAATCTTCTTTCCTGCTATTTGAACCCATTACTCCATTATGCCCTAGTCTCCAGAGCAGAGAAAACAAGCTTTCACCCTCCTCAATGTGACATCCTTTCAAATATTTGACATGACTATCATGTCCCTTCTCAGCCTTCTTTTCTCCAAGCTAAATGTACCTATCTCTATCAGCCATTCCTCCTAAGGCTTGGCTTCCAAACCTTTGATTGCCCTTCTCTGGACACCTTCCAGCTTGTCCATATCCTTCTTGAATTGATTTGGCCAGAACTAGACACCGTATTATTCCAGGTGATGCCTAATAGAGTTGTGCACAGAATTCATTTCTCCTGTTTCCTCCGTTTCTTTCTTGTCTTTTGTTTCTTCACAGAACAGGAAGGCTCCTCCCACGACGAAAATCGGCTCGACATGAAAACAAGCAGGAGCGGTTCCCAGCTCCAGGCCTGCTTTTCAGCACCACACAGTAAGAGGTGCTTGGCTGCATGTCCTGGTAGGTGCAGGCGCTCTGGGCCTGCACTCCACACACACATTCTCTTTCCAAAAAGAATGCATGTGTGGCATGCCGTAACGCCTGAGCCTGCCAGGGCCTGCAGCCAAGCATCTCTAATTCTAGAGCAAGAGGCGCTTGGCTGCAAGCCCTGGCAGGAATGGGTGCTCTGGGCTAGCACGCCACACACAAACACTCTCCTTGGAAAGAGAGTGTGTGTTTGGCTTTCAGACCCAGAGCGCCCTCACCTGCCAGGGCCTGCAGCCGAGCACCTTCTCTAGAGTAGAAACAGCAGGTAAGAAAAAGCCTCCTTAAACTGCACGCCAGGAAGGGGACCCCAAGTGGGAAGCCCCCCCCCCCAAATAATGGGCTGATAGAAAACAGATCTTTCAACACCAGAGAGTGAAAACAGATATCTGCCCTCCCGATTTTGGACCCAAAAAATTGATCAGGGCCCCGACTGAAAGCTGGGACATGAAACCGGTCAAATGCACAACCCTAATGCCTAACGAATGCAAAATAGAGTGAGACTATAACTTCCCTTTATCTAGACACTGGACTCCTAAATGATGCAGCCCAGAATTGCATTGGCTTTTTTAGCTGCCGCATCACAATTAATGTATTTATTTGAGTCTAGTGTGCCAACAAATGTAATGCATACCCTAATTTTCAAAACCCTTAAACCTAAAAAAGTATTTGCTGGTGAATATAATGCTCCAGCAAATATGCATTGGCTTGTACAGCGCATACAAACCAGAGAATGTGAGGTGCTTCCTTATTTTCCCTTCACCATAGTCAGACTCATGTTATGTGTGTGAAAGAAAGTAGGCCTGATAGAAGCAAGATGATGACAGGTCCAGCCGGGCAGGCAAAGTGATGGAGGGGATCACAGAGGGACATGGCTTCCCCTTGCCTGTCTGCCATTCCACTGCCTGCCTCCTTGCTAATGCACACCCTAATTTTGGAGACTTAACTTAACCCAAAAAGGTGAACAGTAGACTTGAGTAAATATAGTATATAGTATATCTCACGTTCTCTCCAGTGAGCTCAAAGCAGCACAAAACAATCCCGTGAGATAAGGTCAGACTGAGAGAGAATGACTGTGCCAAGTTCACCCTCCAAATAGTTTATGTCCAGCACTTCAGCATATATACACCATATATACAACTATATATGCTGCCCCGGATTAAGTATAGGCCAAGAACCTTTGAGCGAGAAGGCATCTTCCTGAAAGCCCTCTTAAACCTGCCAGTCAAGTTGCTTTGAATAATGTTAGTATGCACATCACATCACCTACATTGAGTCTTGTTTTAAAAATATTGACATCATGTATAATACAAAGTTCTGCTGGGCTTTTAAAATTCCATTTAGAAACAAAAACAAAATCCAACATCTGCTGGCTTTCAGCAGAATGGCTTCCACAGTTTGTATACACAGCCAGCCTGTACGTCTGAGCATACTTCGGCAGACCCTACAGCTATGTGTTTTGTTGTGCAAATATTGTTAAATTGCAACGGGCTGCTACTACCATATATCCTCCCACCTGATGGTGCAAGTCAATTGGCTTGCACTTTGAGCAGCAGAGTGCTAGTGCCCCCTAGTGCCACATCACTTTTCACAACATTCTGTTCTAAATGGGAATCCTGCCTAGCTAGCTGCGAAGGCTGAGGTGCACCGGTTTTGGTGGGGGGGGGGGAGAGATTCCTACCTCGGTAGGAATATTTTCCAACATGTACATTTTATTATCCAGGAGGGCATGTTGCCAGGGAATGTGGAATATGAGGTGGGTGAATGAAATAGGAATGTGAATGTTCACAAATGTTCTTGTGTTTAGCAAGAAAAGATGTCTCAGCACAATCAACTTAGAAATATCTTTGGTTGCTACAAGGTTCTTCTCATTTTGGGACTTTTTAAAATGAGAGCTATACACAAGGGTTTTTTTGTTCGTGCAATTAATTGCAAAGACTTTTTATGCACACAAAAATCCAAAATACAAAAATCATCAAAACTGCTCAAAAACTCGTATAACATCCTCCATCATGGAGAAACTGTCTGAAATTATTATTTCCTGCATGCAAAATTGATTGACCGTTTAGTTGTTTATCAAACCATTTATATTCATTTGGGCAGCATACAATAAAATCTACTTAACCAATTTTAACAATATGTGATTATTTAAACCAGTGTTTCTCAATCTTAGGGTCAGGACCCCTGGGGGAGTCATGAGGGAGTTTCAGAGGGGTTGTCAAAGACCATCAGAAAACATATATTTCTGATGGTCTTAGGAACCCTTTTGGCAGAGAAGGCTGAAGATATCTCCACCTGTCCTCTTCTTTTTTGGTGGTGGTGAACTACAACTTATAGAATCCAACAACAGCCCTCCTCCTGTATTCAATATTGGCCATGTCAGTAGTGTGCCAAGTTTGGTGCAGACCCATTGTGGGCTGGGTTCAAAGTGCTCTTTGATTGTAAGTTAACTATACATCTCAGCAACTACAACTCCCAAAGTCAGGGTCTATTTCCCCCAAACTCCACCAGTGTTCACATTTGGGCATATTGAGTATTTGTGCCAAGTTTGGTCCATATCTATCATTGTTTGAGTCCACAGTGCTCTCTGCATGTAGGTGAACTGCAACTCTAAAAGCCAAAGTCAATGCCCACCAAACCTTTCCAGTATTTTCTATTGGTCATGGGAGTTCTGTGTGGCCAAGTTTGGTTCAGTTCCATCATTGGTGGAGTCCAGAATGCTCTTCGATTGTAGGTTTACGATAAATCCCCGCAACTACAACTCCCAAATGACAAAATCAATCCCCCCCCCCCCCCAGTATTCATATTTGGGTGTATCGGGTATTTGTGCCAAATTTGGTTCAGAGAATGAAAATACATCCTGCATATCAGACATTTACATTACGATTCATAACAGTAGCAAAATTACACTTATGAAGTAGCAACGAAAATAATGTTATGGTTGGGGTCACCACAATATGAAGAATTGTATAAAGGGGTCATGGCATTAGGAAGGTTGAGAAATACTAATTTAAACGGACCCTCAGATACACGTATTCTCATGTGGCACCTATGTTATGATGTGCTGCCAAGGAGTATTTACAATATATGGCACATGTGGACTGACAGTTGGTGCCTATGGTGCCTATGTGATGTCACTCGTTTTTCAGACCATTTCATTTAACCGCTCTTAATATGGTGTATTGCCTTCAGAAACAGAGCAGCATGTCCTGTGCAGGACATGCATGCTCATATATGCACAGTCTGTGGGTTTAGTGTTTACACATGCTTGTCCTCAATCCTGCTCTTAAACTAACTGATCGTGCGTGGATGAGTACTGGATGGTTCAGCAGGCAGAACAAGTTGGAGGAAATGTGAACAAGGAGGGGGCTATACTGAAAGTGCATTGCATGCAACATTGGAAAGCTGCCAAGCCTGAACATTTTGAGAAGAGAATTAAATGGGTATGTGGTTTTTTATTCATACCCCTCCCTTGGGTTCAGTTCAGTTCAGTTCTGTTCTTGGTAGGTTAATAATCTCACTTTCTTAAAGAAATGGTCAATGGAGTGATCATACAGTAGCTCACTCTACTATGGGAAATTGTTGTCCAAAATGAGGAGCCTAAAAAGAGATGAGGTCTGGGAATGACTCCAAGTTACCCAGCTCAGCATGAAGGGCCAAGGAGAACGACCCACAACTGATCCCATGGACAACTCCATATTCCTTTCCCAATGATTAATAAATATTGAAAATGGTACAGCTCCAGCTTTGGCCAAATAGGCTCTTGGAACACCACATTCCCATCATTTCACACAATAGACTTCACCCTTGAGGTCTTAAACCCATCAGGAAATGACATTGGAAATGCAACCACAAGCTTTCAGACATCAAAATTGGCAACCAGCATGAAGGAATGTGGTTCCTGCCTTGCCTGGTCCATGAATGGGTGGTGCTGACTTCTTCCCTAGGGGACTGATAAGAGCTGTCATCCAGACCCTTTTAAAGTCACACAGCTGGTTCCCTTGACAGAAGCCAACACCAGGATTCCAGCTAATAGTGCAAACCACACCATGCAATCCATTCCAAGGGCAGCCTCAGATGTCCTGTGACAGCTGTGGGGGACCAAAGGGTCTGGTTAGTATCACATGGTAGAGCTAGTGCTTGGAGATGCAGTGATGTTGAACCAAAGCCTCCCCTTGCATGAAGTACTGTGGGAAGAATAAGAACTGTTAGCTGTTGGAGAATGAGCAATTCTCCATAAGGTTGGATCACCTCCTTGAGGCTAGTGAGGGCCCAGAAGGGAATCAACACCCAGCCTTGATGAGGCTATTGAGGAGTCCAGAGGAAACAAGAGAAAGCTGTTCCAAAGACCACTGAGATATCATAATTGAGGGGTTAGTGCAGTGGTTCCCAACTTTTATTTTTACCAGAGACCACTTTGACCAGGGACCACTTGAACAGGGACCACTCTCCAACATTAGTACCAAAAGGGTTACGAATTGGTTTTTGGTCAACTTTAGATTTGGTTTGGTTATTTGGGGTGCTGATTCAGAAAATTGCATTGAATAGACCACATCAGCTCTAATCTGCCCTTGAGCAACTGTGGGAGGAAACACATCCATCATCTGACTGAGTCTGCTCATGGAGATTTGTGTTGTGTGTGCCAGCAGTTACAGAGTTGGAAGGGATTGCATGTCTAACCATTCAGAACCCACAAAGGATATTTTGGCATTTCACTAGCTTGACTGAAAATATATTCTTGCAGATGAGCTGGTGAAATGTCGTCTGGACAATGCAATTGTTAGGTGAATTTGTCATTAGTTAAACAAAGAACCCAACGATTATTCACCAATGGCCTGTCTTCATACTGGAGAGAAGTGACTAGAGCAGTAGTTCCCAACCTTTTTTTGAACAGGGACTACTTTGACCAGAATCCACTCTCCAACATTAATACCAATAGGGTTACATATCAGGTTTTGGTCAGCTTTAAATTTGGTTTGGTTATTTGGGGTCCGATTCAGAAAACTGCATGTGGTAGGCCACATCAGCTCTCGTTTCTGATACAGAACATATGCCATCCAGTCATCACCATCTGCTCACCCACAGAAAACCATATTTAGTAATCTAGAGCCGATGTGGTAGTAGTAATCTTTCATGGGTAGTCAGCCTCTCCCTGACATCCCTGTTGCCTCGACACTATAAGAGGGTTTTTCAAGACCAGTCGTTCTCATTGCTGCATGGTTTCAAGGCAATGGTGTAGTAATGGTGAGACCGCAGACCATATTTTTGTTCTTGCAAACCACTGGTGGTCCACAGACCGCAGGTTGGGAACCGCTGGCAGTAATACGTGAGATGCAGAAGAATGAAAAGTGCACTCACTCATAATGAGAAGGTTCCCTCCATCTATCCCTTGTGGGAGACCCTAGGAAATTGGGTTGGTCATGGAGAAAATAACTGAAACAGGAAAAGTTGATCCTTTTATGTACAAAGAAATGGGCTCTGTACAACCTAGGCTATGAGGCCACCTGGCCCACGTTCACAAGCCGTAATACTCAAGTTACAATTATTGTGCAAGAGGAAGTGGAGATGGGATGAGCTCATTTATGTGTCTTGTTTGATGTTGCCATATGTGAGTTCGGAGGGTCAGAGAAGGGAAACAACAAAGGGGAGGGGGTCCCACCCAATACAATGTCACAGGGAATCTCAGCCTTCAAAGCTTTTTCTTCCCATCCTCTTAGAGTGCCTTGAAGTAGCCCCTGTAGAACTGGATTTGTTTGTAGTCCATAGTTATTTTACGTTGGGTAATGTCTACCAAGTTTGGTCCTGATCCAACAAGCCATGGAGTTGGCCTTTGTGATACAAACATACGTACAAGATTAGACTTTATATATAGGGGGGGGGGGGGAGAGATGTGCACAAAAATTCCTCTGGCAAAAAGAGGTAATGAGAGGAAAATGTTTTAGGAGCCCTGGCCTAGAGCACCTTGGATTCCACCTGTGCCAATACTAAATATTTTTTAAAACATGGTCAGCAGAGAATCCTCGGCCTCTTCCTCTCTATTATAGGAGCATTAGAAAGGAGAGGCCTCCTGTGAGAGAGGTAGTTTCTGGGAAGCAATCTTTCATAGTTCTAAATAGGCCAAGCTATTTTTTTCATGTGATAAATTTAACATGTGACCCAGCTCTGAGCACACGGGGGAGAGCATTCATTGAAACTATCTCAGCAACATCTGTTTCTGATACCTCACTAAGCCATGTCTGCTTTGCTAATGTACCCTCATAATTGCTCATTCCAAATCATTTCAGTCATTTAGTCATGATCTCAGGTGAATGCCAGCCTACTCCTTCTCTTCCTCTGTTTTTTTAACCTTAATGGACTCTATGAGAGACTGAGTAGCAGGTAGGGTAAGAGGAAAGAAGAAATCCTCTTTTAAAGTTGGTAACCTTCACATGGAAGGTATATTTATATGACCCATATTTTTCTCTCTACTGCATATAGTCCTTCTTTTCTGTAATACATTTCTCGGTGACCATGCTAGACACAGGAACCTTTCTATGAATATACTCACTAATTGTTAGTTTGCAGTAGGCTTGTGCATTTCGGGTGAATCGCTATCTGTTTCTGCTTCCCAGATACTGAAAATGGGAGCTTTTCTGAAAGAGTGTTTTCCTACTGCCTCCAAAATACCAGCTCTTTTCGATCCATTGGCGGCAATGGGCGGGCTTCCTAGTCTCTACTTACTCCCATTTTTAGGGCTAGTGGGATGAAAAATCACCACTCTTGTAGGGCACGTTTACCACTCTTAGTCCACTGAGTTTCATTTGTTTTGAGTCATCCACAGATTTTTAGGATTATTATTTTCTTTCTAGAAATAATCTCTCCTTTAAAAATTCCTCAAATGGGATCCCTCGCAGCAGGAGCAGCAGCAGGGAGGGCAGAGGGAGCACAATTCCTTCCTGTTGGGTTTCAGCCCTGGACTGCACAATTATCTTGTGTCATCAAGTCTCCAGTCCTCAATGAGTAGCTAGAAATAGGATTAGGCTGAGGGAATCCTGCCCCACATTTCTATGCATGTTTTTCCCAGAAAGGGCTTTGTCCTTCCTCCTCCTGCTAGACACCACCTACTCCCCCTTTTAAGATGTAGCCATGGAATCTCTGTGAGGGAACTTCATTTTTAAAGGTATTTTATTGCCCTGGGCATGGCCATGTGGCTATTTGCCATTTTCCAGTCTCTTCTGCCTTTTCTTCCTTCCATTGAGGATGCACATTTTGCCTCACTCTGTAGGCAAAATGTAGCTGCATGGACTTTTTGACTTTTTACCCTTTTACTTTTTTAAAAGATGAGACTTAGTAAGCTAGTTAGCTCCAAAACCTTTTCTATCTAGAATGTATTTCTTTTACTTCAATAAATATTTTTGAACCTAAAGTTCTGACTTTGCAACCCTCTGCCACCCTAAGAATAGACAACAGATCTACCTTAGCCTGAAGTACCCTAAGAATAGAAGCGTATCCTAGTTTCACCACACATAAGTTTCTGCTGGTTATGAAGTTTACTTCTAGTGCTCTGCTATATTTATGGTGGAATTATCCCAACTGAGGGTTATTTGTGAGCCTAACGGCTCCTGCAAAATGTCAAAGATGCACTGCCACATAACACACATCCCATTATTACACTTTATCTATATCTATCTATCTATCTATCTATCTATAAACCTTCATGTCGTTATTCCAGGTTTAAAAACAACAAAACGGCTGAATGCAGAAACACCAAATTTTGCCACAACACTCCAAACGGTACAAGGTGTGACCAACACTCAGAAAGCTACACAAAAAACACAAACACTTTAAAAATGCAAAAAAAAACCCTGGAGGACTAAATTTCCTAGCATCCCCCACGCCAGAGGTGAACTGCACATGCACGGGGAAAAATGGAGGAAGAGGAGGCTTGGGAGCGAAGGAGGATGAAGACGACCAGGGTGAAATCACCGGAGGACACAGGGGAGGGAATGGAAGGGGTGGGGACCTGCGGAGGGGAAGAAAAACAAAAAGAGGAAGAAGGCCTGCCATCTTCCCCAAGGCCAGGAGCTTGATTGCTGCCTCGGGCCGGGCACCCTCTCTCCTGCGCCAGACCCAAAAGCAGGCTAGAGGGGGGAGTGTGTCTCTCTGTGTGGTGGCACCGCCGCTGGCTGGGAAAGACACAAAAGGAGGAGGGAGGCCCGCCATCTTCGGCAAAGCTGGGGCCTCGATTGGTGGCGCGGCCCGGGCTCCCTCTTGCCTCCTCCGGCCTCAAAAACAGGCCTGGCAGCGGGGGGTGGGGGTGGATTTCTATGGGGTGGCTGTGAGAAGCTCCTCCATTGTTGCTGTTGTGAAGGAATGAGGGAGGGGAAGGAAGGAAAGAGAGAAGGAGGGAAGGAAAGGAAAGGCTGGCCAGAGGTAAAGAAGGAAGGCAGGAGAAAAGGAAATATAAAGTGAACAAAGGGGAGGAAACAGGGAAGGAAAGAGGCAAAGGAAGAAGTAGAGAAAGGGGGAGGGAAAGAAGGAAAGAGAGGAGGAAGGATGGAACCAAAGAACGAAGGAATGAATGAAATAAAGACGTATAGAAGGAAGAAAGGAGAGAAAGGGGAAGGGGAAGAAAAGGGGGGAAGGAATAAGTAGTACCTCTCTGCCATAATACTCCAGATATCTACCTCTACTTCGACAATTCTAACTATAGGCCACAGCAACTATAGACAACATTTCTTCCTACCCAATGAATTAGTATTATGATTATGATTATTACTATTCTTATTCTACTGGGGCTGGCTGGCCATCTCTCAGGACTGCTTTGATTGTGCTTTTCAAGCATGAGGGTACAAGGGGGATGCCACAGGCCATGCCACAACAAAAGAAAATATTTAAAACAAGCACTTCCTCATTACTTACTTTCCCATACCACCAGACTATGCCACAGCAACACGTGACCGGGTCAACTAGTGTACTAATAAAAAACAACAGCAAGCAACTTCTTCCAAAGTTCTTGCATTTCTTGTTTTGGAAGAGGTTACCTCCAGCCCATTAGGGTGGGGGTGGGATCAAAAAGATTAAACTGTGATGCCCAATAGAGGGGGGAGGAGCCATATTTGGCTGACATGTTTGGCTGACATCCCTTTTTGGATGGGATTGCGTGACGGCTGTGCCCTTGCTGTTTTGGGCACTAGAACAAAACCAAGAAGCCAGACTGGCAAAAGTAACGGCTAAAAGTGGATCTGGGCTCAAGTCTATCTTGCAAACTTTCTGTTTGTTTGCTTTAGTACAGGGCTGTCCAACTTCTACGGGCCCAAGGGCTGGAATTCCGGTCACTGATCACCTGGGGGGGGCGAAGGGTCTGCCTCCGCCCCTGACTCTGCCCCCTCCCCAGCTCCGCCCCCTCCCCAGCTCCGCCCCCTCCCCGGCTCCAATTTACTTACAATTGACCTTGAGTTGTGGAGTTGTAGTTCACCTCCATCCAGAGAGCACTGTGGACTCAAATAATGATGGATCTGGACCAAACTTGGCATGAATACTCAATATACCCAAATGGGAACACTGGTGGATTTGGGGAAATGTTTCCTAAAACCTTTGAGTTATTTGAGTCCACACTCAAATTGGGACACACCAAAAAAAACCCAAACACATCAATGCCGTCGCAGGGCTTGATGGGGCCTCCTTTCCCAGAGGCGGGTGGAGGAGGCCCAAAGAGCTCCCTCCCTCCCTGAAGGGAAAACAAGCCATGGGGGCAGGCACAAAGGAAGCCATGTTGCGCCCTGCATGCGGGGGAAGGCAGCACAACAAGAGGGAGGGGCCGTGGGGGAGGGGAAGGAAGCGTCGCCACGGAACCTGCCGCTGAGGGACCCCCCCCCTCACCCAACGTCCCACTGTTTTTAGATTGATTGATTCGAGCCAGGCCCTTCCTTACCCATACTGCGGGAGCCCCGCCACAGGGCCGAAGCGCCAACGCCACCGCTGTCCCCAAAGAGCCCCGCTGGAGCCGAGGCCAAGCTCAGGCCGGGCGCGGCGGCTCTCCCATCTGCGGGGCGGGAAGCGAGGGCCCTCCACAGGAAGAGGATGGAGCCAGGAGGGGCTTTCCCTGCCTCACTCCCCTCCTCCCTCTCTCTGAGGAAATGGGGGCTGGCCTGGAAGCAGCCGCGAGGGAGGAGGAGGCGCGTGCCCAGGCCGGCCGCAAATCCCGCGGGACCCGAGATTTCGGCAGCCTACGCAGCCACAGACAGGATTTCGACCTCCCTCAAAATCCCGTCTGTGGCTGGCGTAGTCTCGCGATGCTTGCCTAAACCCGGAAGTAGGTTTTTTATTATTATTATTATATATTTTATTCTTTATTTGTATTTTATTAAAACAAGTTAGGGGGGCGGAGGGAAGGGACTCGGGGGCCGTGCACGGCCCCAGGGCCGCCTGTTGGACAGCCCTGCTTTAGTATATTTGTTCTCTCCCTTCATTGTTTTAACCCACAGCCATTTCCTTTCCCCTTCTCTGTCCTCCATTAGACCATGTAGTTTTACTATGCACAAGTCATTTCTCAGCAAAGTTTCTCACACTGGGCTTTCTTTGTTTAACTTTACACCTGGTGGATGAGTGAGGAAAGTGGGCATGGGACTAGTTCCTGATCAGCTTCTGCCCTGCCAATTTGATTATTGTGCTAGAGCAATTCACTACCATCTCTTACAGTTCGACCAGATCAGAGTTCTGCTCATGGCCCTGTTTTTGTCATTGTGCAAGTTGCTAAACTTATTTTCTAACATTCAGTTTTCTGTCTCCAAGCTCTCTAGAGGTTAAGACTCTTAGTGGGAGTGTAGTACAAATTGGTTGAAAGTAGAAAACACACAGGAGGAATCTATGTCACTTTAGGAGCTTGAAAATCTTTTGAGTTGTTTTTTCTTTTGGATTAGAGCTCCCAGAATTCCCAGCTAAAATGCCTACTAGGATATTTTACTCTGAGTGTTAGCAAAAAGACACTTAATAACTATCTTGATCATGAGTACTACCTTACTTTTGTTTGGCAAACAGATGGGGGTGGATTTGTAAACTGAAAATAATAAACTAGGCTCCTGTGTTTGTTCGTATTTTCACTTGGATGACTACTTTTGTCTAAGACTGAAATGTGACTATGAGGCTCAAAAGATTGTATTGGGGAGTTGTGTCTTGCTCTTAACTTCAGACAAGATTCAAAGGCCCAGATTCTGTAAGCATTTGCCATCTGTCATCTAGACTGTCATTTAGTCTAAGCCCTTGTCATGTGGGCATGCACTGATCATCATCATCATAATCATCATCATAAGTGATCATTCGTGGCCAAATATGATTGTCTTCCAAGGGTAGACTCTTCGTGATGGGAAAGTGCTTCTGAAAGATACCCATCCAACCTCTGTTTAAAGGCTCTGAAGATGGAAAGTCCACCACTTTCCTGGGCAAAGCATTTCACTGTCAAACCCATCTTGGATTAAAAAGGTTCTTCCAAATCATAGAATCATAGAGCTCAAAGAGATGACAAGGGCCATCCAGTCCAACCGCTTGCCACAAAGAAGCAAGCAGTTGTTGTTTATTTGTTCAATCGCTTCTGACTCTTCATGACCTCATGGACCAGCCCACACCAGAACTCCCTGTCGGCCATCACCACCCCCCAGCTCCTTCAGAGTCAAGCCAGTCACTTCAAGCATACCATCCATCCATCTTGCCCTTGGTCGGCCCCTCTTCCTTTTCTCTTCCATTTTCCCCAGCATGATTGTCTTCTCTAAGCTTTTCTGTCTTCTCATTATGTGGCCAAAGTACTTCATCTTCGCCTCTAATAGCCTTTCCTCCAATTAGCAGTTGGGCTTTATTTCCTGAAGAATGGACTGGTTGGATCTTCTTGCAGTCCAAGGCACTTGTTATACCTCCAGAAAAAGAGATTCCACCACACACCAAGGCAGCATATTCCACTCTCGACCACTCTGATTACCAGGAAGTTCTTTCCAATGTTGAGGTGGAATCTCTTTTCCTGCAATTTGAATCCATTACTCCACAACCAGAGCCACGAGCGCGTGGTGACTGCCCCCTGATGGACCTGGAAACATTAAAGTCGCTGTTAGACCTGTGGGACCCTCCCAGGCTCCCCTCGTTTGACGGCCAAGTTGGATAGCTCCCTTGTGGTCACGAGCTTGGTCCCCCCCTCCCCTGCCTTAGTTGTTAGTTACCCTCCTGTTGTTGTGTTGTATTGTCTGTCCACTATGTATTCTATGTCAAACATGGAAACCACTCCGAGCCCTCGGGGAGTGGCGGTATAGGAAGTTTGAACATAATAATAATAATAATAATAACCGAGTCTATATAGCAGCAGAAAACAAGCTTGCCCTCTTCTCAATACAATATCCTTTCAAATATTTAACCATGGCTATCAGCTCCCCTCTCAATCTCCTCTTCCCCAGCTTAAACATATTCCTCCCAGGGATTCATGGTTTTCAGGCCAAAGATCATTTTGGTTGCCCTTCTCTGAACAAGTTCCAGGTTGTCAAGATTCTTCTTGAGTACAGGGTTCAATAAGATGTCCTACAAGAACTGACACACACCAACGCTTATTTAAGACTTTCTTATTGGGGTTCCATGCTTGTGTAAACAGAGTTGCACAATAGATTGCAGTTCCCCAGAGATTGCACAAATGTGGTCTCTAGTAGGAACCCCAGGTGGCGCAATGGGTTAAACCCTTGCGCCGGCAGGAGTGAAGACCGATAGGTCATAGGTTCAAATCTGAGGAGAGTGAGGATGAGCTCCCTCTATCAGCTCCATGTGGGGACATGAGAGAAGCCTCCCACAAGGATGGTAAAACATCAAAACATCAGTGCGTTACCTGGGCAACATCCTTGCAGATGGCCAATTCTCTCACACTATTTATTATTTATTTATTTATTTACTTCATTTCTATTCCGCCCTCAGGGTCGGACTCAGGTCGGATTACAATGTACACATTACATTTGGACACACAAGACAGACAGAGGCAATTTAACATCTGGCCTCCTTCATTCCTCAGCGTGTTTCCTGGAGATCTTTTTATGGCCTCGTAAATCAGTTAAATTAAGCCTCCCCACTAAGTGGTACCTTAATTTCCTACTTGACAGATGCAACGGTCTTTCGGGTTGCAAAGGTAGACAACAGGCTACACAATAGGTCGAGAGCCCACCTCGACCCAGGCAGGCCTCGAACTCATGACCAGTAGAGATCTTATGCAGCTGACACCCAGCCAGCTGCGCCACATTCCTGGTGCAGTTTCTCAAGTCACTCCTGACATGAAAAAAGTGGAGTTAAATGTTCCACAAGCTTGAAGGGTGGGGAGCTATCCAATCCTTGTACAAGGCAGTGGGGAGAGTTGAGACTTTGGTATTTGTTGTGTAATGATTTTCACAACTGTGGAATCCAGTGTCACTACACTGGGATAAGTTTATACTATGCTAAAAATGTACAAGATTTGGTTCTGTGTGTACAACCATAGTTTATTCTATCACTGCGATTTTTTTGTCTTTTAACAAGTTACACAAATTGCAGCTGTTCTCTTCCTCTGAAGGGGCACGGCTGTGAAATGACTCCATTTATTTCAACATTGCTTTTACAATCACCTTGTTACACATTCCCATCTGACAACAATTTCTGCTTCCTAAGCTGTTGCTACTGACAGAATAAATAACCTAGTCCCAATGTATTCTATTCTCATGCACATATACCCACTCGCTTACTTTTGGCAAGCGTGTGTGAATTTCAGCAAAAGCACAACGGTACACAATCCAAAGCAGCTTTAGAAATCGTTTCAGACACATACAAAAGTTGTTTTCCCCAGAAACCTCCGTTCAAGCTTTTAACAGGCACATTTAACCTTGGTTTTCAACAGGGAGTTAAAAATTACAAGCCTGTCAGACAATATTGTGGGTTCAGATTACCATGATTAGGAGTTTATATTGATTGAACATGTGGCTAGTAAAACAGCATAACAAAACATATCTCATTACAGATGGTGGGGGGAAATAGTTTATAGAGCAAACTGTAGCCTGTTGCATTTGTCCTGTTTGCAATTGCTTTTTATTTATTCTGCTTTCTCTATTAAATGTGATTTGTGGTAGAGTTGCTTTTGAGAAACGAAGCAGAAAAATCACCGGTACTTGTAGACTCCCACTAGAAGGAATGATTATTATCTTTGTGGTAACCAAGATGGGCAATTGCTCGTCTTTTTAAATCACAAGAACCAATTTTCCTATATTTCCCCTGACAGTCTGCTACCCATCATCCTGTTTTTCTAATCAGCAGGGTATAATTTCCCCCCTTTCCTTTCATTTTTAGAAAATTGGATTAAAATGAGATGCACATCAGCCGTGCAACTTTCTATATTTTGCTAAATGGCAGGACCCCATAGTCCTAGTCAGTAGGATTGTGCATTTCAGCCGAACCTCAATTCAATTCATTTCAGCTGGCCTGATACCAGTAGACCCCATATCCGTTTTTGCAAGCCTCCCAAAAATGAGTGGGTAGCCACATACCTGTTTTTGGTCTGTAGCTGATAAATGCAGCTAGATTCAGCAAACTGGTGGCAATGGGGAACTTACGAGGCTCCCCTTTTCGTTCCTGGGACCCTTTCCTTTCTTCCTTCAAGGAAGCCTGGGTGTCAGCAATGGAGTTAAGGAAGCAGCCTATCCGGCCCATTATGGGGAGGACTTCTCACAGGTTCCCCTTCCATATCCTTCATTAAGACCTGGATTAAAAGCATTAAAGATACCATTCTTTCTGGGATCCGTTCCCTTCTGTCTGTAGAGGAGACTGGGTTTAATGCTTCGCTAAAGCTGTTTCTACTCTAGAGGAGGGGCGCTGCCAGCAGGCATGTGCTTTTTCTCTTTTCATGCAACATGTGAAGCCCCCTGGTGGCATTGCGGGTTAAACCGCTGATCTGCTGAACTTGCTGAACGAAAGGTCGGAGGTTTGAATTGGAGGAGCAGGAGGATCTCCCCCTGCTAGGCCCAACTTCTGCCAACTGAGCTGTTCAAAAACATGCAAAATGTGAAGGTGGGAAGGCACTCATGCTGGGCACATGACCTTGGAGTTGTCTATCGACAAAACTGGTTCTTTGGCTTAGAAATGGAGATGAGCACCACCCCCCAGAGTCGGACACGACTAGATTTAATATCAGGGAAAACTTTACCTTTTAAAAAAGCTGTTTTTCCTTTCTACTCCAGAGGAGAGGTAACTACTAGATGTTAGTAGTTTTCAGAGAATGAGGGTTTTCTTTTTGTTTGCTGGGATTTATTATTATCATTATAATTATCATCATCATCATTATAATGATTTTTAGAAGTATTTGAAGGAGAGGAAGGGAAGGAGAAAAAAAAGCTTAAAAGGTGACCTTCCAACTTCCAAATATGCGTACATACCCCACTCACCCATCCTGTGCGTCCCCAACTCCCAGTCAGTCCCATTAAAGAAAAAGAATCAAGATAATAAAGAAAATCCCACATTATATGCTTTGAACTGGGTTATATGGCAGTGTGGACTCAGGGCCCTTCCACACAGCCCTATATCCCAGAATATCAAGGCAGAAAATCCCACATTATCTCAGTGTGGACTCAGATAACTCAGTTCAAAGCAGATACTCGGCAGATCGCTGTGAAGAATTTGCTCGGTTCTTTGCGGACAAAGTTGCACTGATCCGTTCTGACTTCGACACCACGTTAAGGATGTAACACGAGCATCTGCTTGTCCGGTTTTAATGGATTCATTTCAATCTGTTCAGCTTGAGGATGTGGACAGGATCCTTGGAGAGGTGAGGCCTACCACATGCATCCTAGACCCCTGCCCTTCCTGGCTGATAAAAGAAGCCAGAGGGGGGTTTGGCAGAGTGGGTGAAGGTGGTGGTCAATGCCTCCTTACAGGAGGGCAAGATTCCAGCGAGCCTAAAACAGGCTGTTATAAAACCGCTGTTGAAAAAACCATCACTGGACCCCACTGAATTCGTCAACTATCGGCCAGTTTCCAATCTCCCCTATTTGGGCAAAGTCCTGGAACATGCGGTGGCCTCGCAACTCCAGGGGTTTCTGGTATACACACATATTATCTTGATCCGGCACAGTCTGGCTTTAGGCCGGGACATGGTACTGAAACAGCCTTGGTCGCCTTAGTAGATGATCTACGCCGGGAACTTGACAGAGGGAGTGTGTCGCTGTTGGTTCTGCTGGACCTCTCATCGGCCTTCGATACCGTTGACCACGGTATCCTTCTGGGACGCCTCGCAGAAATGGGGCTTGGAGGTATCGCTTTGCAGTGGCTCCAATCATTCCTGGAGGGCCGTATCCAGAAGGTGTTATTGGGAGACACCTGTTCGACCCCACAACCGTTGTCTTGTGGAGTCCCACAGGGTTCAATATTGTCCCCGATGTTATTTAACATCTACATGAAGCCGTTGCGGGAGATCATCCGGAGTTTCGGAGTAAGATGTTATCTGTACGCAGATGACATCCAAATCTGTCACTCCTTCCCACCTGTTACTAAGGAGGCTGTTCAGACCTTGAACCGGTGCTTGGCTGCTGTGTCGGTCTGGATGAGGGCTAGCAAATTGAAATTGAATCCAGACAAGACAGAGGTCCTCCTGGTCAGTCGAAAGGCCGAACAGGGCATAGGGTTACAGCCTGTGTTAGATGGGGTTACACTCCCCCTGAAGACGTAGGTTCACAGTCTGGGAGTGATCTTGGATTCATCACTGAGCCCGGAACCCCAGGTCTCAGTGGTGGCCGGGAGAGCTTTTGCACAATTAAAACTTGTGCGTCAGCTGTGCCCGTACCTTGGGAAGTCTGACTTGGCCACGGTGGTCCATGCTCTGGTTACATACCGAATAGACTACTGCAACGCACTCTACGTGGGGCTCCTTTGAAAACGGTTCGGAAACTTCAGTTGGTCCAACGGGCAGCAGCCAGAATGCTAACTGGGGCGACATAAAGGGAGCATACCACCCTGCTGTGTCAGCTCCACTGGTTGCCTGTCCATCTCCGAGCCCAATTCAAAGTGCTGGTATTGACCTATAAAGCTCTATACAGTTTTGGCCCAGTTTACTTGTCCGAACGCATCTGCCTCTATGTCCCATCTCACAGTCTAAGATCATCTGGGGAGGCCCTGCTCTCGCTTCCGCCAGCATCGCAAATGCGGCTGGTGGGGACGAGAGACAGGGCCTTCTCGGCGGTGGCCCCTCGCCTATGGAACGCACTCCCAAATGAAATAAGATTGACTCCATCTCTCCTCGCTTTTAGAAAAAAGCTAAAGTCGTGGTTCTGGGACCAGGCCTTTGGGCAGCAGATGTAAATTGTACCTTTGGATTTGACTGGATTGACATATTGGACTTGACTGGACTGACAATGTGTTCCGCTTGATGGCTTTAATTACTTATGGTTGTTTGTAGTGATTTTTAATGTAATGTTTTTAAATGTGTTTAATGCTTTTTAATGATGTTGATTGCATGGTGTATTTTAAATTGTATTGTGGTGTTGCGGCCTGTAGTGCTGCGAATGTAAGCCATGCTGAGTCCCCCTGCGGGGGTGGGAAGCTACGGGGTACAAATACCACAAATAAATAAATAAATATTGTGGGATTTTCTGCCTTGATATTCTGGCTTATATGGCTGTGTGGAAGGGCCCTTGGTTAACATAATAGCCCAGGAAGACATATGGGACATACAATAAAATTATGCAAAAGTCTCTGAGTTATTTCTTGCTTTTCCCAATATGATTTGATTTATTCCTGGGAATGTTTTCTCATCTGTGCCACCAAAGCAGACCCCCCCTCCTTGGGGCTTCAATTGAAATGGCAAACACCTTGAGCACCCATTTTGTTTACTCGACAGACACCAGTTGTATTAACCAAAGCTGGGATATCAAACCCCCCTTTTTAAAAAAAAGTTCAGAATAAAATCCAAAGTGAACTCATCATCCCATTGACATGGAAGCCACGAGCCACCACAGTATGCATGCGCACACATACAAATGGAAGAAAGTCAGAGCATATTGTTAATGATTTTCCTCTTTTTTGCTTTTGAAGAAATCTTTGAAATACACGTCCAAAATGCCTCACTTCCAATTATGTCCAGCTCACTCATTATTGGCACCGTCTCCATTTCAAAGAGCAATTTATTGCTAGGTTGTACAAAGTCCAGTCTTTGGAATTCAATCTCTTATCTTCTTGCCAAGAATGAAATCTTGCTTTCGGAAGCAATTTAACCTTTTTCCTTACCCAGCACTACTTTGGGGGGAATTTGCACTTAGTCAATTCAAAATTATATTCGTATTATGTTGCGTTGCCTTCATTGCCTTCTTTTGTTAAATTTTCCCTCTCCCTTTCTCTTTTTCCCAACAGTGAAGCTTCATTTCAATTAAGTGCTCACTAAGTCCATTATTGGTGTGTTAAGGAACATTAGGTTTTAAATAAAATGTACAGTATTTTCATTTTATTATCTGTACTCCAGCCGTTATTCAAGCCTTAACCCATAAGCAGCCACTTTGTATGAGCTCCCTAAGCCACAGATGCTGATGCTGTCTGGCAACACCTTTCCAGCTAGGGTTGCCATATGTCCCTTATTCTAAGGGACGTCCCTTATTTCGGCCCTAAAATTTGTGTCCCTTATTTTCAGGCCCTGTCCCTTATTTTTGACTGACAGGACAGGACTGGGCGGGGTTGACCAGAGGAAGGTGCGCGCTGCGGTTTCCACGGCAATGCCTGCCCGGGGATTCCAACTCGCAGGGCAGCCTGCGTCCCCGTTGGAAGGAAGAGGCGATACAGGACTTTTTCAAAGTACAGTAGACTAATTAATCATTACCCAAGGGGAATGTTGGATCATGTTGGATAAAGATAGTTTCTGGTTGCTTGAGAGTTACTCTTAAAATAGGCCTAGCTGTGCATCCCAATACTATACAATGCTGTGTATCCCATACTATACTATACCATTAACTATTGACATAATAATCATGAAGATGTACTGTCTTATAAATTTTATTTTATTTTAATGTTTAGACAGTGCACTTTTAAAGTCAGCAAAGTCAAGTACTAAATACAGATGGAGAAAAGTAGGTAGTTCTAATAATGTTTTTTTCTGCATGACAAAGCATGCAGAAACATACCATGTATGTAGGTATAAGTCAGTTTTTTTGTGAGTTTCAATCATTATCTTATTCTGTTAATAAAACTATTTCTACCTAATATTTGAGTTTCAAGTTTTTAATGAAGTGTCCCTTATTTTTGTGAAAAATCCCATAAATGTCCCTTATTTCTTATATCAAAAAATGGCAACCCTATTTCCAGCACATCAGATAAGGCTCTGTGGTTGTTGATGTGTGCTTGCAAGTCCCTTCCGACTTATAGTGACCCTATGGTGTACCCTACCATGTTTTTTTAATGAGATTTGTTCAGAGTGGGTTTGCATTTGCCTCCCTCTCAGTTGAGGAACTGTGACTTGCCCAAGGTCATTCAGTGGGTTTCCATGCCTGACTGGGGATTCAAACCATGATTTCTCACATTCCTAGTCCAATACTCAGTCTACTGCCCCACACTGGATCTCTCCTTTTACGGCAAACCAGTCTGACAAAACTTTGTCAATTGTTGTCTTAAGGTTGGCATTAGTCGGACATGATCTTGTCCAAATTCTTGGGCTCTTCCAGTGTGATAGATCTCAGATCGATCCAATGAAGACATGCGAGGAGGAAGGCAGTAACATAAATTGTTTTTTCAGCGATGGCCAAAGCAATCCCAGATCTGACATTCCTTGCTGTTACAAGCATGTGCATTTTTAGACAATTTTCAAACGTTAAGAGTTATGAGAAATTTTAATGATTGGTGTGGTTTCAGGATCCACAGTCCCATTGGTTAAAGGGAACGTTCTGTTCTTGGCTGCCAATTGGCTGAGAATTTAAAGGTCCATGAATCACAGCCATTGCTTAATGGAGAGGTCTGGAGGCAATTTTAATACACCATCATTGGTTCAACTTGAAGTTGTCATCCATCTGGTGTGTCTACACACTCTGAAAGCGGGAGAGCCTGGGAATGGAATGCAGGTTGGGTCATGGGGCAGTGGGGGTTTGATAGACTTCTCCTTCGGGACACCGGGCCCATGGTGTTCCCAGATTTGGGACAATTGGTGCCTAGAGGTCTTGATGGGTAATGGCAGATGCTTGGTTCAGTACCATTAATAATACACTTTATTTATATTTCACATTATCTGCCCAGATGGTCATGAAGGCGTTTCAGAGGGGTCACCAAAGACCTTCAGAAAACATATATTTCTGATGGTCTTACGTAGAAACCCCTTTGGCAGAAAAGGCTGAAGATCTCTCAGTCTGTCCTTCTCTTCCTTTTTGGAAAGAGATGACAAATCCTTCCAGCAAACGCCCTCCTCCACTGTGATTGGCCGGACTCTCAGCCAAGGGGAGGGCTGTTTCTGAGACTCCAAGCAGGGAAGGGAGAGCAGGCATGCTTGGTGCATGACAGCATGGTGCACCCCTGTGTGTGAGGGGGAGTGTGTAAGGTTGGAGAGAAGCTCACACCAGCGAGTCCCTTCAAGACATGGGAGTTCTGTGTGGGATGCTTGGCCCAATTCTATCATTGTTGGGATACAAAATGCTCTTTGATTGTAGGTGAATTACACATCCCAGCAACTACAAATCCCAAGTATCAAGGTCTATTTTCCCCAAACTCCACCAGTGTTCACATTTGGGCATATTGAGCATCTGTGCCAAGTTGGGTTCAAATCTATCATTGTTTGAGTCCACAATGCTCTCTAGATGTAGGTAAACTACAATTCCAAAACTCAAGGTCAATCCCCAACAATCCTTCCAGAATTTTCTGTTGGCCATGGGAGTTGTGTGTGCCAAGTTTGGTTCAATTCAATCTTTGGTGGAGCTCCGAATCCTTTTTGGTTGTAGGTGAACTATAAATCCCAGCAACTACAACTCCCAAATGACAAAATCAATCCCCCCAACCCCACCAGTATTCAAATTTAGGCATATCAGGTATTTGTGCCAAATTGGTCCAGTGAATGAAAATACATCCTGCATATCAGATATTTACAATACGATTCATAACAGTAGCAAAATTACAGTGATGAAGTAGCAAAAAAAATAATTTTATGGTTGGGGATCACCACAACATTGAGGAACTGTATGAACAGGTCATGGCATAAGGAAGGTTGAGAAACACTGCCTTAGATACATACTCCATTTTGTTCCCTTATCGACTTTCCGTTTTTACCCCAACAATCAATCACTATTCCATCATCACACAGTATTGGAAATTCCATAACCTATGGGAAATACGTGCACCATAACCTATTGAAAAGGTAAAAGTGATGTCACATCTGTTTGGCAAATGTGAATCTCCATGAATATATGGAGACCACCTTTTGAAAACCACTAGTCAAGAAAAGCATGCCTTTGTTAGAAGTCAACTCTTTGAACAAGTGATATTCATAAGCATTCATGTAATGACACACAGGCAACTCAGCTGTTAAACTGAAGAACCATATCTTTTAACTGCCAAGGAGAAATACATGCCACTACAAAAATATATTGGTTAGCAAAGGATGGGGTTTTTTTCTTTGAAGATTGAATTTGCAGTTGTAATTGTAATTGCAATTGCCCAAAAGATATACACTCCCTTGAAACTTCATAGTTAAAATATGCACTCAGAGATAAGAACAAAGTCTTCTTTGAAAGATAACATATATTGTTTACTCATAAACAGCTTGTATTAATTCATCATACAGGAACATTTCTTATTAGAATTCCATTAGAAAAGATGTAGTTTCTTCTCTGTGTTGAGTACGCAGGGTATGATACTTAATCAATTGTCCATAGTTTTTAAGTATAGCTGTACTCACTGAAGTCCGTAAGTCATACTTCTCTACTAAAGTCCAAACAGCAACACACATCCATTGAGGTCTGATGCAAACTGAATACAAAATAGAGTCCTGCGTCTGAAGAAATGATATTGGAGGTGACCCCCCTTCCTCCCAGGGTTCTGTAAAAGGTAGTTCAGAACCAAGGAATTCATAGTTTTACCAAGGACACCAGGCTGGAATGATCCCATAATCCTCTCCCCCTTCCATGTGGGAACCCAAGGCTCTTCCCATGGCCCCACATGGCAATGCCCCTATAACCCACACTTTATGAACATACCAAGTTATTTCCCTTTGCATTATGAACTTCTCAGGACTCTTATGGACTTTTGCTCACTTTTAAGGACTTTTCTTGCGATTTATAAATTCCAGAGGCCTGCGCCTCGGGGGTTCACATGTGATCATCCCTAGGAACCTCATGAAGGCAGGCCAATGTCGTCCAGCCCTTGGCGAACTGGAATTTATAGTTCTCCCCTTATTCAAAGGACAAGACCCCTCCTCAGTGCTGGCCAAATGGATCTTTTCCTTGATTTCTAAAGACTTTTTATGGACTCCTTTTTATGAACTTTTCCAATTCACAAGGACTCAGCTGAACCCTTTCCCTTACTGGGAACCTCATGAACTCTCCCTAGCTTCATACAAACTTGTCAAGGACTCTTTCCCCTACTCAAAAACTTTATAAAACAAATGAATGTTTCCTTCTGAACTTTGGTGGGTGGAGGGATGTATCAAATGTATATGTACCCCATTTTTCTCACAATGTATTTCCCTACATGTCCCCCCTCTTTTCCATGTATTCCCTATGTCTGAAAATATTTAAAATTATGAAGAATGCCACTTTATTTTGAAACAATATACACAAAAAGCTGCGCTAGATAATGAGTAATACAAATGACAATAGCATCAGTGGTGCGGTGTATCCAATAAAGGCAAATCAACTGCTATCCCCCACTCAATCAGGAACCACATGGAAAGGGAGGGCGCAAAAGGGTGCCACGGCGGAGGGTGCAGCCAGCCCCCCCACTGGGTCTACTTATGAGCATCGACTGGCCTTGTTGTATTGGTGTTGTGGCGGCTTATCTATTCCCGCCAGAGGCTTACAGCATTTCTGTGGCCTGAATAAACTGCATACGAGATTTTACATATTCATGCATCTTGGTGTGTTTCCTGAACAACGTATTTGACGACTGCGTCCGCCCACGGCCACTCGGGACCACGCAGGGGACGCGGACGGCCATCCCCTTCTGGGACGGGGGTCTCCCTCCGGGACCGGGACACCACCCCCTAGCCATTTGGCCTGGATTATTATTTTCATGCTTGGTGCATAGCCCTTTAAACGGGGCTTTACCGCTACTGCCCGGACGATATTGCATCCAGCTTCCGCATACGTCAGCACGCACAACGGGACTCCGCCCTTCACGACCTCGCAGCCGCGTAGGACGCCCACGTCATCGCTGGGCGCCTTGTTTACCTCTGACGCCATCCCTAGGGAGCCGCGTGCAGGACGGATAGCCGCCCACACCGCCGGAGCCTTTCCTTACGGCCTCGCCCCGGCGCTCTCTAGCACAGGGAGTACGCACTCATCCCCTGCCCATCCGGAGCGGCTGCCCCAACAGGGGACCTCATTTGAGGACTTCAGAGGACCGTGCGGGTGTATGTTTTCATTGCCGATTTGGTACATTGTTCCTTTGGGGCACACGCGGCCACCGGGGCCCCCTTCCTCCTCGGGTGGGGCCTTTTTGCTGGACGTTCTCCTACAGTGAGGGTGGCCTGCTCTCCTCTGGGGGTTGGATTGGGCCTTCGGGATATTCTCCCCATGGACCTGCTGGGGTGACCTTTTGCGCCCTCCCTTTCCATGTGGTTCCTGATTGAGTGGGGGATAGCAGTTGATTTGCCTTTATTGGATACACCGCACCACTGATGCTATTGTCATTTGTATTACTCATTATCTAGCGCAGCTTTTTGTGTATATTGTGTCTGAGGACAAGTACCCTTATGTGTAGTGGGACTTTATTTTGAAACCCAGCTGGTAAACAAGGAGAAGGCTGCTTCCCTTGCCACATTCCTGCACGATGAGCCATCAGCCTCCATAATTGCATGAACAATAAGAATGGAATTCTCCTGAGAGGTTTGGATGGTCCTCTCCCAGGATTATGACATTCCTATAGGTGTGAGGCGCCCCACCTTTGAAGTCGGCTCAGTGGGTCGTTTCTGCCTTTGGCAAATTTTGTCTCTTATCACCAAAAAAATGGATCCTCGAATAATCCTTTATTTCAACTGATTCACCCCTTCCTCTGGTACCAGTATCAGTCATGAACTCACCCTGTTAAACAAAGGATTATCTTGAGGCTGGTTTCATCACCAGTCATGGATGTTTATTTGAACTTTCTAGACAATAAGCCACTAGGCTAGAAGGCATGTTTGCCCTCGCTTGGTAAATGGACATACATCAAGATACTCTTAATCCACTCAAGCCTTACATTCCATTCATTGTTCTCCACTCAGCCCGCCTCCTGAGCCCTCCTTGAACGGTGCTGGCTTCCTGATTGGCTGAGGTGAGGCCAAACCAGCAGCACCTCCCAACCAGCTGATGACTCCATCCAATCAGCTTGAAGCCAGCAAGGGGGGCGGGGGGCGGGGAATTTCAATTCTGACAGTTCTGTACTCTTGAAAAAGGCATGTTTTCCAATGTAACCTTATGTCAGCATGGGCAAATGATTGCGGCTGCCATCCTTTCCAGCTGGATTGAATAAACAACTCGGTGGCATTTCTTTAACTTGATGAGATCTTTATTGGGAAATTTAGGGAAAATGGGATTGACTGCTTCCTATCTTGCTAGGGCTATCTCAGATCCTCTTTGGTGGGTCTAGCTGGTCTGCCTTCATGGCAAGACCCCCAAATTCTGTTCGATATCAGAGGTATAGTCAAACTGGCAAACCAAAATGTACATATGATATAGGTTAGCAATTATATACATTTACAAACAGTTAGCGGAGGCTTGGAAGGTTGCTATTTCCAACAGAGAGCGTTCTCAGTTCTCACTGAGCAGTGTCTACCTCATTCTTTTGTATGTCTCCCCAGAGATGATTTGTTGTTGTTGTTGTTTTGCAAAGCATAGGATTCTTCGTCTGTCTTTGCAAAGGTGTCATTTTCCCTCCATATAGGATTGTTTCAATTGGCAGTGTTTGTTGAAAACAGAAGGAACAACGTACGCCTAAAAAAAAGATAGAGAGATAGCTATTCAGCATCATTGGGACAGGGCAAGCTATGACAAATATATATATGAGCCACGGGAATGGGGCCATTCCTTCAAAGCTGAAACCATATAAGCCATAAGTAAAGCATTAGCTGCAAACCATTTGGGCATTTACTCATTCAGTCCCCATTTGGCAGGAAGGTGTATGAGCAATGGCAATGAGTTTGTTTTAGCAAGTTCTTCAGTCATATTTCCTATGAATAAAACATGTATTTACTTGCTGTATAATGCATAAAATGGCTTAAAATAGCTGTGCGGCGAATGAAGCTCAACTTGCTCAGCAGTGAGAGTGCTCTTCGAGTGGCACAAGATCTGTACTATAGGAGGCAAGAGTAAAAAGCATACACTCCAACTGTCCCTACTGATCAGGTGACACTGTGAAATGCTATATGTACAGTCAGAGTTGGTGCTGGTGTCTCTGCTCCTGGTACATTATTACTTTTTGGTCGGAAACCTGTTGCTCCTTCAACTGACCCACAGACCTCTCCTCCTGGACAGTACCCAGGTTTCCTTATAACAGTGTTCCTCAACCAGGGTGTCGGGACCCCGGGGGGGGGGGGGTTGTCATGAACGGGTATCAGAGAAGTTGCTAAAGACCATCAGAAAACACAGTATTTTCTATCAGTCTGGTCATGGGGGTTCTGTGTGGGAAGTTTGGCCCAATTCTACTGTTGGTGGGGTTCAAAATGTTCATGGATTGTAGGTGAACTATAAATCCCAGCAATGACAACTCCCAAATGTCAAGGTCTATTTTCCCCAAACTCCACCAGGGTTCACATTTGGGCATATTGAGTATTTGTGCCAAGTACTTTCCCAGATCCATCATTGTTTGGTTCCATGGTGCTCTCTGGATGTAGGTGAACTACAACTCCAAAACTCAAGGTCAATGCCCACCAAACCCTCCCAGTATTTTCTGTTAGTCATGGGAGTTCTGTGTGCCAACTTTGGTTCAATTCCATCGTTGGTAGAGTTCGGAATGCTCTTTGATTGTAGGTGAGGTATAAGTCCCAAGAAGTAAAACTCCCAAATGACAAAATCAATCCCCCCTCAATCCCACCAGTGTTCGAATTTGGGTGTATCGGGCATGTATCCCAAATTTGGTCCAGTGAATGAGAATACATCCTGCATATCAGATATTTACATTACGATTCATAACAGTAGCAAAATTACAGTTATGAAGTAATAGCAAAAATAATTTTATGGTTGGGGGTCACCACAACATTGGGATCTGTATTAAGGCGTCACAGCATTAGGAAGGTTGAGAACCACTGCTTTACATCCTCTTGGTTGTAGATTTACAAATGGTTGCTCATTTTTCTTGTCACACTAACATCAAAAATCCGAGAGTGGTAAGGAGCTTGGCTTATGAAACTGGAGTTCTAAAATAATCACATCACATCATGATGTGTCGTTGAGGAGTTCTACCAATGTCCAGTTGCTGTGGAATCTCAACCAGGGTTGGAACAGTTTCATTTGAGCTTAACCACTGTAATTACTGCTGTATGCTTTCTCCACTTCCCTCCTTGATTCCTTGTTTGCTTCAGGCAAGGAAAGCATTAAACATGTAAAAATAGTCCCATGAAGTTAGCATAATTGATCAGAAGAGGCCCCTTCCTTCAGTTTAGATTAGTTTCAAGCCTTAGTTCTCCCAGCCCGCTTGTTGCCTCTCGAAACAATTACTAAGTGCTAATAGAAAAGATCATTAAGTTTTAAGAGCACCATGTTCAGCATTGTTTCTCCACTGCTCAGGTTTTTTCCTACTTTAGAAGATAACACTTTAATCTGTGTGTTGCCCTCATCAGTTTATACACTACAAGTAGTGATGCACAGATCTCTTGATTACTAGCCTTGTCCGATTTTCCTAAATCCTTTTGTTGCCGGGCAATTTAGAATGGCTGTGGATAGTGAGATCTAGGCCACTGTGGGTGTAGCCTGGTGAGAAAAAGGAGCCAATATTCCAGAATAAATCTCACCAAATTGAAGCAGAAGCCACCGAGGAAAATCTTTTTTCCAGCTGGAAAAAGGATGACGGCTGCATTAATTTGCTGAAAAAACTGCCATTTTATAGGCAGAAAAATACAGAATATATAGTTTTCCATTCATATTTCTCTCCGCCCACCCCCTGAGCCAGCTTTGGCTGTGATGCCCGCAAGCCAGGAGGAGCAGCCGGGGACCAAGGTAGTTTGTCCAACGAGGGCGAGGCCCCCGCTTCGGCCACTCAACCAATGATGAGAGAGGAGGCAGGCAACAGTGGAAACAATTTTAAAAAATGTCATGAGGATGGTTGGGGGTCATCACAATATGAGAAAATGTATTAAGGGGTCATGGCATTAGGAAGGTTGAGAAACACTGTTCTAGATATTGCTGGACTGCAAGTGCCATCATTCTTTATCTTCAGTGATGTTTGCCATAAAGCTTCTGCAGGGCAATATTTTTCCCGACCCCCTACTCAAGATATGCATTTTTGTACAATGTTTGGAGCTAAGAACTGAATTGAAAAATTCAGAGAAGTAGACTCTCTAACATAACTATTCACAATATTCACAATACATAACAGAATTCTTTTTGATGGCTCACCGGTATAGCACAGTAATTGCTTTTAAAGACATCGCAAAAGAAGGTGTTCTGTATTTCCAATGGGTGCTAGTGGCATGCAGGTGCACCCTGCATTAATAGAAGCTGAGGTAGAACCGCCCGCAAAATACTCTGGCTGCCCTGGAACAACTGTGGGAGGAAACACAGCCATTATCTGACTGAGTCTGCTCATGGAGGTTTCAGGTTTGTGTTGTGCCAGCAGTTACAGAGCTGGAAGGGATTGCATGTCTGACAATTCAGAATCCCCTGCCTTGCATCAGAACCCACAAAGGATATTCTGGCATTTCACTAGCTTAGCTGAAAATATATTCTTGCAGATGAGCTGGTGAAATGTAGTCTGGACAATGCTATCGTTAGGTGAATTTGTCATTAGTTAAGCAAAGAACCCAAACATTACTCACCAATGGTCCGCATTCATCCTGGAGAGAAGTAGTTCCCAACTTTTTTTTTACTAAGGACCACTTTGACCAGAGACTACTTTGACCAGGGACCACTTGATCAGGGACCACTCTCCAACATTAGTACCAAAAGGGTTACAAATCATGCATGGGATAGAAAAGGTGAATAAAGAAAAATTATTTTCTTTGTCACAAAACACTAGGACTAGAGGGCACTCCCTGAAGCTCCAAGGTAGGAAAATTAGGACTAATAAAGGGAAATATTTCTTCATCCAGAGGGTCATTGGGTTATGGAACTCACTTCCAGAAGAGGTTGTGACAGCTGTCAGCCTGAACAACTTCAAGGCAGGATTAGACAGATTCATGGATACCAAGTGTATCGGTAGTTACTGAACAGGACATTCAAGTGCCACCTCGGAGTTGGTTGAGGTAGGCAGGATTTCCCTGGGTACTGGTTGTGGGGGGTTGGGAGCAGGTCAGGGTTTTGCCCTCCCTTCTGCTCGAGATTCCCGTGTACAACTGGGGGCCACTGTGTGATACAGAATGTTGGACTAGATGGGCTGAGGTCCGATTCAGCATGGCTCTTCTTATGTTCTAAATCAGATTGTGGTCAACTTTAGATTCAGTTTGGTTATTTGGGGTGCTGATTCAGAAAATTGCATTGGATAGATCATATCAGCTCTAGTTTCTGATATAGAACATATGTCATCCAGTAGTCGCCATCTGCTCGCCCACAGAAAACCATATTATTTAGTAACCTACAGCTGATGTGGTCTATCCAATGCAATTTTCTGAATGTGCACCCCAAATAACGGCAGGAACAGGCCTAAAAACAAAGACTTTCAGGCACCACATGGAATGGCTCCACTCAGGGGGAGGGAGGAGGATGAGATGCAGCAGTCATGAGCCTTGTTGTCGCACCTTTCGTGGGTAGTCAGCCTCTCCCCTTCTGACATCTCAGTTGCCTCGTCACTATAAGAGGGTTTCACAAAACCAGTTGCTCTTGTTACAACGGTGTAGTAAAAGTGAAGCTGCAGACCATATTTTAGTTCTTGGGGACCACTGGTGGTCCATGGACCACAGGTTGGGAACCAATTGACTAGAGGGGTGGATCAGGGTTCTGTCCTGGCCCAAGTACTGTTCATCATTTTTTTAAAAAAATGGATTATAGCATAGATGACATACTTAGCAAGTTTGAGATGATACCAAATTAGGAGGGGGAAGAACTAATACCCCAGAGGAAAAGATCAGGATTGAAAATGACCTTAGCAAATTGGAGAGTTTGGTCAAGACTAACAAAATGAATTCTCAACAGGGCGAAAGTAGGCTTGAAAGTAGGACAAGTGGAAAGGATCTAGGTGCCTTAGTGGACCTCAAGTGGAACATTAGTCAGCAATGTAACAACAACAACAACAAACTTTATTTCTACCCCGGCACCATCTCCCCAAGGGGACTTGAGCAGCTTACATGAGGCCAAACCCAGCAATACAGTAAAACAATATACAACAAAACACAGCAAAAAATATACAAATAAAATAAAGTACAATACAAAGCCATTTAAAAAACACATCAACAATATAAAATCAATATAAAACCACAACATTTAAAACACAGATTGATCATATTGGGCAGGCTGATTTCAATAGATTAAAAAATTTAAAAACACTGGGTGAGACAGCAGTGTAACGTGTCTGGACAGGGGATCCCAAAAATAGAGTAGGGTGCGATTGCACAGCTTCATCCACAGCAATATGGTGTTCAGATCAAGGGAAATAGTAGTTCACTTCTCTTCTGCTTTGCTCAGCCTTATTCTGAGCTACTATATCCAGTTCTGAGCACCACAGCTCAATAGGGATAGTGACAAACTCGAATGTGTCCAGAGAAGGGTGATTGAAGGCCTGAAAACCAAGCCATAAGAAGAATAATTGAGAAAGTTGTGTATATGCAGGCTGGAGAAGAAAAAAATGGAGGTGACATAATAGCAATTAAATGTCTGAAGGGACTGCATGTAGATAGGTGGTTCCCAACCTTTTTGACCAGGCACTACTTGACCAGGGAACACTTTGACCAGGGATCACTCTCCAATATTAGTACCAAAAGGGTTATGAATCAGTTTTTGGTCAATTTTAGATTCAGTTTGGTTATTTGGGGTGCTGATTCAGAAGCCTGCATTGGATAGACCACAGCATCGCCAGGTGCTCGCCCACAGGAAACTATATTTGGCCATGATCGTCCATGCTCTCTTTACATTCTAAATAGAGTTAAATTTTAAAAATGTATAACTGTAAACAAATAAAGACTTTTAAAAAACCAAGGGCAGGTTACAACTAAAGTGTGAGAGCAATTTGTGTAGGATAGTAGGGGGGAAAATGAAGAGAGAGAGGGGAAGGTAACAGTGGTGTGGGGAATATCTCTTCTCAGTAGGTTTTCCAACATTCTGCCATTTGGATTTTTTTCTCTCTCTCTTGATTTTAGCCTTTGAAATTCTTTTATGCCTCTTGTACATAAATATCTGTGTTGTCCTTTCTAATAAATTCTATTAAAATTTCCCAATTTGTTTTTGTCTTTGTATGTTATTGTCTGTCAATTTTTGCGTAAGCAGACCCATATTCATTATGTCCCATACTTTCAGTAACCAATTTTCAATTGTCGGTATTTTGTTTGTTTTCCATAGTTGTGCTAGCTTGATCCTAGCTGCCGTTATTAGGTAAATAAAGATTCTGTTTGTGTTTTTCTCCATTTCAAAATCTGTTATTCCCAATAAAAAATATTCTGGTTTTAAATCAAAATTTATTTGTAAAATTAGTTCTATCTTTTTGTGGATTAGCTTCCAGAAGGATTTTACTTTCTTGCACTTCCACCATAGGTGTACGAAGTTGCCTGTTTTTACCGCATTTCCAGCATTTGTTGCTCGTTTTACCTTTACTAATTTTAGCTATTTTTACTGGTGTTCGGTACCATCTATAGAATAGTTTGTACTAGCTTTCTTTGAATTCTGTGGAATATGTTAGTTTTAATTTTTCCATCCACATCTCTTCCCACTCTGACATACTTATTGTTCTACCTAGATCTCTGGCCCACTTTGTCATAACCTCTTTTACCTGTTCTTCTTCTGTCGACCATGTTAGTAGTTGTTGGTAGATCCTTTTTGTTAGTTTAGTCTCTATTTGTAATATTTTATCCCAAAATGTCTCCTTCTTTTCAAAGCCTATTTTCCTATCAATCAAAAAGTTTTATTTTATCAGATGAGGACACAGTTTTACTGCTTTAGCAATTGGATGTGTGGATTGAACATTGTTTTTAATTGTTATTTTAATTTATTGTTGGATTTGTTTTTAATTAATTGCTCTGTTTCAATTTTGTATGTTTTATGGTGATTTTATGTATTAGGCATCAAATTGCTGCCTTGTTAGCCACTCTGAGTGAGAAGGGCAGGGTAAAAATACTGTAAATAATAATAAATAAAGCTCCAAATGGTCCAATGAGCTGCCGCCAGATTGCTCACTGGTGCGGCATACAGGGAGCATACAAACCCCTTGTTATGCCAGCTCCACTGGCTGCCAGTCTGCTACTGAGCACAATTCAAAGTGCTGGCTTTGGCCCTAAATGGTTCTGGTCCAGCTTACCTGTCCGAATGTATCTTCCCCTATGAACCATGTCAGAGATTGAGGTCATCTGGAGAGGCCCTGCTCTGGGTCCCGCCTCCTTCACAGGTGCAGTTGGTGGGGACGAGAGACAGAGCCTTCTCAGTAGTGTCCCCCTCGGCTGTGGAACTGCCTCCCCAGTGACATTAGATCAGCCCTCTCCCTCCTGGCCTTCAGAGGGAAAGTGAAAACATGGTTCTGGGATCAAACCTTCAGATAATAATTTTAGTGCAATAATAGATATGGAATAAGTGGAATGATTATTGGAATGGCCCGGATTATGATTATGGATGACGTAGTTTTAATATTGTATGTAATGTTTTAAATGTTTTAATATGCATTAATTTAAAATTTTAATTTAAATTTTATTTAATTGTATGTTGTTTTAAGGCATTGTATAATTGCCTATATGTAAAGCTGCCTGGAGTCCCTTTCGGGGTTGAGAAAGGCAGGGTTTAAATAGGGGTAATAAATAAATAAATATTTAATAAAGCTTGGCACTATAAGAGGGTTTTGTCTAGTTGCAACAGTATAGTAGTGGTGAGGCTGAGGACCATATTTTAGTTCTTGCGGACCACTGGTGGTCCACGGGCCACAGATTGGGAACCACTGATGTAGATGGACTGCACTTGTTTTCTATTGCTCCAGAGACTAGGACATGAACTAATTGATTCAAATCAAAAGAGAAAGGATTCCATCTAAATATTTAAAAGAAGCTGTTTAAGATTTGTTTGACTGTGGAGTGGGACTACCTCGGATTGTGCTGCACTCTCCTTTTCATGGAGCTACGTATTTAAGCACAAACCAGGCAGCCACCTCTCTGAAGTACTTTAGTTGTGTGTTCCTATGTGGCAAGGGGTTGGACTAGATGGCCCAGGTGGTCTCTTCCCGCTAGATGTTTCTTCAAAATGTAAAACTTCGCTCCATCATTTTTATTCAATATGAAAAGAGTCTGCCAGTCAGCATGAACATCAGCCATGATGGGGTGGGGGGAACCTTGGTTTTATAGTCTAGCAACCTTTCTGAAATTAGGTTGGTCAATAAAATCCTCTTCCCATCTAGTTGGTGAAGCTACTTCTTCAAATTTAGGGCAAAATCCATACCAGGCAGTATGAAGTGAAGATCCCGCTTGTCCAACAAATTCTGGCAATCAGCTTCGCACTGTGTTATGTGCAGTTTTCTGCTTGATTGATTGTCTCAGCCATTTATTTAACCCGGCATGGCAATATAATAATGCATTCTGACTCCTGGAACAAAGTATGGCACAAAAAATGTCCTTTTCCAAGTCTTCCTGCTTCTCCTCATAAAAGCAAGGTTTTCACAAACGGTACATAAGGCAAGATGCCATAAATTAAGATCAGTTCAAAACAGTCTCTTTGCAAGAGGAAGGAGCTGAAGACTCCTAAATAATAAAGCAAAACACAGTGTTGAACAGAACATCTAATGCCTAACCCACTTCTGGGACCCTTTAGATAGCTTCCCATGTAAACCCAGTACTCCATCTTTGCCCGAAACCGATCCCAGCTGCCTCAAAAGTGACTGGCACCAACTCCATTCCAGATGGTGCTGAGGCTTTCTGCTGATTGCTCTCTTTTTGTACTAATTAGCACAAAATGCATTCCGTCTGAAGATGGCACCCCATCAAGAGAACATCTGGGGAGAAGCACAAGGTGTCTTGTTAACCATCTTTTCTTCCTCAATGTGTGGGAGTGCAACAAATCCTCGGTGGTATAAAAGGCTGTTCTGAAAGCAGAATTAATTAGCAGGTTCATGCCCAAGCCTTGCTGCCCTTTGGTGGTTGCATCCATAAGAGTGAACCTTGAGTTTGAGACTTTGTTTTGTTCTACAAGAGTTGAGAAAGTAGTGTTACCACTAATCAAATTAGAAATTGAGTCATTTCAAGAGAGAATCGGGAAATTCACTTTCTTATATACCGTATATACTTGAAGATAAGCTGAGTATTTCAGCCCTTTTGTGAGCTGAAAGAGCCTCCCTGGACTTATAATGGGGTCAAGGCCAGGCAGCGGAGCCTGGAGGCAATCGCTTGCAATATGATATATTTCTCTCCTCTTCACCTCCCTTGACAGTGTGTTTTCTTTTCCAGTCAAAAAGGAGGGAAGGTGGGGAGATACATTTCATGTCCTCCTTGTTTGTATGGCTCTCTTTCAAACCCATCCAATTCCCTGGGTTTTTGTGTGTACCTAAATGTATTCACTTTATACAGTATGTGCATTTTTGTTCCCTTGGAAGTTTTCCCCTCATATGTTTGCAGGTCTTTGCAAATCCTATATACATATACAGTAATCCCTCGCTACTTTGCGGTTCACTTTTCACAGACTGGCTGTTTCGCGAGTTTTTGTGGTACTTGGCCATCGACTGGGGGAGGTGCTGCTCCTGCTGGGCCACGTGGAGGCAGACAGTAAGTGGCTCCGTCTGGCAGTCAGCGGGCCTCAAAAAGGGAGGCTGGTGTGTAGGCCAGGCCTGAGATGCAGCAGGGAAGGCCTGCTGGCCACAAAGTGCAACCTTCCAGGACCATCCGCGAAAAGGTGAAAATCTGCAAAGCATATATAAGAAGCATTCATGTGTGCATGTGCAGTCTAGCCCTCACGTTTCCTTACCCACCTTTGCTGCGAGTCCATCCAATAAATGCCTCTGGAGGCACTTCTGAAGCCACGGTAGCACAGTAGGCCCTATTTCATTACCAGCAGGCCTACTGCGCTACCACAGCCCTAGAAGTGGCTGCGGAGGCATTTATTGGGTGGACTCGCACCAGAGGCAAGTAAGGAAGTGCAATGGCTAGACTGCGCATGTGTGTGTGAACGCTTCCTATATATGCCCAATGGAAGTGGAGTGCTTTCTAAAAATTGCTGCTCTACTAAAGTAACTGAAGGATTTTGTTTATAAGGTAAAGGAAAAGGTTTTCCCCTGACATTAAGTCCAGTCATGTCTTACTTTGTATAAATATTAAAGGAATATAGCGTCCCTACTTTGCGGATTTTCATTTTTCACTGGTGGTCCTGGAACATAACACCCATGATAAGTGAGGGAACACTGTAGATTATCTAGAGATTTCCATGTAACTTCATATCTGCATCTATATGTATACAATATTTTATATGAATTTTCCCCTCACATATTTGCAAGTTTTTGCAAATCCCATATAGATATAATTATCGATATATAGATGTCTAGATAGATATATGTGAATATAGATATATAGGGCTTGCAAATATTGCAGGAGAGAAATGCATTTATTTTTTTATTTTTTTTTATTTATTATTCAAATTTATATACCGCTTCATTCCCTTAGGCTCTGGGTGGTTTACATAGATAAAAACATAACAATTTCAATAAAACAATTTAACACTATATAATTAAAATGCTATAAAACTACTGAACAACTGTCCAGCTTGTCACAATATAGAGAGAAGATTTGCAAATGTTTCGGGGGGAAATGCATATGTGAAATTTGTATATATAATTATAGATCTATATCTAGCTCTGCACTGTTTATTTAGGAATTGAATGTTTGCCTGTTACTATGTTGGAAGCCAGCCTAAGTCCCCATGGGGAGATCAAGTGGGATACAAATGAAATTCTATTATTATTGTTGTTGTTGTTGTTGTTATTGTTGATAACAGTTTTGTTGACCCCACTTTTCCACTTACAGAGCTAGTTTACTGTTTTTTCTTTGAAATACAGTAAATATTCAGAATCATTTAACCTACTGATGCCTCAGTTAATGTAATTTCATTGATATCTATTTTTATTTTGAAATGTACCAGTATCTGCTGCATTTCCAACCCTCAGCTTATACTCAAGTCAGTGAGTTTTCCTAGTTTTATGTGGTAAAATTAGGTGCCTTGACTTATATTCAGGTCAGCTTATACTGGAGGATATACGGTACTTTTAAATATTATTTACTGGTTAACTTGGTGGAAATCTAATGACAGACCTATTCCTCATCCACTTCTTGTTTCGGTGAATTTTTTTCTCCTGGCCTACAACTGGATTTGAATTAGTTCATCACTGGCCTCCATTTTGTGGGCTACCAGATGTATTACTCATTCTTTATTCTTCATTGATAATTTCTAATTGATTAATCAGTGAGAGGGTAGAAAAATCTGACCTAGTTCATAATAAGTCATATGCAGAGGAGGTGTCAATAGTGAAGCATCCAACCAAATCAATTATGGCCCTTATGAATATACATTATAAACAGTGGAGATCTATTCTGAACTAGTGTCATTTAAAAATAGATACAAGATATTGTAAAGCAATATACAAGGTGGTCAATAATTCACAAGTAGGCAGCTCTTTTAAAACGTTTTAAAACAATATACACAATGGTCAATAATTCAGATCTTGGCACATCAAATAAGTGGGCAATGCACTTATTAAATCTGGGGATACTATAAAATGGGAGGGTTAGTGGGCAAGAGCATAGGCTATACATTTAGAGCAGCCTCAAGAGCTTGACAGTTGGTAACAAAGAAAATTCCTTGTAGAGAAGTATGTGCTTGTTTATTGTTTTTGCCAAAATAGTAACCATAAATACCATTTGTATAGAGCAGTGGTTCCCAACCTTTTTTTTTTAACCAGGGACCACTTTGACCAGGGACCATTCTCCAACATTAGTACCAAAAGGGTAACACATCAGTTTTTGGTCAACTTTAGATCCGGTTTGGTTATTTGGGGTGCTGATTCAGAAAACTGCATTGGATAGACCACATCAGCTCTAGTTTCTGATACAGAATAAATGCCATCCAGTAGTTGCCATCTGCTAGCCCACAGAAAACCATATTTAATAAAGGGTTTCATGAGGCCAATTGCTCTTGTTGCAACGGTGAGGCTGCAGACCATATTTTAGTTCTTGCAAACCACTGGTGGTCCATTGACCACAGGTTGGGAACCACTGGTATAGAGCAAACCTATATAGCAGGAAATGTATTACACCATGCATTGCATTTAAATTAGAGTCAGCCAAAGACATTTGCTGTCTGGGGCAAAGAACCTAGTGATACACCCTCTGGATGGATAGTAGAGTTTGTTTCCTGTCTAGCTATGAGACAGCATCTCAGCTTGACCTGCAAGCAAAAGGCTTGCTTAGGGGGTGTTTAGGGGAAGCTGTGTGGCATATAGGTTTTGCCTTCTACACTCTGCTGCTCCCTTGCCATTAAGGTTCATAGAAATGACACAAGAGGAAAAATTGTGGGTGAAGGAGATTGTGATTAAGCAAAAGAAGCCAGCAGTGATTAAAACTGAAACTTGTCAGCATGGAAACAGGGATCATTGACCAAGGCAAATAAAACAGTCTCAACTCCATATTCTGCTCTGAAGCCAGTTTGAAATGGATCAGGGAAGAGTTATCCAAAGCTGCCTCAGGCTGGAGGACAACTGCCTTCTCAATCTCCTTGTCCAAAAAAGGAAGGTTAGACACTGGTCTCTAGTTTTTAATGTCCAGGGGATCCAAGGGGGGCTTTTTCAGCAGCAGTTTTGTTGCAGTTTGTCAGTCTGTGCGGAAGCTCAGTAGTCTTTCCAGTTTTAGACCTCTGCTAAATCACACAGAGCCAGAGTAAATGAAAAATAAAACTTTACTCTTAAGTAAACAGCTTTAACCAAACCAGCATTACAAATTAAACATAGTCCATTGCAGATATCTTACTCAAAGTCCAATGCATTATAATCATGCATAATCTGCATCTTTGATGGTGTAAGAAGTCCTTTGTTAAATGGTCCAGGACAAGTCCTGTGGTAGATCCATGGCAGTCTTCATGATCTCCTTCTTCACACAAAGGATCAAGGAAAAACCCTCCTCATGATATACTCAATGCTCAAGCTTAATTGCTTCATTGTCCAGGTGTTTCTCCTCAACACACACATTCAAACAAGAAGATCCTGCAATTACTTAGCTAAACTCCATATACTGTAACTATTGCTTCTTTTAAACTTCATTTGCATTCCCATCCCTGAGGGATGCATTGCTAATTTGTTGTGTTTAGGATCAAATTGCATCGCTTTCCTGGACAATCAACCAAGATGGGCAGGGATCAAGAAAGCAGGTTGTCCTCCTTGCTTGCCCCAGCAACTTGTCCACATCAACAGCACTCTTCCATTGAAACTGATTATGTGTAATCCCATTCACAGAGTTGCTGGACACCTCATTATCGATACCTGCTCCGATTATGGCATCTATGCTGGCTTTTATGCAACAGGTTTTACCTGCAAAATGGTTATTAAAGGCTCACTGTGAGGTTCTGAAGGCTGTAGCAGCAGGTTCAGAGGGGAGGGTGTCTGGGTTAAATCCCTTACCCCTCTAAACAGCTTAGCTGAACATGAATTTGCAAGCGCAATATGTGTGGAGAAGAAAGCATTCTTTGCTGCACATATTGCCACCTTATAGGAATGGAGATATCCTCTATGCTGTGTCCTATCGCATAAAAGTTGAGTTTTCCACCATCTGCACTCTAGTCGTTGTCCTCCCTATTTCAGTACCCTGAGAGGGTTGGTTAGTAACAGGTCAAAGGGGACTTTTGGGACCAATCATGTCAATAGCCCTGTAATTTATTTACTTACATATCTGGAAAAGGAATGAATAGTAAGTGCCTAGTTTTAGATGTGGAACTACCTTGTTTGAAAATAGTTACTTCCAAGCCTACAAAAGAAATCCCCATTTTCATTAGTTTGCACTGGATAAAAGAAACATGCAGGAAAACCAATTGTCACGAACGCCGACTTAGAACTGCCCCTTTAACACACACACGGAGACGTATCAAAGGCTAACTAGTTTATTGAATATAAAAACAGTCCAAAAGGTATATAGTCCAATGAATGCAAGTGTTCAAAGTATAAAGTCAATAGTCCAAAGTATAATGGCAAATAGCTTGAAGCGAGGCAAGGCTCCGCAATTCAATGCGGATCAGGAAACAGGACAAGGTTTCGCAATCCAATGCGAATCAGGAACCAGGGCAAAGTGCCGCAAACCACTGCGGCTCAGGAAACAAGGCAAAGGCAAGGCAAGACTTGATGACCACGGTTAACTTGTGGTCCCACTCCGCTTCGCGCCTATTCAGTATAGACGTGGCCGGAGAACTGAGGATCAGTTCCCACGGGGCCGTGCCAATCCCTCGGCCGGGACCCCGACGATCTAGGGCCCGGCGCCTCCAGTCTCTACTTTCCGAACGGTGACGGTCTAGGGACAGATGCCAGCTCCTCCTGCCCTCCTCTATGTCCCTGCGCCTGTTATGAGAACGGCCCCGCTCTTCCAGCCTAGTATCGCTATCTTCCTGAGAAGTAGCCTCCCCGAGGTTCCCATCCGCTAGCCTCCATCTGCTGCTCGGCCAGCTCCTGGGAACCTCGGCCATTTGGGAATTCATAACTATCTCCGCTATCTGCTTCACTGCCTCCCATCTCCACCTGGTCCGCTCCTTCCCCGGGAGAATGCTCCCATTCGAAATCCCAGGCTAAACTCTCTGGCGGTGGACTGGGCAAAGGCACCGCTGACCAATCTTGCTCTGGGCCTTCCAACTCATCCTCCGAATCCCTTTCAGCCTGTGCGGGTCCCAATGCCAACGGGACCCCCGGTGCATAACCCCTCCCCCGTTGCCCGAGCGGACCCATGGGTGCTACACCAATCTATATTCTCTGTCCATCTCATAGCAGATGGTGGGGTTTGGGGGTTTCTTTAGGCATGGGGAGGGTTATGATACTGTTTTTGAGTTTCTCCTGTCAAATGTTTTTAAAGTCAATACAAATAGTCATAAAATAGATCTGGAGGGCTTGGTCTCATCTCAGGGTACTGTAATTTTCTCTTCTGCTCCTAAAAAAATAGCAGGGGGGGGGTGGGAGGGAGAAAAGGAAAGGACAAGAAACAAAACTGTAGAAAAGTGTACTGTGCAGCAGCTCCACCCTCCTCTGCACAGAGAGAACTGAAAAACAGAAAAATGGAATCATAGAGGTGAGATGAGACATACCTGCATTTCTCTTGGCCAGTTATGATAGAAAATAGCTTTCCCATTTGTTCTAGCCCATTGGCCGGCTTAGCTTTGCTCATTGTTCTCTGCCAAAAAAATGAAGAGGCAGAGGTCTAGCTGGCCACAACAGACCTATAATGAATTTAGCTGGTTAGCTAAATCTAAATTGAGGTCAGTCAGGAACACAACTCAATTAAGAATGGTTTTGCAAAGCTGGGGAAAATGAACGTTATGAGGGTGATGGACATTCCCCAAACAGCTGTTTCTTGTGCAAAGGAGTTATCGCTGCCTCCTTCCACCAGCAAACTGTCGCCTTGTACTGTTTGTAGGCCATAGGGAAGGATCTTTAAGAAAGGATATTAATATGCTCTATGTACCTGCCCTAACTTACTTAGCACAATTGAATTATTTTGCTTTTGTAATGTAAAACAGTTCTCGGTTGTCGACTTACAAAGTTCTCCTTTGGCTTGGCTGTTTGAGCAAATTAAATGATAAGATAAAGGGTGGGGAGGAAATAATCTAAGGCTGTGCATTTCAAAAGAATGGAGATGCCAACAAGGAAACAATCAGAATGATTACTGGGGGATGGGTGGAGGGCAGAGACAAAGCAGCCATGTTTAGCAGCCATCTTTGGTCAAGAAAATTCAGCTGGATCAGGGTGGACGACTTCCCAGGTCCAAAGGAAACATTTTGGAACTTATTCCCAACCCACCAAGGGTCATATCAAAAGTCCGTGGCATCCTTCTCAGGTTATAAGGGGTCCGAGAGTGACCTCCCACATCACATAGCTGCAACACAGTCCAAAAGAGAAAACACTTTCCTTTCCAGAAGGCAAGAGTAAATTAAGGTAGTCTCCCACACACATACTGCCACCACTGCATGTTGCTATTGAGGGGAAGGGAACAAAATTATATTTTTGTTGTAGTCTGACAAGCATGAGAGGCTTTTTCTGAATGTTCAGATGATGAGTGGGATGATGGGTTCCAAAATGAGACGTCTGTGAGTGTTTGGGGGGGGGGGGGGGAACGGACGGACTGCAGGCAGATAATCTGATGTTTTCAATTCCTCACTTGTTTCCCAGGCAACAGGGGAAAATGAAAGTACCAGTTCCTTTGAGAAAAGGCCTTGGGAAGCGAGAAGTTTTCAAGGAAGTGTAGGTTAGACCTGAGAACACAGGGTGTGAAAAGCAGGCAAACTAGATATTCTCAGAGGATTTGCGATAAGACCTTGAAGTCCTGATGTGTGGAATAATGTTATGCGTGTCTGGGCAGGCTTAAATTAAATGGTTGTGATTTCAGGCCTTTCAGAGGAGACAATGTTGCTAATGGGGATGGGTCTCCTGTTCATGATTCTAAGTTCTTGGTTCCTGTATACTGTCAATATTTCTGTTTCATGTTCCTATTTATGCCTATGTACCTTTGGAGAAGTTACTTTGGGGAGGTTCCTGTTTTCATGTTCATGGCTATACCCTTGGATTTATTCTGTGATTTTAGATTCCTTGGTTTTGGTGTTTAACCTGGCATTTTTGGATTACTGCTACTGAACTCTGGCTTCTTTTGTGTATCGCTTTTTATACCCTGACTGTCTCTTTTGGATTTTCCCTTTTTCCTTTTTTATAAGCCTTCTTTAATAAATCATTGGACTCTGGTGTGGTGCTGGGTGAAAGAGGTGTTCCAGTGCTAAGGTGCAGCAATTTTGGAAATCATATGCAATGTGTGTGCTGCACAATCATGGACAAGGTCATGAAGCAGAATAATATGCTAGTCTTGGCAATACATTATTGTCGAAAAAACTCCCAAAATTGGAGATGTTATATGATGATTTGGAGAGGTCTCCCAGTCTCAACTATGGAAATGCTTTGAAAATCACACTACAACAGGGGTGCTCACATTTTTTCAGCATGGGAGCTACTGATTAAAAAACCAAGTCCCAAAGATCACCTACCCAGAAATGTAAAACGTATAACTATTTTCTTATTTATTTATTTATTTATATTTATTATTCATTTTTATGTACCGCTCCTTCCAGCAGGCTCGGGCAGTTTACATAAAATGAAGTTATAAAACATCAACATTTCAATTTAATAACAATATAAAACAGAGCATAAAAATACATCCAACCACCCCATTTCTCCCACATTTCCATATTCCCCAACATATATTTCTCAAGGAACAAAACAAGCAGAGAGGCTTTGGAGCTAAAAGGCCATTTTTAAACATTAAAAATAAACAAAGAGACATGCCACAGAACAATCAAGCACCCACCCCAAAGTAAAAAGACTGACCTTTGAGATGCGGTAAGGAAATGACCGCAATGCGTCCTTGTCCTCCTCCTCCATCATTGCTCCTATTTCCACGCCGCCAGGATGCATGCCGCCTCCAAGAGCTCACGAGAAGTCCGAGAGGCAGTATGGGTGCTTCTGCGCATGCGCGCGGGGCCAGCCATGCATCGCATCATCCAGGCCCGCCCCCTTTGGTCTCCTACGACTCTGAATGGCTGGAGAAGGACGGAGGGGGGAGGAGGAATCCAAAAGAGGGGGCCCATTCTGCCTCTTGGACTCTGGAGCTTTTGGAGGGGCGCGAGCAGGGAGCGGGGAGGAGCAACAACGGAGGACTTCTTTGCAGCGTGCAGGGGCGCGTGAAGAGGACCAACTGCAAAAAAACCTGGTCAGGGCCCTCAAGATCACCAGGATGAGGCCCAAAGATCACCATGGTGATCCTGATCACCATTCTGAGCACCCCTGCACTACAACCTCTTCCTCACTCCTTGCCCATTCACAAGTTAAGTATGCACAATCAGTATACATTTTTGCTTCGCACTCTCACAATGAGCAGGAAGCAGCACCCCGTCAGTTCCCTCACCTCACAAAAGACTCAGATGTGACCTAAGGTGCAAGCTCATCAAGCCTTTTATCCTAATCATGAGACCTTATGCTGTAGTGTAAGCAATGCTTTAGGCTTGGAAAGATTAGCAGTTTACAAGAAACACTGCCTAAGGGACATCCAACTGTATTTACTCAGTCTTCAAAGTGGAGCTTTCCATGTCCCCCGGACAGCTAAACAAGTTAAGGAGAACCACTACAATATTTTATGTATTATTGTATGCCTGTATGTTTGTATCCTTTTTGCTTTGTTGTAATTATTGGGCTTGGCCTCATGTTAGCTGCCCCAAGTCCCCTTGGGGAGACTGTGTGACAAACAACTCCACATCTGCATGCTTACCCACCATGCCCGGCCTCATGCACAGGAGAAGAACTATTTAAAGCTACAGACAATGCGGTCACTGTTGCCCTTTTTTCAGTCTAATATTATTTATCTGCTTGTGTTCCCTCTATTTTATCAGTTTCATACTGATTTATTTATACAATGCTTTTGACACAAAATAAAAAAGACCTTATGCAATTATCTTGCTGGAGCCACAACTGGGAAGGAAAGAGGTCACTAACTAAGGCAAATCTTTGCAAGCTGCAGGAACAAAATCAATTAAGTCTTGCAAACTGTGGCAAACAAGCAACTGCTTTACTATCTGAACTGGAAATTTGCACGCAACCTTTTCCTCCACCAAAGCTGGGAGGTTTTGCCCCCTTTTCTCCTTCTTGGAGATGATCCACAAAAACTAAAAGTCTGGCACTCCTAATATTAGCTGAGTTAAAGGCAAATGGAAAATGGTGTGAGCAGAATAGGTGGACTGGTCTGTTAAAGGACGAAATCGGCTGGATTGCATCCTGAACAGTAGCACTCCTCACTGCAATAATTTAGTGGAGGCCTGACCCAGAATCATAGATTTGTAGAGTTGGAATGCCACATCCAATGTACTAACATTTTGTGCTGCCAAAAAATAGATAGGACTGATTCAAAATGCAGATGTAAACATGCTTTCCACTGGGAGGGTGGGGTGGGGAATCGGACTATAAAAGCTACAAGACAGAAGCATGAGGGATAGCATTCAGCAAAAATGATTTCATGGCAAAACCTGGGGACTTCATAAAATCAATGAACTGCAATACTGTCAGACAAATTGACTAAAACATTTAACTGCATACTCAATTATGAATAACCGCAAGTGGGTTATGAACATTTTAGGAGTATCGGAGGATTTGAGGCGATTACCTTTAATTATGTCTCGAGCTTCTACTCTGGTTTGCAGGCTCTACAAAGGAGAATGGAACAGGAATATTTTATTGGCCACCAGTGAGAGGAAAGAATAAGCCCCAGTGCAAGAATTGATGTTTTCTTAATGGGATTCCTTGGAAAACAGTTGAAAAATCCTTGAGAAATACACCAGTGGGACAAAACCAAGGCAAAATAAAAATGAATATATATATATTGGCAAAGGAATCAAGAGCAGCCATCTTTGCACTGTGATGGTGTTTCTTCTAAGTATGAAAACATGATGATGTCATGGATCCTACTAAGGTTGCTTACTCAACATACTAGAGAAATGAATCCACCAGCCACAGCAGAGTTGAACAAAGCCCGTGTATCCAGAACTGATGCCGTGACGGACGGGATTCAGCTGCAGGGAGTTCCACAGTTCCTTTTGCCTCCATCTTGGGCCGGGTGGCACAAGAACAAAAAGCCCACAAAATGGCCCCTTCTTCCTCTCTCTTTACCTCTGCCTGAGCTCCATTTTCTCCTGACACAACAATAGCCATTGCAGCAACAGTAAGCACCCATTTCCTGTAAGCAACATCAGTTTTCCCCTGAGGGCATCACCTGCCCTCTGCCACATTGTTCAAAACAATGACTCACACAGCTGCTCCAAAGGTGGGGGGGGGCACGAGTGACCTTTTACCCAGTCACCATGAGGAGGATTTTCACCACAGTTACCAGTTTGAGAGATCTAGTTTCCCCAAGTACACTGGCCCATTTTGCCCTTTTTTCCTGCTACATAACCCGGACTATCCCTGGACTGCTCTCCCCAGCTGATTCCAGCATAAGCCCTTGCCACATCTTACAGATCATGGACCCACAGAGACTCCCTTTCTGGGTAAGCCGTGTCCGATGTTTTCCGGAGGGGTTATGCCCAGATCGCAGGGGGATTCACAGGGAACCCAGGTCTTTTGGGCTTTGGGAGAAGCAGTTCGCCAAGGACACTTCCCAGTTGAATATTCCCAGCCTTTTCCCTTCTTGCCACATGGACTTTGTGACTCTCTGCCACTCTACTGCACTCCAAAAGCCATTCTGCCCCTCAGGACTTTGTAGTTTCCCCAAGGACGTTTCTTCAGTTGGACATTTCCTGCTTTCCCCCTTCACATCATGGACCCTCAGTGACTTTGCTACTCCTCTGCACCCCAAGCCCCAAAGGCTCTGCAGTTCTCAAGGACAGTGGAGGACTACAACTCCCAGGAGGAAGGCAGCATTGTGTTGCCTGTTTTAAAGATCATATCTCTGGGAGCAAGAACTGTATGGGAATGTACTGGGGATAATTGCTGGGGATCTCTGTATTGTCTTGTCTACATTGTATCCCTGTGTGCCCCCCTTTTGTGTCCCTGTAACACTAAGATAATGCCCTCAAGCAGAGAGTTCCAGAGTTTAACAGAGCACAATAACCCACTTTTCCCATCCATTTTGCCTTGCACAAACAATAACCTTGGGGGAGGGACGTTGGGTTTCTTCATGGGTGAGGCCCACACTTATGCCCAAGACTCCTCCACATATGTCTCTGTCATTTTCGGAGCTTGGCCAATGATAGGGAATATGTACGGTCATGCAATCATAACTCAGAACACGGCTGTTTCATTGTGGAATTCGGAACTCCACAGCCAGCCCAAATAGACATTTTTTGACCATTTTGAACTGAGAAACCATGCTTCCCGCTCAGCCAGTAACTCCCAGACAAAGGAGTTTCTGTCAGGACAAAAGACTCCCATTAAGGTATTCAAACCAAACAATAGACAGGAAGGCTTGAGCTCCCACATCGGGGGCTCGCCAGCCGCAAGGTATTCAGCCACAGGTTACTTCCTCCTCACCCAGCCGTTTCCCTTTGTGTCCTTTCCTGCCTCATGCAGCCCCAATTTGATTGGCCTATTTTGAATTTAGGCGCAAATTTCTTGTTGGCCGGCTCCTTTGACAAACAACTGTAAGCAAGGTTCTAACCAATGAACTGTAGGCAGGGAGGGCGCTCAATTCAAATGTAAATGAATGGTTTTCTATATATTTGCCTGTATTCCCATTAAAGACTATGTTTTGCCTTTGGAATCCTGGTGTGGCATTGCATCCTATTCAGCTGAATTACATTCTTCTCTCGGTAGTGGCGTTCTTCCGTCTGGGTGAGCATTGATCTGGGTTACTGTGGGATTTGTAGTTTTGGGAAGATCACCCAGATTTGGGCCTCGATCCTCGCCTTTTAGGGGTGGCCTGGCCCGGTCCCCTTAAGGGAAGGGCCCCTAGTCAGATTTCGGTAACAGAACCAGATGTTATGCTGCTCTGCTGTCTGTGCTATTGGGAACTGAAGCGCAACATCTGGAAGGCTACATCTGAGCTACAGGATGGTACTGCTGAGTTTGGTGGTCCCTAGACTCCTGCAGAGGTGAGAGGATCCCTCTTGTCCATTGCTGAAGGTAGGATTTGTTGGATTTTCTTAGTGGGTCTATAGATAGTTTGTAGGTTGCATTTCTTCATCAGCTCCCCTATGCAGTCAGTGGTTCCTTTAATGTATGGAAAGAACACTTTTCCTCTGGGTAGATCTTTGTCTTTACTCTCATGGCTTGTTCTCAGTCTTGCAGCTCTTCTGATGTCTGAGGTGGCATCTCCATTGGCCTGTAGAGCCCAGTTTAGGTGGTTCAGATCACATTGAAGGAGGTGAGCTCATTTATTTTCATAGAAACATAAAGTAATAGAGTTGGAAGGGACTACAAGGGCCATCTAGTCCAACTGCATGACATGCAGAAATGCACAATCAAAGCACTATCCACAGATGGCCATCCAGTCTCTGTTTTAAAACCTCCAGAGAAGGAGACTCCACCACACTCTGAAGCAGCATATTCTGCTATCAAACAGTTCTGTTTAGGTGGAATCTCTCTTCCTGCAATTTGGCAATCACACTTCTTATTACACCTCTTAGTCTTTCTACTATTGTGATACTTTGCTGCTCTGTGAGTCCACAATCAAATTTCATGGGAGGCGGGGACTCAATCATATTCAGTTCCACAGCTGTGTAGTTTTTTAAAGATGGGATTAAAGCCAACCTGAAAAACTGTGGCATAGACACTGAGAACTGGGAAGCCTTGGCCCTTGAACGCTCTAATTGGAGTTCAGCTGTGACCAGCAGTGCTATAGAATTCAATGGCACAAATGAAGGACAAAAGGGATAGACGTGCCAAGAGGAAGACGCATGAAGCCAACCCTGACAGGGACCACCTTCCACCTGGAAACATGCCCTCACTGTGGAAGAATATGTGGGTTATGAATAGGGCTCCACAGTCATCTACGTATCCACCACCAAGAGACTACACTTGGAAGGCCATCATACTCGGACAACAAGGGATCGCCTAAGTAATTTTTTTAAAATTAAAAGTTTTCATGACATTTAGTTTCCTCTTTTTTTTAAAAAAAAAAAAAAGCACCTTCCTTCCCCCCCCCCTTTTTTTTTTTACTGGGAGAGCGAATTGGGGAGGGAAGGAGAGCCAGAGAATCCCACACACTGACATTACTTCTGTGCCTGCATGCTGGCACAAAAGTACCTGGAGATCACTGTATTTATTTATTTTTTATTTGAAACATGTTTAAAAAGCAATGCTTTTGGATTTGGAAAGATTAGCCGTTTACGAGAAACGTTGCCCGGGCGATGCCCAATTGTATTTACCCAGTCTTCGAGGAGGCTCTTTCCATGTCCCACTCCTAAATATCTCAGTGTCACCTTAGATCGAACACTAGCATATAGGAAACACTGCTTGAACACCAAGCACAAAGTAGCTGCATGCAATAACATCCTGCAAAAAACTTCCTGGCAGCACATGAGGTGCAGACCTAAAATTAATAAGAACATCAGCCCTGGCCTTGTCTTACTCAACTGCCGAGTATGCCTGCCCTGTTTGGCATAGGTCTGCCCATGCAAAGCAGGTGAACATAGCATTGAATGAAACATGCATAATAATCACAGGATGTCTTAAACCTACACCTGTTAATTACAGATATTTAATTGGTTTTAATTGGTTTTAATGTATTTATGATGTATTGTTGGTTTTTATGGACTGTTTTTGTGGCATCGAATTGTGCCTTTTGTTAGCCACCCTGAGTCCCCCTTCGGGGTAGAGAAGGGCGGGTTATAAATAATTTAAATAAATAAATAAATAAAAATTGATAAACTCTACACGCTAGCTGGCATTGCCCTCCTGATGTCCGACGGGAAGTTGCTGCTAAATGTGGGAGAAATAAGGTTGAACACTGTGAAAGCCACCCACTACATGGCTACCAGCCTCCTCCCAGCAGACTCAAATCAAGGAAAAGCTTTATGAGAACTACCACTCCTCTTGGCGTCCCTCCAGCAACTGCAATGGTATCCCTCTGGGCAGCTAAACCAAGAAATCCCAACTGGATGGCCCCCCGCGAGGGTCTTCCTCCAGGGGCAAACCAAGAATGGGCAATTTGGAAGTCCCTGAATAGACTCAGAAATTGAGTGGGCAGATCAAAAGACAGCCTGGCAAAATGGCACTACCTAAAAGAATCCCATATCTTGTGCGACTGTGGAGCAGAACAGACCACTCCGCATCTGTATGCTTGTCCACTGTGCCCAGCCTCATGTACAGAGGACGAATTGTTGGAGGCTACAGACAATGCTGTTGCTGTTGCCCATTTTTGGTCAAAAGATATTTAGCCGTCTGCACACCTTCTATTTTAATCATTTTTATACTAATTTATGCAATGCTTTTGACACGAAATAAATAAAATATGTGAAACATTTATATTCTGCCCTTCTCACCCCAGGGGGGATACAGGGCAGAGCACAAACATTCAATGGCAAACATTCAATGCCAGGACATAAAACCATAAATATGCACAAACATTAAAATCACTTATATCCACTTTAAAATCAGGTAGCTTAAAAACCATCTCAGGACACCATTCTATTATTGCCTCATTGCACTGCCCCAAGGGCTTGGTCCCACAGCCAGGTCTTTACTATCCTTCTGAAGGACAGGAGGAGGGGCGTAATCTAATTTTGCCAGGAAGGGGGTTACATAGCTGGGGGGCAATCACTGAGAAGGCCCTGTCTATCATTCCTGTCAAACGCACCTGTTTTAATTGTGCAAAAGCCCCTTTAGCCATCGCCACAACCTAAGGTTCCAGGCTCAGCTATGAGTCCAGGAGGACTCCCAAGCTGCAAACCTGCACCTTCAAGGGGAGTGTAACCACATCCAGAACAGGCTGTAACCCTGTGTACGAGGAAGTCCTAGGACTGTGGCACACTCAGGCTATTAATCAATTAATCACCCAAACTATTTGATAGCCCCCTTCAGTCTAATCATTATTGTTAAGATGCTGGTACTATGTCATCACTTCTCTATATTTCAAGAAATAATTTTCAATGAATCAGAGGAATAGATCAAGGAAAAAAAGAATTACTGGCGGGTGATGATATTTTTACTGGCAAGGATTTTCTTGAAGCAGTTCTTCCTGGCAGTCCATTAATTTATTGGCAGTTGGCAAAAAAAAGGTCTTAGGGTCTTTCCAGGGCGTAGGCTTTGTTCCAATTGTTCAAGAGCTGCATCCACCTATATGGGTTTCAGCTGGAGAAAAATAAACAGAGGACACATGGCTGGAGGTGGAGCTGGACATGGACAGTGCCAGCATCCCCATCAGCTCATGCAGTCTTGCACTTTCATGTATACACAACATTCCTTCCTTGCCTCCACTCATTCATTCTCTCTGATATGCAACATACGATTTTCCCCACACGAAGAAAGAAAGAGGGACACACTTTCTATTTGATATGCCCTATCAAACATAGCACTCTTCTGTATTTTGTATTCCCGCATGATATTCCCATTAGCTGCCTTTCCAAAATTCCAAAAAGCAAGTGGAGACTCTCTTGTGGGGTCTGACTCCAAGTTGCATAAAGACCACACATTTTCCTTTAGTTGCCTCATCATAATAACCAGGGATCGGAAACCACTGGTTTGCTTTGCTTCATGAAAGACTCCAACTAAACAGAAAACTTTTTGCCCTTTGTCACCTCCACAAAACCCATCAGGGCACCCACTGTCCCTGATTCAGGATAATGTATTGTCAAAGGGATTCATGGCTGTAATCACTGGGTTGTTTTGGGTCTTTCAAGCTGGATGGCCATGTTCCAGAAGCATTGTGGTAGGTATGACTCAAAAACAGGGGAATTCCAGACGAGAAGCAATCATGGCCAGCTAATCACCTCCCAACAAAGGATTCCCCTGAACAATAAGAAGCCAGACCTTGAAACTTGATTAAATTCTAATCAAGGAAGCCAATTGAAACATTCACACCCACCTCCAACAGAAAAGAGTTCTTTCTCCCACCCTGGACCTTCCACAGATATATAAACCCAATTTTCCTAGTTTCCAACAGACCTCACAACCTCTGAGGATACCTGCCATAGATGCAGGTGAAACGTCAAGAGACAATGCTTCTGAAACATGGCTATACAGCCTGGAAAACTCACAACAACCTAGCAGAATACCTTGAAGCTTAATTATTCCAAACTGGGAATGGTGTCCCCAGGGATAAGCCTTTCAAGCACCCATTATCTCCCAATCTTGCTCTCCTTCCATTCCTAGACCCCCTCAAAGAGGCAGACACACAGATTCAACCCATCGGTTTATTGAATTTCCCACCACCAGAACACTCAGCCAATTAGTGGCTGAGACTCACAGACTTTAAAACTTTCAGCCTATCAACAGCCGGAAATGGTGGAGCTCCTTCGCCCAATTAAACTGAAGCCAAACGTCTCAATTTTTCATGGTCTCAAATGTGTATAGATTTTATATATAATACCCATGTTTGTTATGGGCCCCTGGTGGCACAGCGGGTTCAAGCACTGAGCTGCTGAATTTGCTGACTGAAAGGTCGCAGGTTCGAATCCAGGGAGTGGCATGAGCTCCAGCTGTTAGCTCCAGCTTCTGCCAATCTAGCAGTTTGAAAACATGCAAATGTGAGTAGATCAATAGGTACCGCTCTGGCGGGAAGGCAATGGCACTCCATGCAGTAATACCGGCCACATGATCTAGGAGGCAACTACGGACACCTGCAGCCTCCCCCCCTCCAATCACACCCACAGGATTAGAACCTTTTTCTTTCCTTCCCTTGCCACCTTTGCATGAGCCTGGAAAAAGTGATACTGCGCTGCAGGATTCTGTCTTTTAGTGTGCAGTGTGTGCTTTGGTTAGCCTTGCATTTGCTGAAAGTGGCATGTGATGAAGGGTGGGAACGGGATCTTGTCCATCTGCCCTTTGGGCTGTCCTTAGGTTGACTCTGCTTCTGATCTAGTTGGCCATCAAGGAGTGGCATATATGACTGTTGTCTTTCCAGTCTCTGTCCCATCACATCTAAACTACCTTAGCCAAGATTTTAAAAATGCCGTTTTGTTATCCCAGTGCATAGCCAATGTCCTTGTCCCTGTGTTGTTGAAGGCTTTCGTGACTGGAATCACAGGGTTGCTGTGAGTTTTCTGGGCTGTATGGCCATGTTCCAGAAGCATTCTCTCCTGACGTTTCGCCTACATCTATGGCAGGCATCCTCGGAGGTTGTGAGCTCTGTTGGAAACTATACAAGTGGGGCTTATATTTCTATGGAATGTTTAGGGTGAGAGAAAGAACTATTGTTTATTTGAGGCAAGTGTGAGTGTTGCAATTGGCCCCTAATCAGCACTGAATGGCCTTGAAGCTTGAAAGTCTGGCTGCTTCCTGCCTGGGGGAATCCTTTGTTGGGAGACGTTAGCTGGCCCTGATTGTTTCCTGTTTGGAATTCTCCTATTTTCTGAGGTTTGCTCTATATTTACTGTCCTGATTCTAGAGGTTTTTTTAAATACTGGTAGCCAGATTTTGTTCATTTTCATTGTTTCCTCCTTTTTGTTGAAATTGGTCCAGAGAGTGGTCCAGCATTTCAGTGTTCTCAAATAATGTGCTGTGTCCAAGTCAAGTCATCATGTGCTTTGCTATGGTTGACTTCTCAGGCTAAATTAGTCTTTAGTGCCTTTCATGTTCCTTGATTTGTGTTTGGTCGCAGCATTTGGTGGTCCCTACCACAGCTCCATGGTATATGGTAAGGTAAAGGTGAAGGTTTCTCCTGACAGTAAGCCTCATCGTGTCCAACTCTGGGGGGTAGTGCTCATCTCCATTTCTAAGCCGAACAGCCGGTGTTGTCCATAGACACCTCCAAGGTCATGTGGCCGGCATGACTGCATGAAGCTCCATTACCTTCCCGCCAAAGCGGTACCTATTGAGCTACTCACATCTGCATGTTTTCAAACTGCTAGGTTTGCAGAAGCTGGGTGTAAGGACTCACCCATTCTAGGTAGGCCGGGGCCTGTTTTGCAGTTTGGCTCCCGGGTGGAAATAGCTGGCATCCATCTTGGGAAGGGAGTTCAGCAGAGCAGACATTAGAGTGAGGGAGTTGCCAGAGATAGGGGGAGTGGTTTAGCTGCTCTTCTGTATGGATACAGACTCTCCCAAGTAATTGGCTGAGAGCCATGGCGGAAGGAGTCTAGCTTTGTAGGAGGGAGGATTCCTGACAGGAATAGTTTAGTCTTGTGAGAGGCTTCAGATGAGAAGCATCTGAGCCTCGTGTGTCTTGTGCGAGGCTGTGATTGAGAAACATCTCAGCCTTAGCAGTCTTGAAGAGGCTTTTGGATAAGCAACATCCTAGCCTCTGAGGTGAATCTGAAACAGTCTATTATTTAGTGGATCACCTAGGAATTAGTCTGTACTAAGGGGTCAGCTAAGCTGACAGGTCTTAGGGACAGCATAGGATTCAGGGGGCCACTTAGAAGGGTAGAGTCTTGGAGTCTCTTGTCACAGAGAAAGGTGGGCTCTTAGGCTGGGTGGAAGCTAGCATGAGTCTGTTAGCCCCATTCAGAAGCAAGACTCAGGGAACTGTCATTGTAGGAAGTTCCTGGTTGAAACAAGCTGTTCGCACTAGTTGCATTTAGTGGAACAGGGCTATTTCCAGTCACGACTCAGCACTGACTGAATTTGCTGGTTTTAAGATCTAAGATTTAAAGAAACCTCTGTTTGTAACCGTACGCTCCAGCACACTTAGATCTTTTAGAAACCATACGCTTTTGCCACTAATTGTTTAACCATACGCTCGTTACCTCAAAGTAAATAACCATACGCTTGTTGCCTCGTTAGTAGTTAACCATCAAGCTCTGTGCCTCGTTTGTTTGTAAAAGTTAATAAATACTTTCTAATTTAACTTTTACCACAGTCTCCATCGTATTTCCTTCCCGTTTCCTCACAGCCGTTTATTTAGTTAGGAGCCTAACTGAACATCTTAGTTAATTTTTAAAATCCTAATTAAGTTAATTAGGTTGGTGGCAGTGATTAGAATATTGGGTGCATCCAAAGTCGTCACACTGGGCCTAAGAGTGGGAGCTAACCCCGCTCCCCAAATTCGAACCGCCAACATTTTGGTCGGCAAGTTCAACAGATCAGCGGTTTAGCCTGCTGAGCTTCATGGGGACCATGGTATATGGTAGATGTATAAAAAATCTCTCAAATCAGGACAATCAATAAAGAGCAACACTAAAAAATGGGAATTCCAGACAGGAAACAGTCAGGACCAACTAACATCTCTCATCAAAGGATCCCCCAGGCAGGAAGCAAGCAGACTTTGAAGCTGCTAGACTATTCAATGCTAATCAAGGTGGTTAATGGCAGCATTCACACTTGCCTCAAACAGACAAGAGTTCTTTCTCCCACCCTGGACATTATTCCACAGATATATGTGGAATAATGTCCAGGGTGGGAGGGCAGCAGCGGATCAGCAGCGGATCAGCTGCAGCGGTTCTTAGACGACACAGCTGGACTTGATCCCTTCCAGTCCGGCTTCCGTATTGGGCATGGGACAGAGACCGTGCTTGTTGCCATTACAGACAACTTCGCCGCCAGCTGGACCAGGGTGGATCAGCTCTGCTTGTTTTGTTAGACCTAACAGCAGCGTTTGATACAGTAGATCACGCCTTGTTGACTCACCGTTTAGCCGTGACTGGGGTTAGGGGGACCGCCCTTAAATGGGTGGCCTCCTTCCTCCAGGACTGGGGACAACGTGTGGAGGGGGGTGAGGGGGTCTCCGGGAGGCTCCCATTAAGTTGCGGGGTCCCCCAAGGGGCCATCCTCTCTTCCTTATTATTCAACATCTATATGCGCCCCCTGGCCCAGCTGGCCCACGACTTTGGTCTGGAGTGTTATCAGTACGCTGATGACACCCAGCTTCTGCTGAGAATGGACGGCAGGCCGGATACCGTACCCGATTGTTTCCATCTATGCCTTGAAGCCGTGACTGCTTGGCTGCGTGCCAGCCAGCTGAAGGTGAACCTGTTGAAGACGGAGATCTTGTGGCCTGGCCACCCTGGGCTGGATGAGTGCCGGTTGCCTACCCTAGATGGCGAACAACTTAGCCCATCATCCCTTGTTAAGAGCTTGGGTGTCCAATTGGACCCTTGGGTGTCCAATTGGACCCTTTGCTGTCCATGGAGACTCAGGTCTCCATGGTCAGCAAAATGTCGTTCTACCATCTACGACAGGCTAGGCGACTGGCACCCTACCTGTCCAGGGACGATCTGGCCACAGTGATCCAAGTGACGGTCATCTCGAGGCTGGACTACTGTAATGCCCTCTACATTGGCCTCCCATTGTTGACAATTCGGAAACTCAAGCTGGTGCAGAACGCCGCTGCTCGCTTGCTGGTGGGAGCACCAGTGAGGGAGCACATCACTCCCATTCTCTGGCAACTGCACTGGCTTCCTGTAGAGTACCGAATTGCCTTCAAGGTGTTGGTATTAACCTTTAAGGCCTTACACGGTCTAGGGCCTGCGTACCTGAGGGACCGCCTTACCCCGGATAGTCCCCCGAGATCACTACGTTCAGAGGGACAGAATTTGTTACTTGTCCCACCAATCCGCTCTTGCCATCTGTCTACAACTAGGCAGAGAGCTTTCTCTGTGGCGGCCCCGGTGCTGTGGAACTCCCTTCCGGACAGCACCCGAGCGATCCCAGAACTTGCCCCTTTCCGAAGGGCTTGTAAGACCGCCCTCTTCAGACTGGCCTTCAATTAGACTGGTCGGCTCTGGTGGGTTCTGTTATCCGAGTCTTAAGGAATTTGTAATTCCTCTGAAATCTTATCTGTACATTGTTTTATGCTTTATGTTTTAATGTATAGCTGCTTGGCCTTGTTACACGCAGCATGTTTTTACTGTATGTTGTGATCCGCCCCGAGCCTGCAGGGAGGAGCGGAATATAAGAGTGAATAAATAAATAAATAAATATATAAATATAAACCTCACTTGTCTAGTTTCCAACAGACCTCATAACCTCTGAGGATGGCTGCCATAGATGTGGGCAAAACGTCAGAGGCTTCTGGAACATGGCCAGACACCTGGAAAACTCACAGCTACCCATCCTTGTCCCTTTCACATTGATTTTATGTGCTGGTAAAGTAACAAGTGGTTGTACAATATGAAAGTGCAAGCTCCCATTCCTAGTAGGACTTTCGGACTACCTGTTTTGATTGAAAGCTTTGAGAGATTAATCACACCAATTAATTGATTAATGTATTGATTGCTGTTCAATAGGCACATGTTAATGAGCTTGTTTATAAAAAAAGGCTTATGGGTGTGAACAGAGATTTTACATGTAAGGTGAACATTTTCCTTTTCCACGATAAACCATGAACACCTTCTTTACCACCTCCTCCTCCTTCACTCATCTTTGGATTCTCAGAAGATATGAATAACACTTCATGTCTGGAAGTGTTATCCAAATATTTACTTGTTTATTTATTTACAACATTTATATCTTGTCCTTCTTACCCTGAAAGGGACTCAGAGCAGCTTACAAGTTGTATGTACATACAATATATTATATTATTAACATAGCACAATATTAGTATTATATTTTACTATATTGTACTATACCACTATACTGTAATATTATTAGTAATGTTACATGTAATATAAAATATATAATTATTATATTGTATTATTAGTATTATTATATTGTATTACATTATAATATTATCAATATTATATGTGTATACAATATATTATATTATCAGCACAGCACAATATTAGTATTATATAATTCTTGAGTTCAAGCTCACGTGATCGGCCGGCCATCAGTCTGATTTGACCTGTAGCAGGGAGTTCCAACGTTCCTGCGTGCTCATCATTAAGATCAAAGGCTGCGACTCCAACTCAGAAGAACTCTGGCCATTTCTTTCCTTCTATTCCCATGCCCCACTTGAACTGAAACTTTGTAAGCCGCACCTTTTGGATTAACTCATCAACTACTATTGCATGGACAATAAAGGGCTTTTCGGGTGTGGAAACAGGGGTCTTCTCAATGAAGACCCCTTATCTCATAGCAGGAAGGGCTTCGAAGTTTCGCTCCCCCTCAAACTGGGAATACTGGCATAATTATTTCTATTCAACACCACGGCTGGTTTTTCCCGGCTTCGGACCCCGAGGAATCTCAGCAATCCAGAAAGATCTTTTTTTTTATTTATTATTCCCGAGACTTCCTTGTAAAGATCCATATCTGTCTTTTGTCAACAGGAAGGGACAGATTTGGCCAGTTCCCCATTTCCCACAGGAAACAAAAGACTTTCTTAGCCCAAAAGGCTGAGAACATGGGATCTTAATTTACATAAGGACTAATTCAATAAAGACACTTCCAGCTACATTGTTTTTCCCCAAATTCCCACCTCCCGCTTTCCATTCGCCAGAACGGAGGCGGCGCTGTTTCGCTCTTGGCTCAACTCCAGCTGGTCTCAACATTCCATCCAATCAGTGTGGAGCCGGCCGGCACGCGCGGGTGAGAAATTTGAATTTTGACAGCTCTGTATAACTATAAATATGGCATGTATTTTGAATGTAAGCTTATGACTGCTTTGCAACAAGGATATTGTGGTTGTCATCCTCTTCAGCTGATGAGAAATAAAGACCTCAGTAGCATCTACTTCCGGACTTCTTTGGTGAGATTCCTCGCTTTAGGGGTACTTGTGGGCCTCTGCCCCCTCCGGGCCAGACTGATTCTAAATTGCTAGATAACATTACTATACTGTTGCTGGGGAAGGGGCTCCCAACCAATGACCCAGGAGACATGGTGGAACCCTGGAAAAAGTACATGTCTTAACATAGGGATGATATTGTACTACAAGCAACAGCAGCTATATTGCAGGAATGTCAGGCGTGTGTATGCAAGTCGTCGTCGTCCCGTCCCGTCCCCCGTCCCCCCGCTCTCATCTCAGAGCTCCAGCTGAGCTAGCTAACATTTCTGAAAATATCTAATAAAAATCTTGAATGGTTTCTTATCCTTTTCTTTTTCTCTCCCCCCCCCCCAACCCCAGAATAGCTCAGCAATCATCAATATGCATTTCTTTCTCAGTGTCTAATATATTGGAACATCAATAACTCCACAGCCTATGAAAATACATCAAGTACTTTCATATTGTACCCAGCCTCATAAAACTGCACTTGAGCTGATAAACAACAGTGATAAAAATGGATAAAAGAGGCTATGCTGCATTCAGAACTTTTTAAAAATGGAAACGGAGAGGAGCCTTTGAGTTTAACTTAAGGATACACCTTTTACCTGGATGCACGATACGTCTCTGCTGTGATTATCTACCCTGACTGCCAGCAGCTCTTAGAAGATTTCCCCATTACCTGCTACTTGATCATTTAAAGTGGAGTAAGTTGGTTCAGTTGGTATGTATGATGCCTGAAAGTATCGGCTATACAATTTAACTCTTGTACAGTGTTGAATGTTAGCTTTTAATTTTTATAACTTGTATAATATTGCAAGCCCACTCTGATTTCAAAGAAGTCCTTTTAACATCTTTCTCAATGTATCTTCACTCCAGAGCCTGTTGGTTTTCCTGGACCTCTCAGCAACCTTCAAAACAGTAGACCATGGTATCCTTCTGGAGCACCTTGTGGGAATGGGGCTTGGAGGTACTGTCTTACAGTGGTCCACAATCGTTACATCTCATATAGACTACTGCAATGGGATCAGCATGGGGTTGTCTTTGAAGACTATTTGGAACCTTTAAGAAGTACAATGGGCGGCAGCCAAATTGCTAACCAGAGCGGTGTAGAGGGAGCACACAACCCCCTGTCATGTCACCTCCACTGGCTGCCAATTTGCTTCTGAGCACAATTGAAAGTGCTAGCTTTAACTTATAAAGCCCTGAACGGTTCTGGCCCAGATTATCTGTCTGAACGCATCTCCCCTATGAACCATCTCTGGGGTTAAGATAATATGGGGAGGTCCTGCTCTCAGTCCCGTCTCCGTTGCAAGTGCGTTTGGTGAGGACGAGAGTCAGGAACTTCTCAGTGATGGCTCCTCAGCTCTGGAACTTCCTCCCCAGCGAGATTAGATCAGTACCCTCCCTCCTATCCTTTAGCAAGAGAACAAAGACATAGTTATGGGATCAAGCCATTGGCTAATAAATAATGCAATACAAAAATAATTAAGGAACATGTGCAATGACAATTCGGAATGGTTATGGTATACGATTTCTGGATCATGGGATTTTAATTTTTATACTAAGATGATTTTATGCTTGTCTGACTGTTTAACTTTTATGTATGTCTTATGTTTAATGGTTTTTAATTGATTTTACATAGTTAAATGTAGTAATTAGTTATTATGATTTCTTTGTGTACTGTATGTTGACATTGAATTTTTGCCATTAGTATGTTGTAAGCTGCCTTGAGTCCCCCCAGGGGTGAGAAAGGTGGTATATAAATACAGAAAATAAATGAATTAAATAAATAAATAAGGCCAGGCTTAGCACAGCAGGCTAAACTGCTGTGCTGCAGAAAAATCCTGCTGATTGAAAGGTCAGCAGTTTGAGCCCAGGTTGGGGTGAGCACCCGCCGTCAGCCCCAACTCACCTGCCCACCTAGCAGGTCAAAAGCAGAAACGCGAATAGATAAAATATGTACCGCTTTTAGCTGGGAGGTAATAAGGTGCCCTTAAGTACATCATTCGATCAGAGGAAACCTTCTTGGCTTGGAAGATGGAGCAACAGCACCCCCCGTGGCCGGAGTCGAGCACAGCATCCAAGATGCCGGAAAAACTGCTTTTATCTCTGTTTATGTTGTCTGTCCTTGTTAAGTATATAATCAGCATTGAATACTTGCCGTATGTGTGTATTCCGTAAAGCTGCTCTGAGTCCCCTTTGGAGTGAGAAGGGTGGGGTATAAATACTGTAAATAAATAAATAAAATCATAGATTCTAGAAAAATACTGTATATGATGCTTGTTACCATTAGTGCAGTCCAGAAAGAGAGTTTGCAAACTACTTTTTCATAACAACATACCGTTACTTTTATTATCATACCACTGGAAAATACAAGAAAATGCTCTTTGGTTCCCCCAAATGACCAATTCAGAAATTACGAATTCTGAGAGAAACGTGGAAGAAATTACACAGTGATCTTTCCATACAACATGAGGCTTATGTGATCCTACCTCCTCCCCCACCTTATCACTCAGATTGAGCCAGTACATACACCAAGAAATAAATAACAGGTAGATAAGCTCTCCCCATACAATTGACCATTACATGTTTTTTTTTTAAAAAAATCAATTTCAGCTTTTTACTACATTACATAACTTGTAATCAGAGTAGCTCCTTTGATAAATGAGTTATTTCTTAGCTGTGCTTCACCCATGATATCTAGAATCTTCAACCGTTTTTTTTATATAAAAAAAACCTTTGTGAAATTGAGCCTTGACAAAGTCGATTCCCTTACAACTGGTGTCTTACAGTGGGGCAGTCAATCTACGGTACTCTGGGTTTTAGTCTGAATTTTAAAGGAGATTTACAGGGTGCTGAACCCTCCTGGTCTGTGCCCTTGTTACATCTCGAACAGACTACTGCAATGTGCTCTACATGGGGCTGCTAAGTAGTCCAATGAGCAGCAGCCAGATTTCTCACTGGAGCAGCATACAGGGAGTGCACAACCCCCTGTTATGTCAGCTCCACTGGCTGCCAGTTTGCTACCGGGCTCAATTCAAAGTGCTGGCTTTGGCCTATAATGCCCTAAACAGTTCTGGCCCAACTTATCTGTCCAAACGTATCTCCCTCTATGAGCCAGTTAGAGTAGTAAGATCTGCTGGGGAGGCCCTGCTCTTAGTCCCACCACCTTTGCAAGTGCGACTTGGGAAGGAGAGACAGGGCCCTCTCAGTGGTGGCCCCGCAGCTATGAAACTCCCTCTCTAGTGACATCAGACTGGCTCCATCCAACTTTCCTGGCCATCAGGAAAAAGTTAATGGGGTTATTGGGATAACAATACAAAAGGTTTGCTTGGGTATACCCTTTTCCACCCCGTCTCAGCCCCCCCCCCCCCCCGAATCAAAATCGTGGCTACGGCCCTGCCTGTGCCCTATCCCCAATTTAGTCAATCAGAACATAGGCAGTCACCCGTGCTCTAAGTTCTTCCAGCACACTTTCAACACAGAGTCGGCACAGAGACCTGCCAGAAGTAGCCCTATTTCATGGGCTCCAGCAGGCTACGTACCAGCTCTGTGTTAAAAGTGTCCAACGATGGGGCAAAAGCCCTATGTGATGAAATCATTGGTAAAGATCATTAATTACACTATCCAAAAGGTCTTCTATGTCACAAATCATTTCATTTAATATTGCTCTTGTTATTTTCATCATTCCCAACCACACCTTGGGTAGGCAGAGCTAATGCAGAGAAATAGACAGAAAAGGTGAAGAAGAAGAAGAAGATCTTGACACTTCTATTTTTATTCTTGTTAGCAGAGGATGGAATTTTCCCCATTGATTCAACTCATACAAATCAATATCTACGAAGTGGGAGATGGATGACTTTGCTGATAGCCTTGCAGCTCACCCCGGAGACCTTTGATTTCTAATCTGATGCTATTTCAAGAAGAAGAAAAATCATAAATATTGATTATGATGCTGCCAGAACAAGGCTAAAACGCCATACAACACAGAGAGCCATATTTCTGTAGTTGTTGAGGCTCTATTTTTGGAGCGGCAAAGGCCAAAGTGAAAGGGGTGGCATTCCAGGGTATAAAGCAGAGGGAAAAAAAATACTTTCTGAGATAAAAGGGGCACCTGCATTACAAAACCCACAGACTAGTTTAGAATAATAATAATAATAATAATAATAATAATAATAATAAATCTTTATTTATACCCCGCCACCATCTCCCCAAGGGGACTCAGGGCGGCTTACATTAGGCCAAGCCCAAAAAAATACATTAGTAAAAACAACAAAGCAAGCAAGCAAGCAAAACATAATACAAATATTATAAATAACATATAAGCAGTAACACACAAGAGATTTAAAACACTATGGGCAAGGCCAGATGTAGTAGTTTAAAAATTTTAAAACACTGGGCGTGAACAAATATGCAAGCCAAAAAATTAAAAAAAACAGGAACCTTACATAAACTTTCTTCATTTGCATAGAAAATTTCACACCCCCAGATATTTTGATTCGAGGTTATTTTTTCAGTTACTCAAGTATCTATGGCCCCTTCTACACTGCCATATAAATCCAGATTGTCTGCTTTGAACTGGATTATATGGCAGTGTAGACTCACACATATCTAGACCCCATGCAAAATCAGCATAGGGGGATGGTTTGTCACATTTGAAAGAAGCAAAATAAGATCTGTATAACGGTGCTCCACGCAGTCATGCTGGCCACATTTTGAACTCCCAGCAGCAATGGAATTGAACTAAACTTGAGCAATAGAGAATACTGGACCTTGGAAATTGGGAGCTGCTTGCATTTTCCTTCGTGCCACGGCCATCTCCTAGGAGGCATCTGCAGCGCGCGCCCCCTTCCTCTTTTCAACTCTGTCCACGGCGCAGTCCCATATCGCCTCTTCCTTCCAAGTGACCTGTTGGATTGGAAGGGGCGATACAGGACTGCGCCGTGGGCAAAGTTGAGAAGAGGAAGGGGGCATGCGCTGCAGTTTCCAGGCAGCGCCTGCACGGGGTTTCCAACTGGCAGGCGCACACTCACGAGCTTGCAAGTTGGTAATTTTGTCAGCACCGATTGTGTTTAAGTGCAGGTCATGATCTTTAGACACTGCACCCAGTGTGTCGATCACCACTGGGACCACCTTGACTGGCTTGTGCCAGTCTTTGCAGTTCAATCTTTAAATCCTTGTATAATGCCAACTTTTCCAGTTGTTTCTCTTCAATCCTGTCACCTGGGATTGCAACATCGACTATCCATACTTGTTTTTTAACACGATCATGAGGTCAGGAGTATAGTGCTCCAAAACTCTGTCAGTCTGAATTCGGAAGTCACAGAGTAGTTTGACATGTTCATTTTCTGTAACTTTTTCAGGCTTGTGATTCCACCAGTTCTTTGTCACAGGCAGATGGTATTTGTGGCACAGGTTCTAATTAATCACCTGAGCAATGGTATTATGCCTCTGGTTGTCGTCTGTCTGTGCAATCTTCTTGCAGCAGCTGAGGATGTGATCTATCATTTCATCTGCTTCCTTGCAGAGTCTACACTTGGGATCTGTTGTCGATTGTTCAATATTGGCTTTGATGGCATTTGTTCTAATACCTTGTTCTTGGGCTTATTATTATAATAATTATATTAGCTTAGTAAAGGTTGTCCCCTGACATTAAGTCCAGTGATGTCCGATTCTGGAGGTTGGTGCTCATCTCCATTTCTAAGCTGAAGAGCCGGTGTTGTCCGTAGACACCTCCAAGGTCATGTGGCCAGCATGACTGCATGGAGCACCGTTACCTTCCCGCCGGAGCCATACCTATTGATCTACTCAAATCAAATCATTTATTTCGATCATTGACCAGGACAGGAAATAAAAGTCACAGTTTCATACAAACTTTCATACAAACTATTGATCTACTCACATTTGCAAGGTTTCGAACTGCTAGGTTGGCAGAAGCTATGGCTGACAACAAGCTCAGCGGTTTAACCCACTGTGTCACTGGGGGCTCTCATTATTATTATTATTATTATTATTATTATTATTGACATAGAAAGAGCCTCCTTGAAGACTGAGTAAATATAGTCGGGCGTCCCTTGGGCAACGTTTCTCGTAAACGGCTAATCTTTCCAAACCCAAAAGCATTGCTTTTAAACATTTTGAAACATTTGATGTGGGGCTTTTCCCCTCCACATATGGACATTGATAACTATTGTGTCTATTGATAGAAGGTTTGTCACTTGCTAAGGAAGAACTACTGGCCAAATTGTCTGAGGACATTTCGTGTGACATCTTATGTATACAGGAAACACACAGAGACATCACAATGAGAAGACCAAAAATCCTTGGAATGCAACTGGCAGTGGAACAACCTCACAGACAATATGGTAGTGTCATTTTTGTCCGATCTAGTATAGCAATCTCTGCAACCTCTAGCTGGACAAAGTTTACAGAAGTGAACAACATTGAAATCCTATCTGTGGAACCATAAAATGTCCCTTTCCGCAGAAGATATAATTTCAATAAAGCTAGCTGGACAAAGTTTACAGAGAACTTGGAAATTGTTATTTCTGATATAGAACCATCTATAGAAGGCTATGATCTTTTTGTAGAAGCTGTGAAAAGATCTTCAAAGCTCTCAATCCCTAGAGGCTGTCGCACAAGCTACCTACCAGGCCTAAACAAAGAATCACAAAACCAGCTACAGGAATATCTCAGACTATTTCAAGAGAATCCATACAGCAACGAGACTACAGCAGCAGGCCACAAATTATCTACAGCCATAGCTAAAGCTAAAAAAGACTGCTGGATAGAACTACTTGAGAATCTTGACATGTCTAAGAGTAGCCGAAGAGCCTGGCAATTGCTGAGATGCCTGGATAGTGACCCTCTAGTCAATTGTGGACATGCGAACGAAACACCAGACCAGATAGCACACCAGCTAATTCAAAATGGGAAAACCAACTGCAGGAAAGTAAAGGTGAAAATCAACAGGGTGCCAGAACTTGAAACCCACCAGTTGACATCTTCCATAAACCTGAAAGAACTCAGAGAAGCTATTAAGCGATGTAAAGCTGGTAAAGTACCTGGCCTAGATGGCTTAATGGTGGAGCAAATCAAACACTTGGGCCCCAAAGCTGAAAACCGGCTTTTGAAATTTTACAATCAATGCTTGGCACACAAACAGATTCCCAGACTATGGAGGAAAACTAAGATAATTGCCATTTTAAAACCTGGTAAAGACGCTTCCAATGACAGAAACTACCAGCCCATCTCACTCCTATGTCATCTATATAAAGCAGGGCTGTCCAACTTCTACCGGCCCAGGGGCCTGAATTCCGGTCACCGATGACCTGGGGGGCCGAATGGACTGCCCCGCCCCTGGCTCCGCCCCTTCACCGGCTCCGCCCCTGCCCCACCCCCGCCCCTCCCCCAGCTCCAATTTACTTACAATTCATAAGAGGCATCCATACAATCAAATATAATTTTTTACTAAGGGGAAATGCAGGGAGGGAATACATAAGGGGCATCCATACACAATTACATAATAATAACATAAAGGTTAGCCTACCTTCCCAAACACGCAGGATCCAGGAGTAGCCAGACCATGAGCAGAGGCGACGACCGACCGAGGCAGCAGCGTGGGCCGCAGGGATTAAGTAGCCGAGATTTCGACAACAGGGTATCGCGAGGAGACTACGGAAGCCACACGGGATCACACACTCAACGCCGGCGCGATCTCATGTTGAGAGCTAAATCCCTTGGGGCATGCGTAGACTCCCGATACTTGCTCCGGACCCCGGAAGTGGGTAATTTTTAAAAATATTATTATTTGATTTATTTTTTTATTTTTTATTAAAAAGCTTATGGGGCCGCAGGGAAGGGGCTGGGGGGCCTTATACGCCCCCCGGGCCGCCAGCTGGACAGCCCTGATATAAAGTATATGAAAGGATACTACTAAATTGATTAGGACTTGTTATTGCACAACAAGCAGGTTTTAGACCAGGAAAGAACTATACAGCCCAAATTCTGAATCTGACTGAGTACATCGAGGAAGGATATGAGAAAGTTTGCATTACTGGAACAGTTTTTGTTGACCTTACAGCAGCCTATGGCATAGGAAAATGCTTAGGAAACATAGGAAAATGCTGCAGAAAGTCTACCGTATTACCCAAGACTATGATTTTACAAAAACTATCCAGACTCTCCTAGAAAACCATAACTTCTATGTGGAGTTTCAAGGCAGGAGGAGACAAAAGAATGGCTTACCCCAAGGCAGCGTTCTTGCACCAACCTTGTTTAATATCTTTACTAACGATCAGCCACAACCACCACTCACAAAGAGCTTTATACATGCTGATGACCTTGGCCTAACAACACAAGCAAAAGACTTTGAAACAGTTGAAATCCAACTTACTCATGCCTTGAAAGATCTCTCCAGCTACTACAAAGATAACCACCTGAAGCCTAACCCTGCCAAAACACACGTGTGTGCTTTCCATCTACACAACTGTGAAGTCAACAGGAAATTGAAAGTCACCTGGGAAGGTCAAGAGCTTCAACATTGTTTCCATCCTAAATATCTCGGTGTCACCTTAGATTGAACACTAGCATATAGGAAACACTGCTTGAACACCAAGCACAAAGTATGTAGCTGCACGGAATAACATCCTGCGAAAACTTACTGGCAGCACATGGGGTGCAGACCCAAAATTAATAAGAACATCAGCCCTGGCCTTGTCTTACTCAACTGTCGAGTATGCCTGCCCTGTTTGGCATAGGTCTGCCCATGCAAAGCAGGTGAACATAGCATTGAATGAAACATGCAGAATAATCACAGGATGTCTTAAACCTACACCTGTTGATAAATTTTATAAGCTAGCTGGCATCCCCCCCCCCTGATGTGTGATGGGAAGTTGCTGCTAAATGTGATAGAAATAAGGTTGAACACTGTGAAAGCCGTCCACTACATGGCTACCAGCCTTCTCCCAGCAGACTCAAATCAAGGAAAAGCTTTATAAGAACTACCACTCCTCTTGGCATCCCTCCAGCAACTGCAAGGGTATCCCTCTGGGCTGCTAAACCAGGAAATCCCAACTGGATGACACACACACATACACACACACACCCGCATGAGAGTCTTCCTCCAGGGGCAAACCAAGAATGGGCAACTTGGAAGTCCCTGAATAGACTCAGAAGCGGAGTGGGCAGATCAAAAGACGGCCTGGCAAAATGGAACTACCTAAAAGAATCCCATATCTTGTGTGACTGTGGAGCAGAACAGACAACTCTGCATCTGTATGCCTGTCCACTGTGCCCAGTCTCATGTACAGAGGAGGAGTTTTTGGACGCTACAGACAATGCCGTTGCTGTTGCCCGTTTTTGGTCAAAAGATATTTAGCCGCCTTCACACCTTCTATTTTTTTATCAGTTTTATACTAATTTATGTAATGCTTTTGATACAAAATAAATATATTATTATTATTCATATTATTATTATTACAGATCCAGTTTGGCTTTCATATGTTTCCCAGGGGCTCTACATCATTGGCTCATGGCATCATCACTTGGTGTTTTCCCTGCTTTTGTCCACGTTCTCTTTCCTTCCCCCCACCTGGTCATTCTAAAACATTGAACCATCTTTCTCAGGATTTTATTGGTGCTGGAAGAGCTTAAAACTTCAATATGCTGGTTTTTTGGGCGCCACCCTTTTGCTTCTGGAATGTGCCCTCCCCCAATACTTGTCCGCACTGAATTTTGTTCTCCACCCTTGCCATTCAGAGACTAAAACTGCTGAACAGCAAGAGATATTAATACAGTAGATAAACTGCTATTACATTGGGCATAAAGGCACGACCTTACAAAATGAGCAATGCTGAATCAATGAACACTGAAGCAGTGTGTCATCGAGTCTCCCCTCCTTGCTAAATGCTGGATCGCCCAATAGTTGCTTCTCTGCACTTTTTTGTGCATCCAGTTTGCCTTCTGTCTCAGCTACTGAATGAAACATTTATCTAGCTGAGCGCTTTCCTGTAAGCGGAAAGAACCTCAGACTAAATGTAAAATCATGTCCCTCGACATTTACTAATTTAGGGCCATAGCCTGACATGGTGATTAAGCATTTTGTTCATCGGTATTTTATCACTTGTGCTGTGTCAGTTTAATTTCCTCTCTCTGAAGGAGATCAATGGGAATGGGAAACTGCTGGCACTGACAGGGCTGTTCTCAGAGCTGCTTTCAGCACAACTTTCCATTGCAATAGATCCTTTGACTTCTCGAGTGAGTGAGAAGCTGGAATGTTTGACCCAGTGTTATACTGAAACCAGGGTCTGCAGGAATGAAGCATTGCAATATTTTTAGTAGGCACAATTGACGAGAGTTGCTCCCAAAGCTGGATTTCTGTGTTTCCTCTCAGGGCCCTTCCACACAGCCACGAATCTCAGAATATCAAGGCAGATAATTCACAAAATCCGCTTTGAACTGGATTATTGAGTCCACACTGCCATATAATCCAGTTCAATGTGGATTTTATACAGTTGTGTGGAAGGGACCCCAAGTCAGCTATAATTTTCATAGAAACAGAAACTATTATTCCGCACTATAATAGTCCACACTTGGTCAAAACACCATCAAGGTGCTGGTGGCACCTTGGATAGCTCCTTGAAAGTTTGGACTATAGTCGAGTATGAATCCACATTCCCACTAACACTGGAGTAACCAGCTGACACAGCTCAGTTTTCAGTGGCCAAGATCATGTGGGATTCTGGAAGGATAACTAAACTATATCTCTCCTCTCACCACCACCCCCAAATTCAACATTTAGCTCAGTGTTGCTCAAACTTAGAATCATAGAATCATAGAGTTGGAAGAGACCTCTTGGGCCATCCAGTCCAACTCCCTGCCAAGAAGCAGGACAATCATGTTCAAAGCACCCCCAACAGATTGGCCATAGAAGGAGCCTCCACCACACTTTGGGGTTGAGAGTTCTTCTTCTGAACAGCTCCCATGGACAGAAAGTTCTTCCTAATGTTCAGGTGAAATCTACTTTCCTTAGTTTGAAGCCATTGCTCCGCGTCATAGTCTCCAGGGCAGCAGAAAACAATGACTTCCCCTCACATATTTATACGTGGCTATCGTGATTCCTCTCAGCCTTCTCTTCTTAAGGTTACACATGCCCAGCTCTTGAAGCTGCTCCTCATAGGGCTTGTTCTCCAGCCCCTTGATCATTTTAGTTGCCCTCCTCTGGACACATTCCAGCTTGTCAGTATCTCTCTTCAATTGTGGTGCCCTAATGCCGTGACAATACAGTTCCTTATGTTTTGGTACATCACAACTGTAATTTTGCCACTCTTACGAATCATAATGTAAATATCCGATATGCAGGAAGTATTTTCATTCACTGGACCCAATTTGGCACAAATACTCAATACACCCACATTTTAATACTGGGGTTGTTGGGTGGATTGATTTTGTCATTTAGGAGTTGTAGTTACTGGGATTTATAGTTCACCCACAATCTGAGTGCAGTATGAACTCTATCAATGATGGAATTGAACCAAACTTGGCACATAGAACTCCCATGACTAGAAGAGTATGATAGGCCTTGACCTTGAATCTGGGAGTTGTAGTCCACCTACATCCAGAGAGCAGTTTGGACTCAAACAATGATGGATCTGGACCAAACTTGGCACAAATACTCAATAGGCCCAAATGTGAACACTGGTGGAGTTTAGGGGAAATAGACTTTGTAGTTTCTGGGATTTATAGTTCATCTAAAATCAAAGAGCATTCTGAACCCCACCAACGGGAAACTTGGGTCAAACATCCCACGCAGAATCCCCATGACCAGCAGAAAATACTGTGTTTTCTGATGGTCCTTGGCGACCCCTCTGACACCCCCTTCATGACCCCCCAGGAGTCCCGAACCCCAGGTTGAGAAACACTGATTTAGCTTCAGCATTCCCAGTAGCCATTCAATGACTGGGAAGCAGGGGTCAAGATAACTCAATGACTATATCCCTGTAGTCAAATGCACACTGAATAGATCGTCCATTGAAATCCATAAAGAACTTTTAGAAGTCTCTGTGGATGATGTAATCATTCTGCATTTGACTAACTGAACTCTGAGATTTATTTATCTATTTATTTTGCCCTGTTTATACCCTGCCTTTCTCTTCCCTGAAGGGGACTCAAGGCGACTTACATGTGGCAATTATTCAATGCCTTGCAACACATACAGACGTTTGAAACTTAAAATCAATTGAGCATTTTAAAATTACATTCAGTATTAAAATCACACCATCCAAAGATTGTGGTCCAAGGCTGACACCATAGTAACTGCACATAATCCGATCTATATTGCACTACACTGGTCTTGGAAAGACTGGTCCCAGAGCCAGGTTTTACTTTCTTTCTGAAGGCTAGGATGGAGGGGGGCTGATCTGATATCACTAGGGAGGGAGTTCCACAGCCGAGGGGCCACCACTGAGAAAGCCCTGTCTCTCATCCCCAGCAATGGCACTTGCGAAGAAGGTGGGATCAAGAGCAGGGCCTGCCCAGATGATCTTAATCTCCAATGCAGTTCATAGGGGAGGATAAGTTCGGACAGGTAAGCTGGGCCAGAACCATTTAGGGCTTTGTAGGCTAAAGCCAGCACTTTGAATTGTGCTCGGAAACAGACTGGCAGCCAGTGAAACTGGCACAGCAGGGGAGTTGTGTGCTCCCTGTATGCTGCTCCGGTGAGCAACCTGGCTGCCACCCATTGTACCAGTTGAAGCTTCCGAACAGTCTTCAAAGGCAGCCCCACGTAGAGCGTGTTGCAGTAATCTATACAGAATGTAACAACAGGGTGGACCACCATAAACAAGTTGTGCAAAGCCTCCCCTGGCCAACATTGAGACATAAGGCAATTCCCTGTCCCAGCGTAAAGCCAGACTGTCCCAGATCCAGATAATCAGTGTCTTCCAAGAACCCCTCGAGTTGCGAGGCCACCACATGTTCAAGAACTTTGCCCAAAAGGGGAGATTCGAAACTGGTTGAAAGTTGTTTAATTGGGTGGGGTCCAGTGATGGTTTTTTTCAACAGCTGTTTTATAACAGCTTCTTTTAAGCATTAACCGCCACCTTTACCCACTCTGAAAAACTCCCTCTGGCTTGCTTTGTCAGCCAGGATGGGCAGGGGTCTAGGATGCATGTGATTGCCCTCGCTTCTCTAAGTACTTCATTTGTATACCGCTTTTCTCACCCTGGGGAGGACAGGACAACTTAAAGAGGTTTCCAACGTATATATGGCAAAATTTGATGCTTCACATACATAAAACCTAACATAAATCAATAATAACATACAGCTAAGTAATGGCACTCCATGCAATCATGCTGGCCACATGACCTTAAAGGTGTCTATGGACAATGGTGGCTCTTTGGCCTAGAAATGCAGATGACACCAACCCCCAGAGTTAGACATGACGAGACTTAATGTGAGGGGAAACCTTTATATTTACTAAGAACTCCAGTGAACATGGATAAAAGCTTAATCGATCCTTCTCCTTGCTTTCCACCACCTAACCCTATCTTCCCCCACCCCCACCCACCCCGGAATCAAAATCCTGGTTACGGGCCTGGCCATGAGGTAGGGCTTTCTTTGGCCACTTCCACACAGATGTATAAAATCCACATTGAACTGGATTATATGGCAGTGTGGACTCAGAAAACCCAGTTCAAAGCAGATATTGTGGATTATCTGCCTTGATATTCTGGGTTATATGGCTGTGTGGAAGAGCTCTTTGTGGCAACACCACAGCTCTGGAACTCCCACAAATTCAAACTTTTTTTCTTTTTCTTTTTTTTAAAAACACTCTATAGCTTTAGAGGGCTATGAAAGCTTTTGATTTATTTCATACTGTCACTTGTTCACGTACTTTGGGTTGTGTTTCAGCAACCTTTCACAACACCGGCCAAAACACACACAGCTATAAGCTTTCAATAGCATATGGAAGGGTTATGTATGGTATGTGTTTTCCTGTCTGTGCCCATCTTCAGAAGCTTTCACCGCACGTTCTGTCCCTGTGAGAATTGGAATTTGAAAAAAATTGGCTTGTTGTGGAAACAAGGATTGGAGATAAAGCTTCATTGGAGACACCTTTTCCCCATGTTAATAACTCTTCCAGGAGTGAATTTCCCTTCCAGTGAGTAGATTTATCTCACTTCCTGTTGTCTCATCCCCGTTCTTAACTATGAGGCGTTTGTAAGTCACAGACTGCCTGTATTGGATTTCCATTCATTTTAATAACTAGAACACAATGTGTATTTTTTTCTCCATCCACGAGAGAGCAGTGTTTGCAATGACTAAAACATTAAAGCTAAGTTTGGAGAGCTTTTCAGGCATCTCTGGCCACACTGTAGCCAAGCAGTGACTAATTATTATTACTGAAGAAGAGAAATATCCCCCGCTGGTTTTGTAAAACAGCATGGGAGGGAACTGTGAAATGGCTCTTCCACTGCTGACCAGTTACCAAGGTAGTTGGGAGGTATTTCATTCCCAGGACAAAGTTCAAATACCAGAGACTGGAACCGCAGAGGGCAGCGTTTCCCTCTTTTATGCTGTTTGTGTCATTCCTTGCAGTGTTCTTCCATAGCAATGGCAAGACTAGGGAGCCAAATCAAGCAAGCAGGATAGTAGTAGTAGTAGTAGAAGTAGTAGTAGTAGTAAGAAGAAGAACAGGTGATATTTGGATGTTGTTGTGTGCTTTTGAGACCTTTCCCATTCACTCCAAGGCAAATTCTATGGCAAGATTTGTCTGCCTTTGAACTGGGAGAGTGTGCCTTCCCCACACATTACTGAACAAAATACAGCTATATCCAATTGGTGATGGGGATGATGGGAATTGCAACCCAGCAGCCCTTGTGGCTCTGAGGTGGGGAAAGGCTCAAGGGTCCTCTGATAGCTGATATTCCAAATTGAGCTGGGATTCTTTATAGAAAACCTCTTTTAGGTTAGAGCTTATTATGCAATAACTTCATTTAAAAATATGCCTCACTGGGTGCATTTGCAATACCCCCAAACCTGGCAGTGAAATAGAGTAATTTAGGGCAGTTGCAGATAGTTAGATCTGGATCGCGGATAGAGAAACCCAAAGCATGGATACCGAGATCTGTTAAGTGAATAGTGAGTCAGAAAATTGATTCCCTGAATCACAAAGGCACAAAGCCACTACAAACAATAGTACACCAATCACAATAGTAATTGGTTTTTTGCAACTTACAGTATATGCTACAATAATAGACATATATACAAAAAACATAAAGTTGTTGTAAACACAGAGTCTTGTCACAATGATTCCCTTCTGGGGGTCAGTGTAAGGATCATTCCAAAAAAAGTCACAAGTTTATATCCATTCCACCGGGAGAATATTTAATTTTGGAGAACTTGGTGTCCATTGCATTCTGTGATTTTCATATTTTTCCACCTGAGGAAGACTTAATATAGTCAAAACCGGTCTGGGATTTGGAAATCCTCTACATGGAAATCCTCTACAAGGAAGCGGAAGCTCCATATAACAATTTCATTAGAGAATTTCTTTTCATAGATTTTTGGATTTATAAACTTCTACTTACAAGAGAGTAAGTGATATCAAGCAAGAATTTGGATGCAGCTCCCCTGGGAAGGCGAAGACCCAGCAGACCCACCAAAGAGGATCCGGTACTCTGGCGAGCAAGAAGCAAACAGTCCCCTAAATTTCCTGAAATAAATCTCACCAAAGTTGAAGAGAGCATCACCAAGTTGTTTATTTGTGATCCAGCTGGAGCGGATGTCAAACTGCAATCATTTGCCAAGAGCCGACATGCCATACAAGGCAATACGGTACATTTTTATAGAGAAACAGAGCCATCAAAGTTCAAACTTCCCACCCTCCACCCCTTTGCTGGCTTCACACTGATTGGTTGGAGTCATGAGCTGGCAAGGTGGCGCGGCCGGCTTTGCCGCACCTCAGCCAATCAGGAAGCCAGCGCCACTTCGGGCCCTCGGCCAATGAGAGCAGAGGAGGTGGTCCAGGCGGGAAACAATGAACTGGGAGGAAAAGATGAGTTGAGTAAATGACTTATTGTTTGTCCAATTGCTGGCGATAACTTAAAGAATCCTCAAGCTAGCCTTTTGTATTGTTCCAAATGAATGAAATAAATATCTTGGTCTGGCATGGTAATCCTTAGTTCTGGATATGGGATCAATTGATGATATCTTGCCTTTAGTATCGTCCGAGGGAATGAAAACAATGAGTGAGGCAGTTGGGATATCCAAATCCTCCCGAAGGCAGGTTATCCCCTTTGTGAAGAATGATAAAATCACCAAGGGGCACGTACTTCAGATGGGCATACTCCGACGTCCGAAGGTGTGTGCCCATTGTTCATGCAAGGGTTTCTGTTGGATCCTTTGTGTTAGGGAATTATCTAGCTCATGAAATGAGAAGCCTGAGGCTTTCCCGAGGTGCTGGCATCACATAGAGGTGGCATTTCATATTTTATATTTTATATATGGGAGCATGGGAATGAGGGAAGCATACAAGAGACATATGAGGATACATTCATATAAGGGAAAAGGCGCCCATCTCAACCCTACCCACCCACCAGAGTTCATCGAAAAAAGTCCAAAATTCGTTGAAAGAGCCCATGAGGAAAAAGTTCCCAAAAAGTTTGGAAAGCTTCCTAGGCATAAGAAGTCCAGTAAAGTTCAAAAGTGTCCATAAGTTTAAGGAAGATGGTTCTGTGAGCCCATAGAGCAGGGGTGCCCACACTTTTTCAGCATGCGAGCTACTTTTAAGCAACCAAGTCTAAAAGACCTACCTGCCCCTGCTGGCGCACACTCCTGCCAGCACACACGCGCGCTCTCGCAGGCACGCATGCTCCTTCTGCTGCCTTCTGCCTGCGCTGCGCTTCTTCTGCCCGCGAGGCATTGCAGGAAGGAGGAAGTGCGAGGCGGGGCCTCTGGAGGGATCGCTCTGCCCTGCCTCTCTCGCTGGCAGGGCTCCGCCCTGCCTCTTTCGCTGGCAGCGGAGGCTGCATGGCTGCTTCTGGGCTGCCCCGCCTTCTGGCCCCGAGAGAGAGCAAAAGCAGGGGCGGCTGAGCCCGAAGATCAACTGGATGAGGCCTGAAGGGACTAGTCGAGCCATGGAGCCCTGACAGGGATCAGCTGCTTTATCCAGGAGAAGGAAACTATAACTCCCATTCAGTCCTGGAGCCAAGGTGGCTTGTCTGCTCCCTGAGGGTCCCAAGGGGTGACCACAACAAGTCCCCTGGGTCACAGGCTACTGAACATCAACGAGAGGATGGCAAGATCAGTGCAAGAGCAGGGAGCCATGGATGACAGTCAGCTGTTTCCTTATGAAGTTACTTTTGGGGGTAAAAAGGTTCTTCCCAGAGCGTAGGGGCCCAGAATGCAGGAAGTGAGATAGCAGTTAGTCTTAGAATTAGCCTAGGAAAAATATGATACTGAAATGAAGGTGATCCGTTGACCCGTGGATACAGGGGCCCGATGGGTTTTCATATCCACAGTTCAGAGGAGCGCAGTTTCGGCCTTCCCGGGACGCTGGAAAAACATCCCGGGTGAGCCCACAGCTGGCTGCGGCTCGGGAAAGGAAAGGTTCATGCTTTGAGAAAGTTAGAGTCAGTGAACAGACACAATGTATCACTAGGGAGAGATAAAAGTTACAATTTAAAGATACTTTATTGGGGAATTGGTTACAATGTTAGGGCAAGGGGAAGAAAGCAAAGGAAGAAAACAGTCCCTGGTAGAAACTGCAGTTGGGGCACATTCCATGTGAGGCTGGTCCAACGGGGCATTCAGGAACTGCGGAACTCCCTGCTGCAGGTCAGATCAGTTCAAATGCAGGAGGTTCTCAAAGGTTCAACCTCATAAGGAATCCATGCCCTCAAGGAGAAGTCTTCTCTAAAGTATTTATGGTTATAAACTTGTGACTTTTTGAATGATCTACAACTTAGCGGTTTAACCCTCTGCACAAATGTCTGCCAGGGAAACTCAATGATGCAAAACCAATGCTGAGGTGAATTTCCCATCACTTGATGTCAGAAATGTCATTTATTTGCACTTCAGTTCATAGAATTAACATGCATTCTGGGCTTTAAAGGGATACTGTATAATCTCCTTATCTGTGAGAGGTGCATTGTAAGAACCACCGTCTCCCATCCAAGTACTAAAATCTATCCCCTCTTAATAAACACCATAGTTTAATCACCTTATATTGTTTTCAAAACAGCCAATACTAAACCCTATATTTTAGTAATGCATCTCCTTTTTGGAACCACAGGAGGGCAATGTTACCAACAAAGACAGTGAATATTTTGGTGCTGAGTGATCAAATTGCAAGTCCATTTGTGGGAAAGCTAGACTGAAAGCTGCTAGGGAGCCCTTTTCAGATAAAACTAATATACTTCTTAGTCAAAGAGACTTGCTTCCCTGTGGCCTTGTTTTATAACTTGGGGAATTTATGGAATGTGGGCTAATAATAGGCCCGGCTCCAGATGCTGGGACATAATGGGAAGTGTGAATGTGCAGAGAGCTCTTCTTCAAAGAACAATGCAAAAAGATAGAATTTGTGAAGTGTGAAATGTTTCCCATCCCCTTCCTTAACTCTGAAAAACATTGGGAGCAGGGGCAGATGCGGAAAAGGGAGTATAGGCTGAGTGTCACTAGAAGTGTTTTGGATTTTAGATATTTTTTTTCCAGATTTTAGAATACCTCTATTTGCAGATACACACATAATGAGGTATCTTGAAGGTGAGACTCAGGGCTAAATGTGAAATTCATCAATGTTTCATATGCACGTTATACACATATTGGGAAGCTAATTTTATATATGAGGGTGGGTCAAAAAGTTTTGCCTCCTGCGTCATAAAAATGTTATGAATGAACATAGAACAGTAGAAGCTGCTACAGATCATAGCTTGAACTATCATCTATACAAAACTTATTCAATATAGTCATTCTCAATTTGTATTATCATTTAACCCAGGCATCAAAACCATTTTGGGAAAAATTGGGGTTTTGCTTTGTGACTCATGATTTTAAAGCTGTTTGAACATCATTCAAGTCATTGAACCTGAAACCACGTAGCTTGTCTTTCAAAGATCCAAGCAGGTAAAAGTTAGAAGGGGCCAAATCGGGACTTGAAAGCAGCTTTAAAATCATGGTCATGAAGCAAAACTCTGAATTTTTGCAAAATGGGTTTAATGCCACGATTAAACGATGGCACAAACGTGTACAAATTGATGGTGATTATGTTGAACAATAGTTTTGTGTAGATAATAGTTCAGGCTAGGAGATGTAACAAATAAACTTGTGCTGTTATAGGTTCGTTCATAATGTTTTTATGATGCCACAGGCAAAACCTTTTTACTCACCCTCGCACAATATTTTTAAAATAATTGTGCAAGAAGCAAAGTTTGTGTTCACTGAACCATCAGAAAGCAAATGTGTCACTATCCCACATATCCACACATACAATTTTGGAGGTTTTTGGATTTCGGAATTCGAGATAAGGGATACTCGACCTGTATAGGCATTTAAAAATAAGGAAATGGACCAATGGTACTATAATTATGATTTCAAACCACTAACCTCTTGCTATAACTTCTAAAAATATATCAAAGACCAAGTGAGGTGCCAGGAAACTGTAAATGGAGAAATACTGTCCCCCTCTTTAAGAAAAAAAGGTAAAAAAGAAGATTCAATAAACTGCAGAACAACCAGGCTAACTTCAACACCAGGAAAATGGTAGAACAGGAGTTATATGCGAGTCTTTAAGACAATGCAGTGATAAGCATGGGCTTATCAAGAACAAGTCCTGCCACTCTGATCTTACAGCTTGTTGTGATCAGATCACTAGTTTAGTAGATGGTGGGAAGGCTGTGGATGTCAGTTATCAGGATTTCAGGAAAGCATTTGACATCATGTTTTCATTAACAAACTGAGTAAATGTTGAATGCAAGGGTTGAATGAAAAATAATGCCTCCACCTTCATAACTCCTCAACAGATGGCAGTACTAGTATGCAGCAAGTACTGGCTTGTTCAGTAGACTCTCTTCTACAGTTCCATTTTGGCGGTAAGCCTCATCATTGAACGGTTTTGTTGTTAAAGTGCAAAGTATGGACAAACAGGCTTTTTAGCAAGAAGACAGTTGAAAGACAATTTAAGAAATATATTAGACATTATAGAATTATATGAACATCAGCATCAGACAGAGATGGCGCTAATGGCCTTAGATGCAGAAAAGGCCTTTGACAATTTAAATTGGGATTTTTTAAAAGGTTTTTTAAAGAACTGGACATAGGATATCATTTAACAAATGCTATAGAGGCGATCTATAGCACACAAAAAGCAACATTATGGATCAACGGCCAATCCTCAAAGGAAATAAAAATAGAAAAAAGGACTAGACAGGGATGCCCCCTGTCACCCCTAATCTATATAATGGCTCTAGAGATACTATTAAGGGATATAAGAGAAGACCAATCTCTCCCTGCTACCAGAGTGGGAAAACAAATCTATACATTCAGGGCCTTTGCAGATGATCTGATATGTATAGTGAAAGAACCAAGGACAAACATAAAGAAATTGATAGATAAGATTAAAGAATATGGAAATCTAGCCGGCTTGAGGTTAAACAAAGAAAAAACAGCAATATTAATGAAAATTATATCTAAGAAAAACCAATTACAATTACAAGAAAAAACAGGAATGCATATAACTTCAAAGATCAAATACCTGGGAATTCAAATAACTGCAAAAAAAACCCTCCCAATTAGTCAAAAACAATTATGAAGAAAAATGGAAGGAGATGCAAAAGAACCTTAAAAATGGAATCAATTAAATCTCTCCCTGCTGGTAAGAATTGCTACGGTCAAAATGAACATTTTACCAAAATTTCTCTTCCTTTTTCAAAATCTCCTAATCTTGAGAACTAACAAACTATTTAAAGAATGGAACAAAGAAATTTTAAAATTCATATGGAAAGGGAGGAAGCCAAGGATAAAATACAACCACTTGATTGATACAACAAATAGAGGAGGATTTGGCTTTCTTTAGACTATACTATGATGCTGCGAATATAACGTGGATCAAGGATTGGATAGCGCTGAAAAGAGAAAAAGGTTTGGCTTTGGAAGGTTCGACTTAAGAGTAGGCTGGCATGCCTACCTATGGTATGGTCAAGAGAAAAAAGAGAAAAAATTTAATAACCATTTTATAAGAGCATCCTTACTTAAGACATGGCTGAAATATAAAGAAAAATTATATATGAAAACACCAATGTGGCTGTCCCTACTGGAAGCGGGACAGAGAAGACTACTGGGATGGTCTCATTGGCCAACTTATAAGGACTTATTAAAAAAAGAAAAAGATGGATTTTGCCTTAGGACAAAGGAGGAAATAAATACTCAATTCAAATCATTCTCCTGGCTTCAATATATTCAAACCAAAGGATATTTAAATAAAGACAATGAAAGAGGTTTTGCCGAAAAGGATGGATTTTATGAAAAAATTGCAAAAACGGAAAGGAAAAATATTGCATATATATACTGTGTGTGTGTGTGTGTGTGTGTGTGTGTGTATATATATATATATATATATATATATATATATATATATAAACAAATTATTGGTTTGGGCAACAGAAAAAGAAACAGTAAAAGAATGTATGATAACGTGGGCAAAAAACATTGGAAGAACAATAAGATTAAAAGAATGGGAACAAATATGGCAGAGAAGAATAAAATATACATATGCCACGGACATCAAAGAAAATTGGTATAAAATGTTCTACAGATGGTACATTACACCAGTATTTTTCAACCTTTTTTGAGCCGCAGCACACTTTTTACATTTACAAAATCCTGGGGCACACCACCAACCAAAATGACACAAAATGACACTCTAACACAGTAATACATATAGTTAATACGTTTTTAAATGTATTTATACACTCAGTGTGAAATCTGGGCCTGTTTCGATGAACACAACGTAGATATCCTGGCAGGAATGGCAGAAAGACACACACGAAGGTCTTGCTCAACTGCTGGGAGTTATAGTTCACCCACAATCAAAGAGCATTCTGAACTCCACCAATGATGGTATGGAATCAAACTCCCCACACAGAGCTACCATAACCAAGAGAAAATACCATAAGAGTTTTGGAGTTGTAGTTCACCTATATCCAGAGAGCACTGTGGAGGGGAGGGAGGAAGACGTGGGGCGAGTCTGAGCAGTAGCGCCTGCAAGGGTCACGTCTTCCTCCCTCCCCCCTCCCGCAGAAGCGGCAGCGTGAGCAAAGCGAGGCAAAGCAAGCAGAGCGAGGCTGGGAAGAAGGGAGCCTGAGTGGAGAAGAAAAAGTGTTCGGCAGAAGGGGGAAGAAAGGGTATTAGAGGTTCCAATTTCCCACGTCACACCTGATGATCGCTCACGGCACACTAGTGTGCCACGGCACACTGGTTGGGAAACACTGCATTACACCACATAAGTTGGGACTAATGTATAAAACAGCAAGTAGAAAAAGTTGGAAATGTGAAAAAGGTGGGAACATTTTACCATACATGGTGGACTTGCCCAAAGGTGAATCTCTTTTGGAGGAAAATACAAGAAATAAGTGAAAGAATATTAAAAATAAAAATTAGTATGAAACCTGGGTATTTTTTACTTGGATTAATAGATGAGGAAATGAAATTGGACCAAAATCAAGATATTTTATTCACATATTTGACTACGGCGGCAAGGATGGTCCACGCGAAAAAATGGAAGTTAAATGAACTGGCTACAGTAGAAGAATCGTTGAAAAAAACAGATGAAATAAGAGAAATGGACAGATTAACTTTTGCCCTGAAAATATCTTATGGAAGACCCATAAAAATACTGATTGGAAACGTTATGATGAATTTAAGGAAACTTACAAGGAACAGTGAAAAATCCAAAAAAAGTTATTTCACTCGAATAAACTGAGAATTTTTCAAAGGTAAAGACAGGATGGAGATATCGTTATGGAATGATGGAAGAAGAAAGAAATTAAACCATAAACACAGTAAAGATGACTTGGAAGTCACAGATTCCCTATCCTTCCCCAAGTGGTCCTAAATCCTCCTCCCCTAATTTCCCTAGATAGATTGTTTTTATATGTATATTTCAAAAATTATGGTAATAATTTTTTTAAAGTACAAAGTATGGAACCCTGCGCAGACGGTCGGTCAATGCAACTTAAGCAACGTGCAGTCATTAAATTCCTGACAGCTGAAGGTGTCACCGCAAAGGAGATTCATCAGAGAATGCAAGCTGTTTATGGTGATTGTATTGGTGCATCAATAGGAGTATAGTGTCTAGGTCCAGGGAAATCATGCTACCCCTCTATTCTGCCTTGGTCAGACCACATCTGGAATCACACTGTGTCCAGTTCTGAGCACCACAATTGAAGAGAGATATTGATAAGCTGAAATGTGTCCAGAGGAGGGCAACTAAAATGATCAAGGGTCTGGAGAACAAGCCCTATGAGGAGCGGCTTAAAGAGCTGGGCATGTTTAGCCCAAAGAAGAGAAGATTGAGAGGAGACATTATGAGACCATGTATAAATATGTGAAAGGAGCTCATAGGGAGGAGGGAGCAATCTTGTTTTCTGCTGCCCTGGAGACTAGGATGCGGAACAATGGCTTCAAACTACAGGAAAGGAGATTCCATCTGAACATTAGGAAGAACTTCCTGACTGTGAGCCGTTCAGCAGTGGAACTCTCTGCCCCGGAGTGTGGCGGAGGCTCCTTCTTTGGAAGCTTTTGAACAGAGGCTGGGTGGCCGCCTGTCGGGGGTGTGTTTAATGTGATTGTCCTGCTTCTTGGCAGGGGGTTGGACTGGATGACCCATGAGGTCTCTTCCAACTCTAGGATTCTATTATTCTATTTGTTGTGTAGACAGGGTTGAAAAAAGTAGGAAAGGATTAAGGGAGAGGCAGTGGGCGGGATCATGCAAATTCCACACCAACGGAGAGAGTAAGAAACACTGGGATGTCTACGGTGGAGGAAACATGTGAAATCTAGGATGAAATTGTCCCCAAATGAAAGCATTCCTTGGGTGGTGGGCAATATGGTGTTTGGAGAGGTCATTGGCAGGGGTTGGGCTCCATGTTCAGGCTCGCTATAACCTGAAATGCCATTGGAGGGAGGCTTTTGGTGGCTTTTCAGCACTGTGGGTTAAAGCTGTTTGTGGAAGCGGGAGCCTGTCTGTGGAAGTGGACACTCCAGCTAGATACACACATACATATGTATTTTCACTTTTAGTATGTGTATAGACAGATATACAGATATAGATAGATAGATGATAGATAGATAGATAGATAGATAGATAGATAGACAGACACTGTGGTTCATCTTCTTTGCTCAGCTGGAGCCCGAGGTGGCGCAGTGGGTTAAACCCTTGTGCCGTCAGGACTGAAGGGCAACAGGTGGGAGGTTCGAATCCAGGGAGGGTGTGGATGAGCTCCCTCTGTCAGCTCCAGCTCCCCATGCAGGGATATGAGAGAAGCCTCCCACAAGGATGGTAAAACATCAAAACATCTGAGTGTCCCCTGGGCAACGTCCTTGCAGAAGGCCAATTCTCTCACACCAGAAGCGACTTGCAGTTTCTTAAGTCACTCGTGAAATTGGGGGGGGGGGGGATAAAGCTGGATCCTGTCTTTGGAAGCCTTTAAAAAAACAACCCAGTATCCCTTTTGTCAATACTTGTTCACTTCTCCTTCACAGGATTTTTACAGCTGCTTCTTCCCTTCTACCCCAAACTCTAAATTTAACACTGTTGCATTTATACTGATGGTCTCTGCCCTTTCCTGTTTCCTGTCCTGCTGCCATTTCTTTGATCTGATCTGGGGGTTTTGTTTTGCTTTTCCCCCCAAAGGAATCAGTGACAATGTTTATTTGACAGCAGTGATTTCTCAGATCAAGACTTGTTTTCTGTTGACTTTGGTAAAAAAAAAAAAGAGGGAAGAAATTAAACTGAGTGAAATAGCTATAAAGAGAAAAGGAAAACTCTTCCCCACTTCCAACAATCTCCGTCTCTCTCGCACACATGCATGCACAAAGACATGCGCACACTCCCCCACCAGTTGTTAGTTCCAATACAAAAGAACTCTAGATACAAAGCTAGAGTTTCTGTAAATGAGTGTGACTGCAAGAGCAGAAATTCAATGAGGAAAGGAAGATGGGGAGGTAACAAATTGAGATGAGCTGAAGATATGGGGGAAAGCTGAAAAAAGACCAATGAGCAGCCAGGAAGATGTCTGTTAAAACAGACTTCGCATTTCACAATATTTAATCAATGGGAAGGGTGCAGTTGTCTTATGTTCGGAGACACCCGGTCACTTAAATGAGTTGTTCTTTTGTAAACACCCCCCCCCCCCCAAGTGGTGCAGTGGGTTAAACCATTGAGCTGCTGAACTTGCTGACCGAAAGGTCGCCAGTTCAAATCCGGGAAGCGGTGTGAGCTCCTGCTGTTAGCCCCAGCTTCTGCCAACCTACCAGTTTGAAAACATGCAAATGTGAGTAGATCAATAGGTACCACTCTGGCGGGAAGGTAAATGGCACTCCATGCAGTCATGCTGGCTACATGACTTCGGTGACATCTATGGATGACGCTGGGTCTTCAGCATAGAAATGAAGATGAGCACCAACCCCCAGAGTCGGAAACGACTGGATTTAATGTCAGGGGAAAACCTTTTACCTTTTTAAAGCCAGGTGCCCCCGGTGGTGTAGTGGGTTAAACCCCTGTGCCGGCAGGATTGAAGAGCGACAGGTTGCAGGTTCGAATCCGGGGAGAACGCAGATGAGCTCCCTCTGTCAGCTCCAGCTCCTCATCCGGAGATATGAGAGAAGCCTTCCACAAGAATGGCAAAACATCAAAACATCCAAACATCCGGGCATCCCCTGAGCAACGTCCTTGCAGATGGCCAATTCTCTCACGTGAGAAGCGACTTGCAGTTTCTCAAGTAGCTTCTGACACACACACACAAACATTTGTAAGCCCAGGTTTGAAGTTTTCCTTTTAGATCTTGAATTCATCCAACTGATTTCTCCCCCCCCCCCCCCCTTCTCTTTTTTTTTCCTTTTTAAAGAAAGATAGATTCAGGTAGTCTTATGGTTGCTTTAAATGCAGAGTATGTTATGGGGATGGGGGATATGGACAAGGACTCAGATGACCCAGCTATACAAATAAATCTCATGTTCCACTCCGGCACATTGCAAGGGAATTAGTTTATACAGGATGATAAGCAGAGACATTGCCACCAACAGCTGACGGTATCCATATCACTGGGTCGTTGAATCTGCTCTGGGTTTTTGTCTAAAACAGTGGTTCCCAAACTTGTTTTGACCAGGGACCACTTTGATTTTTGTTGTTGTTGTTGTTAGCAGGGACCACAAGGTTCAAGAATAATAAACTGTGTCAATCTAAAAATAAACTTTATAGAATTATAGAATCATAGAGTTAAAAGAGATCTTGTGGGCCATCCAGTCCAACCCCCTGCCAAGAAGCAGGACAATCACATTCAAAGCACCCCCGACAGATGGTCATCCAGCCTCTTCAAAGAACGAGTCTCCACAACACTCCCGGGCAGAGAGTTCCACTGCTGAACAGCTCTGACAGTTAGGAAGTTCTTCCTCATGTTCAGGTGGAATGTCCTTTCCTGTAGTTTGAAACCATTGTTCCATTGCGTCCTAGTCCCCAGGGCAGCAGAAAACACACTTACTTCCTCCTCCCTATGACTTCCCCTCACCTCTTGACACATGACTGTCATCATGTCTCTTCTCAGCCTTCTCTTCTGCAGGCTAAACATGCCCAGCTCTTTAAACCACTCTTCATCGGATTTGTCATCCAAACCCTTGACAGTGTGAGTATAGACTGGTCGCACAAGGGCCGGATAGGAATCCCCCCCCCCAAGTTTGCATTGGGTTTTTTTTACTTACCCACACTGTTTCAGATGGGTGTGTGAATTGGCTTTGGGATGGCATCATTTAAATAGATTTCCTTGCATCATTAAGGCATGATAAAGGTTAAATAGTCATTGTAGACAATGACATCGTGATGCCCCCGCCTTAGACAGTGAAGGGTGGATTCCCACAAAAGTCCCAATTAGTTTCATAAAATGGGAGCAACTCTTGGGGCTGTATTGATGGTTCTCACTCTTTAAAAACGCTGTGGTTTGTGAGAGAGCACCCTCAGAATGGCCTTTCAACTATGATCGGCCAACAGGTGCAGCCAAAGAATTTTGGTGGGCCTTCGGGATCCTTGGTGCACACATGTCCTTGGAGGTGGTCACAGAGAGTGACACCTGGCCCAGGGACAAGGCTCACTATTTATTTATTTATTTCAGGATTTTACCCCGCTCTTCTCAACCCCCAAGGGGGGACTCAGAGCGGCTTACAGTAAGGCACAATTCGATGCCCACACAGTAACAATATAAAACCCCAGAACCCTTCAACAATTAAAATACATTAAAATACAATTACATTAGCATCATATGCATTCATTCCAGATTAAACAATGTTCTGTCCATAAAAGCATTGGCCCTATTCATCCACTTTCCATTAAAATCTCATCTAAAATGCTGCCTTGTGCTGGTGTGCAAACGCCTGGTCCCACAGCCAGGATTTTACTTTTTTCCTGAATGCCAGGAGGGATGAGGTGGATCGTACATCGATAGGGAGCGCATTCCACAGGCAGGGAGCCACCACCGAGAAGGCCCTCTCCCTCGCCCCCAGCATTTGAGAAGTAGGCGGGAGCGAGAGCAGGGCCATTAACCCATGAGTTACATTTGATGTGTTCACAGATTTTCCCTTTACAGGCTATTATGAGTTCTTTCAATAAATAGGTCAGAAAATGGTCCTTTAGATCCATTTTCTTGTGCTTGGTCTCTTTATTTCATGGTGGGAATTCAAAAGATCATTTTGAATTTTGCTCCTGTCTTCAGTAGTATTGGCTATCCCTCCCAATTTGGTGTCATCTGCAAACTTGATGATCATGCCTTCTAACCCTTTATCTAAATCATTAATAAAGATGTTGAACAGAACCGGGCCCACGACGGAACTCTGGTGATGGCACTCCACTCGTCACTTCTTTCCAGGATGAAGAGGAAGCATTGGGGAGAATCACCCTCTGGGTTTGTTTGCTTAACCAATTATGGATCCACCTAACCATAGTTTTGCCTAGCCCACATCTGACGAGTTGGTTTGCCAGAAGGTCATGGGGGACCTTGTCGAAGGCCTTACTGAAATCCAGATTTACTCCATCCACAGCGTTCCCTGCATCTACCCAGCTTATAACTCTATTGAAAAAAGAGATCAGACTAGTCTGGCATGACTTGATTTTTTATAAATCCATGTTGACTATGTTGACCGCATTCCTTTCTAAGTGTTTGCAGACCACGTCCTTAACGATCTTTCCCAGAATCTTGCCTGGTATTGATGTGAGGCTGACCGGACGGTAATTGTTTGGGTTGACTTTTTTTCCCTTCTTGAATCCAAGGACCACATTTGCCCTAAGAAGGGTAGGAAGAAAAGAAAGTAAGGAGGAGGGAGGGAAGCGAGTTGCATCTCATCCAGGCTCCCGGGGCTCTCTCGGGCCGGCCTTTTCCGTCTCCAGCGTTTTGTGGAGGAGGCATGCCATGAGTTCAGGCAGGAAGAGGCGGGCTCTGTGCAAAGGGCTCCTCCTCCTCTTTCTCCTTTTTCTCTCTGCTACTCCTTCCTGCTCTTTCCCCTTCCCACCATTCCTGGCACAGAGCAGCTGTTGGCTTCGCTCTAAAAGTCAGCCATAATAAACCAGGATACGTTTTGCTTGGAAAACACAGGTTGCATCGACACTATGAAATTGAACTGCCCTGGTTCAGTGCGATGGCATACTGGGAGTTGTATTTACAAGGTCTTTGCTCTTCTCTGCCAAAGAGTGTGAGTGCCTCCATAAAGTTCAAACTTCAGGATCCCATAGTATTGAGCCAAGGCCATGGACCATATTTTAGTTCTTGTGGACCACTGGTGGTCCGTGGACCACAGGTTGGGAACTACTAGTCTCAACTTTAAACATTCTAGCCAATGCATGGATGCAATTTGAGGGTTAGGGTTTCAAACGCCGCCTGGCATTTATTGCATTTATTTATTGACTTTATTTTTATCCTGCTTTTCTCTCCCGACATAGGGACTCAAGATAGCTAACAGTAAACATGACACAATGCAATACAGATTAAAACAAGCAAATGTATGTAAAATGAATATAAAAATGAAAACACAATGAAATCTTTGTGTCATGAAATCGTTGTGTAAAAAACATAAGAGTCCCACATTGATGAAGTTGTGATACATTTTGTAATGCATGGGCAATCACGTGACATCACTCGACAATCCATGCAGTTGAAAGCCATAGAAATCACCAAATCCCTCCGAATAGAGGAAAGCATGTTTAAAGGGACTGGTGCGACAGAGTCATGCATTGGAACAGGTTATCATTCATCCTTCAGACATATATCTGTCAAAAAAAACCTCATGCAGACTTTCAGCAGAAGCTGGTTAACTTTCAACGATACATGATCGGATTCAAAGGGGGAAATATGAGTTCATTCAAATTGCAAATGCTGATGGGACTCTGTTCTTCTTTGGTATTACTCCAAATTACACTGTCAACACTAAAAATGCTTTTAAAGTCAACATTGTAAGCAGTGAGCACTGGCTACAAAAAGCAGCACATCACTGTGATGCTGTGTATCACTGCTGATGATCAAAAATTGTCAGCATAGACACCAAGGAATCAGACTTTAACATTATGCAAGAGATGCATAAAATACCATAGCTGTTTAGTTTGGTGTACATCGCTGACCTTCAATGTGTTTCCCATTGTTGCTGTTAGCAAATTGAATTCCATTATTAAAAAAGCATTTGTTAGATCTGTTTTAGGATTTCTTTTTATTCTTAGAATTAATTCTTAGAAATTATTTTTTAAAATCTAAGACATTTCTTTTTTCTTAGAATCAAAACTTGAATTTAGTGTGCACCTAAGAATCGATAATGCCTTAGAATGGAGGAGAGTGGGGAGATACACTCCACAGCACTCCCCTGTGACTGGAATCGAGCACAACCTTCAGGACGCCAAAGTTGGGGAAAATGTCGACATATCTGTTGTCTGTTCTGTCTGTTTAACGGCATTGAATGTTTGCCGTGCATGTGTTTTGTGATCCACCCTGAGTCCCCTTCAGGGTGAGAAGGGTGGAATATAAATGCTGTAGATAATAAATAAATAAATAATACCTCCTCTTTTCTTATCAACTAAAATCTTAAATTTCACCCTGGGTCTCTTCCCTTGCCAGAATAATAATAATAATAATAGCAATAATAATAATATTCTTTATATATATTCCGCTCTATCTCCCTGAAGGAATTCAGGATGGATTACAGAACACATATATGATAAACATTCAGTGCTGTCATATGATTAACAAGAATAGACCATACATAAACAGAGGTAAAGGCTTTTCCCATTTCCGGCATCTGAAAGCTGTGCTCGACTCCGGCCACAGGCAGGTGCTCTCATTCTATCTTCCATGCTGAGGAGCTTTTTGTCATCCATAGACATCCTCACAATCGAATTGGTGGCATGTCCTTATGGGCATCTTTATTACCTCCCATTTAAAGTGGTACCTATTTATCCACTCACATTTCTGTTTTTGATTTTCTAGGTGAGCAGAAGCTGGGGCTGATGACAGGCGCTCACCCCGGCCCGGGCTGGAATTGCCAACTTTTTGATCGGTAGGATTTTCTGCAGCTTATTTTATTTATTTATTTCAGGATTTTACCCTGCTCTTCTCAACCCCCGAGGGGGGACTCAGAGCGGCTTTCAGTACGGCACAATGCGATGTCACATCATACAGTATAAAACCCCAAAACCCCACAACAATTAAAATACATTAAAACACATTAAAATACAGTTCCATCAGCAACATACACAGTCATTCCAAGTTAAAAACAATATTCACTCCATAAAAACATTGGCCCTCTTCATCCATTCCATTAAAATCCCCATCTAACATGCTGTTAGTGCGTGTGCAAACGCCTGGTCCCAAAGCCAGGATTTTACCTTTTCCTGAATGCCAGGAGGGATGAGGTGGACCGTGCCTCCATCTCCATAGGGGAGCGCATTCCACAGGCGGGAGCCACCGCCGAGAAGGCCCTGTCCCTCGTCCCCACCAACCGCATTTGAGAAGTCGGGCGGAAGCGAGAGCAGGGCCTCCCGGATGATCTTAGGTTACGGGGTGGGACGTAGCGGCCGATGTGTTCGGACAAGTAAGCTGGGCCAGAATCGTATAGAGCTTTAAAGGTCAAAACCAGCACTTTGAATTGAGCCCGGAATTGACAGGCAACCAGTGGAGCTGACACAACAGAGGGGTGGTATGCTCCCTGTATGTAGCTCCCGTTAGTAATCTGGCTGCCGCCCGCTGGACTAATTGCAATTTCTGAACTGTCTTCAAAGGCAGCCCCACGTAGAGTGCGCAGCTTAGTGGTTTAACTTGCTGTGCTAAGCCTGGCCCCAAGGCTGAGGGTCGTTTTGCCATGGTTTGAATGGAATGTCATTGGTAAAAATGATGAATACTTGAAACAGAAACAGCATTTTACGTAATGTATTAATCTTGATGTCTGAAATTCTATCCATAAGCGACAATTGGAGACCTTTCCTCCTATGCCAATCTTTTAAAATCTCTTTCCATAATTTTCCCATAATTATCATTAAATAGGTTAGAATTTTTGGCGGATGTATTTATTCCCAGGCATGTAACCTTTTGGACAACCTTGGAACTCAATTTCTTGCTTGAAGTCTTTCGTCCATCTTTAGTCATATTCTTCGTTGAAATAGCTGTTTTCTCCTTATTTATTTTAAATCCCAACACCTCTCCGAATTGCTAGAGTCATGGAATCATAGAGTTGGAAGAGACCACAAGGGTCATCCAGTTCAACCTCCTGCCACGCACAATCAAAGCACCCCTGACAGATGGCCATCCAGCCTCTGGTTAAAAAATGCACAGCATAACATTGGTGTGATAATGCCCATGGTACCAGTCCCGTGAAATCATTCATGATACAATCCTTTTGAAATGAGTAGGAAAAGATATGTATAGACAGCTGTTTCCTTAGCTTTCATGAAAGCTCATCCATCAGTTTGGATATGAGGCCAGAGCATTTGGCTTGGCTTTTTTCCCCTACTCAACTAGAACTTGAAAAAAAAGCGACTACATTAACTACAACTCTCAGCATCACACACAGAGAGAGCATGGCCTGTAGTAATACTTTGATGACACTAGCACCAGGTACTGTCTTCCCTTGTCAAATCATAAGAAGAAGGGATTTCACCTTTCGAAGCCAAGTTTATGCCGCGGCATGTTCTATATCTGCTTGCTAGAAAGCAAAGAACAGCTTCAAAGGGTGGCTGTGTAAGCCAGATTTAATTTCCTATCAGATGAACCAAGAGAGAAATTTGTCAGAGATCAAATACATTCAAATATCTTTTTGAAAAACTCACAGAGGAATTGACTGGAAGAGATGGAACGAAAGTAGGAAGGGGGGGGGGCAGGACTTTGAGGGAGGGAACACATCTTCAGCTTGAAGAGGAAAAAGCCTCTTGGTTTTCACCTGCCAAAGGGGACTGAAACGTTGTAATGCCTCTCCTATGCTAGCAGCTGCAAAAATAATGCCAAAAAGCTCCCGCCAACAAATTTATCTCCCTTTTGATTTGACTTTATGTTTCATCCATTGCACTGTGTCACTCTTAAAAGATTGCTGCAAGGCTACCTTCTCTAGAATCGGATGCGGTCCTTTGAAAAGGGAAGAGGCATGTTTTCAGGTGCATTTCTGACTCCTAGCCCAAAGGCTGCAACAATTATCTCCTTGTCAGAAAAAAAAGAAACCACTCAAATGCAACATTGGTCTCGACAACATACGAATATACAGATAGGATTGTAACATTCCTCTTCTAATCAGAAACTGACCATTTCCGTTTGGGGGACTACACCTCCTATAGCTAGCTGCCTCACACCCCCTAAATCAGTGTTTACCAACCAGTGATACATGGAGCACCAGTGGTCCGCAAGAACTAAAATATGGTCCGCAAAACATTTAAAATTTCAAACCTTTATTCATTTTATTGAATCCATTGCTACACGGATAGCACCAACGAGTAGGACACAGAGGCAGGGAAGGGCCACCACGGAGCCTCAGGACTGAGGGGACCTCACAACCTTTGCTCACCCACAGCCAAACTGTGAAATGCCTGTGTGTGGGTCTCACAGGATTTTCAGCCAGCCTGGACACACACACCCCTTCCTCGCTGCTGCTTCCTGGCCCTGCCCCAATTCCCTCAGAGGGAGATAGGGAGGGAAAGCCCCTCCTGATTCCTTCCTCCTTTTCCTGTGGAGGGCCTCGCTTCCTGCCCCACGAGTGGGACAACCGTCATGCCCAGCCTGAGCTTGGCCTCGGCTCCAGCAGGGCTCCTCAGGGATGGCGACGTTGGCTCCTCACCCTTGCTGTGGGGCTCCTACGGTATGGGTAAGGGTCTGCTTCAGGTGGAAGTGGGATGTGGTGGGGGGAGGGATGTTTCGATGATAATGCTTCCCTTCTCTTCTGTCCACCGTGCCCCCTCCCCCTTGTTGTGCTGTGTCCCCCACTGTTGTATGTCAGCCTGTTTGGCCTGTGATTATGTCTGATGTTCATGATGGGAATGGGGATGATCTTCCTGATGGTGGGCCTGGGTCTGTTGGCAAGGGGGATGTAGGTTTGCTTGGGCCTGAGTTAAGCTCTGACAAGAGGCCCGAGCTGTCTCAGGAAGATTCACAAGGCCACATTCCTGGGAGAGGCCCTTCGCAGTCTTTCTCAGAGCAACTGTCTAAAGATGATTTGTCGGGTGCAGAAGTTAATGAGAGTCAAGTTAATGAGAGTGTAGCTAGAAAGCAAGGCTTTTCTAAACAGAGACAGAGTGCTCAGGGCAAAGATGATCAGTTTGTTTACAAGGAAAGAGGGATAAGAAATCTTTATCTGGTGGTAAGGGCAAGAGAAATGTTTTCCTTTCAGTTTTGGGATCTGGAAAACCTTTATATTGACTCATATGAAAGAGTTGCCTCAGTTGGTCAACGTTGGAATTTCATGACGGTCTTATTTATTTATTTCAGGATTTTACCCCGCTCTTCTCAACCCCCGAGGGGGGACTCAGAGCGGCTTACAGTACGGCACAATTTGATGCCACATCATACAGTATAAAACCCAAAACCCCACAACAATTAAAATACATTAAAACACATTAAAATACCTTTCCATCAGCAACATACACAGTCATTCCAAGTTAAAAACAATATTCACTCCATAAAAACATTGGCCCTCTTCATCCATTCCATTAAAATCCCCATCTAACATGCTGTTAGTGCTGGTGTGCAAACGCCTGGTCCCAAAGCCAGGATTTTACCTTTTTCCTGAATGCCAGGAGGGATGAGGTGGACCGTACCTCCATAGGGAGCGCATTCCACAGGCGGGGAGCCACCGCCGAGAAGGCCCTGTCCTCGTCCCCACCAACCGCATTTGAGAAGTCGGCGGAAGCGAGAGCAGGGCCTCCCCGGATGATCTTAGGTTACGGGGTGGGACGTAGCGGCCGATGCGTTCGGACAAGTAAGCTGGGCCAGAACCGTATAGAGCTTTAAAGGTCAAAACCAGCACTTTGAATTGAGCCCGAATGGACAGGCAGCCAGTGGAGCTGACACAACAGGGGGTGGTATGCTCCTGTATGTAGCTCCCGTTAGTAATCTGGCTGCCGCCCGCTGGACTAATTGCAATTTCTGAACTGTCTTCAAAGGCAGCCCCACGTAGAGTGCGTTGCAGTAATCTATTCGGGATGTGACCAGAGCGTGGACGACCGTAGCCAGATCAGACTTCCCAAGGTACGGGCGCAGCTGGCGCACGAGTCTCAACTGTGCAAAAGCTCCCTGGCCACCACTGAGACCTGGGGTTCCAGGCTCAGCGATGAGTCCAGGATCACTCCCAAGCTGCGAACCTGCGTCTTCAGGGGAGTGTAACCCCATCCAACACAGGCTGTAACCCTATGCCCTGTTCGGCCTTACGACTGACCAGGAGGACCTCTGTCTTGTCTGGATTTAGTTTCAATTTGCTAGCCCTCATCCAGTCCGACACAGCAGCCAAGCACCGGTTCAAAGTCTGGACGGCCTCCTTGGTGACAGATCTGGACGTCATCTGCGTACAGATAACACCTGACTCGAAACTCCGAATGATCTCTCCCAGCGGTTTCATGTAGATGTTAAACAACATCGGGGACAGAACTGAACCCTGAGGGACTCCACAGGACAACGGCTGTGGAGCCGAACAGGTGTCACCCAATGACACCTTCTGGGTACGCCCTTCCAGGAAGGATTGGAGCCACTGCAGAGCAGTACCCCCAAGCCCCATGTCTGCAAGGCGACCCAGAAGGATACCGTGGTCAACGGTATCGAAAGCCGCTGAGAGGTCCAGCAGAACCAACAGGGGCACACTCCCCCTGTCAAGTTCCCGGCGTAGATCATCTACCAAGGCGACCAAGGCTCTTTCAGTACCATGTCCCGGCCTAAAGCCAGACTGTGCCGGATCAAGATAATCAGTGTCTACCAAGAACCCTGGAGTTGCGAAGCCACCACACGTTCCATGACTTTGCCCAAATAGGGGAGATTGGAAACTGGCCGATAGTTCACTAATTGAGTGGGGTCCAGGTTTTATAACAGCTTGCTTTAAGCTGGCTGGAATTTTGCCCTCCTGTAAGGAGGCATTAACCACCACCTTCACCAACTCTGCCAAACCCCCTCTGGCTTCCTTGATCAGCCAGGATGGGCAGGGGTCTAGGATGCATGTAGTGGGCCTTGCCTCTCCAAGGATCTTGTCCACATCCTCGAGCTGAACCAATTGAAACGAATCCATTAAAACCGGACAAGCAGGTGCTCGTGTCACATCCTCAGAGACTGCCGTTAAAGTGGTATCGAAATCAGAACGGATCAGCACCACTTTATCCGCGAAGACCTTGGCAAATTCATCGCAGCGTACCACCGAGCCGTCAGGGATCTCGCACTGAGGCGGATTTAAAGACCCCTAACGACTCGAAACAGTTCCGCTGGGCCGGTTCTTCGGGCGCCACCTTGGCCGCGATAGATGTTTTTTGTGCGGCTTTTGTTGCTGCGTCATAGGTCCTCAAATAGGAGACCAGGCGCGCCTGAGCTGATCCGCTCCGTTTCCGACGCCACACGCACGCTAGCCTCCTCGATTTTCGCTTCATTGCTGCCAGCTCCTCAGTAAACCAAGGAGCTGGTTTAGCTCGGTTACTCAAGAGGGGCGTTCTGGAGCGATCGTGTCAATAGCCCTTGTCATCTCCCTGTCCCAGAGTGAGACAAGAGCCTCAACAGGGTCACTTACCGAGGAGGCGGGGAAATCCCCAAGAGCCGTCAGGAATCCATTCGGATCCATAAGTCTCCTGGGGCGGACCATTCTAATAGGTCCACCACCCCTGCGGAGGTGGAAAGGCACAGTGAGTCTAAACCTGATCAGGTGGTGGTCGGTCCATGGCAAAGGAATGATGGTCAATTCCTCCACTCCGCCACCTTCATCCCATCCCTGGCAGAAAACCAGATCCAATGTGTGTCCTGCACTATGGGTGGGACCCGAGATTAGCTGGGACAGGCCCATGGTTGCCATGGCGGCCATGAAGTACTGAGCCGCTCCTGATAGAGTGGTCTCGGCATGGACGTTGAAGTCTCCCAGCACGATGAGCCGTTGAGACTCCACGGCCAGGCCAGAGACCACTCCGGCTAGCTCAGGTAAGGAGACTGTAGTGCAGCGGGGTGGTCGGTACACTAGCAGAATCCCTATCCTGTCCCGGTCACCAATCCTTAGGCCGACACATTCGAACGTGGTTGACTGTGGATGGGTCTTGCTTTCAAGTGTTCTTAGTTTCATGTACCAAGTTTTTGCCAAGGTCCTGATTTGTGTATTGGATTTTCATGCTGCCTTGTTTCATGAATTCTTGTGCCTGTTTCATGGATTTTTATACCTATGGATCTTGTTTTGCCTTGAAGCTCATGAGCTAACTTTTGTTTTGGAACTTTACTATTTTTGCCCATTATACTGCTTTGCCTATTTATATTCTTCAATAAACTGCTTATTGATTTTACCAAGCTGGTGTGGTGTTAAAGTTCAAAGGTGTTCATGCTCTGGTGTACAACACCCACGTAAAAGCTCAAAAATCAAATTGATGCAAACCGAATTTAATTTTCTATTTAAAATGTTTTTTATATTATAATAGTACTCTTAATTCATGTTACTATTAAGTTTAACACATATGTTTAAAGTTTTGATTAAAGCTATATGTGTGTGTGTGGTCCCTGCTAACAACAAAAAAGTCAAAGTGGTCCCTGATTTTTTTAAAAGGTCAGGAACCACTGCCCTAAATGATGGAAACATTCAGAGACAATTCTGCAAGGTTTCCAAAGCAAAAATGAAATACAAAATGTCCTGATGCCGAGGAGCTCTTAATGTCATTTGTAAAGTAGCTTAATTTTGACAGCAGTGCACCAGAAAAGATGTACAACTTATTCCTGATATGGGGATGGCAGAGAAACACTTATCTCTGTTTAAAGAACTCAATTCTGGTGTAGAAAAGACTCAAGTGCTTATTGCTGGAGACTGTGCATTGTATTTACTAGACATGGGCAGGTTCAATCGGAATCCTCGTAAATTGGATTAAAATCGGAATTAATCGATTTTTGAATTGATTTTGAAGCGATTTGGGAACCCGGAAGTAATCTTGACGCGAAGGCAGAGGTACTAGGGCAGGCTGCTTGGGTAGGAAAGGTGCCACACCACCAATTTGGAAGGGAAGGACTGGTTTGGGAACAATTTCTCCTGTGCTGTTAATTCCCTTCCTGAAGCAGGGTATACAACTTTTAAGGGTTTTTTTTCCTCATGGGGCTTGATTTCTGTGCTTTGGAAAACCAGATTTCCCCTTTGGTGATAATAATTTCCTACCTGAGGCAGGGAAAACAACTTTTAAGGGTTTATTTTCTCCTGGGGTTTGACTTCTGTGCTTTGGAAAAACAGAATTCCCCTTTGCTGATAATAATTTCCTTGGGAAAACACACAAAAGTTTGGAGACCCCTTTGTCTGCCTGGGGTTACACGTTGTACTTTAAGAAACTAGAAATCTAGTAATCTAATCTTTTCCTTGGGGAACAACACAAAAAAAGGTTTGGCGGCCCCTTTCCTCTCCTTGGGCTTACACGCGGTACTTTGGGAAACTTGAAATCTAATAATGCAATCCTATTCTTGGGAATCAACACAATAAAACTTTGGAAGGCCCCTTTCCTCTCCGTGGGGTTACAAGTTGTAATTTGGGAAACTAGAAATCAACTAATCCAATCTAACCAACACAATAAAACTTTGGAAGGCCCCCTTTTCTCTCCTTGGGTTTACATGTGGTATTTTGGGAAACTAGAAATCTACTAATCCAACCCTTTTCTTGGGAATCAACACTATAAAGCTTTGGAAGGACCCTTTCCTCTCCTTGGGCTTACAAGTTGTACTTTGGGAAACTAGAAAATTGTCAAGGACCCAGGGATCTTCTAAACACGTTGAAAGTTAGTATGCTGACAGAGGAGAATCTTTTCTACCACTGTGGCAAGTTTTGTCAGTAGCGGTCTAAAACTGAGGAAAAGGAAATCCCCCAAGTTTTGCCTGTCCCGTTTGCAGGTTTTCACGCATTTCACAATTGCGCCCGCCATTAACAAAGTGATTCGGAAATTTCGGAAATTTCGGAAAATTTCCACCTTTTTTTTCTTTCTTTTTTTTTTTTGGAACATTTCGGAAATCATTTCAAAATTGAATCGCCAGCGCCCCCTACATCCGAAACGAGTTTTGAACCTTTTTTTCTTGATCAAACAAGCCTAGTATTTACCTCCAGTGCCAAATGGAGGATTTGGATTTCAAATGGGAAGGCAAGGCTGAATGCCAGCCTTAAAGGCCACATTCACTTGATATGGGACAAAAGCAAACAAATGGCAACTTACTCCAAGCTGCGGGGAAATAGGACTCTTTCTTATGTAAGCTAACAGAAGCATTCTGATCCAGGTATAGAGGTTATCAAGCCGAGCATAGTGAAACCTGAAAGGTATCTTTTTTACTGATTAGGCATCTTGAACTCTTAGCTGCTTCCCCTTCCAGACAAACCTTTTGTGCACCTAATTGCTCTCACAATGTCATTATGTTCTCCCATCTGGATCATTTGGAAATTCAATGGATCTTTTAAAAGAAATTTAATGTTATCTCAAGAAGGCAAGGGGACAAATGAAGAAATATTTCCCATCTGCTTAATTTCCTCCTTTTACATGTGCTTTTCCTCCCTCTTTCTCTCTTCCAAGCATGTACACTTTTTATCCTTTTTTTGTTTGGAATGAGGTACAAAATTTTAAAGTTCAAAAGGCTTTTATGAGACCTGAGAACAATGGCGTGACTGAGAGACCTCCCCAGGTCAATTCAGTCTAACTGTGTGAATCTTATGATGCACTGCAGCTGTGGTTTGTATTGGCTTCTTGGTCTGTTTGGATTACAGAGTATTGCAGAAAATATGGTGTACAAATAAACTGACTATCTGTGTGACTAGTTGTTTCAAAAAGTATCACAAGTCTCCATTACTCTCCTTTCAAAAAGAGCCATTCTTGTACAAGGATACCTCTGGAAATTTCTGTCACACAGAATGCAGGAAATCCCCAAGTTATGAACAAGGTTTGTTTTTAAGATGAATTTGTTTGTAAGTCGGAGCATATAATCTTTTTTTAATGTAAAGGTAACAGTAAAGGTTTTCCCCTGACATTAAGTCCAGTCGTGTCAGACTCTGGGGTTGGTGCTCATCTCCATTTCTAAGCCAAAGAGCCAGTGTTGTCCGTAGATACCTCCAAGGTCATGTGGCCAGCAGGATTGCATGGAGTGCCATTACCTTCCCGCCAGAGCAGTACCTATTGATTTACCTACATTTGCATGTTTTTGAACTGCTAGGTTGGCAGAAGCTTAGGCTAACAGCAGGAGCTCACGCCGCTCCCTGGATTCAAACCTGCAACCTTTCAGTCAGCAAGTTCAGCAGCTTAGCACTTTAACCTTCTGAGTTACCGGGAGCTTCCCAGCTTTTTAAGTGTAACGCTAGCCAAAAATGCATTATTTTAGCTTTGGATAGCATAAGGGTTAATACCCCTATGGTGTTTGTTTTGCTGTTTGTGCCCCTCTTCAGAAGATTTCTCTTCACTTTCTGTCCCTGTGATCATTGGGTTTTGAACACTTGGCTTGTTTTGGAAACAAGGATTGGTGAGAAAGCATGGTGGAGCCCCCTTTCCCCCATGAAAACAATTTCAGGAGTAAATTTCCCTTCCTGGGTGTAGATTCCTCTCACTTCCTCTTGTCTCACCCCCATTCTTAACTAGGAGTCATTTGTAAGTCGGATGTAAGTCGGACTGCCCTGAGTCCCCTCGGGGAGTTAGGGTGAGTTATAAATAAAATATTATTATATATGTTTGTAACTTGGGGACTGCCTGTACATCAGTGGTTCCCAACTTTTTTTTGACCAGGAGCCACCTTGACCAGGGACCACTCTCCAACATTAGGACCAAAAAGGGTATGTTGTTGTTTATTCATTCAGTCACTTCCGACTCTTCGTGATCTCATGGACCAGCCCACGTCAGAGCCATCCTGTCGGCCGTCACCACCCTCAGCTCCTTCAACGTCAAGCCTGTCACTTCAAGGATTATCCTGGGTCATAGATCTTACATTCCAGGTTCCTATAGTGTGTTGATCTTTAGAACATCGGATCCGTCGTTCACCTCCAGCATTGTTGGCCGCTAACTTTCCTTTCAGCTTTGAGCTGCGTCATCACATCTGGGGCTAGTATAACTTATCCTCTGTTCCTCCCCAGTAGCATTTTGACCATCTTCCAACCTGGGAGTCCCATCTTCTGATGGTATATCGACATATCTCTGGTTGTACTGATCCATTTAGTTTTCATGGCAAAAATACTGGGGTGGGTTGCCATTACCTTCCCCAGGGAGTGTATTTAGTCTGACCTCTCTCTACCATGACCTTCCCATCTTGAGTGTCCCTTATGATTTCACTTGTGTCATCATCAAAGCGCTCAAGCTCCAGCACCACGACAAGGCATCAATCCTTTGCTGGAGACCAAAAGGGTTACAAAATAGTTTTTAGTCACCTTTAGATTCAGTTTGGTTATTTGGGGTGCTAATTCAGAAAACTGCATTGGCTAGACCACATCAGCTCTAGCTTCTGATACAGGACATTTGCTATCCAGTAGTTGCAATGTACTCATCCACAGAAAACCATATTTAATATGCCTCGGCTGTTGTAGTTGAGCCTGAGGTTGAGAGAGAGGATCACGACATCGGCAGTATAAAAAGGTTTCATGAGAACAGTCGCTCTTATTGCAATGGTGTAGTAACAGTGAGGCCACAGACCATATTTTAGTTCTTGTGAACCACTGGTGAAACCACAATAGTTTCTCCCTGGGAGCAATCTTTCTGAGATAAACAAACCAAGCCTTTTTCAAAATCCCTTTTGTAACTTGTGAATCATATCATTTTCTGACAGACATTGAAGACGCAAAGGGGAGCAAACCACACCATGGTATCATTTTACCACACTGTCCTAAAGGTAAACGTACAGGTGCCAGCAACTTTCTCACCTTTCAACATCCACCACTCTCCCTTCTTTCTGGCTGAATGGATGCCAAATTTTGAGAATGAGGTAGAGATGACATGGCAGGCAGGTGGCAAGGCACCACTGGAGCTCAAGGCAGCTAGAGGGAGAGAGTCACCAAAGTGGATCAGCTTTCCTTTGTCTGGAAACACATGCTCCGCAATTTGTTCTGAGGGTGAAAGATACATACGTCTCCTCGCAAAAATGACAGCTCTTCATTCACACCAGCCCCAAAGGAGGAGATGATTAAGGGAGCTTGGATTGCAATACCAAACATTTCTCTGTGTTGGAATCACACATGTGGACTTGGCACCCACTTTGGTGAACAGGTTCACTCGTGTGTCATCTGTCACCAGATGGCAGCATTATTGTAATGGGGACTGATCAGTGGAAGACATTCTTCAGCCACAGTTCAACCCTGCCTATTCTTGGAGATCATATGCAAAACAGCATCAACCCAACACATTGTTTTCCCTGCGACAAAGAATAAAATGGTGTCTTTCTTCTTCCATGTACAGAAACAAATGCAATTTCAGCATAGGTTATATGGTATTGGCTTCCACTACTCTTGAGGGAAGCAGCATATCTCAGGACACACAAGGTTGGCCATGGCACCCACAACCTCACTTATACTACCTGCTTCAACCTAATATCTGTACCCCGGCGACTGTGGAGAAGGGCCAGGATGCTGTCCAATCATTGACCGTGAAGTTCTGTTAGCATATACAGTACGCTGGTGATCCAAGAGGTGAAGGTTGTGCAGTCACAACAGCAGCTGAACATCAATGGTACATTTGCAGTAGCAATCAGTAGCCAGCAGATAGAGTTGCACCAGTGTTATTGAAAGCACACCCCAAAAAGAAAAAACGGATGAATTGTCTCACAAGGTCCCATTTTGCCCTTTCTCCTCAAAACCACACAAAGCCTCCCTTCGGGGGTCTGGCCCTAGTAGGCACCACATATTTCCCCATGCTTACATCATCACAATAAGCAGGAATTGGTCTCGACTAGTTTTCCCAAATGGTCAGGAACGGGCGAGCCTCCACGTCCAATGAAACCACGAATCCTGAAACTGCACCAATTGTCTCTGTTCTTCATATTTCCAAATGTGTGCAACTTTTTCTATAATATACCCATGTTTGGGCTGGGGAGACACACTGGATTTGGGATGTTCTCCAGTGTCCACTCTGGCCAGAGCTGTATATTTTAATATATATTTATAATTGTCTATTTAATGTTAATTTGCTTTGTATTGTGACTGTTTGTTGTTGTTGGCATCTAATGGCTGCCAGTTGTAATTAGCCCTGAGTCCTCCCTCGTGGGGTTAAGAACAATGGGATATACAGTAAATGTTTGAAATCAATCAGCCAATCAATCAATTTCTGCCCTGCAGTTAACTCCTGCTGTGTGTATATCATTGAGTTGATGGGAAGCTACCGTACACAGATGTCGGACAACACCAGGAAGCTTCTGACCAGGGGTTAGCCAGTGTAAGTCAGCAGCAGAATTTTGGTCAATTCTTGTGGAACCCTCTCCAATGAGGTTTACCTGGTACCTTCATTGGTGTTCCTCGGGCACCAGGAGAAAGACCTCCCTGTATTGCCTAACCAGGCTTTTAAACTCTAGGGGTTGGGAAAGTTACTTTTTGAACTTTTCTTCAGTAGTACCACTGCCAGCACAGACCTTGGTTATGATCAGTGGCTGTTTCTTGGGGTTGTAGGCCCAAAAAGTAACTTTCCAAGTGTTTAATTCTATCATACTTTGATTTCTGCTGTGATTCTTTTCTACTCTTCCTTTTATTGTGTTTGAGTATTGTTTCATGAACTGGTTTTAAGCTTGAACTTTAAATGAGTTATGCAAGGTAATGGACTCTTGTCTCCAAAACAGGTTCAGTTCTTTAGAGAGATCTTTGAAAATTCAGGCTAAAACCCAAGGTGGATTCACTGCCACACTGATATAGGAACCATCACCAGGGGCACCACTTCCCCACCATCAGAATTGCATGCCCCCTTTTCAGTCATGGTCTTAATCCTATTCTATGGTTGATGCAGAAGCCCATCCGTCAGAAGTTGTTAAATGTCATCTCCCTTCTGTGGGCCTCAATTCTGCTTCTCCTGTTACCCCAAATGCAATGCCATTAGAAAAATATCCATCAATTCTGGAGGTGTTTATCACTCTGGCATTTCTGTAGTGATTCCGCCAGGTGCAAAATCCAACCTCAAAGGCCTTATTTGTAGCTGGGGTGAGAACACTGAGCTGCCACTGACACAGTTAGCATCTGCCTGCTCATGACTGCACACGTTAAAAGATTAATTTCCTTTCTAGCTAAGGAGATAGCCCAGAGGGGTGAAAATGAAGAGAATATCTATTTGCCGGATGGTCCCGTTCGAGTTCTGTCCTGTCCTCATCCTGAGCAAGCCACAAATGAAACTTTGTTTTGCTTTTAGTGGTTTATACCCAGAATCCTTTGAAGGCTGAGAAACATGATCCGGTTTCTTGCTTACTTCTAAGAGAAGGTGGGAGATGTGAGAAGTGGATGAAGGATGACTGGCGTAGGCCGCTGGTGGTTAAAAATGTAAATCATTCAGTAGTTTCTTTCAATTGATGCCTGACATCTTCTAAGTTGGGAAAAAACATTCAGGCCAAAGAAAACGGAACTGGGCTGTTGGTCTCTGATCAGGAACTTGTATCGTACACTTCTACATTGCACCAACTAACAAGGTTGGGCTTTGCTAAAGAGAGGCTGGGCGAGGGTGGCTCTAGTTGTCTCCACAATGGTTCCTGTCCTCATTGCCAGCGCTGCTCCCCACCTGCCATGGAACTCCATGAGAGCGCCTGGACATTGCAGTTGCATCTGTGATGCCAGAAGGGGATGCCTGTGTGACCCGCAAGAAAGAGGAAGTCAATCTACCCTGCTATGACATCACAAATACGATTTTGTTTATTTATTTCGGGCTTTTATATCCCATCCTATCCCAACCTCTGGCATTTGCGCAGAAATCTAGTGACAGAAGGGAGTGGTGATGGCAACATGGATGAGGTGGTGATGGTCCTGCAGGTTTATTTATTTATTTATTATTTTGATTTATATACCACCCTTCCCAAAGAGGCTCAGGGTGGTTCACACTAGTGAACAGCATAATCACAACATAGTTAAAAACATAATAAAACAGATTGAGGCAAGAGTGGAATTTAACAGCCTTAAAGGCTAAACGCTTATCTTTGTGACCGTATCTTCCCCTACGGACCTACATGATCTCTAAGATCTTCTGGGGAGACCCTTTTCTCACTCCCACCCCCTGTCACAAGTGCAGTTGGTGGAGATGAGAGAGAGGGCTTTCTCTCTACCTAGGGAGATTAGACTGGCATATACCCTGTCCATCTTCTGAAAAGAAATAAAAAATAAAAAGTGGATGTTCCACTGTGCCTTCGACTAGATAGTTCCCCAAATAACTCTAGCTTCCAATTTGATGCATAGACTTTGCACATCACCACTGTTCCCTTTTAAAGATATAGTGCTCTACTTACACTATCTTCTTGTTCTAATTTTGTCATTTGCCCTTAGCACTTTATCCATCAATCCTATCCTTGGGCAAGTGATTTGCACCAGTTGCCTGCCCAAACTCAGTACTGTGCACTACTCAGACCACTGAAGGTTGTTAGATGTTCACTGTGTATTGTATTTGTGTGGTTGTTTTTATACTATTGAAATGTTTTTATGAATCCTGTTGCTATATTTTAATAATGTTGAACCTCGGACTTGCCCCCATGTAAGTCACCCGGAGTCCCTTTGGGAGATGGATGCCAAATATAAAAATAAATTTGTTGTTGGTTTTGTTATTATTTGAAAGACAAGATTAGTACACAGCAAATAAGATCACTATGCTGGTTGTTGTATTGGATAATACGTTGGACACTTCCCAAGTATCTAGGACTGTATGATGTATCAGCGAATAATGCGTTCAGATCCCCGTACGGTGGCCTTTAGCAACTAACAGATGGTAATTTTGTCAGTGCTGGTTGTGTTTAAGTGCAGGCCAAGGTCTTTAGGCACTACACCCAGTGTGCCGATCACCACTGGGACCACCTTGACTGGCTTGGGCCAGAGTCTTTGCAGTTCAATCTTTAAATCCTCGTATCATGTCAGATTTTCCAGTTGTTTCTCTTCAATCCTGCTGTCACCTGGGATTGCATCGTCATTATTATTATTATTATTATTAGCTATTGGCCCACCTGAACCACATCAATGCCAAAGCGGCACTGCAGCTGATTTGGCCAGGTGCATCAGTTGTGCCAGAGCCAGTCCGGAGCATATAAGTTCCAGGCTGGTCCCAATTTAAGTACCTTTGTACATAAATCCAGCTTGAAGGGTGACATGATCACACTCTTTATCCCCAGAAGGAGAGTGTAGGTTTGTTCTCTGATACCCTAGAGCAGGTCTGCACAACTTATGGCCCTCCAGGTGATTTGCACTTCCACTCCCAGGATTCCTGGCTATTAGGCAAGCTGAATGAGCACTTGTGACAGATGGTCATCCAGAGAAGGAGACTCCACCGCACTCAGAGGCAGCATATTCCACTGTTGGATGATGATGGTGGTGATAACTACAGCCAGAAATAAAGTCACTACGTTGGCGAGTGTTTTATGGATGTATTATGTAGCTATCCCTCCACATTTGTGTGGGTTCATAAATATAAAGGTTTCCCCTTGACATTCAGTCTATTCGTGTCCGACTCTGGGGGGTGGTGCTCATCTCCATTTCTAAGCTAAAAGCTGGTGTTGTCCATTGACATCTCCAAGGTCATGTGGCCAGCATGAGTGCATGGAGCACCATTACCTTCCCACTGAAGTGGTACCTATTGACCTACTCACATTTGCATGTTTTCAAACTGCTAGGTTGGTAGAAGACTGGTTTCTAGGTGGGTTCATACACACTATGAGAGTGGGAAGAAGTGTATATCTCACAGGGAGGGGCAAATAGGGTTCCTCTTCTGGAATGGTATTGTGTCACGCAGACTCTTAGTGAGCACAGGAAGTGACTGGTGCCGAATTGCAAGACTAATGAAATTCTACCATGTGCAAAATCACTTTCCAGGAGATCAAAGACATGGCTGGACAGCCCTCTGTCAGGAGTGCTCAGAGCCAATGCTGATTGGGTCATTACAAGCCTCTCAGGCCCCTTCTACTAGGCCTGGTTGAGCCAATTTTTTATTTATTTATTAACTTCATTTATACCTCGCACCCATCTCCCCAAGGGGACTCGGGGTGGCTTACATGAGGCCAAGCCCAATAGCACACAATAAGAAAACAATAGCAATTATAAAAACAATACAATCAATAAAACTCAAACACAAGCAGTAACAGACAATTTAAAAACCATTTCGGGCAGGCCACATGTGACTGTTAAAATCTTAAAATAAATAAACACTGGGTGCAGACAGAGGTAGTTTGCATATAGCAGGGGGAACAATATGGGGCAGACACACAACAGATAAAGTGCTTCTGAGGACTTTTGCAGAGAATGAACATGGCAGGGTGTCATTTACTTTATTCAGGGAAGGCACATTGGAACAGCCATGTCTTCAGGCTCCTCCTAAAGACTGCCAAAGTGGGGGCTTGTCTGATATCCTTGGGGAGCACATTCCAGAGACGAGGGAGAGGGCCACTACAGAGAAGGCCCTCTCCCTTGTCCCCACCAACCGTGCCAGTGGGAGGGAGAGTAAGGTCTCTCCAGGTGATCGGAGAGATCGCCTGGGTTTGTACACAGAGATGCGGTCACGTAGGTAGGCGGGTCCCAAACCATTCAGGGCTTTGTGGGTCAGAACCTGCACTTTGAATTGGGACCGGAAGATGAACGGCAGCCAATGGGGCTCATTGAACAGGGGGGTTGACCGCTCCTTGTAGGACACTCAAGTTAGGAACCTGGCTGCCACTCGTTGGACCAATTGAAACTTCTGGGCCGTCTTCAAGGGCAGCCCCACGTAGAGTGGTTCAAAACTCATTTCGGATGTAGAGGGCGATGGCATTTTGTATCTTGTGGAGTTCCGAAATTGTCTGTGGAAATTTCAAAATTATTTCGTAAAAACTAACAAAATTCGTTACTAATTCGTTAATGGTGGGTGCTCATGCGCAATGCACATACACCTGCCAAAACTGGGTTTGACAGCCCAGGTCTTCCCTCCGCCACCTCCTCCTCCTCGGTGGCGTTATCTAACGCACATTGGTTCCTTCCCAGGCAGTGAGGAGTGGAAAGATGCCCTCTACTCCTTGCCGCATGGGAAGGAACCAACGTGTGTTAGCTTTAACGGGCGTTGGTTCCCAGGCGCAAGCAGATTTCCTCCCGATCGGCCAGGCTTTCCCTCCACTTGGGAAGGAAAGTCTGGGGAATTGGCAGGAAATCTCCTGCAGATCTCAGCCCAGGATTGGAAGCTCATGCTTCCCCCCCCCTCCCCCAATCACAAAGGCACCTAGAGGAGTGCGCGCCTTGCAAAACGCCACGCCCCCAGGCAGCTTGTGGAGGCCTCAGCTCCAGCTGAGGAAGAGGATGCGCCTGGCAGTGGCCCACAGAAGGGAAAAATCTTTCTGAACATGCCGATTTCTTTACAAAAAATGGCAGCGGTGGAGTCGAATTTGGTAATTCAGTTCTGGGTTGCTTACAGCGATTCAAAAACGCATCATAAGTACTTTAGAAACGAATTTCATACGAATTTGATCAAGAAAATGAAAAACCTAACCAGGCCTACCTTCTACACTGCCAGAAAAAATCCAGATTATTTGATTTGAATTGGATTATATGGGCTGCAGTGGCATAGTTGGTTAAACTGCTAAGCTGCAGAACTTGCTAACTGAAAGGTTGGCAGTTTGGATCCATGGGGCAGGGTGAGCTTCCATTGCTAGCCCCAGCTTCCGTCAACCTAGCAGTTTGAAAACATGCAAATGTGGGTAGATCAATAGGTACTGCTTCTTTGGGAAGGTAACAGCGCTCCATGCAGTCATGCTGGCCACATGACCTTGGAGATGTCTACAGACAACACTGGCTCTTCAGCTTGGAAATGGAGATGAGCACTGCTACCCAGAGTCGTACTCGACTAGATTTAATGTCACAGGGAAACCTTTACCTTTTATATGGCAGGGTAGACTCATACAATCCAATTCAAAGCAAATAATCTGGATTATATGGCAGGATGGAAGGGGCCTTAGGGGCTAGTGGATTCAAATGAGGTAATGTTCTCACACAATGATGCATGTTAAGAATTTTTTTTTTAAAAAAAACCCAACATAAACAGCTGTCAGAGAGAAATACCTCAAAAGGAATCCAGCCCCAGATCAGCTCTGCATCTGCCATTATAATCATACATTTTTAACTTTCAAGTCTGAATTCTGTTTTGGCTCCCGAAGTCTTTAGGGCAGAGACATTATCAGGTCAAGCAGTTTCCACTTGAAAAAGAGGGAAAAAAGTACTATCGTTGCATCTGTGTAGGATACCATTGTAGCCACTCTTCCTGGGAATGAGATAACATCTGTAAGCAAGACAGTTAAAAGAACAATTATCAAAAGAAATGGGCTATGAAAGGAAGTGTAATTTTTACTGTCTTTGATAGTCGGCATTACAAAAAAAAAAGATAAATTCATCTGCACCAGGAAATAAAATGACAGAATGCTTCTGTAATGTAAATAAGGACTTCCTTGAGGGTTGCTTTGAAATGGGTATTTTCCCCAGCAATTGGTAGTTTACCCCCACCCCAAACTTTACTCTTATATTAATATTATTGGGTCTAAATATTGCTCAGTTCCATTCCTTTGCAAGTCCTCCCATGAGGCCTGTGGCTAGGACGGGTAGGTTTGGTTTTGTTTTTTTAGAGTGGCCAAGTTTTGTTTCCAAATATACTAGCAAGTCCCAGAAAAGAAGCAGACCTTCCAGATAAAGTAGACACTCTGAGCGTTACTAAAAATAGAGGACAGAGAGATGTATGAACTAGATTCATTATTGTCAATACTAGTAAATCTCAATCTTTGGCACTCCAGGTGATTCTTGATAACTTCCTCAATTGGTTGGCTGGAGCTTCTGGGTGATTAATTCCAATAAATCTAAAGAACCAAAGGTTAAAAACGACTGATCTGCATCAGCCTTCTCCAAGTTGGTGCCCTGCAGAGGTTTTGGACTATTGTTCGGATCAGCCCTTATTTGTTTATTGTTTATTTATAGTATTTATATTCTACCCTTCTCACCCCAAAGGGGACTCAGAGCAGATCACAGAACACATATACAGCAAACATTCAATGCCGTTATACACTGACAAGACAGACAACTGTACATACGGTAGATATATAGACTTTCCCTATCTTTGGCATCTTGGAGGCTTGTGCTAGGTTCCAGACACCAGGGTGTGTGTGTGTGTGCTGTTGTTTATTTACTGTATTTATTTACTGTATTTATTTACTGTATTTCTAACCCACCCTTCTCAACCCCCCCCCCCCCCCCCGGGGGAGGGGTGCTCAGGGTGGCTTACAATTAGATGCCAGCAACAATACACAATATAAAACACTAATACAACAAGATTAAAACATCAACTTTAAAACATTAGCTATCCAGTTCATCCATCTTCCCTGTCAAACAGCTTTGTTCGTAAACTTCCTCCATGATCGTATTGCCAGCATTTTATTTATTTATTTATTTATTTATTTATTTATTTATTTATTTTGCTTCTAGACTGCCTCTCTCAGCCTGAAGGTAACTCAAGGCGGTGTACAAATAGCAGGAAATGCTCAAGACAAACATATCAACAATTATCAATACAATTCCAACATATACAAATTAGCATTTAACGTTAAAAACACAATATCAGCGTCTCATTATTAAATCGTTTTCCAATTGCATCGTCGTCGTTCCTTAGGTCTCAATTTGATTTGATTTTTCTGGCATTTCCTTATGGGTGCCTTAAATACTTCCCCGCTTTTAAGCAGTACCTATTTATCTACACCAGGGCTGCCCAGGAAGTCGATCGCGATCGACTGGTCGATCATGGGACCGAAGGAGGTCAATCCCAGCTGGATAGGGCGCTTCTCAGGGGGAGGAGCCATGCCGCACCAAGCCCCGCCCCCTCCCCCAGCTTCAGCACTACCACAGCTTTTCCAGGCTAGAGGAGCTATGCCACCACTGGCTTGCCATTACCCTCCTCTAGCCTGGAAAAGCTGTGGTAGCGCTAAAGCCAGAGGGGGTGGAGCCAGGCTGCACCAAGCCCCGCCCCCTGCTCCGCCCTGCTTCTCTCTCGGTACATCTTTCTGACTTGGTTTTATTATAAGTGGCTCGCATGCTGAAAAAGTGTGGGCACCCCTGATCTACACATTTGCTTTTGAACTGCTAGGTCGGCAGAAGCTGGGCTAAAAGCCAGGAACTCACCTTGTCCTGGGCTTTGAACAGCCAACTTTTCAACTGGCAAGATTTACTGCAACTGGCAGTTAACCTGCTGTGCTAAAGTACGGTCCTTCTAATATGACCCGTGATAAGATATTGTGGGACCCGTTTTGGGAAGGCTGGTACAAAAGGTTCTCAAATCAACCACCCCATTAGCAAGACCATTTAATTGGATTATGCTGAGAGAAACAGGATCAGGCCCACAACCATCCAACAATCTCCAAAGCTGAGTGAGAGTTTGAACCTTGCCTTCGAAATTGTAGTCCAACACTCTAACCACTATACATTCTGTTCTTTTAAAAAACACAATGGAGGTATAAAAATGTAATAATCTCTATAGTACTCTTCCATTTGCCCTTAAGGCAAAGAGCTCTGGAATCAAAGTATTACAGAGTTTGACAAGACCACAAGGGCCATCCATTTCAATTCATTCTCACCAGTTTTTGTCAATTTTTGATTAATACTAGTGTCACAAAGGCCCCCTTTGTTGCACCCCAGCCAGAGTTCACCAAAAGGATTAAGAAAGGCAAAATCCAACAGGTAATTAGAAAATGTAGTCAATAAGTAAAAACCCAACCAAGATGGTGAGGAGGAAAACAGTTCAAAGGCAATAATCCAAATAATCCAAATGGTACAGGAAAACAAGAATCATAACATGAGCATAATCCAAAGAAACAAGAATCAAAACATGAACATGAATCCAGAAAACACAAGGCTATAAGAACTTCTTAAAACATGAATCAAAACTCCCAGGAACTTAGGCTAAAACCATGAACTGGAAGCAGGACTTGATATCCTTACTATTATGCAGTGTTGCCTGATCTGAAGTCTCAACAAGACACTCTCTAATTTAAGGGCAGCAAAACATGAAGGTATTTCTTTGACCTTACACTAGCAACTGGGCATAAAACTATTATACTGTCATCAATAATCACCACGATAAACACATTGATAATATCTATTTAAAATATTCAAAAAGTGTGAGCCCAAAGTATGAAGGCTTGGAGAGTCACAAATATATTAACATCACATACATCAATGTATCAAAGCACATATCAAAAAGACCTATTCTCTCAGCCATAAGAGGCTAAGGGGCTAATAACACACACACACACACACACACACACACACACACATATATATTTATATATATATAATCAGCCCCTTTTATTTATTTGAATTTATCAGTCACCACTCCCGTTCAGCTCGGGGCGACTTACAACAGTAAAATCACAAAATAAAACACCATATGACAACAATCATAACTACAATTAAAATACTAAAATTAGACAACAGCTATAAAATCATTTAATATAGGAGAGCAGGATAGTGTCAAGGAGATCGGCAAATTCTTAGGAGCCAAATGCCTGTTGGAAGAGTAGTGTTTTGCATGCCTTCCGAAATGCCAGCAAGCCTGGGATGGTGCGGATTTCAGCAGATATTAATATAATAATAGATATTATTATCAATGTGTTTATCGTGGTGATTATTGATGACAGTATAATAGATTTATGCCCAATTGTTAGTGTGTTGTACTACAACAGATAGCCTTACAGTGTTGCTTAGTATATCTTTGACCTTGACTTTCTGGCTTGTGAAACTTTCTCTGCACTTCCTTTTCATGGAGTCTTCTGGATTTCCTGAGCTTGATGTTTTCTCCCTAAGGTCAAGCCTGATATCCCTGTCTAGCCCAGCTGTTCCCTCAGATGAGCTACCTTGGTCTGCCAGGTCTTTATCAGGGGTTGCAAAGGTCCTTGTGGGTGAAAGGTCATCTCTCTGTCTGCTGGATTCAGTTCCACTTTCAAGCCCCGTCTCACAGACAGAATTTTGCTCTGAAATCCCCTCCTTTCCCTCATCAAAAGAACCATCCTTCACTCTCCCAGGCTCTGAAACCCCAATCCCCCCCATCTTCATCTGTCTGAACCACAACACCCTTTCTCCTATATGTTTGACTCAGCTCAGACTCCAGGGGAACCTGTAGAACAGTGTTTCTCAAACTGTGCTCCTCCAGGTGTTTTGGATTTCAGCTCCCAGAAATCCTAGCCAACTTGCCAGCTGTTAAGAATTGTAGGAGCTGAAGTCCAAAATATCTGGAGGAGCACGGTTTGAGAAACTCTGATGTAGAAGTTAGTGAACGCTGTATGACTTTATGCAATATGGAAGCAGGGGCTCCTACAAATCCTCTAGCTCTACGCCAAGAGAACTTTAAAGTTAAAAATATTGAAATGAAATGCACACACATATAGGATGTGTGACACCTGTCTTGAAAACAATCCACGTGAAAAGCATCTAGGAGCCTTTAGTAGGCCACAAGCTGAACATGAGTCAACAGTGTGAAAAGCCAATGTGATTCTAGACTGCACTGTGTCCCATTCTGGGCACCACAATTCAAGCAGGATATTGACAATCTCCGTGCACAGGATGAGAGTAACAGGCAAGATGAACAGGAGGGTTTGTAAGGGTGTGATGGAAGAGACAGCATAAAGTGAGCTTCAATCTCTTGGGACAAAGCTTTCCAGTCCCAGAGAGTTATTGGCTGAGTTTGTTGAGATATCGAGTAGTTTTAAAAATTTTTAGGAAAAGGCAGTTTGCTTGTATACATTGGATGGAGATATGTTTGCCATGTATCAGAAGTGCTTTCATTGGTATTCCTGCTTTGTGGAAGTTGGACTGGATGGCCCTCAGGATGTCTGGGGTGTCTTCCAACTCTATAATTCTAGCATCTGACCAATCACCTGCCTGCATTGGACTACACCACTTGAGTCTAGCTGACTTTAGAACTCGACCATCTTTCTTACATCACCTGCCTCTATATCATATGACCTTTGACTTCAACCAATGATGCCTGGGCCCAATGCTTCTTTTGTTGGCCCTATTGCTGGCACAGCCTTTTGAATACATGCCTTGGCCACTGATTGGGGTCATGGTATTCTGCCCTAGGCTAAAATACTTTGACCTTTTGACAGTGGCATATGCAATAAATTCTATCCCATTGCCAATAGGCTTGAGTGTAGCCTACAGTCAGCTCAAAAGTGGACCATCAATTCCTTGGTAGAGCAAATGATTTTCTATACATAATATCCCAGTCTCAGTCACTGACAACTCTTAAGTGAGTTGATGAAGCCGTTTGCCAGTCCATGTAGATCAGTGGTTTCCACCAGGGAGCCCCCGGTGGTGCAATGGGTTAAACCCTTGTGCTGGCAGGACTCCTGACCAAAAGGTCAGCTGTTTGAATCCAGGGAGCGAGGTGAGCTCCCATCTGTCAGCTCCAGCTTCCCATGCAAGGACATGAGAGAAGCCTCCCACCAGATGGTAAAACATCTGGGCATCCCCTGGGCAGCATCCTTGTAGATGGTCAATTCTCTCACACCAGAAGTGCCTTGCAGTTTCTCAGGTCGCTCCTGACATGAAAAAAAAGTGGTTCTCAGCCTGTGGGTTCCCAGGTGTTTTGGCCTACAACTCCCAGAAATCCAAGCCAGTGTACCAGCTGTTGGGATTTCTGGGAGTTGAAGGCCAAAACGTCTGGGGACCCACAGGTTGTGAACCACTGATGTAGATGAAAGGAGACAACCATACAATCCTTCAGAAGATGAACTGGAATTTCAAGCAGTCCTCCTGGGAGCTGCAATCTAGCAAGAGCAGAAGGTCACAATTCCTATCTCTTGATGCAAATGATGCGGAGCTAAATTGAGAGTCAATGGACCAATTTATTATTAGTCATGATATGGTATTCAATGATGTTTTACCATTTGACCTCTTAGGGACAGGCTAGACTTGCTTGTCTGCAGTTTTTAAGTGACATAGTTTCATTTTCCATTCACAGATAATATGCAAATCGAAACCTGTTGTTCTTTGGTTTACGGGCCTTTCCAAGTTCTGTAATGAAGATTGCAGATAAATAATACACAGAAAAATGTGTATGTCAAGAGGAAATTGCCTAGAATTTAAATATAAATTGATATACTTTTTTAAAAAGCCCTGACACTACAGCTAATGGGATAGAATGCACTTAAGGCTGAACACATATTAAATTGACACAGATTGAAACTAGGGATTCACGCATCCCCATTTGCTACCTTGTTTAGAACATGGAGCCCCCGGTGGCACAGTGGGTTAAACCACTGAGCTGCTGAACTTGCTGACCAAAAGGTCACAGGTTAAACTCCGGGGAGCGAGGTGAGCTCCCGCTGTTAACCCTAGCTTCTGCCAACCTAGCAGTTTGAAAATATGCAAGTGTGAGTAGATCAATAGGCACCGCTCTGGTGGGAAGGTAACAGCACTCCATGCGGTCATGCCAGCCACATGATTTTGGAGGTGCCTACAGACAACGCCAGCTCTTTGGCTTAGAAATTGAGATGAGCACCAACCCTAGAGTCTGACATGACTGGACTTAATGTCAGGAGAAGACCTTTACCTTTACCTTAGAAGACGTCCTGGGTTGCAAACTTTTGGGGAGGGAACTACTATTTCACAGCAGAGTCAGAATACGTGTCTCTTCTAATTCCAGCCCTCCTTGAATTGAAGTGCTAAGAGCCTTGGATCTTCTTTGGCATTCTCCCCTCCTTCTCTGTGTAGGAGATGGATTTTGTGATCGTACATGACAGTCTGGATCTTAAAGTCCCAGTGTTCATTTTTGTCAAGGAAAGAAGCAAGTGCCTTCCTCTTCAAGCTCAGAATCAGTACTTCGGCTCTGTGTTTTTATTTTTCTTTCAAAGCTTAGTTCCCATATTTTAAAAAAGAAGCCTTTCTCAGTCAGAAGTAAAAGACATAACATCTGAATTTTTAATAAATAATTTATGTGAACTGCCTGCCACTCAGACACTCAAAAGAAATGACAGAATCAAAGCAGATGCTGCTCTCATCAAAGACAAGGGGAAAACAGAAGCGTTTTGTACCAGTTAGTTGCTTCAACTCATATTCTTAGCTGTTTTGTGTGTCTTCTTCCCCCAGTGGACTAGTTTATAAAAATGTCATGCATGCACTTGTATGTCAAACTGAGTGCTGGGTTTATGAAAACTGCAATATATCATTGCAACAGATGATGAAACACAAGACTGAGTCTTGATCTGCATTTTTGAAAATAATTCTGCTTTTCCTTCCAAAACTGAGTTACTATAGGAAGCATGAATATGAACCACAATGGTCAGAACCCTAAAGAATGGTCTCAAGGGTCAACCAGTCCATCCCCAATCTGACATGCAGGAACACACTATCAAAGTGCTCCCAACAGATGGCCATCCAGCTGAACAGCTCTTACCACCAGGAAGTTCTTCCTAATGTTTTGGTGACAGCCTTCTTTTCTCTAAGCTAAACATACCCAGCTCCCCAAGCTGTTCCTCATAGGACTTGTTTGTCCTCCCCCCCTTCCCAAATTAATATGGACCTTTAAAGACTTCACACGAAGTTACATGGTTTTAGTTTTATTTATTTTTTTCCAATATTTTCGCTGTTCCAAAGCAGCTGAAAGCATTGGGAGGACCTAGCAGCAACTGTACCACAAACTATATTAAAATCAAACCGTTTAATAAATGTACTGAGGTCTATAAATCTTTCTGCGTGTTTACGTCAGTTTTTGTAGTGCAGACTCTGCTGGCATCTGCTTTGGTCAAGGTGAATGGCCTCTGTTCTTTGCCTTCATCCCATCTGTGTATTATTCGCTCCTTTGTGGAGCTTGACACACCAGACTTCCAAATCTGCAGAGCTGAAATCACTCAACAAGGAGCAAACAACTTCCAATACCTTGCTGCTGCCTTTCAAAATCTGTTACCTGAGGCAGTAGCCTCTTTTGGGAACCCATAACCTTTTGGACACATAACCTTTTGTAAAGGATCACTTTTCGAGAAGAGCCAAAACCTCATTTGAGTGAATCTTCTCCTTAGTGATATATATTCACATGTACTTATGAAAGGCAGATTGGCTTTCAGCTGTTAGACCAGTGGTTCTCAAGCTGTGGTTCACAGACCACAAGTGGTCTGCAAGAACTAAAATATGATCCGTGGCCTCACCATTACTACACTATGGCAACAAGAGCAACTGGTCTCATAAAACCCTCTTGTATTTCCAGGGCAATATAATAGTTAGGAGAGGACAGGCTGACTATGCACAAAAGGTGGAACAACACCTGAATGCTGCTTCTCCTCCCCCCTCCCTCCCCCTGAGCAGAGCCGTTCCATGTGGCACCTGGAAGCGGGGGCACCTTGGTGTCTTCATTTTTAGGCCTGTTTCTGGGGTTTTTTAGGGTGCTGATTCAGAAAATTACCTTGGATAGACCACATCAGCTCTAGATTATTAAGCATGGTTTTCTGTGGGCAAGCAGATGGTGACTACTGGATAGCATATGTTCTGTATCAGAAACTAGAGCTGATGTGATCTAGCCAATGCAATTTTCTGAATCAGCACCCCAAGTAATGTCACAATCAGTCCAAGGCGAAGCCAGACTAGGCTCCGTGGTTCACTCCGCTTTCACGCCCTTCAGATCAGACGTGGCCGGAGAACTGAGGATCAGTTCCCACGGGCCGTTCTTAATCCTTCGGCCGGGCCCCTCGACGATCTAGGGCCCGGCGTCTCCAGTCTCTACTTTCCGAACGGTGACGGTCTAGGGACAGATGCCAGCTCCTCCTGCCCTGCTCTATGTCCCTCGTCTGTTATGGAACGGCCCCGCTCTTCCAGTTCAGTATCGCTATCTCCTTGAGAAGCAGCCTCCCGAACTTTCCCAGCCGCTGGCCTCCATCTGCTGCTCGGCCAGGTCCTGGGAACCTCGGCCGTTTGGGAATTCATAACTATCTCCGCTATCTGCTTCGCTGCCTCCCATCTCCACCTGGTCCGCTCCTTCCCCGGGGAATGCTCCCACTCGAGATCCCATGCTAAACTCTCTACAGGTGAACTGGGCAAAGGCACTGCTGACCAATCTTGCTCTGGGCCTTCCAACTCGTCCTCCCAGCCTGTCACGGGTCCCAATGGCATCGGGACCCCAGTCACCTCCCAGTGGCACGAACGAACCCATGGGTGCTAACCAAACCAAATCTAAAGTTTTTTATTATTATTTTATTTTTAAATGTTTTTATTATAAACAACTATACATAACCGCAATTACCATGCCTTTTGTCCTTTTTCATCCCCTTCTAAACCAAATCTAAAGTTGACCAAAAACTGATTCGTAACCCTTTTGGTACTAATGTTGGAGAGTGGTCCCTAGTCAAAGTGGTCCCTGGTCAAAGTGATCCCTGGCCAAATGGTCCCTGGTCAAAAAATGCTTGGGAACCACTGTGTGAGACTGATAACCCAGTTATCTCTTTGAACTGTTAGGAACAAAGATATGCTAATGCACAAAAACAGCAGAGTTTTAGAAGTGTTACTTCAGTTGCCCAAAAAACATCTATTCTCCCATAAAATAGCTTGGTTTAAATCATGCTCTCAAAAGACAAAAATAAGTTCTTGTTAAAAGTAACATATTTGGTTTGCTCAAAAACTTCATGTATTCAGCGTACGGGTACATTGCTCATCAATCCAGTTGCAGATAGGATCTGAAGTCGTTTCTCTGTACAGATAACACAGGCCATATTTCTTATAATCTAAAGCAGGGGTGGGCAATAAGGTGTTTTTTGATTTCAACTCCCAGAAATCCTAACAGCTGGCAAACTGGCTAGCATTTCTGGGAGTTGAAATCCAAAACACCGGGAGGGCCGGTAATTGCCCACCCCTGGCCTAGATGAGTAGTTCTCAACCTGTGGGTCCCCAGGTGTTTTGATCTACAACTCCCAGAAATCCTAACGGCTGATAAACTGGCTTGGATTTCTGGGAGTTGTAGGCCAAAACACCTCGGGACCCACAGGTTGAGGACCACTCTCTAAGAGTCTAATGGAGTCTGTACAATCTGAGAATCTAATGGCATCTGTCCCTAAAATGGAGTCTCAGGTCTGAATAGTCCCAGATCTGGTCACAGGGTCTCCAGTCTTTCCCATAACATAGAGTTAAGGAAAACTGTATACCAATACACACAGCTTTCATGGCTGGAATCACTGGGTTGTTGTAGGTTTTTCGGGCTATATGGCCATGTTCTAGAAGCATTCTCTCCTTACATTTCACCTGCATCTATGGCAAGCATCCTCAGAGGCTGTGAGGTCACAACTCTGAGGATGCTTGCCATAGATGCAGGCAAAACATCAGGAGAGAATGCTTCTAGAACATGGCCATATAGCCTGAAAAACCTTCAACAACCCAATACACACGTATACAATACACTACGCAATCTGAATTATACATAACAAATAACTAGTATAGGAGGCATGTAGAAGGTTGCTCATTCTATGTAAGGGTAAGCCCAGCTCTGAACGAAAAGGTTGACTCCCTGTGACAATGTACCAAGATTGGCCATGTGTTTATTTATATTCTCAAATGAAAAAAATAAATATAATTATGGATTCTGGTCAGTCCCGCCATTCATTTGCTAGTCATTTCTCAGAAATCAATAAAAGGCTTTTGATCAATATTTAAGTTCTTTTCATGTTCAAACATGCACGTGGATTCACATGTTTATAAATTGTAGAGCCATTTCCTCTGCAAAGAGACAAAAGGGAGAAAGATGGGCATTTCATACAGCTTTTCATGTAGGCTCATTCTCTTTGTTAAAGCATGCAACTTTTCTTTTGCGTAGCGTAAAAATCCAAAAGGCTTCTCATTCAGGCACACCCACTAGGAAGGAATAAAGCCAAAAGAGGCACCACCAGTCACCCTGGGGCTTCACCTGAGAATTAAAAGAGAGAAAAGCTGTGCTAAACACATGAGTCATACTTAAGTTTTCAACCAGGTGCTTCTTAACTAACTTCATTAATACCCAGCTGGAGTGAGTTCCAAGTTACGGTTAGTCTTAGCACAACTGGTTTCCCTGGCTGTGTGATTGTATTACTGAAAAGGATGGTTGCTTATATGTAGAGCAGTGTTTCTCAATCTGGGGGTTAGGGCCCTGTGTGTGGGGGGGGGGGGTGTCATGAAGGGGTGTCAGAGGCGTCACCAAAGTCCATCAGAAAACACAGTATTTCTATTGGTCATGGGGGTTCTGAGTGGAAAGTTTGGCCCAATTTGATCGCTGATGCGGTTCAGAATGCTCTTTGATAATAGGTGAACTAGAAATCCCATCAACTACAACTCCCAAATGACAAAATCAACCCCACCAGTATTCAGATTGGGGCGTATTGGGTATTTGTGCCAAATTTGGTCCAGTGAATGAAAATACATCCTGCATATCAGATATTTAAATTACGATTCATGACAGTAGCAAAATTAGAGTTATGAAGTAGCAACTAAAATAATTTTATGGTTGAGGGGATCACCACAACATGAGGAACTGTATTAAGGGGTCATGGCATTAGGAAGGTTGAGAAACAATGATGTATAGTGTCCCTATTGAGGAGGAGGAAAGGGGGGCAAGAATAAACAGATGGATGCATGTGATATGAATCTCTCACATTCATTCTATGGTTTATTCAGAAAGATTCTGAATATGTGGTGCTTATTATTCATTACACGGATATATCTAAGAAGCTCAGATAGGAGCACACGAAATCCTGTTTCACATATTCAATGACTGCATGAGAGAGGATGGGTAATCCGCTAATCAACTCCTGTTATTCATTCATTCATTCATTTTTAATGGAAGTTGATAGGTAGAGAAGTTTACATTAATAGCTAGGAAATTTTACCCCTTGCTGGAATATCACAGAATTTCTTTCTTTCTTTCTTTCTTTCTTTCTTTCTTTCTTTCTATACCATTTTTCTCACCCCTTGGGGGGGGGGGGCTCAAAGTGGCTTACAACATAATAAATGGCAAAAAATTCAATGCCAGGCATATCTAAGAGCAACACAATAGCCTATCAAAACATAACATATAACTATGAATTAAAAAAATTAAAACTAAACCACACAACAACATAAACATAAAACATATTAGACATATTGGACATTGCACCAATCCCGTGGTTGTCATTTTGCTGCTTCATTAGTGCTATCACTCACCAAATGCTTGCTTGAATAGCCAGGTTTTGAGTTGTTTTCTGACCATCAGGAGGGAGGGGGACGATCTAATCTCACTGGGGAGGGAGTTCCACAGTTGAGGGGCTACAACCGAGAGGACCTTGTCTCTCGTCCCCACCAATCGCATTTGTGACAATGGTGGGACTGAGAGCAGGACCTCCCCGGCTGATCTTAATGCTCAAGCTGGTTCATAAAGGGAGATATTTTTGGACAGGTAAGCGGGACCAGAACCATTTAGGGCTTTATAGGCTAAATCCAGCACTTTGAATTTTGCTCCATAGCAGACTGGCAGCCAATGGAGCTGACGTAAGAGGATTGTGCACTCCTTGTACACCGCTGCAGTAAGGAACCTGGTTGCTGCCCGTTGGACTACTGGAAGCTTCCAAACAGTCTTCAAAGGCAACCCCACATAGAGCGTGTTGCAGTAGTCTATTCAGGATATGACAATAGCATGGACCACTGTGGTCAAATCCGACTTCCCAAGGTACGGGCACAACTGGAGTAAAAGTTTTAATTGTGTGAAAGCCCTCCTGGCCACCATCAAAACCTGTAGTTCCAGGCTCAGTGATGAGTCCAGGCGAACTCCCAAGCTGTGAACCTGTGTCTTCAGGGGGAGTGTAACCCCATCCAGCACAGGCTGTAGCCCTATACCCTGTTTGGCCTTAAGACTGACTAGGAGTATCTCTGTCTTGTCTAGATTCAATTTCAATTTCCGTTGTTGTAGGTTTTTTCGGGCTATATGGCCATGTTCTAGAGCAGGGGGTCAGGAACTTATGGCTTGAGTGCCAGATGTGGCTCTTTGCATGATTGCATCTGGCTCTCCAGAGTAGCCTGGGCCTCGGTTTCCCAGCATGCAGCAGGGAGGAGTGACGCAAATGCGCCGCGACTGCCGTTTCCGCACCGCCATCGCCACCTCGTCCTCATCCCCTGCTGCTCTCAAGGCCCTGCGCCCTCTTCGCCGGGGATGGCAGAGCCCATTGGCGGCGCCTCATCCTCGTCTTCCTCTTTGTTCTCCGCCATGGGCCTCAGGGGAGGCAGCGGAGGTGAGCCTGGCCCTGGCGCCGCGGACCCGGCCTTGCTGCCCCGGGGGACACCGAGCTCATCACCCTCATCGTCGGGCAGCTCAAGAGCCACTGCCTCTTCGACGTCTTCCGGAGGGACTGCCTTGCTGACATCGACACCAAGGTCTACCTTGGCCCTGCGCCCTCCTCCCCCTTCCTTCCTTTCTCTTCCTTTCTTTTTCCTTCTCTTTTTCTTTCATTCTTTTTCCTCCCTCTCCCCCTACCTTCTTTCCTCCCTCCCTCTTCGTTTCTTCCTTCCTCTTCCATTCTTTCCTTCTCTCCTTCCTTTTCCCTCCCTCTCTCCCTTTCCTTCTTTCCTCCATTCTCCCTCCCTCCCTCCCTTCCTTCCTTCCTTCCTCTTCTATTCTTTTTCCCCAAGTCTTCCTTTCCTTCTCCTTTCTTTCTTCTCACTGCCCTCTCTCTTCCCTTCTTTCTTTTCTTCTTTCCCTTCATTATTTTACTTTTTCCCTAACTCCCTTTCTTTTCTTTTCCCCACACTTTCCTTTCCTCCCTTCCCATTTCCTTCTTTCTTTTCCCCTCCTTGTCTCTCTCCTGCTTTTCTTTTCTTCCTTTTCCATAGTTTGTTCTTCTTTTCTTTCTTCCTCTCTCCTTCCCTCCCTCCTTTATTTCCTCTGTTTTTCTTTCTTTCTTTACCCCTTCCTTCCATCTTCTCTTCCTTCCCAGAGTCCTGAGCATGCCTTTTGCAGAGCCAGGTCTGAAGTGTCCCGTCATTCTGCCGGGGGAATCCTTTTATCATAGTATGTATGTATATACTCACATTTAGTTGAATTCAGTCTTAAAATATATTATATATATTATATGGCTCTCAATGAAATAAATTTCAAAATATTTTGCTTTCGTGGCTCTCTGAGTCAAAAAGGTTCCCAACCTCTGCTCTAGAACATGGCCATATAGCCTGAAAAAACCTACAACCTCGCAGTGATTCCGACCATGAAAGCCTTCGACAATACAAATTCAATTTGTTAGCCGTCATCTTAGAACAAAAGAATTTGAGGAGACCACAAGAAAAATGCAATATAAAAAGATAAGAAATGGGCTTGAATCTGGAGGTAGTATTTGAGAAAGTTAGATGGTAAAACATGAAATGTATGAGATGGCTAAAATGAAACCATTCATGGAATACGGATACTTAGGATGTTCTGGAGTCCCAATTTTTGGGCGAATGGCGGGACATAAATTAAATGGCTGGTTCAGGATTTGGTGATAAACTGCTTGTTATATGTGTTCTGATCTCTTCCAGCAGGTTGCACTTATATATCGCCAAACAAATAAAAGCTTCTAAATTCCCCAGGCTCTGTTATCCAGAAAGACTGAAAATGTCATTCAGGTGAGCACCAATATTACTATTCTTGTTGGCAGGATAAAGCATTTTTCCAAGAAAAGTTAAGCTGTCATTGTATGGCTTTTAGGGAACACTGTCACTTGGCCAGGAAATGGAATAGACTGCCTGCAAACCCTTGGCTCCAATTCCAGCATCACTAGAATTATTTACAAAGCTGAAGGTGCTTCTGTCCTTTAGCCCAAACTTTTAAAGGCACTGTCCAAGGTTCTGAACATATTTGGGGATAAGGTTCAGTGCCCTTATTTGGTCTAAAACCTGTAGTAGGGAAACTACTAGGCCTGGTTAGGTTTTTCGGATCACTATGAAAGTCGTTATAAATTCGTATCTAATTTACTTTTGAAGCATTTTTGCAGCGATTTAAGCAACAAGGAAGTGTTTTAGCAAATTCAAAGCCGCGCCCGCCATTTTCAAAAAGGGCTCGGATCAGATTTCCGCCCTTCTAGAGTTGGATTTATTTATATATTTATTTATTTTATTTATATTCTGCTCTTCTCAACCCGAAGGGGACTCAGAGCAGATTACAGTACACATACTTGCAGACAATCCCTGCAGTTCAACATATGACATATAAACATGTGACATTTATCACAGTACAGTGCAGGACATACATTTTGACATATACATATATGGGCAAATAGAGGCAAACTTTCTGGCAACCAGGGGGGGCTGACGCACTCCTCATCTCTCTCAGCATTTCCTTCCAGTGCCCCTTTGTTGTTTCTTCCACATTCCTCAGCAATTCTTTATGGCCTCATAAATCAGTCAAAGTTTAGCCTCCCCACTTTAATGTGGTACCTTTATCTCCTACTTGACAAATGTAACTGTCTTTCGGGCTGCAAAGGTCGGCAGCAGGCTACACTTAAGGTTGAGAACCCACCTCGACCCGGGCAGGCCTCAAACTCATGACCTACTGGTCAGAGATATCTTATGCAGCTGACACTTAGCCAGCTGTGCCACATTCCCCTCATTGGCTGCAGATTGTATGCGGGATTTCTTCCCTCCACATGAGAACTGGAGGAAACGCAGGTTTTCCCCCAGTTCTCATGCAGAGGGATGTTATCCCGCATCCAATCTGGGTGTTTAACCCAGATTGGACGTGGGATAACATCCCTCCACATGAGATCTGGAGGAAACTCGCGTTTCCGCCAGATCTCATGCGGAGGGATGTTATCCGAGCGCCATGTGGCCGAGAGCCAGAGGCTGGCGGAGGAGGAGCACGGCGGCATGGCAGCAGCACGGCGGGGACTGACTCCAGTAGCCAGAGGATCAGGAGGCAGGGAACACCACAGGAAAGAAAGAAAGCAGGGGGCAAGGGGGATTGGGGCCACTTTGGTCAGATATGTGTGTGTGTGTTATATTTGTGTGTGTGTGTGTGTGTGTGCATGTGTGTGTGCGTATGATATAATGTAAAGGTTTTACCCTCAGCGTCTACGGACAATGCCGGCTCTTTGACTTAGAAATGGAGATGAGCTCCAGAGTTGGACATGGCTAGACTTAATGTAGAGCCTAATGTAGACACCTCCAAAGTCATGCGGTCTATATTATATATATTTGAGATTTGCATAAAATACACACACACACACACACACACATATAAAAATAATAATAGAGACACCCACCTGCCACTTCCCTCCCTCTCTGGTCATCTCCCACCTCCAGGTTTTATTCCTTCTTTGTCGGTCTAATCCTTACATTTTTAAAAAGGTGTTCTGAGGTTGTTCTGCCTGATGAGGCCCTTTCGGGGGCTGAATATTAAGAATAATAATAATGCTTTCCATTCAAAGGCGGCACCCTTTTCCCAAGAGAAACCGCTCTGATTGTGGGTCTTGCCTTAGACTCCCAGGCCTGTCTCCCTTGGGATCAAGCCCGGAAGAGCTTTCCTATCCATCCTTTAAGGATTTTTAAAAAAACTTTTGAACACCATTAATATTTAATTCTAATGGTTATATACCTTGAGTATTTATCTTGAGTTTTATTTGGCTGTACTGTTCAACACCCAGATTGGACACGGGATAACATCCCTCCGCATGAGAACTGGGGGGAAACCCACTTTTCCTCCAGTTCTCATGCAGAGGGAAGAAATCCCGTGTCCAATCTGGGTTAAACATGCATGTCCGCCATTGACGAAGCTATTCCAAAATTTCGGCATTTTTACGAATTAATTTTGAAATTTTTCCAGAAAGTTTTGGAAGGCAATCGCATTCGAAGCGCCAGCGCCCCCTACATCCAAAACAAGTTTTGAACCTTTTTTATTATCAACCAGCCCTAGAAACTATCTCACTCATGTTGAAGTGCGGAGTTGCCACTGTGCAAATTTGGAGATGGAGAAAGAAGTCATAATCATCATAGGAGCTACGGTGGTGCTATAGGTTAAACCTTTGTGCTGCAGAACTGCTGACCTGAAGGTTGGCAGTTCGAATTTGCGGGATGGGGTGAGCTCCCGTCTGTCAGCTCCAACTCCTGCCAACCTAGTTATTTGAAAACATCCAAATGTGAGTAGATAAATGGGTACTGTTGTGGCGGGAAAAGGCAAAGAGACACCCCAAGAAATCTTGCCAGCCACACAACCAGGAGGTGACAATGTAGGCTCCTCAGCTTGAAAATTGAGAAAAGCACCTCCTTAGAGCCAGAGATGAGCACCACCTCCAGAAGCCAGAAATGAAAGGAGAAGCCTCGGCCTTTGTTTGTGTGTCTCTTTGTATATGATTGTAAATGCATTGTTTGCCTATGTACCATATGTAAATGCAGTAATCCACTCTGAGTCCCCTAGGGGAGACAAGGGGAATATAAATAAAGATGATGATGATGATTATTATTATTATTATAAAGACAAAAAGTATTGGATCACATATCAGACACTTCCCAAGTCTAGGACTGTGTGATGTATTGGTGAATATTGTGTGCAGATCCGAGTAGGGTGGCTTTTTGCAGCTGACAGATGGTAATTTTGTCAGTGCTGATTGTGTTTAAGTGCAGGTCAAGGTCTTTAGGCACTGCACCCAGTGTGCCGATCACCACTGGGACCACCTTGACTGGCTTGTGCCAGAGTCTTTGCAGTTCGATCTTTAAATCCTCATATCATGTCAGCTTTTCCAGTTGTTTCTCTTCAATCCTGCTGTCACCTGGGATTGCAACATCGTTGATCCATACTTGTTTTTTTAACATGATTGGGAGGTCAGGAGTATTGTGCTCCAAAACTCTGTCAGTCTGAATTCAGAAGTCCCAGAGTAGTTTGATGTGTTCATTTTCTGGAACTTTTTCAGGCTTGTGATCTCACCAGTTCTTTGTCGCAGGCAGATGGCATTTGTGGCACAAGTTCCAATGAAGCATCTGAGCAACGGTGTTATGCCTCTGCTTGCAGTCTGTCTGTGTGATCTTCTTGCAACAGTTGAGAATGTGATCTATCATTTCATCTGCTTCCTTGCAAAGTCTAGACTTGGGCTCTATTGTCAACTTTTCAATTCTGGCTTTGATGGCATTGGTTCTAATTGCCTGTTCTTGGGCTGCAAGATGCCTGATCATCATCATCATTATCAGCATGAACAAAAAAAGGACCCATGCACACTGTACCCAATGGAATTTTAATCCAATGAAGCCCTTCTGTAGACTTTCATTGACTGTTCTATCCATGATGGCCACCAAGATAACTCCTAAATGCAGACTCCAAGAAAGAAAGATGAGAAGTAAAATGAACACCAAGCCATTCAAAAGCTTTATAAATGAGCCCTTCTCCAAACAACATTCAATGATCATCTACCCATGGAACACCCTGAAAACATTGTGGAACACTAGAATAAACTAAAGACCTCTATCATTACAGCTTGTGAACAAACCACTGGATACCTAACTAAGAAACATCAAGACTGGTTTTATGAGAATGATCATGAGATCCAATATTTTAATTGACAAGAAAAGGAAAGCCTTCTAAATATGGCAAAGAGGCATCAACTGTGCTGCTAAGAAAAAGTGCAAAAGCTGAGATCCAAAGAAGAAAAAGAGAACTCAGGAACATCTGGTGGACATAAAAGGATCAAGAAATCCAACACCTCTCAGATGTAAAGAACTCACAGGGATTATTTAAAGCCACAAATGACATTTATGGCCCAACAAATCATGGCATACATCCCCTACATCAGTGGTTCTCAACCTGTGGGTCCCCAGATGTTTTGGCATTCAACTCCCAGCAATCCTAACAGCTGGTAAACTCGCTGGGATTTCTGGGAGTTGTAGGCCAAAACATCTGGAGACCTACAGGTTGAGAACCACTGCTCTACATTCATCAGATTGAACCAATAACCAATTGAACCCCCTCGTGGGGGAAGGGCCATCCAGTTGGAATTGCCTGATTTTGCTGCCCACAGGGATATTCTTGCTGTTGCTGGAGGAACATTTAGAGGAGTGGTGGTTCTCATGAAACTTTTCCTTGACTTAAGTCTATTCGGAGGAGGCTGATAGCCATACAGTGGGTGGCTTTCACAGTGATCAACCTTATTTCTCTTGCAATTGGCAGCAACTTCCTGGCATACATCGGGGGAAGTCTATCAGCAAGTGTACATTTAAGACATCGTGATTATTCTACACGTCTCATTCAGTGCTATACTCACTTGCTTCACATTGGCAGATTTATGCCAGATGGGGCAGTTACAGTGTTCTCTTGCTATATCACGCTTCACTGATTGCGGACTCGCTGTTTTGCGGGTCCACAATAAGTGGGGGGGGAGCTGGGGGGGCAGGCACTAGGCCTTACCCTGGGGCTTGTCTCCACCCACTCGGCAGCGGTCTCGTCCTTCGCCGAGTCTGCTGCTCACCTCCTCGGAGGCCATCAACTCACATAAGAGGCTTCCAACACAGCAAGCACAGACTTGCCGAAGAGGACAAGGCCACTGCTGAGTGGGCGGAGCATACGTCGTGGTTTTTCACTTATTGCGGGTGGTCCTGGAACGGATCACGCGCGATAAGTGAGGGAATACTCAGCAGTTGAGTAAAACAAGGCCAGGGCTGATGTTCTGATTAATTTTGGGTCTGCATCCCATGTGCTATCAGGAAGTTTCCGCAGGATGTTATTGCATGCAGCTACTTTGTGCTGGGTGTTCACACAGTGTCTTCTAAATGTTAGTGTTCACTCTAAGGTGACCCTGAGTTATTTAGGGTGGGAGTAGTGTTCAAGCTCTTGGCCTTCCCAGGTAATATTCAATTTCCTGTTGACTTCACAACTGCATAGGGAAAGCACACATTTGTGTCTTGCTAGGATCAGGCTTCAGGTGGTTATCTTTTAAGTAGCTGGAGAGATCTTTCAGGGCATTCAGAAGTTGTTTTTCAACTGTTTCAAAGTATTTGCTTGTGTTGTTAGGCCAAGGTCACCAGCATATATAAAGCTCTTTGTGAGTGATGGTTGTGGCTGATCCTTAATAAAAATGTTAAACAAGGCCAGTGCAAGAACGCTGCCTTGAGGTAGACCATTCTTTTATCTCCTCCATCTACTTTTCCTGCCCTGGAACTTCACATAGAAGCTGCATTTTACTTGAAGAGTCTGGATAGTTTTTATAAAATCGTAATCCCGGGTGATATGGAAGAATTTATGCTGTATTTTCCTATGTTGCACTGTGTCATAGGCTGCCATAATGTCCACAAAAACTGTTCCCATAATGCAACCTTTCACATAGCCTTCCTCAATATATTCAGTCAAGTTAAGAATTTGAGCTGTACAGTTTTTCCTTGGTCTGAAGCCTACTTGTTGTTATGATGATGACATACATAGGGACATGTTCCACCTTCTGGTTTCCCATATTGAAGGTAGATGGAAATGTCAGCTGACATCTTTTTCTCCCCATCCCAATGTTCAGTGCCACCTGAGCAGTTGTCTCAAGATAAGAGATTTTTCTTCTGTTGAAGAATAAAACTGGGAGGATAGTATATGGTGGTTGGTCAGGCAAAGAAAACACAGCTCTGTTTTTCTTTAGGGCCTCATCACACTAGGGAATGAATCCACTTTAAATTCAGTTGCTGCCTCCTGCAGAATTCTGGGGTTTGTAGTTTAGGGAGGAGCCTTAAACAGCCTCACTAAACTAGACTCTAGAATTCTGCAGGAGGCAGAAACCAGATTTAAAGTGGATTCATTCTCTAGTGTGATGAGTTTGTGAAAAATGCACCTCCAACTACTCCTCCCGCTTTCAAAATTCCTTTCTAATGGCAGCTTTTAAACACACACAGAAATCCATACAACTCCTCCAAAGCCGCACAAACTACTTTTCTCCATGCTGCATCTGAGCAAACTTTGGTGTCTGCATCCCCATTGAAATGCAGCACAATGTGATTTTAAGGAGACTTCAGCCCACTAAATGATCACAATATGAAAGTATGGAGACCAAGGTGATAGCCTTGGCCTTCAGTCCTTTTATTTTGGAGTTTTGTTAATTGTCGTTATTTTTTCCCTGGTGAGTCTTGTTTTGATTTTTAAAAGAAGAAGATGATGATACTGTATCTTTAAATTAAGATTAGCTGAATCTTAGGCAGTGAAAAGGCTAACACACTGGGGAAGGGAAGGAGTTTAATCTAATTTGGTTGGAGGGTGTCTGTCATTGGTGTTGTGTTCAGGACTGTGGGAATAGGGGAAAGGAACAGCACTGCTGAATGCCTTCTCCTCGGCCAGAATCAGTGGGGAGTCCCTGAGCCGCCAGTGATCCGAAGCCAGGCCATGAAAAGAGGATTAAGGACCATGTTCTGATTTGCAATTCACACTAAGGCACCCCGTTGAACCTTTGGTAATATTTCAAACCCCATTCCAGGGAAAGCACCCTTTGAAAAAAATAGAGTAAAATAATACACTCGCCACACTGTAACAAGAGAGCACCACTAGACAATCATTCGGCTATTTATTGTGGTTATATATGCTGTCTTGAGGCTGTGTGTTGCTTTTTTGTTATTTCTATGTGCACGCAAGTGTGCTTGAAAGCTTGTAACTGGCAGAAATAACCAAGTCAGTTGTGTTGCATTGTGTTTGCTTATTTTTGAAACAAACAATGAAAACTTCTGCATATCATTGGTAAGTTTCTTCTTTTCACACATAGACTGGACCCTGTTGATTTGCCTTAACAGATGTTCTTGGGAAATGGATGCATCCATTCAGTTGGATTTTGTGAAGCGAAACAAACATTTTTGCTAGTGACCCACAATCCCTAGAAATACTAACCTTGTGAAAGGTTGTGATTGAAATGAGACATGCTGGAAAGAAAACTAGATTCTACATCATTGCCATCAAGAATCAAATCCCTTTCGACTGTGTTGTCTTTAAAAATCAATTGATATATTATAATCCATAGCAGGGCTCTAAAATCCCTGGAGTCTTGTAACTTTCTCCAGACTATTTATATTATGTTTTTATATCGTTTCTTTTCTGGAATTCCCCTCTTTTCTGAGTGTTGCTCTTTATTTGCTGTCCTGATTTTAAAGGTTTTTTTTTAATACTGGTAGCCATGTTTTGTTCATTTTCAATCAAGGCCAGCTAACACCTCTCAACAAAGGATTCCTCCAAGCAGGAAGCAGCCAGGCTTTGAAGCTGCAAGGCCATTTAATGCTAATCAAGGTGGCCAATGGCAACATTCACACTTGCCTCCAACAGAAAAGTGTTCTTTCTCCTACCCTGGACATTATTCCACAGGTATATAAACCTCAACTGCCTAGTTTCCAACAGACCTCACAAGCTCTGAGGATGCCTGCCATAGATGTGGGTGAAACGTCAGGAGAGAATGCTTCTGGAAAATGGCCATATAGCCTGGAAAACTCACAGCAAACCAACATTTTTAAATGCCATATAAATACAGGGAGGCAGGGGTCAGTGATGTATGGAATCCTCAAATATTTGGTGCTTTGTTTTGTGGCATTTCTAATTCAATAGAAACAATTTGCAGGTTCTATATTTGGATCTTTGAATTAACGACTATTGCCATATTTTAGTGATTCCATTGCTCTTGTTAATTTTATATGTTTGATTTTAAATGTGTTATTGGTTTTAATCATGTTACATTGGGTTGTTATGAGTTTTCCAGGCTGTATGGCCCGTGTCTATGGCAAGCATCCTCAGACGTTTTGAGGTCTATTGAAAACTAGGCAGTTGAGGTTTATATATCTGTCCAGGGTGAGAGAAAGAACTCTTGTCTGCTTGAGGCAAGTGTGAATGTTGCAATTGGCTACCTTGATTCGCATTCAATGGCCCAGCAGTTTCAAGGTCTGGTTTTTTACTGCCTGGGGGAATTCTTTGTTGGGAGGTGATTAGCTGGCCCTGATTATTTCTTGTCTGGAAGTCCCTTGTTTTTTGGTGTTGATATTTATTTACTGTCCTGATTCTATAATTTTTTTTAAAAATACTGGTAGCCAGATTTTGTTCATTTTCATGGTTTCTTCCTTTCTGTTGAAATTGTCCACATACTTGTGGATTGCAATGGCTTCTCTGTGTAGTCTGACATGGGTGGTTGTCACAGTGGTCCAGCATTTCTGTGTTCTCTAATGATACACTGTGTTCATTATATTAAATGTGTTATATTGTATTTATATGTTGTATGGCACCATTGTGTGCTTTGTAAGCCCCCGAGTCACTATGGAAGATGGTGGCAGGGTATAAATAAAATATTATTATTATTTTACTGACACAAAAACACAGTATGTCACAGCAAATGAGATCTATATGCTGGATTTTGTATCACAAAATCACAAGTTGAACACTTCCCAAGCATCTAGGACTGTGTGATGTATTTCCGAATGATGCGCGCAGATCCAAGTAAGGTGGCCTTTTGCAGTTGACAGATTGTGATTTTTGTCAATGTTTATTGTTTCTAAATGCCGGCTGAGATCTTTTGGCACGGCACCCAGTGTGCCAATGACCACTGGGACCACCTGTACTGCTTTATGCCAGAGCCTTTGCAGTTCAATTTTGAGGTCCTGATAACGGCTGAGTTGTTGTTGTTGTCCACAAAGTGTTTGTGTGTGTGTTGTTTCAAAACTGGGTGCATGCTAACTGCCTTTGATCTTTTGCAACAAATGATTGAGAATAGTTTGAAAGAAATTATTTAGGATCCTGCAGAAGCATCGCTGGGATTTCCTTTCATCACATTTGACCAAACAGGAAAAGGCCAAACACAGCGACGTTAAATTTTCATCGACTGCTGCATGGATAACAGAGCTATACTTTGATTTCCACCATTATCCATATCAAAGTCTTTTATTACACTTTCGCCGCTGTCGATTACACCATTAAACTTGGCTGCGCTCTCATCCTTTCTTGTCTCGCTGCCTTTTTATAGCTATTCTATGCTCCATTTGTGAAAAGATTTCTCCACACTTCTCCTTACGCTGCGTAATATTCCTTCTTTTTTTTGCGTCTTTCACTTAAGAAAGAGAAAATTGAGGTATCGATGCTATTTGAGGCGAGAGCAGGAGGATAGACAGTGAAAGGGCACAGCCAAACATGGCCACGGCCTGAGTTGGCATGTTATTGGAAATCACATTTAATTAGAAAGTTTCATTAAACCAAAAATTTTATTTAAAAAACCCCTTTGCTTCAAATTTGGAGAGGCCTAATAAGATTTCCATTAATTTAAAGATATCGCTATTCCCACAACGGAGCCAATGCTTTCTCCCTCCCCCCACTACCCTTTCATCCATGGTTAAATATGTAAATAAAATGTCTAAAGTCATTCTTCAAAGAAGACAAAAGGGAAAAGAGAGCGGAGGGGAAAGACAGGCATAAAATTCTTTCCCAGTTCTCCATAACATTTGCCAGAGGGGGGCCAGAGACCAGCCAGGGTCTATCAGCAGGGGTGCTTGCCTGCTCCATACAAATCCCACACGCAGGGGGTGGGGAGAAAAAAAATAAAAAATAAAATATCTTTTCAGCTGCAGCCATCAAAAGACTCTTTTGATTTATTAGTTACAGAGTTCCTTTCCAGTTGCTGATTTCTCATAGTCTCTCTTTTCTTTCTTTCTTTCTTTCTTTCTTTCTTTCTCCCTCCCTCTCTTTCTCTCTCCCTGTTCCTAGATTGTTATGTGTTTTTAGATCCTCCACCCGCCCTCAAAAGGCAACAATGCTCCTTGAAAGAGAGAGTTGTTTGTGCTCTATTTCCCTCTCCCGAAAACTGCCCAAAATGGGAGGGCGGTAGTGTAAAGAGGGCCGAGAGTGAAAGCCATAATAAACAACTCACAAGAATAGCCTCGTTTCATGTGATACAGATCGGTTCAAATTCAGGACTCTTGCAGGGGCTAACTCGTGTGTGTGTGCGTGCACAAGTACACACCCATGTGTGTTTATGGCCTGTGCTATACAGTAGAGCAGTGTTTCTCAACCTTCCTAATACCGCGACCCTTTAATACAGTTCCTCATGTTGTGATGACCCCCCACCCATAACATTAATTTCATTGCTACTTCATATCTGACATTTTGCTACTGTTATGAAGAGTGATGTAAATATCTGATGTGCAGGATGTATTTTCATTCACAGTACCCAATATGCGAAAAATTTGAATACCGGTGGGGTTGGGGGGGATTGAGTTTGTCATTTGAGAACTGTAGTTGCTGGGATTTATAGTTCACCTACAATCAAAGATCAATCTGAACTCCACTAACAATGGAATTGAACCAAACTTGACACAGAGAACTCCCATGACCAATAGAAAATACTGGAAGGGTTTGGTGAGCATTGACCTCGAGTTTTGGAGTTGTAGTTCGCCTACATCCAGAGAGCACTGTGGACTCAAACAATGATGGATCTGGCCCAAACTTGGCACAAATACTCAATATGCCCTAATGTGAACTGGTAGGATTTGGGGGAAATAGACCTTGACATTTGGGAGTCATAGTTGCTGGAATTTATAGTTCATCTACAATCAAAGAGCATTCTCAACCCCATCAACAATAGAATTGGGCCAAACTTCCCACACAGGCCAATCACAGCAGAGGAGGACTTTTGGTGGGAGGATTCGCCATCTGTTTTCAAAAAAGAAGATAAGGAAGGACAGGCGGAGAGATCTTCAGCCATCTCTGCCAATGGGGTTCCTAAGACCATCAGAAATATATGTTTTCTGATGGTCTTTGGTGACCCCTCTGAAACCCCCTCATGACCCCCTGAGGAATCCTGACCCCCCAGGTTGAGAAACACTCCAGTAGAGTCTCATTTATGCAACACTAGCTGTACCCGGCACCCGTTGCTGTGCCCTATTTAGGAGATGCGAGAAAGTCTGAGTATGTAAGGGTTGGAATTGTTGTTAGTTATGGTGTTGAAGTGAATTGGGTGTTTTATGTTTGTGCCTCAGCTCTTTGCCTGCAGTCCTTCGGGTTTGACTTGTACCATGGCCAGGACGGATCAGCTTGGGGAGGGCTTGTCCTGTCAGGGGATCTCTATCTTCACAGGTGCGTCCAGTGTCTGTTGGGGGACTGTTAAAAATCATTTCCGTATCCTTTTTAGCCACCTTTCTCAAGATCGTCATGTCTAGCTTACTTTCTGCTCCTCTCTTTTTCAAGATGTCCTGCTCTGTGTCTTTTGCACCCATTGGTCGATGTCTGATGAGGCTTTCCTAATGGACAGGCCATCTGAGGGAGCTCTTCCAGCGCTGGGCATCAGAAGGTACTTGGTGATGACCTCCATCCCTTGGAGCCAGCATATAGAGGGGCTGGAGCACCCTCCTTGGCAAACCCCATTGTTGCTGGATGGTCCTCTTATTAATGTGGAATTCCAAGCCACTGGAGATCTTTTGGGAAAGGAAGAAGAGCTCCCCTTGAATGGTGTTGATCTCCATCATGGTCTTCTGATTTGAAAGTGTTGGAGGAGGCTCTGGCACTCCTCTGACAGTTTGTTATGGGTCGGAATGTTCATGTTGGCTGGCCAGTACAGCAGTTATGCAAATCCGCCCTTATTGGCAGCCAATCATGTTGTCAGAATGTAGAGGCTGGGAGAGTCTTTGGCAGCCCCGGAGGATGCTGGGAAATGTAGTTTTATTTTTACTCGTTGTTTTGGGGGCCTTTTAGGTTTTGGGGGGGAAGTTTCTTTGCTACAAACGTACCTTGCTTGAGGCCTATTTCTGTTGGCAAGTTTTGTGTTTCTGCGTTGTAAGGTTTCTCTGTTTGAGGTAGTCTTCACATGACAGCTCTTCCTTTATATATATAGATAAACAGGCCAGCAGAACATTGGATAAGTGAAAATGTTGGATAATAAGGAGGGATTAAGGAAAAGCCTATGAAACGGCAAATTACATTACGATTTTGCAAATTATGCACCATGGGTCCTTATGAATTCCTGGAGAAATTATTGCACCACCAGACATCCGTCAGGAAGTAGCAACAGGTAATGAAAGGACCAAGGCATTGACATCTCCGGCCCTTCCTCTGTTTGGATATCAGCCAGCAAGCCAATGCCTTAAATAAAGAAATAGCTTCCTAAGATCTACAGAGATACTCGCAGGAACACCTCAGTAAGTGAGAGTCCAAAAGTAGCAGGCTAAAATCTGGAACCTCAATCCATGGCTGATACCCGGTGAGAAACTCCTTCCTGGGCACACAGAACACTGGGTGACTTGGAAGGCACTGAATAGACTGTGCTCTGGCACCATGAGATGTAGAGCTACCCTTAAGAAATGGGGCTACAAAGTGGAGTCCATGACATGTGAGTGCAGAGAAGAGCAAACCACGTACCAGCTACTACAATGCAGGCGTAGCTCTGCCACATGCACATGCATAGCAACACTCCAAGTGGCCAGCTTCTGGTCAAATGAGATTTAGTATAATACCAAGTTTTTAACTTTGCTTGTTGTTTTTCTATACATTATAACTGTATTCTCAATTTGCTTCTGACACAATAAATAAATGGATTCTTCTTTTCGGAAGTGGTATTGGATATAAATGATAGTCCCATCCTATTAGCTCCTGGGTCTTCATTGTTGTGGATCAGTTGCAAGATTATCATCCTGGTGAAAATGCAGTGAGAATTGTTGTGCCAAGCTGCATAGGTGACATGGTCCATATATTTAGGCTTGCCATATGAAACCATTTCTCATGTGTGTAACTATCAATAGCCTTGATAAATGTTTCAAAAATTTTGTTCATTAGCACAAATATCATTTGTGAAAGCTATATTTCCCTAGTCAGAAACACACACAAAACACAGCGGCTCTTTTGAAAAAGGCCAAGAGAAAACCTTAACTGTTAATCTTCCCATTTAGAGTGCACCTAGGCTTGACTGGAATTTGTTCCTCGTGTTTCTGAAACTTTATATCTCTAGCAATCTGCCATCACAAATTGACCTTCCAGAGAACTGGAAAGAGAGACTCAAATGCCCTCATTGTTTTGTTTTGTTTTGTTTTTGCAACGTGGAAAAGAAGAATGGTACTGAAATGGGGGGAAGACAATGGGAACAAAGAAAGTAGAAGTAAAATTTGAACTGAACCGATTGCAAAGTTGTAGCTGCATGGAAACAGCAAGGGGCAAGCTGTTCTCTCCGGTACTTTTATTTAAATTGTAGCCCACCATATATACATGTGCATCTGTATCTAGAAATTAGGTTGCATAGCTTTTGCACAAAGATGGACCTTCTTTTGTCCTCTTTTTCACCTATGGATTTCTCCATTTAGGGCAACTGATATAGAGTGACCCTAGTTACAATTATGTGAGTATTGCAGGACATGTACATAAACGGCAGAAGCATTGTAAAAAATATATACATAGGTCTTTTCTTTTCCTTTCATTGTCAGACTCCATTTCACAAATCAAACCTATACTACTATGTGTTTAGCAGTGGCCGGGAGAGCTTTTGCACAGTTAAAGCTTGTGCGCCAGCTGCGCCCGTACCTTGGAAAGTCTGACTTGGCCACAGTGGTCCATGCTCTGGTTACATCCCGTATAGACTACTGCAATGCTCTCTACATGGGGTTGCCTCTGAAGACTGCTCGGAAGCTCCTGTTAGTAACTTGGCTCAGCAGCCAGGTTAATAACAGGAGCAGGGTACAGGGAGCGCACAACTCCCTTGTTGTGCCAGCTCCACTGGCTGCCAATTAACTTCCAAGCACAATTCAAAGTTCTGGTCTTAACCTACAAATCCCTATATGGTTCCAGCCCAGTTTACCTGTCCAAACGGATTCTCCCCTATGAACCATCAAAGATGCTAAGATCCTCTGGGGAGGCCTTGCTCTTGGTCCCGCCAACTTCAACAGGCACATTTGGTGGGAAGGAGAGATAGGGCCTTCTCCATGGTGGCTCCTCGGCTGTGGAACTCTCTCCCAAGTGAGGTTAGATCTGCCCCCTCCCTCCTGTGCTTCAGGAGGCTAGTAAAAACCTGGCTTTGGAAGGAAGCATTCCCAGAAGAAGGCTGAGACTGATTATAGACCATAATGAATGACCACATTTATAGACTGAGTGAACTTGTGTTTAGTCAACAATTTGACTTTTATGTATTTTATTCATACTGTATATATTTTAATCTTTTATTGTTGTTGGATGTTATTAATTATTATTGTAGCATTGAATCGTTGCTGTGAGCCGGTCTGAGTCCCTCTACGGAGATGAGAAGATCAGGATACAAAAGCTTTAAATAAATAAATAAATAAATTGTTGAAAGCTTTCGTGGCCAGAATCACTGGTTTGCTGTGAGTTTTCCAGGCTGTCTGGCCATGTCCCAGAAGCATTCTATCTGATGTTTTGCCCACACCTATGGCAGGCATCCTCGGAGGTTGTGAAGTCTGTTGGAAACTAGGCAAGAGGGGTTTATAATCTGTGTAATAATGTCCAGGGTGGGAGAAAGAACTCTTGTCTGTTTGAGGCAGTTGTGAATGTTGCAATTGGCCACTTTGATTAGCATTAAATGGCCTTGCAGCTTCAAAGCCTGGCTGGTTGCTGCCTGGGGGATTCTTTCTTGAGAGGTGTTAAGTGTCCCTGATTGTTTCCTGTCTGGAATTCCCGTTTTGCGTGTTGCTCTTACTTTACTGTCCTGATTTTAGAGGTTTTTTTAAATACTGGTAGCTAGATTTTGTTCATTTGCATCATTTCCTCCTCTCTGTTGAAACTGTCCACATGCTTGTGGATTTCAATAGCTTCTCTGTGTAGACTGACATGGTGGTTGTTAGAGTGGTCCAGCATTTCTGTGTTCTCCAATAATATGCTGTGTTCAGGTTGTTTCATCAGGTGCTCTGACTTCTTTGGATGAATTAGTTTGCAGTAGCTTTTATGCTCTTTGATTCGTGTCTGGGCAATTATGCTGCATTTGGTGGTCCCTATGGAAACTTGTCCACAGCTGCATGGTATACGATAGACTCCTGCAGAGGTGAGAGGATCCCTCTTGTCCTTTGCTGAACATAGCATTTGTTGGATTGTCTTAGTGGGTCTGTAGATAGTTTATAGGTTGTGTTTCTTCATCAGCTTCTTATGCAGCCAGTGGTTCCCTTGATATATGGTAAGAACCCTTTTCCTCTGGGTGATTCTTTGTCTTGGCTCTCGTAGCTTGTTCTTGGTCTTGCAGCTCTTCTGATGTCTCTGGTGGAGTTTCCATTGGCTTGTAGAGCCCAGTTTAGATGATTCCGTTCACCTTGGAAGAGGTGGGAAACCATGAAAATGAACAAAATCTGGCTACCATTATTAAAAACGGGTAATGCAACCCAAAATATATAAAGAAGTCATCAATGAATATCTGGCTTCTCCAAATAAATTCCAATCTCCAGGTCCAGATGAATTTCCAACTCTATGAGCCTGTGGTTTTGTCATTATTAAGTAGTGAAGTCCATTTATTTCAGTAGGTCTCTTTCGTACAACTTAGGGCCCTTCCACACAGCCATATAACCCAGAATATCAAGGCAGATAATCCACAATATCTTCTTTGAACTGGATTATCTGAGTGCACACTGCCATATAATCCAGTTCAAGGTGGATTTTATGCAGCTGTGTGGAAGGGGCCTGGGTCTTCATCCATCCCATAGTTAGGAAGAGATCTGATCTTACATTCCAGCCACAGCAAGTAACTTGTCAGTGAGTGAATACAGGCAAGTCAGCTTGCCAAGGTGTGCATGTAACCACTTGGTACAGGTGATTTCTCTATTCTCTTGCCAAGACAGGATGGACATTTTGCCACATTCCCACCTGCTCAGATTTCCAGTCAGGTGCAGAAATGTAGGCGGTTTCTCACCACTTGGCAGACAAAAAGGCAAGTGGGTTATATTATGACTTGTTTACTTACTTAAAGTATATACATACTGCTCTAGTAACTATAGTACAACATTAGAAAATCTCCTTTTCTTGTTTCCATTGTTTTAAAGTGATTGTGTGGTGTGACATTATACAATACACTGAGATGTTTGGAAAGAGGTCAGGAGGTAAAATATTATAATAGTAAAGGTAAAGGTTTTCCCCTGACATTAAGTACAGTCATGTCTGACTCTGGGGATTGGTGATCCTCTCCATGTCTAAGCTGAAGAGCCGGCATTGTCCGTAGACATCTCCAAGGTTATGTGGCTGGCATGACTGCATGGAGCACCATTACCTTCCCGCCGGAGACATACCTATTGATCTACTCAGGGCCATAGCCAGGATTTTGATTGGGGGGGGGGGTGAGTTTGATTCAGGGGGCTGAGTCTGAGTGAGAGAGGGTCTACCCTAGCATAACTTTTGTATCATTATCCCAATACCCCCACGCATATGGGATATATTGAACATGGTGATCAGATCATTATATGAATACACATAACAGTTTAAATAATGTACCGGTAACACCACCCTGAGAATATGGGGGGGGGGGGGAGCCCCTCAAGCACCTCCCCCCTCGGCTACATGCCTGGATCTACTCACATTTTTCATGTTTTCGAAATGCTAGATTGGCAGAAGCTGGGACGTCTGCCAATCTGAGGAGGAGATTTCTCTCACTTCCTGTTGTCTCACCCCTGCTCTTAACTATGAGTTGTTTGCAAATCGAATGTTTGTAACTTGGGAACTGCCTGTACTTTTGATGCAGCTCAAAATCCCATTGACTCTTGTCATTGCTGTATCACATTGTTGGCTCATGTTCAGCTTGTGGTCTATTTCTAGCCCCCTTCTACACTGCCATATCAAATTTCAGATTATCTACTTTGAACTGGATTTTCTGGCAATGTAGACTCATATAATCCAGTTCAAAGCAGATAATGTGGATGATCTGCTTTGATAACCTGGATTATATAGCAGTGTAGAAAAGGCCCAAGTCTCCAAGGTCTCATTACCATGGACATGGAGCTGTTCAAAGTGGCATCAAACCTCAGTGAGCATGGCATCAAACTAGGGGGTGTTGTTAGGCCATTAAATCCTAGCAAAGGTAGAGAGTGGGGAAGCTGTGAGGAGGTACCTGAATATCCACAGCTAGTATGGTTGGCCAGGAAAATGGAAGTTGTAGTTCAGAAATGATGTCATGGCAGGCATTGCAGCCTAAAGTGTCCCATCTGCAAAGTGTCCTAGTAGATAGGAATTGGGCTGCTATGAGTTTTTCAGGCTATATGGCTATGTTCTAGTACCATTCTCTCCTGACATTTCACCTGCATCTGTGGCAAGCATCCTCAGAGGTTTGTTCAGAAGTCAGTGGAGAATATATCTGTGGACTGTCCAGGGTAGGGGAAGAACATTTGTCTGTTTGAAGGAAGTGTAAATGTTACAATTGGCAAGCTTAATTAGTATTGAGTAGCCTGGCAGCTGCAGAGTCAATCAGTGTTGTTGCCTGGAGGCATCCTTTGTTAGGGAGGTGTTGCTGGCACTTTATTGTTTGCTGTTTGGAATTCCCCTGTTTTTTCAGTGTTGCTCTTTATTTACTGTCTTGATTCTGCTGTTTTTAATACTGGTAATCAGATTTTGATTGTTTTCATGGTTTCCTCCTTTCGGTCGAAATTGTCCACATGAGTGTGGATTTCATTGACTTCTCTGTGTCCTCTGGTTGTCAGAGTGGTGAATATTTTCATGAATAGTTTTTAGGATATTTTGTGAACGTTTTTATGATTCTTTTGTGAAAAAAATGTGAATAGTTTCATGATTTTTTGTGAATATTTTTGTGAATGTCGTAATTTTTGTTAATATTTTCAAGAATATTGTTTAAATAGTTTCATGATTTTTTTGTTAATATTTTTTGCGAATATTTTTGCGATTATTTTTGTGAAGACTTTCAGAAATATGTTTGTGAATATTTTTTTGGAATATTTTTCATTATTATTTTTGTGAATATTGTCACCTTGTGAATAATTTCATGAAGATTTTTGTGAATATTTTTTGAATATTTTCATGATTATTTTTGTGAATATGTTTTGTGAATATTATGTGAATGTTTTGTGAATATTTTTGCATTTTTGCTCAGCCATGACTAACCCTGATTTCAGTAGGCTTCCAACCAGGTCAGTCCACGTAGGGATGCAAATCCCCCCTTTCTTTTTTTGTGCTCTTTTGCTCTCTCTTTAGGAAATTTTCCATTTGCCCTTGTGATGTCTCGGGGGATTTAGTGTAAAGAGATATAAGCCCCCTGAGGTCCTGTTTCTGGCATTTGGTCTATGTGGCATTGACGCTCCTGGCTCCTACCAGACAATCAAAGCTCCCTTTTTGTAAACAGATGGGGCAGCAAAGACTGCAGGCCAACTGGATTTTATGAGCCTCTCAGCCAGACATTTATGGCCCCGGCCATAAAACTACACCCAAGTCGGTTCCCTTTGACAAAGTGTCCCACCTCCCTTGCAGCTCATCCTCCTCTCTTCCTTCTTCCACCTTGGAAAGAAAGGAATCCCTTGAGGGCTTGGGACCCTCTTCTCTCACACACAAAGAGCCATGCTTTGAATACGATTTTCTTGGCAGGGGGTTGGACTGGATGGCCCACAAGGTCTCTTCCAACTCTGTGATTCTATTATCCCTGTTTCAAAATCTACTTTCACAGGACTCGAAGGAGAGATTGGAAAGACTCTGGTGCACACACAGAGCGCACTTCCTCCCTCAAGCAAGCATCCACGCAGACAAGAAAAGCCCACTGTCCAGAGCCTGTGGGCATCAAGCAGAGCCAGGATCAAGTCCCAAGATGTGTACAGGCAGTCTCGAGTTACAAACATCTGACTCATAATTAAGAACGGGGGTGAAACAACAGGAAGTGAGAGAAATCTGTGCCCAGGAAGGGAAATCCACTCCTGGAAGAATTATCATCATGGAAAAAAGGTGTCTCCACTGAACCTTTCTCACCAATCCCTGTTTCCACAAAAAGCCACATTTCCCAAAATCCAATTCTCATGGGGACAGAAAGTGAAGTGGAATCTTCTGAACAAGGGCACAGGCTGCAAAGGAAATCCCGCAGGATCGTTTGCCCTTCCCTATGAGATACAAAGCTTACATATATGCTATCCAAAACTTCCCTATGCTATCCAAGCTACACACAAACACACACACACACACAACAATTTTATTGATTAGCCAGAAGCCATATCAAATACACACAGAACACAGACACATGAACATCCCTGTGTGTATGTATATATTGTTGGATTTCAACCACATGTGCAACTTAAGAACACACCTACACAACCAAGCTTGTTCGGAGGAGGAGGATTAGTACTTCATCACACTAGAGAATGAATCCACTTTTAATCAGGGTGCAGAATTCTGGGGTTTGTAGTTTAGTGAGGCTGCTAAAGGCTCCTCCCTAAACTACAAACCCCAGAATTCTGCGGGAGGCAGCAGCCGGATTGAAAGTGGATTCATTCTCTAGAGCAGTGGTTCTCAACCTGTGGGTCCCCAGGTGTTTTGGCCTACAACTCCCAGAAATCCCAGCCAGTCTCCCAGAGAGATCAGGTGCAGGCCCAGTTAAAGGCTGCACTACAACATCTCCTTTCCTGTAGTTTGAAGCCATTGTTCCATTGCATCCTAGTCTCCAGGGCAGCAGAAAACAAGCTTGCTCCCTCCTCCCTATGACTTCCCCTCACATATTTGTACATGGCCCTCATCATGTCTAGTCCCAGCCCTCTCTTCTGCAGGCTAAATATGCCCAGCTCTTTAAGTTGCTCCTCATAGGGCTTGTTCTCCAGATCCTTGATTATTTTAGTCACCCTCTTCTGGACACATTCCAGCTTGTCAACATCTCCCTTAAATTATGGTGCCCCAAATTGGACACCTTGTCATTCCAGGTAACATGGCCTGACCAAGGTGGAATAGAGGGATAGCATAACCTCCATGGATGTAGGCACTAGACTCGTTTTTGCAGGCCAAAATCCCATTGGCTTTTTTAGCTGTCCAGAGGAGGGTGACTCAAATGATCAAGGGTCTGGAGAACACGCCCTATGAGGAGCGGCTTAAAGAGCTGGGCATGTTTAGCTTGCAGAAAAGGCTGAGAGGAGACATGATGAGGGCCATGTACAAATATGTGAGGGGAAGTCATGGGGAGGAGAGAGCAAGCCTGTTTTCTGCTGCCCTGGAGACTAGGACGCAACGGAACAATGGCTTCAAACTGCAGGGAAGGAGATTGCATCTGAACATTAGGAAGAACTTCTTGACAGTGAGAGCTGTTCAGCAGTGGAACTCTCTGCCCTGGAGTGTGATGGAGGCTCCTTCTTTGGAGGCTTTTACACAGAGGCTAGATGGCCATCTGTTGGGGTGCTTTGAACGTGCTTGTCCTGCTTCTTGGCAGGGGGTTGGACTGGATGGGCCAAGAGGTCTCTTCCAACTCTAGGATTCTATTCTAAACTAACCACAAATCCTAACCGCCTGCGGGTCCAAAACACCTGGAGGGGCGGAAGTCTGCCCGTTGCTGCTCTAGGAACTCCCTTGGCGGCGCGAGGGGGCGTGGCTAGGGAGGGGGCGTGGCCAAGGCATAGCAGCGTGCGAGCCCCAGGTTGTAGGGCGGAGAGAAGAGGGAGGGGAAACAAGCGGGGGGGAAGGATCCGAGGCCCCGCCCCCTTGCCGTGGCCCCGCCCCGGGGGAGGGGCGCGGCGGCGGAAAGTCCGGCGAGGGGGACCGTCCGGCGGAGAGCGGAGGGGAGCGGCAGCGGGAGGAGGAGGTGCTGTTATCCCTGCGCTCTGCTCGGCTCTCTCTCTCTTCTGCGGCGGAGAGGAGAAAGGCGGCGCTGGGTGGGAGGGCTGCCTCCTCGTCGTCGTCCTCCTCCGCCGCCGCCGCTCCCCGGGCCCGGGCGCCTGGAAGGGAGGGGCGCGGCGGTGGCCGAGGCGTCTCCGGGACAGGCGCCGCTCTGAGCCGGGGCCAGGGAGGAGAGGAGCCATGAGCCTGGCCCCGCTGTGCCTGCTGTGCCTGCTGTGCCCGCCCTGCCTGGGCATGGGCTCGCTGGAGCAGCCCGAGCGCCCGGGGGAGTCCCGCTGCCAGCCCATCGCCATCCCCATGTGCCAGGACATTGGCTACAACGTGACCCGCATGCCCAACCTTATGGGCCACGAGGACCAGCGCGAGGCGGCCATCCAGCTCCACGAGTTTGCCCCGCTGGTGGAGTACGGCTGCCACGGGCACCTGCGCTTCTTCCTCTGCTCGCTCTACGCCCCCATGTGCACCGAGCAGGTCTCGGCCCCCATCCCGGCCTGCCGGGTCATGTGCGAGCAGGCCCGGCTCAAGTGCTCGCCCGTCATGGAGCAGTTCACCTTCCGCTGGCCCGACTCCCTGGACTGCAGCCGCCTGCCCAGCAAGAACGACCCCAACTTCCTCTGCATGGAGGCCCCCAGCAATGGCTCCGAGGAGCCCCCCAAAGCCGGACCGCTGCCCCCCTTGTTCCGGCCCCACCGGCCCGCCGAGCACGAGCCTCCGCCGCCTCCGCCACCCAAGGGGGCCTCTTCCTGCGGGAACCCGGGCAAGTTCCGGCGCGTGGAGAAGAGCGCCTCTTGCGCCCCGCTCTGCAGCCCAGGGGTCGATGTCTACTGGAGCCGGCAGGACAAGCGCTTTGCCGCTGTCTGGATCGGCGTCTGGTCGGTGCTCTGCTTCTTCTCCAGCGCCTTCACTGTCCTGACCTTCCTGGTGGACCCCCAGCGCTTCAAGTACCCCGAGCGGCCCATCATCTTCCTCTCCATGTGCTACTGCGTCTACTCGCTGGGCTACCTCATCCGCCTCTTCTCCGGGGCCGAGAGTGTGGCCTGCGACCGAGACAGCGGCCAGCTCTACGTCATCCAAGAAGGCTTGGAGAGCACCGGTTGCACCCTGGTCTTCCTGGTGCTCTACTACTTCGGGATGGCCAGCTCCTTGTGGTGGGTGATCTTGACCTTGACCTGGTTCCTTGCTGCCGGGAAGAAATGGGGCCACGAGGCCATCGAAGCCAACAGCAGCTACTTCCACTTGGCGGCCTGGGCTGTCCCGGCCGTGAAGACCATCGTGATCTTAGTGATGCGCCGAGTAGCCGGCGACGAGCTCACGGGTGTCTGCTACGTGGGCAGCATGGATGTTGACGCCTTGACCGGCTTCGTCCTGGTCCCTTTGGCTTGCTACCTCGTCATCGGGACCTCCTTCATCCTCTCAGGCTTTGTGGCCCTCTTCCACATCCGACGGGTGATGAAGACAGGCGGGGAAAACACCGACAAGCTGGAGAAGCTCATGGTCCGAATTGGTGTCTTTTCCGTTTTGTACACCGTGCCGGCCACGTGCGTGATCGCCTGCTACTTTTACGAGCGGCTGAATATGGATTACTGGAAGGTCTTGGCGATGCAGCAGAAGTGTAAGGTCAACGGCAATCAGACCAAACACTTGGACTGCACCATGAGCAAATCCATCCCCGCCGTGGAGATTTTCATGGCCAAGGTCTTCATGCTGTTGGTTGTGGGGATTACAAGCGGCATGTGGATCTGGACCTCCAAGACCCTCCAGTCCTGGCAAAACGTTTGCAGTCAGAGACTGAAGAAGAGGACGCGGAGGAAACCGGCCAGTGTGATTGCAAGCAGTGGACTGTACCAAAAAACCCAGCATCTGCCCAAAGTCCACCATACAAAATACGAGCCAGCTTTGCAGCCCCCTACCTGTGTGTGAACAACTTTGCCTAAAAATAGCATTTGTTTGTTTTTGTTTTTTAAAAAATCTACAAGTGTTTAACCTGTGTCAGGAGACTCACAAGTGCTCAACATTGCACTCAGAACTAAGGAAAAGCATGGTAGTTAATGCAATTGTGTGGGGTTTTTTAAATGTCCTTTTATCAGATAGACAAAAGAGCAAATCTAGGAGGGGAAGGACTGAACTGTTAGAATGCAAAGTTTGGAGAGAACACTGAACATAGGGCTGCTGTGAGTTTTCCGGGCTGTATGGCCATGTTCCAGAAGCATTCTCTCCTGATGTGGGTGAAACCTCACTTGCCTAGTTTCCAGCAGAAAACCTAGTTTCCTCTGAGGACACATTTTGCTATGGTTTTCCAATGACTATCTCAGAAACTCCACCAATCCAACATAGTTTGGGCAAAATGTCAGGAGAGAATGCTTCTGGAACATGGCCATACAGACCAGAAAACACAGCAACCCAGTGATTCTGGCCATAAAAGCCTTCGGCAACACATTAAACATAACAAAGGTTTAACGCATGGAAGACTGACACTCTAGTTCATCACACTAGAGAAGAAAATCCACTTTAAATCTGTTTTCTGCCTCCTGCAGAATTCAGGGGTTTGTAGTTTAGTGAGGCTGTTAAAGGTTCCCCCCTAAACTACAAACCCCAGAATTCTGCAGGAGGCAGAAAATGGATTAAAAGTGGATTTTCTTCTCTAGTGTGATGAAGTAAACTGACTACTTTCACTACCCCTCATCCAGCTTTGCTTAATATCACTATGTCACAAAACTTTGGGGGGGGGGGGGGACCTGTTCCTGGTTTGAAAGTGTCATTTCCTGTTTAAATGTGTGGTCCTTACTTACTCCAGGAACTTTGTTTTTGTGGCTGCCACAAACTATGTCGGATTGGTGGAGTTTCTGAGATAGTCATTGGAAAACCATAGCAAAATGTGCTGCAGGATGACGTCCCTCCCTCCCGCAAAAACAAAGTTTTGGCAGCTTAATCCACTTTCCCCATGTTTTTATGATAGACCCAATGGGGAAATGACATTCTTGACCCAGGAACAAAGATCCTAGTGTGACACTGTGTCATTTGTTTTCTCTCCCACCCCAGTCCTCCTGAGTTAAGAGCAGCGTGTAATTATTTGTATACATATTAAAGACTGGTTTGCCTTTAGATTTCTAACCGAGTTGAGATAGAATTGATAGTGGTGAGGTTTTTTTTTTGAAAAAAATAGAACTTGACAGAGAATTGTGTCCTTTTAGGAAAGTAGCCCTTTGAGAATGAGAGAACCTTGAGTTCAGTTAGTGCATCGGCTTTGAAAACAAGTTCTGTTCGAACTTAAAGACATCTTTTTCCCAAACGCTTTGCATTGTGCCTAGTATCTCTGAAAATAGTTTCAGTCCAAAAGGCTCAGCCATGCTCCGTTGCTTAAAACTCCCCTGCAAGATGCTCCCCTGCAAGTTGGGGTGCAAAAGAAATAATGTGCAATATAATATGCCCCCTTACACAGGCGCGCACACACAGAAACCATCCTTCCAAGGACATAAAACAAGAAAAAAGTATTTTGCTATACATCAAGGCAACAAAGGAGATCACTTAACAAAAGAACTAAGGGGTCTAGTCCCTGGAAACCCTTTAGTGTTACATTTGGTGGCTTTTTAATGGAAATCAGACAAGTTTGGACTGATTTGTCGAAGAAGAAAAGGGGGAAGGGGATTAGCTGAAAAGGATCCAAAGAGGCTTATTGACTCTTTCCATTGTCAAACAAATTCTGGGAATGAATAGATCAAGAAGCACTCCATTTTATTTTATTTTTTTATTTTCAGAGAAGGGAAACTATCTGAACCTATGGTCTGTCTTTTGCTGCAAAGGGAAGGCACATGTTTGTGTGAGAGAGAATGTACGAGTGTGTCTGTGTGTGGAAATGATATATATTTGCCAGATGCGATTATTTTTCATGTCCTGCTATTTTATGAAATAATGACGATTAATAAAATTGCCTTTAGTTTGATAATGCAAGAGTGTCCTTCGTATTCCACCATGGCAGGGTTTGAGGCTGAATCAAACACTTTGGCAAGGGTTGTTTGATGGCAAGACATGCTTAGATGTGATCATAAGAATGGATCTCTTTAAAGATGAAGGCAAAGCATCTATTTTTCCTCCCAAACATAGATCGTGTGACTATCTTCCCCCTCCTCCCTGCTGCATCCCATATTAACACCCGTAGAACGCAAGCTTGGGCGAAGGAACTAAAATGTATTTAGGCTACTAATGGCTAAGGACAGGATTGGGTATTTTTCCAAAAACAACAACAAAACCGCATAATAATAGTAATAATAATAATACGTGACACTGCTGAACTTGCTGACCGAAAGGTTGGTGGTTTACATCCGAGGAGTGGGGTGAGCTCCCGCTGTTCGACAACACTGAAGTGTGAGTAGATCAATAGGTACCACTTCTGCAGGAAGGTAACGGCCTTCCATGCGGCCTTCCATGCAGACATGATGGCCACACGACCTTAGAGGTGTCTACGGACAATGCTGGCTCTTTGGCTTAGAAATGGAGATGAGCACCAACCCGGAGAGTTGGACTTGACTACTAATATTTTATTTATAGACCGCCTTATCTCCCCAAAGGGACTCAGGGTGGTTAGTGTACAGTGTTTCTCAACCTGCGGGTTGGGACCCCTGGAGAGTCGAGAAGGGGGTGCCAGAAGGGTCACCAAAGACCATCAGAAAACACAGTATTTTCTGTTGGTCATGGGAGTTCTGTGTGGGAAGTTTGGCCCAATTCTATCATTAGTGGGGTTCAGAATGCTCTTTGATTGTAGGTGAACTATAAATCCCAGCAACTACAACTCCCAAATGTTAAGGTCTATTTTCCCCAAATTCCACCAGTATTCACATTTGGGCATATTGAGTATCCATGCCAAGTTTGGTCCAGATCCGTCATTGTTTGAGTCCACAGTGCTCTCTGGATGTAGGTGAACTACAACTCCCAAGCTCAAGGACAATGCCCACCAAACCCTTCTAGTATTATCTGTTTGTCATGGGAGTTATGTGTGCCAAGTTTGGTTCAATTCCATTGTTGGTGGAATTAAGAATGCAATACATGATTCCTTTGCACATGGATAGTTGTTTCTGAGCAGATTTTGTGTATGTGTATAGGAATCCACTTGGTAAGATATATAATACTATGTAACAAAATTTGAAAAAAATCTTTCTGGTTTGAAAGTGTTATCACTGTTTCACTGTGTGCTACTTACTTTGAAAGTAGTTGTTCTAGAACTTCCTAAGTGTGAGAGCTGTTCAGCGGTGGAGATCTCTCTCTCTCTCTCTCTCTCTGCTCCGGAGTGTGATGGAGGCTCTTCTTTGGAGGCTTTTAAACAGAGGCTGGTTGGCCATCTGCCCGGGGTGCTTTGAATGCGATTTTCCTGCTTCTTTGCAGAATGAGGTTGGACTAAATGGCCCATGAGGTCTCTTCCATATCTAGGATTCTATGATTCTACTCCAGAAACATTCTTTTTGTGGCTGCCACAAACTAGGTTGAAATGGTGGAGACTCCATGAGCTATTTATAGAAGAACTAGAGCAAAATGTACTGCAGGATGTCCTGCAAAAACAAAAGTTTTGGCAGTTTAATAAACCTTTTTTCATATTTTTATGATAGAACTAATTAGGAAATTGACATTTCATAGGATCATAGAATCATAGAGTTGGAAAAGACCTCGTGAGCCATCCAGTCCAAATCCTTCTGCCATGTAGGAAAACACAATCAAAACACCTCTGAAAGATGGCCATCCAGTCTCTGCTTAAAAGCCTCCAAAGAAGGAGCCTCCACCACACTTTGAGGCAGAGAATCATAAAGTTGGAAGAGACCTCGTGGGCCATCCAGTCCAACCCCCTGCCAAGAAGCAGGAAAATTGCATTCAATGCACTCCCGACAAATGGCCATCCAGCCTCTGTTTAAAAGCCTCCAAAGAAGGAGCCTCCGCCACACTCCAGGGCAGAGAGTTCCACTGCTGAACAGCTCTCACTGCTAGGAAGTTCTTCCTATTTATAACCCAGGAACAAAAATTGTGTTACACAGTGTAAGGAGCCGACGTGGGAGCTGCAGTTCAGAAACATCAAGATGGGATTGAACTGGGTGGCCTTTGGGGACTCTTCCAGCACTGCAGCTCTATAAATTCCCAGAGAATTCTGCAAATTGCAGCCAAAAAGAGTAGCACTTCCCAGCTCTGCTCTGAGACTTGTGAAACTCCCAAGGACTGGACCTGGGCCTGTACTGTGCTGCTGAACATGGTCTCGTGCATCATTGATTCCCCATGCGCACATTTGAGCACTTGGGGGCCGCTGTAGGATGGGGACACTTGTCCTTTGGGTAGTTTTTGATATGTGTGTCTTATTCATAACCTAGCCCGTACTACATATACCTTGAAGACCGTTATAACACTTGGTTTCCTGATACAGATTTCCCTGCTTGGAGCCTTCGATGTTGTTTTGGGCTGCCTTTTCCAGGACCAGACAGTGATTCAAAGCAATCTGGAGAATGCCAAATTGGGAAAAGTTGCCCTCCGGGATGATTTCAAAATAGAAAACAAGTAATCGACCCGATCATCTCCCATAGCCAAGCTTTCCAGTTCATCTAAAGCCATGGACAGGAGTGCATACAAGAGAGCTAGTACACAGTTCACCAGCATGTATCATGTTTACAAAGCACAGGGAGATTACCAGGATGATCCGGGTTTAACGCTCTTCAAATCTGCAGAGGGTTAAGTTTGATGTGTCAGAGATGAATTAGTGAATGAATGAGTCCTTTCACTGCCGCCTTTTTTATAACACAGCACTTCTCTTTCTTTGTAACACTGATGAAAGAAACAGCGCAAGGCCATAGGAGTTGGTGAACTGTTTTGCGTTAGAAGCTGCACTTGGATACGGTGTTTCCCGACCAATGTAGCTCAGTCTTCTGATTCATGCAAAATAACGGGTGCCAGGAACTAGAGACAAGCAAAAGGGCTGTACCACTTCAGGCGGCAAGAAGATGTCGCCTTTAATCACCATTCCTCACATTTTACCCCAGTGTTTCTCAATCTGGGGGTCGGGACCCTGGGGGGGGGGTCAGAGGGGTCCCCAAAGACCATCACAAGTATTTTCTGTTGGTCTGGTCATGGAGGTTCTGTGTGGGACGTTTGGCCCAATTCCATAGTTGGTGGAGTTCAGAATGCTCTTTGATTGTAGGTGAACTATAAATCCCAGCAACCACAACTCCCAAATGTCAAGGTTTATTTTCCCCAAACTCCACCGGTGTTCACATTTGGGCATAATGAGTATTCGTGCCAAGTTTGGTCCAGATTTATCAATGTTTTAGTCTACAATGCTCTCTGGATGTAGGCGAACTACAACTCTCAAACTCAAGGTCAGTGCCCACCAAACCCTTCCAGTACGTATTTACTACAACTCCCAAATGACAAAATCAATACCCCTCCCCTAAACCCCACCAGTATTCAAATTTGGGCGTATTGGGTATTTGTGCCAAATTTGGTCCAGTGAATGAAAATACGTCCTGCATATCTGATATTTACATTACAATTAATAACAGTAGCAAAATTACATTTATGAAGAAACAACAAAAATAATCTTATGGTTGGGGATCACCACAACATGAGGAACTGTATTAAGGGGTCGCAGCATTAGGAAAGTTGAGAAACACTGCTCTAGCACCCCCTGCTTGGATTTGTATTTCTTCTGCCCATGGGCATGCCATACAAGAAGCCCTGTTGAATCTGACACCAATGAACAGATAATCTGGGATCAGATTCTGGGAGATAGAACAGTGTAGAAGAGGCCTGGTATTCCTCCTGAACCCCCTGGATATTCTATGCCAGTCTTGACCTGAAGGGTCAACCGCTGTCCCAGCTGGTTTTCACGAGTGTATACGAGGAGGTATCATGTTTGCCTCGGGTATTAAAATGTCTAGGCCCAAGCCTTTTTACGGGCTCTTATCTGAATTCTTGTTAGCAACACATTGAACTTGAGTGCAATTGCTATTCGCGGAGAGAGAACAGAAAGGCTTTGAGAAACTTTGATTTTCCATTGAGCTCTTAGTGACCGATCCTTTGGTTACACCTGTCCCTCTGCATTTCTTTCTCTGATCCTTTTGTAAAACTCTGAAACCAGTGACGTCGTTGATTGGGAAAAAAACTTTTCCACCCTGGATCTACTATCATGAACGTGCATCTTGTGAGCCTCCAGAACTTACTGGATGACACATCCCGTGACCCCTCAAATCTGGTTATGCTGGCTATGGCTAATGGGAGCTGTAGTCCAACAAAATGTGGAAAGCAACAAGTTGCTCACCTTTTATTTATACACTTTAGCCAATCTGAAAGAAGTCTGTTCAGGGGAGGAGATTGTCAACTGTATTTCTGTACAATTGAAGGTGAGGGTGATGTCTTTGCTTCTTTCTATCAGACTAACCTTGTCCAACTGACGTGGTATGATCCTACTGCATTATGTCTTTCAGCAAATATTGCAGAAGGGCCCTCCCTGTCTCATCCATGTTCTAGCCTGACTTTCTTACAACAAGCATATCCTGGGATTAATGGGTAAATTAATATAGGGTTACAGCCTGTGCTGGATGGGGTTACACTCCCCCTGAAGACAGGTTCGCAGCTTGGGGGTGATCCTGCACTCATTGATGAGCCTGGAGCTCCACGTCTCAGCGGTGGCCAGGGGAGCTTTTGCACAATTAAAACTTGTGTGCCAGTTGCGATCATACCTTGAGAAGCCAGGCTTGGTCATGGTGGTCCAAGCCTGTGGGGCTGCCTTTGAAGACTGTTCAGAAGCTTCAAGTGGTCCAAAAGGCGGCAGCCAGATTCCTCATCGGAGTGGCATACTGGGAGCATACAACTCCCCTGTTGCATCAGCTCCACTGGCTGCCAGTCTGCTACCGAGCACAATTCAAACTGCTGGCTTTAGCCTATAAAGCCCTAAATGGTTCCAGCCCAGCTTACCTGTCAGAACATGCCTATGAACCACCTCAAAGGATAAGATCTTCTGGGGAGGCCCTGTTCTCAGTCCCATCGCTTTTGCTGGTGAGGTTGGTGGGGATGAGAGACAGGGTCTTCTCAGTGGTGGCCCTTTGGCTATGGAACTCCCTCCGTAGTGAAATCAGCTCAGCTCCATCCCTCCTGACCTTCAGAAAGAAAGTAAAAGCATGGCTGTGGGACCAAGCCTTCGGACAATAAATTCAGTGCAATAAATGATATGGAGTGGAATAAATGAAGTGGAATTACGACCGGAATGGCCCCTGGTTTATGATTTTAGATTGTGTGGCTTGATTATCGGTTTTCATGTTTAGATGTTTTAATTCGATGGTTTTTAGTGTATATGTTTATTTTATTGCAAGTTTTGTATATGCGGCATTGAATTATTGCCATCGGTAAGCCGCTCTGAGTCCCCTTTGGGCTGAGAAGGGTGGGATATAAATATAGTAAGTAAGTAAGTAAGTAAATACATAAATAATAAATAAATAAATAAACCTGCCTTGTTTCTACAATAAGCCGAATGCCCGGTCTTAGGAGATGCTGTCCATATTTTCTTTTGTGTCAGTTGCTGCTCTGAACCTAACTTTTTCCAAGTGAATCATGCATAAACACAGTGGGAAGGCCTCATTACAATGGAAGCAGTTCCTGCTCTTGTGTACTCCATACTTTAACGTAGGAGCAGATATGCCATATTTCTTGAAAATCGTTCGTGAAATCGTTCCCATTTCATGCTATTATGCATGTGCAATCCACATACATAATAGCATGAAATGGGACAAAAGTAGTACACTGTCCTGCAGATGGTGTCTCATGTTCCCAAATGCTGAAAATGCTCCCTCCACGTAGAAAACAAATACAGTGGGGAAGTGTGAAGTGTCCTTGATGGGCTGGATTGTTATCTCGCAGGGAAGGGTTTTGCTTTTGGGTAAAACAGTGTTTTTCAATTTTCCTAATGCTCCCTTAATGCCTTCCTAATGACCCCTTAATACAGTTCCTCATGTTGTGGCGACCCCAACCATACAATTCTTTTCGTTGTTACTTAATTATTTTATTTCCTGCATTTATAACCTGCTCTTCTCACCCCCGAAGGGGGACTCAGGGCAGCTAATAATTTTGGGTGAACTGTAATTTTGCTACTGTTATGAATTATAATGTAAATATCTGATGTGCAGGATGTATTTTCATTCACTGGACCAAATTTGGCACTAATACTCAATACGCCCAAATTTGAATGCTGGTGGGGTTGGGGTGGGGGATTGATTTTGTCATTTGGGAATAGTTACTGGGATTTATAGTTCACCTACAATCAAAGAGCAGTCTGAACTCCACCAACAATGGAATTAAACCAATCTTGGTTACATAGAACTCCCATGACCAATAGAAAATACGTACTGGAAGGGTTTGGTGGGCATTGACCTTGAGTTTTGGAGTTGTAGTTCGCTTAGATCCAGAGAGCATTTTGTTTGTGGTTAGAAAGAGTTCTTTTACATCCTTCTTGATGGACCAAATGATGAGGAATGACAGATGATAAAATCAGGCAAGGCTTTAAAATGGGCTGAAGGTAATTATGTCATCTCAGAAGCCGCCTTTGATCCCCGATGACAACACCACCAGCTCTGCAGTGTTTGGGGGGAAACTCCCAGAGGGGAGATCCACACCTGTTTTGTACTTTCAGTTCTTTTGCCTCCCGGCATACATACTTTCTTTCTCGTTTGCTTGCTCTCACTCTCTCAGCATCTCTAGGAGCCATTTGATTTTCATAACCCGTTTAGAAGATGCTTTAAAATGAAATTTATGAAGAAAGCATACTGTAGGGGCATCAGGACGGGCTGCTGATTTGGATATCCTTCCCTCAGGGTGGTATGTAACACCGTTTCTACTAGGAAGGGTTTGTTTCTGTTAATCTGACACATTCTCTATATCCCAGGATCTAATTCCAGATTATCTGGGTATCCCAGATTATCTGGCAGTGTAGACTCATATAATCCAGTTCAAATCAGATAATTGGGGATCAGCTCCTGGGATATGGGGACTGTACGGAAGAGCCCTCAGGCTTTAACTAAACTGTGAACTTAGGCAAGGCTTGCTTGATTTGCTTACATTGAGATATCAGGGACAGAACCAATCATATTTTGCATGAAAGAGAAGTAGCCTCCTCCCAAGTTGTTGTCTGAAAACCTGGACCCCAAAATGGTAGTCCACGAAAATCGAGGCTCGAATGGATGATCTCTCAATGCTCTTGTCTGACATCAGAAACAGGAAAGCCCCACTGGGAAGCTTAGCCTTGTTTTTCTCCCTTTCACTAGCACCACAATGGGCACAGGTTACAAGTAGGCAATAGTAAAGGTTTCCCCTTGACATTAAGTCTAGTCGTGTTCAACTCTAAGGAGGTTGAACATCTCCATTTCTAAGCCTAAGAGCCGGCGTTGTCCATAGATGCCTCCTAGGTCATGTGGCTATAGCATGACTGCATGGAGCGCTGTTACCTTCCCGCCGAAGCACTACCTACCTATTGATCTACCCACATTTGCATGTTTTAGGTTGGCGGAAGCTGGGGCTAACAATGAAAGCTCACCCCGCTCCTTGGATTCAGACCACTGACCTTTTGGTCAGCAAGTTCTGGAGCTCAGAGTTTTAACCACAGTCCCAGTAGACAATAAGAGCCTCCTAATGTTGATTTAAGGACAAACTAGCGATCCAAGCCCCACCAATGTGCACACACGCTCACACTAAGGAAGATCAACCAAATTCCACCCAAGTCCAGCATCTTGTTCCTAATCATGCCAAGATGGGTAAAGTGTCACCCAAGACCGTCTTGAAGGACATGCAATGCACACATATGCTTTGCATACCCTTAAGTCCTTTTTCTTCCCCTTTCCCCAAGGGGCCAAACTGCCTCTTGTGGGAGGCTCCAAGATTGCAGGCTCTCCATGCACTGGTTAGTATGGCAAAAACCTATTTTATTAAAACCAGAGGTAGATTCCAATCACATATCTATGGAAGGGTCTGTGGCGTTGGAGGTGCCTTCTGTCAGATTCAGTGTGGGGCCTTCCTGAGAGGTTGAACTATGACTCCCATCTTCAGCTAACAGGGAGGATGGGCATTAAAGTTCACTCCTTGGGAGTCAAAAAGGATGGGTTGAACTATGACCCCACTCACTTTGGAAGTTGTAGCATGACCTCCTTTAGTAGCTGCAGTTTTGGAAATGTATTGTTGAATGCTTTCATGGCTGGAATCACTGGGTTGTTGTACATTTTTTTGGGCTATGTGGCCATGTTCTAGAAGCATTCTCCCCTGAAATTTCACCTGCATCTATGGCAGGCATCCTCAGAGGTTGTGAAGATCTCACAACCTCTGAGGATGCCTGAAATAGATGCAGGTGAAACATCAGGAGAGAATGCTTCTAGAACATGGCCATATAGCCCGAAAAACCTACAACAACCCAGTTTTAGAAATGCTTTACTTTTCCTGGTCCACTTTTATCCCTAGTGGCCAATGACTTCTGGGAAGTAGCCTCCCTTCCTCACCTACACACACACACACACTTTTCCTCTCTCCATCTCTCTCGCTCCAGCTCTCTGCCATGTGTTACCCCTTTGTTCGACAGGTTGCTTTTAAAATGCAAATTTTGCCCTCCTTTTGTAATCTGGAGTATGCAGGGATTGCATTGGCCGCAAATGTTGCACATGCATAAACCCATCAGGATTAGACCATGTGTGGATCAAAGCATTTCAACACAAAAAAGCATGTGTTTACACTAGTTTGTGATAGGCGAAAGGAGGAGTTGCCAACTCTTGTTGCTGCTGAAAGGGTGGCACCGCAAGCAGACAAGCAACAGTTAGATTTTTCTCAATACGGCAGTGAAAGTGATCTCTTCTGGATCTTGGTTTGTTATTCCACTCTTCCCTCTAGTGTTGTTGATAATATTATGTAACACAGTTTTCGTTCCCGGGTTATAAATGTCATTTCCTAAATGGTTCTATCTTAAAAACATGGAAAACGTTTATTAAAGTGCCAAAACTTTGTTTTTGCAGGACATCCTGCAACACATTTTGCAATAGTTTTTCAATGAGTTATCTCATAAAATGTTGTCGAAGCTTTCACGGCCAGAATCACTGGGTTCCTGTGAGTTTTACGGGCTGTCTGTCCATGTTCCAGGAGCATTCTCTCCTGACGTTTCGCCCACATCTATGGCAGGCATCCTCAGGCAAGTGAGGTTTATATTTCTGTGGGAAAATGTCCAGGGTGGGAGAAAGAACTCTTGTCTGCTTGAGGCAAGTGTGAATGTTGCAATAGGCCACCTTGATTAGCATTTAATGGCTGTGTAGCTTCAAAACCTGGCTGGTTGCTGCCTGGGGGATCCTTTGTTGGGAAGGGTTAGCTGGCCCTAATTTATTCTTGTCTGGAATTTCCCTGTTTTTTTTAGTGTTGCTCTTTATTTACTGCCCTGATTTTAGAGTTTTTAAAATACTGGTAGCCAGATTTTGTTCATTTTCATGGCTTCCTCCTTTCTGTTGAAATTGTCCACATGCCATGTCAGACTACACAGAGAAGCCATAGAAATCCACAAACATGTGGACGATTTCCACAGAAAGGAGGAAACCATGTAAATGAACAAAATCTGACTCCTCTAAAATCAGGACAGTAAATAAAGGGCAACACTCAAAAAGCCGGGGAATTCCAGACAAGAATCAATCATGGCCAGCTAACACCTCCCAACAAATAATAATGTTAATAAACTTTATTTATATCCCACCACCATCTCCCTGAAGGGACTTGGGACGGCTTGCAAAGGCATTCCAAGGTGCACATATAACATACAGCAAGTAAAAATGGTATAGAAGTATAAACAGTCACATAAAATTATAGCAACAACTATTATAACATATATAACATAAAATCAAAATAATACATTTTTTAAAAAAACATCAGTAGATAAAACTAGCTGACATTGATTCAGAAAGTGCCAAGTGTTAACTTCATATGAACCCATTCAGCCTACTCAAAGTTAAAGGCCTGTTTGAACATCCACGTTTTCAGAATTCCCCCAGGCAGCAGGCAGCCAGGCTTTGAAGCTACAAGGCCATTAAATGCTAATCAAGGTGTCCAATTGCAACATTCACACTTGCCTCCAGCAGGCAACTACTTTCAAAGCAAATACCACACAATTAAACAGGAAATAACATTTTCAAAGCAAAAAGGGGGGGGGGATTCAAATTTGGTTACATAGCGTAATGGCTGAAAGTGCTGAAAGCTCATTAACCCGGCTCTCCTTTGCAACCAGAGCCCCTTGTAACTTTAGACTGTGGTTTTAGCTACATGAATCAGTTTTTAATTGACTTTAGGGGCTTTAATTATTTATCTTTAATCCTGTTCATGTTTAATTCTATTTTAATGTTTGTATATTTTTTAGGATTTCCATTCTACGATATTAGTTTTATTGTGAGCCCCTTTTTCAAAGAGATAAAGTGGGATACAAAATAAATAAAATAATAGAAGAGAGTGTCCAATTGAGCACAGGTGCTTTCTGTACTTCCTCGCGAAGCTTGGCTGCTCTTGAGAACCAACTGTTTCAATACTCCCTCTCTTCTCTTCTCTCCATTGGGCAATCTCCCCGCTCCCTATTAGGGAATTGGGTGGGGGGCTCTTTCTTTAGCTGAGCTGTGTTGCCTCCAGTGAAGCTTCCTTCACCAGGCATCCACATTCTGGTTTTCAACAAGAGAGGTAAACTTGTAACCTGGGAAAAGAAAAAGAAAACAGACCCAACAAGGACCGAGTTAATATAATTTGCATGACAAAGAGATCCTTAGATTTGAAAGGCACAATCCCTTCTGTTGTCAATGGGAGAGGAAAGAGGCCACAGAACTAGAAGATCAGGGCTCCTTCTGTAAGGGGGGGGGATGCAAACATGTAGTGGGGGAGGGATGTGGGAGAAGAGGCAGAGGCAATGATAGGGCTGGGTCTGAGGACAAATGTTGGATGACAGAAGCCTGCTTTTCTTTTCGGCTCCCTGAATTAAAATGGAAAGCAACACTTCGTCCTTGTTGCAAATGGAGGGCTGGCCCTACCACTAAACAAAGTGAAGCAACTGCCTCAGCTGTTCCTTCTGAACCCCCCAGGCATTCCCCTCTCTGTGTGCCACAAAAGCTGTCCTGCATCCCATCAACTAGCTTATTGACTTTGGAGATGTTAAAGGACCACATCCAGACTAGATCTGAGTGCCAAACCAGTCTGCTTCTGTATGGGAGAAGTGATGACTTCCCATTAAGCTCAGCACAAAGATGCAGACTGACAGTAAATGTCCCCCTGACATTAGGTCCAGTCATGTCCGACTCTGGAGGTTGGTGCTCAACTCCATTTCTAAGTCGAAGAGCCGGCGTTGTCCATAGACACCTCCAAAGTCATGTGGCCAGCATGATTGCCTGAAGTACCATTACCATCCTGCCAGAGCAGGACCTATTGATCTACTCACATTTGCATGTTTTCAAACAGCTAGGTTGGCAGAAGCTGGGACTAACAGTGGGAGCTCACGGAGATCCCCGGATTCGAACCTGCAATCTTTTGCTCAGTAAGTTCAGCAGCTCAGTGGTTTAACCCACTGCACCACCGGGGGGGGGGGTAGTATTTATTTATTTACCATATTTATAACCCACCCTTCTCACCCCAAGGGGGACTCAGAGCAGCCTTACTTGTAGGCAAAAATTCAATGCCATATAAAACCATACAATTAAAATAAAACTTTACATTAAAACCAAAGAATTAAAACTTCTAAACATTAACCCAATGATTAAAAGCACACAGTTCAAGATCGTAATCCGGAGCCATACCAGTTGGCATTGCACGTATTCCATATCCATTTATTTCACTAGATTTCTATCCAAACTTTTCGTCCCACAACCACATTTTTACTTTCTGAAGGCCAGGAGGTAGGGAGCTGATCTAATATCACTGAGGAGGGAGTTCCATAGCTGAGGGGCTACAACGGAGAAGGCCCTGACTCTCGTCCCCACCAACCGCATCTGCGAGAGAGGTGGGACTGAGAGTAGGGCCTCCCCGGAAGATCTTAACCTCCAAGATGGTTCATAGAGGGAGATACGTTCTGACAAGTAAGCTGAGCCAGAGATACGTTCTGACAAGTAAGCTGAGCTAGGGCTTTATAGGCTAAAGCCAGCACTTTGAATTGTGCTCGGTAGCAGACTGGCAGCCAGTGGAGCTGACGCAACAGGGGAGTTGTATGCTCCCTGTACACCACTCTGGTTGAGGAATCTGGCTGCCGCCCATTGGACCACTTGAAGCTTCTGAACAGTCTTCAAAGGCAACCCCAGGTAGATCACATTGCAGTAGTCTATTTGGGATGTAACAAGAGTGTGGACTACCATGGCCAAATCTGGCTTTCCAAGGCAACTGGTGCAGAAATTTTAATTGTGGGGAAAAAACTCCCCTGGCCACCACTGCAACCTAAGGTTCCAGGCTCAGCTATGAGTCCAGGAGAACTCCCAAGCTGCAAACCTGTGTCATCAGCAAAATGTAACCACATCCAACACAGGCTGTAACCCTATACCCTGTTCAGCCTTTCAACTGACCAGGAGTGCCTCTGTCTTGTCTGGATTCAATTTCAATTTCTTCACCCTCATCCACACTGTCACAGCGGCCAAACACTGGTTCAGGACCTGAACAGCCTCCTTAGCAGCAGGTGGAAAGGAGTGATAAAGTTGGATGTCATCTGTGAAGGCCAGTATAACCACATCCAAAGAGCACTACGGACTCAAATAATGATAGATCTGGATCAAATGTGGCACGAATACTCATATATGCTCAAATGTGAAAACTGTTGGAGTTTGGGGAAAATAGACCTTGACATTTTGGAGTTGGAGTTGCTGGGATTTATATCACCTACAATCAAAGAGCATTCTGAACTCCACCAACGATAGGGTTGGGCCAAGTTTACCACACAGAACCCCATGACCAACAGAAAATACTGTGTTTTCTTATGGTCTTTGGTGACCCCTTTGACACCCACTCTTGACCCTTGCAGGGGTCCCGACTCCCAGGTTGAGAAACACTGTTCTAAAAAGTATATTTATTTATTTATTTACTTCATTTCTATTCCGCCCTTCTCACCCCGCAGGGGACTCAAGGCGGATTACAATGTACACCTTACATTTAGACACACAAACACACAAGACAGACAGAGGCAATTTAACATCTGGCCACCAGGGGGAGCTGTTGCACTCCTTCATTCCTCAGCCTGTTTCCTGGAGAACTTTTTTATCGCCTCGTAAATCAGTTAAATTTAGCCTCCCCACTAAGTGGTACCTTAATTTCCTACTTGACAGATGCAACTGTCTTTTGGGTTGCAAAGGTCGACACCAAGCTACACAATAGGTCGAGAGCCCACCTCGACCCGGGCAGGCTTTGAACTCATGACCTTCTGGTCAGTAGAGATCTTATGCAGCTGACACCCAGCCAGCTGCGCCACATTCCCTTTGCCACTAGGATATAGTACTACATAAGCAGCAGGAAAAGATGTTGGGTGACTGACGGAGAAGAGCGTGTCAGAGAGGTGGCCACTTTGTCTTTTGAAGCTTTGAAACCACTTAAAGAATAAGCCTCTTTGCTTTACAGACAGGCAAACAAAGCCATTGTTTTTCTTCCTCGAAATGGATTTATGTACCAGGAGAAAGATTTGGAGATAACTATTTTAGCATTGGTGAGATTATCATCGCTATCAGGAAATCCAGCTCTGGGTATAGAAATAGCGTGATGTGCGACAAATGTTTGAAACCATGGCTGTAGAGGGAGGAGGACAGGAAACCCTTTGAATCAAAGAAGGGAGCGGAAACCACCCTCTTTGAAGTGAGGGCAAGTTTTACCCAACACAAATTCCTTCTCCAACCTTGTTTGGTTATTTCAAGACCCTTTGGCCAAGGTCCCCACCACTTGAATCCAGCAACTGGATGCATTGGAAGGTTTAACTGGCAGTATTAAGTCATCCATTAATGAGTCACTTGACCGTGGTTGTTAGGTGTTACAGTGGGCAGTCACGAACAATTCAGTCATAATTCAAGACCAAAAATCTAAAAGCAAGTAAGGGTGGTAGGGGAGGTATGTGAATGAATAGCTGAGGTTTTTTTCCCCACTAGTGGGAAGAGGAAGAAAGGAACAGAATAATAGCAAGAACTCAAAGATAAAGGTAGGCAACCAAGACAGACACTTTGTTTCATTCTCGAGCTAGTTAATATGTGGGTTTTGGTAGGTTGTGTGGGACAGCTTGTAGCTTTATGGGCAACAACTTCCATCAACCACAGGTTGCACATCAGAGAAAGCAGCCAGGCAGAGAAAGAATGCCTCCAAATCCTTCTCATATAAACGAGAGCAATGGAGATGTACATCTAAACACTTTTGCAGAAGCATACAAGAAGCTCGGCCTGTCATTGAACATCGAGAAAACCAAAGTGTTCTTCCAGCTGTCACCAGCCAATCCGTCTGCAATGCCAGAAATACAGCTTAATGGTGTAACATTAGAAAATGTTGATCATTTCCGCTACCTTGGCAGCCACCCCTCCACAAAAGTCAACATTGACATTGAAAAACAACACCGCCTGAGGTCTGTGCGTGCAGCATTTTTCCAAATGAAGTAGAGAGCGTTGAGGACCGGGACATCCGTGGGGAGACCAGGGGGCTTATTTATTAGGCAATTGTCTTCTTAACCCCTGCTATAAGCCAGCAAAACGTGGACTGTCTACAGATGTCATACACAACCCCTGGAACGATTCCATCAGTGCTGCCTCCGAAAAAACCTGCAAATCTCTTGGGAAGAAAGGCGGACAAATGGAAGAAGCAAAGACCACCAGCATTTGTGCAATGCTCCTCCGCCATCAACCCTACTGGACTGGCCACATTGTCCGAATGCCCAATCACCATCTCCCAAAGCAGTTACTATACTCCCAACCCAAGAACGGGAAACGTAACGTTGGTGGACAGGAAAAGAGATTTGAAGATGGGTTAAAAGATAATCGTAAAAACTGTGGCATAGACACTGAAAGCTGGGAAGCCCTGGCCCTCAGCACGCTAACTGGAGGTCAGCTGTGACCAGCAGTGGTGCGGAATTCGAAGAGGCACAAATGGAGGGCGAAAGGGAGAAATGTGCCAAGAGAAATGTGCCAAGAGGAAGGTACTGCCTTCCACCTGGAAACCAATGTCCTCACTGTCGGAGAACGTGCGGATCAAGAATAGGGCTCCACAGCCACCTATGAACTTACTGTCAAGACACCAGACTTGGAGGACCATCATCCTCAGGCTACGAGGGATTGCCTAAGTAAGTAAGTAAGTAAGTAAGTAAGTAAGTAAGTAAGTAAGTAAGTAAGTAGATGTACACTCCACCAGTGTGATGAACAATCTGGGCCTAACCAGCAGGGGCAGTGGTGAGAGACGATGAGCATGGCACTACAATATCAAAGTGGCAGGTTGTTATTTGGCCACCACTGCTTTAAGTGGTGCAACTTTCAAGCACCCACTCCCTGCTTCACCTGCAGGCTGCATGGGAATTCATCTTTCCATGAAAACAGAGAATTTTTGATTCTAAGGGCTGTGATGGTTCAATCAGTTTCAAGGCATGGTGCTGACATGCCCTTGGAAACAGCAATCTGATTTTTTAAAGGCTTGAAAAACAATGGCACCAATTGGCAGCTGGAATGTGTCCAGAGGAGGGCAACTAATATGATCAAAGGTCTGGAAACCATAAATCCTTATAAGGAGTGGCTGGGGGAGCTGGGTCTGTTTAACCTGCAGAAGAGAAGGTTGAGAGGAGACATGATCTTCATGTTCAAATATTTGAAAGGCTGCCCTAAGGAAGAGGGAGACCTTAGGTCCTCAAGTTCTAGGAAGGGGCACAACTGACATATTGGCCAAAGCTGGTAGGGTAGGGTTGGAGTTAATGGGTGCTAATGGCTTCATTCCTGTGTGCCCAAAGTAAGAGAATGGGTCCTGACTGGTTAAGGGTGTTGGTATGGTTTGAATGGGTTCCCAGGAAGTGATTCTGGCTGGGTGCAGGGCAGCTTCAGTGACCTTTCGATCTGGATGCATTGTTAGTTGCACATAGCTATTGTGAAGGGATTATTTCTCTCAACTAGAGAAATGATGAGATTAGCCCTTATACGTGCATTTGTGTTTATGCAACTGTGGTACTTCTGGGGCGAAGGTCACCCTGAAACTGGGTTTCTGGGGGGAAGGTCACCTGCAGACTTCATATTTTGGCACTCCTGGGGTCTGTATTGTGGTCCCGGGGTTTCACTGGTGCCTCCCTGCAACTAGCTTCTGCTGTCCTCCAGCAGGCCAATGGTCATACTGAGAAAGGAATCTAGGAGTCTTAGGCCCCTTCTACACTGCCATATCAAATCCAGATTACCTGCTTTGAACTGGATTATATGGCAGTGTAGACTCATAATCCCGTTCAAAAAAGATAATGTGGATTATATGGCAGTGTAGAAGGGGCCTTCGTAGATCACAAGCTGAACATGAGTTAGGCCCCTTCTACACTGCTCTCTATCCCAGGATCTGATACCAAATTATCTCCTTATCACAAATTATATAGCAGTGGAGACTCATATAGTCCAGTTCAAAGCAGATAACCTGGGATCAGATCCTAGGATATAAAGACAGTGTAGAAGGGACCTAAGAGATGCAGCAGCTAAAAAAGCCTCTCTTTTTCATATTAGGAGCGACTTGAGAAACTGCAAGTTGCTTCTGGTGTGAGAGAATTGGCCGTCTGCAAGGACATTGCCCAGGAGATGCCTGGATGTTTTGATGTTTTACCATCCTTGTGGGAGGCTTCTCTCGTGTCCCCGTATGGGGAGCTGGAGCTGACAGAGGGAGCTCATCCGTGCTCTCCCTGGATTCGAACCTCCTGCCGGCACATGGGTTTAACCCATTACACATTGTGGTGGAATCTCTTTTTCTGGAGGCTTTAAAGCAGAGGCTAGATGGCCATCTCTTGGGGGTGTTTTGATTATGTTTCATGGCAGAAGGAGTTGGCCTAGATGACCCTTGTGGTCTCATCCGACTATGATACTAAGACACTGCTGCAGCTGAAACGTGAGGTTTGGATGGTGAGGGAGGTCAAGAACCCTCCTCCGGTTTGATGGAACTTTATGATATGTCATCCTGCCCCAATGTTAGTTAAGCTCTAATTTTAATCAACCCCATCCTGCATCAAACCTGGTGATCCAAGTTTTGAGTTCATACACCTGTGTCCAGGTGCAGGGATGTATGTTTAATATTATTGGCAAAGTCAAACTTACTTTATTTTTTATTTTTAAAAATCCCCTTTTCTGTTTGCAAAGGCAACACTACTATTGTAAAGATAGAGGCTTGCACTTGTTCAGTCACTGATAATGCTTTCCCCTTGGGGCATGAGGCCCAGCTGGCGTATTGATGCTGGCTTATTCAACTACAAAGCGAAATCACACTTCCTTCCGTTAGGCTGTTCTCAGACTACCACGGTGACCTACATATGATAGGTTGCTATTCTTTGCCAAGGCAATCAGAGAAGGGAGCAGGGGAAGGAATCATCCATTGTTCCTTGGGTTTGTTTTTGTAAAAACAATAAACCAGCCTACAGTAGGATTTGGGAGTGCTCTCACTGGACGCTCGGCACAAAAAAAAAGTTTTAAAAAGTTATATGGAGGGAACTCCCTGAATAAGGTTGCTCTCGGAGCTTCAACTTTTTTTATCAGATGTCTATTGCATTAGTGTTACTGTGTGTGTGTGGGAACACATTAGTCATATATACATTCATTTTATTTATTTTATTTTATTTATTTATAACCTGCCTTTCTCTACCCCTGAAGGGGGACTCAGGGCAGCTAACAAAAGGCAACAATTCAATGCCACATCTACAATTGATTAAAAAAACCAAACAAATACATCATAAATACATTAAAATAGATTAAACCAATTAAATATCAACGATTAAAACACATAATCTGAGTTCCGTATTCATAAGTTGTCCAAGCCAGTCCGCAGTCCGTTTCCATAACCTTGTCATCATTTTATTGTCCGCCTGCTGCCCAATATCTAACCAAACGCCTGGTCCCAAAGCCACATCTTTAACTTTTTCCTAAAGGAGAGGAAGGACGAAGTTGATCTAATTTTGCTGGGGAGCGAGTTCCACAGGCGAGGGGCCACTACCGAGAAGGCCCTTTCCCTCGTCCCCACCAAACGTGTTTGCGACAAAGGTGGGATCGAGAGCAGGGCCTCCCCGGAAGATCATAAATTTCGAGGTGGGACACAAGGGGAGATACGTTCAAACAAGTAAGCTGGCCAAGAACCATATAGGGCTTTAAAGGTTAAAGCCAGCACTTTGAATTGTGCTCGGAATTGGATAGGCAGCCAGTGGAGCTGACACAACAGGGGAGTGGTATGCTCTCTGTATGTCGCTCCCGTTAGTAACCTGGCTACCGACCACTGAACTAGTTTAAGTTTCTGAACAGTCTTCAAAGGCAGCCCCACGTAGAGTGTGTTGTAGTAATCTATTCAGGATGTAACAAGAGCATGGACCACTGTGGCCAGATCAGACTTACATGAATTTCCCAGGAACACATTACTGATATGTTATTGACATGTTATGATTTGATTTTATTTTTTAATTGAAAGTGTATTATTATTATTAATAATAATAATCTATATAAATAAAATTGTAAAGTTCGTTTGTGGGATTAACATAACTCAAAAACCACTGGACGAATTGATATGAAATTTGGAAACTACACCCCTAACAGACCAACGAGTGACTATCATTCGTAACACCCCCCCCCTCCCCAAAAGAGCAGAAAGGACTTAAAATCCGAAAAAAGCTAAATGACAGAAAGCTAAATGACGATACAGGAAAAAGGGAAGGAAGTAAAGAGGGAGGGAAGGAAGGAGAGCAAGAAAGAAAGGAATAAAGAAAGGAGAGAAAGAGGAAGGAAGGAAAGAGGTAGAGAAGGAAGTAAGAAGAGAAAGAGAGGGAGAGAAAGAAAAAAGGGAAGGAAGGAAAGAGGGAACAAAGGAAGGAGGGAAAGAAGGAGAGAAAGAGGGAGGGAAGATTGGCGGGTACAGCTAGTAGTAGTGGTAGTAGTAGTAGTAGTAGTAGTAGTAGTAATATTTGGGTTGTAAGTTTTTCAGGCTGCATGGCCATGTTCCAGAAGCATTCTCTCCTGACATTTTGCCTGCATCTATGGCAGGCATCCTCAGAGGTTGTGAACTCACAATGAATAAAATCTAGCTACAATATTAAAGAAACCTCTAAAATCAGGACAGTAAATAATAAAGAGCAAGCAGGGGAGTTCCAGACAGGAAACAATCAAGGCCAGTTAACACAACAAAGGATTCCCCCCAGGCAGGAAGCAGCAAGGCTTTGAAGGCTTTCAATGCCAAACAAGGTGGCCAATTGCAACATTCACAACTGCCTCAAACAGACAAGAGTTCTTTCTCCCACCCTGTACATTATTCCACATATAAACCCCTCTTGCTTAGTTTCCAACTGGCCTCACAACCTCTGAGGATGCCTGCCATAGATGTGTGTGAAACGTCAGGAGAGAATGCTGCTGGAGCATGGGCAGACAGCCCGGAAAACTCACAGCCACCCAGTGATTCCGGTCATGAAAGCCTTCGACAACACAATAATTTTATTTATTTATTTACCTTATTTATATCCTGCCTTTATCTTCCTCGAGGGGGACTCAAGGTGGCTTAGAAATGGCACCTACATACCGCCGCAAAACATACAATATTAACTTTTAAGTTATTTATTTAGATTAAAATTGCTAACATAATAAACATGATTAAAATAGGGTTGTTGTAAGTTTTCCGGGTTGTATGGCCATGTTCCAGAAGCATTCTCTCCTGACGTTTTGCCTGCATTTATGGCAGGCATCCTCAGAGGCTGTGAGGTCTGTTGGAAACTAGGAAAATTGGGTTTATATATCTGTGGAAAGTCCAGGATGGGAGAAAGACCTCTTGTCTGTTGGAGGTAAGTGTGACTGTTTCAATTGGCCACCTTGATTAGCATTTAATGGCCCAGCAGTTTCAAAGTCTGGCTTCTTACTGCCTGGGAGAAATTCTCAGGGTGGTCCGCGAAAAGGCCTTACTGGTACATTATTTAAACTGTTATGTTTATTCATATCATGATCTGACCACCATGCTCATTATATCCCACATTAATGGGGTTATTGGGATAACAATACAAAAGGTTTGGTAGGGTAGACCCTCTTCCACCCAGTCTCAGCCCCCGAACCAAACTCAGCCCCCCGAATCAACATCCTGGCTACGGCCCTGCCTGGTGGTATCATTTGTCGAGAGCTGATAAGCTGTCACTGATTGTTTCTTGTCTGGAGTTCCCCTGCTTTTGAATGTTCTTTATTTACTGTTTTTTTTAATACTGGTAGCCAGATTTTGTTCATTTTCATGGCTTCTTCTTTTCTGTTGAAATTGTCCACATGCTTGTGGATTTCAATGGCTTCTCTGTGTAGCCTGGCATGGTGGTTGTTAGAGTGGTCCAGCATTTCTGTGCTCTCAAATAATATGCTGTGTCCAGGTTAGTTCATCAGGTGGTCTGCCATGAAAGCCTTCAACAATACATGCGGAAGAGAAGGTTATGTGCATATAAACGTCATGTCTACAGTATGATCAATGCTACTTAGGTGGAAGTCCCTTTGAGGAGATCAACCTTCGGCAGGCTGTTGTCACTGTATTTCTCATCTTTCTTCCCTCTCGTTTATTTCTTTTTTAAGACTTCTTTTTTAACTTTAGCCTAAGAAAAAATTGTGGGAGGATGTCTTTCAAAAAGGTGAGAAAGCCCTCTAACCTTAGGTTGTCGCAGTAAGAACCTCCTGCTGTGATGCTTGAAAGCCCAATAGACACGTCGGAATGTATAATGCACACTTGAAGTATTCATTCATAATCCTGTTGGGATTTTTCAAAGCTGCAAAGAGAATGTCGGTCTTTTCACCAGCTTGGGGAGTGGGTTGTGGTACATTAGCCTCAATAAACAAATAGCTACTACTGGGAGAATAGAAAGAATGGAGTGTCATTCAAAAAGTCATTTTAAGAAAGGTTTCTGGCTAGCCCTTGTGCTTTTTTCAGATGGATCAAGGAAATAAATGAAACTTTCAGTAGTGTGAAGCACTGCTGACACCCTAGTCTTTGCATTAACACATGGCCCCATTGGGCAGTTGCCTCCTATGCCTCCTTTACTGGTCATAGGTGTGGCTGCTGCCCATCTTTGCATGCTCACAGTACAGATGTAGAACATGGTTCTAGGCAAGTGGTTCTCAACAAGGTTCAAATATGATCCAACTGTCTACCACAATAAAGGAGGGGCTGTCCAGACTACATACTGGACAGTCCCAAATTAATTCGCTACAAACCAGGAAAACCCAGGTTTGTAGTGAATTAATTAGATAGTGGATTTATTCTGTGCCTTCTTGAAAGGCGCGGGATAAACCCACTGCTTCTGGTGTCTGGACTACAGTCCAAACACCATTCCCACAGTTTACCGGGCGAAATAAACCCAGTAAACTGTGGGAATACCCACCCCCTCCCACGAATCCCCCAGACCCCTTAGAAAAGTAATGAAAACTTACCTGGTCTCCATTACAGGCTCCAAGCAGCTCTCCTGGTGTATAGAAATGATGCTCCAGAAAGAGGGTGGAGAGGAAAATCATGTCATTTCTATGCACTGGGAGAGCAGCTCTGAGCCTGTAATGGAGGCTGGGTAGTTTTCATTACTTTTCTAAGGGGCCGGGGGCTTTGGGGGAGGGGGTAGGGCCTCCAGATGGTGTCACGGGCCAATCCCATTGCAGGGGTGGGCAATTACCGGCCCTCCAGGTGTTTTGGACTTCAACTCCCAGAAATCCTAGCCAGTTTACCAGCTGTTAGGATTTCTGGGAGTTGAAGTCCAAAACACCTGGAGGGCCGGTAATTGCCCACCCCTGCATTAGAGCATTTGGACACCCATCCCAGAAAGTGCGCGCTCTAGGAAAATCCTTGTTTTTAAAATGCAGATTCTCCTGGGATAAAGGCCTGTCTGGATCTGCCCTTCGTCTCAACAGCTTTTTAGATGAACCGGGTCCTCTTTCCTTCTACCAATTTCCTTATTTCTCTTCAGCTTGCTTTAACTGGTGAAAATTGAGTTCTGCTGCAGCCTCTCCTGGCTCGTCAGTTCTTTCTCATGAATACCTTTTCTCATCTTAACCATCCCCTGGTGCTGCTTTGCTACATTGGGTCCCAATGTGAAAAGGTGGAAGGTACAGTCCACCCTACAACATAAAGAATTATGGAATCATAGAAACCTAGAGTTGGAAGAGACCTTGTGGGCCATCCAGTCCAACCCCCTGCCAAGATGCAGGAAAAGAGCATTCAAAGCAACCCCAACAGATGGAGCCTCCACCACACTCCCAGGGAGGGAGGGGGAGAAGAGAGCACTCCAACCACCTCTGTACTTAACACACACTCCAGTCACAGGTAAAATAGCAAATCAGTTTATTGAAGAATCTATGAAAGGCAATTCAGCAAAATAGTATTTTTTAAAAACAAAGTTCAAATATCAGGAATAATCCACAGAAATCAAGGTACAGGAGTAACATAAAAAACCAGGAATATAAAAGCAGAATACATCCAAAGCTTATACGATCTGAAGAGAAACCAGAGCACCTGTGCCCCATTTTATGTGCTGGTCATAGACCGTAATAAATCATTGATTGATTGATTGATTGATTGATTGATTGATTGATTGAATCCAAAGCTGGAAATTCAGGAACAGTCCTCAAAACTTGGAATCATGAAACATGAACAAAAGGAAACATGGAACTAGAAATCTCTTGACCATGGATCTATACTCAACACCAATGTTGCCCGGACTAATGGGCCCATCTACTAGATTAGCTAATATAGAAAGAAAATCATGCTTTCTCCCCAGGGAAACTGGTAAAGATTTCTTGGCTAATGAGTGTCTTGACCTTCAAACACTCTTTTGAAAAGCTCTATGTTGATGGAATGTAAATCTCCTATCTAATTACTTATTAGACTGTCCACTTGGTCTTTTGTTTTCATCCTATGAGCTCAGATCTGCTCTTGACCTTGCTTCTCTAGCGAACCGCCTTTCAGGAATGTGGCCTTCAGACACAGACCGCTCATTTTCAGGGCTTAAAATCTCTTGCTGGCTCCTGTGCTGATTTGCAGACCCCGAATCCCCAGTGTCATCAGAATAACTAACAGGCCCAACATTCCCAGAGAGATCAGGTGCAGGCACAGTTAAAGGCTGAACTACAACAATTCCTTTCCTGTAGTTTGAAGCCATTGTTCCGCATCCTAGTCTCCAGGGCAGCAGAAAACAAGCTTGCTCCCTCCTCCCTATGACTTCCCCTCACATATTTGTACATGGCCCTCATTTTGTCTAGTCCCAGCCCTCTCTTCTGCAGGCTAAATATGCCCAGCTCTTTAAGCTGCTCCTCATAGGGCTTGTTCTCCAGATCCTTGATCATTTTAGTCACCCTCTTCTGTACACATTTGAGCTTGTCAACATCTCCCTTAAATTGTGGTGCCCCGAATTGGACACAGTGTGATTCCAGATCACGTAGTCTGACCAAGGAGGAATAGAGTGATAGCATGACCTCCCTGGATCTTGGCACTAGACTCCTGTTTTTGCAAGCCAAAATCCCATTGGCTTTTTTAGCTGCCGCATCACATTGTTGGCTCATGTTTAACTTGTCCATGAGGACTCCAATATCTTGCTGCTGTGTGAAAACTGACCATTATGCAGTGAGATGTACTGTGACACGAGACAAGAAACACTTTTTACCTACCCATTAAACCAGTGGTTTTTAACCTGTGGCCTACAACTCCCAGAAATCCCAGCCAGTTTATTAGCTATTAGGATTTCTGGGACTTAAAGGCCAAAACATCTGGGGACCCACAGGTTGAGAACCTTCTTTAAACCATAGTGTGATGAGGTGTGAAGTTTGCCATGATGTAGAGTTTCTTATCAGGACTTGTATTTTTCCCAAGTGGATCAAAGAAATGAAGGAAACTTGAAGACCTCACTGTGAAGGACTGTTTACAAGCTAAGTCTTGCATTAACATGTGGCACTGTTGAGAGCCTGGTTAAGCCACACTATTTTGCACTCCCCAAGCGAGCTTGTCACCAGTAGTAGTGCTCTGTAGTATAGCTGGCACCATCTAGTGGCCATGGCCATAGAGCACATATTATAGAACACAGGTAGGTAGTCAGGCCAAAGCATTGCTTACCCGTGGAAGCATTTCTGACTTATGCTGACCTTAAAGGGACCTTACCATGGGGTTTTCTTGGCAGAATTAATGCAGAGGCAGTTTTTCTTTGCCTTTCTCTGAAGTTGAGAGACTATTTATTTATTTAACATTTATAAGCCGCTCTGAGTCCCCTTCGGGGTGAGAAGTTATATGTAAATACAATATATTATATTATTAGCATAGCACAATATTAATAACATACATTCCCATATTGTACTACACCACTATACTGTAATATTATTAGTAATATTACATGTAATATGAAATATATAATTCTTATATTGTATTATTAGTAGTATTATATTGTATTACATTATATTATCCATATTATATGTCTATACAATATATTATATTATTAGCACAGCACAATATTAGTATTCTATATTACTATATTGTACTATACCACTATACTGTAATATTATCAGTAATATTTCATGTAATAGAAAATATATAATTCTTATATTGTATTATTAGTAGTATATTGTATTATATTGTTAGTATTATATTAGCATTATATTATATTATAATCAATATTATATGTGTATACAATACATTATATTATTAGCACAGCACTATATTAGTATTATATATTACTATTTTGTACTATACCACTATACTGTAATATTATTAGTAATATTACATGTAATATAAAAATATAATTTTATATTGTATTATTATTAGTATTATATTGCATTATAATATTATTATCATTATTATATGTGTATGCAATATATTGTATTATTAGCACAGCAATATAGTAATATATTATATTATATTATAAGCCTTAAAGTGCCAGACTAAGACTTGCCTAAGGTCAAATTTGGTCCAGTGAATGAAAATATATCCTGCATATCAGATATTTACATTACGATTAACAACAGTAGCAAAACTGCAGTTATGAAGTAGCAATGAAAATAATGTTATGGTTGGGGGTCATGACAACATGAGGAACTCTATTAAGGGGTTGCGGCATTAGGAAGGTTGAGAACCACTGCCTTATAATGTTCCTTGCCCAGCAACCTTGTGGGCGAACACTGTGCGGAGAAATTGCTGCATCCCCTCTGCTCCATGGTGGAAAAGAACTGGATGACATTCTGCAAAGAGATCTCAGAAATAGGACAGCTCACATTCCAAGCCATAGCGAGAGAGCACAAGGACTGTTTTCTTGTCCCAAAGAGAATGAGGCCGAGTCCAGCTGTGCCTGGCATATTCTGCCATTTCCCTGAGTCAGCAAGCAGTTTGGTCCCACTTGCAGACATTAGCGGATTGTCTCCGTTGCTTCTCTTGGCAGCCTACCTCCAAGATGAGAATAGCAGGAGCTAGGCAGCAGGGCCGTAGCCAGGATTTTGATTCGGGAGGGGCTGAGTTTGGTTCGGGGGCTGAGACTGGGTGGAAGAGGGTCTACCCTAGCAAACCTTTTGTATTGTTATCCCAATAACCCCATTAATGTGGGATATAATGAGCATGGTGATCAGATCATGATTTAAATGCACGTAACAGTTTAAATAATGTACCCTTTTCGCGGACCACCCTGAGAATTTCGGGGGGGGGGCTGAAGCCCCCTTAGCCCCCCCCTGGCTACATGCCTGCTAGGCAGTATTGTGTAATAGGAGGGAGGATCACTGTGAAAACCAGAAAGAGAGAAGCAGGCAACTATCATTCCATCTCATAGAATCATAGAGTTGGAAGAGATCTCGTGGACCATCCAGTCCAACCCCTTTCTGCCAAAAAGCAGGAAAATCACATTCAAAGCGCCCCCGAAAGATGGCCATCCAGCCTCTGTTTAAAAGCCTCCAAAGAAGGAGCCTCCACCACATTCCGGGGCAGAGAGTTCCACTGCTGAACAGCTCTCATAGGAAGTTCTTCCTAATGTTCAGATGGAATCTCCTTTCTTGTAGTTTGAAGCCATTGCTCCAACTCCTAGTCTCCAGCACAGCAGGAAACAGGCTTGCTCCCTCCTTCCTATGACTTCCTCTCGTATCATCACTCGTATCATCTCTCCTCTCAGCCTTCTCATCTAAAGGCTAAACATGCCCAACTCTTTAAGCCGCTCCTTATAGGGCTTGTTCTCCAGACCCTTGATCATTTTAGTCACCTTCCTCTGGACACATTCCAGCTTGTCAACCCCTCCCTTCAATTGCGGTGCCCAGAATTGGACACAGTGTGATTCCAGGTGTAGTCCGACCAAGGCAGAGTAGAGGGGTAGCATGGCTTCCCTGACACTAGACTCCTATTGATGCAGGCCAAAATCCAGTTGGCTTTTTGGCTTGTATCAATAGGAGTATAGTGTCTCCATCTCATAGTCTTCATTCTTCCAATAAAAAGAGAAGAAAAAACATCTGTCCAACTTTACCGTTTCCCTGTCAAACACTCAAATCATCCTAATCTAAGTTTTGGCTCTTTATTTCCAGAAACAGCTTTCACCTGAAAAAGGGGGAAAGAAGGGAACTCATTTCATCCTCCACTAATTGGCTCTTTTACCCTCTGGGTCTACACCTCCCCCCCCGCCGCCTGCTTGCAAGCCCTGTCTATCTATCTATCTATCTATCTATCTATCTATCTATCTATCTATCTATCTATTTAGAAAACCCCAACCTAATCCTGCTTTTCACACTCCAGTTCCACCATTCTTCCTTGCTTCCTTTTGACTTCCAGCCCAGCTCAAAACAACACACTTGGCTGAAAGGCCAGGCATTCTCTTTAACAAAATTAAATGATTGTATGGCATTTCCAAAGGTTCAGCTCCCTTTGAGTTTCCCAAACACTGTTGATATGGCCATTTGCTTGTTGCTAAACTGGAAGAGAAAGGGACAGGGGGATTTTCTAATGTACCTAAGCACTCTAAGCCTCATTTTGTGTGGAAAAACATGGCCTGAGCTGCAATACTCGGCATATTTGGAAATCAATCCAGTTCTAATTGATGTGTTTTAGCACTAAGTATATCTGATTAGGATGAGGCCAATAGTTTCAGTGGCCCTATTGGGAATGTTCACATATCACTTTAAGTCATGAACCCTGATTTATAACACCATTTATTTATTTATTTATTTATTTCACGGTATTTATATGCCGCCCTTCTCAACCCCGAAGGGGACTCAGAGCGGCTCACAAGCAAAATGCAAATACAATGAACTATAATTATGGCCACAGTACAACATCAATATTACATATCACATTGTATTATAACAATATCACATTGAACTATAAAAATACAATAAACTATATTATTGCCACAGCACAACATCAATATTACATATCACATTGTGCTATAACAATATCACATTGAACTATAACAATTATATCACAATATTATTAGTAATATTGCATGTAACACAAAATATATAGTTATAGTATCATATTATTATTAGTAATATATTACATCAGTGTTTCCCAACTGCTGTTCCGCGGCACACTAGTGTGCCGTGAGTGATCACCTGGTGTGCCATGGGAAAACCTCTCTTCCCCCCCTTTCTTCCCCCACCTGCCGAAATCCTGCTGCTGCTGCTGCTTGGGGGAGGATAAGGAGGAAGGGCCGGGTGGCGGCAGCGAAGAAGGGGCCGGGGCGCCGCCTCCTTCGGCCGTTTCCCCAGCCAGCCTCCAATCGAGGGAAACCCCACGCCTGGCTTTCGCCGCTTGCCAGTCCCGGAAGGGCATGCGGTTGTGCCTTCCTCACCTGGCTTCTACTGCTTGGAAGAACCAACAGATGGCATGAGCCAGGTGAGGGGCTTCCCGCGAGGCAAGGTCACACAGTGGTGCCTCCCTTCCCTGGCTTGTGCTGCCCGCCGGGTCTGGCAATCGGCAAAAGCTGTCCTGCATGGCTTTCGCTGCTTGCCAGACATGGCCAATGGCGTGACAAAGGCGAGGGGCTTCCCGCAAGGCCAGGCTGTGCGGAGGTGCCTTTTTCGCCTGGCCTTCCCCACTTGCTGGTGCCGCAAGCCAGACGAAGGGATTCCCGCGAGGTGAGGCCATGCGGTGTGGCCTCCCTCACCTGGCACACACCTCCCAACCAGATCCAGGGCTGGAATGCTCAGGTAAGGTATACATTCCAGCAACTCTCAAATGGCAATGTCTTTTTTTCCCCCAAACCACTCTGGTATTTTCTGTTAGTCATGGGAGTTCTGTATGCAAAGTTTGGTTCAATTCCATTGCTGTTGGAAGTTCAGAGTGTTATTTGATGGCAGGGAACTATACATCCCAGCATCTCCCAAATGTCAAGGTCTATTTTCCCAAACTCCATCTGTGTTCACATTTGGGCATATTGAGTATTCATGCCAAGTTTGGTCCTGATCCAACATTGTTTGAGTCCACAGTGCTCTCTGGATATGGGTGAACTATAACTCCAAAACTCAAGGTCACTGCCCACCAAACTCTTATAGCATTTTTTCTTGGTTATGGGAGTTCTGTGTGGGATATTTGTGTCTTTCTGCCATTCCTACAAGGATATCTATGTTGTCTTCATTGAAACAGGCCCAGGTTTCACACTGAGTCTATAAATACATTTAAAAACATATTAACTATATGTATTACTGTGTTAGAGTGTCATTTTGTGTCATTTTGGTTGGTGGTGTGCCCCAGGATTTTGTAAATGTAAAAAAAAATATTTGCGTATATTTATTTACATCATTTATATTCCGCCCTTCTCACCCTGCAGGGGACTCAGGGCGGATCACAATACACATAAACAGGCAAACATTCAATAGACATACAACATATATAAACAGACAACGAGCTACACAATTGGTCAAGAGCTCACCCCAACCCAGGCAGGCCATGAACTCAGGACCTTCTGGTCAGTAGAGATCTTATGCAGCTGACTCCCAGCCAGCTGCGCCACATTTCCGGTGCAATATTATACCATACCATTATACTATATTATATCATATTATATTATACTACATTATATTATAAATAATAAATACAATTATTTATTTAAATAAAATAATTTTAATACATATATGAAATTAACTATGAGCTGTCTGTTGGCAATTGCGTCACTTTCACTTCCTTATTTTTCTCATCTCCTTAATAGGAGGCAGATCAATATTGTTGTTGTTTATTCCTTCAGTCACTTCCGACTCTTCATAACCTCATGGACCAGCTCACACCAGAGCTCCCTGTTGGCCATGGCCACCCCCAGCTCCTTCAAAGTCAAGCCAATATTATTTACCCAAAATTACAGTTTTTTTACAAATGGACATTCCCAGGATTGGATTTGACCTTCTGAAGCTCCCCAGGTGACCACGACTCTTTCTATTCAATACCATTGAAATAGAGCAAATTAAGATAACTGTGGACAGTGAGATCAAGGCTGTGGATAGCGAAACCAGAAGCTTGGATACTGAGTCCCACTAAATGGATACTGGTACCAGCTGCAGGTTGCTTGTTGATGACTGGAACAAAAGCTTTTCAAAAACCAGCAGGTTTGGCAATCAGCTGGTCCGTGGAATAAATATTCTTTAAAGTTTAAAGAGTTGCATAGAGGCAAAGGGGTTCAGAGGAAAGAAACCGAGATAGCAGAAAGTTTTAGAATAAATCGGAGAAAAATATGAAATTGGAATGGAGCCAAAATGGGACACTTTGTATCTTTGTGGAAAGGAAAAATGTTGTGATGTGGAGTGTTCTTAATCTAAGCTGCGCTACAAAGTTTCAGGTCAAGTGATGCATGAAAATAGAGGGATAGAAATGGCTGGAGGTCTTTGGATGCCAAGTCCCAGCCTTTTGTCTTTAAAAATGCCAGACCACATGTGCAGAAACATTGGAACTCCCTGCTGTAGGTCAAACCAATTAAGATACAGATGGGCTTTCTCTGGGGCTTGCCTTCAGTACCAGATTAAAGGTATGTTATGTAGTTTCTAAAAAATTGATAATGTGTCTGGGTCATTGATCTTGATTTTTAGCTATGCCAGTTTCAAGTGTGTATGTGTGTGTGTGTGTACACAGTAGAGGCTCTCTTATCCAACATAAATGGGTTGGCAGAACCTTGGATAAGCAAAAATGTTGGATAATAAGGCGGGATTAAGTAAAAACTTATTAAACATCAAATTATGTTATGATTTTACAAATTAAGCACCAAAACATGTTTTACAACAAATTGACAGAAAGAGCAGTTCAATACACAGTAACATTATGTAGTAATTACTGTATTTACAAATGTAGCACCAAAACAGGCAAGGGTCCTTTCTTTCTCCCACCTTGGACATTATTCTGGGTGGATAATATGGCACGTTGGATGAGCGAAGGCTGGATAAGCAAGACTCTACTATATATATAGAAATAGATATAGATATATAGGTTGTTTTCAACTTTTAAACATTTGAAAACATACATAAGAAGCACAATGGGGCAAGAAAGACTGACTGGAATTGCACTCTTGAGTGTCCACTGAAGTTTATTGATGGAGCCTGATTTCTGTCTAAGAAGGGCGTTGAGGAAACTCAACACATACGCCAGTGCAAATGACCTGACAATCAACAAAAACAAATCAAAAGTGATGAGATTTGCTAGGAGAGACAGGAAGCACAAGTGGTCTCTTGGATAGGAGGCAATCGAACAAGTTAAAAAGTATACTTGCCTTGGGGTCACCTTCTCTGCTAACGGGTCATGGGTGGATCATATGCATGCACTTTCCATCAAGGCTAACCTCAGGCTTTCTCAGCTTACCAGGTTAATTAACCGCCACTACCCGGGATCCCTTCTGCCAGTTCTCAAAGTCTATGCCGCCAAGGTTTTGCCTCTCTTGTTGTATGGTGCAGAAATTTGGGGCCTGTCCAATGTCACCCCTATTGAGCGCACCCAGACTAACTTTTTAGGCGGATCCTGGGGGTGAATAAACGCACCCCTGCAGCGGCAGTCAGGTCCGAATTAGGCAGACACCAAATCTCAGGCCTAGCAAAAATTAGAGCCATTAACTACTGGTGCAAGGTAAACAATCTAGAAGACGCGAGACTGCCCAAGTTGTGCCTGATGGAGCAATTCAGAGTTCCCTCTCAGAAAACATGGGGGGGGGGGGGGGCTCCATAATGACATATCTCAACCTACAGGGGCTCCAGGTGGATCCGTCGAACATCAGAGTGACTTCAATGATGAACCGGGTGAAGCAGAGGGTACTCGATGTATGTGCCCGAGATGACCTAGCCCATTTGGCTAGGGTTAAATCCATGCACTGGTTAGCCCAACAACCCAACCACTTCGATACTGCCCCGTATCTGGCTCGCCCGTTCCTACCTCACCTTAGGATTGCCCTAACTAGAGCTAGGTTCGAGCAATTCGAGTCTATGGTGAGGGCCGGCAGATATGCTGCCACACCCTATAGGGACAGAGTCTGTGTTTGTGGCCTACCAGAAGTCGAGGATCTAGTCCACATTTTGTTGATCTGTCCCATATATGCAGAGGAGAGGGAGAAATACCTTAGCCATTTACTATCCAAAAGGACATTTTGGCCCTCTACCTTTAAAATTAACTTCCTCCTCTCAGACTCAAACCTTCAAACGGTGTATAACAGGGCTGTCCAACTGGTGGCCCGGGGGCCGTACACCCCCCCCAGCCTGTTGGACACGGCCCCCGCTATGCCCCCGGCCGCCATTTTTAAATTTTTTTTAAAAAAGTCTTTTTTAAAAAAAAAAAGGCGGCCGAGGGGGAGGGGGAGGCGGGGCAGGGAGGAGGAAGTGAGCCAGCTCCTCCTCCCTGCACCGCCCCCTCCATCCCTCCCTCCGCGCCGCCGATGCAAACCGGATCGCATCGGCGCCTGTGAGAGAGGGACCAGGGTGGGACAAGGAGGAGGAAGAGAGCTAGCTCCTCCTCCCTGCACCGCCCTCTTCTTCCCTCTCTCGCCGGCGCCGATGCCTTGCAAGGGAGGGGGGGTCCCCCGGCGGCGCCTCCCTCCCTTGCAAGGCATCGCGGCAGCGGCTGAAGCCGGCGCCGGCTTCCGCGGCTGCGATGCCTGCCTTGCAGGGAGGGGGTCCCCGCGGCGCCTCCCTCCCTTGCAAGGCATCGCGGCAGCGGCTGAAGCCGGTGCCGGTTTCCGCGGCTGCCACGATGCCTTGCAAGGGGTCCCCGGCGGCACCTCCCTCCCTTGCAAGGCATCGCGGCAGCGGCTGAAGCCGGCGCCGGCGTCTGCGACTGCCGCGAAGCCTTGCAAGGGGGGTCCCCCGGTGGCGCCTCCCTCCCTAGCAAGGCAGCGCGGCAGCGGCTGAAGCCGCCGCCGGCTTCCGCGGCTGCTGCGATGCCTTGCAAGGGAGGGGGGGTCCCCCGCGGCGCCTCTCTCCCTTCCAAGGCATCCTGTCACGATGCAGGGTCTTGGCCCAGCCCCTTAATCACACACACAGAGACGGTAATCAGCTAACTATTTATTGAATATAAGAAACAGGTGAAAAGGTAAATTGTCTATAAAAAGTATCAAAAAGTTCAATCCAAAAGGTAAAGAGTCCGTAAGTAAAATCCAAAGGCAAACGTGGCAAAGGCTCCGCAAGCTATGCGGATCAAGGACTTGGTCCGTGGCAAAGAACAAGGCAAAGTTCATGAACAACCCCAAGAAACTTCTTGGCAAGGCTTGAGCCGGCAACTTGGCTCTGTAGAAATCCGCTCGCTTCACTCCTCTTAGAATAGAAGTGGCCGAGCTACTGAGGATCCGTTCCCACGGATCCTATACTTAATCCCCTTGGCGAGGCCCCCGACGCTCTAGGCTTCTCCGCCAATCTGTGCTACGGGACCTAGCGCTTCTCTGGCACTCTAGGCTACGGTGCCAATCCCTCCTGCTGGACTCAATGCTCCGTCTCCTATCAAAGCTCCGTTCTTGCCTCCCAGCACCTGGCTCGCTATCTTCGTGAGAGCCGAACTCCCTTTCGGCTTCCATGGACTCATCCTCCACTGTTTCCCTGATCCTTTCCTGCGACCCGTAACCACCTGGGTTCTCATACTGATCGGAATCATCACTCTCAGGGTCAGCCTGACTTTCCCAATTTTCATAGCCGTCAGGCCATCCATCATCCCAGGCCAAGCTTTCTGTGGGAGAGGAAGGCCCAGCTAACTCACCAGCCCCTTCCTCCATTTCCTCATCAGCTGCATCTGGCCCTAATGCAAGTGGAACCCCCGGTGCTGCCCCCTGCCCCCCAGGCACGAAAGGGAACTGGGTTGCTACACATCCCGGCAGCAGCTGAAGCCGGCGAAACCGCCAGTTTCATCTGCGGCCAGGATGCCTTGGAAGGGAGGGGGGTGCCCCGTGGCTCCTCCCTCTCTCCCAAAGCATCCTTTTTTTTAAATTAATTTTTATTCATTTCAACACAAAACATGACAAGACAACACCAACTAGCCGACCTGGACGTCGGCATACACGTAAACAAGGTCATACACCACACCCTAACAATAACAGAACCTAAAATCAGTACCCCCTCCCACCCCACCCCCCCACTCCCTTCACCATACACCGACACAAATACATTCCCTTGTTGCCCTCCTTGTCCGTTTTGCGGAGGCTCATGCTTCATTCTCCTAAAACACAGCAGGGTGTTTTTGCTTCCCCTTTCTGTGATCTGAAAGTTTGTTGTCCAATTCTTCCATGTTTTCTCTTCTATACTACTGTCTTTCATAGTAGTTTGTATTTCTTCGCCTTTAGGTAATTGGTATATTTACTCCAGTCCGTTCTGTTTTCAGATAACCTATTTTGTGCTACTTTCTGTGTTAGCAGATCCATGTTCATTATATCGAAGGCTTTTCTTAACCAATCTTGGTATGTTGGTACTTCCTTAAGTTTCCAGAATCTTGCCAGACTTATCCTTGCAGCGGCGACCAAATAAAAAAGGATTTTATCTTCATTTTTATCTAATTCGAAATCAAATATTCCCAACAAAAATATTCTGGCCTGAAATCAAATTTTTTTCCCAGAATTTCCTTTGTCCTCTTAAATACCTCCCACCAAAATTTCTTTACCAATTTACAGTCCCACCACACGTGGGAGTAGGTCCCGACACTCGTTCCACATTTCCAACACTTTGCTTTTAGTTTGCCTCTGCTAAACTTCGCAAGTTTTTCTGGTGTTAAATACCACATATAAAATACCTTATACCAATTTTCTTTTATCTCAGTCGCGTAGGTAAATTTTAATTTTTTAGACCACACTTCTTCCCATTTGTGCAAATCTATGGTATGACCTACCAATCTGGCCCACTTTACCATTACCTCCTTAATAACATTTTCTTCCGTGGCCCAGCCAAGTAGTAGTTGATATGATTTCCGTATTATTTTAGTATCACTCTTTACTATTTTAGACCAACTAGTGTCTTTTATTTCAAACCCCTTTTTCCTGTCTTGTTTGTAGCTCTCCTTTATTTGCCAGTAGTGGAACCACGTTGTTCCCGGTTCTATTCTCTGTATCTCCTCCAGAGTCATCAGGTCCACTTCCTGCCCTTTAATCTTTAGTACATTTTTGTACGTCAGCCACCTCTCCCTCGGGATTTCCCTCTTATGGTCTGCCTCCATCGGAGAGAACCAGAGTGGAGTTTTTTTACATAGTCTTTCTTTATGCTTATCCCACACCTTGATAAGCGCCGCCCTTATGAAATGGTTCCTAAAATCTTTTTCTACCTTGACCTTGTCCCTCCAGAGGGTCTCCCAAAGCATCCTGGCAGCTGGGGGTGGGGCCGGGGGCGGGGCCGGGGGCGGGGCCGGGGGCGGGCAGCCCCCCAGGTCATCAGTGACCTGGAATCCGGCCCTTGGCCAGTTAGAAGTTGGACAGCACTGGTGTATAAGGTAGCTGCTTACCTATTTAGAGCATATAAAAAGAGACAGCGGTATATGGAGTCTATTGGAGTCAACTGTGCGGGGGATGAGTGCCAGTAGGCGGCATGGAACAGCCCACGGTAAGCGTCACATCAACTGATCACCGGGCCTCTTAAGTATCCTATGCTAATAGTTCCCCTTCCTATGTGTTGACGCTAGACAATTGCAATAAGTTTAGTTTTTAATGTGTTATATTGTTTGCCTTGTACATTAGGTACTGATTTTATCCTTATCTTGTATACTACTACTGCTGTTGGAGCTTTTATTTGAAATGACCTGACGGTTACTCAATAAACGTGACTGACTGACTGTCGAAGTGTATCGACACAGTTTTCAATTGTTTCCAACAGATGTTGTGGTACTCTTTTGTAACTATAAATTACCAGTGAAGAGTCATTCTCAGTTATTTTAAGACTTGAAACTTTGTAACTAAAATAAAAAAACTGATTTAATTAAGTCTATACACAATATAGAATGGACCGTACTATTTAAATTATTTGATGTTATGGAACTACTCTTCATGATTCGCTTTAAAAAAGCTTCAAACCCCCCTCCCTACAAATTTTTCTGGCTACGGCCCTGGCGGCATGTCCCCTTTTTGCAGTTCATGCTCATTGAGGATTAATACATCAGGATTATGCTGGTTGGAAGTGACATGCTTGAGCACGGGCAAAACAATTTCCAAACAACTTCTCAGAAAGTTACTTCTGGCAGAGTTTCCAATTTATTTATTTATTTATTCAACCAACCAAACAACCAACCAATCTGGGCACTGTTTAGTACTTAGAAGAGGAAAAGAAAGAATATATCTGATCACAGAAACAATAAAATCACAGAGAATATGAAGTCATCACAGCAGAAAAAGACACATCTATACAGATAACCTTTTTTTGTTTTGATGTTTGAAATCACATGTTTTAAAATTACAGCCTTCTGGATAATTTTAATATTGTGTCCTATCCACTGAAGAGTGGCTCTGACGGCGGTGAGCTGATGAAACCAACCTGGGTTTCAGCGGGAATTTTAAAGAAGCTATCCAAAGGGGGCTGCGGTAGCACAGCGGGTTAAACTGCTTAGCTGCAGAACTTGCTGGCCAAGAGGTCAGTGATTCGAATCCACAGAGTGGGATGAGCTCCCACTGTTAACCCCAGTTTCTGCCAACTGAGCAGTTCAAAAACATGCAAATGTAATGAGATCAATAGGTACTGCTTCAGTGGAAAGGCAATGTCTCCCCATGCTGTCATGCCAGCCACATGACCTAGGAGGTGTCTATGGACAACACTGGCTCTTCAGCTTAGAAATGGAGATGAGCACCAATCCCAAGAGTTGGACATGACTAGATTTAATGTCAGGGGGAAACGTTACCCTTACGATCCAAAATGCTGCACCTATTCTGAGGCTAGGGCCCTTTAAATTTCTGACTAAAGCCCAGAACATATTCTCACTCGCACACATACCAACATTGTAGCCACAGGCCTTTCCATATATACTGAAAGAAACAACAGGACCGCCTACAAGGGATGCTAAGACCAAGTAGAACCATTTTCCATGGACCCTTTTATAGAACGTACACTAAAACGCCATAAGTGTGAACGTTTCTATGTACCAAATACAACTCTTTGTTTGCCTTCAAGTCATTTCTGACTTGATCCAACCCTAAGAGTTTATCTGGCAGAATTCTTTCAGGACAAGGTTGCTTTTGCCTTCCTCTGAGGCTGCGAATGTGTGATTTGCCCAAAGTCACCCATTGGTTTGGAGCCCCTGGTGACACAATGGGTTAAACCCTTGTACTGGCAGGACTGAAGACCAACAGGTCAGAGGTTTGAATCTGGGGAGAGTGGGTTGAGCTCCCTCTGTCAGCTCCAGCTTCCCATGTGGGGACATGAGAGAAGACTCCCACAAGGATGGTAAACATCAAAAACATCTGGGTGTCCCCCGAGCAACATCCTTGCAGACAGCCAATTCTCTCACACCAGAAGCGACTTGCAGTTTCTCAAGTCACTCCTGACATGAAAACAACAACAACAAAACCAGTGGGTTTCCATGGCTAAATGGGGATTTGAACCCTGTTTCCTAGTGTAGCACTCAAACTACAACACCCCACTGATTCTTCCACGACTGCATAGCCCAGGCTAAATGGAAACTCTCCCTGTTCTTCATGTCTGCATAGCCTGTATTGCTGGATTGTGCCGGACTTCAGGATGGTTTTTCTTTTGAATCTCTAGTGCAAAAAAGGAACTTTTCCACAATATTTGTGATGCAGATCTAGATATACAGAAGTAAAGAAATGCAGTGTGTGTGTGTGCATCTGTGTGCTAGCACACAGTCCTGTGGATAATATCTGAGGATGACTCTCCTTATTCTCTGGAGTTGTCACATCAACAAATCGAGATGAAAAGAGTTGAAAAGACGGGAGCCCCCAGTCACCATAGTGGTTATCACTTTTTTTAAAAAAAAATGCTGTAATTTGGTTTTCTGTTGTGAAAGGCACTCTCCCTGCCCCCCCCCCCCCCCGAAAAAAAGTCCAATCTTTTTGCATGCAGTTTTGAAGCAGAAACTTTTTGACGAACGGGCTTTGATCCACAAATGCAATTAGCATTAGAATTAGAGATGGAATGGAGATTTGTCTAAAAGCATTAATTCAAATCCCAGGCCTGGTTTTTCTCTTCCAAGCCGTCTCCTCCGCCCCTATTATCACTGCTGTATATTCGAACACTGCCTGTGGCTGATTTTTTTTTTTTAAAAAAAATCAGAAGCAAAGGTTGGTTGGTAATGGGTCTCCTACTGACACAAAAAGGTGGAGCGATGGTACCAATGGTCCTCTGATGAGAAGTAGATCATTCCTCTTCCCATTTGTCTTCAAGGTCAGATTTCTCTTCTAAGTTGAACAAGCCACAAAGATGTTATCCACAGTCACACTAACAGCAGCATATGTGTCAGTGCGGGCAGTTCCCTTGGCATGGCAACCACGTGGGCCAAGCTATGAAATGGGCATGTAGCATTCTTTTCCATAGCAAGAAAATTTATGCAGCATATTTTCAGGTTGGGGGATAAAACTCCGGCTATCAAATTTGGGGAACCCTTGTTCCTGGTAGGCAGCTGATACTTGGACGAGCAAAGTTCTATAACATGTAAGGGAAGTGTTGTCAAGAAAAGATACTCGGAAGATGGATTGGGAACTGGTTAAGTGACCGAACCTAAAGAGTAAACGGTAAAGGTAAAGGTTTTCCCTTGACATTAAGTCCACCCGTGTCTGACTCTGGGGGTTGGTGCTCATCTCCATTTCTAAGCCAAATAGTCAGCATTGTCCATAGACACCTCCAAGGTCATGTGGCCAGCATGACTGAATGGAATGCCGTTACCTTCCCGCCGGAGCGGTACCTATTGATCTACTCACATTTCCATGTTTTCACACCACTCCCCAGATTCGAAGCTGCAGCCTTTCGGTCAGCAAGTTTAGTAGCTCAGCGGATTAACTCACTGCACCACCAGGGGCTCCTAAAGAGTGCTAAAACTGCATGCAAAAAAGAGTGATTCTCTTCAATGGTTCCTGGTCAAGATGGTCCCTGGTCAAAAAAAGGTTGGGAACCAATGTCATAGAGATAACTAGGGCCAACTAGTCCAAACCCCTGCCATACAGGAAACATACAATCAAAGCACCATTTACAAATATCCATCCAGTCTCTGCTTAAAACCCCCCAGAGAAGGTGTAGATGGTGCTACACTTTGGCAAAAAAAAAAAAGAGGAAATGCACAGATATAGGATGGGGTGTCCATGTGAAAGGGGTCTCGGAGTCTGAGTAGACCACAAGCTGAACATGAGTTAACAGTGTGATTCAGCACCCCAAACACCAATGCAATTCTAGGCTGCATCAATAGCAGGATAGCGTCAAGTTTGAGGGAAGTATTTGCCCCACTATCTTCTGCTTTGGTCAGACGCCAGCTGGAATAAGCCTGTGCCCAACTCTGGGCAAAGCAATGCAAGAAGGATATCGACAAGCAAGAAAGTGTCCAGAGAAGGACAGCCAAATTGGTCAAAAGGTCTGAAAGCCAAGTCCTATGCAGATCGGCTGAGGGAGCTGGGTATGCTTCGCTTGGAGAAGAGAATTTTTAAATATTTGAAAGGAGGACCCATGCTCATCTCTGCTGCTTTGGAGACCAGGACACAGAACAATGGATTCAAATGGCAGGGGGGAAGAATCCCCCTACACTTTAGGAAGAACTTCCTGACAGTGGGTTGCTGTGAGTTTTCTGGGCTGTATGGCAATTTTCCAGAAGCGTTACCTCCTGATGTTTCGCCCACATCTATGACAAGCATCCTCAGAGGTTGTGAGGTGTGTTGGAAACAAGGCAAATAGGATTTATGTATCTGTGGAATGTACAGGGTGGGAGAAAGAACTCTTGTCTTCTGGAGGCAAGTGTGAATGTTGCAATTGGCCACCTTGATTGGCATTGAATGGCCTTGCAGCTTCAAAGCCTAGCTGCTTCCTGCCTGGGGAATCCTTTGTTGGGAGGTGTTAGTTCCCAACAAGCAGACATGAGTTCTTTCTCCCAACCTGGACATTCCACAGGTACAGGCATGTAGCCAGGGGGGGGCTAAGGGGGCTTCAGCCCCCCGAAATTCTCAGGGTGGTCCGCGAGAAGGCCTTACTGGTACATTATTTAAACTGTTATGTTTATTCATATCATGATCTGATCACCATGCTCATTATATCTCACATTCATGGGGTTATTGGGATAACAATACAAAAGGTTTGCTAGGGCAAACCCTCTTCCACCCAGTCTCAGCCCCCTCGAACCAAACTCAGCCCCCCGAACCAAAATCCTGGCTACGGCCCTGCACAGGTATATAAATAAACCCCAGTTACCTTGTTTCCAACAGACCTCACAACCTCTGAAGATATCTGCCATAGATGGGGGCACAATGTCGGGAGAGAATGTTTCTGGGACAGGGCCAGACAGCCCGGAAAACTCACCGCAACCCAGTGATTCGAAAACACAATATCCTGACAGTAAGCGCTGTTGAGAAGTGCCTTGGAGGTGATGGAGCTTCCATCTCTAAGCAGAGCCTAGATGGCCATCTGTCAAGAGTGCTTTGATTGTGTATTCCTGCATGCCAGGGGATTGGACTGGATGGCCCTTGTGTCTCTTCTAATTCTATGATTGGGATTATCACGATTTACTGCCATAAGAGTAAAATTCAGATCTTTATTGCAGATTTCTGAGCCCACATTTTTCTCTGCCAATATGCATCTCTTTAAATCTCAACACAGTGAAAACCAACAAAATAATCAATTGCCTGAAAAAAAGAATTTAAATGCTTGAGTTTTTCCTAATTGCTTTGGAAGACACATTTGTGCTTCGTTGACAGAGTTTATCCTTGCTGAGTTATGTTTTTCTGTAGTGTCAGTGCATCCTTCACGCTACAATCCCAGATTCTTTTTCTCGTTGAAAAGAAAGAAAGTTCAGCGAGAACAAAGGCTGGGTGGCTAAGCAACAGGCAGCCGGTAAGAACCTTATCAAAGCCCCCACAGGGTGGAAATAATTCTTCACACACTGTTGGGGGCTTCGGGGGCGGGGAGAGAATTCAGCCTTGGCTATGGAGAGAACATGAAAGCAAACCTGCAAGGAATTTTGGAAATAGGAAGACAGGAAGGAAGGAAGCACACGTGTTGTGCTTTCTTCTAGACGTGCTACGTTAACATCCCTTGAGCACAAATGAACTCTGACAGCCAGCATGAACTGTCCGAAATTTGAATCACCAACACAATCGCCATAGTATTCCACCATTCCTTATAATCCATCATTTTATTGGAATATCTCAGAGCTCCAGGGAAGCCAGAGAAGCTGTGCTTCTAACGTATTCAGATTTGCCCATGCAGTGGAATGGAGGAGGCAGTGGGGCAAACCGCACAGGGTTCAAGTCATGATAAGAGGGTGGGTCAAAAAGTAATGCCTCCATCGCTCTAACTGTTCTTTCTTTCACAGCTACTGGACTATCTATGCATGATATGACAGAGGTAACCTTACTGTACTGATATAATCTTTTTTTGTTCTGATTGACTGATGAGAACCATGAATCTGAAGCTAAAAGAAAGAGTTGTCATTGAATTCCTGGCAAAAGAAATCTGAAAGCACCTAAGGAAATCCATAATCGCTTGAAGAATGTTTATGATTTGGCCCCTTCTGACTTTGACGTGTTTGAACCTCTGAAAGGCAACCTATGTGGTTTCAGATTGAATTACTTGAATGACGTTGAAACAGCTTTAAAAACATGGGTTACAAAGCAAAAGCCTGTTTTTTTCCAAAGTGGTTGTGGTGCCTGGGTTAAACGATGGTGCAAATGTATACAAAATAATGGTGACTCTGTTGAACGATAGTTTTGCATAGAGGACAGATCCGGCTATGATCTGGAGCAACTTCTGCTGTTATCTGTTCATTCAGAGAGTTTCTATGACACCGGAGGCAAAACTTTTTGACCCACCTGCGTATCAATATCTGATAGTGCCTCATCTTTCTACTTTTCAATTGGTAGTTTGCACAATGAGGGAACAAACCACATTCATTCATTACTATTTGGGTAATCTGCAGTCATCAGCAGCACCTTTTTGTTGTGGCTTTAAAAGACTACTGATTTTCTGTTCCAATAGCAGTAGCGTTTTTAGGTTTGAAAGAGGTTTCCCACCCTAGAGCTATTTGTTTTTATGTCTAACTGCAGCAGCCATATAAGATCTAGTAACTAGGCTTGTGCATTCACAGTAAACCTTGACCTTTTCATATCCCAGCTTTCGGTGGGGACCCTGGGAACCTACCAAAATCACGAAAGCAGATATCTGTTTTCAATCTGGGGTGCCAAAAGATCTGTTTTGCTGGCAGACATGCATGTTGGGCCTGCACGCCCCACACGCACTCTCTCTTTCCAAGGCAAGGAGGAAAATTCTGACTTTCTTAGTCTAGAGGAGGTAATCGGCTACAGGCAGGAGTATGCACTGGACCTGCACACCCTATACCCACTCTCTCTTTCCAAAGCAAGGAGACAAGTTCTGACTTTCTTATACTAGAGGAGGCACTCGGCTGCAGGCAGGCACACACTGGGCCTGCATGACACACATGCACTCTCAAGGCAAGGGAGCAAGGAGCCACAGGTGCTAACTAAAGCAGAGGGGTTTGGCTCCTACTTGCTTTCATGTTGACATGTGTGTGTAAAATGCCAGATATAGCTAAAATGCATGCAAATGTTAATGTTTAACATCTGCAAGAACACATTTGCTCTTGCTCTGTTTTTTCATCATTTTATCTTTCACTTTCTATATGGGAGAATATCTATTATCTGCATCTTTTTAACATATTCATTGTGAACTACAATTTCACACAGTTCCTTCAGCCACTGGCTTTATACGGTTTCCTTAATGCAATTCAATGTGAACAGCAGGACGTGTACACCTTATTATGCCAGTAAATCTATTTGAACTGCTTGCTTGGGGTTCTGGTATACGTTGCATTTTATAATGACAAGGATACAGATTATGTTCCAAGTTCTCATGCAAATGTACTACTGGCTGATGGCTTGAACAACTAAGGGGATGGCGGGGGGAGAACAGGACCCTTTCAGTGTGCAGTTCCCACCACACCTAGCCACATAACAACATTTTTTTCTGAGCTCTATATTTAAACTAGTGGTCATTCTCTGTCTAGTGCCAACCTGCTTATAGACTTCATGGGAACATCTAGTTGGCTACTTTGGGATGAATTAGATGATGAAATAGTTTGCCAACCCATTATTAGATTGGGCGATATTACAGATTGAGTACATGTTCTAGCAGCAGATGGTAGAGTCTCTGGGGCTTGACTTAGGAACCCCATCTCCCAGGTCCCATGAAGTGTGTGCTTAGATTATACTTCCTCCTTCAAGTATGGTATGCAACACCATTTAAGTAGGGCACAGAATCCTTTGGATTGGCACGTGGTGTTCTGTTTAAACCAGATCACGCAGGGCTTTTATCTTTTTGTCCTGCTTAAAGACCTCATCACATTAGGATCCTCAAGCCAGAGGAAAGTGGGGGCATTCATGGGGCAGTGGGTCAAATATGGCATGCAGCATCGGAATCTGTCGCCCCATGCCCCACATTGCCCTCTTCCCTATCCCATGGGGGAAGCATCGCCATCCAGTTCCCCCCATGCTTTCCTTGTTCTATTGAATGGGAACACGGGAAGCCTCCTGTGTTCTCAGGACTCTGTCATAGGATGCTTCCAGCACAGTTCAAGGACGGAGCCCTGCCAGAAGTAGCTGTGCATTATCTGATGGAATCCAACCAACTCCGTCCAGGAACTGTGCTTGAAGTGTCCTACAGTAGGTAAGAAAGCTTGTGTGATGAAGTCGTATATCAGTGTTATTTGTATGCCAGCCAAAGATTTTGAAACACAGGGCAGGATATAAATATTTTAATAAATAAAAGTAAGTGTGTAAAGTAAATTAAAAATGCTGGTCTTTTTGATCCCAATCAAAAATGGAATGCACTACCTCCCAACTTCTCTGAAATTGAATTTGGCCCTTGGCCAAAAGTATTTTTAGGACAGGACTATCTCAGGCCATTGGATTTCCATTCTAAAATGTGGTGCCCTTGCAATAAAAGCATGATAAAGCCAGTATCAACCACAATTGTGGAGAGTGTGTTATTCAAATTGAAAACACCAAATCTCACAAATGAGGGAAATATTCACATAGTCTTCAAGGCCCTTGCTCTGAGATCCTATCCTCTGAACTGAGAAAAAGTGAACACGACAGGCCTGAAACTCAGGGCTATGCCCTGAGATCTAGGAACCCAAACTGAAAAAGATATCAAGCCTGGCTACTTAGGAATAGTTCACATACTGTGGCAATGATATCAAGAATTCAAACCCTCCAATTATGAAATATAGAATATTTTTAGGAAATAGAAATAGAAACCGCAGCTCCACAAAATCTAGTGAGCCTCCACCTTTAGTCTTAAATTAACCTTTTGTATAAATTGTCTCTGGAACATTGTCTGATCACACTCAAATCCCCATTCCTTAATTTCCATAATCCCCTCACAATGAACTGGGAGCCTTGAGGAGAAAACATCAATGAATATACGTCAGAGTTCCCCTGGGTCAGTTTCCTGTTCCCATTGATGAGATAAAGGTAATCCATGGGAAGGTCCATCATCCTTTCCCCAAGACAGTCTTCGCCCATTGAAACAATCATCTTCTACCCCCCATTTCATACTCTGGACTAACCCCATTGTTATCACCGGAGTCAGTCCATTAATCCCATCAAGATTCAATTACCTGATGCCTCCCAGAGGTGGACCATTAAATGGACTGACACTTCAAATGCTCCAATGACAGTTTATTGAATTTCTCACCACCACAAAGAGTCAACCAGCGATGACATCCAATGGACTCCTGAGCCAATCAGGACATTGGACCTAGCCATACTGTTTTTGATCAGTCAGGACCTGGTGTGGGTTTCTTGAATTGTTGTATTCACAATTGTGGCATGTCAGTACTTGAGTGCTTTCTCTGCTGACATCCTCTTTGGCCATCGAGAATAATCTTCTGGTTTTGCCTTCTAACTCATCTGAGTCTGATTTAGCTGCCTGGAAAGCTAGACCCGCTGGGCTACAGAACCCACAGTTCTTGCAATAGCTGAAAATATTCAACAGCAACATAAATATTTGGCTTCAGAACCATCGTCTACAAATGAGAACACTTTCCTTATTCTGAAAAGAACAGAAACCAGCCAACTTGGGAGACCCATTCTCATGCATTTTTTTCCTTCTAGCCTGCCATACCATTTCAAAAATCACACACAAAGGCAGACAATTAAAAGTATATTGTGTTTTAAGGAGACTCCTCATTTATTGCAAATTTATGTTAAAAACATTTGTAGAATCCATTTAATTCATTTAATGGTAATGCAAGCATTGGTATAAATTAAGGCTCTGGAATGCTTCACACCCCACGAGAAGTGAATGGAAATGATTTATTACTCACAGATTATAATTGCCTAAAATAGGTTATGATGTAGGCTAGAAAGGAAGGAGGAGGGAAGCATTGAACCATTTCTACCAAGCAGGAGAAAAATTCTACAGACAGAGAAATTACACTGAATGCCAGTGTGTTGAGGAAGCAACATGGTTCTTTTCCCTTTGGGAGAAACTCTAAGGACGTCTTTTTAGAACTGTCAAAATTCACAAGCCATAATAAATTATTCTTTTTCATTATCCACTTATTAACTAGGCTGTTTGGTATAATGGCAGAAAAATTCTGTTTTAATTTCTGTCGTATTACACAACCTCTGATTTCTGATTTGAAACAGACTAGTTATCAAGAGAAGAGATGCATTTTATTTTGTACACTGGGACTAGCCTTTCAGCCAAAAAAAGGGAAACAAAGATAACTTTTTCAAAAAGAGACAAGTAAGTTCGCTGTCTGACAAACTGGCAATGGCAATAGCTGACTCAGTGACGTGAATTAAGATGGAAACATTAAAGCATGGTTGGGCATTAATTTTAAAAGCTGCAGGAAACCAAGGGATTACATATTCCACCACTTTCCCCTTCCTTTACACCAGTGGTTCACAAACCTTTTTTGACCAGGGACCACTTTGACCAGGGACCACTCTCCAACATTAGTACCAAAAGGGTTATGAATCAGTTTTTTGATCAACTTTAGATTCTGCTTGGTTATTTGGGGCGCTGATTCAGAAAATTGCATTGGATAGACCACATCTGATGCAGAACATATGCCATCCAATAGTTGTCATCTGCTCACCCAGAGAAAGCTATATTTAATAAGCCTTAGCACTATAAGAGGGTTTTGTGAGACCAGTCGCTCCCGTAGTAACAGTGAGGCCACGGACTATATTTTATTTATTTATTTATTTATTGTTCACTTTTATATACCGCTCCTCCCTGCAGGCTTGGGGTGGTTTACATAAAACAACAGTATACAACAAGATAAAATACAGATATACAATTTGTTATATAAAAACACAGGGCAAAACAGACTTGTCAGGAAGCACTTAAATTGAAGGCCTGCTTAAAGCGGGTCATCTTGCAGGCCCTCCGGAAGAAGGCTAACTCCGTGATAGCGCGAACTCTGTCTGGTAACGAGTTCCATAAAGTCAGTGCTACTACAGAGAAGGCTCTTTGTCTTGTTACTGAGAGGTGGCAGAAACGAACTGATGGAATCACCAGAAGATTTTGTTCTTTTGATCGCAGTGATCTCAGTCCCTCAGGTACACTGGCCCTAGACCATACAAGGCCTTAAAGGTCAAAACCAGCACCTTGAAAACAATCCGGTATTCTATCGGCAGCCAAAGCAATTGCTGTAAGATTGGTGTGATGTGCTCTCTTGCAGGTGCTCCCACCAGCAATCGGGCAGCAGCATTTTGCACCAGCTTGAGTTTCCGGGTTGTCGACAAGGGAAGGCCAATTTAGAGGGTGTTACAGTAGTCTAGCCTCGAGATGACCGTCGCTTGGATTACCGTGGCTAGGCCATTCTTGGATAGGTAAGGAGCCAGTCACCTAGCCTGTCAGAGATGGAAGAATGCAGACCTGCTAACCGCAGAGACCTGAGTCTCCATCGATAGCAGTGGGTCTAGTTGGACCCCCAGGCTTTTTACCAAAGACGACGGGCTTAACCGCTCGCTGTCCAGGGTAGGCAACTGGCACTCACCAACACCACGATGACCCAGCCATAAGATCTCCATCTTTGATGGATTCACCTTCAGTCGGCTGGTACACAGCCATCCAGTCACGGCTTCAAGGCAATAATGGAAACAATTGGGTACGGTGTCCGGCCTTCCATCCATTCTCAGCACCAGCTGGGTGTCATCAGCGTACTGATGACACTCCAGACCAAAATCACGAACCAGTCGGGCGAGTGGATGCATATAGATATTAAACAATAAAGGGGAGATGATAGCTCGCTGGGGGACCCCACAACTTAATGAGAGCCGCCCAGAAACCATCCCTCCCCTCTCCACACGTTGTCCACACGAGGCCACCCATTCAAGGGCAGTCCCCCTAACTCCCGTCGTGGCTAAATGGTGGGTCAGTAATGCATGATCTACCATGTCAAAGGCTGCCTTGAGCTCTAACAACACCAGCAGCACTGACCCACCACGGTCCAACTGGCAGCGAAGTTGGTCTGTAATGGAGACAAGCATGGTCCCATGCCCAATACGGAAGCCGGAGTGGAAGGGATTAGTTCTTGTGGACCACTGGTGGTCCATGGACCACTGGCCAGGAACCACTGCTTTACACAGTAAAAGAGGAATTTAGAAACTTCCACTACTTGTTTTCTTTTTTATTCCAAAGCAACAAATCAGGTTTTACAGACATACAAGTTTGCATTTTGACCAGAGCTCTGTGCGAGGATCAAACACTTTAGGTGTTGTCTGGATGTGCCCTCTCTCTCAAAAACAAACAAACAAAACAAAAACAAAACAAAACTCAAACAAAATAGACCTGGAAGTGAATGGAAATCCATGTCTAGTTTTGAACTTTTGCTGTATGAGTGGGTTGCACACAGATACAACCAAATGCAAGAAGCAAGCAGGGGCATGCGGCACCGGACCCTGAGGTCAGCTTTATCTTGTCTTGATCACTTGTTGAGAGTAAAAGGTTGCTTATAAATGATTTTATGGGTCACTGGAACCTAGCTTGTATATAACAATATAAAGTCTTGTGCCTGATAGGAGTGTTAAGAACCAGGCCGCCTCAGCCCTTGCTTAATGTACTTGGATGAGAATATGGACCAGTTGAGTGCCTTACTATAACCCACTGGCTATGGAGAGATTTCCTCTGTGCTTAATGTGCTAACTGTGCTCAAATTAACATGAGACTTTAAACAATAGGATGATATGGTTAATAACAGTATATTGTTATATAAAAGCTAGATTCCAGTGACCCATAAAATCATTTATTAGCAACCTTTTAGTCTCAACAAGTGATCAAGACTCCCCCCTTTAAAATATATATAAAGAAAACAAATCAGAACCAGAAATACCAAGGCTATTAATCTTTCATCAAGCTAAAGGGATGAAAAGGAATCACTTAAAGTATCGTTCTTTCTTTGCTTCGCAAGCCGGGATACCCCCTGCTAACTTCAAAGGCAGTAAAAAATCTTAGTTAATATTGTTGGCTTGGAACCAGATTGCAGTTTACTTTCAGTGCCCCCCCCCCTTTCTAAATGATTTCTTGTCCTCCCTAACAAAGGAAAACCCAATGGATTGGGCACTTGGGGGAGAACTGAGAAAGGAGTCCTTTGAATTGTGACCAGCAAAGTGTCCAGGTTTTGATTTTCCCCATACATTTCTGGATACATACAGTATGTAGAGGAACAAAGGTTTATACGCCATAGATCCTATTTGTACTATAACTTCAGAGTCAATATGGGGATTGCTGAGTTTTGTGTACCATAAAGGTGAGTGTATAAAAACAGGATCCTGGAGAACTCAATAAAAGATAAAGGTTGTGTCTGACTCTGGGGGTTGGTGCTCATCTCCATTTCTAAGCCGAAGAGCCAGTGTTGTGCGTAAACACCTCCAAGGTCATGTGGCTAGCATGACTGCATGGAGTGCCATTACCTTCCCGCCGGAGTGGTACCTATTGATCTACTCACATTTGCATGTTTCGAACTGCTCGGTTGGCAGAAGCTGGGGCTAATAGTGGGAGCTCATGCCGCTCCCTGGATTTGAACCTGCGACCTTTCGGTCAGCAAGTTCAGCAGCTCAACACTTTAACCCACTGCGCCACTGGGGGCTCCAAAGAAGCAATGCAAATGAATCCTATTTTTATATAATGTTTTATTTTGCAGAATGAGCTCTGTTTTTCCTGATCTGAGAGAAAGTCATGGAGAATGATGCTTATTAGTACTCTCTTGAGTCCTACTCATGTATATACGCTATTTTAGACATTTACATAGGTTTTACACCACCTGACAGGCTTCAGATATGTGCAGCTCCAACTTCTATCATCCCCCAAATAGTACAAGGCTGGCTGGGAGTCATGAGAGTGACCATCTCACACACCCCAAGATATCAGGTCGGAGAAAGCTCCACAGCCCTTGGGCATCAGTTTTCTTTCATGGGTTATGACATCACAAGGATCATTATGACTCTCATTAACATTTGTTTTAGTGCCTAGATTGGATTCAACACTCTTTTTTATCTAAAGAAAAACCCCATTGGTTTAAGATAGTGGTTCCCAACCTTTGGTCCTCCAAGTGTTTTGGAGCTTCCACAACTTCTAACAGCTGGTAAGCTGGCTGGGATTTCTGGGTGCTGAAGTCCAAAACAACTGGAGGACCAAAGGTTGGGAACCACTGGTTTAAGACCAGAATTAAGGTAATACAGGCTGAAACTCCAGAGATTCTAAAAACCTGAAGCGCATACTTCTATCATAAATGGGGTCTTTTCTTTCTTTCTTTTTTTGAAATAGTCTTTATTATGGTTTTCAAATGTGCCAATTTACATTAAAAGGGGGGGGGGTGTAGAATATTGTGGGGGAAAGGGAGAGGTTAGGATTCAAAAGGGGAGGGTTATAGGGGAGAAAAAAGGGGGTAATAAGGTATGATGGGTTTTTTTAGAGGGGGGATTCGTACTTCCATTCTTCCCTATAATCGTATTGTAAAGTCCAGTATTCTACTTTGTTCTGTTTCTACTTTCTGCTTTCATTGCTTTGATATCTTCAGTCTTCTATTGTATTCTGCTTTAGATTACTGTTTTAATTTTATTGTCTTTCAACCATTCTGTAAAAAATGTCCAGTCTGTTGTTTTAATGAATTTGCCTTCTGATGTAGGTACTAGTGAAGTCAGTTTGTCCATGCTCATGATCTCTAACATCTTCTCTATCCAATCTTCTTTTAATGGTATATTCTTTTGTCTCCATACTCTGGCGAACTCCATTCTTTCCGCCGTGGTTGCATATGTTAAACGTTTCTCTTTTTTGTATTCCAATCTATATTTGCTATTCCTAACAGGAAGAATTCAGGATGCATTGGGAATTTCTCCTTCAATATTTTTTGGCACAGTTCATGAATTTCTTCCCAGAAGCCTCTTACCTTTTCACAGGGCCACCACATATGACGAAAGGTTGGCTAGCTTCTTTTGCCAGGTGCATGGATCCATGGCACCCTGCGGCCGGGACCAGTATCTGCTTATCAGCACTCTGTATCTACACTTCAGGTTTCATTATCTGCGGCCTGGGTCTCACTATCTGCAGTGTTTTTTAATTGCTCTATCTGCTCAATATCTGTTCCTACCCCTGCCAGGGCACCCAGTTCCAGTTAACATAACACACATATAAGACTCCCCTCTTGTTCATGTTTCACAAATAAATCATAATCATAAATGTAGTCATAAGGGAAAACTCAGTGTGCTTAGTTAGGGCAAAACTCGCTAGGTGATGGGATTTGGAATTAGCCTATTGTATAGGAACATTTCTCTTCTACCTCCCCAGGGCTTTCGGGCTTGGTAGATGATTGATTTAATCCTTTTAGGAATGTCCAGACTCTGGGCATTTGCAGAGATGAACCTTTGCGAAAGACTGGGCCATCTGTCTTTCGCAACCGAGAAAGTTGTATCTATCTATCTATCTCTCTATCTATCTATCTATCTATCTATCTATAGAGAGAGAGAGAGAGAGAGAGAGAGAGAGAGAGGAGTCTCATCCAACCTTTGCTCATCCAACGTTCTGTATTATCCAACGCAGTGTGCCTCCTGCCTGGATCCACAGCTGTTTCAATACATTGTGATGTTTTGGTACTAAATTAGTAAATACAGTAATTACTATATATATATATATAGAGAGAGAGAGAGAGAGAGAGAGAGGGGGGGAGGGAGGGAGGGAGGGAGGGAGGGAGGGAGGAAGAGTCTCATCCAACCTTCGCTCATCCAATGTTCTGTATTATCCAACGCAGTCTGCTTTCTGCCTGGATCCACAGCTGTTTCAATACATTGTGATGTTTTGGTACTAAATTAGTAAATGCAGTAATTGCTACATAATGTTGCTGTGTATTGAACTGCTTTGTCTATCGATTTGTTGTAAAACATGAAGTTTTGGTGCTTAATTTGTAAGCATAGCACAGCGGTAGAACAGCTGTGCTTGCAATCTGAAGGTTGCAAGTTCGATTCCCAAGCTGGCTTGGACACCCAGCTGTGAGCCCTGTCCACTGTTCACCCAGCAGTTCGAAAACAGCCCAGCTGTAAATAGATGAACTGGGAACCGCCAAAAGTGGGGGAGGATTCTTTTCAGTAAGGACCTTACAACGCCTGAATAAATAAAGGTCGGCTGTCGGAAGGTGGAATGCAGAACAGAGGAACAGAGGCCCTCCATCATGAGGATGAAGCAACAGGCCCCTCTTGTGATGTAATGACGCACCCTGTGACACAGCCAGAAGAAAATCCTTCAAAAATTGAATGTGTTGTATTGTAACTGTACGTCTTCTGGCAGGGATTGTCTGCTGTATGTGTGATGTAATCCGCTCTGAGTCCCCTTCGGGGTGAGAAGAGCGGAATATTTATTTATTTATTTATTTCTTCGACTTATTAGTCGCCCTTTCCCATAGGCTCAGGGCGACTCACATTGTGAGAGTTGTAAGAACAAGTAAAATCAGGGTAAAACTAAACATAGTAAAATTGCCGCAACCAGCGCGCAAGCATGGCTTGGGCACGGTTTTATATACATAAACCTAAGCACCAAATGCCTGGGTGAAGAGGAGGGTCTTGCAGGCCCTGCGAAATGTTAGCAGATCGGCCTGTGCTCGGACTGTGGGGGGTAGAGCATTCCACAGCACCGGCGCGGCGGCACTGAATGCCCTCCTCTGCGTTGAGGTCAGATGAACAGATCGCCGACTAGGCACCACCAGGAGGTTTTGGGACTCGGATCGCAGTGGTCGTGGTGGACTGTAATGGGAGAGGAGGTCCCTTAGATACACTGGCCCCAGACCATTCAAGGCCTTAAAGGTTAAAACCAACACCTTGAAGGTGATCCGGTGCTCTATCGGAAGCCAGTGCAGTTCGCGCAGCACAGGCGTGATGTGGCAGCGAGATGGACAACCTGCCACCAGCCGTGCTGCTGCGTTCTGCACCAGCTTGAGCTTCCGGATCACCGACAAAGGAAGGCCAATGTATTATTATTATTATTATTATTATCCTAACGTAATTTGACATTTTATAGGCTTTTCCTTCATCCCTCCTTATTATCCAACATTTTTGCTTATCCAATGTTTTGTCCGTCTGTTTATGTTGGATAAGCAAGACTCTACTGTAATATATTTAATAAAATTCCAGCTTCTTGGCAGAGGGTTGGACTGGATGGCCCATGAGGTCTCTTCCAACTCAATGATTCTATGAATGTGTTTAATTCATTATTTTGGGAGGGGGGTCATTTTTTAACAACAGCATAGGCAGTGGGAAGGTATTATTGGGACTGTGGTCCAAAAATATCTGGTGGTGCATTTTTAACCTCAATCTATATTTACCTACACATAACAGCCACACACTTTCTTGAATTTACAGTGCATTTTCAGATTGAACCAACTATCTCTTACCAGAAACAAGAGCCACATACTGTATTTAAAAAGGATCTGAATAAGGAGATTACTAAACCAATAATGTTCTTCTTCCTTTGCTAGGTTTTGTGTTTAAACCTAATGGATCCCAGATAAATCTGATATCCTGTATAACTCGGTTTCTTGCTAAGTAAAAACAAAATAATTGATGGCTCTAGTATTGCCATTTTACACTTTTGTCTTCTGCAGACCAATCTTATGCATATGAAATGAGGCCTTTGACTACTTATTGGTCAATTTTGGCATAAAGGACTTATCTTCTTTTCGGGTTTAGAAGAAAATTATTCCACTGCTGCATTTTTGACTCGCTGTCTCAGAAATATTTATTTCTGTCTTGCCTTGTAACCACCTCCACCATCAAGGGAAGTTCTGTTGTCACTTTTGTTGAAGGCGAAGTGGAGCCCTGATTCCTTTCTTTTAAAACATTATCATTAGATTTAAACACCATAATAAAGGTCAGCTTACTGTTTCAGGTGCACTTCCTTTCTTCAAGCCCTTTAGACCTCCAATGAGAGGTCTTAGAATGAAAGAAGAAGACTTTGTGTGTGAGAATTGGCTGTCTACAAGGACATTGCCCAGGGGATGCCTGGATGTTTTGATGTTTTACCATCCTTGTGGGAGGCCTCACTGATGTCCCCACATGGGAAGCTGGAGCTGACAGAGGGAGCTCATCCATGCTCTCCTCGGATTCGAACCTCCAACCTGTCGATCTTCAGGCCTGCCGGCACAGGGGTTTAACCCACTGTGCCACCGTAGGCTCCAAGAAGAGGATGAAGAAAGAAGAGGGACAAGAGACAAGATTCACAAGGGTCAGAAGAAAATGTCCCCAGGCGGTATGAAAGAAAAGGGAAATCATGTTCCTGCCATCAAATTTGCTTCTAACCAGTTCAAGAGTAACACCTCTGTTCAGGAGAGCAATAATTAAAATATAACCAAGTCGTGTCATTTCTGGAAGTGGAGATGGAACACACACACCCCGGGGAAGAGAGAATCGTCTGCCTCAGAAGAACCCTCATTAAGGGCAGCCATCAAAAGGCCATTGAAGCCCACGGGAACATCTCCGTGGACTTCAGTCGAATTGAGGAATGGTCCAATCACATGCTGCTGCAAAAGTATATGACAGTTTGAAACCCATCTGTGAAGTGTAAGTGCTTCAATTTGAGACCAGTGGAGATATGTGACTGATGAAATCCCTTTCAATCCCTCTCAGACCTGATTCTGGGAGCTTATCTACAATAGGCATTTGAGCTGTAATGGATTTTGCAGCACCTATAACTGAAAACATTGGAGGAGAATGCAATGTCTGTATCACTCAAAGCTGTCTGCCTGAATAGCTCCTGTTGCAATGTTACAAAGAAGGACATAGAACTGCTCTGGGGTGATCTTTTCCATTGGCTGCCAAGCTGACTAGCATTCTACTGAAGGCCTGATTCGATCAGGGGGCACCTATGGTCTCACGCAGATTTATTTTTATTTTGTATTTATTTATTTAGTTATTTTTAGAGACTTCTCTTCATTTTCTTGCTGGCTCATGCTTATCACTGATGACTGAGCTTAGCGAAATAGACGATTTAATTGATGAATCTCCACAGTAGTTGTAATTGGTTTAAAATGTTTTTAATGCTTAATATTTATTAATGACTTATTTCTCAACGTTACGGTGCTTTGTTGTGGACCGGATTGTGGTGCAGCTGTTTGGGAGTCAGTTACATTAAAGTTACTACTAACCGAGAGGTCATGAGTTCGAAGCCAGTCTGGGTCGGAGTGAGCTTCCGGCCATTTGTCTAGCTTGCTGTCAACCTTTGCAGCCTGAAAGACAGTTGCATCTGTCAAGTAGGAAATTTAAGTACTGCTTATGCAGGGAGGCTAATTTAACTAATTTACAATGCCATAAATCTCTCCAGCAGCGTGCAAAAGAATGAGGAAGCACTCAATCAGTGTCACAAGTGGATGGTGAAGCAACAGCTTCCCAGGTGGCCGGAATTCAAAAAGCATACCCTCATGAAGCTGGAAAGTTAAATAGCCTCTGTTTCTCTGTCTATATATGTTGTGTGTCTATGGCATTGAATGTTTGTCTTGTATATGTGCATTGTAATCCATCCTGAGTCCCCTGCGGGGTGAGAAGGGCAGAATATAAATACTGTAAATAAATAAATAAATTGTGTGATTTTTGTCTTGTATTTTATGTTATGTTGATTTGTATTGCATTATATTTATAGACTGTGTATTCACAACACCTCCTGAGATCTGCGAGTGCAGCATTTTTCTGAATGAAGTAGAGAGTGTTTGAGGATCAGGACATCCGTAGGGAGACCAAGTTGCTTGTTTATAAAGCTATGGTCCTCCCAACCCTGCTATACACCTGCAAAACGTGGACTGTCTACAGATGTCACATTCAACTCCTGGAACGATTCCATCAGTGTTGCCTCTGAGAAATCCTTCAAATCTCTTGGGAAGACAGGCGGACAAATGTCAGTGTGCTGGAAGAAGCAAAGACCACAAGCATCAAAGTGATAGTCCTACACCATCTACCCCGCTGAACTGGTCACATTGTCCAAGTGCCCGATCACCATCTCCCAAAGCAGTTACTCTACTCTCAACTAAAAAATGGAAAATGGAAGGTTTGTGGACAGGAAAAGAGATTTAAAGATGGGCTTAAAGCTAATCTTAAAAACTGTGGCATAGACACCAAGAACTGGGAAGCTCTGGTCCTTGAGTGCTCTATCTGGAGGTCAGCTGTGTCCAGCAGTGCTGTGTAATTTGAAAAGGCATGAATGGCGGGTGGATGAGCTCCCTCTGTCAGCTCCAGCTCCCCATGTGGAGACAGAAGAGAAGCCTCCCACAAGGATGGTAAAATATTTAAAAAAACCATTGGGGTGTCCCCTGGTCCATCCTTCCAGATGGCCAATTCCCTCACACCAGAAACAACTTGCAGCTTCCCGAGTTGCTCCTGAAACAGAAAAAACTATCTCCCACCATCCTACATTTTTACTTGCCCCCTTTGTTTTTTATTTTTGCCAGTGGCTGGGATTTGGAGGGGGAGGCAAGGCCATTTTGGCAATCTTCCCAACATTATCGAACTTCCTCTGTGGAGTTCTCCCTGCCTCTTCTCTGTTGGTTTTGATGTGGTTATGTCCAGACTTCGTTTTCTAGAGCAGTGTTTCTCAACCAGTGTGCCGTCATGGTGTGGCCTGGCTCCTCCCCCGGCTTCAGCACTCCCAGCAGCTGCTCCCAGTGTCATTTTTGTTGGTGGTGTGCCTCCGGATTTTTTAAATGTTAAAAGTGTGCCGCGGCTCAAAAAAGGTTGGGAAACACTGTTCTAGAGGACCTTTGTGCTCTTGAGAGAAGGCTTAGTGCATGCCAGTTTTACAGTGATGGCTTTTAATAAAAATGGATTTTGAAATCGAGAGCCACCTTGGAAAATGATAATTAAAAATACCGAAACGTTTGAAATTTAAAATACAGTGTGAAGGGGAGAAGAAGGGAGGCAAAACATAAATGTGCCCAGTAAATAAAAGCACATTGTTGTCTTGGTGACACCGTACCTCTTGCAAATGTGATTACACGTTTAAAAATGCACGTACTAGCTACTTGACACAAGCAAAAGGTTTATACATTGTGGGTTTCCCCTCAAATTGATCAAAATGTCATCAACACTTTCATCAAGCTTTTGGGTTTTCTCCCTTTTTCTTCCCACAGGGCTTGGTATTTATTCTGGGATCATAAATATTTTAAAAATATGTGGACTTTTCATGTCCTTTGTCTGCCAATCACTTTTGTTATTTCAAGCTGGACGTGAATATTATTATTTTACTTGGGGGGGATCCTACTCTTCCCTCTTTTAGGAAAAGCAGCATAAGTAAAATAGAATAAAATATAAAGCCTTATGAACTGAAACTGCCTCCATTTATTTAAAAGTTTAACTTTTACTTTCATTAATTTATCATCAGAGTTCTAGTATGTTTGATTCCTGACAAATAAGGATAAAAGTCATACACCCCCCCCCCCTCCTTCCTAATGAGATGATAAAACAGCAGGGTTCACATTTTTAATTACTAGAGGCAATGCGTTGGAAAGGTAGCAATGGTATTTTCTACTGCATGTCTAAGTTGTAACTTCAGGCTTACGATAGTCCTGCTGTGCTCTTCTGCCTTTGATTCTCACTCATCTTTGTCTCCTGAGATTGCACACAAAAAATGAGCCTGGATCCCAGGGTAGAGGGACTCACAATTACTGCCATAACCTGCTACAGGTTCTAGTGTCATGCAATCATCTCTCAGCAAGTATTCTTATGTGTCTTTATGCTGCCTATCAAACTGGATAGGAAAATAAAATGCACTAGAAGGTGAAAGAGGTAACAAGGGAATCAACCATTTTGGATGTGATCCCAACCAACACTGAGAACCTGGTCAATGGTGTAAACATGTTTCCTTCAGAGCTGCTAGGAGGCAGACTGTCTGGAATTCTTTCCTCCCAAAGACTATGCCCCTGTGGAAGAAATGAAATAGAAACAATAGAACACATTTTATTGCAGTGCCGCTACTACACAGTGCAACGTAGCCAACTGTCCTGCATGACCAGCCATTCCCCGCAGAAGATTATTAGATATCTTATAGAGGGCAAGTGCCACAGGGTGACTCTCATAGTGGCAACATTCCTTGCAGCGGCAACAAGCCTGAGAAAGCAAATAACCTCCGATAGGGGTATTACTTAAAACAATGTAGCTGTATTTTGTACAGTGGACCTCTCCTGAGATGGGAGAATTTATAATGACTGTTGGTTTTACTGATAGGTCTATGGACCATAATAAAATTGTTGTTGTAGAACCTGGTCAATGTTGTGTAAGTGGTGGCTTTCATAGGTGGGAGTGACTGTGTGCACCTGGAGTTTGTGAAATAAAGGAAGGGGAAAACTAAGGGCCCTTGCAAACAGCCATATAATCCAAATAAAGGAAGGGGAAAACTAAGGGCCAGTTCGGAGGTGAGAAGGTCAGGATATAAACGTTTTAAATAAATAAAATAAATAAATAAATATCAAGGCAGAAAATGTATCCCAGAGCAGGACCACCTCTGTCCTTAAACACCACACCAGTATAGAAAAACAAAATCAGCAAGCAGTTTATTGTAGGATATATGAAAGCAAAGCAATAAAAATGATAGAAACATTACAGTCCAGAACAGTATATTCCAAAAGTAACAAATAGTCCATGAACTTCAAGGTACAAAGGTAAAAAACACAAGATCCAAGAATGCAAAATCCAAAAGGACAAGACAGCATAGAGATCCAATACCCAGAACAGGAACCTGGCAAAACTTGAAACATGAAGCTAGAAATCTACTTGGAAACAAGACGGTCATGAAAATTCAACATTGACCAGATTGAGCTAAAATCCTTTCCCTGTCTCATATAAAGCCTTTCCTGTCTTATGAAACGAAAGAAAAACATTCTGTTTGCCTTTACAGTCAGATAAGGATTTTCTCTTACCTTCCAACCCCCGAAATAACGAGACAGACAACAGTAGTTGGATTAAATTAGGGCAACTTTTATTTATTTTAAAGTTACCGATTTAAGTTTAACCTCACTAAACTCAGGTGTCAAGGGAACAAGGTGTGGCTAAGCCGAGGTATCGTCCGCGAGCGAACGACCCTCGGCAACACTGGGAAACTCTCCTGAGTCCCCAACAACACAAAACTGGGTAACCTCTCAAGGAAAAGACAAGAAAAACTTCTCTGGAAATACTTAACCGGCTCTCAAAATTTCTGGACCAATGACATCCCCCTCAGCCTGAACAGACGTCCACCTGAGTGTATTTGTGCACTGGCCCAAACAACCTTGAAGAGTGCGTGAGTGAATATGGGTCTATGGATTACCCTAAACTATTTACGCTGTCCTATTTATAGAACCGCCATCCCATAAAAGGCCCAGTCACAGTACAGGGTAGGCAAAAAACCCCCCCTAGTATTTTTATTTTTCTTTATTTTTAACGTGGAAGGGGAAAAAATTCCTACCCGGCCCCTAAGGCGACCACTATACTGTAACCGGGCGGGAGTGGTGGGTCAACACCTAGAACAGGAATGGAGCAGGAGGCTGCCCCAACATAGGCAGCCTCCGCCCACTCCCAGAAGATTCCCAAGGAACCAATAGTCTCCCTTCGTGCGAGGAGGTAATTTCCTTTCCCCGCCCACTGCGTAGGCGGGGAAAGGGCCTCTCTTTTCCAGCAGATGGGCTGACCTTCAGAGAGCTTGAGAACTTTCCCTTAGTTTACAAAAGTCTTGTCTTCTGTCTTCAATCTCATTAACTTCTGCTCCTGACAAATCATCCTTAGAAGACAATTTCTCAGAGAAAGGCTGCCGTGGGTCCCTTTCAGGACTTTGGCCTTGAGGATCTACAGGAGAAGCACTCCATTCACGAGGAACCTCGTGCATCTCAGCAAGGCCAGGCCTTGACAACTCAGGCCCAGGAAAAGCATTATCCCAAGTGACATCAGACAGGCCCAACTACAACAGAAAATTCCACAATACTTGCTTTGAACTGGGTTATCTGAGTTCACACTGGGATTCTGAGCTGCATCTAAAGGAGTCTAGTATCTAGACCAGTGGTTCCCAACCTTTTTGTGGCCAGGGACCACTTGACCAGGGACCACTTAGACCAGGGACCACTCTCCAACATTAGTACCAAAAAGTTATGAATCAGTTTTGGTCAATTTTAGATTCAGTTTGGTTATTTGGAGAGATGATTCAGAAAATTGCATTGGATAGACCACATCAGCTCTAGTTTCTGATACAGAACATATGTCATCCAGTAGTCGCCATCTGCTCACCCACATAAAACCATATTTAACAATCTAGAGCTGATGTGTTCTATCCAATGCAATTTTCTGAATCACCACCTCAAATAACCCCAGGAACAGGCCTAAAAATGAAGACACCAAGGCGCCCCGGCTTCCAGGCACCATATGGAATGGCTCCACTCAGGGGGAGGGACGAGGAGAAGCAGCAGTCAGGAGGCTTGTTGTCAAGCCTTTTGTGGGTAGTCAGCCTCTCCCTTCTCAATATCCCCATTGCCTCGGCACTATAAGAGGGTTTTGTGATACCAGTTGTTCTCGTTGCAATATTGTAGTAACAGTGAAGCCACAGAACATATTTTAGTTCTTGCGGATCACTGGTGGTCCATGGACCACAGGTTAGGAACCACTGGTCTAGATCAAGAGAAGTGGTGCTCTTCTCTTCTGCTTTAGCCATACCTCACCTGGAATATGGTGTCCAGTTCTGGGTGCTACAATTTAAGAGAGGTATTGACAAGCTGGATGATGTCCAGAGGAGGGTGACTAAAAGGATCAAAGGTTTGAAGACCATGAATCCCTCTGAGCAGCAGCTTATAGAGCTGGATCTGTTTAGCCTGCAGAAGAGAAGGTTGAGCGGAGACATGAGAGCCATGTTTAAATATTTGATCAGATATCATATGGAAGAGGGAGCAGGCTTGTTTTCTGCAGCCCTGTAGACTAGGACTTGGAGCAATGAGTCCTTTGGAGACTTTTAAATAGAGGCTGGATAGCCATCTATCGAGGGGTGCTTTGAATGTGCTTTTCCTGCATAGCAGGAATTGGACGGGATGACCCATGTGGTTTCTTCCAACACACAAAGTGGTTTAAAACTAAAATAAATATATACCATAATTTAAATTGGTCCACAGGAGGGGGAACTGTGAGCTGTTCTTTCAAGAAGGAGCAGTCTCGGCCTCTAGGTTTTGCAGAAACACTCTTTTGTGGATCTGTCACAGACAATACTGATCCCAAAGGGATCAGTATTGTCCCCCATGTTGTTTGACATCTACATGAAGCTGCTGGCATCTAACTCCGGAGTTTTGGAGTTAGATGCCATCTGTAAGCAGGTGACGTCCAACTCTATCACTCCTTTCCACCTGCGACTAAGGAGTCTGTTCAGATCCTGAAATGGTGCTTGGTGGCTCTGACGGTCTGGATGAGGGCAAACAAAGTGAAACAGAACCCAGATAAGATGGTACTTCTGGTCAGTCAAAAGGCCAAACAGGGTATACAGTCACAGCTTGTACTGTACAGGGTTACACCCCCCATGAAGACACCAGGTTCGTGGTTTGGGAGTTCTCCTGGACTCATCGCTGAGCCTGGGACCCCAGGTTTCAGTGGTGGCCAGGGGAGCATTTGCACAAGTAAAACTTGTGTGCTAGCTGCACCTGTACCTTGGGAAACCAGACTCAGCCACAGTAGTCCTTGCTTTTGTTACTTCTCAAATAGACTACTGCAACGTGATCTACGTGGGGCTGTCTCTGAAGACTATCAGGAAGCTCCAAGTAGTCCAATGGGCGGCAGCCAGATTTCTTACTGGAGCGGCATACAGGGAGCATACAACCCCCATTACGTCAGTTCCACCGGCTGCTGGTTTTCTACCAGGCCCAATTCAATGTCCTAGCTTTGGCCTATAAAGCCCTAAACAGTTCTGGCCCAACTTACCTGTCCAAACTCTCCCTCTATTATTATTATTAAACTTATTAGTTCTCACTCCCATACGGCTCGGGGCGACTTACAAAGTTCAAGTTCACTGGACCAGACCAGTAGGAACCATACAACAACAGCAATACATAATACAAAAGCCAGTTAGAATGTTAAGATCTGCTGGGTAGTGCCTGCTCTCGGTCCCACCCCCTTTGCAGGTGCAACTGGTGGAGACAAGAGACAGGGCCTTCTCAGTGGTGGCCCCTTGGCTGTGGAACTCTCCCCAGTGACCTCAGACTGGACTTATCCCCCTCCTGGGCTTCAGGAAACTTGGCCCTGCACAAATGACAGTGCCAATAATAGAACGTAGTATATGGCAAACGTAGCCCTCTTTATCTATTTTAGTGACTTCTGCTGGCAATGGCCAGTGAATAACACAACTTTTTCATTGTAGTACTTCCTTAAATTTGTCTCTAGCATACTTTTGAAAACTATACCCCCCAAAAATGGCCCAGTTTTAATCTGCATTTCAGGGTACTTTTTCTGTTCTAAAAGTGGTTTTGCATATCATCTACTCTAGTGCCTTAAAGATATCTGCCATAATGGGCTGTTTCCAGAATTTGCCATCACTTGGTAGAAGGTTTCAGTACCTGAATTAAAGGAATTAGTCCTCAAACCACAGCTCATCCCACGCAGGATAGCCCATTCATCCATGGGATATTGGGTTGCTGTACGTTTTTTTCTGCTATATGGTCATATTTCAAAAGCATTCTCTCCTGACATTTCACCCGCATCTATGGCAGGCATCCTCAGAGGTTGTGAGGTCTGTTGGAAACTAGAAAAAAGATGTTTATATATCTGTGGAATGTCCAGGGTGGGAGAAAGAACTCTTGCCTGTTAGAGGTAGGTGTGAATGTTTCAATTGGCCACCTTGATAATACCTTGATATTGGGAGATGTTAGCTGGCCCTGATTGTTTCCTGTCTGGAATTCCCGTTTTCAGAGTGTTCTTCTTTATTTACTGTCCTAATTTTAGAGTTTTTTAAAATGCTGGGAGCTAGATTTTGTTCATTTTCATAGTTTCTTCTTTTCTGTTGAAATTGTCCACATGCTTGTGGATTTCAGTGGCTTTTCTGTGTAGTCTGGCAGCCAGTCCTTGAAGTTGCAAAACTTTGCAATGCTTATTTATTTATTCATTCATTCATTCATTCATTTACTTCACTTGTATACCTCTTTTCTCCCCCCAGCGGGGGATTCAAAGCAGTTTCCAACATAATTATGGCAAAATTTAATTCCTCACATACAGAAACCTAACATAACGATAGGAGCATACAATGATCAATTAAATCATAAAACATGAAATCATAATCAAGGTGATCAATTGCAACATTCACACCTACCTCCAACAGACAAAGAGTTTTTTCTCCCACCTTGGACCTTCCACAGATGTATAAACCTCCCTTGCTTAGTTTCCAACAGACCTCACAACCTCTGAGGATGCCTGCCATAGATGCAGGTGAAACATCAGGAGATAATGCTTCTGGAACATGGCCATATAGCCTGAAAAACTTACAGCAGCTCAGTGATTCCAGCCATGAAAGCCTTTGGCAATCTATGGGATACTTTCTAGAGGCTGGAGATGACGTCATGGCAGGGCAGAGGCTGGGGAAACAATCATCTCACCGTTCAAATGCACATGCTGAATTCTGCATCCCACCCACTTTGTTCCCATGTGTCCCTACGGTTAAAAAAGGTTTCCCCATAATATCAAGTCCAGTCGTGTCTGACTGGGGGTTGGTGCTCATCTCCATTTCTAAGCCGAAGAGCCGGTGTTGTCCGTAGACACCTCCAAGGTCATGTGGTTGACATGACTGCATGGAGCACTGTTACCTTCCTGCCGGAGTGGTACCTATTGATCTACTCACATTTTCATGTTTTCAAACTGCTAGGTTGCCAAAAGCTTGGGCTAGCAGCGGGTGCTCACACCGCTCCCTGGATTCGAACCTGCGACCTTTTGTTGAGTAAGTTCAGCAGCTCAGCGGTTTAACTTACTGCGCCACCGTGAGCTCCAACAGAGAGAGTTGCAAATAAAACAACTTAGGCAAGTCTTCTACAAAATATCAAATTTATTTATATAAAATATTTTACACGAACAACTGTACACATGCACACGCCCACACAATAGTTTACCACAAATTTAGGCCAGTATTTTTTCATTAATTTCATAAATCTAGCACACTAGATTACTTTACAGGAATTTACATTGTATTTGTTTGAAGACACAATGGGGATAAGCTTTGCTCATTCATATTATAAACCTTCCATCAATTACAAAAGAAAGGCAGTCTGAAAAGTATGTATAAACAGTAAAAAGAATTTACAAATGGACAGGTTACAAAAGAGTAACAGCCAAATATGTCTGCCAGCAACTACATATGTCTTTTTTTAAAGGTGTTTTTTTCTTCCAAATTACAGTGCCAATAACAGAACATAGTATGTGGCAAACTTAGCACTCTTTATCTATTTTAGTGACTTCTGCTGGCAATGGCCAGTGAATAACACAACTTTCTCATTGTAGTACTTCCTTAAATTTGTCTCTAGCATACTTTTGAAAACAATACCAAAAAAATGGCCCAGATTTAATCTGCATTTCAGGGTACATTTTTTGTTTCTCTCAGTAGTTTTGTGCAAGAATCTGGCTTTACGTGTACTGGAGAGGTTGACTAGCAGAACTCAGACAGATGTTTCAAAATGCACCTTTGCACAACACTTTCAGACTCCCAGGAATTACATCAGACATCGAAATAGAGCCAGCAACACCAATTACTTGATCTTTTAAATTATCAATTTTCCCAGTGAGGATGGAAGGACAGTTGATTACACAGTACATACAAAGTATACGCTGTATAGTTTTGACAGTACAAATCATTGTGCATTAATAAGGCAAACATCAAGGCGGAATAAACTAGGAATTTCAAGACCATTTCTGTGTAAAGTTGTGGATCAATGGTTGAAAAGGGATCAAAGAACCTTTTTTTCCTCCTCTTTTAAGGGAGGGAAAGATACAAAATGGATCTAAAGATGCGAACAGAGTTGCCTTTCACAAATGGTCGATTCTTGTGATGCTCCTTAATCCCTTCCGTCGCCGTTTTTTAAAAAAAAATTTAGACATGTACACTGGCAGTGGCAACACTGTGTTTTTGAGTCGCAATGCCGTGACGATTCCCCTCCCCTCTTTGCCATCTGATTGAACACCAAAACCAGCCAGAGATGCTTTGTTTTTTTTCTTTTCCCCCCGTTGATGTTAGAATTTATTTGTATTTTTAAAGGTTGGGTTCTCAGTAGAAAGATGTTTGGAATAGCCATGAAAGCCCTAGTTTGAAAGTTGATTTTATTTTTTTTATTTTAAATGTAAAAAAACAAAACAAAAACAAAAGACACAGATCTGAAGCTTTACATGTTGTCCAGAAGAACACGGAAATCATTTCACTGCACCAAGCCTTTTCAGAAGTTTCTTCCCTTTGGAAAGCAGCCCCTTTTTCTTTTTCGAGGACAACTCCCTGCCTCTCCCGGGACTACCAGAACCCACAGATGACGTAGGTGACCCCGAATGGAGATGGACTGTGGGAGATGGTGCTCGCCTTGGTGATGTACCTGTATTCTCAGGAGGAACCTAGTAGGTATATTGTTACAATTTACTGAATGTTTGGAAGCCATCGACAACAAGAAAGTTGGTAACATTTTTTTCTTTGCTTCACTACAAACTCCTTTGGGTAGGGAGGGCAAAGTATGCCATGTAACAGAGGAGTCTAGTTTACCAAATTAGTTAAAACAGCATATACAGCTGACAAGTCGAGGTGTTGTGTTCTATTATTATTATTAATATAACCTCTTAAAAACTGCTCATTTTCAACTGAGATCCCAAACTGAATTTTGCTCAAGTCAAATTTGCACGTTTCAGCATTCTAGTACTGACATACCGGTTGTGGGAAGTTGGGCTAAGTACTACAAATATCAAGTTCTATACACACTAGCCAATTCCAGAAGGAATCCCCAATTGGGACGATAATAAAATCGAAGAGTTTCAATTCTGGAAATCCGTTAATTTTTGTTTAAAAAAGTATTTTCTTTTAGCATACTGTATATACATATTTTGAGAAGATGGCACACTGGTTGAAAGAAAAAAAAAAGCTAAAATGAACCTTCATTGGAATCAAAGAAAGCTTCGAGACCTTTGATGATCAGTGCGGTGCTATGTTTCATTATGCGCATGAGAACGCGTCGCAATTACGACTTGCGCAGCAAATGGTACAAGCAGCATTTCACTGTGGAAAATGCCCAATGCGTGGAAGCGGTTTGAAGACGGAAAAATGTGGTCAACTCATAATGCTTCCCTAATACTGCAAAGTGGCTGATGTTTCCTTTCTGGCAGTCCAGAAATTTAAACAATCTGGACGGTGTCCAAATCAATTGAGTCAATGACGTGAAACTAAGCAAAGGGGTGGCAAGCTTCCTTTGATTTCATATCAAGGTCTTTGCCTAATGAAGAAAACAAAACAAAACCAAACCAAAAAAAAGAACCACTTTGTAAAAGCACCCCCAACGTACACCTGAAGATACCATATTGAGTTCTAATGCATTCATTCATGGGTCTTGAGCTGCATGTTTTGATGTCAACGCATTGCATTGGTAAACCAAATAGATACTGAGTGCTCTGCAAACACAGGTGATTCGGGAGAGTTTCTTGTTTTGGAATGAGGACGACAAAGTAGGAGGAACTACAGCAGGCAGTTTCTCAAACCACCAGCAGATACATTTTTAAGGCAAACAGTTGAGGTTCATGTGTCTTTGCAATGAACATACCCCTTGTCTTGACTGCCATGCTTAAATCTGATCACAACATCCTGCTCCTTTTATGCAAGGGTGGGAATATTTTTTGTGCTTTTCTCCCTCTTTTGAGGCGGGACTCTCCTCCCATATTGGCTAACAATGCAATATGCAGCTTTCCCTTTGGAGTTGTACATTAGGACCACTTTTTGAAATGCAAACAAACATTACGTCCAGTAAGAAATATGTTCCAAATGTTAAAACTTTTGGTTTTTAAATAAATAAATAAATAAATAAATACGAGCCCTGAATACAAGGAGGAATCAAACCATCAGAAGAGAGTCAGTTATCGTCACGTCTAGAAGCTGAGGTGTCATATTTTTATTTTAAATAAATAAATAAATAAAAGTAAACCAACATGGAATGTCCGCAACCAAGCAGGGCTAATGGTTTTGGAGACATATTTCTCTCTCTTTGCACGTTTAGGTGCCAAGATGGCTTGCATTAGACAATGCCAGCTAGCTTGAATTGAGATCTCTATTGGTATCTTCAGTTGCTCACTTACGTGTGAAGGCTACATTGCCTTTTTTAAGGTGTGAAATGAACACTCTTCTTCTGTTCCCAAGCAGATGAGCAAAGAAATAAAAATATACATAAAATATAATATAGGAAAACTGCCTTGATGAAAGAAGACAAGTGAGATACTTTACATGAATCATTTTCCTTATCTTAAAAAAAATGGGGCATCTTCAATGGGGACTCAATGAAAGCAAAAGAAGAAAGAAAAGAAAAGGGGGAGGGGCCAAAAGAAAGCTTGGAAAGTTTGATGACTTACATAAAATGCCTCGAGCACTTCCCCTTCCCCCATTTTGTGTCATATCAATAGTATATTTCTATTCTACTGATGGGAATTGTTGTGCAAGGAAATGTGCGTGATGCCAAGTTGAGGTTGCAATGAACCAAACAAAACAACTAAAGGTTCATATGGCTAACGGGTCATGGCAATTTTATATTCCAGTAGATCTACTAGATGAGCATGTTATTGCTGTGTTTATTGATCTCCCCACTCTATGTCCTCAAAACAAACAGAAACGGATTTTACAAAATGTAAAATAATAATACTCAAACAAAACCGGATGTATGGTGTATGGGGGAGGGACAAAAACCAAACAGAACAATGCCTCTCTCTCTCTCTCAAGCTCTCTCAATGCTTGCTTACCCTTTTAGCTTTTGTACGTATTGGTGTATCTTGAGCATATCGTGCTGGGGCATCAGATAAATAGACTTCTACGTCGTCAGGCACTTCTTCAAGAAAGTTTGAAGGAACCAGACCTTTCTGGCCATTTAATTCACCCTATAATGCAGGGGAAACAGCAGAAAGGGAGAATAATGAGACAGCAGGTGATTGTTAGAAGGGTTTTTTTTGTTTTTCATAGAGGAGCCATTGATTATTATTATTTTATTATTATTATTTACAGATTATTACTAATAATAAATAAATAAATAATACTTTATTTATACACCACCTTCTCTCCCCAAGGGAACTCAGGGTGGTTTACATACAAAAAGGCAAACATTCAATGCCAATCAAATCAAATAATATAAAATAATACAAAATAATAATAATATAATGCCCTTCTCCCCTAGGGGACTTCGAGTGGATTACAGCATTTCCATACACAGACATACATTCAATGCCTTTACAACGATATACAATGAGAAACACAAACTCAAACAAAGGCAGAAGCTTCTCCTTTCATTTCCAGCTTCTGGAGGCAGTGCTCATCTCTGTCTCTGGGGAAGTGCTTTCTCCATTTTCAAGCTGAGGAGCCTACATTGTCACCTCCTGGTTGTGTGGCTGGCAAGATTGCTTGGAGTGACCCGTTGCCTTTTCCTGCCAAAGCAGTACCTATTTATCTACTCACATTTGCATGTTTTTGAACTGCTAGGTTGATAGGAGCTGGAGCTGACAGATGGGTGCTCACCTTGTCTCTTGGATTCGAACTGTCACCCTTCAGGTCAGCACATCAGCAGCACAAGGATTTAACCTATTGCACCACCTCAGCCTCAACACTAACACTGGCCAACACACATTTTGGTGCCTCAAATGTTAGCCCTGTTTTTGGGTATATGTGACCTGATGATTCCAAAAATGGCACAGGGTTTTCCCTACCAAAACTAGCTTTTGGGATACCAAACATATGCCATCTACTAGTTTCCCTCTACTCACCCACAGAAAACCATGATAACCATATCTAAGAAACTAAAGCTGATGTGGTCTCGCCAATGCCATTTTCTGAATCTGCACCCCAAAGAATGCCAGGAACAGGCCTAAAAACCAAGACACCACGAAGTTGAAGTTGGGAGGCAGCTGAGCAATAGGTAAGGAAGGAGGAGGAAATTCTGTTGGTATGGTGTTGAATTTAGGCCTTGGTTTCAAACACAAGGTCCTTTGGACGAAACTGCTAAGAAATCAAGATGATTGTATCTCTTCAATTGTAAAATGCCATCAACTGTAAGAGGCACCCTAATTTCAGTGCCACCCTCATCAGAAAAAAATGTATTAGATACCCCTGCAATTCTTGGGTGCCCCCTCAGCATTTTTAGAGATATAGGAGAAAAAGTGTATCAGAATGGAAGAAATATAGTATGTCCATTTTAATAAGCTGGGAAAAAGCCCTTTCTGATTAAAGTACCCCACAATTAGGATTGGAATGATAAAGGATAGCAACAACTTACATAATAAAAACCATCTTCATCAATGTCTCCAATGACGGTAATAATGTCTCCTGTACAAAATGTTAGCTCAGCCTGTAGGAAGAGAACAAAGGACAAAGCCATCACCTTCTTTGGAATCTGCAAAGAGATTTAAGCAGCCTAGGGCTCATTTATACTGATCATATAATGCACTTTGAAGTTTGCTGCTCAAAAACACCTCATGGGCATGGCTGAACAGCAGGTGGTCAATTGACCCCATGGAGCATGACCTTCACTGCTAGATGTTACTTTCCCTACTTTTCTCCACCTTGTATGCCTCCATAGCATTCGCCCACATCTCACCTGGAAATGAGGTAAAAACCGCATTTTCCATGACTGTCAAGACGCAGTTACTACAGATTCAAGAACCGATTTGAGGCCATCTTCCATGGTTAATGTGATCACCATCTTGGCCTCAAAACTGTTCCTGAAATGGCAGTCTAATCAACCACATAGCAAAACCTGTTCCAAACCGAACCAGTTCCTACCGTATATACTCGAAGATAAGCCAAGTTTTTCAGCCCTTTTTTGAGCGAAAAAAGCCTCCCTAGGCTTATAATGGGGTCAAGGCCAGATAGAGGAGCCTGGAAGCAATTGCGTGAAATATATATGGGGCTTGCAAGTATTACAGGAGGGAAATGCACATATATAGAGAGAGGATTTGCACACATTTTGGAAATGCATATGTGAAATTACTGTATATAAGTATAGATCTATATCTAGCTCTGCATTGTTTATATAGGCATTGAATGTTTGCATGTTACTATGTTTGAAGCCAGCCTGAGTCTCCATAGGGAGATAGCGTGGGATACAAATGAAGTTCTATTATTATTATTATTATAACATTATTGTTGATACCATATTGTTTATGTTGACCCTACTTCTCCACTTACAAAGCTAGTTTTTTTTCTTTGAAATACGGTAAATATTCAAAAAAAAACTACTGATGCCTCAATTAATATAATTTAATTGTTATCTATTTTTATTTTGAAATTTGCCAGTAGCTGCTCCATTTCCCACCCTCGGCTTATACGCAAGTCAATACGTTTTCCCAGGTTTTGGTGGTAAAATTAGGTGCCTGGGCTTATATTCGGGTCAGCTTATATTCGAGTATATACAGTAAGTGGTCACTGTAGATGAGCCCCTAGTCAAATACAGGCAATGCTAATCTGCTTATAGTCCCTCTTCAATGGCACAATCTGAGGTCCAGCAAATGGTAGGCATCTGCACATCAGTGCTCAGAAAAAGTAGTTTTTGCAGGTATGTTTTGAGGAGCCCAAGGGCGCTTGTACACTGACACTATAACCCAGCTTGGAAGGAAACACTTTTGCTGTGTGGGTGATCAGACTGCCATGCCTGGAACTGGTTTTATATAACTGGATTTATATTCAGAGACCTTACAACTTAATTAGCCTGAGGCTTTGGGAACATTTCCTGGGGTTTTTTCTAATGCTTTTTGCCTTGGCTATTTTCATGTTTACTGTTATTTTTTGGACATTGTTTACGTCAATAAATAGACTGTTATTTCCAGCCGTGGTTGTGTGAATACTTAAAGGGTCCTGGCTCTCAACCGGTGTGCGACAGTACACAGCAAACAAGATCACTCTGCTGGCTGTTGTATTGGATCACACATCGGACACTTCCCAAGTGTCTAGGACTGTGTGATGTATCGGCGAATAATGCATGCAGATCCCAGTAGGATGGCCTTTTGCAGCTGACAGATGGTAATTTAGTCATTGCCGATTGTATTTAAGTGCAAGCCAAGGTCTATTATTATGCTTATGCTTATGTTTATGATGATTATTTATATCCCACTTTTTCTCTCCACAAGGAGACACCTGCTAACCAACCATACCTTGGGGCACTTTTCAGCAGCCCCTGTTCTAGAGCCGATAATGCTTTTCAGTTGGAAAAGGTGGGGCTTTGATGCACTCCACATCAGCCATGGCCTTGTCTTACTCAACTGCCGAGTATGCCTGCCCTGTTTGGCATAAGTCTGCCCATGCAAAACAGGTGAACATAGCATTGAACGAAACATGCAGAATAATCACAGGATGTCTTAAACTGACACCTGTTGATAAACTCTATAAGCTAGCTGGCCTTGCCCCCCCCCCCCCCCGATGTGCGATGGGAAGTTGCTGCTAAATGTGAGAGAAATAAAGTTGAACACTGTGAAAGCCACCCACTACATGGCTACCAGCCTCCTCCCAGCAGACTCAAATCAAGGAAAAGCTTTATAAGAACTACCACTCCTCTTGGCGTCCCTCCAGCAACAGCAAGGGTATCTGTCTGGACAGTTAAACCAGGAAATCCCAACTGGATGGTCCACCACGAGGGTCTTCCTCCAGGGGCAAACCAAGAATGGGCAATTTGGAAGTCCCTGAATAGACTCAGAAGCAGAGTGGGCAGATCAAAAGGCAACCTGGCAACATGGCACTACCTAAAAGAATCTCACACCTTGTGCGACTGTGGAGCAGAACAGACAACTCTGCATCTCTATTCTTGTCCACTGTGCCCTGTCTCATGTACAGAGGAGGAATTGTTGGTGGCTACACACAATGCCATTGCTGTTGCCCGTTTTTGGTCAAAAGATATTTAGCCGCCTGCGCACCTTCTATTTTACCAGTTTTAATTTATGCAATGCTTTTGATACGAAAAAAAATGTGCTCCACATTTTTCAGAATTGATTTTGCCCTGAATTTGAGAGACATTGGCATCTGCTACATCACATTTTTTTCCAATTAACGTGGACTTTCTTGAAACTTTGTTAATGCGTTGTATACTCTTATATGCTTGCTGCAGTGCACACTGCCAGTGTGCACTTTGTGGCCCCTGGGGCCTTGAATTTGCTTTGAACTGCATTATATGGTCAATGTAGAAGTATCCCCAAAAGAATATATGCCCCACAGCTGGCTCAGAAGGAACAAGCAAGTCTTGATCTATGTTTGAAGCAATAGCAGCACTGTCTTAATTATTTTCTCAGGAAGAAAAGGGAAGGAGGGTAGAACGACCCATGTTATTTTAATACACATGCCAATGCCAAGCAAAGAGACATTTTCCTCCATTGAACTTATATCCACTCAAAAGGCACAATGTTTTACTTATTTCGTTTTTGGCAAAGCATTAAAGTGAGTCTCATGATGTGGCTTGAGTATGAAGGTGACTTTAGGATGAATTTTGTGCCCCTGATCTTGTGATATGGGTGGGAAATTCTTTTGACAGACAAATAAGAACAGTTTCCTTGTTGCATTTGATGGACAATCTTGGAGGAACCAGAGTAGGACTTGACCAATGCAATGCCATTTAAGCTGAATTCCACCTTGACTTGACTCAGACCCAGAAAAGATTCCCCATGTGTCTGGTTTGTGCCAAACTTCAGGGCCAAACCAGATAAACCAAATCCTGCAGGCTGTCATTTTAAAGGCCATTGAATCAACTGGTGATCACAGAGTTAACATGTAGGCCAATTCCATTTATTCATTGGTTCTACTATAACCACCGGGAATGTGGCGCAGCTGGCTCGGAGTCAGCTGCATAAGATCTCTAATGACTAGAACGTCATGAGTTTGAGGCCTGCCCGGGTTGGGGTGAGTCTCGACCAATTGTGTAGCAAAGTTTCTGGAGTAGAACAACTAGGCCTACTATAGTCAAAGTAAGAACTACACAATTAAACAGGAAATATAACTTTGAAACTAGGAACAGATTTTCTTTATTATTAAAAATGTTGTTTATAAAAACTTTGAAAATTTGTCAAACATTCACGGATAAATGAAATAGTCTGAAATTTGGTGATATAACAGTGGTAAATGTGTCCTACCATTGTAGTCAGTTTCACCCCAATAGCTTAAAAATGAGGGAGATAGGAGCCCCTGAAGTTTCCCCATTATAGTAATTATGCACATTTGCAATTATTGTAATGAAATAGTAACAAAATTCTGCTATTCTCATTATAGTAATGAAATTTTCATTATGTATACTTTAAAAACACTTTAGAAACGAAGCGCCAGAGCCCCCCAGTTTTGTAATGACTTTTGAACAATTTTTTAATGGATCGCACATCTCTAGTGGCCAGAAGTGCCTTTGCACAGTAAATGCTAGTGCACCAACTTTGCCTGCTTCTGGATGCCTGATATATTTCTTACTTTATCATAGACTTTAAATTGCTTCTAATTCTATCTTTTAACTAATGAGTGCATTTATCTAGATCTCTTTCACTTTTGCAAGCTTTTTTATATATAGAGGGGAAAGGCAGAAGAAGAAAGGGGATGGATTTCAAACAGTAGCTACAAAACATTACCCATTACACCCAATAAATTATTGCTGTGATTCACTGCTGAATCACTTTCAAAATCGACTTCCCTAGTCGTGGTGGTAGTGATATTACACTCCCTCTACAAAAGATGGAATCTTTCAGTATAGTTGTGGATCCAGCAATTTTTAGCATATTGTGATGACTTCAAATGGCAGTAGTGCCTTTGGAAGCCGCACCACCCTCTCCCCTAAATAGATGCGATTTCCCCACTGTTTATAGTTGCTGTTATAAAGCAATGTTTTGATTTGCTTCACGGAATACCTCCACATCAACGTTGGGAGAGCTTTCCCTTGGGTCATAGTCATATAATGCCACCATTCTCCTTGTTGGTGCCGCAGAGGTATGGTTGATCCTTCGGTTCCTTTCTGTTCCAACCCAAAAAAGAAAAAGAAAGAAAAACTTTTGCAATTGCTTTTAGATAAACATTAAAAAGACATGTCTCACTTGAAAGTCTGGATAGCAGGTCAGCTATATTGGCCACTGGGTTCTAGTACTAGCACAGCTCGACAAAGCCCTCAAACGATCCAATTTTCAGCCATGTTCAATTCACACATATTCAAGTCTGTTGCTAAATGCCTGCCATGGGCAGGATCTTTGAGCGGCATACTTTTCCTCCTCCCTGTGTGAATATTTTAAAAATTCCAGATTATGACAGATATCCTGCTTTGCACTGTCAGAGCATAGAGTTTCAACAGTCATAGCTTCTCACTTCCCACCTGGTATCCATCCCTTGGCTATCTAAAACCAGTGTAAACCTTGGAGAGCCACTGCCCGTCAGTATAGAGAAGTCATATGGCCCAAGAATCTGACACCTTTCTGGGTTCTTATCACTAGATGTTTGAGGAACCAGTAGCTTCCAGAAATAAAAGTTCTAATAATACCATGCCTCCTGCTTTCTTTGCCAGGGCCAGGTTAGTAACTATAATTTTTTACAGTCAGGAGAAGAAATCATGACCACCAGTAGGTCATCATGTTTTGGATAAAACAGATAACATTCAGCTCCATCTTCAACATTTGGCAACTAGCTGCACAATATATCTGACATAATGAAAGTTCCTTAAAAGACCAGCGTGCTTATAGCATCTGGAGCCAGATAAAATTATAAGTATGCCAAATGGTAGAAGAGGAACCAAGGGCCCTTCCACACAGCCCTACATCCCAAAGCGGATCCAGACAGGCCTTTGTCCCAGGTGAATCTGCGTTTTAAAAATGCAGATCTTCCTGGGGGCCTGTTCACACACACCCCAGAAAGCACGCGCTTTCCATATGCTCTTGTGGGACTGGCACACAAGAATATCTGGAGGCCCTACCCCCCCCCCCGAAGCCCCCAGACCCCTTTGAAAAGTAAAGAAAGCTTACCCGGTCTCCATTACACTCTTGGAGCAGTTCTCCCAGTGTGTAGAAATGATGCACCAGGAGAGGGGGGGGTGATTTTTCTCCCCCCCCCCCCGGGCTCTCCTGGCACATAATTTCTACATGCCAGGAGAGCTGTTGCAACACTGTACTGGAGGCCAGGTAAGTTTCCTTTACCTTTCAAAGAGGTTTGGGGGCTTTCAGAGAGGTGGGTGGATATTCCCACAGTTTTCTGGACTAATTTAGTCCAGAAAACTGTGGAAATGGTGTCTGGACTGCAATCCATACATCAGAAATAGTGGGTTTATCCCACGCCTTCCAAGAAGGTGCGGAATAAATCCACTATCTAATTATTTTGCTACAATCCAGGGTTTTCCTGGTTTGTAGTGAAGTAATTTGGGACTGTCCAGAACAGTGTCTGGGCAGCTTCTTCTTTATTGCGGGAGCTACCACAATAAAGGTACTGTCTGGACGGGCCCACAGAATATCAAGGCAGAAAATCCCACATTATCCGCTTTGAACTGGGTTATCTGAATCCACACTCAGATAATGTGGGATTTTCTGCCTTGATAGTTTGGGATATAGGGCTGTGTGGAAGGGTCCTAAGTCCCAATAATGCTATACTTTTTTCCCCAAGTACAACTAAATGGTTCTGTTGCACTTTCATCTCCTAGAAAAAGAAGGTTCCTTAAAAAAACACCCTTATGTTGTTTTTATTTATTTATTTATTTATTTATTTATTTATTCGATTTTATATTCCACTCCTCCCTGCAGGCTCGGGGCGGATCACACAACATATAATAAAACACCAGGTACATCAAATATTATTGGTTATACACATTTTCTCCATGAGCTAAAAAACAAAAAAATGAGGTTTAAGCAGCATCAGAAACATGTGTGATACCAAAACAAACAAATCTTACACATCAGTCTTAAACATTTCTAAATGAAAGTTCTGTGATAGTGTTTGATTACCAAGGACAGACAAATGGTTTTTGCTGCTGGTCAACTAGGCAAGAAAAAAACCATGCCTGTTAGTGTTATCATGGATGATGGGAGCAGAATTGATGAAACTCATGGACACTGGTGGAGGAAACATAGGTTAGAAAGGTTTAGGAACATCCAGAAATGAAGGAATGGCTAGCATCACACTTTCTGAGTGCTTGCCATTTTTTTAAGAGGAGCTCTAGTTTTGACAAACAAGTCGAAATCTTGGTTAGGTTAGGGCTCAAGCTTAACTAGGGTGCCTCTCTACAGGGGCCCTTTATCTTGGGGCTAATCTAGAGTGGTGAATAGTTTTATGGCCATTAGCCATAAAGTGACTACTGGTCTGTGCAACAACAATGACAGGAGGAGAAAGATGGGTGCCATTGTGTGTCCCCGGGCCTCTCAAGCTTGGGAAATAGAGAATGGCTGCGTAAACATTTGTGGCTGATTACATCTCAGAACTGGACCAACCATTCATAGAATCATAGAGTTGGAAGAAACCACATGGGCCATCCTCTACCATGCAGGAAACGCACAATCAAACCACCTCTGACAGATGACCAGGTGTTACATGGACCCAATGTCACTTTTTGCTTTGGATTTCTTGGGGGTGAATTCGGAACAACCCGTGACTTTTGTTAATGTGGTCCAAGGTCATGTTAAGCCAAATCAGCTCTGTTTGTGGAGTGAATGTGTCCCTAGAGATGTGCCCCTAGAGATTAAACATTGGTTTCAAAGAAGCACAGAACATATTTGAGCAGTTATGTTTAAAGACTGTTGTCATCCTGGAGATCTGTCCAACAGAAACAAGACAACACACCATAATGTATGTTACAACTGCTGTGTTAATGTACAGTTCGGGGCCCCCAAAAGGATACTTAGAAGTACTGATGAGTCCAAGAACACCTCCCTTGATGGCTGCCAAGGTCCATCACCTCTCTCGTTTTTTAAATAAACAATGTTTTACACTGGAAAGTAACAAAATAAAGCACCAAGGTTGCAGCTACCCATACATTTGGTGTCAAGGTTAGAACACCGGATTGAAAATGGAGGGGTGAGGATTTTAGTACCACATCACTCCATGAAACTGTGCGACCCTGCACTAGTAGTCACTTTCTCTCAGGATGACCCATCTCACAGAGTGTCATAAGGATGAAGTGCAGAAAAGGATAACCAAGTGTGTGGGGTTGTCATATGAACCAGTGGGCGATGGTTTACCTGGATTTTGGCAAGGGTTAGCTAACACTAGATTGGGAAGAGGCTTTGCTTCAGGGCTTCTAGCTACCTCCTCCTGCCACAACGTGCTCTGTCCCACTCCCTGCCCTGCCAGACAAAACGATGGCAACATTATGGGCTGACTTATCTTTCTTGTTCCTGGGCCCATGGGCACTAAGATATGTTCTTGAATACTCAAGGCATGCACATGGTGTTCACACAAACCACCAGCTGCCCCAGATTTCAAGCAAGTCTCTAGTTCAGGATAGAGAAGAAGAAAATACAGTCAGATGCTAGTCCTGATCTTGTTAATTAACTACAATACCAATTGTATCTTTGTCCAAGGTTATGTAGGGGTGTCAAACAAAGGCACACATTCTGTAATGGGACATTAATTGTTTATGGTGCTTTCTGAAAAGGCATGATCCAATATCACCAGGTGCAGCAGCATCTCCTAAACTACAATGAGCCTCAGAGGAGCTGGGTTTATTCCTAATACTGGTTTGGCACCAGGAGAACAGCCATCCAACTTGGATCAGCTATAGGAGGTGAGGTGATAAATCAAGAGCAGATTTGTCAGCCTCACAGCAGTGGATCTACTGGTGAGTTTCCTAAAAGGCAGCGATGGCAGAAAGTGCTGGCACTGCTGTGATGTAAGGAGCCAGAGAGGAGGGTCCAGACCAGACAAGGCAGAGGCAGCAATGAAAACAGGGGCAAAAGTATGATAGCTGGGACTCTACGCTATGAATTAATGAAGACATGCACAACGTGGGTCAGAAAGGAAGGGGGACAGAAAGGGTGGGGGGACAACAAACAGCCAAGCATAGTGCTTAAGGCGAGTGAAGTAATGTTAGAGTTATTTACTCTACTTAAATGATTAGAGTTATTTACTCTACTTAAATGATAAACAACGGCTTACGAAGACGGTAAACGGGATAGAAATATTTCCTCTCCCCCTTTCTGGCAAACCATGTTCCCAGGACTCTGACGCAGCTGCATCTCTCACTCGCTGCACTGTCTCGCGCATGTGTTCCCCTCATTAATTCAGACCCGCACTGTGCAACCAGCGTAGGGTCCCAGCTATCATACTTTTGCCGAAAACAGGAAGGTGGCATTGTGGGGTGAGTGGAAGGCAGGAGTAAAGGAGAAGCTACCTTTGTGCGCACTGCTCCACTCCAAAATATTTTGCAACTTTTTCTTGGCTAGACCATTTCCACTGTTTTTCCTTACACTAATGGAATCTCCCTTCCCAAGAAACTATTAAATATCCACTCCTTACCCAGGCATTCATGGACAAGAGCTCTCTGCGAAGAAAAGGTGGAAAAAGGTGGAAAAATAAGACGTAAGGGACAGGCCTTCTCATGATCTGGATCATGAAGAAACAATTTGCATAATACTCAAATGAGTTTGCACAGATTCAGGGAATCAAGACATGGTTGCACTGTATGTTGCTAGATGTGTTGTATGCCATTACTAATAATTTACTATAGGATTTTCCTAAGTAATAACAAGAACCAAAACCAGTTTGTTACAGCAGTAGAACAGCTGTTATGGGTTAGTTGGGCATGTTATCAGCATGCTTTATAAAACAAAGCACTGAGTTTGCAAACGTTGCTAGTAGCCGGTAGCTGATATGTGGCAGTTAGTAGATGGAAGCTGAAATCAATGCCGAGAGTGAATGCTTATCTGCACTACCAGTCAAGGGCATTCTGATTCCACAAAGAAGACAGCAACTGAACTGTTTAGTACTTTTGTTTTTTTAAGGCCTCATCACACTAGAGAAAACAATCCAATTAAAATCTGTTTTCTATCTCCTGCAGAATTCTGGGGTTTGTAGTTTAGGGAGGGGCCTTTAACAGCCTCACTTAACTACAAACCCCAGAATTCTGCAGGAGGCAGCAGCCAGGTTTTAAGTGGTTTTTTTCTCTAGTGTGATGGGACTCTTATACTCACTGAAGAAAGTCTGTTTTGATCCTGTGGTGAGGTCAACTACAGTGAATTGTTTTGTAACATTGTTATACTAAGTGAATGAACCTTTTTTTTTTTACTTTAAAGGCACAACTGGTTCAAGTGTATTTTTTTCGTTCAGGGTCACACTGCATTAAAGGGGCTGGCATATCTTTAAAAGGATATGTACTTACAAACTTCTGTACTCTGCTAGTCAGACAATATTGCTTTAGTTCTGACACTGGTCTGACACTGCATTCTGCTATGTAGGTGGAAAAAATAGAAGCTATAAATGTTACCAATAAACAAAACAAAATTATCTACCTAACTGTGCCTGTGAAGATGAAAATTAAAAATTAAAATGCAATATTCAGGCCCTATTTAATGAACTGACCCAAAAGTGAAACAGTATTTCACCTTGTCCACATTATCATTAAAAATAGAGAAAAATCGCCAGTCTCTGGTGTACATGAATACACGAGAGAGATTGAGAAGGCTCACAAGGAAGAAGGGGAAGGTGCCCAGAGAAAAGTGTTCATGTCCTGATCTTTTAAAAGCTGATTTTTCTTTAAAAAAAAAAGAGAGCAGGTCATAGGGTCTTAAAAGGCTGTGGCTAGCACAGCGGGTTAAAGAAGGCAACAGGCGCCTCGGTGTGAGAAATGGAACAACAGCACCTCCCCATGGCTGAGTCAAGCACAGCCTCCAGATGCCAGAAATGAAAAAGAAGGAAGCCTTGCCTCTGTCAATGTTTGTCTGTCTTTGTTGTTAATTGTATAACGGCATTGAATGTCAGCCATATATCTATTATGTAATTCTCTCTGAGTCCCCTCGGGGAGATAGAGCGGAATATAAATAAAGTATATTATTATGTTATTATTATCTGGGTGTAGTAGCGGCAGCATCATAGGGGCAAGGAACTATGTCTGCCTCTAAACAGACAATCACTTCCACCATCCCCCAATCATCTTGGCCACCCCTACTGGTGGGAACATTCTGGAGCTGTAGTCCTTTTTTTTCAAGCTCTGTTTAAAATAGGCCTTATATTACCCTGTAATTCTGGAGGAAGGATAACAATTGGTATCAGCGAGCATGCTATCTTGCAATGAACCTTGCATGCTGTCACTGACCTTCTGTCAAATGAGTTACCAAATAAGATCCTGAAGGTCTGCATGGTCTAAAAATGATGGTCCTATGCAAATTGAGCAAGCATTGACATAATGTATGCAAATCATATAATTTGCATTCATTGGTGCAATATTTGGATTGTTTTGGTGCAAAGGACACAACCACAACAATACAATTGGACCAGACAATGCTTAAATCTCACGATGGAGGGATTCTGCTAGAGCAGCGTCTGCTGACAGTATCTAATTTGATGGACAAAAGGAGTATCACACAAGAGGGCTCAAAGCACTTCACTTTGTCAACAGGTCATTTATTCCAGTTATTTAGGAATCAGGTTGATTTTTAAAAAAATCACAGACCTCTTTTAGACTTTCTGGATCTGCCGTGTACAGAGTGTGTGCTCTCCTTGAAATGGTTGCGGTTGACTTCAAGAAAAGAACACATACAAACAGAAGAAAAGGGAAAAATAGAAAGCAGTTCAATGAGTTGTGTCTTCTTTTTAAAGTGGCGATGTTTTCAAGGTTAAAGCAAAAGAGCTGGAATGCACTATTTTGAATAAACTGGGTTTTATTGTAGACACAGTGGAGACATCTGCCTTGCGCTTTGCTACTCTGCTGTTGAATACACATGCCCAGTGTGGAATACATCTCACCAGGTTAAAACAGTGGACGTGGTTCTTAATGAGACATGCCACATTATCACAGGACATCTACACCCCACACCACTGGAGAAATTCTACTGTTTAGCTAGTATTGCACCACCTGATATTCGTCAGGAAGTAGCAGCCAGTAATGAAAGGACCAAAGCAGTGACATCTCCGGCCCATCCTCTGTTTGGATAGCAGCCAGCAAGCCAATGCCTTAACTCAAGAAACAGCTTTCTAAGATCTACAGAAATACCTGCAGGAACACCTCAGCAAGCGAGAGCTCTAAAGTGGCAGGTTAAAACCCGGAGTGTCAATCAGCAGCTGAGACTGGTTGAGAAACTCCCTCCTGGGCACGCAGAAAACTGGGTGACTTGGAAGGCACTGAACAGACTGCGCTCTAGCACCATGAGATGCAGAGCTAACCTTAAAAAATGAAGCCACAAAGTGGAGTCCACGGCATGCGAGTGTGGAGAAGAGCAAACCACAGACCACTTAGTACAATACAACCTGAGCCCTGCCACATACACAATGGAGGACCTTCTTATAGCAACACCAGAGGCACTCCAAGTGGGCAGCTTCTGGTCAAAGGACATTTAGTACAATGGCAAGCTTGTGACTTTGTTTGTGGCTTTTGTATGCATTATAACTGTCTTCTCCATTCGCTTCTGACACTATATATAAATAAATCGTAGAAAAGTCCTAACAAACATTAGTTCACAAATCTCTGTGACGCATTTCAAGGAAAGACTTCCCTTTCCCTTAAAATGGAAACAGCAACTTTAGGAGAGAAATTTTTGCCAGGAGCCTAGTAGGGAGAGAAAGTCTTATATTCCAATGTGAGAGAACCCACTGTCTTAAGGTTACTTAATAGAAATGTGCACCAACATTTCACCATTGTAATAGCACTCATGAAATTAATGACGTGTTGAATTCAAATCTGACTCTCCCGTAACTTGTCCTCGACTCATCCATGCCTTAAGCTCGTTTGGGAGTAAAGTTTATTGATTAGTCCACTGACCAAATCAACAGTAAAAGACAAAAAAACAAGAAAATACACAAATAGACACTAATCGCTGTCCTAAAACTCCTGTAATAGTGAACATACATTAAAACACAATTAAAACTTTGTTAAGTAAAAAGTTAAAGATAATTAAAAATATCATCATTAAAGTGCCAAGGTAAAACTTCATACCACAGAAGTTAAGGATGAAGATTAAAACAAAGGTTAAAGTAGACCAGCTATTACACAATCCAAATCCAATTCAGATATCTGCGTCACCCCTACAGTTTACCCCAATTGCCTCCAAATACGCAGTTCTCAGCTGCGTTGCTTTGTGTAGAAAAAGGGCCATTTGGTGTGTTATCTTAGCATTCTGGCCAGCCATTAAAAATGTAGTTTTGATATGGGAATCCCAGTCAGTCTTTTGTGTAATGAATGGTCCGAGGTATTGATTTCTCTCTTTCTTGTACAAAATACAACTAAACAGTACATGTGTAAGTTCCTCTACCTCTGTCGACCCACAGATACAGCCTCTATATCCTGTATTCGTTGTGCCACTATTTTTGGATCTAGTTTTTTTAAGGAGATTTGGATATAGAAATGGAAGTTCACAATTCCTAATGTATTTTGTCAGTTGAGCTAGCCAAGAGGACTGTTGTTGATTTTTGGTCTGCTCAAACAGGCACCGTTTTGGTAGTCTATCATTTGCCATGGCATTTAGTTTTAACCAATATTTATATGTGCTAATTTTGGATAAACTATCAACTGTGTATACTCCTATTTCTGCTCTCAGTGCTGCAGCTGGGGTCCTTTTCTCCACTCCCAGAAAGTTACACAGGTGTTGTGGCCTTAAGCTAGTTTTGTTTCCTGTGATGCCACAGTCTGCCAGGTACAAAAGTCTGTGACCAAGAGTTCCATATGGTGACATGACATACACCATATGATTTCAGAACATCAGCATCTTTCTTGAAGAAACCAAACAAAATAGGCTTTTGAATGTATCCAAGGTGCTGAAGACTATCCCCCCGCACAGAGGTTCAGCACCTTGAACAAATTCCTTGAAGCTCAGACTAAGTTGGTAACTGCACTGAGCAGGTTATTTTTACCCTTTGAAAAAAGACCCAAAGCAATTCTATTACTGTAGCAGAGAACCAAATACATGCAAACCAGCAGCAGTTGCACCCACTGCAAGGTGCTGCTACCATTGGGTGTCCTTACCTAGTTTTTCTATAGGGGTGTTTAGAGGGAGAAACCCTTGCTTCAGAAGCTGGTCCATCATGTCTTCATCGTCAGCTTGGATTTCAGAGACCATATTGCAAGGAATAAGGCCTAGTCTTGTGCAGGTTTCTCCTCGGTAAAACCCGTCAGCATCCTTATCACCATAAACCTGACATTGAGAAGGAACGCAGATAAGGTAAAGAAGCAATGGCAACATCTGTCTAAGCTGCTGATTGTGATCCTGATCCTGTCGGCTGTTATAATAATGCCAACATACATGGCAAGATCTTCTCAAGAGGCCCTGCTCTCGGTCCTGCCACCTTCGCAGTCACGCTTGGTGGGGCTGAGAGACAGGGCCTTCTCTGTGGTGCCCCCCCCCTCCCCAGCTATGGAACTCTCTCCCAAATGAGGTTAGGTTTGCCCCCTCCCTCCTAACCTTCAGGAAGCAAGTGAAATCCTGGCTTTGGAATCAGGCATTCATAGCTGGCTGGTACCAGTAAAGACTAAGAGCTATTAAACCACAATGTGCAGATTGAGTTGGATGATGTTTTTAACTTAGCAAATTATTTTATATGTATTTTAACTTATATGCATTTTAACTTATTGTATTATGTATGTTTAAGTTGTTATTTATTGTCTAGCATTGAATATTTGCTATAGCCGTTCTGAGTCCCTCCATGGAGGTAGAGAATAACGGGATATAAAAGTTCTAAATAATAATGATGATGATGATGATGATGATAATAATTGTAGCACCAGGGGTTAAAAGGCTGTGAGTATTGCCACAGCGCAGGTGGCAATGGCAGAGAAAGAGGTTTCTGTCAACAGAGAAAGTTGCCCTGCCATCTGCTGGGCTTCTCAGGAGCCAGTGGGCATTCTCTCCTGACAGGGGTAGCTTACCTTGCTGTCCCCTCACCATTGCTACTCACCATTATGCTAGCATAACCATAAACCACCAAGAAGATCAAAAGCCCTCAACCAAAATGATTTGGACAGGGTCTATTTATATACAATCGGTGAGCACACATGCCAGCTTTCATAACGTGTACAGCTTTTTGTAAGAACTTGTATGCATTTTTATTTCACACTAGCTGTCCCTGCCACGCATTGCTGTGGCCCAGTCTGTGTATGTTGTTAGTGTTTTGTGTGTATATACAGTATGTGTGTGTATATATTTGTGTATATGTGTATTTGTGTATATATATGTGGTTTTGTGCATGTGTTGTAATTTTTGTTTTTTGGCTTTTTAAGTCTCTTCTGCTGTGTTTTTCAGTGGTTTTATGAGTGATGGTCACTCATTGGCCTGATATGTGTATTGTGTTCAAATTTGCAAATGTCAGTAGATTAATACGTACTGTTTCAGCAGGAAGGTAGTAAAGGTGCTCATGCAGCCATGCCTGCAACACGACCAAGAGGTGTCTATGAACAACAGACTCCTCGGCTTGGAAATGGAAAAAGAGCACCTCCCCATAGCCAGAGTTGAGCACCAACTCCAGAAGCCAGAGATGAAAGGGGAAGCTTTTACTTTTGTTCTAGAATCCTAAAGTTGGAAGAGACCTCATGGGCCACCCAGTCCAATCCCCTGCCAAGAAGCAGGAAAATCACATTCAAAGCACCCCGGCAGATGGCCAGCCAGCCTCTGCTTAAAAGACTCCAAAGAAGGAGCCCCCACTTCACTCCGGGGCAGAGAGTTCCACTGCTGAACAGCTCTCAGTCAGGAAGTTCTTCCTAATGTTCAGGTGGAATCTCCTTTCTTGTAGTTTGAAGCCATTGTTCCACGTCCTAGTCTCCAGAGCAGCAGAAAACAGGCTTGCTCCCACCTACGACTTCTCCTCACATATTTATACATGGCCCTTATGTTTCGTCTCAGCCTTCTCTTCTGAAGTCTAATCATGCCCAGCTCTTTAAGCCGTTCCTCATAGGGTTTATTCTCCAGACCCTTGATCATTTCAGTCGCCCTCCCCTGAACACATTCTAGCTTAGAGTCAACATCTCCCTTCAATCACGGTGCCCAGATTTGGACACAGTATTACAGATGTGGTCTGACCAAGGGAGAATAGAGGAGTAGCATGACTTCCCTGAATCTAGACACTATACTTCTGTGTATTTGTGTGTCATTGTTATTTCAATGTATTAAAGGCATTGAATGTTTGCCTATCTGTGTATATTATAATCCGCTCTGAGTCTCTTTGGGGAGAAAGAGCATAATATAAGTAGTAGTAATAGTTGTTGTTATTACTATTATATCTTGAGCATACATTCTAAGTACAAGCCTGCAGGCACTGCCCTGTTGCATATGGGTATATTATACCTTGATAATCTGCCCTTCTTTGAATGGGAGTTCCTCTTCTGCAGCATCAGGATTAGGAGACATGGTTAGTGGATCATAGTCAAAAAGGGCAACAAAGATCCGTGCGGACACCTCTTCTGCACCAGGATCGGTTTCTGATTCTTCATACATTTCTGGAGAGAGACGATCTCGGCTACAGTATCCCTCTGTAACAGCAACAGCAAAAGTTCAGTTATATGGAAGTTACTAGTACTGTGACCAGGTTTAAGTTTTCAAATATCCCCTTGGGTGTTCCTCTGAATCTCTGGTCGGTTCTACACACACAATAATTCCATTTGGAAGTGGATTGAAACAAACTGGTTTCACTGGGCAGCGGATTGTGGATTGGAACCGGAAAATTGTTTTGGGTTTGTTTGTTTGTTTGGGGATGATGCTTCCCCAAATATTCCAGCCACCTTTTCCAATATCTACTAGCATAGCTAATAGCTACGGATAGCTCCACCATAACAGTAGTTGCTTCCCAACAACTAATATTATGGAGGTATTCTCATACCTCCTCGGAGCATGGAAGTTTCATTTGGCAACCTTGGCTTATAGTGACAAAATGAAATTATTCTTGGTGACTTTGCTAGTCTCTTTTAAAGTTGTAGACACCACCACCTCTTGTGAGTTAACTAAAAGCGTTTTCTTTTGCCCATACTGAGTTGTAGAAAAGAGAAATGGAAAAACCCCTTTATTTAAAATGGTCATGCCAGCTCAAGGATTCTGGCTGTTGCAATCCATAAAGTAACTCTGCAAGCTCTCCAACGACGTTATTAGAAGAGTCACCATTATATATTGAATGTATCTGGTTTTGGAAGCTAAGCAAGGTCAGGCCTGGTTCACACTTAAGTGCAAGACCACCAGGAAGGACTAGGAAAGAACCCCGTTGAACACTTGGGACAATAGTGAGCAAGATAAACCAATGGTATAGCTCAGTAGAAGGCTGAGTATAATAGGAATTAAACATTCCTATTAGTCCCATGTTATAGCAACAGAAGAAAGACATTTTCTATCCACCAATGTTGCATCCTATTGGTGATATATTGGAGCAAATGTGGCAGACTGGTTGGCAGTTGGACTGGAACTTGGGACATTTAGGGTCTAGTTCTGAAACTCAGTGGGTTAAATTGGGTCAATTTTTCTCTCCATTGCATATAGTCTGATCTACCTCACAGGCAGAATGAAGAGCTATATTCACCGCCTTGAGCTCATGGAAGTAAATATGAGGTGTCAATACATATTAAGGTAAAAGAGAAAGGGGTGGCATTTACCATAGCTCCAAAATTCAAAATCCAGTGCCCTGGAGTGTGCCATACAACCCGATTCCTTCCTTCAAGTGTGTTCATCAAAGAGTTAGGCTTTTTCTTTAAAATGATTTAAATTACAATCTCTCTAGCCTGCACTATCACAAACTGACAAGGGAACATTGGGTGGGTGGGCCACTAGGTAGCAGACACTTGGTCACATCAGACTTTGGTCGAAATACTTCCATCTTCTCTTCTCCTTCCACTATTGGAACAAAGCTGGTTTCACTCTGATTCTACCTCACTTGCCAGGGCTACATCCTAAGGAATTTCAGTTATAGTTGAAATCTTTTGAAATCTCCGTCAAAGAGATCCTTTACTGCCTCTCCAGATTACAAACAGGAGGATTCAGCCATGGCAGTTAAAACAGAATGATAGCACTTTAAGTGTGCAGTGTAGAGAGGCACCAGGTGAGTACGGATATAAATTCACTCAAAAGGAGAGAAAAAAAGTATAATGATAAAAAGAGGGTCACGGTGGTGCAACAGGTTAAACCGTTGAAGAGTTGAATCTGCTGACCTAAAGTTTGGCATTTCGAAGCCACGGGCCAGGGTGAGCTCCTGCTGTTAGCCCTAACTCCTGCCAACCTAGCAGTTCGAAAACATGCAAATATGAGAAGATAAATAGGTACTGCTTTGGCAGGATGGTAATAAAGGCACCCATGCAGCCATGATGGCAACACAACCAGGTGTCGTCTACAGAGAAAAGGCTCCTTGGCTTGGAAGTGGAACAAGAGCAGCTTCCCATGGCCAGAGTTGAGCACTGCCTCCAGAAGCTGGAGATGAAAGGGGAAGCCTTTACCTCTGTTCTGTTTATTTGTGTGTCATTGTTATTCCACTGTATTAAAAGCATTGAAGGTTTGCCTATCTGTGTATGTTGTAATTAACTCTTGAGTCCGCTTTGGGAGATAGAGCGAATATAAATAAAGTGTTATTATTATTTGTAGCTGCTCAAGACCCCTAAACCCACCCCCAATATATATCTGGATGATTTTCTGTCTCAAACACAGCAAAATCTTATGCAGTTGGGCTTCCTCCCTCCCCACCATAACCCATTGTTGTGGCTGATGACCAGTTCCAAAGAGTGCCTGCGTATAACATCATTTCCAGTGTGCTATGATGCACCGATGCGGCTTGGAGGAAGGAGTGCAGGGGTGAAAATTGCTCTCTACCCTCCTGCTGCTTTGTGTATATAAATCCCATAAGGAAATTTAACAGCCACAGTTGAACACAATAGGTGCAAACGTCAAGAAATGCTCCCTAGGTATGTAGAACAGCAGGTGATCTCCTTTGTTCCAGAACCTGAGGAACACTACAGAGAATTTGAAAAAGTATGCATGCTACAGCATGATCATGATGGGGCACTGGGGGACAGACATCAGAGAAACTCAGTACACACATTTATGCTTGCTGATGTGATAATCATGCACAAATCATCACAGTGCAGCCAAGATACTATTTGATGCAGTCAAAGTAGAAAGCTTTGCCAGTATACTCACATGGGTCTGAAAAATCAAAGTCTGCTCCTTTTTTCCTGAGCTGCATAAAAGAAGCTGGATGGCTTCTGAGCATCCCTGCAGTCAGTCAGCGGCCATTTGGTTCAGGGGGAAACAGTGTCTGAGCACTATCTAGGTGCTGTTGTACAAAAAGTGTGGCATGCAGAGGTCGTGGATAAATTCCATGGGCAAGATCGAATAAAGGATTTATCCTGTCATTGATGCCCTCATTCGACCAAGAAGATTCCAGTCACTGTCTACATGCCATGAACTCACCAGGTGGCTTAAGGCAAGTTGTTATTGCTCTAGCATCCCTGCCTTGTCTTATAAGGCTGTGTAAGGATTATGGATACAGTATGTGATACAACAAACAAATATAGGTCTGTCCATTGGCAATCCTTCAACATGAGTACCCCAGGAAGTTATCACACAAGGCCATCCTATCACCACAAGAAGAGTACAATATTGTAGTACAATATATTGTACAAAGAGTACAATAGGGAGCTCTGGCATGGGCTGGTCCATGAGGTCACGAAGACTTGGAAGCAACTGAACGAATAAACAACAAACAATGTAGTTATTCATTCATTTATTACATTAAGCTTTTAGGATGTACCACAATAAACAACAGGGTCCTACCACTCATAATTATGTGTGCAATGATTCATTCGAGGCCTGTCTAGTCTCTATATTTGGAAGAGGAAGTCCTAGAACCTAGAGAAGATGCTCAACAGCCAGAATAGTCCTTTCCTCCTGGCAATCCTATCCCCATGAAGAGACTTGAAGTGTATCACCTCCTGACACATGTAGAATGGGTTGTAGGTTTTTTGGGCTATATGTCCATGTTCTAGAAGCATTCTCTCCTGACGTTTCACCTGCATATATAGCAGGCATCCTCAGAGGTTGTAACTTCACAAACTCTGAGGATGCCTGCCATAGATGCCAGTGAAATGTCAGGAGAGAATGCTTCTAGAACATGGACATATAGCCAAAAAACCCAACAACAACCCAGTGATTCCAGCCATAAAAGCCTTCAACAATACAAATGTAGAATGTATTCATGCACTCCAGTATTATGCCTGCAACTCATGGTGACACTTCCATGCCTTTATGTCCATGAAGGCATATGCCAGTGGTTCTCAACCTATGGGCCCCCAGATGTTTTGGCCTTCAACTCCCAGAAATCCTAACAGCTGGTAAACTGGCTGGGATTTCTGGGAGTGGTAGGCCAAAACACCTGGGGACCCACAGGTTGAGAACCACTGGCTTATGCCATAACCCACTGAGTCACTTTCAGATGGATAACTGTAAAAGGATCTAGTAATCCAAAGAGAATGTACAACCATTTCATTTTTCTCTCCTTAAAAGCCACTTTTGAGAAAGGAGGGAAAACAAAGCTGTGGGAAAATGTGACAAGACAGTGAGTGGGAGATCATCTGCCTGGACAGCCTTTTGTCCTAACTTCAGTTAATAGCGATTGCTTAATACATCTCTGGAATCAACGGCTTCAATCCTGTTGTAAACTTTACTCAATCCTTAAAATGAGTCCAGTTTACATGCGCATTGACTCATTACTCAAGAATTGATTTCACGGGTCTGTTATCATTATAGTTATTATTGTTACAGTTGGAATTCGAAATGACTAAGTTCGAACATTGAAGAAGTCATGGTTAAAAATCCACAAGATACAGAAGTTAAAACACAACTGAACAATCAAAAAACATTAAAAATCAGTTTAAAACATACATAACTGACACACACAGAGAGAAAACAGCACAACAATTGGCAAGTGTCCAATGCATTGCGTAAGTCCTTTTAAAGTCACTCATCAAATGCGTCACTCATCAAATGCGTATCAGAATAGAAAAGTATTTACTTGCTGGCAAAACAAGAGAAGGAGGAGGAGGGATGGTGCCAGACTTATTTCTCTGGGCAGGGAGTTCCAGATCCTTGGGGAAGCCACTGAGAAGGCCCTTAAAGTTGCTCTGAGTCAGAAATGACTTCAAAGCACACAAGAGAAAAACACTGTACTTTGGACTGTCTCTCAGAAATGTTCAGTAGTAGCTTTAGTGTAAACACAGTGGTTGGACTGTTGTCTAGTTTGTGCTTCGGAAACCACTACTGCTGGTCTTTAGCCAATTGCACTGGCTTTCTAGTTTGGGGAAGACATGTTGGTCTTCACCTCATGGATGCAATTCATGACAAACTCTGCCTGCTTCATCCTTCTTGGAATCTATCAGACTTGTGTCTGACAGGCAGGCTGAGGTCAGAGCTTGGAAAAGTTATATTTACACAACACCTCTCAGAACCCCTAGTCAGTTTTTAAAGTTCTGGTAACATTTCCATTTACTACATGTATTGGTGTGTCTGCATAAACCACTTGTCATAAGGGATTGAAAGACTCGAGGACAGAATGTTAGATGTGACATCTCAGTTCAAATTTCATCCCAGCCATTGGACCAGTGACCAGTTCTCAGCCTGTTTTCCACTTTTAAAATGACTACCATTTTAAAAAATGGAAAGTACTTCATCAGTGTCGCAGATGGACGGTGAAGCGACAGCTCCCCTGGTGACCAGAAAAAAGTTAAATAGCCTCTGATTGTCTGTCTATATGTGTTGTGTCTATAACATTGAATATTTGCCATGTATGTGTACATTGTAATCCGCCCTGAGTCCCCTGCGGGGTGAGAAGGGTGGAATATAAATACTGTAAATAAACACCATGCACACTTGGTGTCAGAGTGAATGTTTTCATTTTGTCTGTCAAATTAATAAAATAAAGAAGCTGCAGTGGAGCAATGGGTTAAACCCTTGTGCTGCTGAACTGCTGACCTGAGGGTAGGCAGTTCAAATCCGTGAGATGGGGTGAACTCCCATCTGTCAGCTACAGCTCCTGCCAACCTAGCAGTTACAAAACATGCAAATGTGAGTAGATAAATACTGTAGGTACTGCTTCAGCAAGAAAAGGCAGAGACACTCCAAGCAATCTTGCTGGCCACACAACCAGGAGGTGACAATGCAGGCTCCTCGGCTTGAAAATGGAGGAAAGCACCTCCCCAGAGCCAGAGATGAGCACCGCCTCCAGAAGCCGGAAATGAAAGGAGAAGCCTCTGCCTGTGTGTCTCATTGTGTATGATTGCAAAGGCACTGAATGTTTGCCTATGCATGTAAATGCTGTAATCCACTCTGAGTCCCCTAGGGGAGATGGGCGGAATATAAATAAAGTGTATTATTATTATTATTATTAAAATATGGTAAAGTACAATGCATATGGAAAGTGGTGCTGCTGCTGCTGCTGCTGCTGCTGCTACTACTACTGGGCCAGAGAGATAGCACAGTGGTAACAACAGCTGTGTTGCAATCTGAAGGTTGCAAGTTCGATTCCCGGGCTGGTTTGGACACCCAGCTGTGAGCCCTGTCCAATGTTTACCTAGCAGATCGAAAACAAAACCAGCTGTGAGTAGATAAAATAGGTATCGCGCAGCGGGGAAGGATTTTTAAGGACTTATAACAAATAACAACAAATAAGGAAGTGGAATGCGGAACCAGGCTCTTGTCGGAGGATGAATCAACAGCACCCCCTTGTGACGTAATGGAGCGACTGCACCCTTCAGAATGTAGCCAGATGGAAAGATCCTTCTAATTGTACAAGTGTCTGCACCTGTTTGTCTGTTTGTCTGCACAACTGTATTGTAATCGTATGTCAATCCGGCAGGGACTGTCTGCCGTATGTGTAATGTAATCTGCACTGAGTCCCCTTCGGGGTGAGAAGAGCGGAATATAAATAAAGTGTATTATTATTATTATTACTATGTAGTACTATAACAACAGCAAGAACAATGAGAAAGAGAGGAAGGGAGCGAGGGAGGAGGGGAGAAAGAGGGAAGGGGGAGAGAAAAGCAGCATCTCTGCTCTAGCATATAGGAGAATTCCTGTTGACATGCTATACTTTGCAAGATACCGGTCACTCTTCAAATCATGAAGGTTACTAGTAAATATTGTCTATGACCATAACAAACCAATGGATTTAGGGTTCAATTCAACCAAGCATTTAGAACACATGCTTCGGGATCTAAATGTGATGCATTGTAACAGTCTTATTTACTGTTACTACAAAGTAGACCTTTGTGCTCACATTCTGTCTAACAGACATATAGATGACATAGTGGCTCTGAAGCATGATGGAGACTACAATATTCTTTTAACTTATCCAGAGATTGCACCTTAACTTATTTCCAGTCCCACCCTATGATAAGTGATCCAAGCAAATCCTCTTTCAACCAGTTCTACCCTCAGATAGTATAGAAACCAAGCAAAAAGTAACTCCCATTAAATTTAGTGGGGCTGTTGCATACAGGATCATAGCCTTAGGGTGATGGTTAGTCACCTGAATTTAAGTTGCAGGATTTTGTTTAAACATACATCCTCCTTGAATAATAGGAGCATAGTGAACAACACATATGCTTGTTCTCTATCCTTTCAGTTAGGGATATAATGCCACAGTTTGGCCACTAAGTGTCACTATTAGATTGCTCTTAGTCTTTTGCTGACTAGTAAAAAAAAGACTCTGCCACTATAGTGCAACTTGATTCAATATTAATTTCAGCACATCAAATGAAATAACAAGCTGCGCTACATAGGAACACTATCCTGAATTACCTTAGTTCAAAAGCTCTCAGGGTTTATACAGACCATCAAGAGGACACCCTTCAGAGCAGGATAAGGAGTGCTAGTTCAAACTGTGGAAAGAGACATTTTCACAGATTAGGAATTTCCTTAAAGTTTCAAGGCCTACGTGATGTGGTTGGAAGGCTGTTAGCAATACCCAAACACATTTAGATTTGCACAGATTAAAAGTCAAGGGATTAATCAACCAAATACCGAAAAACTGAAATCGTAAAGATAATTTTGGACGCTTTGTATTCTAGATTTAACAGCGCTAGTTTAAATGTCAACAAAGATCCTCCCAAATAGAATGAGAATAAGCCATTTCTTCACTTCTCTAGTGTGAAGTCTTTCCAACTGACTTCAACAAGGCGCAGGGCATTTTCAATAATCGCCCCAGCTCTTTGGAATACGTTGCCACCAGAAACACAGGCTCTCCGAAATTTGGTCACCTTTCAGAGGGCCCGCAAGACACACTTGTTCAAACAGGCCTTCGGAAGCTTGTGATTTTAGCTGCATTTTTATTTTGCTGTTTTACTTACTATTATATGTATGTTTTGTCCATTGTTTGTTTTATTGAATTGTGTTGTAAACCGCCCCGAGCCGCTGGGAGTGGCGATGTACAAGTCCAAATAAATAAATAAATAAATAAATAATTTCAAGGAGTGCTGACTCCCATGTGGATGTGGCTACCTATTGAACTGGCCATCACAGACGGTACTCTGCACCCAACCTTCTTCGGAACCAGAACAGATTAGGGAACTGAGATGACTTCTCCTGTTGTGGTGCCGAAACATTTGGTTTCACTTTTGAACAACAACAACAAAAACAACAACACAGCACAAGGGCATCTGCAAAGCAATGATGGACCAAACTAAAGGCCTCTTTGGTCCAATCTTGTTTCCACTGTAGCCTATATGGAAAGGCAACCAGGAGGACTAGAGCTATCTCTTCTCAGTTCTGCAGAGCTATATAAAAAAAAACACTGACTAAGGTTTAAAGGAAGACAATTTCGAGTGAACAGAGACTTTGGGTCATAAAACTTTAGTTCAGAAATGCATATCCTCAAACTGTAACAATTTGCCAGGACACTTGCAATTAACCCCACCCCACCATTTCAAATGTGTTTCAGCAGTTCAATTTCCTCTGTCTTCCTCCTTTTTCTCTTTACTCTTACTTTAATTGCTGCAAATTGAGTTCAAAGTACAAGCGGGGGGAAAAGAGGGGGTAGAGTATTGCCCTTCCCTGAAGTTCCTGGCAAAAGCAAACTGCAGCCGCTTGTGACTTAGGTTTCCTTCATTAATGCCATTTGCCATTTTGACCACACTCTGATGTTACCTGACCACAGATGTCTTTCATCTGTTTGGAAGTTAGGTCACCAGACATGATACCATTGACAAAATTCCCAACAGAATCAATGTAATGGTATGAATGATTATATCAAAACCTGGGAGATTATTTGATTATCAAAAAGTAGAAAAATACACCAAGGGAAAGTAAAGACAGGTATTACACATGCAAACACAAAACACACTGAATATAGAATCCTCTGGTACTCTGGATTAAGTCACACCAACATAATGATATATAGTCAAAACAGATTTTGCCAATGTTCCGTTGCAGATGCTTAACCTTTATGGGATATATGTGAAGTATAGTCTATATATTAATGGTATTTAATGGGTTTATTGTCAATCCTCATTTTTGGTCTGGTGAGGCAGGGCGGGGAAACAGAGACCAGGAGTGGATCCACCCAATGTTGAAACAAGATTTGAATATAGGAATGTTTTTTAGGAAAAAAGGATTCCCAGTGGATTTGTTCTCCACTTGGGACATCAAACATCTAAGAGGAAATGCAGGGTGGGACACTTTCAATTGCATTCTGACCAATTTCACTATAGTGGGCTCTTTGTATCCATTGGAGTTGGGGTCCAGGGCACAGAAACAACTCTTGCGGATACCAAAATTTGCGGATACTTAAGTCCCATTATATACAATGGTATAGTTAAAGGGTATCATATCCTTTATACAGAATACAACAAGGAATGTGTCCAGAGGAGGACAACTAAAACGATCAAAGGTCTGAAGACCATGAATCGCTCTGAGGAGTGTCTTAAAGAGTTATTTGCAGAAGAGAAGGGTGAGAGGAGACATAAGAGCCAGGTTTAAATATTGGAAAGGCTGTCATAAGCAAGAGGAAACAGGCTTCCTTTCTGCTACCCTGGAGCCATGGGTTCAAAAGACAAGGAAGGAGATTCCACCTGAGCATTAAGAACTTCCTGATCATAACAGCTGTCCAACAGTGGGACTCATTGCCTCAGAGTCTAGTGAAGGCTTTTAATCAGAGGCTGGGTGGCCATCTGTCGGGGGAGCTTTGAATATGCTTTTCCTGCATGGCAGAAGGAGTTGGACTGGATGGCCCATAGGATCTTTTCCAACCCATTTATTACGATAATCACTGTCTTGGGAGTAGAGCTGGGTGAACAACAAAGATCCCTCTGCTCCCTGACAATCAGCTGCATTGCTGAAGGATTGTGGATTTATAGTACCTTCCTGAAGGAAAGGATTAAACTACAAATAGATGAAAGTGGGACAGTGAAGAAAACCAGTGGGAAGGGAATCAACTCATTTGAGATGTGGTAATAGAGGAGAGTTCTATGCCCAACAAAAATCCTCTAAAAGGCAACATGACTAAACTGAGTCTATAATATTTTGGGGATCAGACAATAGTATGTGGCACATCGGGAAGCAGCAGAAAAAGAGTGAGACTGCATTACAGATGGAAATCCTCAACCAACAGATGGTCTCTGTACCATCTATTATTGACGAACAAGTCCAGAAAACGGAAAAGTTTTCTGCACAGTTTTTGTCACAATGGTGCAGTTCTAGCAAAGGAATGACCCAACTTTGATTTTTGCTACTGGTTATCACCGATTCCCTCTTTGGGACCCTGTATTGATGAGCCAACTTGCAATGGAAGCATTTTGGATGAGGCCAATAAAGCGGTACTGTGATCAACGTTTGCTGGTTATTGGGACAGCCAGATGGGAAGAAAACGGGGGCAGAAGGTTCATGCAATGGCAGTTTGGTGCACTGACTCATTTCAGAATGGAAAGCTTGATGACATGGCAGGAGATGTGGATGGATAACCAAACGCTTTCTTCTCCCTTCAAGGTTGATCCTAAGCAAGACTTACCTGTTCGTGTTTCTTTTTAAGAGGGGAGGGGAAGAAGGCAAGCAGGAGAAGACTTGCCTCATGTAGGCAGCCGCCTTAGCATACGGTGGCATGCAGCGTAGACATATAGTAATGGCGCTCAATTAACACTCAGCTCTTTTTTAAAAGCAGCTTCTTTTTGTTTTCGGTACAAAGGACAAAGAAGGGTTTTGGCATACCGTATCTATAGTCAGAGGCCATGGTACGTTGCTGGCACCATTTCCTGTGTCCGTCAATCCTGCGATAATAAGCTTCTTCTTTTATGGGGGAAATATTTCCCTCACTACCTGACCGAGACCAAGCGCCTTCACTGTTACTGTCCATTGTAATTTCTATGGAGAAAAACGGAATGGTCTATTAAGCATGACTTACACACGTGTTTGTTTTTTGTGGAGGCTTCCACATGATAGGGACGCAAAGCTTGAAAATGTTTGTCTGGGATGAGCTCTCCTAGAATTCCCCAGCCAGCATGGTCACTGGCAACATAAACTAAGGGCCCTTCCACACAGCCATATAATCCAGAATATCAAGGCAGATCATCCACAATAAAGTAGAGTCTCACTTATCCAACATAACTGGGTCGGCAGAATGTTGGATAAGAGAAAATGTTGGATAATAAGTAGGGATTAAGGAAAGGACTATGAAACGTCAAATTACGTTATGATTTTACAAATTAAGCACCAAAGCATCATGTTTTACAACAAATTGACAGAAAAAGCAGTTCAATACATGGTAACGTTATGTCATAATTACTGAACTTACAAATTTATCACCAAAACATCGCAATGTATTGAAACAGCTGTGGATCCGGACAGGAGGCAGACTACATTGGATATTACAGAACGTTGGATGAGCAAAGCTTGGACAAGCGAGACTTTACTGTATCTGCTTAGAATTGGGTTATCTGAGTCCACACTGCCATATAATCCAGTTCAAATTGGATTTTAAACAGCTGTGTGGAAGGGGCCTAAGAGAGTCTAGGTGTATAGTCCAAAAAAGTAACATTTACAAGCTCTGGGCCATATGCACAGCTTAATATTGTTGATCGTTTGTTTGTTTGTTTACATCAGATATTTCTGACATGCATCTCCAGTATTTGGCATCTCAAACAGCAATGCCACATTTTGTCCAAGATCTTGACACATGGACGGGATGGTTTGGTGGGTAGGTTAGTCACGTGTAGGAATGAATGAACCTGCTAATTTTGCAATCTGCCACATTGCTTTTTGCACCTGTTTATTAAATGTTTGTCCATTCCATGTATGAAAGCATCAAACAAATTCCTCCCCCATCTGCACTAGCCAAGCTTCAACAGGCATTTCCAGTAGGAAAAGAATGAGATTGGACCTATCTGCCATACAGTTTCTCAGGGCTATCTACACTTCACAATTAGAGTGTTATGACTGCACTTTTTGCAGTAGTGTTTCCATCCTCTGGAATCTTACTTCACGGGGAGACATCTGGAATTCCCAGGCAGAGCCCTCTGGTGCCTCCTCAAACTACCAATCCCACAATTCCCCTGGAGGCATCCATGCGATTAAAGTGGAATCATATTGCTAACGTTGTATGGTGTGAAAGGGCCCTGAGAAAAAGGGAAAGGAAGCAATCCAAATTCAGCATCATAAATCTGGTTGAATATGCAAGCATTCAAAGAGGGGTTTTGAAAAGTCAAAGACTCCAAATTTTCTGCCTGAATGGGGCAAACCTGACAATTTTGCTTTCAGCCATATACTAGTGGGTTTTTAAATCCCCAAATTCTTTACATCCTTTTTAATGGATATGGGGTATTTCAGTTCTTATTAAAGAAGAAAAACAAACAAAATGATCTCCTGTGCCTTGTCTTGCACTCATGAAAATCTGCAAAGCCATTAAGGAGAGACAAGAGAAGAAATATTAGATGTCTCGCACATGAAGGAACACTTGAACGGTATGATTAACAGAATACTATCGGCTTTTCGACATGTTTTACTAGCCACTTCATGGACATATCAATATTCACAAAGGGACTAGCAGATACAGAAACAGCTAAGGTGAGCTCATCCTTTGGCTTGAAACGAGACTCAGAATAAGAACTATACCTTGACACAGAATAGACTATACAAACCCTGAAGTTAGTTCACTCCCAAACACAGGAGCTAATCTAACAGAAGTCATCGCCTTACCTGCTTTGCAAGTGCTGCTTTGCAAACCCTTTTTGGGGTGGTGGAGGAAGAAGGATCATACCATAAACCAACTCCTTTTTTTGGCATCGGTTTAGAAAAATGAAGTAATCTTGTGAAAAATATCCAAATGCAAAAAAGCCATAACAGTCTAGGGCAGTGGTTCTCAACCTGTGGGTCCCCAGATGTTTTGGCCTTCAACTTCCAGAAATCCTAACAGCTGGTAAACTGGCTGGGATTTTTTGGGAGTTGTAGGCCAAAGCACATGGGGACCCACAGGTTGAGAACCATGGCTAGGGGCTAGTGTTCTGGATTGATACACTTGAGATCTGAGCCCACATTTCCACTCATGTGTCCTAGGTAGTAGTGATTTTATTGATTAGCCCATAGGCCATAGCACAATACCAAACCAAAGGACAAGGCTTGATAAGACTTGATTGCACTCTATCCTAGGTACTCTTGAGTCAGTTGCTGTTTTATAGTCCCTGAGCCACTTTGGGGAGCTTCTACACTGACACTATAATCCAGTTTGGAACCAGTTTGGAAGGAACTGGTTTGCACATGAATGATCAGGTTGCTATGTCTGGAACCAGTTCGAGGTCAGGAAGATGAATAAGTTTACTGTGGAACTTAGCCTTAAACTGCTCTGAACAGGATTTTCTCTCTCGTTTCCAGGAGAGCTGCACCAAAGGCATATAGGATGAAAAAATGGGGAAAGTGACACTTAAGAGTGGAAGTACTCCATTACTTCTCCCAGGGGTGCAATGAAGCCCTCGGCTGTTTTTCTATCATCTCATATTTGAGATTATTTACTGTGCTTCAGCAGGGGCGCATGTCTGCAATGAGCCCCACATTTTATGGAGCTGATTTTGCCCTTGATCTGGGATATACTGCCGTGTGCTGCAGCACATTTTTGACAGAACTTGGACTTTTTTACTGTGTTGTATACTCCTAAGTGTGTGCTGCTGTGTGCATTGTCAGTGTACATTGTGTGGCCCCTGCAGCCTCGAGTTGGCTTCAAACTACAGTGTAGAAGGGCCCTTAGTGGTTGCAGTGACAATAAAATGAGGGCATGGTACCCTATATATCCAATTTCCTTGGGAGAAGTGGCAAAATAGAAGAAACAATACATCAAATGACAGCCTTGGTGTTACGTTACCTTGCTAATGTTCGTTAATAAATAGAAGCCAGAAAAACATTTTCGTCCATGCACAGAGTTCCCATATGCTGAAATGCTCCTATTTCTTTCAATGAAATATGCCAACACATACATACAAAAAGAACATATAGATCTAGGAAAGGTTCCCCTTTTGGATCAGAACTCCCATAATCCCCTAGTCGGGGAACTCTGGTATTTAATAGCCACAAAAGTAACTTTTCCATGGTGTGGAAACATATGCATTGATTGGTATAAGACTGAATGGGCAAATGCTTGCAGTGTGGATGGCACAACTGTGGCTACCTACTGGAAGCAACTCACACCAACACTAGCATTTACCAGGCTGTGCCTCAGTCCAATTACCTACTGGAAATATCTTTGTTTGCATGTTCTCAAAAAAATAAAAACAGCCTCTCTTCAAACAAAAAAAAAAACCCCACAAGCAAACAGCCTGTCCATCTCTCTCTCACACACACACAAATATTGTAACAAAATGTCACAGTATAACTTCTTCCTATACTGGCAAGAGCAACAAATTACCCTCCAGTTGTTCTTGACCTCACATTTGGCTACCGCTGGATAGGGTTGATGTACTTCATTGCTGTTTAGGCAGCCCAACATGGTTCACCTTTGTTTCTGTTCAGGGTTTGAAATGATCTAGAACTTTGGGGATTTTTGCCACAAATTTAAATGGGCAGTGGTGGGTTAGGGTTAGGTGTCAGAGAAAATGTTTTCATTTTGTCTGCCAGATTAATAAGATAAAGGAGCTGTGGTGGCGCAATGGGTTAAAACCCTTGTGCTGCTAAACTGATCACCTGGAGGTTGGCAATTTGAACCCACTGGACGGGATGAGCTCCGGCAGTTAGCCCTAGCTCCTGCCAACCTAGCAGTTCGAAAACATGGAAATGTGAGTAGCTCAATAGGTACTGTTTTGGTGGGAAAAGGCAAAAAGACACTCCAAGCAGTCATGCCGGCCACACGACCAGGTGGTGTCTACAGACGCAGGCTCCTCACCTTGGAAATGGAGAAAGAGCACCTCCCCCAGAGCCAGAGATGAGCCAGAATTGAAAGAAGTATTTGATTTTGTCTGTGTATTTGTGTCTCATTGTATGTCATGTAACAAGGCATTGAATGTTTGCCTGTGTCTGTTCATACTGTAGTCAGCTCTGAGTCCCCTCGAGGAGAAGGGCGGAATATAAATAAAGTGTTGTTGTTATGGCACACAACAGCAACACTTGTTTTTCTTTTCGTTTACAAACGTACTACTGCAAACTTAAGGGGTTCACCTAGTTCCAAAGAAACCACTGCCTGATTTTGAGCAGGTCCATTTTTACTACTAGACTTAGGGGCTCCAACACTTGGCTTTACTTATTTGAGAAAACAGCTAACCTGTTAATCATCATCATCATCTTTATTTATATTCCGCCACCATCTCCCCGAAGAGACTTAGGGTGGCTTACAAGGCACTCCAGGGTGCACATATAATATACAATAGGTAAAAATAGTACAAAATGCACATCTCTGCAAGGGAGGTGCTGATGATGATAGAGAAAAGCCATCTTAGGGGGAATTATATTTGGGAGGAACTGTGGTGTTTATGACAGGAAATTTTTGGAGAAATTCAGATCTTTCATTTTACTTCTTACTCAGATAGTTAGATATTTCTTGGTACATTCAAACTCTCAAACAAGTGAAAGGAAAATGCAATGTGTTGATTTAAGGTGAGTAGCATGGTGGGTGGATGGATGGATGGATGCATGGATGCATGGATGGATGAAGAGTGTAAGTACAATTCAGTTACAATTTATTTCAACCACAGGGATGTCTTCATGACAAGCGTGCCAAGTATCATTGCTTCTCTTTTTCCTCCTCTCTTCCTCTACCTTTAGAAGGACATATCGGAAATTATCCAGACGTTGGTTGAGTTTTCCTTCACTTTTTTTGAAGCAACACCCCCAAAACAAAATGCTTCCTAAGCAGACATGAAGGTAGTGAGAAGACCGCGTTGAGAATTAAATGTTCCCTTTTAAAATTATCATTCCAGCTGCTTTTTTTATTAATGCGAATATGCCTGTTCATGTGTGTGAACACAAATAAATAAAAGTGTTGAATAAAATAGATGAACAATACTGTAAACCTGCATCCCAGGAGGGTACAGGGCCGGGCTTTAGCACAGCAGGTTAACCACCAGCTGCAATAAATTTTGCCTATCAAAAGATTGGCAGTTTGAAGCCCAAGTCGGGGGTGAGTGCCAGACCTTCAGTCCAGCTCACTGTCCAACGAGCAGATCAGAAACAGCGGTGAGTAGATAAATAGGTATGCTTAACAGGGAGGTATTTTAATGGCACCATAAGGAAATACCAGAAAAATGCAGATCAAAAGTGTAAGTCTATACCAGGACTCTTTGACATGGAGGATGGATCGACAGCACCCCCTGTGGCTGGAATCTGGCACAACCTCCAAGATGCCAAAGATGTGAAAAGCCTATATACCTCTGTCTGTGTCCTGTCTCTGTCCTGTTAGTGTATAACGGCATTGAATGATTGCCACATATGTGTTTTGTGATCAGCCCTGAATCTCCTTCGGGGTGAGAAGGGCAGCATATAAATACTGCAAATAAATAAATAAAATAAAGTTGGTCACCAAATTTATTATATATGTAATGAAATGGTTGATAGCAAACCTGTTTTTCTTGAAGACTTTTATTCTGCACATTATCACCAGCAGTCTTCTAAACATCTCTTATCAATTGTTGCACTGAATTTAAAATTATTATTTACAATGTAATCAAGGTGTCATTACATTGATATTAATTTTAATAGCTTGTTATGGGATGGTTCGTTATATCGTTATGGGATGGTTCATTACATCACATATTTTCTCCCTAGCAGCTGGATTATGTTTGATTTTCAACTGCGTAACAGCCAGGGAAGAACATTCTGAGCAACCCCTTAGGTCGAAGAGGAAAGAAATGTTCCTTTTGACTTTTCAAGCTTCTCATTTTTCCAATCAGTAGCCCTCAGTGGCGCAATGGGTTAAACCCTTGTACTGGCAGGACTGAAGACCAACAGTTCAGTGGTTCGAATCTGGAGAGCGCATGGATGAGCTCCCTCTGTCAGCTCCAGCTCCCCATGCAGAGACATGAGAGAAGCCTCCCACAAGGATGGTAAAACATCAAAACATCTAAGTGTCCCCTGGGCAACATCCTTGCAGATGGCCAATTCTCTCACACCAGAAGCTACTTGTAGTTTCTCAAGTCACTTCTGACATGAAAATAGAAAGTCCAATTAGAAGTGCAGTTTTTCTGCACTTAGTGTTTTTTTTAAAATATGCATGACAAATTTGTGCGCATTTCTTCTAACGTTTTTGTATGCAAGTTTCTCAATATGCACACTTTTCCAAGCCATTTCCCTAATGTAATGCAATCTCAATGTTATTTCCCCTAACATAAACAATGTGTGGGTATGTATTCCTTGATTGGAAAGCTCCATCATGAAATCTGAAAATGCCCACATTTCAAATGAAATCTGCCTTTTCACTTCTGAACAGGGTCAAAAGCAAGAAAGTTTACATTAAAACGTGAATTGAACCAATTCTTCTGCCGTCCCTGTTTGAAACTACTTTGAAGTGTATTTGTTTTGTTCTGTGTTAAGGAAAACAAGAACAAGACGCTTACAAATAACATCTTCTTTAGCAAGGGTCGGCTGCTGGAGCTAAGAATTCTGTGTTGCAGATCCTTTCTTTGAGGAAAGGCAACTGGCAACTGCTCAAATTAGTTTTAATGTGTATTGACGACACTGCTAATGGCACACCAGCAGCTGCACTTCAGATAGTTCAGAAATAGATTTTGAAACAGTAGCTATCTTCAAACAATTGAGAACAGCATGTTTGGGGAGGGAAGCACTCCAATGGGATGGATGAAAAGATCAAAACCTGTGCGAGAGTTTCACCTGTTGTGCTGCACTGTTCACGCATTACCACAGAACGGCTAGAGACCCAGCCAAACCAAAACTATCTGCTCAACATCTCTGGAAACAAACTCTTTCCTACTTAAAGCATGACAGTAATGGTTGAATCCTCCTAGCTGGCTGTTCAGAGTCCCAAATGAACAGATCTGCACTCTTGTTTCCCCAACGCGACTAAGGAACAATTCAGAGAAGACACACAGGCGCAAGACCTCAAGGGAGCATATCACTTCAGAATGCGATGATAGCAATGATCTTTCTGAATAATCTCACACATTAATATGCGTGGTAGCACATTTAAAAAGATAGCAGCTTTGGTTTGCTGTGAGTTTTCCAGGCTGTCTGGCCATGTTCCAGAAGGATTCTCTCCTGACATTTCACCCACATCTATGGCAGGAATCCCCAGAAGTTGTGAGGTCTGTTGGAAACTTGACAAGTGGGGTTTATTATCTCTGTGGAATAATGTCCAGGGTGGAAGAAGGAACTCTTGTTTGCTTGAGAGGCAAGTGTGAATGTTGTAATTGGCCAACTTGATTGGCATTGAATTGCCTTGCAGCTTCAAAGCCTGGCTGGTTGCTGCCTGGGGGAATCTTTTGTTGGGAGGTGTTACCTGGCCCTGATTGATTCTTGTCTGGAATCCCCCTGTTTTTTTAAGTGTTGCTCTATTTACTGTCCTGATTTTAGAGTTTTTTAAAATACTGGTAGCCAGATTTTGTTCATTTTCATGGTTTCCTCCTTTCAGTTGAAATTGTCCACATGCTGGTGGATTTAAGTGGCTTCTCTGTATAGTCTGATATGGTGGTTGTTATTTATTGTTCGATCTTGTATGCCGCCACTCCCTGAGGGCTCGGAGCGGCTCACAGCACAATGTAAAACACCATAAAAGCAAAGATTAACATTAATGATACCAAATTAAAATTCAGAGTTCACAATTCAAATGCCAACCGAAACAAATGAGTCTTACAAGCCCTGCGAAAGGCCGACAGGTCTCGCAGGGCACGAACTTGAGTTGGCAAGGCATTCCAAAGAGTTGGCGCCACAATAGATAAAGCTCTATGCCTCGTAGACATTAGGCGAGTAGCTTTAAAGCTGGGTACTTCCAGTAGGTTTAGATCTTCAGAGCGAAGTGATCTCTGGGGTTGGTGTGTTCAGGTTGGTTCATCAGGTGTTCTGCTATGGCTGACTTCTGCCTCAAATAGACAATAGTTCTTCCTCCCACCATGGATATTCCAGAGATATAGAAACCCCAGTTGCCTAGTTTCCAACAGACCTCACAACCTCTGAGGATGCCTGCCATACATGTGGGTGAAACATCAGGAGAGAATGCTTCTGGAACATGGCCATATAGACTGGAAAACTCACAGCAACCCAGTGATTCTGACCATGAAAGCCTTCAACAACACAGATAGCAGCTTTGATAACCTCCTTGCTAGTGGGCTCGCTGGGCAGAGAGAAGTTGGCACAGGGAGCAGTTTGAAAATGCAACACTTATGGCTCCTCGCATGTTGAAGTGGTACAAATTCATTCGGAGATAAGAACCTGCACCTCTAAAGCAATGCAAGACTCCAGTTGCAGCTGTGCATTTCATATGGCAGTTTATATGAGTTGTTGTAAGCTTCTCTCAACAAATCCCCACCCAAGTATTCCTATATAAACCAGACACAAATGGTTCACTTCCACTGTGTCTATATTTACAGAGCTGTCCTTCAGGAACGAGCCTTCCCTTGCCACCTATTTGCCATCCACCAGCCCTGCCTGGTGGCCCCAACAAGCAACACAAATGTACTGGTCAGGCCAACTAACCAATAGATGGGACCAACATGGGGCGCGTTCTCTGTGGTCCAGCGCTACCATGAGATATTCTTCGGCCCAGCTGCTCCATCCTGTCTGGACGTCCAGAGGATGACAGATTACCTAAGAGCTAAAGAGGAAAGGAATAAAAAAATAAAATAAAATAAAAAGGGGGGGACGAGAGACAGAGAGAGAGAAAGGTTTGAAAGTTACACAACTGCACACCGCAAGGAGTGTTAGGTGTTAGTGAAGAGGGCAGGGTGTGTGGAATCAACAGAAAATCAAGTAAATCATTCTCAAAAGCAGAAGTACTAAAGGCAACTAAACTTGGTTTTTAACTGAAAGGTTAGCTGAAAAGAGGACGGATGCCACTAGACCTGGAAGAGGAAACCAAACAAAAAGAAAAAAAATAGTTCTCTAGTCTGATGTGGCACATACTTTAAGAACAACAAGTTAATACATTGGAATAGAAAAAGAGAGAGAGTTTAAGACATTCTTTTGCCTTTGTCGTTGCCATGAACCATGCTTCTAGACCCTCTGACTCCTCCTCAAAGGAGCTACACATAAATCCCCCAGAGCTACAAAGAGTAGAGTGTCATTCTCTTCCTCGTGCATCTCCCAAATACTCTTGCAACTGCAGCATCGCCGTTACTCTCCTGCCATATCATGCCCCTACCGGTTTGGTCTGTGGCTGCCTGGGTAGGCTTTTAAAGAGATTATGAAGAGCTTCTTGCCTTTACTTATTTAGTTTCCACCAGTCAGAATTGTGCAACGGGCAGACAGGCTCTGCTGACAAGTGTTGTGGGAAAGGCCACATTCTAAGGCTCCTCGGGGACAACAAAAATTAAATACGGGGATGGGACATGGCAGCCATTTTTGTTTGCGGATGCACAAGAGAGACCAACTAAAGAATCTTCTGAGAATAAACGGACTGCCTAATTAATGTCTTTATTATCATCCATTATGCAGGGTAGAGTATTTCTGAAACCTCCATGGTCTGGATTGGTGTTGTCCCAAAGGGTGCCCAGCCACTCCTGGCACCTTGGGAGTGCTGGCACAGCTTGCACCCTTGGCTGGAGGCTGCCTGGTGTGGCACTAAAGGTCCCCACAGATTGGGACGAACAGAGGAGCTGGCAACACAGGTAGAGAGAGGCTAGGAGGCTTTGCCTGCATGCTGGGATGCAGGTTGCAACTTCAAAGGCAAGAAGAGATGGTATTTCTTTTCTTTTTTTAGGGGTGGGGGTAAAGAGGTGATGAGAGAAAGGTGGATGATAGAAACAGAATGGATTCTGTGACTCCAAAACCCTAGGCCACTGTCACTACATGACAGGAAAAGGTGAGGGAAAAGGTGTTCTTGGTACTTGCCCAGAGATAAGAATTGAAGAGAAAGATAATTCTTCCTTGAAAATCTGGGAGTGAGGGAAGCAAACACAATATGACAAATGGAAATATTTAAAGCAGACCTTAAACAACGGGAAAACAAGGGTCGAAATAAAGTGGTCATTTGGCCGTTTCCATTGTTTTCATCCCCAATTATAACTAGCAAAGTCTCTTTCTATTATATTCTACAGATCATATTGAAACCCAAGGCAGGCACACACATACACACAAAGAATAAAGAAAGGAAAAGAAAATTAAGAAGAACCCCAAATGTTAGGAAAATGGTAGTTCAGCTAACCCTTAATTAAAATTTAGTTTCAGTTGTCCTTTGAAAGGAATTGGGAAGCTGGTTTTTATTTACTTATTCATTTGTTGTCTGCAGGGGAGGATAAAAAAATGTTGTAGAGCAAATTAATCCCATTTTAGTATGGCACCAAATAATAATTAAAACAGGAAAACAAGTATTAAGAAGCCTGTGAAGCAACATAGATTAATAAAGAAATTAAATATGGGAGGGGGTGAAGATGAAAGAACATAAATACATGCTGAGGATGGATTTGGGGGGAAATGAATGAAAAAAGAACGAAAAGGACAAAGAGGTAGAAAAAGAGGTCGATTTGGCAAGCAGGTGGTAGAAGGAAGTTTTTATTTCAACACACCAGAGGGTCTTTAGGCTCTCTGCTGCATGGCCTTGTGAGTGGGATGCAAGGTGCCCTATAGTCATTCTCTTTTAAGGGGCTGCTCCAGCCTCTCTGAAAATCTTCACGAGCCAAATTATCTGCTCTACTACACCTCTGAGGTTCGTGCTTTCTCTCATAATAAACCGGCTTGTACTCCTCACTTCGGGATTCTAGAAAGGAAGGAATGGGATCCCCAAAATCTTCTTCAATGCTGCTCTGCCGCGTCAGGGTCCTCCGGCGTGCCAGCAGTGGCCGCGATACTTTCTTGCACGAACAGTTCCCGCCATCTGCACAACAGCTGTGTGTGGCATAGGCAGAACCCATGTCATAAGCACTGCGGAAGTTAAAGCGCAACTCCTCTTCTTCACTGCCACAGTCCAGGCCACTGTCTGGGCTCCGGGTGGAAGACCGGCTAAATTTGTAGCCCTTCTCTTCCCAGTCCTCCAAAAGCCGTTGCTTTGCAGGGTGCCAGAAGTTGTGTTGCTGCTCCTGATTGTAGGCTCTGGCCGATCTACTTTCTCTAGCTATCATGCTTCTCATTTTGTGGGACTTCCCTAAACCCTGCTTGTGTAAAAGTTCCGAATAATCACCATCCTCTTCGGCTACTTCAGGGATACTGAAAAGCTTTTTACTGTGATGGATCTGCTGGGCAAAATCAGGCCGTTCCAAAAAAGCTGCTTCAGTAGTCTTATTCTTATAACATTCCTTTAAGCGTACATGTTTTTAAAATAAAAAAGAAAACAAAGAAAAGAATAGGCGAGGGGAAGAAAGAGTGTGCGATCAAAACAAAAAGAGAAAGGGGGTAGGAAAGAAAAAATAAAGACAGAATTAGTTTTAGAGCAATGGCGAACGGAAAGCATGCAGCTTTTTATTCAGTGTGGAAAGATGTCATGCTTTGAATGGCAATCTGTGGAAAATAAAAATAACATGATTAGGAAATTGCTTAGCACCTTACATAGTGCAAGGATGTCAGTACAGCAGGCCTAAACAAGAACCATACCAAGGCACTTGAATCACAGTAGTTGACACTACACAAGAGGCTGTCTTGGCACATGGGTAGGAGTATGCTCTTTTGGTAGACTACAATCTTAGTGCAACATCTCTTCTCCACTTATTAAAAGAAGCCACATGAAGAATGGAAAACCCACCAGCATGTTTTTCTATAATGAGAATGGTCCCAATAAGCACCCCTGTGTTTCCATTAAGAAAGTGGGAAACCAATTGGAAATACTCATGTTTTAAACCAACTGTTCCTTAAGCATTATCTTGCCCGTTCGGGGGTTGATTGTTGGGTTTTTTTGGGTGGGGGGGATATTGATACCTACAAGTACTGTTGAAAACACTGAAGAATCGACACCATGGAGAATTCCAAGTTATAAGAGATATTTGATTTTTGACCTTTCTGCTCCTTTCTGCTAAAGGATGTGCAACTCAACAAGTTTTATCTTGGGATGGCTTAACATCAACGTTCAGTCTGCTTGGATTTTCCCCTCACTGTTTTGGAGTGGACACTTACGTTCCGCTTCTGATTCTATGAACTTCTATGAGGAATAGAAACATCAGGCATCATTTGCAATATGCTAAAGGCTACAGAGCTCTTTGCGTAGACCTTGAAGTTATGCTTGAGAAGACTCTGGGCCTTGGCCCCCTAAAGCATAGAACTTGGATATCCCTGACAATGCTCATCTGAGCCTGAAGGTCCTGCTAGTCGCTTGGAACATCCAAATCTCTGCTCAACTAACCCCCTGGTCACTAAACATCTCATCCGGAACAGAGGATGGCTTGTCTTCCAGTTGCTTTTTACCTTGAGTGTGTTATGCGCTGTTATACTGACTCTCCTCCTCCCACCATCCTCCAGCTGCATCTCTGAGTACAGCTCTTCCTCATCTTCTTCCATGATGTCAGACAGGTCAGAGCCCCGGCTGCTCTCAGTGTGGTACTCCTCCCCATGGCAATAGTGGGGCTGTTGGAGGAGGGAAAGACGAAAGAGGGGCAAACAAAGCAAGACAAGCTTTCAAAATGAAAATCCAGGCAAACCTCAAACTGTTGTGAGAGGGCAGCTCCCAATAAACACAACACAACAACCAAGGCTGGTAGGTCTTCATAAAGTGAAGTCAGCTAGTGTCAGCTGTTGAATACACCTTCATGAGAACATTAGTTATCACTGTTATATGGTTTATTTTCCCAAGAAAATCAAGCTTGCTTCATTATGTTATAGCCACAGCAGATGGTCAAAAACAGTAACTGCCAGTTACCTGTTTCCCAAGCTCAGAGCCTTTCAAGAAATCATCAACAGAAGCCCCTTTTCTTTTGACACACGGAGACTCGTAGCCATCCTCTTCTTCATCAGAGTTTGCATAATGCAGGGCACTGCTTCTTTCAGTAAACACACTCCGCCTCTCTAGCTGTGGGGTTAGGAATAGGGGACACAAGGGAAAAGGTGTCTCTCTCAGGCAATAGTGTAGTGGCAAATTTTGTAGTGCAGGAACACATCAATAAAGCCATAATCCCAGAGGCGACCCAAAAATAAACCAGTTCTTCTGCTACCAGGAGCTGGTCCTTTGCCAAGTTAATGGGGTTCAACTGCCCACTCAAGACCAAGGCACACATACAAAATGCTTCGTATGACAACAGTGATAGCTCATAGAAAACTACAGTTGATTTTAAAACCCATTACTGCTGTTAGGAGTTCATCAGTGGTTCACAACCTGAGGTCCGTGGATACAGTAATGATAATACCTTCTCCAGATGATGCAATTAGCTCCTTAAAACACAGGCAAACTCAGTGGAAAGGATCCTATTGGTGTCTTATGCACATGCAAGTCCCCTTATAGAAGTGGTTGGACTTTTAATCTGATGTTTGCCCAATTGTATTGATGTTATCAATGTTGTTGTTGTTTTTGTTCCAGCTATGATTTCTTGTATGTACATCATTACTCCTTCTGACATATTGCATGGACCGGGCTATGGTGCAGCTAGCTGATAGCCAGCTGTATTAAATCACTACTGACCGTGAGGTCATGAGTTCAAAGCCAGCCCGGGTCGGAGTGAGCTTCCCCAGGTTGGAGTCTAGCTTGCTGTCAACCTTTGCAGCCTGAAAGACAGTTTATTTATTTATTTATTTATTATTTGGTTTTGTATTCCGCTCCTCCCTGCAGGCTCGGGGCAGGTCACAACATATAAAACCGGCGGCATGTGGTGGGCATGCAGCCGTACAATAAAACAGTAAAATATTAAAACATTAAAACATTACGAGTCACATCGCGAGGTATTAAGAAACGCATACATTTCCTGAATTGCATCTGTCAAGTAGGAAATGTAGGTACCGCTTTATGTGGGGAATGCTAATTTAACTAATTTACATCATAAAATCTTCCAGCAGAAGAATGTGCAGAAGAATGGGGAAGAACTCCATCAAAGGACTCAGTGCCACAAATGGACAGTAAAGCAGCAGCTCCCCTATGGTCGGAATCAAGCATATCCTCATGAAGCTGGAAAGCTGGAATGTTAAATTGCCTCTCTGGCTGACTGTATATGTTGTATGTCTAACTGGCATTAAATGTTTGCCATGTATATGTGCATTTTAATCCGCCCTGAGTCCCCTGCGGGGTGAGAAGGGAGGAATATAAATACTGTAAATAAAATAAATAAATAAATAATTTTTTAAAAGCCAAATCACTGGACGAGTTGTTTACATGTTTTGTATCATCTTTTTTGTATTACATATTTTCCATCAACAATCCTGTCCTCTTGGGCTTGCTAGATGTGACTGTGTGTGTGCCTACCTTTGTGTCTGTGTTTCACAAAGGGAGAAAAAAGGCTAGTTTTGCACGGAGACATCATGTGATGGTTGACCATTTTTCAACAAGGTGTCTTGACATATAAAGATATCTTCTGTCATTGAGGATAAGAAAATGTCTCAATCTTAAAACCTTTGTAACTCATATTTTCTTTTAGGGGCAGTTCTCTAATTTTTCGTTTCTATGCATAGAGTAGTCTTGCTGCAATAACCATATAATGTCCTGACTTGAAATTCATGGTTTTTGCTTGTTTGTTTGAAATTTTTAGAACTGGCATAAATGGACAGGTTATCTTGCTTGATTAAGGAGAAGTTGATTGACATCTTTTTAAAAGAACAGGAACTGATTATATTATTCATAAAAAGGGGGAAATGTTAAAATGATGCCATGTTCTGAAAACTGAAAAAAGTTGCGATAGCATGAAGAAAATGCTAGATTTATTTATTAATTTATTTACGGTATTTCTATGCCGCCTTTCTCAGCCCAAAGGCGTCTCAAGGCGGCTTACAAATTGGCACCAATTTGATGCCACAACAGTCATAAAACACAATTAAAAACATTAGCACACATTATAAAAACCATATAAAATAATTAAAAACATATAATCACCAGTGACTTCCTGTTAACACATTTTCCAGAAGCATTGTCTAAGCCGTTCCATGTTCACTCTTCCTGGTTCCATGTTTATCTATTGCGCTGCATTTCCAAAGGCTTGTTCAAATAGCCAGGTTTTTACTTTTTTTGGAATGTCAGGAGGGAGGCGGCCAATCTAATATCCCTGGGGAGGGAGTTCCATAGCCGAAGGGGCCACCACTGAGAAGGCTCTGTCTCTCGTCCCCACTAGGCGCGCCTGTGACGAAGGCAGGGTCGAGAGCAGGGCCTCCCCGGAACATCTTAAGTTCCTAGCTTGATAGGATTATAACATTTTTTTCATTTTGTGTCTTTGAGGTGGGGAGTCTATTTTAATATTTTATTATTATTTTGATTATTGTTTTGCAATGGGGACAGTGGGGAAAACTGGTTTAAACTGATGCATATAGTGATAGATGTCAGTGAGGGGGAAATTATTGTCTCTACAAATTGTATGATAATACTTCTATTGCTCAAAAAACAATAAATATATAGTGTTGGAGTTCAGCCTGTGAATGTGTTAAAGCAGTGCTGTCCAACTTCTTCCGACCCAAGGGCCGGAAGAAGTGTCACTGATCACCTGGGGGGCCGTAGGTGATCAGTGAGCGGGGGCGGGGCCTCTCGCAGGGGGCGGGGCCGCTCGCTCACGTAGCCCCTCCTCTTTCCCCCCGCTCGCACCGCTGCACGGATCCCGGGCGGCAGGTGCGAGCGGGGAGAAGGAGGAGGGGCTCCAGAGGAAGAAGGCACCTTCCTCCAAAGCCTCTTCTCTTTCCCCCCGATCGCACCGCTGCATGGATCCCGGGCGGCAGGCGCGAGCGGGGAGAAGGAGGAGGCTCCAGAGGTAGAAGGCACCTTCCTCCGAAGCCTCTTCTCTTTCCCCCTGCTCGCACCGCTGCACGGATCCCGGGCGGCAGGCGCGAGTGGGGAGAAGGAGGAGGGGCTCCAGAGGAAGAAGGCACCTTCCTCCGAAGCCTCTTCTCTTTCCCCCCGATCGCACCGCTGCACGGATCCCGGGCGGCAGGTGCGAGCGGGAAGGGGAGGGGGGCTCCAGAGGAAGAAGGCACCGTCCTCCGAAGCCTCTCCTCTTTCCCCCGCTCGCACCGCTGCATGGATCCCGGGCGCCGGCGCGCGCGGGGGGAAAGAGGGACGAAGGAGGAGGCAGCCAGCTGATGGCCTTCTCATTCGTCCCTCCTCTTTCGCCCCGCCCCGCGCCTTGCCCCAATCCCAGCGCCGGCGCGGGGAGGAAGGAGGGTGAAGGAGGAAGAGAGGCAGCCAGATGACTTCCTCCTTCGCCCCCTCCTCCCAGCGGACGCACCGTGGCTCCGATCGCGAGCCGCGGTGCGGGAGGGGAAGGAGGAGGGGCGAAGGAGGAAGTCATCTGGCTGCCTTCTTCCTGTATCGCCGCCTTGTCCCTCTCTCGGCGCCGCCGATGCGATGCAGTTTGCAGCGGCGCCGCCGAGAGAGGGAGAAGGGGGCGATACAGGGAGGAGGAAGAGAGCTGGCTCGTCCTCCCTACACCGCCCCCTTCTCCCTCTCTCGTCGCTGCCGATGCAGTTTGCATCGACGCCGCCGAGAGAGGGAGAAGGGAGCGGTGCAGGGAGGAGGAGCTAGCTCTCCTCCTCCTCCTTGTACCACCCCTGTCCCTCTCTCACCGGCGCCCGATGCGATCCGTTTTGCATCGGCGGCACGGAGAGAGGGACGGGGGGCGGTGCAGGGAGGAGGAGCTGGCTCACTTCCTCCTCCCTGCCCCGCCTCCCCCCGGCCGCCATTTGTAAAAAAAAAAATTAGATATTTTTTTAAAAAAATTAAAAATGGCGGCCGGGGGCATAGCGGGGGCCGTGTCCAACAGGCTGGGGGCCATGTACGGCCCCCGGCCCGCCAGTTGGACAGCCCTGTGTTAAAGGGTCAAGATCCTTTGGCTGTTGGGAATGATGATAATGAGGTTCATGTAGGTAATGGTGTTTCCAATGATGAAGTGGCTATTGATGCAGAGAATGGCCAGGAGATCCCAGTTCAAAGTGTATTTTCTGATGAGAATGTTCCTGAAGGGTTTGGGGATGATGGTGTGTTCCCTGAATTGCTACCAGAGAATTCCCATGGTTTGGAGCCTGAGAATAACTCGACACTCTCGACCAGCTGCAGAAATTAATGAGCCAGTAGATAGATGGGATGTTATTGGTCAGAATAGGAAAGCAAACCAGTCGCTTAGGCATTCTGCCAGGCTCAAAGAAAGAATGATAAAGGATTCAAGGCTAACACGAAACCCATTTCTGATGCTCGGGACATAGCGTAATTAGGAGATAAAAGTCCCAAGTACAGGATCTGTAGTCAGATGAAGCATTGCTTGGAATCAAGTGAAGACATCTTTGCTGTTCCTTGGAAGTCTTGCTTTGGATAGATTCAAGTGTAAAGTACCTTTGATTCATGTTTCCAGTTCTTGAATTTTACTATAGAAGTTTTTGCCTTTGTTTTTCATGAACTTTGATGGACTAATTTCTTGGGATATATGTTACAGCTTATCTTTCTACCTAATTGGATTTACCTATTCTTTTAAAGTGTTTTTAACTACTATTGCTTTTTAAATATTTTCAATAAATTGATTATATTTCTACCCAGCTGTGTGGTGTTTAAAATCAGAGGGCTTTCCTGGTCTGGAGTGTAACACATGGCTAAACAAAGAAAATGTGTGAATATTCTTTCCATCCCCCTTTGCCAATCTAAAGGTCACAAGCAAAATGTTCTACTCACCCTGTTGCTCTCTGCAGCAACCCGCTGGGCCGCTTCCCTGGCCATAGCCTTTGCAACAGTATTGGGGACAGGTGCGCCTTGTGGCTGCGGGAGAATCCGATTTGGAGAAGGAGATCGCCTTCCTTGGAGGGGGCTGTGGAAATTGGGAGGCTCCAGGGTATGTCCATGAATGGGAGAGGACACACGGGTCTGTTCCCATGGCTCATCCCTTCTTACGTGTGGACACAAATGTTCGTCTTTGGTATCTGGGATGCCGGCACTTGATAATGGCTTAGATTTGGGAGCTGGCCAGGGATGAGGGGTTGGAGGCACCAGTAGGTCATGTGGAATGGCAGCGCTCAACGAGTCCACAGATTCCCCTTGGATTGAAAGTGTCCGGACAAGAACTTCCTTTGCTTCCAAGTTCCGGAGTCTCATGAGTTCCACAACTGCATTCTCTCCTGTAGGAAAATTTACTTCTGCCACCTAAATACAATAATTAAAATACATCAAATAGTTTCTCACTTTATAAAAAAAAGACCATCTAAAAGTGGTGAAAACCATCTTGAATAAATATGACCACAAAATGTATGCAACTTGGATAAAATCAGACTGGCCCAAAAGAAAATCCAGATTTTAACTGTGCGCAGAAATGATTCCAATGTCAATCAGGGGTTCTATAACAGGAGTGCCACTGCAGAAAAGGCCCTCTCCCATGTCCCCCCACAAAGCTCCTCTAATAGATCTCAGTTCTCAGGTGCAATTCTTTGCAGTAACATTCCCAGCCTTTGACAAAGAAGGAGACACTACCAAGTTGCCACAGAACAAAAACAGCGGATTTCAGTAGGCAATGGGCATAGTAACATACTCAGCTACCATGTGATTGAAGTTGACTAATCAGGAAACTGGGAGGAGAGAGGCATTTTTTTCCTTTTAAGACTGTTAATGTGCTACATATGATTAACAAGGGTTTCCAAAAGCATGGCAACTAGTGTATGTGTATGTATCTCCAGGCCTATCTAGAAGTCTATGCATGGGATCAAAGCTCTCCAAATCCTGGAAGCATTTAATCTTACTATGGAAACTCTAGACTCTGAGAAGCCTGTAAGTAAGATGCCCAGAGTATGACTCCTTGATTTGTTTCATCTCCAAAATCCACTTGCTAGCCTCTGTATCTCAGTATTCTGTTTGGCTTTTCTGTCAGCAGAACATAAACAGCTATCAGAAATCTGTCAGTATATTGTTCTGATTGCAGATCTCTGATATCAGCTGCCAGAGTGGGTTCTAATAGCCAAAGGCATTTATGCCTAATTCGAATCATCTACAGATGACATATATTTGAATTAGCACTGTGCATGCACTGAGAGGAGACATGATGACAATGTATAAATATGTGAGGGGAAGTCATAGGGAGGAGGGAGCACGCTCATGTTCTACTGTCCTGGAGACTAGGACGCAATAGATTCAAACTACAGGAAAGGAAATTCCACTGCTGAACATTCCTAACTGTGAGAGCTGTTCAGCAGGGGAACTCTCTGCTCCGGAGTGTGGTGGAGGCTTCTTCTTTGGAGGCTTTTAAACAAGAGGCTGAATGGCCATCTGTCAGGGGGGCTTTGAATGTGAATGTCCCGCGTTTTGGCAGGGGGTTGGACTGGATGGCCCACGAGGTCTCTTCCAACTCTATGATTCTATGTTTACATTCTCCACCATGAGGAAAACCTAGCCCATGAACTTTTGCTCCAAATGCTATTGTCCTCACTGCAGGGAGAGTGGTGTTTTTCTTTACTGTTGTTGTTCTTTTATTAATGGAAAAGTCTATTCCGATATGTGTGCACATATCTTCACACTGTGTGCAACAGGAAACGCTTTACTCCTTGATTCTGTTGACTGTGTCCCCTTCAGTGGGAATGGTAGGCCAGTCTGTGTCTGCTCAGAGGCTTTTGAATTGAACCAAACCTGAAACAACTGATGAGGATTCTGTATTGGAATAGGTTCCTCAATTACTGAAAGAAAGGCAATGGGTTTCCCATCTCTAAATCTTGACATATTGTTCATCAACAATGAAGTGAAATACCATACCTACCCTTTGACCTTTTGCATAAATGCCATAGCCAGTCACACTGGCTCCATTGGAGGTCCCTGTTGCCGTGAGAATTGGCAGCTTCCAAGAAACCAGGATAGTTCCTGGTGTTGGTCCAGCCTGAATTCTAATGTCTTGAGGGGGAGCTGGCGGACCTAGAATTAAAAACAAGCTTTAATTACCACCAGCCTATCCTTCCCTTATGCCCTATGTGTGTCATTGTCTGTGCATGCTAAACAAGTTAGATGGAACCATAGCTCATATTGGACCTAGCATCTCCAATATGAAGATGCAATCGCAAGTAGTACGTGAGGCCTTTGCCATTAAAAGTAGATAACCCTAAGCCAGATGGTTGAATTAATTCTTATGTGTGGAAAATGTTGCCGAAAATGTCCATAAGTGCATTCATGGGTATCACCATGTCAAGATTATTTCTTGAAGTGCTTTATCTAGGAATAAATGTAAGCAGGCTATATATGTTATTGATGCATGCATTCATTTAAAATCAATTCTGCTCTGTTTTTCTAATAAGCAAAATAAGAAGTGGACAAGTCAACAACAACAATAAGCAAAATCCACTGGAGAAAAGGACAAATGTCTACACTAATGCATAGAGCATGGGAAATAAACAAGGTGATCTTGAACTCTTAATATAGTAAGATAGATATGACTTAATAGGCACCAGTGAAACCTGGTGAGCAGAGTCTTACAATTTGAGTGCAGTAATAGAGACGTGTGATCTGTTTCAAAGAATCATACCAAGTGGTAAAGGAGGAGGTATAATACAAAATGTTAAGAATGTGTACACCTATGAGGATATCCATTACTTTAAGCACAGGGAATCATCAAGTTGAGAGCATTTGGGGGAGAATAACAACAGTGACCTCATTGTGGATGTCTATTATAGGTCACCAAACCAGACTGAACACATGAATGATGCCTTCCTTAAAACAAATAGCCAAACATTCAAAAAGGAGAGGTGTATAATAATAATGTAATCGGAGTGGGAAACTTCATATAGATATTTGTTGGAAACCACATTCCACCACACTGGTCATGGAGACAATTTCATTGCACATATCTAGAGGGAGCAACAAGGGGACCAGACATTTTGGATTTGATTTCAATCAACAGAGATGAATTAGTCAATAATGGGAATAATGGGATCAATGGGAGTGATCATGCCATCTTGGGATTTGTGATACATAGGAAAGAGATTAGCCAAACATAGTCAGACACACACTATGGATATGAAGAAAGTCCATTTCTGTAGATTAGATAAATATAAGGTGAAATCCCATGGTCAGAAATGCTCAAAGGGAAGGGAAGTTTCTTAAGGATGAGTTATTGAACACAGTTGCAGACAATACGAATGAGATAGAAAAATGGAAGCTGCCTAAAGAAACCAAGGTGGATAGACAAATCACATTCAGAGGAGTTGCTGTTTGAAATAGAGAAAACAGTGAAATGCTCACAGAGGACATAGAAAGGTTTGAACTGTTTAATACCATCTTTACCTCAATTATTTCCCAAAAGGAAAACATTACACTAACTGGTATAAAACAAAGAAGTACTGCAGCAAGAGGACTTCAGCTCAGTTTAAGTGAAGACGTAGTAAAGGAATGCTTCATCACTCTATTTGAACTGAAGTCCCAGGGCCAGATTAGATGAATTCCAAAACACTAAGGGAATTTACAGATTGAATCTCAGAGCCACTGCTTATGATCTCTGAGGTTTCTTAAGGAACTGGAATCTGCGAACTGGAGGAGGTCAAATATTATTTCCAAATTTCAAAAAGGGCAAAATGTCACGATGCAGGGTCTCGGCCCGGCCCCTTAATCACACACACAGCTAACTATTTATTGAATAATAAAAAACAGGTAAAAAGGATAATTGTCCATAAAAGTATCAACGTAGCAATCAAGGTAAAGTGTTCTTAAGTAAATCCAAAGGCAAAAGCTAGGCAAAGGCTCCGCAAAACAAAGCGGATCAAAAACAGACTTGGTCCGTGGCAAGGCAAACAAGACAAAGTTCAAGAAAGCAAGCCCAAGAAACTTCTTGGCATGGTACGAGCCGCAATCCTGGCTCCGTGGATCTTCACTCGCATCACCCCCTTCAGATCAGAAGTGGCCGAGTAACTGAGGATCCTTTCCCACGGGTCCTATACTTAATTCCCTTGGTGAGACCCCCGACGCTCTAGGCTGTGGCGCCAACCTGTGCTACGGGACCTAGCGCTTCTCTGGCGCTCTAGGCTACGGTGCCATTCTCTCCTGCTGGACTCAATGCTCCGTCTCCTATCAAAGCTCCCAGCACCTGGGTCCTTGCCTCCCAGCACCTGGGTCGCTATCTTTGTGAGAGCCTAACTCCCTTTCAGCTTCCATGGGCTCATCCTCCGCTGTTTCCCTGATCCTTTCCTGCGACCCGTAACCACCTGGTTTCTCATACTGATTATCGGAGTCAGCACTTTCAGTGTCAGCCTGACTTTGCCAGCTATCATAGCCATCAGGCCAGCCATCATCCCAGGCCAAGCTCTCTGTGGGAGATGAAGGCCCAGCTAACTCATCATCCCCTTCCTCCATGTCCTCATCAGCTGCAGCTGGCCCTAATGCAAGTGGGACCCCCGGTGCCGCCCCCTGCCCCCCAGGCACGAAAGGGAACTGGGTTGCTACAGAAAAAGAGAAGTTGTGCCACTAATAACATATTGGTTTGATGCTGATACCAGGAAACTTGCTAGAATTGATAATTACATGGTCTCTGCATTCTTGGAAAGGAATGTTGTAATAACTAATAGCAGACATTGGCTTCTGCCAAACAAGACATGCAAATGGGTTGTTGTAAGTTTTCTGGGCTGTATGGCCAAGTTCCAGGAGCATTCTCTCCTGACGTTTCGCCCACATCTATGGCAGGCATCCTCAGATATCTGTTGGAAATTAGGAAAGTGGGGTTTTTATATCTGTGAAATGTGGGAGAAAGAACTCTTGTCTGTTGGAGGTAGGTGTGAATGTTGCAATTGGCCACCTTCATTAGCATTTAATGGCCTAGCAGTTTCAAGGTGTGGCTTCTTACTGCCTGGGGGAATCCTTTGTAATTCCGGCCTTTAACAGTACATTAAGACATGCAAAACTAACCTCATCTTTCTTTTTAAAAAAATAACATTGCAGGCTTAGTGGATTGTAAGGTACTATCTGCAAAGTATGTGTTGATTTCAGTAAGGCTTTTGACCAAGTTTTCCCATGATATTCTTGCTGGCAACTTTGTGAACTGTCTCATCTGCAGCTTGGAGAAGTAGTCATTTTGAACTATAATTCCCAGAATCCACCAACTGGCATGTTCACTGGGAGCTGAACACCTTTGCAAAGCCCTGCTCCCATCCATAAACTGAATCAAGTCAGCTCTGTCTAGCTTCAGCTGAATTGCCGCATTATGTAGTTTCATTCTGTTCTTTGTCTCTCCAAAGGAAAATGTGTCTCTCTTCTAAAATTCAGCTGTGTGTAGCAATCCCAACCCCCAAAGCAGCTGAAGACCCTGAAAACCTGCTATCATAATAATCTTGTTACATCTCTATTTAAAGCCAAACTTCTATAAAAAGAAGTGTGCTCTTTGGGAACCTAAAAACTAAAAATATCTTCATAATTATTTAAGATCATGCATATTTCACGAGTTTTGTCATGTGTTCAGCAAGTCTAAACTGAGCAAGTGAAAAAGATTTCAGAGCAAAAGGACCCCAACCACTTTCACATTCAGTTTGCTCTCACAACAAATATTGTTGTATTTTTGGTATCAGATAGTTAAACCTCTTCTGGATGGAGACAAACTCACGGATGTAGCCACAGGACGGGCAAATGTAAAATGTCACAGTTAACTCTTCTTTCAATTCCCCAAATGTCTAGCATTGCAGGGAATGAGGCCTTGAAAACTGTACACACTTAGAATTCATCTATTGCTTGTTTTTGTATATCCTGGATCACTTTAACACTTTTCTTTGACTGTCTAAACTCTTTTTCTAAATACTGAAGTTTTAAGTTATGAGAATGCTAGAAATTTGGGATCTGAAGAAAAATGTAATTAGAAAGGACAACATTCTTATTTGGAGGGCAATGAACTAGTTTTGATACCACCCCCTCACTGGCCATTGTAGCTGCGGTCATGCAAATCAGAAACGCAGTGGCACAATGGGTTAATCCTTGTGCTGCTGAACTGCTGACCTGAAGGTTGGCAGCTTGAATCTGCAAGATGGGGAGAGCTCCCATCTCTCAGCTCCAATTCCTGCCAACCTAGCAGTTCGAAAACATGCAAATGTGAGTAGATAAATAGGTACCACTTCAGCGGGAAAAGGCAAAGAGATGCTCTAAGCCAGTGGTTCTCAACCTTCCTAATGCCGCAACCCCTTAATACACTTCCTCATGTTGTGGTGACCCCCAACCATAAAATGTTTTTGTCTCTACTTCATAACTGTAATTTTGCTACTGTTATGAGTCATAGTGTAAATATTTGATATGCAGGATATGTTTTCATTCACTGGACCAAATTTGGCACAAATACTCGATAGGCCCAAATTTGAATACTGGTGGGGTTGGGGAGGGGAGTGATTTTGTCATTTGGGAGTTGTAGTTACTGGGATTTATAGTTAACCTACAATCAAAGAGCATTCTGAATTCCACCAACAATGGAACTGAATCAAACATGGCGCACAGAACTCCCATGACCAACAGAAAATACTGGAAGGGTTTGTTGATCATTGACCTTGAGTTTTGGAATTATAGTTCACTTACATCCAGAGAGTACTGTGGACACAAACAATGATGGATAACGGACCAAACTTGGCACATATACTCAATATGCCCAAATGTGAACACTGGTGGAATTTGGGTACAATAGACCTTGACATTTGGGAGTTGTAGTTGCTGGGATTTATAGGTCACCTACAATCAAAGAGCATTCTGAACCCCACCAAGGATGGAATTGGGCTAAACTTCCCACAACGATCCCCAATGACCAACAGAAAATACTGTGTATTGTTGAAGGCTTTAATGGCTGGAATCACTGGGTTGCTGTATGTTTTTGGGGGGTGTATTGCCATGTTCCAGAAGCATTCTCTCCTGATGTTTCACCTACATCTATGGCAGGCATTCTCAGAGGCTATGATCTCCCAACCTCTTAGGATGCCTGCCATAGATGCAGGCGAAATGACAGGACAGAATACTTCTGGAACATGGCCATACAGCCCAAAAAACTTACAGCAACCCAGAAAATACTGTGTTTTCTGATGGTCTTTGGCAATGCCTCTGACACCCCATTGTGATCCCCGCAGGAGTCCAGACCTCCAGGTTGAGAAACACTGCTCTAAGCAGTCTTGCCAACCACACAACCAGAAGGTGACAACGCAGGCTCCTCGGCTTGAAAATGGAGAAAGCACCTCCTCAGAGCCAGAAATGAGCACTGCCGTTATTTGTTTGTTTGTTTGTTTATTTATTTATTTATGTCAGAAGCCAGAAATAAAAGGAGAAGTCTCTGCCTTTGTTTGTGTGTCTCATTGTATATGATTGTAAAGGGATTGAATGTTTGCCTATGTATGTAAATAATACTATAATCCGCTCAGAGTCCCCAAGGGGAGAAGAGCGGAATATAAATAAAGTGGAGTGCTTTGATTGTATTTTTTTGCATAGCAGGGGGATGGATTGGATGGCTCCTGTGGCCTCTTCAAATTCTCTATTGGCATGGCCAATAGCAAGAGACAATTGAAACATCGGAATTGATGGTCCTATTTAAATAAAATAATTAATGTAATGTAATAATAATATCAATAATATCACCCATTTATAATAAACCAATAAGACATACCTGCCGGCAATGTTGAAAATTCTATGAAGGCTTCTTTTCTTTCCCGTTGCTCCAGAGGGAGCTGCCAGGGCATCTGGTGAGGCTTGGCTAATACCTTCACCTTGTAGGCCATGTTGGGCTTCAGGTTAAAAAATTGGTACTTATATCTGGCAGCCTTGACAATGTCAAATTCTTCTTCGTTAAGGAAGATCACGTGACTGTAATTGCTATTGGTTGGGAGCCAGGTGAGTTCAGCAGAGATCTGAGTGACGTTGTTCACCATAAGGTGAGAGGGTGCCACAATGACATCCTTCCCAACTAACAAGGTGCACTGTAGCTCATCAGAATTGCCCCTGCTGGTGATGCTTTGAATTGAAATTCGATACGTGCAAGTAGCAATGTTGAGTTTTTCTATGAGAGCTTTACTTCTGCTCCCTAAGGATACACTCATCCGTATTTCTTTATCTACTAGGACGTTGTAGCTATGAATGGTTCCCCATCCAGGTGGCACAACTGGAGGCTCCCAGCCCACAATTACACTTTTGGCTAGTTGTTTGATAAGGGTAATTTTTCTAGGATAAGGCACAATGTCTTCCCCAATTTCATCAATGTTCACATCCAGGGTCCCTGCACCATTTTTGATGACACAAGGGTCTAAGTGGCTTGGAGGGTTAATTTCCAAAAGGTCATCTCCTTCCAGTGTGTGACCAGTATGGTTGATGTAATTCTGGTCCTGTTCACTGCTCAACCCACTCGAAAAACGTGATTCACTGTCTTGCACAAAATCCACAAAGTTGGAAGGGACAAGACCTCTTTGTCCATCTAGAAGTTCACCTAGTAGAGAAAGAAAGTAGTTGAAGATTACGCTAATGGTCAGAACTGAACTACAATCTTTTTTAAAACAGAGTGAAGAAAATATTTGTCTATCTGTGTGCATGCAAATAGGTCAGTAAGGAGAGTTGCAACCCATCTCATCCTCAACCAATATCCCGGAGGTCCTGAAGCACCTCTGCTTCTACTCTAGGAGTTGGGAGTTCAAAAAGTAAATTTCCCAGGATCTGATGTAGAGTGAGACCAGGGAAACCGAATTCCAAATCCCCACTCTGCAATCATTCTCACTGGTTAACCTTGGACCAAACACCTCTTGGCCTAAGCTATCTCATGGGGCTGTTCTGAATATTAAATGAAGGCAAGGGAAGAGAAGAACCAGGCACAATGGTTCTTGAAGAAGAGCTTCATCATACCTTAAATAACTGAATGTATTCATATTTTTCTCCTGATGTTATCAGAACAAAGCTAAAGCAGCACCTTCCCTCCCTCCTTCAGATGTGGTTAAAGAGGAGCAACCACCACAGCCACCCCACCCCACAACAGACCTTCATAGAAGCCATCTTCATCCATGTCTCCATAGACGTAGAGGTATTTTCCTGCAGTGAGGGGGAGCTCTGCTTCGGGGTTTTCATTTGGTCCATCAAAAGGGTTATAACTACAGTGAAAGCACAGGGAGTAAATATTTCCTCGTCATCTTTCAGGGGACATAATTAGTCGCTGTTAAGAATTCCAGGGAAAGGTTCACAAGGGAGAGGAAGGGAGAGAAGGGGAGCAATGCTCTATATACACAGCTCTAGAGCTCGGCCACATTCCTGCATTGTTTAACATTGTACAGGAGTTTTATTTATTTATTTATTTATTTATTTATTTATTTATTGTTCGTTCTTATATTCCGCTCCTCCCAGCAGGCTCGGGGCGGATCACAGTAAAATACATGGGCGGCATGTCGTTACATAGCGACATATGGCCCTACAATTTATACAAACAACATAAAACCACAATTAAAATAGATTACATCGACCAATATGGGCACGAGGACAAAGCAAAGTTCTTCGACCGGTGTGCCTAATTAAAGGCCGAGCCAAAGAGGGCCGTCTTGCACGCCCCTCCGGAACGGGCCAGTTCGGAGATGGCCCGAACATTGTCCGGGAGGGCGTTCCAGAGCACCGGTGCCGCCACAGAAAAGGACCTTTGTCTGGTCGTCGATAGGTGGCAGGAGCGGACTGATGGAATTAGTAGCAGATTCTGTTCATCTGATCGCAGTGATCTCGGGGCCACATACGGGGTAAGGCGGTCCTTCAGGTACGCAGGCCCTAGGCCGTGCAAGGCCTTAAAGGTCAAAACCAGCACCTTGAAGGCAATTCGGTACTCAATGGGAAGCCAGTGCAGTTGCCGGAGTATCGGTGTAATATGTTCTCTCACTGGCACTCCTGCCAGTAAGCGAGCGGCGGCATTCTGCACCAGCTTGAGTTTCCGGATTGTCGACAAGGGAAGGCCAACGTAGAGGGCGTTACAGTAGTCTAACCTCGAGATGACCGTCGCTTGGATTACCGTGGCCAGGTCGTCCCTGGACAGGTAGGGGGCCAGTCGCCTAGCCTGACGGAGGTGATAGAAAGACGTCCTGCTGACCACGGAGACCTGGGCCTCCATGGTCAGCGAGGAGTCCAACACAACCCCTAAGCTCTTAACCGACGGCGATGGATTAAGCCATTCGCCGTCCAGGGTAGGCAACCGGCACCCACCCAGCCCAGGCCGACCAGGCCACAGGATCTCCGTCTTTGATGGGTTCACCTTCAGCCGGCTGGCACGTAGCCAACCAGTCACGGCTTCAAGGCATAGATGGAAACAATCGGGTACGGAGTCCGGCCTGCCGTCCATTCTCAGCAGGAGCTGGGTGTCATCTGCATACTGATGACACTCCAGACCAAAGTCACGGGCCAACTGGGCCAGGGGGCGCATATAAACGTTGAATAACAAGGGGAGAGGATGGTCCCCTGGGGACCCCACACTTAAGTGGAGTCTCCCGGAGACCTCCCCCCCCTCCACAGCCGTGTCCCCGGTCCCGGAGGAAGGAGGCCACCCATTTAATGGCAGTCCCCGACCCGGAGCCAGCTAAACGGTGGGTCAACAATGCGTGATCTACCGTGTCGAACGCTGCTGTCAGGTCTAACAAAACAAGCAGTGCTGATCCACCCTGGTCCAGTTGGCGTCGAATCCGGTCTGTAATGGCGACAAGCACAGTCTCCGTCCCATGCCCAATACGGAAGCCGGACTGGAAGGGATCAAGTCCAGCTGTGTCTTCTAGGAACTGCTGCAGCTGATCCGCTGCTGCCCTCTCAATTACTTTGCCTAAGAAAGGCAAGTTGGAAACCGGCCTGTAATTGGAGGGAGCCGAAGGTTCTAAATTCGGCTTCTTCAGCAGCGGTTTCACCATGGCCTCTTTTAACCCCCCTGGGAAGACTCCTTGCTCAAGGGAGCTATTTATGATCGTGCCCAGGGGGCCTCGTAACCCCTCTCGGCAGGATCTGACAAGCCAAGAGGGGCACGGGTCGAGGGAGCAAGTAGTTGGTCTAGCTGCAGCTAGCAACCTATCGACAGCTGCTGCGTCCAGCGGTTGGAAGCGGGTGAAGGTGGGCCCTTGCTATTGGTTGGGAGCCAGGTGAGTTCAGGTTGGGAGCCAGGTTGGGAGCCAGGTGAGCACAACTACATTATCCAAAGCTATTTAACAGCCTTGGACCTATCATGGAGTCCTTCACTGGAAGCCATTTGTGCCTGCAGGAGATGGGGAGTGGGGGAGGCGGTAACCCTTTGCAAGTGTCACCATAACAATTTGCAAACTAATTACATCTTCCACTGAGATCCATGAGGTTTTCCAGACCCCCCCCCCTCCAATTGCTAATATGTATGTCCTCGATGTGAAAGACCATGTGAAAGACCTCAATGTGAAAGACCTCAATGTGAAAGACAGGTCTCCACAGTTACTTACGAACCCACCGCCAAGACACTACTTTTGAAAGACAATCACACTCAGCTACGAGTGTTTGCCTTTAGATGGATATAGTTGCTAATATAATCATTTTGAATCTGGTTACCAGAGGGAGGTGGGTGTCTTTTGTAGCTTTGCGTTAAACATGGGGTCTTTGGTCACTGGACAGGGAGGAAGGAAATATCAACCTCTAAAGCAACCAAAAACAAGATATCTAAAAGCATAAGGTTAATTTACCCCTATGTATTCTACTGATACGATACATGCTCTTGTTTCTCTTCCCTTTGGCTGAAGTGGTACCAAGACAGGCCTCTTCTTGGTGGCTTCAGAATGATCCCTCTCCCCCAAATATACACAACCCATCTTCCTACATAAGGGAACAGGCCACCTCATTCTTCCTAAAGATAGGGACAATCCTGGACAGACAAACACACCCTCCCCATGACACTCTCCACACTTTCTCAAGCAAGTTCACCACTTCACATTTCTCCATAGGTTTGAATCAAAGAGCTTAAATAATTATTATCACACAAAATCCTAACTGGGGAGTTGAAGTTACCTATATCGGGCAATGCAAAGATGGACTTTTCCCGAGTATCTCTGCTTTGAGGTATTGGAATTCTGTTCATTATCCATCTGCAAGAAGAAGAATCCATCTTCACACATCAAGATGAAAAAGATCTCAATTTCAGTGAATACAAACACACACAACCATATTGAATGTCAAATTTAAACACATGTATGACATCTCCCACCCGCTCTTCAGATACAGCTTCCGGATCAGCTTACCTATTTAAGGAAGTGAATAATGCTAAACAACAAAAAAGGTGTCTTATGACATCTTCAAGACTTCTATGTTTTATGTATTGTCGAGGGCTTTCATGGCTGGAATCACTAAGTTGTTGTAGGTTTTTCGGGCTGTATGGCCATGTTCTAGAAGCATTTTCTCCTGACGTTTCTATGGCTGCTAATTACCTCTTAACAAAGGATTCCCCCAGGCAATAACAAGCCACACCTAAAAACTGCTAGGCCATCAAATGCTAATCAAGGTGGCCAATTGAAACATTCACACTTACTTCCAACAGACAAGAGTTCTTTCTCCCACCCTGGACATTCCACACAGAAACCCAATTTTTCTAGTTTCCAACAGACCTCACAACCTCTGGGGATGCCTGCCATAGATGTGGCTGAAATGTCAGGGGAGAATTCTTCTGGAATATGGCCATACAGCCCAAAAAATCTACAACAACCCTTGCATGTTTTATTTGGAAACAGGCTTCTGCGGACACCGGCCCATTTCATTAGCAAGACTTACTAGTCTTTAAGGATGCTGCAAGATTCCTTGTTGGCTTTGCTGCTACAAGTGGACACAGCTACCCGCTTCTCCCTTTGATTCTGTGTCTAAATACCAAAATACCATGGAAGTCTTACAAATTCTATCAAGGGCAGTTTTGAGCATTGTGCAAAATCAAAGCATTATTTACAAATCAGTGAGTGCTTTAACCATTAAGACTACTGGACACCTGGAATACTGTGTCCAATTCTGGGCATCGCAATTTAAAGGAGATGTTGACAAGCTGGAATGTGTCCAGAGGAGGGCAACTCAAATGATCAAGGGTCTGGAGAACAAGTCCTTTGAGGAGCGGCTTAAAGAGCTGGGCAAGTTTAGCCTGCAGAAGAGAAGGGGAGAGGAGACATGAAGGGCCATATAGAAATATGTGAGAGAAAGTCATAGGGAGGAGAGAGAAAGCTTGTTTTCTGCTGCTCTGGAGACTAAGACGTGGAACAATGGCTTCAAACTACAGGAGATTCCACTTGAAGATCAGGAAGTACTTCCTAACTATGAGAGCTGTTCAGCAGTGGAACTCTCTGCCCTGGAGGCTCCTTTTTTTGGAGGTTTCGAAACAGAGGCTGGGTGGCCATTTGTCAGGGGTGCTTTGAATGCAATTTTCCTGCTTCATGGCAGAATGTGGTTGGACTGGATGGCCAACTCAATAATTCTATGATTAAGATGGTGAGTGCTGAAAACTGGCAAAATTCTCAGACGCCAGAGAGACATAGTGGTTGAAGTGCCTGCCTGATAAATCATGGATCTATTTAGTGTGCAACTGCCTAACCTTGTCAATAATTAGTACTGCTGGAAGTCTACTTAGATTAGTGCAGTAGCCAGCTACTCTCTGTCACGAATTACCTACTTTCCAGCCTCCAATGGGTTAGTTTGTCCTAGAAGCCTCAATTTGTTGATCCCACCATCATCCCCTGACTGGGAATGCCTTTTTAAGATTGTAGGAAAAATACCACTCCACACTATCCTATTTAACACCTTTTTTGCTGAATTAGTAGAAGGATGCAATTGGATTTTTTTTCATGCAAAATAATAGCCCACAATGAAATAGCCCACCATTACCTCCACATCCACATGAGAGCACAGCACAGACAGACATTTCAAGTAAAGCACACGACAGCACTTGAACCATATCATATTCCTCCTCCAACATATAGTGAGTCCCCATCTCATTAGCTGGTATAAAAGTAATGAGCATTACAATTTTTAAAGCAAAAAGAATGTTAATAAAGGTAAAGATTTTGTTTGACATTAAGTCGTCGTGTCTGATTCTGGGGGGTGGTGCTCATTTCCAAAGAGCCGGCATTGTCCGTAGAAACCTCCAAGGTCTGCATGGAACGCCACTACCTTCCCACCTGAACGGTACCTATTGATCTACTCACATTTGCATGTTTTCAAACTGCTAGGTTGGCAGAAGCTGGGGCTAACAGTGGGAGCTCACATCGCTCTCTGGATTCGAACCTTTCAGTAAGCATGTTCAGCAGCTCAGCGGTTTAACCCATTGTGCCACCAGGGCCCCTAAATGAATGTTATTCCTTATTATTCTAGTACAATTGCATTGTAAGTTAGGCACATCTTTGTTACCGAGAAATTGATTCAATTACAAGCAATGTGTTATTTCTAACAAGTAATTTCCAGGCTCTTGTCACAATGACGTTCCTGTTCAGCCATGAAGTCATTGGAATCAGCCTGCAGAAATAGCCCTGTAGGCCCCACACCTAGAGCCAACTATGTTCAGCCACTCATTCATAAATGTTTTCACCATCACTTTCACCCTACTCATACTCTTGCTCTCATGGGAAAAAGACACAATCCATTCCACTTCTAGGGTGGCATGCAGCAGAACTCATAACTGAATTTATACATGTCTATTTGGGGGTCTACTTCCCTTCTTTGCTATAAATCACCAAGGACAATCAATAGATGGTGCTTTTGTAGAAAGGACCGAAGTTCACTTGTAATTTCCAAATCTGCCACATCAAGTACCTTTTGGTTGCTTCAACCTTTCAAAACCTGATTTCACTTGAAGAGTTTTAGCACAATATAACTCTGTCTCCTCTTGGACTGCTTGTGCCTGAAGGAATCAAACCTCTATCAGGTATGGTGGATCTTTATAATGACCAAAGGCAAACAATGAGCAATTCAATTTCAAAAGTGCTCTGCAGCAAAAAGGAGACCAAGATCACATGTCCAAAGAGTAGGAGCATGATAGCTACGGCACACACTTATTCAGCTACAAACTCTGGACAAGCTGATTCGACAGCACACTTAAAATCCATCTCTATGTCCTTCCACTTAGAAACAGGTCCTATTAGTTTCATGGGATATACTTCCAGGATGCCAACCCCTTTTTTCCAGGAAGGTCCGAGAAGTCTATCCACCATGGTAGCTAAATAAGATACTAGGATAAAACATCTTACATGGGCATTATTTAAAAAATCAACTTAAAGAGCAAACATTGGGAACCTCCTCGATTTGAAAGTTTTTTCTACTTCCCACATATTCTGTTTAAATTCAACAGAATTAGATTCAACTTCCTCTGATGTCGGAAGTGAGACTTTTCTATTTTAGGTTGTTGGGATGGGGTAAAGGCCAGCTAGCCTTGAGGTGAAAACACTTCATTACTAATGAGGCCATGACCGGAGGGTTAGCAGTTCAAAGCCACGAGTCGGGGTGAGCTCCCGAATGTTAGTCCTAGCTTCTGTCAACTTAGTAGTTCGAAAGCGTACAATGCAAGTAGATCAATAGATACCACCTCGGCAGGAAGGTAAAAGGGCGCCCCATGCCAGCAAACACAATCTGAGATGTCAAACAGGCTGCTCAGCATGGAAAAATGGAACAACAGCACCTCCCCATGGCTGGAGTTGAGCATCTCCTCCAGACGCCGGAGATGAAAGGGGAAGGCCTTTAGCTTTGTCTATGTATTGTATGTCATTGTTGTTCACTGAGTAAAAGACATTGAATGTTTGCCTTATATCTGTACTGTAGTCTGCTCTGAGTCCCTCCAGGGAGATAAAGCAGAATATAAACAAAGTGTATTATTATTATTATTAATTGGATGATACTTCTTGTATGTTTTTAATTGTTAAATTGTTATTATATGTGTTTTTTCTGGGGGGGGGAGGGTTTGACTTGTTGCTGTGTTGTATTGAGGGCAGAGACTGCCTGTGTAAACCATCCCGAGTCGCCTTCGGGCTGAGAGGGGAGGTATAGAAACATGACAAATAAATAAATAATAAATAGACATTCAGGTACTCTGAACTATAAAGATTGTAATTAATAGTCCGCATTCCGAGAGGAGATAAGCTAGTTGCAACAAGTGAATCATTTATGACATGTGCTGCAAGAAAGTAAAATTTCGCTATCTGCACAGGATCAAGCTATTCAACAGGAGCAAATTTATGTTTGCTGTTTGCTAGAAAGGCGGCAATTAACTCCTTGCAGTCTTTGCTTCTGTTGCCCAAAGATGTCACAATTACAGATTCTGCAAATGTTACTGGAATTAACAAAAAGCTTGCTCAAACAGAAGAAAGAATCAAGCCAGATCTTAAAGTCGCCTTTGGGCTGAGAGGGGCGGTATAGAAGTGTAGTAAATAAATAATAAATAAATATGATATCTGAAGCTAAACAAATGTTAACGGTCACCAAAAAAATTACAGAAAAAGAACAACTACAAGAAGAGAGTGTAAAGGAAGGAAGAAAATATATAGCACTCTAGATTGATCAAATATTATCAGCTCATAAAGAAGACACAGCAACTGAATGAGAAGGAATTAAACCAGACTTCTATAAACAGATAAGTGGATACAAATTTATCTCCAGAACAAGGAAAAACAAAGAATCCCACATCACATTACAGGGAAGAAGATGTTCACATTTTCATGTTCTACTTTTTAAAAAAACAGACAAAACCGATATAAGAGGGATAACCTGCATAGATTAAATCTGTATGGACCCTTTGAGAGCCCATTTCGATAGGAGAAGGATGTAAAAATTAAATGGTCTTACTTGCAAGAAAAGTATTGAGACAAGACTGGGATAAACAAATAGTGAACTCTGGCAGGATTACAATTAAATAATGACTTCTCTTTTTGGAAAGAGGTAGATTGATGAAAAGAGTAAAAGGAAAATGAAATATAAAGATGAAATTACAAGAATTGAACTTTAGGGAAAAAAGTTCAGAGCACTTGAATTAATACCATCTGTGGCCAGGTTGAACAAAAAAGGAGGAAATATAGCAAGGTATCGTATTGAAAAAATATTTAAATATAACAATATTAATTTAGATAAAAATGGAAAAATGAGGTAAGATATGGTTAATTTAAACTAAAATGGAATATAATTTGAGGAGATATTTCTCGACAAATTTCCAGGCCCAATTCAAAGTGCAGGTTATTACCTATAAAGCCCTGCATGCTTTGGGTCCAACCTATCTTCAAGGCTGCATTTCCTTCTATGAACTGGTGCAGGCCTTGAGATCTGCTGGGGAGGCCCTTCTCTTGGTCCCATCACCAAGACAGGTGAGGTTGGTGGGGACAAGAGAGGGCCTTCTTGGTGGTGGCTCCCTGGCTCTGGAATGCCCTCCCTAGAGAGATTACATTAGCACCAAATCTCCAAACTTTTCGTTCAAATCTAAAAACATGGCTATTTACATGGGCTTTTGACCTGGAGTAATGTACTATTGTCATGTGATGACGTTGACCATTGTTACTTGGGACTTTCATTCGTGTTTGAAGAAACCCAATGACCCAAAAGTATGACTGTGTTCTAGAAAAAATGGTGGAGCCGGAGAGAGAAAAAGACACCGCAGATCCCACTGCCTGAGGTAGTTTGTGGACTTAACACTTTCCAAAAATATCGGTTCTCTGAATCCGTTTCACTGGTCTTCTTGTCTCTCTTTTCCTCTTTCTGTTTTCAGAAATGAAACAAAAACAGCCCTCTGAAAACCACAAATATTTTCGTTAACAGTGATTAGGGCCCAAGTCTAGTATAGATACACACAAATATAGGTATTCTACTGAAAGAGAACCCCTAAAACCTCAGTCCCACAGAGCAGGCAACAGAAGCAAGCAACCAGTCTCCTTAGGTGAAGCAAAAATCTTTTATTTCAGCGTGGCCACACAGAGACGGAACAGCTGAAGACCAGTGTGTGTCTTCAAGGAAAGGGCTGACCGTCCTGTTACAATCTTTCTGTTATCTTTTTATACATTTTTTATTGGGTCATGGTGTAGCCCCTCTACCCATACCCCTTATCTAATCAGGTTCTTACAAACATGCTTTTCTCATTATTTGGCCATCTCGGCACTTCGAACTAATAAGCTCTACATATGCGGCGCCAGCATAGACAAACATATATTATTTGTATATAGATAAGCATTGAATTGTCAGGTCACCCTGTGTGCACTGATATTTGGAACATCCTGTGTATTTGAAACACACAATCTCCCCTTGGTCTTCGATCTTCCGTTCCCTTTTGCCAAGAGGGGCACTTTTACTTTAAGTTAACATTTCAGCATTTTGCACTATTAAGCTCATTCACCCCTTCACTACAATGTGAAATTGTAGTGAAGGGGTCCCATGCATTTCAGAAAAGGGATATTCAACCTTTAAAATGTTTGTTTAAAGTGTTTGTCTTTTTAGGAATGTGGTAGATTCAAATACATATGACTTTTTCTGAAAATGCCCCAAGTCGTGTAAATGTTGGAATATCATTTCCATTATGATATCAATATCACCAGCTTTTCCAATCTAAACTAGCTGCCCTGCCACCACATCCAAGGAAGATACAAGCCAGCTGGGCTTATTGCTTACATCGGATTCAAATCTGCATCTTGGGCTTCCAGATCGTGACCGGGACATAAAAGTTGGCTTGATGGACAATTGCTCTGGTTTGTCACCAGATAGCTGTAGTGGTCGTATAAACTCTGAGATCACACAGTGGCCTCCAGAGGAGCTTTCATGACCTGTGTGGAAGACATAAAGAGAAGAACATTGTAAGAGGATCGGATCCCAAACTAGTAAGCTTGGGGCAGTTCTGAAATTATTTATTCATGTTATTAAAATATGTATATCCTACCTCATATCCAAATATATCAAGAAGAAAATATCTGAAGACCCAAAGGATGATTTTCCCCTTGATTTTTAGAACATGTACAGGAATTTTTCAGCCTGCCAAGCCCATTGGCATTTTTCAGCCTCAAGATTACCAAATCCACCATATGTTGTAATTCTTGATGTTAATGCTACTCACTACCCTCATCTTGGAGGGCCCTTTCGTCCTAAAATCAAAAGCTACCTTTTATTTCAATTCTGTTTAAATTTAAATCAGTTTAAATTTAATTCTAGTTAAAAGAGGGGAGAGGGGTGGCCCTTAAAACCATCCAGACTTGTCCATCCTCCTGGAAGACCCACGCTTGTTTTATTAGGCTATATGGGAAGAGGTTTAGTTAAGATGGGGGGCTTGCAATTTTTCTTAAGCTTTCCACAATAATTTGAGAATGATTTTGATATCATTCCAGTTGTGTGGTTTTCTATACATATTTCATTAGAGTTAGCAAAGATTTATTCATTTATTAAATGTCAATTGTAAAATCTGATCAGTTCCTTTGCTGATGTTAAAAATAAACACATTTTATCTATTCCATGTACAAAGCACTTGGTCTCTGCAGAAAGAGGCTCCCAATCAAAAAACATTCTTGACAAAATGGCCTATATCAGCTGTAAGGATGGCTGATGCAGATTCCACATACCCTGTGTGTGTGAGTAAGAAAAGTCCGATGGGTTTGTTTAAACTGTGTTTTCAACTGTATTTTGATGGGTGTGTTAGGGACCGCAGCAGTGCAGTGGGTTAAACTGCTAGCTGCAGGAAATCTACTGGCCGGAGGGTTAGCAGTTCGAAGCTATGAGCCGGGGTGAGCTCCCGCTGTTAGCCCTTGCTTCTGCCAACCTAGCAGTTCAAAAGCATGCAATATGAGTAGATCAATAGGTACCGCCTCAGCGGGAAGGTAAAAGGGCGCCCCATGCAGATATGCAGACAAAAACGATCAGAGATGTCTATGGACAACAGGCTCCTTGGCATGGAAAAGTGGAACAACAGCACCTCCCCATGGCTGGAGTTGAGCATCGCCTCCAGATGCCGGAGATGAAAAGGGAAAGCCTTTACCTCTGTCTATATATTGTATGTCATTGTTGTTTCACTGTGTAAAACAGGGGTTCACAACTTGTGGGCTCCCAGGTGTTTTGGCCTACAGCTCCCAGAAATCCCAGCCAGCTTGCCAGCTGTGAAGACTTTCTGGGAGTTGAAGGCCAAAACATCTGGGGACCCACAGGCTGAGAACCACTGGTGTAAAAGACATTGAATGTTTGCCTTATATCTGTATACTGTACTCCGCTCTGAGTTCCTCCAGAGAGATAAAGTGGAATATAAATAAGGTGTATATTATTATTGTTGTTATTTCCTCCCTAAATTGGAGGTGTGCTCTTTTAAAATAACAGTTCTGTGACTGCTCCTTGGCTTTTTTGTTAGACAAAGTCATTGTGCCTTAAGGGAATGCCTCATACCAGCCAACATTTTGCAGATTAAAACCATTGGACCTGATATTCTTGGCAGAGTTTCACTTCTAAAAATATCAGGATAGTTGAAACCCCTCATTACTATCTCTCCTTTCTGAGTATTTGGTCATGCATTGCATAAATTGTGTGGGGCTACTTTGGGGAAGCGAGTTAAACTGCTAAACTGCAGAAGTTGCTGACCAGAAGGTCAGCGGTTCGAATCCACAGGGTAGGGTGAGCTCCTATTGTTAGCCCCAGCTAACAACCTAGCAGTTCGAAAACAAGCAAATGTGAGTAGATCAATAGGTGAGGAGATCAATAGTAGATTAACTTGGCAGGAAGGTAATGGTGCTCCATCTTAGAAATGGAGATAAGCACCCCCCCCCCCCCTTGAGCCGGACTCAACTAGACTTAATGTCAAGGGGAAACCTTTACCTTTACCTTGACTTTTCCTTAATTGTAACTAAAGGTTGAGGTGGTGGAAAACAACAAAATCTGCAGCTGCAACTACTACTACTACTACTACTACAACTGGATAGTAGCCTTGCTTGAGATGAGGAAGAAAGATCATGTTCTAAGGTCCCATCTACACTGACAATTTAATGCAGTTCAAAGCAAGTTTCAAACTGTGGCGGCTTGACAACACACATGAAAGCCTTTAATGTGCATCAATGCTCTGTGTTTTGTGGAATCAGCATCCAGGCCTCAAGCCAATTTTAGGACTTTCTATGTAATCATCTATACAGTAAAATACTGGTTTGAAACTGACTTAAGGGGTAAGTACAGATGTGCTCTATGATACAGGTGATAGCAGAAAAGCCACAAGAAAAAGAAAACAAAAATGGAGGGATGCTTTGGCAGACTTTTTGGAGAAGGAAAAGGTGGAAATAAGCTTGGAATATGCATTTAGAATAAACTCGAAGAGAGCAAGGACACAATATCTGGAAAGAGCTGGAATTGTATATTTCATCAAAAAGACAACGGCGCATCTTATCCTGCAGAAACACTTTGAGTCTAAATTGAAGATGGATAGAAAAAAGAGAGTAATGTTTAAGGAGATTTGAACAAGAATTGTATGTAAGCAAACAAGGTATGGTTTTTAGCAAATGAGTTGAAGCAGAAGAGATTTCTATTCAGATGGGGAAATGTGGAAGAATTGACTTTTACACATTCAAGAGCCAAGGAATTCATATTGATTCAGTGCAAAAGGACAAAGAATTTTTGAGAAAATATATAAAAGATTTGGAAGGGAACCACGACAAATAGTCAAAGAAGGTGGCATTGACATTTCAAGATGAGGGATCCAGATCAGAACAAAGAGAACAGATATCGTTGGGTGAAGGTGGCCAAGGATCAAAACAGCAACATTGACTAGATCATCAAGAGTATGTATAGGCCACCTTATACCCAAATTTGGCACACAAAGCAGCTTACAATTCCAAAAAGAACAATACAGATAAAAACATAAAAAGTGAAAAAAGTGAAAATGAAATAAAACTATTCACAGGTTTTAAAAGCTTCCGCACCAAGTTCCAGGAGCTTGGCATACAGGAGCTCAGTGTACAGGCAAAACAAACAAGTGTTGGCAGGGGAGTTTGTAGCGCGGCCCAGATTTCTGTTCCATCCTCTACTTAATTTTCTACTATTCTGCTAAAACGGATGGTGAGGGAGCTCATGCAGTCGCCTGCAACAGTTGTGGAATGCCTGTGTTCTTGCCAGAAGATGTGGATAACTATACTTGATAACTATACTCTTTGAAGAGAAAGTCCAGTACCTTGAGGCCTATGGATCCATACTCCTAAATATTGGATGAGGATGTCTTGGACCCATTAGGAAAATAAGGACCATTTTGCAGGAGATGCACATACTGTATTTATTTATTTATTTATTTACCCCTTCTCAGCACCAAAGGGGACTTAGGGCAGCCTTACAAAGGCAACAATTCAATGCCATATATTAACACATTGGTCAATAAACAAAAACGTGAAAACCAAACCCATTAAAAACAAAACATAGCATTGAAACCTCAATTTAAATCGCATGATCCAAACTGTATTCCAAGGGCCAGTCCGAGTTGACATTATATTAATTTGTAGTCTCATATTGCACTACTCCCGTTACATAAATGGACCTCTCTGAGAAGAAGGTAACTCCCCAAACACAGGAGGTAAGCACTTGGTGGAAAGGGCCCTTCCACGCAGCCCTATATCCCAGCTTACTTGTCCGAACGCATCTGCTTCTACGTCCCACCTCGTAATTTAAGATAATCCGGGGAGGCCCTGCTCTCGCTCCCACCAACTTCTCAAACGCAGTTGGTGGGGACGAGAGATAGGGCCTTCTCAGTGATGGCTCCCCGCCTGTGGAATGCGCTTCCAAGCGAAATATGATCGACCCCATCCCTCCTAGCCTTGAGGAAAAAAGTAAAATCTTGGCTATGGGGCCAGACTTTTGCACATTAGCACAATGCAGCACTTTGGATTGGAATTGTACTGGCAAGTTGATGGATATGGCTCAATGCTTATGTTGTGGACGGAACACTGTTTTAATTCAAGTGAATGTGTATTACGTGTTCAATGTTAACTGTATTTTAATGTGAATGTTTATGGTTTTATATTGTATATTATATTTTGTGTATTGGCATCAAATCGCTGCCTTTTGTCAAGCCGCTCTGCGTTCCCCCTCGAGGTTGAGAAGAGCGGGATAGAAATCACCATGGCTGGTGATTTACCAGCTATGTCACAAAGCTCCAGTATCTATCAGACAACACTGTGTTTGGCAACATTGGAAGCTGAGGTGGATCAAAATCATCGATTCAAAAAGATACAGATTTACAAGTACAGAAAGCCATCATATCGACAGATCGTATATATATGGCTTTACTTATCCACTATCGATGCAACAGCCTTGGGCTTTGGGGAATAGGGGAGCAGAAAGAATCATTGCCACCACCCTTGTTAGCCACGTCCTGAAGTCCAAATCTATCATGTGCACAGAAAAATCACTGCCACTACCATTGCTTCATCACTGGGGAGAAAGTGGAAAGCCACTTTGCCTTCTCCAGGTAACAAAGCAGAATAAGTCTTTCATTGCTAGAGAGAAGGAGGAGAAGCTGCTCTCAGGCAAGAAAGCAGAGGTAAGTAGGGTGGAGTAGGGGAATAGCAAACACTCTGAACAGAGTGTTCACTATTACCCATGGTTTCACATACTCATGGTAAGTCCTGGAACATATCTCCTGTGGATACAGAAGTAGCACAATATAAAGCAAAGTACACTATTCTACAAGATACGGTGGTGGTGGAACCAAGACCATGTCAAACTTGTTTCCCTTTGCAAATTCTCCACCATCTCTGCCTAGAGTAGCTGTCCAAATGATGTTAGACTCCAACACAAACCTGCCCCATCATCATAACCAATGGGAGGGACAATGAGAGCTGTATATATACGACATCTGCGGAGGTTCACCTTCTCCAACACTATGATAAGGCAGGTGGCAAGGCTGACACAACTCTATTCCTTTAGTTCGAAACAGTACATTCCAGAACTATAACCATTGTTACCACATAATTTGATTTATTGAAAATTCTGTTTATTGACATTTATGAAAACCAACTAATCATCGAATAAATTAAATGAAACATAAGATGCAAAATTTAAAAAAAATCACCCATTCATTTACAAGGTTCCTCTGCAATGGCATGGCATAGCATGTTGGAGCCCTTCCAGACAGGCCCTATACCCCAGGATCTGATCCCAGGTTTTCTATTTATCCCAGATTATCTGCCAGTGCAGACTCATATAATCTACTTTAAAGCAGAAAACCTGGGATCAGATCCTGGGATATAGGGTCTGTCTGGAAGTATCCTTAGTTACCAAAAAGCCAGAACGGGGATTCAGTCTGTGACTCTGCTCTCCAGTTCAGGTCTTCTTCCAAAGAAGAACAAAGAGAGAGAGAAAATCTAATCTTTTTCATCCTGCCTGAGGCAAGGTGAAGAGGGCAGAGAAGAGTCTAGCCAAGCCCAGGACTCTGTACTTTTCAATCATGTAATGCCAACATATGGAATGATGTGAGGTCGGAACTAGTTGTTAGTGTTCCAAGAAACACAATGATGTGAAACTGGCTTCTATAAACCTTTCTAAAAGGCAACAAAGACTTCTAATCATTCTACAGACCATTTGAATGAAAGCACATTTTCTTACCTTTACCTAAAGAAGTGGAAATTCCATTCATTAGCTGGGATAGGGATTTGCTAGGGGAGCCGGGGCTATCCAGGGATGCCAATGAGTTACTACTCAGGAGATCGATCTTCCCAGCTTGCTGGCGAAACCTTTCTAGTTCCTTAGAGAGGAGGTTAAACTGTTCACTCTGTGTCCGACATTTCTCCTCTAGCTCGCGAACCTTGGCCTGGGCAAATGGAGAACAGAAAAAAGATGGAGGGTGGGCAGAATGTGAGTGAGCATGCATGTGCACCTACTATCTATTCAAGGGGATAGCTGTTGCACTTCCAATATCACATGGCTATTCCCAGGCATCCATTTACATGGACAAGCGAAATATGAGAACTTGGTAAACACTGCCTATAGCCCAACGGCAATCCTTGACAGCCTCCAAGATGTCACCTATGGGAGGAAGCACTCTTAAGTACTCAACCAGAATTGCATAAAGGTGTTGATTGTACCAATCAATGAGATGTAGGAAAACCCTTGCCCCAAAATGGGCTACCACAATAATAATAATAAAAATAATAATAAATATTACATTGCTTATGGGTATAATCTCCATGTGAAAGACTCAGTTAATAAATACTTTTGAGAGTCAATGTGATGTACTCACTAAATTGCCAAACTAAAATTTAGAAGATCCCTCTCCAAGTTCCCACTGCGCCATGAACTTCAATAGCCATGAATTCTCTCTCTCTCTTCTCTGCCCCTCTCTATCTGATCCACCTCAAAGACATGTTGTGAGGAAAAAGGGGAATGCAGGAAATGTTGCCTTAAACTCAGCAGAAGAACTGCATTGTTGTAGGGGTTTTTTGCCTATATGACTATGTTCTAGAGGCACAGTGATTCCGGCCATGAAAGCCTTCAACAATACATTCAGCAGAAGAAATCCATGCAATTAATATATAAATAAACAAACAGTGCCTCCATGTAATCCCAATGGGACTGGAACACAATAGGCCCATTGTACACTTATAAGCAATTTGTTCAAAGGCAATAATAAAAAGGAATGGCAGAAATTGTGATCTGGAATGGAGAAAACAGTGGTCAGTTTACTGTAGCAAGAGAATGCTGCATACCCCCAAAGCAGGCAGCCTCTGTCTTTATTTCTGTTAGTCCTGACCAAAGTTTGGGTTACATCTCCCAGAATTACCATCTAGCAAGGCCGCGGAGGGCCTGTGGGAACTCTAATCTGATCTAAGTCTTGGGTTGGCAAAACGTTAAGGTCTTCACTTTGTTCAGGCTTTCAAAACGCTTCATGCAATAAAGGAAAGTGAAGGCAGGCAAACCAATTCTGTCCTACCTTCCATCCTCCACGACATGGATAGCAGATCTGCAGAGGGTTCCCGCTTCCATGACAACTTTAGAAACAGAATCTCCCAAGATTCTAAAATACTCAGAGCAGTGCCACAAGCAAGCAGAGCCTGCTCTCACTAAAGGCCAAATGTGTCCACTTCCACTTCATGGAAGATGAAAGGGGTGGAACTGGAGGGGATGGGATTAGGGTGCCAATCCTCATTCTTTCCTACAAAGAGAAACAGGAAGAGGGCTGGAGGGAACCATTTACTGTTCTTGAGCTAACCCTGCTGTGGCAGATGGAAAGGGCCTTTAATCTTCAAAACACACTCTCTCTTAGGCCACAGGGCATCTAAGGTTTCACACGTGTGATTCACACAATAGCAGAACCAGCTTCCAACACCTGCCCAGATATGGCTCCACTTTCTACAAGGGGTATCTATGTTGCTACCAGAAGGTCTAGGGACATATCAAGTATTGTTTGAATAATGGCTAATATGTTTCTAGACTATAGCTCTGACATGGAAAAATGCGATATGGTGGAAGGCTGGGGGCTTTCTATTCCTACTGCAGCACGAGAGAGCATTTCCAGTGGAGAAAGGACTGAGCAAGTCATTCAAAACATAACACATGCTGCACATGCAACATGGTCAGCAGGTGGATAGGTAGAGATCAGAATCCAGGCTGCTGCTTCAGATAGATCTAGAGTTGCAAATGCAGGCATGATGTCTGCAAGAGAAGTAACTTTCCAGGAGGAGGCATCTGAATTAAGACTATTCCCAACATGTCCAATGCAGGCCTAAAGATTTTTCACTACATCTTCCCATGTTCCCCTGTCCCATGACACCCACTTAACTCAGTACTATGGGCTTGGACAAATTCATGGAAAAAGCAGAATGCCCCTGTATTCCGTTTGCAGGGAAGTGTGAGTGGAAGGCCCCTATTGCACTCAGGCTGTGTCTGTGGGTTTCCTATAGGCTTCTGTTTGGCCTCTAAGAGAATGTAATGGTGGACCACAGAGAGGGCTTCAGTCTGATCCAGTAGTACCTTTTAATGTTTTGAATACCAATATGTTGTGGACTGCAAACAGAAGGGTGCTGTTGCACTTGTGGCTTGATCAGACCTTGGAAAAGTTTAGACAACTCTCAGAATCCTCCATACCGGCTGAGGATTCTGGGAGTTGTCTAAGTTAATTTTTCCACTCTTCATCAGCTTGTGGGTTTTCCATAGGCAATTGGTTGGCCCCTGGAGTAATGGAGTGTGGGCCTTTATGGGGCTCTTCCTTTGTTCTTTTTAGAAGTGGTGACCCTCGCAGGATCTCAAAGAGCAGCATCTTTCATCATCCAGTTCCCATGATCCTTTCATAACTCGAAATTCCAGGTTCTGAAACTGTGACCGCTTGCATGTAAAAGGGCACAGTTCGCTACTGAGTGAGCTATGGACATCTTCTCCTGGTACTTTTGGTAGCTGAAATGGGATTATTTTGTTTCAGCAGAAAAACGTACAATGCTGAATTGAAATTGGCTGCCTGGGGGACTCTGGGGACAGAGGAAGCTACAAACTATGAAGGATTAGAGGACAATATATACAAAGGGAAGATGTGAAGAACAACAACCATATCTCCCCCCACCCAACCCGGTTGAAGAGAAAACGGTACCTGGAGTAACTCTAGGGCCCTTCCACACAGTCATAAAACCCAGAATATCAAGGCAGAAAATCTCACAATATCTGCTTTGAACTAGGTTATCTGTGTCCACACTGCCATATATCCCAGTTTAAAGCAGAAGATGTGGGATTTTATTCAGCTGTGTGGATGGGGCCATAGTTTTTTAATTGGAGGGTTGTAAAATTATTTTTGCTTTAAAAAAAATCCATGTGTGTATTTAGTTTATTTCAGAGAGAGAAAGTAAAGATGGGGGCTGGGAACTCTTCTCAACAATCATTAAAAGGTTGCCTCTGACTCTCAAAAATCAAAGAGTTTATTTTGGATTGTGAGTGAAGTTGCTTTTTCCCTCTCCTGCCAGAGTTTGTCTACAGTTCAATCACAGATATAATGGGGTGATTTTAAATTGTCTAGCTCTTTGCAGTGTTAACTGTAACTGCCGTAGAATATAATCATCCTAAAACAAGCAAGTAAATCAACAGCCCATTTATCGGCATTTGTTTAATGCATTGCTAAAGACACTTCTTGAGTGACCATTCATGATAAGAACGTGTTTGTCTAAAGCAGTGGTTCTCAACCTGTAGGTCCCCAGATGTTTTGACCTTCAACTCCCAGAAACCCTAACAACTGGTAAACTGGCTGGGATTTCTGGGAGTTGTAGGCCAAAACACCTGGGGACCCGCAGGGTGAGAACCACTGGTCTACATAGTCATGGATTAGTTTTTGTGACTGGTGGCTACTACTGTATTTCCTCATTCCAGGACACACTTTCCCTCTAAATAAATATCTCTAAAAATTGGGTGAATCTTAGAATTGGCTTCTTACAATTGAAGAAATATGAGTAGTGTGATCACCCTCCTGTTCTTCACATGGTGTTCTCAACCTGTGGGTCCCCAGATGTTTTGGCCTTAACTCCCAGAAACCCTAACAGCTGGTAAACTGGCTGGGATTTCTGGGAGTTGTAGGCTGAAACACTTGGGGACCCACAGGGTGAGAACCACTGAATAGAGGCTGAAGAGGAATGGCTTGTCAGTTTTTGAGAACGGCCATGGAAGGAGAAAGAAGGCAGATGGGGAGAGTTGTTGCTAATGCAGACACTGTCTATGGGGAACATACTACCCCGCTATCAAAGGGATTGCCCACCACTCCATGCTCAAACTGTGCATTTTTTGAAAAATGTAGTCTGAATTCAGACAAGATACACACACAACCTGAAAGTTACAACTTTGCATGAAAGTTTGAAACCATTCTTGCTGGGCATGCTCATAAGATGGGTAGCCAAGATCAAAATGCAGGTATTGGGCGGTTGCTATTGCCAATGTTTGTTGCTGGAGGAATGCACCACTGGCTTTCCTGTATTGATTTATTTAATTGATGTATTGATTATTGATGCATTCTCCCCACCCTGGGGCATCATTATCACTAGCCGAGCATGCTTTCATAACAATGGTTCAACTTTGTGCACTTCATGTAAAGGTAAACTACGATCATGTTAACATCAGTAACTGCTGTGGGAATGAGGAAGGGGAGGATTTTTTTTCTCATGTGAAATACCTGCATGCTGTCCAAGGTGGTCTGGATGTAGAGCAAAGCAAAATACATACAAACAAAGACACAGGGAAAAGGATGTGGAATAAAAGAAAGATTTTTTTAAAATCCAAAAAACCAAAAAAGCTGAACAGATTATAAAACATTGTGGGGTTGTTTGTTGTTTTTTTTGTACATTTCAAACCAATACATATATTGAGCATATCTGTGCTACATTTTTTTAAAAAAAATCAAGTTCAGTTTAATTACTATATTTTTTGTTGACAACAGAATCCTGAGATCTATAATTTGACAAGAGGTTTGGGGATCTTTTGTTTCACATCCCCATATGTTTCAAGTCATTAGCATTAACATTCAAACAAGAAATTTATCAGTGAATTTGACAAACCCTGGAGAAGGAGGGGACTGGCAAGAAAAATCAGAATTGGGGCCCTTCCACACAACCCTATATCCCAGAATATCAAGGCAGAAAATCCCACATTATATGAGTATGCACTCAGATATAGCCCGTTCAAAGCAGATATTGTGGGATTTTCTGCCTTGATATTCTAGAATATAGGGCTGTGTAGAAGGGCCCTGGATTGCTGTGAGTTTTCCAGGCCCTGTTCTAGAAGCATTCTCTCCTGATGATTCGCCCACATCTATGGCAGGCACCCCCAGAGGTTGTTAGGTCTGTTGGAAACTAGGAAAGTGGGGTTTATATATTTATGGAAGGTCCAGGGTGGGAGGAAGAACTCTTGTCTGTTGGAGACAAGTGGGAATGTTGCAATTGACCACCTTGATTAGCAATTGACCACCTTGATTAGCCTTGAAACTCCAAAGCCTGGTTGCTTCCTGGCTGGGGAATCCTTTGATGGGAGGTTTAAGCTGGCCCTGATTGCTTCCTGTTAGAATTTCCCTGTTTTCTGAATGTTGCTCTTTATTTACTGTCCTGATTTTAGAGGGTTTTTTAAAATGCTGGTAGCCAGATTTTGTTCATTTTTATGATTTCCTCCTTTCTGTTGAAATTGTCCACATGTTTGTGGATTTCAATGGCTTCTTGTTGTCTTGTTGGTTGTTAGAATTGTCCAGCATGTCTGTGTTCTCAAAAAATATGCTATGTCCAGGTTGGTTCATCAAGTGCTCTGCGATGGCTGATTTCTCTGGTTGAGTTAAGTCTATAGTGCCTTTCATGTTCCTTGATTTGTGTTTGGTTTGGGCATTGCTGCGTTTGGTGGACCCTATGTAGACTTGTCCACAGCTGCATGATGATATATAGTAGAATCTTGCAGATATATAAACCTCACTTGCCTAATATCCATCAGACCTCACAACCTCTGAAGTTACCTGCCATAAATGTAGGCAAAATGTCGGGAGAGAATGCTTCTGGAACATGGCCAGACAGCCCAGAAAACTCACAGAAACCCAGTGATTCCCGTCATGAAAGCTTCTACAACACATCGAAAATCAGAATGTTTTGATGGACAGAAGCCACTACCAGTAAAAACAGAAGATGCTGAACCTATTATCTCAATTTATGTGTAAAAACAAGCTTAGAAAATGATCTGCTTCAGTAAATGGCTTTTGTTGCCAAAATAATTGTGCAAAGTGAAATATTTTTGTTTAAAAAATCCTTTTTTGGGTGAAAATACATTCCCAATGAAATCTCTTACAATATTTAACAAAAGAATCATTCAAAATGTACAAAAAATCTCATCCAGTTTGGATTTTTTTGGTAGTTGTTCATTTTCTTATGTGGGACTAAACTAAACAAATACAGGCAGTCCCCGAGTTACAAACATCTGACTGACATCTGGCTGCTACTTACAAACAAGGGCTGAGGGAACAGGGAGTGAGGGAAATTCACTCCTGGAAGAGTTATTATCCTGGGGGAAAGGGGTCTCCACTGGAGCCAACATCGTCTCTCATAAGCGTGCAATGATATGGAGTATTTCATTTTTATCTGTCTATCTCTAGATGTATGAGTTAGAACAAGAAATACATTTCCTTTTGTTTGAAGCAGTCTTTACTTATTTCAAGTATTACTTTGCACATATCTTCAAGACTTTGGAGGGGACCCACAGACTGTTTGGTTTCCTACTGAGCGCTTGGAGCAGAGGGAAAAAATGCTTTCAAGCCAGAATGGAGTCAGCATGGGGAGATGCCACCATTGCTAATGTTTTGCAATTCTGTGTCCCGTGTGCCTTCATGCAGAGTCAAGATTAAAAACAAGCTTGAAACTTGGTTTTAAGTGAGTAACACAGATATGCTGAATGATACATTGAGCACATTATTAAAAGGAAAAGAGGAAAAATAAAGCTTCAGCAGCAACCACACTGGCATATGTTTCAGAAGACAAACCCAAGTGTTGCTTATTTGCAATCCCAACAATCCAACTAAGCACATATTGTAGATGGGAGATTAATAGGCTCAAAGGCAATGTAAGCAAATTACAATGGAGAGAAAAGGTGGACAATCTAGGATTGACTGCAATCTCAAGAAATATGAATATATACATAATTTCTGCTGGCTATATTGGCCCCCATCCTAACCAAGTTAATGTTCTCTTAAGCGTACCACATGTGTCTTACCTGAAATGAGGTATGTCAGCTTTTAAAATCATTTTAATATATTTTGTTGAGGCAATAAAATCACACTGTTAACATGAAGGAAGGGGAGGAAACTTCATATTTGATCAGCGACTAGGGCCAGTGATGCTGAATCTGGTCATGTGGGCCAAATCACCAAGGGGATTTAAAAGGCATTGGCAATCTAAGGTTCTAAATGGTTCTAAAGAATTTACAAAACTAGGGGGGTGCTGGTGCTTTGCTTCTACAGTGTTGTTAAAGTTCTGGTGGTGAAAATTTCAGAACTCTTAACAAAACTGGGTTGTTGTAGGTTTTTCGGGCTATATGGCCATGTTCTAGAAGCATTCCCTCCTGACATTTCGCCTGCATCTATGGCAGGCATCCTCAGAGGTTGTGAGGTCTGTTGGAAACTAGGAAAAGGGGGTTTCTATATCTGTGGAATGTCCAGGGTGGGAGAAATAACTCTTGTCTGTTGGAAGTAAGTGTGAATATTTCAATTGGCCACCTTGATTAGCATTTGATGGCCTGACAGTTTTTAGGTGTGGCTTGTTAGTGCCTAAGGGAATCCTTTGTTGATTTCCCCAGGCACTTGCAAAGCTTTCAAAATCTCATTATTATTTTGTTACTGGTGATTTTTATGACATAACCAATTAAGAACTGCCATTTTGAAAGTTTTGTTAGAGTTCTGAAATTTTCACCACCAGAACTTTAACAACACTGTAGAAGCAAAGCACTAGCGCCCCCTAGTTTAGTAAGTACTTTAGAACCATTTAGAACCATGGATTGCCCATGCCTAGATTTCAACCCAACTTGCGAACCATTTTTGTAGTAGGAACAGCAGTGGAAGTTTTCCCATGATTCTCCTCATTATGTGCCTCGGCGGCTGACATCCACTGATCTCTTTGGGAGCTCATACAAACAACATCCCACATGATAACTAAATTGCTTCCTTCCACCTCTCGTGGAAAAGGCTGGACCTTTAATGGTATGAAATTTAGTAGTTCTCTCTCATATATGGTATGATCCCTGGATCCACAAAGGACATGCTCCAATAACCCTCCATAGGTACCTGAAAACCATTGATAATCGTAAATCATATTTTGACTATACTTGGGAGACAGAAGCATACCATAGAACCATACTGGAGGACTTAGAGAGACCTACAAACACTTCTCAAGAGTGGATAGAACATGTTTTGGAATATGGGTAAGTGAAACCATGGGTATTGGGGACATCCTGCACACAAATTTAACAAAGCATGCAGAGTTTTGGAGTTCGGTGTCATCTGTACGCAAATGACAAAGATCTCTGTTACTCATTTCCACCTCAATCCAAGGAAGCTCCCCGAGTCCTGGACTGGTGCCTGGCAGCAGTGATGGCCTGGATGAGAGCTAACAAACTGAAATTTAATCCTGTCAAGACAGAGGTCCTCCTGGTCAGTCACAAGGCCAATCAGGATATAGGGTTGCAACCTGTGCTCAACGGGGTTACACTCCTCCTGAGGACACATGTCCGCAGCTTGGTGGTCTTCCTGAACTCAGCGTTAACACTTGAAGCTCAGGTGTCACCGGAGGCCAGGAGGGCCTATGTACAATTAAAGCTTGTGCACCAACTGTGACCTTACCTTGAAAAGCCAGATCTGACCATGGTGGTCCATGCCTTAGTTACAACGCATATGTATTACTACAATGCACTCTATGTGGAGCTGCCTCTGAAGATGGCTCTGAAGCTCCAGCTAGAACAAAGATCGGCAGCTAGGATGCTGACGGGGGCTGGTTATAGAGATCATACAACCCCCACCCCCCTGAAGCAGCTTAAATGCTTCCGGGTGCAGGTTATTATCTATAAAGCTGTACACGGCTTAGATCCTGACTGCTGACCTCAACCCCCCCCCCCCCCTTGTGTAAACCTGTTCGAGCCTTACAATCGGCTGGGGAGGCCCTCCTCTCGGATCAACCTCCTTCTCAAGCAAAGCTGGTGGGGTTGAGGGAAAGGGCCTTCTCAGTAGTGGCCCCCCAACTCTGGAATGCCCTCCCCAGGGAAATCAGACAAGCACCCACCCTTACAGCATTTAAGAGGGACTTAAAGACCTGGTTATTTAAACAGGCTTTTGACAGTGAGTAGTCAACCTTGCTCATCATTTTATTGTTAATTTTTATATTTGATTGTGCGATATTTTGTGTTTTATATCAGTTGATGTGTATTAATGTTTATCCTATTTTCTGTATTGTATTATAATACACTTATTCTATTATTTATGTTGTAAGCCACCCCGAGTCCCTTGGGGAGAGGGGTGGGATATAAATAAACATTGTTGTTATTATTATTATTATATACACAACAATATTAGTACACAGCAAACAAGATCACTATGCTGGCTTTTGTATTCAATGACATGTCAGACACTTCCCAAGTGTCTAGGACTGTGTGATATATCAGCAAATAATGTGTGCAGATCCGAGTAGGGTGGCCTTTTGTAGCTGACAGATGATAATTTTTAAGTACAGGCCAAGGTGCACTGTGCCCAATGTGCCAATCGCTACTGGGACCGCCTTTACTAGCTTGTGCCAGAGTCTTTGCAGTTTGATCTTTAAATCCTCCTTCTATTATTATTATTATTATTATTCAAACCGAGAAAAAATAATTCATTGAAAAAACAGTGGTGTCAGGGCCATCATGATTTTTGTCTTTAGTGCCCCTGGTTTTGCCCAAAGAAATTTAGTAGGAATCATGCAGCCATCAAGACTGCAACTCCCAGCACTCCTCACCATAGGCTCTGCAAGCTAAACTTACTTGTAGTTAACACTGCAACAACACCTGGAGGGCTAAATGTAGCCCATCCCTGCCTTCAAAGGATGCATTATTTTAAAACAATGGGAATGCCTTGCCACCCTTAGGAAAACGATAGGAAATGTGTCACGTTTTCCCCATCCCTGCTTTTGATGTTTTAGTCCTGTGACCAAGGTCAGGATCCAGGAAACAAGAACACTTGGAGTTGAGAGGAAGAGTTGGCAGGGAGGATGGATTCTGTAGAGTCAAGCCACCGGAGGCATTATGAGATTGTGGGCATGCAAAAAGATGAACACTGCTGTCTTTGGGGATTTTTTTTTTAAAGGTGATAACACACATACACAGCCAATTAACTCAATAGGCCTTTCTAGTAGATTAATGATAGTTTCATATTATATGAAGACCAAGAAGTTTAATCCCAGAATCGATAGAGTGTACCCAGCCTGTAAATCCCAAGAAATGCTCAGTGACAACAATCATAATGGCTATTAGAAGTCATTAATGCAGTCAATGAAGGTATATAGATTGCTACTCTCCTGGGTGCTGGCTGTATGGACAAAGCAGTTAATGGATTCTGACTGAGCCAGAACTATTATTGGTCTCGGTCTCATTTTTCGAGGTTTATGAGGTTTTCAATTTTAAAAAATCCTCCTTGGGTTCTTCTCCTATGCTTTGCAGTAAGGCCATTACTGAGCCATTCTGATATCCTATGAAAAAACTCTAAGAGAGTTTTGACTTGGAACTTCTCAACCTTGTATATGTGTCCCTCTGTTCTTTTGCATTAGAAAAGACCTGCACTGCAAACCTTTCTTTCAAAGTTGTGTGCTAGTTTTACGACTTTTAGTTGCATGGCAGGAGGTTAGATAGCCCTTGTTGAACTCTGGTGATAGTTTCCACTCTTTCACTTACAGGTTTATGTAATATTAAGTAATACTATGGTGAAATCAGCACATTCTCCCTTGTGGGGAGAAGGGCGGGATAGAAATGTATGTAATAAATAAATAAATTCATCTCTATAACCTAAAACTCTCCCTCTCTGGATTGGCAACAACAGTTCCATAGAGCAGGACTTATTACATTTTATCCACTCGTGACCCCTTTCCCCCTGATAAATGTTGACGTGACCCCAGGTACATAGCCACAGTAAAGTCTCACTCATCCGACCTTTGCTTATCCAACATTCCATATTATCCAACACTCTTCTCAGATACCCTGCTTTTCCTCCAGCATTTTCCCTTCAATTAATGGAGCGCTCCCCAACTCGCTCTTCATTCCCAATAAGTAAAAAGGTGAGACAAGGAGGAAGAGGAGGAGGAGGGGGGAAAGGGGGAAAAGAGGTAGGACCAGAAGCAAAAGCATCCTTCCTCCTTCCCTCTGTGATTTCCACGCTCCTCTTTGGCATCCAGGCACTTCCTGCTGGGCTGCTCAAGCCCCAAGCCATTGCCTTTGAGTCCCCGTTGTTAGCATTCTACGTGTCTAGCACCACATTGGACGGCTAACAGTAGGATACTCCGTATTATCCGACATTTTCATTTATCCGACGTTCTGCCGGCCCGTTTATATCGGGTAAGCAAGACTCTACTGTATATAAAATAGGTATGAAAATCAAACATCCACAATGAACTAGCATTTGTACAGTTTGCTAAACAGGTTCATTTTTCTTTTCATTAAGTATGGCTGAAGTTTTTTCTGCGGAGTGTTAACGGATTCGTGTCAATGTCTAAAACAGCCACTGGATGTTATTCTTGCCAACTTTTTTGTGACCCCAGCATTAAGCAAACAGGACCCCATTTGGGGTCAGGACTCATAAGTTTAAGAAGCAGTGCTCTAGAGTGCTAAGCAGAATTATTTCCTCCGTTCCACAGACTGAGAACAGCCTGACACCGTTTCAGTTGAGGATGTCAGGGACTGAATTGGGACTTTTTTCCTTTGGTCTATACTCTAGCACAGGGCTGTTAGACAGGCGGCCCGCGGGGCATATACGGCCCCCCAGCCTGTTGGACACGGCCCCCACTACCCTCCGCTACCCTCCTGAAATTGGTTTTTTTTAAAAAAAAATTTTTTTAAAAAAGGGGGCCGGGGGGGGGGGGGAGGAGGCTGGGCAGGGAGGAGGAAGGGAGCCAGCTCCTCCTCCCTGCACCGCCCCCTCCATCCCTCTCTCCGCCCCGCTGCTGCAAGATCACAGCGGCGGGAGGGAGGGAGGGGAGGAGGAGGCGGGGCAGGGAGAAGGAAGGGAGCCAGCTCCTCCTCCCTGCACTGCCCCCTCTGTCCCTCTCTCCGCCCCGCCGCTGCGAGATCACAGTGGCGGGGGGGGGGGAGGAGGAGGAGGCGGGGCAGGGAGAAGGAAGGGAGCCAGCTCCTCCTCCCTGCACCGCCCCCTCCGTCCCTCTCTCCGCCCCGCCGCTGCGATCCGGTTCGCAGCGGCAGGGGGGAGGGAGGGGCTGCTGGTGTCCCGATCGCCGCAGCGCCGAGGAAGGAGGAGGAGGATGGCTGCGCAGGGGAAGCGAGCGCCCGGTTCTTGCTTCCCCCGCGAGCCATCCAGGCCTGCGGGAGAGCTTTCGCCCAGCTCTCGCGTCCCTCTGACCAGAGGGACGCGAGAGCCGGGCAAAAAGCCTCCCACAAGCCTGGATGACTCGCAGGGGAAGCGAGCGCCCGGTTCTTGCTTCCCCCACGAGCCATCCAGGCCTGCGGGAGAGATTTCTCCCGGCTCTCGCTTCCCTCTGACCAGAGGGACGCGAGAGCCGGGCGAAAAGCCTCCCACAAGCCTGGATGGCTCGCAGGGGAAGCGAGCGCCATCCTCCTCGCGGCTTCGCCCTCTCCCCCAAAGCGTCACAACAGCTGTTGTGATGCTTTGGGCGAGGGGGCGGAGCCGCGAAAGGCTCCCCGTGGCTCCTCCTTCTCTCCCAAAGCGCTTTGGGAGAGAGGGCGGAGCTGCGTGGCCGGGGGCGTGGACGGAGGCATGGCCGTGGGCGTGGCCGTGGGCGTGGCTGGGGGCATGGCCGAGTGGCCGGCCCCCAGGTGATCACTCACCAAAAGTCCGGCCCTTGGGCTGGCAGAAGTTGGACAGCCCTGCTCTAGCAGGTGGGGCAGCAGTTAAACCACTGAGCTGCTGAACTTGCTCACTGGAAGGTTGGTGGTTCGAATCTGTGGGACAGGGTGAGCTCCCATTGTCAGCCCCAGCTTCTGCCAACCTAGCAGTTCAAAAACATGCAAGTGTGAGCAGATCAATTAGTACCACCCCAGTGGGAAGGTAACAGAGCTTCATGCAGTCATGCTGACCACATGACCTAGGAGGTATCTACAGACAACGCCGGCTCTTCGGCTTAGAAATAGAGATGAGCACCACCCCCCAGAGTTGGACACAACTAGACTAAATGTCAAGGGTAAACCTTTACCTTATACTCTAGCACTCCGCTCATTTATTATTTATTTATTTCATTTCATTTCTAACCCGCCCTTCTCTACCCCCGAAGGGGGACTCACTGCGGCTCACAAAAAGCAACAATTCAATGCCGCATACAAGAACAGAACAACAACATATCAAAAAATACAACAAAGCAGATTAAAAACAGTTACATATCAAATCCCCCATAATCCCCATTGCATATTCGTAGGCTGTCCTCATTCTTCTTACTGTCACCTTCCTCAATCTCTCCATCTCCTAATAAGAAATACTATCATGGGATGGAAAAATTACAGCTTTGCTTACCTCTAGCAGCTGAACTGCACCTTCATGTTCTTTTTTAGCCTCAACTTGAGCCTGAAAAGATTACATTGTGATCATCATTATCATTTACAGTTTTGAACATCCTTTTCTACAAAAAAAGACAAGGCATTTCATAATATACCTCAATTAAACAGTATATAATGACCCAGACTGTGCACCCAACCAATGTTAGATCTGAACCAAATCTGCTACACATACCCATTGTGACCAACTTTGAATACTGGCGAGGTTTGGTGTTGGGGGATTGATCCAGGTTGATAGCAGTTGCAGTATGGGACCATTCATCAAATCCAAAATCAAACAATGACTATTTCCAATGTTTATCACTATAGAATACCCAACCTGAGTATCACTGGGCGCTGTAGTGTTATAACATAATTGTAGTTATCTTGTAATATATGACACACATACAAACCTCAAGAAGGAAGGGAAAGCAGAGGATAGGCACCATGGCTAGGTGCCAGACTGTCTCTCACACTTGCTAAATACCTTGATCAATTTGGAGTATTATACACCTCTAAATCCTGTTCATTCTCCAGGTTACTGTGTAAACTAGTTATCCCAAAGAAGCATCATACACAGCCCAAGCACCTATTGGTTGTCTTATCAGTTCCTGATCAACTCTGCATGCCTCCATCACACTTTGCCTTGGGGAACTGCTGTTGAGAACTTCTGTCTCCTCGAGGCTTGTCTGAAAATATGTCCTTATGTGTCTTTTCCTTTTTTTTTCTTTTAATATTAGATTAATAAGTCTTCTCTACTCACATCTAACAATATAAAAGGGGGGAAAACGGTCTTTGGAGTGCAAAGAATACCTTGGCAAATAAGAAGAAATCTTTGTCTCATCTGTAATTATAAGTTTATTTCCGAATTCTAGCCTATAATAATGACACAGGAAGCCACACAAATATGTGTTGGAAATCTAGATTCTCGACAGGCTTGGTTATCTTATTGGATTTCCTTATCAGTATAGAAAACAGGAGGCTAATATTGTTTTGGTCTCTCTATGACCAGATTGGACATCCTAGATGAGAGAGATGTTTAATAAATTCTGAAATAGAACAGTCATGCTGGTTACTTGCTATCGGAGGGCTCTATTATTAACTTCAGAATCTCATAAAACCAGTGGCAGCTGGATACAGAATGGGGGACAATGCCTGGCTCAACAGCAGTACGTGCGGAAAAAATCTTGGGAGTCCTCGTGGACTGGAAGGTGAACATGAGTCAACAATGTCATGCGGCAGCTAAAAAGGCCAATGGGATTTTGGCCTGCATCAACACGAGTGGAATCACACTGTGTTCAATTCTGGACAGCACAATTTAAAGGAGATGCTTACTCTAAGTTGGAATGTGTCCAGAGGAGGGTGCCTAAAATGATCAAGGGTCTGGAGAACAAGCCCTATGAGGAGTGGCTTAAAGAGCTGGGCATGTTTATCCTGCAGAAGAGAAGGCTGAGAGAAGACATGATGAGGGGTATGTATAAATATGTGAGGGGAAGTCATAGGGAGGAGGGAGCAGGCTTATTTTCTGCTGCCCTGGAGATTAGGATGCAGAACAATGGCTTCAAATTGCAGGAAAGGAGATTCCACCAGAGCATTAGGAAGAACTTCCACTGAGAGCTGTTCAGCAGTGGAACTCTCTGCCCCAGAGTGTGGTGGAGGTTACTTCTTTGGAGGCTTTTAAACAGAGGCTGGATGGCCATCTGTTGGGGGTGCTTTGAATGTGATTTTCCTATTTCTTGGCAGAATGGGGTTGGATTGGATGGCCCATAAGGTCTCTTCCAACTCTAGGAGTAATTATTCTATTATTACACGCCAAAATTACATATTATGGTTCCTTTTAAATGACAACAACCAGGAGATTGAGCTAAAGACCTTTGAAGAACTGAAAACAGCGGTGCCAAAAATAACATGGTTTCAATACCGCCAGATACTGGAGGATTGTAAAATCGATAAAAAAGGGGCTTTGAACTAAAAGAAACATTGGGAAGAGATATGGACAAAAAAGCTCAAATACGCATACGCCAACGAAATCAAAGAAAACTGGGTCAAGATGTTCTACATGTGGTATCTGACCCCGGAAAAACTGGCGAAATTCAGCAAAGGGAAAATCAGCGACAAATGCTGGAAATGCGGAAAAAAACAGGGACCTTCCAACACCTGTGGTGGGACTGCAAAGTAGTGAAAAAATTCTGGCTCGAAATCTTCCAGAGGACGAAAGAAATCTTGTCAATGAAGTTCGAGTTCAAACCGGAATACTTCCTATTAGGAATATTAGATTTCCAGATTAAGGACAACGAGGATAAGATTTTCTTTTATCTTGCAACAGCAGCGAGAATCTGTATTGCACGTAGATGGAAAGCGAAAGAGACAGCTACAGTGGACAAATGGATAATAAAAGCAATGGACATTATGAACATGGACCTCCTAACCCAAAAGATAGCACAAAACAGGACATGGACAAATAACACAACAAATACAAAGTGGGACAAGTTCATAGAATTTATTAAGAGAAGCAAATATAAATACATATAATGAATAGAAGAAGGAAAGACTAGAAACCAAGGTATACCCAACCTTACCGGCGTTGAAACATCAGAACTAAGGAATACCATAATAAAGATTTAATAAGTACCAGGAAGAAAAAAAGAAAGGGAAATCATATGATCATCACAACTGCCTAGGGGTTTCAGGATTTTATGTGGGGGAGCGAATGAGGGGGGATGGAAGATGCTTTTCGTGGGATGCAAGATGTATTGTCCATCTTTCTCTTGAATCTATGCTTGTCTTTTCAAGATGTACGCATGTAGAGTGGGGGAGAATGGGATTTCGATGCTTTTTGTTTGTTCGTCTTTTTTATATGCATTAAAATTTAATAAATAAATAAATAAATAAAATAATAAAAAAAGAATGGGGTTGGATTGGATGGCCCATAAGGTCTCTTCCAACTCTAGGAGTAATTATTCTATTATTACACGCCAAAATTACATATTATGGTTTCCTATCGTAGGATTTTGTTAGAATTTGGCATAAAAATGCAATCACGAGGTGTCGTATTATTGAATGCCAACCTGGGTATTAATGAATGCCCACCTAGGATCCCTATTTGCACTAACTAACATTTCAGGAAAGGGTTACAGTAAGGATGAGTTCATGCATAATAATTTGCTGAATTCTGACTTCTTTCAGAATCTACCTCCAATCAATCTGTGATTTCTTAGCCAGCTGCAAATTGCATTTAAAAATCTCTTAAATTCATTGCTGAATTATGAATTCTAGTCACAGCTTGTCAGCATAACTGAATCTAGAACTGCGGCATACCCCTCGATTTTTCTTAACTCATATCAAACAAACCCATTCCTGCGGTTTTCATCTCCACCAGGAGCAAGTGTTTGATAAAGGCCTTCATTGCCAATTCAAGCTCTTCATCCTAAAGAGACGTGACTAGTGGGGTGCCCTCAGAGTTGTGTGCTCAGTGTTGTACAACAACTTTATTATGGAAATAACTTGTATGATGGGATAAAATGAATGTTTATGAATTTTTCAGATGACACCAAATTAAGGGGAGGGGCTGATGCTCCAGAGTAGGCTTGTGCATGGATACATTTTAGATGTTTGCCTTCGGTCAATGGGGCTTCGTTGGCTGGCCGTAATGGCAAGGGTCCAGCTGACATGGATTCCCATCCATAACGGGACCACGTGGCAGCCGATCACACGGCTCCTCCGCCCTTATTCAGCATCACAGTTGCATCCTGCCTACAGTGTATTTTTTTAGCTTGGCTTCTGACTTGGCCTCTTGCTTGAATCTTTTTGATTTTCCTTTACTTTCTTGATTCTTTTTATTTAGTGGAACTGACTGGGAGTTAGGAATTTGTGGGGTGGGTGGGTGGGATGCCCGCGTGCATTTGGGGGCATGGAGAGTCACACTTGTAGCTTCTTTTTCTTCTCTCCTTCAGAAAATACTTCTAAAAGATTATTATTATTAGTAGTAGTAGTAGTAGTAATCCCAGCAAACAAAAAGAAAACCTCATTCTCAGAAAACGACTACCACCTAGTTACCTCTCCTCTAGAGTAGAAAGTAGAAACAGCTTTAAGGAAGCTTTAAACCTGCAGAAAGGCATGGGGGGGGGGGTCACCACTCCAGGCAGGGCAAAGAGAGGGCTTTTTAAAGGAAGCCCAGGGAGATAGCTCTAGGTTGGTTGCTCTTTCCTCCCTGGGAATTGGAAAGCCTCCTTAAAATGCCTTGGAAAGCTGCATGCAGGGAGAGAGAGTGCGCACCTGCAGCCTGTCTCCTCTGGAGTAGAAAGAAACAGCTTTAACAAAGCATTAAACCCCGTCTCTGCTACAGACAGAAGGGAAAGGATCGCAGAAGGAGTGGTATCTTAACTTTGATGTTTTTAATCCAGTTCATAATGAATGATATAAGGACAAACAATGCCTAAAATGACAAGAAAGGGAGCTTGGCAGAGGACAGGATCAGAATCCAAAATGACCTCCACAAACTACAGAGCTGGGTCACAACTAACAAAATGAATCCCAACATAGAGAAATGTAAGCTACCACATCTAGTCAGGAAAAATAAAATACACAAATACAAGACAGGTGGCATCTGGCTTGAAATCAGCATATGTGAAGATGATCTAGACCATGGCTTCTTAAACTTTTTCCCACCCATGACCCCTTTCCACCTAAAAGATTTTTATGTGGCCTTGGGTATTTATGTATATAAGTAGATATAAAAATCAAACATTTATAGATAACAAATCAGTATTTCCCAGGCTTGCTCAACAAGTATAGCTCAAGCATTTTCGGCAGAGTCCATTGCAAACATTGCATGTTGTTGATAACAGATTGGTGTAAATGTCTACAACAGCCAGTAGGTTACATTCAGGAACCTTTTACTGTCGCCAAATTTTTCGCGACTCCTATTTTCTCTTACAGGACCTTCTGCTAATCTACACTTTTAGATCTGACGCTAGATCACATGTGTGTAATCTACGTAGTTAGCCAATTATTTGGCAAGATAGAATAGATAGCAAACAGAAGGTGGTCTCCTGAGTGGTGTCTTTGATCGATCTTTGGATGTATAGGGGCACCATTTTGCAAGGAGAAATCACAGGGTTGGCACAAGTCATATATGTTGAAAATCTTGATGCTGAGTGCCATACAATATCTACCACTACGTTCTGAGAAGGAATGTTTGTTTTATTTTTCCTTGTCCCTTACCTTCTGCAGGAGTTCAATTTCCTTCTGCTTTGCGTTGAGAACAGCCAAGGCTTGCTCATGCTCCAATTCCAGCTGTTGCCGCCGTTCAGCAGCCTCTCGCATATGCTGTGAAATGGGAAAGAAGCAATCCATGAAGCAAGCAAGCAACAGTTGTAGGCCTTCTTCCATGAGGACACTGCTAATGCCTAAGCATGCAGTGCTAACCTTTAATGCAGGGGAGCACAAACGTGAAATGAATGCAGCAGGCATCTGAGGAGAGTAAGGCATTTGACCATCCAATAATGCATTGTATGGGAAACTTGCCTACACTCACCTCTCCAGCAGGAAATCATGCAAACCCAGCAGATGTTCTATAGGGGAAATTCATCGCTCATTACTATACCTACATCTTCACTTACTGGATTTATCACCAGCACTCCAAATATTCCTGGCCTCTAAAAGATAACACCTTATTACAAATGATAACATAACTTGGGGCACATCTAAACTTATTCACTTAGGTTGGTTTAGAAAGAGTTTGGGGAAAACCAGCTTTATTGTGTGGATGATTAGATTGATATTTCTGGAACAGGTTTTAGGCCAGGAAAGTGATGAACCTTCCTGGCCCAATTAACCGCAGAAGGTGGTCTAAAACCAGTTCCAGAATCCACAATATCCACAGCTTGCCAGATGCAGGAGAATGAATTTCCCCCCATTTTCAGCCTGAGATGTGCATCAGCACTCAGGAGGGATGAGAGGTGAAAAAAGGGAATGCGACAGTTAGCAGTGAAAGTAATCCATGTCCTGGTGACCCCCAACCATAAAATTATTTTGATTACTACTTCATAACTGCAGTTTTGCTACTGTTGTGAATTATAATGTAAATAAGATATGCAGGATATATTTTCATTCACTGGACCCAATTTGGTATAAATAGCCGATAATGCCCAAATTTGAATACTGGTGGGGTTGGGGGGATTGATTTTGTCATTTGGGAATTGTAGTTGTTGGGATTTATAGGTAATCTGCAATCAAAGAGCATTCTGAACTCCACCAAAGATGGCACTGAACCAAACTTGGCACACAGAATTCCCATCACGAACAGAAAATAATGGAAGGGTTTGGTGGGCATTGACCTTGAATTTTGAAGTTGTAGTTCACGTACATCCAGAGAACACTGTGGACTCAAACAATGATGGGTCTGGACCAAATTCGGCACAAATACTCAATATGCCCAATGTGAACAATAGTGGAGTTTGGGGAAAATAGACTTGATGATAGGGAGTTGTAGTTGCTGGGATTTATAGTTCACCTACAATCAAAGAGCATTCTGAACCCCACCAACAATCGAATGGGGCCAAACTTCCCACACAGAATCCCCATGACCAACAGAAAATACTGTGTTTTCTGATGGTCTTTGTCGACCACTTTGACACCCCTTTGTGACCCGACCCCCAGGTTGAGAAACACTGGTTTCACCCATTGCACCACTGGGGCCTCCTGTATACCTGATGATGGGAAGCCAAAACAGAATAGGGATACTGCTGGTATACCACCAACCCTGCTGCCCCTTAGTCTCCTTTCCCTGAACAAGCCAAGATGGCTTTGAGATTGCTATTACTAAGGTTGATTTTGATAAATACATTTATAATGTCAAGTTTCAACTTTTTTTACAACAACATCTTTTTTTACTGTGCTGTACAACACAGGTAGAAATATAGATGCAGTAGAGTCTCACTTATACAACATAAAGAGGCCAGCAGAATGTTGGATAAGTGAAAATGTTGGATAATAAGGCGGGATTAAGGAAAACTCTATTAAACATCAAATTACGTTATGATTTTACAAGTTAAGCCCCAAAACATCATGTTTTACAACAGATCGACAAAAAAAGCAGTTCAATACATGGTAACATTATGTAGCAATTACTGTTTTTACGAATTGCACCACAATGTATTGAAACAGCTTTGGATATGGGCGGGAGGCAGACTGCGTTGGATAATACAGAACGTTGGATGAGCGAAGGTTGGATAAGAAAGACTCTGCTGTACATAAAAGACGGTGAATTTGGGGTTTTTTCCAGGGAGATGCTGAGTAATTCTTTTTTTCTGCAAAGGGGGCACTAGGCCAAATATGTTTGGGAATCTCTGGACTAGAGGGACATGAGAATACTTTCCTTGCTTTTTTATCATCTGTTGATGCATACTTTTCCATGCATTTATCACTAATAAGAGCTATAGCATGCACCGCCTGACTTCAATGTATGTTTTCAACCAAAACTGAACTCTCTGATCAATGCAACTACCAGCAAACAGAACTCACAATCCTTCCACATAAGAACTTAATCTTCTCTCCACCCAATCTGGTACAAATGAAAATCACTTCTCCCTCTGTGTACCACAGAACCATCTGACGGTGCCCACTATTGCTTTCTTCACTCTCCCCAACTAGATCCATAACCTTGCAATCCCATAGGCTAATATAAAGTGAGGAGCCGCAGTGGGTTAAATCATAAAATTGCAGAACTTGCTGATCGGAAGATTGGCGGTTCGAATATACGGGACAGAGTGAGCTCCTGCTGTTAGTCCCAGCTTCTGCCAACCTAGCAGTTCAAAAACATGCAAATGTGACTAGAATAACGGGTACCACCCTGGCAGGAAGGTAACGGCGCTACATGCAGTCATGTTGGCCACATGACCTAGGAGGCATCTACGGACAACACCAGCTCTTCGGCTTAGAAATTAAGATGAGCACCAACCCCCAGAGTCGGACACAACTAGACTTAATGTCAAGGGAAAACCTTTACCTTTGCTTTTAATGTAAAAAGAGGTTTGTCAGTGATAAGGATCACAGAAAAAAATATCTAAGACGAGTGCTCTCTGTTCACTTAGATTATTCCTTAGCGAATGAATCATTACAGAGTTGTTTTTTATTTTTATTTTACTTGTTAAAATGCCAGTTCTGCAGTATACAAAAACTCATCTGAAGCAGGACAGCAGTAGTTCTGTTTAATGGGACCCAGAAGAAAAGTGATGGTTTTGAAACACTGCAAGACATAGCACTGTACAAGCAAAGGCAGACAAATGCATTTTGAGAAGAAGGAAGAAGCGGGATTTAAAAGATTATGAAAGCAATGTTTGTTCAAGAAGTATTTTCCCACTGGTTTAAATGGAAGTAGGATCAATCTCGGGTCACACAAAGACACAACAAAGTTGCTTTATGTTTCTGAGTCCATGTTGAGAATCCTGGTTTGATAATACTTTATAATAATCATCATCATCATCTTTATTTATATCTCACACCTATCTCAGGGCAGTCTCCAACAAAAGAATGGCAACAATTCAGTGACATAATAAACCAACAAAAACAAATAAACAACCCAACCAAATCCCAGAAATAAATCCACATATAACACAAAATTATAACACATAATCAAAAATGAAAGAATAACATAACCGTATAATATAACCAATCAATTACTTCACATCGAACATTAAAACACAACTCAAATCTAGCCAAATCTAAAAATACATAGAAAATTATTAAAATTTTATGCAGCCATGCATTTACAGGGAATGTCTTTTTTTTATCATGTCAGAGGGAACTTGAGAATATACAGCAAGTCGCTTCTGGTGGGAGAGAATTGGCTGTGCATTGAGACATTGCCCAGGGAACGCCCAGATGTGTTACCATCCTACTGGGAGGCTTTTCTCATGTCCCCATAAGCTAGAGCTGACAGACAGGAGTTCACCAATGGGTTTGAACCTGCAACCTTTGGGTCAGCAACGCTACCTTCAGGTCAGCAGTCCAACCAGCACAAGGGTTTAACTAGTTAAATGAGCAACCCAAAATGAACTCTGTTCTTCCCTCTGCTACTTCTGAGCTCACAAAGTCAAGCTGAATGTTGATATACGTTTCACACATTTCTGACACTTGCTGAGTATGAGAAGGACAACTACAGTAATGTCTTGCTTATCAGACATTCCGTCTTATCTGACGCTCTTATCCGACGCCCCCTTTTCCTCCAGCATTTCCCCTTCAATTAAAGGAGCGCTCCCCAACTCTTTCTCCATTCCTAATAAGTGAAAAAGGCAATACAAAGAAAAGGAACAGGGTGAAAGAAGCAGGACTGGAAGCGGAAGCATCTTCCCTCCTTCCCTCTGTGATTTTCATACTTCTCTTCGGCATCTGGGCACTTCCTGCCGGGCTGCTCTAGCCCCAAGCCGTTGCCTTGACTTAACCCTTTGAGTCATTGTTGTTAGTATTCTAGGTATCTAGCGCCGTGTCGAATGGGTAACAGCAGGAAACTTTGTATTATCCGACATTTTCATTTATCTGACGTTCTGCCAGCCCATTTATGTTGGATAAGCGAGACTCTACTGTATCACCATCGCCACTACCAACAGCAATAGCAATTATACAGGACATTCAACTCTTCAAAGCACTTCACAAAACATACAATCGTTTAGTTCGCTATTCTCATACCTTCAGTACTTGCTCTAGGTTCTCCAGTTTGGCTTGGAGCTGGTGTTTCTCCTTGACAGCCAAATCTCGTTCTTCAGTCACTGCGGTGAGGGTTTCTCTAAGTGGATCATACTCTGTTTTCACTTAAACATCAAGACAGGAAAATGGTGAGAGTCCAGGTGGGGTTTCAACAAATTCAGTGAAAGTAAAATCATATAATGAATAGTTGTTCTCCAAAACTATTGTTAAAATATTATTATTACCCAAGGTTATTTAGGAGAGTTCGGCCACTCACCTGCCTACAGATTATATGGAAGTGATGAAAGTACGATAGAGGACAAAACAAAGAGAAGGAAATAAGCTTTCCCCACTTCACTGCTTGCGTATTACACAGTGGGCGAGTTAACTAGGCAATTCCCTTGACAGCTGGCCTCAGTTAGGCCCCAAAAAATCTTGTCCTTAAGTACTTTACAATTGTTACTGTATATCCAAATTCTTAATGGTAAATCGTACTTACTCTCATCGTTGCTATATGATATTTGCACTTTACTCGTTAGCTCTATCCTTTACTGGTGTGCCCACCCACGGCGAGACATTGAACTTTGCTATTGGTTGTTGGTTTTGATGTTCGTTTTATACACTGTTTAATGTTGTTTTTATTTTGTTATATTGTTTTTGTTATTATTTTCTTGATATACAGTACATTTTCATATGTTATGTTTTAACTGTTCTGTTGGGCTTGGCCCCTTCGGGGAGATGGAGGCGGAGTATAAAAATAAAGTTAATATAATAATAATATTATTGTGCACTTTAACCTTGGTTCGCTTCAGAGCAACTTGCTCTATCAATGCTATAGTTGTCATTCAACCTATTTATTGACTGCAGATCTCTAAAACACCAGGGGGGAAGGGGTTGAAGTAGCAATCAGGAGACACTGTGCTGACAGTGCCTTCATTCTACCTTTCCATCCTTCTAGAGCACCAGTTATCCCATCTAAGGCAAAAGTTAACTCTTAGGACCTCATCAAATGGAGGTTTTCCTTCATTTCTACATTGCTTCAAAGACAGGATCCCATCAAATAATGCACAGTCCTTTCCATAGGTTACGCGTAGGATTCTGTCTCTGCAGCATATAGAAATGGGAGAATTTGAAAGACAAGTAGGAATCAACTCCTCCTCTCCCTACATGCAGAAATGCTTAAAAACAGGTATTTTTCCTTGGGATGAGGTAGGTAGAGGTAGGTAGACAGAAGCTGGGCCTAACAGCAGGAGCTCACCCTGTTCCCGATTCGAACCACCAGCCTTTTGGTCAACAAATTCAGCAGCTCAGCAGTTTAACCTGTTGCGGCACCAGGGGGCCTAATCAAAAAGTTGAGAAATGGAAAAAGAAAGCCTTAACTAACGCATCCTACTCTGTCTCTGCTGTCTTCCTCATAATTTTAAAAAAACTGTCCTTTTTGTCATAAATCAACTTATCTCTGATAGATTAACTTTCCAGGATCCCTTGGATATCATTGGGGATCCTGTTATTCTTGTCACTAACTTCTCTATTTTTTATTTTCTTGTTATTCCTACATCTCTGCACTACTAGTTTTCCCTTAATGCTGTAAAATAAAGCCCAATTTTGGGGGGGGGGGTCCTTTCTTTAAGTAGTCAATAAAAGGCTGTCATTTTTCTTCAGATTTGGAAGGATCTGGCAATTGTATAAACCTGGTCAGTTCATCCATCTCTGGAATGGCCAACATTTTTGTAATCTATCAACCTTGGCTGGGAATGCCTTCTTATACTAAGCATATACAATCCTTGCTGCAATGACCATGTATTTTAAAAAGTATCAGAATTCTTTTTGTAGTGTTGAATTTGTAAATCCCAACAGAAAGGCTTCTGGCTCTAGTGGAAAAGATATTTTCAATTAATTATAATCCATTTTTGGTTTTGTTTTAGGAAATGTCCACCACACATAGTAAAAACTTCCTTTGTTTTGATGACATTTCCGACAACACATTGCCAACCAATATTTTTAAATGTTGGTTCCATCTTTGCTAATCTTTCCGATGTCATATATTTCTACATCATTTTGTAGAAATTTACTCTTAGTCCATAACATCTTGTAAATTTAATTTTTGTTTTCCACATCTGCTCCCATTTGTCTACTCTAAACGATAAGCCAATCTAAACACCTTCTCAGAAGCATATGAGAAGCTCGGCCTCTCATTGAACATTGAGAAAACCAAAGCGCTCTTCCAGCAGTCACCAGCCAATCCCTCTGCAATGCCAGAAATACAGCTTAATGGTGTAACATTAGAAAATGTTGACCATTTCCTCTACCTTAGCAGCCACCTCTCTACAAAAGGCAACGTTGACACTGAAACACAACACTGCCTGAGCTCTGCGAGTGCAGCATTTTTCAGAATGCTCCTACGCCATCAACTCCACTCTGGCCACATTGTCTGAATGCCTGATCAGTGATCACCATCTCCCAAAGCAGTTGCTCTACTCCCAACTCAAGAATGGAAAACAGAATGTTGGTGGACAGGAAAAGCGATTTAAAGATGGGCTTAAAGCTAACTTTCAAAACTATGGCTGAGACACCGATAGAGAACTGGGAAGCCCTGGCCATTGAACGCTCTAACTGGAGGTCAGTTGTGCCCAGCAGTGCTATGGAATTTGAAGAAAGACGAATGGAGGGAGAAACGTGCCAAGAGAAAGGCGCATCAGGTCTTCCAGGCCTGTGGCTCAGCTGGCTGGGAGTCAGCTGCATTAAGATCACTACTGACCGAAAGGTCATGAGTTCGAAGCCAGCCCAGGTCGGAATGAGCTCATGACCAAAATTGTGTAGCTTGTTGTTGACCTTTGCAGCCCGAAAGGCAGTTGCATCTGTCAAGTAGGAAATGTAGGTACCACCTTGTGGGGAGGCTAATTTAACTGATTTACGAGGCCATAAAAATCTCCAGGAATAAGGAAGCGACAGCTCCCCTGGTGGCCAGAAGCTGGAATGTTAAATAGCCTCTGAGTGTCTGTCTATATATGTTGTGTGTCTATGGCATTGAATGTCTGCCATGTATATATACATTGTAATCCGCCCTGAGTTCCCCATGGGGTGAGAAGGGCGGAATATAAATACTGTAAATAAAGTAATAAGTAAACCAACCCTGACGGAGACTGCCTTCAACCCAACAAAGTATCCCCCAGAAAGCAACCAGCCAGGCTTTGAAACTACAGACCATTAAATGCTAATCAAGGTGGCCAATGACAACATTCACACTTGCCTCAAGCAGACAAGAGTTCTTTCTCCCACATTGGACATTCCACAAGAACATATATCTATTTCATTACATTTCCAATCAATGCATATCTTCTTATCGATTTGGTATCTTCCTTGAAGTTGTCTATATTGGGACTATGAAAATTGAATGTTGCAATTGGCTTGGATTTTTTTAGATGAACTTCATTTTGTTGTCCAACTAATACGTGTGGGCCATTGGTCTCCCCCCATCTTTGTCCGATGGAGGGCTTCTTTGGTAGAAGTCCACAAAGGTATTTTTAAGTAGAGTCTTGGTTTGTATTTTTTCCAAATTCTGTATCGTGTATTTCTTAGCAAGTGACCCTTAAAATTAGAGTCAATTAATGTTTCTCCATATGTTAAGTATCCATACCCATGCCATCCATATCTTAAATCATGAAGAGAGATATTGACAAGCAGGAATGTGTCCAGAGGAGGGTGACTAAAATGATCAAGAGTCTGGAGAACAAGCCCTATGAGGAGCGGCCTAAAAAGCTGGGCATGTTTAGCCTGCAAAAGAGAAGACTGAGAGGAGACATGATGGCCATGTATACATATGTATGGGGAAGTCATAGGGAGGAGAGAGCAAGCTTGTTTTCTGCTGCCCTGGAGACTAGGATGCAGAGCAATGGCTTCAAACTACAGGGAAGGAGATTCCACTTGAATATTAGGAAGAACTTTTTGACTGTGAGAGCTGTTCAGCAGTGGAACTCTCTACCCCGAAATGTGGTGGAAGCTCATTCTATGGAGGCTTTTAAACAGAGGCTGGATGACTATCTGTCAGGGGTGCTTTGAACGCAATTGTCCTGCTTCTTGGCAGGGGGCTGGACTGGATGGCCCACGATGCCTCTTCCAACTCTATGAATCTATGTCAGTAATCTTTTATTATCTAGGGTTATCCATTCTTTAATCCAAACCAGTTTTGTAGTATAGCTTAGAGTTTGATAGAGCCATACTCCCTCTGTTTTTGGCATCTTGCAATGATTTCACATTCGTTCTTGGCTTTTTGCCTTTCCAAATAAATTTGCTAATATCTTTGTTCCATTGTTTGAAGCAGGTATCATTTAGTAATATTGGTATTGTTTGGGGAAGAAACATCCACTTAGGGAGAACATTCATTTTAACTGTATTCTTCCCAGCAAATAAAGTTCTAGCTGGGACCATCGTTTTAGATCTTTTTGTATTCCACTCCATGTTTTTTCATAGTTGTTTTTATATAGGTCCAAATTTTCCATAGTCATATTGTCCTATTTTGCCCCAGGAATAGCCTTAACATCAAGTTTAAAGAAACTCAAACAGCTTTACTTCAGCAAAGTTTAAAGTAGCACAATCAGGTACACAAAAACAAGTTCACAAAACAAGGTAAAAGTCTCTTGGCTGAGAAAAGTCAAGTCTTTGGTAGTTTCTTCTCAGAAACAAGAGACCAAATTGTCAATATCCGCTGGATAATGGAGAAAGTAAAAAAACCCATCTATTTCTGTTTTATTGACTATTCCAAAGCCTTTGACTGTGTAGATGGTAATAAATTGTGGCAAATTCTTGGTGGGATGGGGATATCAAGTCACCTTGTCTGTCTCCTGAGGAATCTGTATAATCACCAAGTAGCAACTGTAAGAACAGACAACGGAACAACAGATTGGTTCAAGATTGGGAAAGGAATACGGCAACCTATTCAACTTATGTGCAGAACACATCATGCGATGTGCGGGACTTGACAAATCCAAAGCCGGAGTTAAAATTGCTGGACGAAACATGAACAGCCTTAGATACGCAGATGATACCACTTTGATGGCTGAAAGCGAGGAGGAGCTGAGAAGGCTTCAAACCAAGGTGAAAGAAGAAAGTGCAAAAGCTGGGTTGCAGTTAAACATCAAAAAACCCAAGATTATGGCAATCAGACTGATTAATAACTGGCAAATAGAGGGAGAAAATGTGGAGGCAGTGACAGACTTTGTATTTCTAGGCACAAAGATTACTGCAAATGCAGACTGCAGCCAGGAAATCAGAAGACGCTTACTTCTTGGGAGGAGAGCAATGACTAATCTCAATAAAATAATCAAGAGTATAGACATCACACTGGCAACAAAGATCCACATAGTTAAAGCAACGGTATTCCCTGTAGTAACCCATGGGTGTGAGAGCTGGACAATAAGGAAGGCTGAGCGAAGAAAGATAGACCCTTTTGAACTGTAGTGCTCGAAGAAAATTCTGAGTGTGCCTTGGATCGCGAAAAGATCCAACCAGTCCACACTCCAGGAAAAATGTCCAACTGCTCAGTGATGGGAAGGCGTTTAATCTCTAAGGTTGTGCTTTCCATTCTGGTCCTAATCTGTTTTTATTCTGTTTTTAACTACGTTGTGTTGTGTATTCATTGTTGTGAACCACCCTGAGCCTTTTTGGGAAGGGTGGTATATACATCGAAATAATAAATAAATAAATAAATAATATTAGAGGCAAAGACAAAGTACTTTGGCCACATAATTAGAAGACAGGAAAGCTTAGAGAAGACAATAATGCTAGAAGGAAAAAGGAAGATGGGTCGACCAAGAGCAAGATGGATGGATGATATCCTTGAAGTGACTGGCTTGACCTTTAAGGAGCTGGGGGTGGCGACGGCCTGGGCTGGTCCATGAGGTCACGAAGAGTCAGAAGTGACTGAACAAATAAACAAGTTTCTTCCCAAGGCAAAAATACTTACAAAGACGATGCATCTTGTTGGAACAGATACAGGAACAAAGCCTAGGTAATTGGATCAGTTGCTGCCAGCGATGGCTGTTTCCCCTCTCCTGATTTATAGTCCTCAGCCCACAGCACATGTGTCTCTAGCAAGTGATCTGATTGCTATGAGTCAGCAATCTTGGCTGACTTACACGTTGCTACTTGCTCCCTTTGGCGTTCTTAAAAAGCATGAACAACCAGCGTGCCCCTCTCCTCCTCTTCTTCCTCCCAAGCAGGCCTGACCATCTGCCCAGAATCTCCAGCCCCTTCATCTTCAGCCTTCTCCTCTTCCCACTCCTCCTCAGAGGCAGAAGAGGAAGACACAAAACATATAGATTCCAAAATACTTGACTTTGAGGCATAAGAAACATTGGAAAACAGCAGAGAGCAACCAGCAGAACATTTGTCCAGTGGTTTGCAACTGCTGCGCTGTGGCATGTTTGTGTGCAATGAAGTCCATAGGCATCAACTATATGCAAATAAATGACAGAAAGTGCTGCACAGATTGAAAAGAACTGATCTAGAGCTCCTCCTTTCTTTCTCTCTTTTTTCTCCAAGAAAGAGGGTTGCATTTGATGGGAGGAAGAGAAATAATAGTTTGCCATTGCTTTCCTTTGAAATATACCCTACAGAACTGAGGTTCATTGTGGTCTCCCATCCAAGTACTAACCAGAGCTTAACCTGCCTTTGGGGTATTTGAATACCCGTGTTACCTCTTCATCACATTTACTAAATTCCACTGAGTGCTACACTTAAAATCCGGGAAGCCACGCTTGTCATCACATTAGTTTGGCTTCAAGTGTCGGATAGATCATTCTTTGCGTATTTTAAGCATGAGGACCAGCATTCTTCTAAAATGTTTCATGAGGTGGTGGGGAAGTGGATTTTTGAAATCATCTGAATGTTTGTCCATTTCTGTAATGTGATGCCATTTGTTGTTCCCAGGTTTACAACAAAACGTTTCCCCAATTGGTGGGAGAGGAAATTATGGGAGGAATCAAAAGTACCCTTGTTAGGGAATGCATTACCTTTTGCTCACCAAGTTTTTACTTTGCCAGAACAATTTCTTTTTTAAAAATCGCCTTTTTGGGTCTTTTCTTTCCCTTCTTTCCATGATATGTCTATGCCTTGTGTTGCATGGGAAAGCCGGGAGAGAAGGATGATGATGATGATGATGATTATTATTATTATGCCATGTCTCCATGCGATGCAGTCCTGGGAGTTGTAGTTTTCCAAGGTCCGTACCCTTGTTTTGCTGCATTTACACTATGGAATGAATGTTCTTGGACCCCACTTTAAATACCATAGCTCTACTATGCGGTCCTGGGAGTTATAGTTTCCCAAGGTCCATACCCTTCTCTGGTTGCATCTGTACCATGGATGGATCTAATTATGTTGGAATCATCCAGTTTACCTGAATGTTAAAGAACTAAACCTGTCCGTCACCAAACTCCTCGCTTCTATCTCTCCACCTCTCCGCTTCGTTGGAAGATTCTCACAGGCATCTGGACTTATTATTTGCGCCCCAGAATTTCCAGTCTGAACCTATTTCCATTGTGAACTTATATGTAGCATCGGATTTTCCTGGAAGACAGACTCTTATCCTATATGGACTTGTTTCACCTACCTGGACTTAACCTCACAAAATAACCCGCGTTAAGGGTAAGAGCCCAACCCGGGCGCAATAACATTGTGCATGATCGCTACATTGTATAATCATATTGTATTACGTATTAACTTGCCAAGAATTTACACTTTATTAGAGTTATATATTGAGAGTACCCCACTTTAAATACCATAGCTCTATACTATGCGGTCCTGGGAGTTATAGTTTCCCAAGGTCCATACCCTTCTCTGGTTGCATCTGCACTGGAGAATAAATCACTTCGGACCCATTTTAAATGCCATTATTCTTATTCTTATGCTATATCTCTATGTGTGCAGTCCTGGGAGCCATAGTTTCCCGAGGTCCATACCCTTCTCTTGGTGCATTTACAGTATGGAATGAATGCCCTTGCACCCCACTTTAAATGCCATGGCTCCATGCGATGGAGTCCTTTTGGGAGTTACAGTTTCCCAGGGTCCATACTCATCTCTTGATGGATTTACACTATTGAATGAATGCTCTTGGACCCCACCATAGCACCATACTATGCAGTCCTGGGAGTTATAGTTTTCCAAGGACCACCCACTTCTCTGTGAGGCAGCAAAGGGAAAGAGAGGGAGAGAGCATAGCTGCTTTCCCTTCCTCCCTCCCTCTCTCTCCCTCCCCCCCCCCTTCCTGGTTTTCAACAAGGAGGGAAAGGGATGGTGAGCGGGGCCAAACCTCTGCAGCGTGAAACAGAGAGAAGTTTAACAGTGTGATAGAAGGAAGGGAAAACATCCATTTCATTTTTAAAAACTGAGCTCTTCTCTGCTCTCCTCTGCCACACACTTCCCTGCTTAATGTGATGAAGTATCTGGGGGGGGGGGGTACATTTAAATGTTTGGTAGCATCCTCCTTGTGTTGTTCAGCTTGTGCTAGTCAGCATGGTGGGAGTATTCAGTCCTGAAAGTGTTCAAATTGGGAGATAGCCCACTGATTGCTCGTCTTTAACTGGCTAGACCAGGCTCTGCTGCCTTTTGGTAAGTTGGCATTAAACTTGAATTAATTTGCTTACATTTGTCATAGCTTATTAGACATGGGTATATATTTTGATTAAACAACATACAGTATGTGGGATGATAATAATGAATCAGGTCTGACTGGCACTCGTTCAGGTAGTAATGTACATCATACCATCAATGTTTGTTCTAAAACCACTGTGCACCAATATAAAGAAGACTATTTGTCCTTTGGAGTAATTTTGGATAATAAGTGCTAGAGCAGTCCGACGGAGCATCTCTTTGCCTTCATGCTGGTAAAGTGTATCTGCTACTATCCCAACTACCAACAAGACAACTGTGTTGAGTTGTTGCTGCTAGCAGAGTTTGTCTACTCTTTCCACACCTCAAATCCACATGTTCTCCCACAGTGGATCAAGAATAGGGCTCCGCAGCCACCTATGAACCCACCTCCAAGACACCAGACTTGGAGGGCCATCATCCTCAGGCTACAAGGGATCACCTAAGTAAGTAAGTAAGTAAGGACATCCAGCTTCCAACATGGATGATGATGCAGAAGATGGCAAGTGTAGAGCCAGACCCTATCCCCCACTCTAAGAGGGAGTCCAGGTTGTCCCTTAGTATCCATAAATTGTTCCTATCCCCGCTTGGGTTACAGCTACACAGTGACTATGTAGCTGTAACCTATGAAGCCATTGAAGGCATTGAAGACTTGGGGACACAGCTAGAAACATGAATGAGTAGAAACTGAAGCTGTCCAAAAAGGTCTGCTGAGCTGAGGTGTAACTAAATTAATTAAAGTTTAATACAAACTTACCAAAAGGTGGCAGAGCCAGGTCCATCCAGTTACGACGAGCAATCAGTGGGCTGTCTCCCAATTTGAACACTCTCAGGACTGAATATTCCCACTGTACTGACTAGCACTTACTCACTTACTTAAGCGATCCCTCATAGCAAAAGGATGATGGTCTTCCAGCTGTGGTATCTTGGCGGTGGTCTGTAGGTGGCTGTGGAGCCCTATTCTTGATCTGCACGTTCTCCCACAGTAAGAACATTGGTTTCCAGGTGGAAGGCAGTCCCGGTCAGGGTTGGCTTGACGTGCCATCCTCTTGGCACATTTCTCCCTTTCACCCTCCATTCGTGCCTCTTTGAATTCTGCAGCACTGCTGGTCACAGCTGACCTCCAGTTAGAGCGCTCAAGGGCCGGGGTTTCACTGTTCTTGGTGTCTATGCCTGAACTGGTCTGGATGTCCACTTCATATTTCTCTATCCCACAATGTATTTCTTTTGCATGGTTTGCTCTGCTTGATATGGCCTTGAGGCTAATGCAATAAACGATATACTATACTATCCTACAATGGCACAAGCAAATACTGTGGCTTTCCACCGACATTTGCCAGGAAGGCCATAGGACCCTTTAGAAGACCACACACACACACACACAACTCAGGAGAAATTGGCATGTAAGTCTTTATAAGGGCAATCCTATATGAAATTCCCAGTCTTGACAAAAAGAATGTCATGTCCTGGAAATTCTTACTGTCTGTTAACAATAAAAGTACTTTGAGAAGTGACAAGATTTTCACTAGATAACAGTTAGTGAACCAGCATTCCTGATACCAGCAGCGGAATGCATGAATCCAATTTATTCCTATATTTGTTTGTGGTGTAAGCATAAACTGAAAAGCCTGATTCACATTGATAGGTGGACATGAAGGGAAGCTTCGATAACCTTTCCAGCTATTGATGGCAATATGTCTATCAGTCCTACTCGAAAGTCATTTAGTGGCACAGATTCAAAGTTTGTTTTTATAGCAAAGGTACACTGAATTTCAATCAGATCTTCAGACTCTGGCACGGACAATATGTGAGGCTTACTGCAGTTGACAAATGGGTTTTGTACTCATTCAGAGTCCCTGTTGGTGTCTGGGAAGTACACAAAATTCATTTAGCGTGCACAGATCGTTTTGTTGAGCATCAGCTTTAATTTTCAACTCATTTTCACTCAGAAACTGGATCGTCTGACGTTTTTCTCATCTGGACATTAAATGCAAAAGTTGTACAGTTTTCAACTATGTTACTTTGTCTATCAGTATGAACACTGCAAATATGGAGTAAATTAATTAAGCTTCCCAACAATTTTGATAAGATAAGAAAATGGCATGAGCCACCTCTCACTACATAAACATTGGACATGTTGGTGAGGCATGCAAAGGGCCTCCCCCTAGGAAGAAAACCAGACGCTCATTGCAAACACAAGAATTGGCTTCATATCTGTGAACTTACATATTACCTTGTCATTGTGCAGTGCCTTGTGGTGGATATTTGCATCCTGGAGGTTCAAGCGATTCTTGTCATGTACGCCATCCTTCAATACATTTTCCTAGAGCAAAAAACAAAAAGCAATACGTAACAGGATTTACTTCAATAGGTTGCAGTGGGTTGCAGAGTAGTCTGTTATGGCAAAATTATCTTGACTGTTTAAGCTCATAAAAGAATAAATAGCAGTAAGAGTGAAAGATTGTGAAAGTTTGAGATTGGAGCACACACAGCGTCGGCAGGAAAGCAGTAAAGTATCTGATGACAACTTATTGAATTGCTTCCGTAACCAGTTGGCCATGATACGAGATTCTATATGTCCATAAAAATAATTCTTCCAATCTCTGGGTATTACAAGATGGGGAATCACTACTAAAAAGCTGATGGCCACCCATTGCATTATTGGGGGTAGAGCACCAAAAAAAGACTAAGTACAAGAAAAGGTTATCTTTCATATACTTGAGATACAAGCATTTAGGGGCAGTGGTTCTCAAGCTTCCTACTGCTATGACCCCTTAATGCAGTTCTACAAGATGCGGTCCCCCCCCCCCCAACCATAACATTATTTTTGTTGCTACTTCATAACTGTAATTTGGCTACTGTTATGAGTCATTATGTAAATCTCTGATAGGTAGGATGTATTTTCATTCACTGGACTAAATTGGGCACAAATACCTGATATGCCCAAATTTGAATGCTGGTGGGGCTGGGAGTTGATTTTGTCATTTGGGAGTTGTAGTTGCTGGGAATTATAGTTCACTTACAATCAAAGAGCATTCTGAACTCCACCAATGATGGAATTGAACCAAAATTTGCCACACAGAACTCTCATGACCAACAGAAAATACTGGAGGGGTTTGGTGGGCACTGACATTGAGTTTTGGAGTTGTAGTTCACCTATTTCCAGAGAGCACTGTGGACTCAAACAATGATGGATCTGGACCAAACTTGGCATGACTAGTCAATATGCCCAAATGTGAACACTGGGGGCATTTGGGGAAAATAGACCTTGACATTCGGAACCCCACCAACAATAGAATTGGGCCAAACTTCCCACACATAACCTTCATGACCAAAAGAAAATACTGTGTTTTCTGATAGTCTTTGGGGAATATAATTGGTCCAAACTTCCCACACAGGCCAATCACAGCAGAAGGAGCTTTTGGTGGGAGAATTCACAATCTGTTTCCAAAAAAGAAAACAAGGAAGGACAGACAGAGAGATCTAGACAAAGGTCCTTTTCTGTGGCGGCACCAGGGCTCTGGAATGCCCTTCCGGAGAGTGCCCGAGCCATTTCGGAATTGGGCCCATTTCGGAGGGCATGTAAGACGGCCCTCTTCGGGCTGGCTTTTAACTAAGTGCCCGAGGTGATAACTCCTGATGTATGTCTTCCTAATCCATGCTTTGACCTTTGTAATTGTTTTAATGTGGCTTTTGTTTTTTGGTTTTATACTTTTATTGACTGTAATTGGCCGCATGCCGCATGTTGCGCTGTGCTGTTGATGTAATCTTATGTGATCCGCCCCGAGCCTGCTGGGAGGAGCGGAATACAAAAATGAAATATAAATAAATATAAATAAATAAATAAATCTTCAGCCTTCTCTGCCAAAGGGGTTCTTAAGACCATCAGAAATATATGTTTCCTGATGGTCTTTGGTGACCCCTCTGAAACTCCCTTGCGACCCCCCCCCCCCCACACACACACACAGGTTGAGAAACACTGCATTATATCTTTGTGAAATGATAGCCAGACTCTCTTCTGATGTCTGAAATAAGATCTAACATAAAAACTCATACAACAATATTTTTCAATCAGTACATACATGGCCAATAATTTTCTTTAAAAAATACAGTGGGGATGATGGCTTCAGTAGATTTAACACAATCTGACACCACTGTCTGTATAGCAAAGTTCAGCATTGCCTGGAGCCAAACATCTGTTGTCCTGTGTTCTGGTTAGCTCATGCATCCATGTTTGTCTTGAAAAATAAACAAACAAAACCTGTGAACTCCTGGGCTGTAAATTATTTGGGGGTAAGGCAGAGCGGGCAGACACAGCACAGGCCTTTTTGTAAGCCACTGCCTTTTTCCAGTCATTCTAGATTTCATGTGAGTGGTTCATTTAATCCCCCCCCCCCCCCCAATGTCTCAGAGCAGAGTTACCGAAGTCATCCAAGAAAGGCAGGAATGACCATCTGAGCTAAACACAGCCCGTTTGCCAGATGTCAAAGTCAACTTAATGCTTGCCACAGCCCACTCCCACACATATACTTGTTTTACAGGTAGCAAATTGGAAACAAATCCAGGAAGTATACACGTTTATTTTTAACCGCACTGATATTTTCCTTTCTTGCCTCCAATGAACTCTACATGACTCTCTTCTTTTCCACTTATAGTATTCGTAACCTGGTAAGGCAGGTCAGGCTGAGACAGTGCCTTACTTGAGTTTCATGGTGATGTTGCCAGAGAATGCCAACGCACATGCAGGCACATATTTCTGTGATAATGCACTGTTTTCGGACCAGCAAAGGACAACTGGCTTTCTGCAGAATCACAAAACAAAGGGGCGCACAAAGAAATAACTCATTTCTATAGGGTTTGCTATTACCCATGGTTTCATGTATCCATTCCAAGTTTTATATGCAGGTCCTACTGTATTTCATATTTAGATTTCCAAACATCTTTCACTTAGTATTCCCATCTGCACGAATTAAAGTTCATGGTCTGTCCTTGCTATTTGCTTCCTGCCCCACTGTGAGGCGCTATTCCCCCACATCATTGTGTGCAAAATGTACTTTTTTCCAAGCCAAATGCAAAAGTCAGATATGAACTGGAAGCCACCCTTCTGAGGTATTGCCACCAAGTGGAAGTGATGATATTATGGGTTGCTGTGAGTTTTCCGGGCTGTATGACCATGTTCCAGAAGCATTCTCTCCTAACATTTCACCCACATTTATGGCAGGTCTGTTAGAAACTAGGCAAGTGAGCTTTATATATCTGTGGAATAATCTCCAGGGTGGAAGAAATAACTCTTGTCTGTTAGTTGCAAGAGTGAATGTTGCAGTTGGCCGCCTTGATTAGCACTGAATGGCAGCTTCAGAGCCTGGCTGCTTCCTGCCTGGACATTCCACAGATATATAAACCTCACTTGCCTAGTTTCCAACAGACCTCAGAACCTCTGAGGATGCCTGCCATAGATGTGGGTGAAACATCAGGAGAGGATGCTTCTGGAACATGGTCATGCAGCCCAGAAAACTCACAGCAACCCAGTGATTCCGGCCATGAAAGCCTTCGACAACACCATGAAATCATGACTTCCCACATTTTAAATATATAGAGGCAGTCTCTGAGTTAGGCTCTGAAGGCTTGTTCTTAAGCTGAATTTGTATGCAAGTCAGAACACGTATATATTTTTAAGTGTAACTCTGTTTTGGAGCGCATAGGGAAGGGTTAACAGCATGGTGGTGTTTATTTTGCTATCTCTGTTCAGAAGACTTCATTTCACTTTCTGTCCCTGTGATCATTGGATTTTGGAAAATTTGGCTTGAGTTGGTGAGAAAGCTTCATGTTTGTAAATTGGGAACTGCATGTACATCTGTAAGGCAATGTATGTCAAAATACCACTCACAAAAACCTGAAGGAATCAGCCACACAGCTAGACAGCTACAAGTCCAAACTGAATATCCTACATCACATGCATCCATCCATCTCCCTATCAGCATTCACAAATAGTTTTCCAACAGGGCTGGCCAAACCCAAGAGTGCTTGCCTAAGCCTCTTCACTCTGGAAATAAGTGACCACAGGGGTCTATCCTGAGCCCAGTGCTGTTCAGCATCTTCATCAATGAGGTGGATATTTCTCAAAATGAAGAGGAAGAGCAAATAATCCCAAAAGACAGGATCAGAATCCAAAATCACCTTAACAGATTAGCGAGCTGGATGGCCAAATGTAACAAAATGATTTTCAATACAGAGAAATGTAAGGTACTACACTTTGGCAATAAAAATGAAATGCAGATACAGGATGGGTGACACTCAGCTAGAAAAGTGTCCCTGGGAAAGGGATCTAGGAGTCTTAGTAGACCACAGGCTGCACATGAGTTAGCATTCTGATGTGGCAGCTTTAAAAGCCAATGTGATTCTAGGCTGCATCAATAGGACTGCAGCATCTAAATTGAGAGAAGTCATAATCCCACTCTATTGTGCTTTGGTCAGAACCCACCTAAAAGAACACTGTGTCCAGTTCTGGGAAAAGCTAGAATAATATTGACAAGCTGGAAGGTGTCCAAAGAAGGGCAATGGGTTAAACCAGTGTTTCTCAACCTTCCTAATGTCATGACCCCTTAATACAGTTCCTCATGTTGTGGTGACCCCCAACCATAACACTATTTTTGTTGCTACTTCATAATTGTAATTTTGCTACTGTTTTGAATTGTAATGTAAACATCAGATATGCCAGATGTATTTTCATACACTGGACCAAATTGACACAAATACACGGTACGCCCAAATTTGAATACTGGTGGGGTTGGGGCGGGGGAAGGATTGATTTTTTTCATTTGGGAGTTGTAGTTGCTGGGATTTATAGTTAACCCGCAATCAAAGAGCATTCTGAACTCCACCAATGATGGAATTGATCCAAACTTGGCACACAGAATTCCCATGACCAACAGAAAATATTGGAAGGGTTTGGCAGGCATTGACTTTGAGTTTTGAAGTTGTAGTTTACCTACATCCAGAGAGCACAGTGGACTCAAACAATGATGGATCTGGACCAAGCTTGGCACAAACACTCAATATGCCCAAATGTGAACACAGGTGGAGTTTGGGGAAACTAGTCCTTGACATTTGGGAGTTGTAGTTGCAGGGATTTATAGTTCACCTACAATCAAAGAGCATTCCAAACCCCACCAATGACCGAATTGGGCCAAACTTCCCACACAGAACCCCCATGACCAGACCAAAACAAAATACTGTGTTTTCTGATGGTCTTTGGCAACCCCTCTGACACCCCCTCATGACCCCCCACACACACACACACACACACACACACGGGTCCCAATCCCCAGGTTGAGAACAGCCTTGTACTGGCAGGACAGCTGACTGACAGGTTGGTGGTTCGAATCCAGGGAGCGGGGTGAGCTCCCGTCTCAGCTATAGCTTCCCATGCGGGGACATGAGGGAAGCCTCCCACAGGATGGTAAAACATCAAACATCTGGGCATCTCCTGGGCAACGTCCTTGCATACTACCAATTCTCTCACACCAGAAGCGACTTGCAGTTTCTCAAGTCGCTCCTGACACGAAAAGAAAAAAACAAACTCAAGCCCTACAATAAATAGGGGGTGACTAGGTTTAGCTTGGAGAAAAAGAAGGCTGAGAGGAAGGGACATGAAAGCCACATTTAAATATTTGAAAGGATGTGACATTGAAGAGAAAGAGGCAAAAATTTGAAGAGAAAGAGGCAAAATTTTGCTGCTCTGGAGACTAGGACACAAGAAAGCAATGGGATTCCAATTTCAGGAAGAGAGATTCCACCTAAACATAAAGAAAAACTAACTAACAGTAAGAGCGGTTTGACAGTGGAATATGTGGAAGGGGAGTTTCATTCTCTGGAGGTTTTGAAGCAGAGGCTGGACGGTTATCTCAGGGGTGCTTTGATGGTGCATTTCTGCATGGCATGAGCTTGGACTGGAGGGCCCTTGTGGCCTCTTCCCTCTCGAGGATTCTAGGTCTGCCTGATTACAATGTGCAAAGAACAAGTGAAGAGGAGCAAATGGAAAGGATCAGTGGTTGTCATGGAAACATGGCCCGGCAGGTAAGGATGAGTTGTACCAAAGGAAATATTCAAGGGGGGGGGGGGGCCCTGGGTATTCTGTCGAATGTGAGTGACAGCTCCATTCCCATTGGTCTAGAATTATTTTTGGTAATATCCTCCAGAGATGCTCTGGGACAATGGAGGAACAGCTCACCCATGTTTGTCTGACGATAATGCCAACCTTTCCCTTCCTGTGTGTTTTACCACTTGAGGCTCTGTATCCACTCAAGCCCTTTCATTAACATCAGGGAAAGGAAAATATACTGTAAATGAAGGCTTGTCTTGCCGGCAGAAGATTTCTTTTACAACCACACATCCCTCTGTTTGGAGCCTTTAAAATACAACCCTAATCCATTGCATTCTGTCACAGTTACAAGCTGGGTAGATGCAGGGAACGCCATGCATGGAGCAGATCTGGATTTCAGGAGGGCTTTCCTTCAACAAGGTCCCCCATGACCTTCTGGCAACAAACTAATCCTATGTGGCCTAGGCAAAACTACAGTTAGATGGATCTGCAATTGGTTAAGTGAACAAACCAAGAGGGTGATTCTCCCCAAAGCTTCCTCTTCATCCTGGAAAGAAGTGACGTGTGGAGTGCCATCAGCAGGGTTCCGTCCTGGGCCCGGTTCTGTTCAACATCTTTACTAATGACTTAGGTGAAGGGTTAGAAGGCATGATCACCAAGTTTGCAGACGGGACCAAATTGGGAGGAAGAGCCAATACTCCAGAAGACAGGAGCAGAATTCAAAACGATCTTGACACATTTGAGAGATGATGGGCCAAAACTAAACAAAATGAAGTTCAACAGGGACAAATGCAAGATACTCCACTTAGGCAGAAAAAAATAAAATGCAATTCTTTTGGCCAAATTCATCTGGCAAGGGAAAAAAAACATAGGATAAAATGAAAAATAATGATTGATGAGAGGTCCAGAGGGGGGTTTGGAGTGCCGGAGCTGGACTTATATTACGAGGCTGCCTCACTTGAATGGATAACAGAATGGACAACTCTGACCAATGTGAAGCTGCTCACTCTGGAAGGTTTCGGCCTCCGAGTGGGCTGGCACGGCTACATTTGGTATAATAGAGAAAAAATAGAAAGAAACTTTAACAACCATACTATAAGACGCCCGCTTCTAAAGGTATGGCTGAAGTATAGAGATAGGCTGTGTGGAAAACCCCCAATGTGGTTGTCTCCTGAGGAAGCATTCTTCAGAAGACAATATGGAAAATCGACTTGGTTGAGATACCATGAGATTCTAGAAAAGGGTAACAACGATATCAAATTGAAGGAATTCGAAAAGATAAAAGATAAGGTAATCTCCCTGAACTGGTTTCAATATACCCAATTAAATGAGATCTATAAAAAAGATAAACAAAGAGGATTTGATCAAACGCCAAATTTTTGGGACAAGTTGATACAAAAAAAGAAAAAAAGAATCTCTCTACTATATAAAAAACTTTTAGAATGGGATACGGAAACAGAACTAATAAAAAATAGCATGATCCAATGGGCAAAGAATTTTGGCCATAATATAAAACTAGAATTATGGGAGAGAACCTGGAAGTCCCATCTGAAATACTCGTATTCCTATGATTTGAAAGAAAATCATTTGAAGATACTGCATAGGTGGTATATCACTCCAACAACACTAGCGAAAAACACAGGCAGAGACAAGACTCCAGGTGTTGGAAATGTAGAAAAGAAGAAAGGAGTTTTTATCATATGTGGTGGGGATGTCGGGGAGTAAAGAAATTCTGGTTGAAAATATATAGAGAAATCCAGATAAGTTTAGGTATAAAGTTTGAATTGAGGCCAGAGTATTTACTGCTGGGATTATTGGACTTTAAACTGGAAAGGAACCTAGAAAAATTGTTTATATATATCATCCCAGCTGCTAGACTAATCTTGGCAAGACGATGGGGAGAGAAGGAAATACCTACCCTGGACGATTGGAGGATGAAAATTATGGAAATTATAAAAATGGATTGTTTAACAACATTGTTAAGAAACAATGTGAATCTGGGAAAAACGGACTGGACACCAGTTATAGACTACTTGAAGAAGAAAGAGATTGATTGGATAATTAATCTATGAAGATAAGCAACTTATTTTAGATATGTTAACCACTGTTTCTTTATATTACAACTCGCAAGCCAGATATCTTTTTTTTCTTTTCCTTTTGCAAGAGAAAGATTGAATTTCTAAGATTCTAGGTTGGGAAAAAGCTACCTTGATGTATTGTAAAATTCCTGGATTCCACGCCAAGACTTTTTCTTTATCACTTTCCTATCCCCTTTCTATCCCCCCCCCCCCCCCTGCTTCCCACTCTCTTTTCTTCCCCTCTTTCTCTTCTTCTATCTTTTTTGTAGCTTTTTTAATGTTATGTTTGTGCTTTGTTTTACTTTTGTGGAAAACTAATAAAAAATATATTTAAAAATAAATAAATAAATAAAATGCAAAGATACAGAAGGGGAGACGCCTGGCTCAACAAACAGTATCTGCAAAAAAGATCTTGAAGTCCTTGTGGACAGGAAAGTAAACATGAGGCAATAATGTGATGTGGCAGCTTAAAAAGCCAATGGGATTTTGGCCTGCATCAATAGGAGTCTAGTGTCTAGATCCAGGGAAGTCATGCTACCCCTCTATTCTGCCTTGGTCAGACCACACTGGAATCACACTGTATCCAGGTCTGGACACCACAATTGAAGGGAGATGTTGACTCTAAGTTGGAATGTGTCCAGAAGAAGGCGACTCAAATGGTCAAGGGTCTGGAGAACAAGCCCTGTGAGGAGTGGCTGAAAGAGCTAGGCATGTTTAGCCTGAAGAAGAGAAGGCTGAGAGGAGACATGATGAGGGCCATGTATCAAGATATGATGGGAAGTCATAGAGAGGAGGGAACAAACTTGTTTTCTGCTGCCCTGGAGACGAGGACGCAGAACAATGGCTACAAACTACAGGAAAGGAGATTCCACCTGAAAATTAGGAAGAACTTCCTGTGAGAGCTGTTCAGCAGTGGAACTCTCTGCCCTGGAGTGATATGGAGGCTCCTTCTTTGGAAGCTTTGAAACAGGCTGAATGGCCATCTGTCGGGGGTGCTTTGAATGCAATTGTCCTGCTTCTTAGCAGAATGGGGTTGGACTGGATGGCCCACGGGGTCTCTTCCAACTCTATGGTTCTATGACATTGGAGTTGTGCAATGTCAGCTGCTATGTGAAATCTGCCATCCTAATGCCTCTCTTACATAGCAGGAATGTCATGGAATAGTGGCTTCTGCGAGGAAATGTTTCAAGTTATTCAGCGATTAGAGACAGAAAATTCTCAAAAAACCTCTGCACTTATTTCATTTCATTTCAATTTATTATTTGATGAGTCGCTCTCCACCAGTGTTCTGAGCGACTTACACAGCAATAAAACAGCAAACATATCAACGATAAATCACAAATTAAAAGCTTTAACAAAAAGCCTAGTTTTGAGAGCTTGAGAGAAAGACCGCAAATCAGGTATAGCTCTAATGTATGGATGTAAGGAATTCCGCAAGGTTGGGACAAGAACCGAGAAGGCCCTATGCCTCATGGAGTCCAGGCGTGCCTCCCTGGGACCGGGAACAAACAAGAGGTTTTCTTGAGCTGATCTTGGTGGTCTCTGTATGTGAGAGACGATCTCTGAGGTATTTAGGACCTTGACCATGGATGGCCCTGAAAGTCAGAACCAGTGTCTTATAGGAAGCCCAATGTTCAATTGGGAGCCAATGGAGGTGTTGTAACACTGGAGCTATGTGATGTCTCATTGGTGTCCGAGTAAGTAATCTGGCAGCTGTGTTTTGAACCCCTTGGATCTTCTGTGCCACTGAAAGAGGAGTACCAGCATACAATGCATTACAGTAATCCAGCCACGAGGTAACTGTGCCGTGGATTACCATTGCAAGGGCCTCTGTTGGAAGGTAAGAAGCCAGCTGCCTCGCTTGGCCGAGGTGGAAAACGGCCTGCTTACTGATGGTGGAAATCTGAGCTTCCATTGTCAACTGGGAATCCAGCAAGATACAGAGGCTCTTCACCATAGCAGGCAGGGCTAAGGATTCACCATCAAAGATGGACAGAGGGCAGGCCAGTTCACGGGGCCGACTGGGCCATAAGATTTCAGTTTTGGCCGGGTTCACCTTAAGTCTACTCATGCGCAGCCAGCCTGTCACAGCTTCCAAGCTCAAGGATAAGTTATCAGGAATTGTTGTTCTCCCAGGTTCTAGATGCAAAAGGAGCTGGTGTCATCGGCGGACTGGTAACATTCTAAGCCGAAGCTCCTCACCAACTCAGCCAGTGGTTATACATAGATGTTAAATAACACTGGGGAGAGGATAGCTCCTTGTGGTACTCCGCACTGGAGAGGGGACGTCTCGGATATTTGGCCGTAAAGACCAAACCAAGACAGGTGCTTCATTGCCTTGCATTTCTGTACAAGACAAGTTTATACAGCAGAGATTTCCAAACTTTGTGTGTTGGTGACACACTTTTTACACCTACATCCTTTTGCAACACAGTAATTCAATTTTACTAGCAAACCAGAGGTTAAACCAAGCATGGGCAAACTTCAGCCCTCCAGGTGTTTTCGACTTCAGCTCCCACAATTCCTAACAGCCTGAGGCCCTTTCCTTTCCCCCCTCAGTCACTTAAGCTGGAGGGCCGAAGTTTGCCCATGCCTGGATTAAAGCAACCCCTTATAAAAGTTCCATACAACACACACACACACACATACGTGTGTGTGTGTGTGTGTGTGAGTGCTTCATATAATCTTTACTGCATAAATTAAGCTTGGAATTTTTTCCTTTACACTTCTTATGGACTACAGGTGGTTCTTGTGTAGTTTCCTCTATAGCCGCTCCATGTGGTTCATCACAAGCATTGTTGCCAACAGGTTTTCTTTTCAATCCATTTTGGTGGTAATTATTGCAACTCAATCAACAAATGGTGCAAATTGTAGACATTGTAGCAGAACTCCACTCCTACAATGAGTAAGCCTCTCTGGAGACTTTTAAACAGAGGCTAGATGACCTTCCAGGGGTGCTTTGATTATGTCTTCCTGTCTGGCTGAAGGCGGTTGGACTAGATGCCCTCTGGGGGTCACTTCCAAATCAAGTATACACTGCCTAGGAATCCAGTGGAGTCTCATTCTCTGGAATATTTTGAGATGAGGCTGGATGGCTATCTGTTGGGAGGGTTTTGACTGTGTCTTCCTGCCTGGCTGTAGTGGTTGGACTAGATGCCCTTTGAGGATCTCTTCTCTTTCCTCCTCCTACCCCCTTAGGAGGTTGTACATGTTTCAACGCGTTTGGAAGAAAGCAATGGATTTGGGTTGCTTTTTTAAGGCGATACGCCTAGGACTACAGGTGACACACTAGGGTGTCACAACACACCGTTTGGAAAGCTCTGCTATACAGCTTGCATTCCATACAACCAGGCCAGCTCTCTTTGACAGTCTGTTGAGAGCCACATATAGATGAATGTTGTGCTGGACAGACCATACCTCCAGGATCGGAAAACAGTAATCCTGAACGGAATGAGAAAGCATGGGGGGAGGCAGCGACATACTTTGTATCTCTAGGCACGAAGATTACTGCAGACGCAGACTACAGCCAGGAAATCATAAGACATTTACTTATTGGGAAGAGAGCAATGACCAATCTCGATAAAATAGTGAAGAGTAGGCAATGAAGATCCACATAGTTAAAGCAATGGTATTTCCCGTAGTAACCTATGGATGTGAGAGCTGGACCATAAGGAAGGCTGAGCGAAGGAAGGCAGACACTTTTGAACTGTGGTGTTGGAGGAAAATTCTGAGAGTGCCTTGGACCGCGAGAAGATCAGACCAGTCCATTCTCCAGGAAATAAAGCCCGCCTGCTCACTGGAGGGAAGGATATTAGAGGCAAAGATGAAGTACTTTGGCCACATAATGAGAAGATAGGAAAGCTTGGAGAAGACGATGCTGGGAAAAATGGAAGGAAAAAGGAAAAGGCGCCGACCAAGGGCAAGATGGATGGATGATATCCTTGAAGTGACTGGCTTGCCCTTGAAGGAGCTGGGGGTGGACAGGGAGCTCTGGCATGAGCTGGTCCATGAGATCACAAAGAGACGTGTCGGAGGTGACTGAACGAATAAACAACAACAATCCTGAATGGGGGCCTACAAATATGGTGGGTAAATAAATTAAGGAATAAACTCTATGGCACCTGAAGACCAACCCGGCACTTGACTCTGATGAATGTGAGTGTGGTATTTCCTTGTTGCTATGTTCACAGTCACACACCTAGGGATAAAACCTTCCAGCTTGCCCTTTAATTAATGAGCAAGCTGTGAGGTTCCAGGCTAATATTTTATTAATCAAAGATGTTTTAAAATATCAAGAGTTAAAGTTATTTTAAAACAAATGCATACACCAGGAAGTGGCAGGGTGGGCAAAAATGGATCACCTTTCTTTCTGGGTTGCTGTGAGTTTTCTAGGCTGTCAGGCCATGTTCCAGAAGCATTCTCTCCTGATGTTTCACCCATATCTAAGGCAGACATTCTCAGAGGTTGCCAGTTCTGTTAGAAACTAGGCAAGTGGGGTTTATAAAATTGGGGTTTATAAAATTGTGCAGGGTGGGAGAAAGAATTCTTGTCTGTTTGAGGCTACATGGTATACGATAAACAGTGGTAAGAGACAAAGATCCATCCAGAGGAAAAGTGTTCTTACCATACATCAAAAGAACCACTGACCGCATAGGGAAGCTGATGAAGAAACACAACCTACAGACTATCTACAGACCCACTAAGAATATCCAACAAATGCTTCCATCAGCAAAGGGCAAGATGAATCCTCTCATCTGTGCAGGAGTCTACTGCATACCATGCAGCTGTGGATAAGTCTACATAGGGCCCACCAAATGCAGAAATGCCCAAACACGAATCAAGGAACATGAAAAACACTGCAGACTAATCCAACCAGAGAAGTCAGTCATAACAGAGCACTTGATGAACCAACCAGGACACAACATTTTATTTGAGTACACAGAAATACTGGGCCACGTTAACAACCACCACGTCAGATTACACAGAGAAGCCATTGAAATCCACAAGCATGTGGACAATATCAACAGAAAGGAGGAAACCATGAAAATGAACAAAATCTGGCTACCAGTATTAAAAAAAACTCTAAAATCAGGACAGTAAATAAAGAACAACACTCAGAAAGCAGAGGAATTCCAGACAATAAACAAACAGGGCCAGCTAACACCTACCAATAAAGGATGCCTCCAGGCAGGAAGCAACCAGGCTTTACATAAGAACATAAGAACATAAGAAGAGCCATGCTGAATCGGGCCTCAGCCCATCTAGTCCAGCATTCTGTGTCACACAGTGGCCCACTAGTTGTACATGGGGATCTCTAGCAGAAAGGAGGGCAAAACCCTCACCTGCTCCCAACCCCCCACAACCAGTGCCCGGGGAAATCCTGCCTGCCTCCATCAACACAGAGGTGGCACTTGGATGTCCATTTCAGTAACTACTGATTCCCTTGGTATCCATGAATCTGTCTAATCCTGCCTTGAAGCTGTCCAGGCTGACCGCTGTCACAACCTCCTCTGGAAGTGAATTCCATAACCCAATGACCCTCTGGGTGAAGAAATATTTCCCTTTATTAGTCCTAACTTTCCTACCTTGGAGCTTTAGGGAGTGCCCCCTAGTCCTAGTGTTGTGTGACAGAGAAAATATTTTTTCTTTATTCACCTTTTCTATCCCATGCATGATTTTATACACTTCGATCAAGTCACCTCTTAAACGCCGTCTTTCAAGGCTGAAAAGACCAAGGCGTTGCAACCTGATTTCATAAGGAGCTGCTCCATCCCTTGGATCATTTTTGTTGCCCTTCTTTGTACCTTTTCCAGTTCCGTTATATCCTTCTTGAGGTGCGGTGACCAGAATTGTACACAGTACTCAGATGTGGCCTCACCATAGATTTGTAGAGAGGCAATACAACATTTGCCGACCTATTTTCGATTCCCTTCCTGATCATGCCAAGCATAGAATTTGCTTTTTTCACTGCTGCTGCGCACTGGGTTGACATCTTCATTGAGCTGTCCACCAAGACCCCAAGATCCCTTTCCTGGTTTGTCTCAGAAAGCTTTGATCCCATCAGTTGATAAGTGTATTTGGGGTTCTTTGCCTTGGCGTGCATGACTTTACACTTGTTTAGGTTAAAATGCATTTGCCACTTTGTTGCCCATTCACTCAATTTCGAGAGATCTTTCTGGAGCTCTTTACAGTCAGTTTCATTTTTAACTACCCTGAACAGTTTAGTGTCATCTGCAAACTTTGCTACCTCACAATTTACTTCTACATCCAGATCATTTATGAATAAATTAAAAAGTAACGGTCCTAAAACTGAACCTTGGGGTACGCCACTTCTCACCTCTTTCCATCCAGAGAAGTGTCCATTTATTACCACCCTTTGTTTCCTACAATTTAGCCAGGTTCCAATCCAGGACAAGACCTGTCCTCTGATTCCATGGCTGAAGAGCTTATTTAGGAGCCTTTGGTGAGGGACTTTGTCAAAAGCCTTTTGAAAGTCAAGGTAAACAATATCGACTGGGTCCCCTTTATCTATGTGTTTATTTACACCCTCAAAGAATTCTATCAAGTTAGTAAGACATGATTTGCCTTTGCAGAAACCATGTTGATTTTCCTTCAGCAATGCCTGTTCTTCTATGTGCTTAGTGATTTTTCCTTTAATAATGGTTTCCATCACTTTGCCTGGAACTGAGGTTAGACTAACTGGCCTATAATTTCCTGGATCACCCCTGGATCCTTTCTTGAAGATCGGAGTTACATTTGCCTCCCTCCAGTCCTCGGGTACAGTGCCTGATCTTAGAGAAAGGTTATATATTTTGGCTAGAATTTCAGCAATTTCACACTTGAGTTCCTTAAGAACTCTGGGGTGGATGCCATCTGGCCCTGGTGATTTGTTGACATTTAGTTTAGTAAGGCATGTGAGAACATCTTCCTTGTTTATCTCTATCTGGTTTAATTCATTTAATTCCCTCCCTGAAAAAACTGACTCAGCTGCAGGCATATGTTGTCTGTCCTCCTGTGTGAAAACGGAGGCAAAGAAGTCATTTAGCCGCCCAGCAATCTCCTTGTCTTCACTTATTGTCCCTTTCTTACCATTTTCGTCAAGTGGCCCAACTGCTTTTCTAGTTGGGTTTCTGCTTCTGATGTACTTAAAGAAGTTTTTGCTATTTAGGCTTTGAAGCTGCCAGGCTATTCAATGCTAATCAAGGTGGCCAATAGCAACATTCACACTTGCCTCAAACAGACAATAGTTCTTTCTCCCATCCTGGACATAATTCCATGGATATATAAACCCCACTTGACTAGTTTCCAACAGACCTGACAACATCTAAGGATGCTTGCCATAGTTGTGGGTGAAACATCAGGAGAGAATGCTTCTTTACATACAGCCTAGAAAACTCACAGCAACCCAGTGATTCTGACCATGAAAGCCTTCAACAACACACCTTTTTTTCCTTCTCCAATCCAAAGGTGTGGATCAGTGGATTCGAAATGCAGGAAAAGAGATTCCCAAAATTAAGGAAAACATTCTGATGGTAAGAGTTGTTCAGCAGTGGAATATGCTGTTGCCTTGAAGCCTGGTGGAGTCTACTTCTCTGGATTTTTTAAGCAGAGGCTAGATGGCCATCTATTGAGAGTGCTTTGATTGTGCTTTTCCTGCCTGGTAGAATGGGATTAGACTGAAAGGCCCTTGGAGTCTCTTCCAATGATTCTATGAGACCATGGCAGGAACAACAGGGAGAAGGTATGACATGCCCGGATTACCTAGGCCTAGAGGCGCAAACTGAGGGGGGGGGGCACAGATCACGGACAAAAATAATAATAATAATAAACTGGTCCGTGCCCCTCTTTCCCCCTTTCTCATGCCCCTCCTCGCTCCTTCTCCCGGCAAAGTCTCTGCTCCGTCCCCTCCGTCTCTCGCTCTCTGGGCTGTGGCGGGGCCCTCGCATTGATCCATTGATTTGCCTGCGGGTCTCTGGCTGGCATGACCTCCTGGCTCCCGGGGAAGCCATCTCCATGGCGACACGCCCGGCTCCCCCAGCGGCAGACTGTAAATTCCTGTAGCCAGAGCCGAGTGGCAGAGTCTGGGAGAGGGCGGTGGGAGGGAGGGGAGAAGGAGGAGTAGGAGGCAACTAGGTGGAAAGAAAGAAAGAAAGTAAAGAGGAAGAGATGGAGGGAGGGAGAGGGGAGAGAAAGGGCGTTGCTTGGGTGGACCTCTCCCAGGTCCCCAGCACGAGACCACACCAACCCAGGCTTGCTCCTGTGCTCTCGGACCAAACCGGGGCGGCCTGCTTGGCCAAAGGGAGCCGCAGGAGGGAGGGAGGGAAGGATCAAGGCCAGGGTCTGGCTCTCCTGCCTTCGGGAGCAGCTGAACAAAAGCCGCACAAACCCCAACCTGAATCCTCTCTCGGTCTGCGGGAGCAAACGCCAAGCAGACCTCTCTCTCTCTCTCTCTCTCTCTCTCTCTCTCTCTCTCTCTCTTGTGCGCGCCTTTGGAGCGAGTTTGCACCTGCTGCACTCTCCTCAAGCCTCTCGAGGAGACCTTCAGAGCACAGCGGAGCTTTCCAGCCGGTGGGAATGGGGACCTTGGAGGTGGCGGGATGGTGCCTACTCGCCTTTCTCTTCTGCTCCGGAGGCACCATGGCGAAAGCCAGCCAAGTGTGGGTCTGAGTGGTGTGTGGAGGGGGGGGGGGGCGATAGAGGTTGGCTTAAAGGGGGCATAATTCCAAAGTGTGGCCTAGGGCACAAAAAGGTGTTAATCTGGGCCTGGGGTATGGGTCCATTTCAGGCACATGCCCACTATGCAATCTGGGACCTTTAACATCTAAGATATGGACCCCAAAACAACAGCAAGCATGACATAATACAATATTTTTAAAAGGTAAACACATGTAAATATGAATAAAACAATTATATCTTTTGTGTCAAGAAGCATGTCATATGAAAATGATGTCCAGATTTGATAAATGTGGATTTAATATGTGTGGGTATGAATGAACTGAATGAAAAAAATGAATAAATGAGAGCTAATAATTGTGGAGACACCATTCTGAAGATTAAGGCCTGCAATGACTAAACTATTAACTACCTGCTTACTGAATTGTAATTAAAACCTGCTAATGAGAACTGAAATGGCTGACCTACCTAGTAAACTGTGATAAGAACTGTGACAATGATTAACTGTTGAACTTTTGGGTAAAAACAACAGGTTTGCATCATCAGAGACAATGGCTCTTTAAGTTAAGATAATGTTTACAAGGTTTCTTACATTAAGAAGGAAGTCAGCACAAAGCTCCTTATGTTTACCAATGCCCATTAAGAAGAGTCAACATCTCTCCAGGAACTGAGATGAAGCCAGGATGTTTCCGGCTAGAAAAACATCTATCGTTCATTTACAACTTTGGAACAACATCAGCAACAAATATTGCTTTATAAAAGACCTTATTGCAATTGAAGCCGTGACTGGTTGGCTGCGTGCCAGCCGGCTAAAGGTGAATCCGTCGAAGACGGAGATCCTGTGGCCCGGTCGGCCTGGGCTGGGTGGGTGCCGGTTGCCTACCCTGGATGGCGGGCAGCTTAGCCCGTCACCCTTGGTTAAGAGCTTGGGTGTGCAACTGGACTCCTCGCTGACCATGGAGGCTCAGGTCTCTGTGGTCAGCAGGATATCTTTCTTCCACCTACGACAGGCTAGGCGACTGGCCCCCTACCTGTCCAGGAACGACCTGGCCATGGTAATCCAAGCGACGGTCATCTCGAGGCTGGACTACTGTAACGCCCTCTACGTTGGCCTTCCCTTGTCGACAATCCGGAAACTCAAGCTAGTGCAGAATGCCGCTGCTCGCTTGCTGGCGGAATCACCAGTGAGGGAGCACATTACGCCCATCCTCCGGCAACTGCACTGGCTTCCTATCGAGTACCGAATTGCCTTCAAGGTGCTGGTTTTGACCTTTAAGGCTTTACACGGCCTAGGGCCTGCGTACTTGAGGGACCGCCTTACCCCGTACATTCCCCCGAGATCACTGCGCTCAGATGAACAGAATTTGCTGTTAGTACCATCAATCCACTCCTGCCATCTGTCCGCAACCAGACAACGAGCGTTTTCTGTGGCAGCTCCGGTGCTATGGAATTCTCTTCCGGATAGCACCCGAGCCATCTCGGAGCTTGCCCCTTTCCGAAGGGCCTGCAAAACTGCCCTCTTTGGACTAGCCTTCAATTAGACACACTGGTCTAGGAAAGCGCCTGGTTGTCCTTTACACTGTGATGCGATGTAACGTGTTTTAATGTGTTTTATGCTTTTACTGTAGGGCTACATGTCTGCGACATGTTGCCCATTTTTATTGCTGTTATCCGCCCCGAGCCTGCAGGGAGGAGCGGAATACAAGATTGAACAATAAATAAATAAATAAATAAATTCCAAAATTGTGGCAGATCGGAGGAGTCTGGCCCACCCGCCATGCTCTGCTCCTTGGGAAGGAGAAAGATGGTATATTTGCAAGGTGACAGACAGCTGTGCCGTTCACCAGCCATGCTATGGAAAGAGATGGTGTGCCTTTGGGAATGTCAGATTTGCTATGGGAAAGCAGGATTCTGGACATTTGCTCCTTTTCTCAAGGGAAGAGAAAGGAGTGCAATTTTGGAGTCATGATACATTTGTTGCAGGGAGTCCGTTTCTGTTGTAGAGATCTTATCCTTGGCATTGTTTTTAAGGAAAGAGAATGCATTTTGACATTTTGGAAGTTTTGGAACTGTGCATTGGCAGGCTGCAGGGAAAGCAGGGTCTAGCCTAAGCAGGTGCTTCTACAGGAGGAAGAAATAATATGGTAATATTTGAATGCATGAGGCTGAATGAATGTGTATGGGTAATGTGAATTCTGAGTAAAAATGTAATTCCCCTTTTGTTTGTTAGCCAATGTAACTGTAGGTTGCTTGTGGATTCAATGTAGTTACATGTAATCTGTATGTCTACATGTGTAAATGTTGTTCCATAAAAGTTCTGATCCCCTTTCTCTTACTTGAAAATTGCAAAAAAAAATAACCTATATAGGCTTGAAAGTTATTGAAAGGTTATTCAGAACAAGCATACAAATCGAAATAGAATAAAAATGCCATTATAGCTACATTTAAAAACTACACAGCCCCTCAAAATTCCACTCACATCAGCACCAGCAGCCTGCCTCTCATCATTCCCTAAACCAGTGTTTCTCTACCTTCCGAATGCCGCAAACCCCTGAATACAGTTCCTCATGTTGTGGTGACCCCCGACCATAAAATTATTTTCATTGTTCCTTCATAATTGTAATTTTGCTTCTGTTATGAATCATTATGTAAATCTCTGATAGGAAGGATGTATTTTCATTCACTGGACTGAATTTGGCACCCGATATGCTCAAATATGAGTACTGGTGGGGTTGGGGGGATAGATTTTGTCATTCGGGAGTTGTAGTTGCTGGGATGTATAGTTCACCTACAATCAAAAAGCACTTTGAACTCCACCAACAATGGAATTGAACCAAAACTGGCCGCACAGAACTCCCATGACCAATAGAAAATACTGGAAGGGTTTGGTGGGTACTGACCTTGAGTTTTAGAGTTGTAGTTCACCTACATCCAGAGAGCACTGTGGACTCAAACAATGATGGATCTGGACCAAACTTGGCATGAATCCTCAATATGCCCAAATGTGAACACTGGTGGAGTTTGGGGAAAATACACCTTGACATTTGGGAGCTGTAGTTGCTGGGATTTATAGTTCACCTACAATCAAAGAGCATTCTGAATCCAGCCCACAATAGAATTGGGCCAAACTTCCCACACAGGCCAATCACAGTGGAGAAGGGCTTTTGGTGGGAGGATTTGCAATCTGTTTCCAAAAAGGAAGATAAGGAAGGACAGGCAGAGAGATCTTCAGCCTTTTCTGCCAAAAGGGTTCCTAAAACCATCAGAAATATATGTTTCTGATGGTCTTTGGCAATTCCTCTGAAACCCACTCTCGACCCCCCAGATTGAGAAACGCTGTGTTACATATTTGTGAAATGATAGCCAGACTCTCTTCTGTGAACACTGGTGGAGTTTGGGGAAAATAGCCCTTGCCATTTGGGAGTTGTAGTTGCTGGGATTTATATTTCACCTACAATCACAGAACATTCTGAACCCCACCAACGATAGAATTGAGCTTAACTTCCCACACAGAACCTCCATGACCAGTCCAACAGAAAATACTGTGTTTTCTGATAGTCTTTACAGACCCCTGACACCCCCTCATGAACCCCCCCCCCCTCCGGGGTCCCACCTCCCAGGTTGAGAAACACTGTCCTAAATGCCTGATGACAGAGATATGTTTTTACTTGCCTGCAAAAAGCAAACAAAGACTTTGTTAGACCAAGAGATACTGTATGTAAAAACTATTGCACCATCACTGACATCATTTGGGGGGGGGGGGCACTCAAGTGTGTAGTAACTGAGCAGAAAAAACCGCCAATTAGACCCATCCGTGCACTACCAGAAGGGGCAGATGGACTATCTATTCCATTCCAAACCTCTCCACATTACTCCAGTGCACTAAAAGGAAAAATGTATTGACATATTGGAGCCTCCCATGATGCCTAATTGTTTGCTACACACTTTACTAAGCCATTCCAAGAGAATAGTAAGGGGGCTTGGTTGAACCACATGTCCACTGGTTTGCATGGCAGTGTGATAGAACGTATAAACACCAAAGTGATAAATTAGTGTGTTATATTCCTCTTTCAAAGTATATCCAAGAAAATTGTGTGCATTGTTATTGTGTTTTAAAGAAATATCCTAATTTCTTTATTCAGATGGGTGGTGGAGAGAAGAGAACAACAAGCAGCTTTCAGGAGTAGGCAAACTGGTGCCTTCCAGATATTCTGGACTTCAGTTCTCATAATTGGGAGTCGCACAGACTCGTAGAAGGGAGATAATAATATAAAATCAGAAAAAAATAAAGCCAGAAGTGAAGAGAAGCTATGCAAGTCTTGTCTGAATGAATCATAGCGATTATGTAGAAACTAAGCAGGGGTGCATCTGGAATGGCAAAGTGCCAGGCAATCCAAATGTATTCTAGCTCAAAGCTTCAAAAATACTTTTTTGTATTACAGCTCCCATAATTCCTCAGCTAGCATAGCTACTGACAGTTGTAGTCCCTGAAAAGTAACCTTTCCAAGTTCTGACACTAGTTTAAATTCTATAGAGGAAAGGTTGGCTCCAAATACAAGACGTACAAAGAAATATTAGCAAATGACGAAATTTCCCAGAACCTTCCAAGGTAAGCAGGTGTCAAATGGGCAGGTTTATCCACTGTAGCAAAGATCCTGTCATTGAATGCACAATCAAGAGTTCTGACTTGTTCTGAAAGCTGCCTTACATCTGCCACATAGCTATCAAAATCATTTGCGCCACTTAAAAAGGCACCCAGGGGTCAGAGTGCCACCCTCCTCCTTGTCCTCTGCTGTGTCTGCACTGTTCAATTAAAATTAATCTTCCTGGCTGGCTGGTGCTGACCTTTCCAGCAAGCGCCTGGAAACAGAACATCACTCCCCTGGGGCTTGAAAGGAGAGGTGGGGCCTCGGACAGCATGACACCTCCTGAGTGAATGCAACAGTTGACTCAAGATGCCCAACAAAGATAATCCATTTTTAAAAAGCCAAATTACCTAATCAGCTATTTTGCTCCCTTTGCTAGCCCACAACATCCCCTGCAATGCCACAAAGAAGCCTAAGGCACAGCTCTTGAGCAGAAAGTAGCATCGTTGACACATTTGCAACAGTTGACCAGCCAACTCCAAATTGGTGAGTAGCAGCAGAACTTGCTGACCAGAAGGCCAGCAGTTCAAATCTGCAGATGGGGTGAGCTCCTGTTATTGACCCCAGCTTCTACAAACCTAGCCGTTTGAAAACATGCAAACATGAGTAGATCAATAGGTACCCCTTCGGCAGGAAGGTAACAGCACTCCATGCAGTCATTCCGGCCACATGACCTAGGAGGCGTCTACGGACAATGCAGGCTCTTCGGCTTAGAAATTGAGATGAGCACACACACACCCCACACCCCACCCCCAAGCACCGGACTCGACTAGACTTAATGTCAAGGGGCAGAATAATTACCCTTTCCCTTACAGGAATGGTGAAACTCATCCTTCTTTGCTTCTGGACTTGCGGACAAAGTGCTACCACAATATTGAAGAACATGGAGCAGGAGGTTCTGAAGTTAAACCACACCAACATGATGAACTGATTCTACTAGTCCTTGCTGGTTAGGTACCACCCATCAACAATGAGCCTGCCTTGGTGCCCAATGAATTTTTGCAGCGGATGGTAGAGCGGATGCAGCAGCGACCAAACCAGGGACCCCTTTGCAAAGCCAGAACATGAAGGTAGTAATTCTGTAAATCAAGTGCTGTCACACTTTGTCTTTGAGCTTTGTGCTTGCAATAGTAAAAATCGAATGCACTGCATGCAGCAACAGTTGCTTGCAGCAATCCTATGAGTGCCAAACACAACTGAAGGATAGCCTCCATCATGTTGACTGTCCATAACAATGACAGTTGCAAAATGGTGGTTGGAAAACCACCAGAAATTTGTATTGCAAGGTGGGAAACAAGTAATGCCATTGGCTAAGGACAACTTAAGTGGATAGATGTATATTCGTTCGCATGCGGGACGGGGAGGAGGGAAATGCAAAGCATGAATAATGAAAATTAATAGTGGTGGTTTAACTGGTTGTGGGGGGTACTGGTTGTGGGGGATCGGGAGCAGGTGAGGGTTTTGCCCTCCTTTCTGCTAGAGATCCCTGTGTACAACTGGTGGGCCACTGTGTGACACAGAATGCTGGACTAGATGGGCTGAGGCCCGATTCAGCATGGCTCTTCTTATGTTCTTAACTTTGAGGTGGGTTTGTCCAAGAGACACATGTAGCCACTCACCACAATGGTGAAGGCTGTGTGCAGCATTAACAAAGTCAATGCAGTTAAGTGTGGAATGGCAAAATAAAGTGGTTTTTCCTTCTGTAAAACCAGATTTCTAGTTTGCCACAAAACACTAAATACAAATAGAACCTATCAAGAGTCATTTGAAGGTTGACCATTTGAAATGTGGTGTTTAAAAATCCTAGTGCATATGAAATAGCATTGTAAGGCAAAATAAAATAAGAAGGGGATCATCGTTTACTTCCTCTAGAATTCTCTGTAAAAAAAACCCCTGTTGCCGCTTCTGGTGTTGTTTCATTTCAGCAGCATTCTGTGGGTTTTTGATTATTCAGAAGCACAAAACTCAGTACTTATCATTTATATATTCTGGATCCATGAAGCTAAGCAAAACTTTGTTCAACTTACAAGAAAATAAAACAAGCAGCTTTATGTTTGCAGAACATTATAAGAAAAAAAGACTCAGTGGAATGAATTTAATCCCGAAGAAATGGCACAGTACCATGCTTGCGAGACTAAACAAGGAATTGAGAAACCCCACATTTGAATCATGCCTCCCTACATATCCAGATGTAATTGGGTGCCCATTCCCTAGAAGCCACAAAGTCCCACAGACTCTTCACACTCCTGGCTCCATCCTAGGCTTTCTCCTTGATTTACAATTGTTCATTGCATTCCTTGATTACTAAGTCCTTGTTCCAACCTGGATGTAAACAAATAGGTTCCTGCTCAGATACATTGAACCTAAATGGATAAATGGATCAGAAAGCCAGTTCCTGAGATAGCCCCAAACTGTTGATAAATGGCAGGCAGGCAGGATGTGCTTTGACATAAGGTGCTAAGATTTTCCTGACTGTCTACATGAGAAAAACAAAATACAAAGAGTATATAAAGCACGATGTGAGGCCATCCCTTTGTCTCACTTTGGCTCTCACAAAGTGTTGTCTATTTCTGTTGCATAAATACACTGTTTGCCTAACTCTTTGCTTGTGTTGCTTTTGCGAATTTGAATCAATCTGTCAGGCAACAAACCTAATCTTGTGACATGTTCAGCATTAGAATACATTGCAAAAGTGGGCAGTGGACTCTCCCTCTTTGGAGGTCTTTACACAAAGGTTGGATAAGCACCTTTCCCAAGTGCTTTAGCTGAGTATTTCTTCATGTGATGGGGTTGTGGTTTTTTCAAACTCTATGTTTCTGTGAAATGTTATCCAATCTCTGCTTAGAAACTTCCAGCAAACTGAAGACCACTATGGGAAAGTGCATTACATACTGAAGTCTTGAACTGTTAATTACACAGTCCAACAAAAAAAATGGTGTCTTGGTTTTTAGGTCTGTTTCTGTGGTTCTTTGGGGCACTGACTCAGAAAATTGCATTGGATAGACCACATCAGCTCTAGTTTCTTATTGTTTATCATGACATCCTATGGGTGAGGAGATGACGACTGATATTTATTTGTTTTATTTACTGCATTTATATCCCACCCCAAGGGGGACTCAGGGCAGCTGACTGGTATATGGTGTATGTTCTGTAACTCAAAGGCTAGAGTGGATAGAGGAAAACTGGCACCATTTTTGGAATCATCAGGTCAAATATACCTAGAAACAGGACTAACATTTGAGGCACCAGTGGTCCACCAGAACTAAAATATGGTCCGCGGCCTCACCATAACTACTCAGTTGCAAATAGAATGACTAGTCTACCATTGCCCATGCTGGCTCCAACTAACAGGATTTGCAGTCTAACAATATCAGAGGGGGCAGGGGTGTTACATGTTCCCCATCCTGATATAAGGGCCCAGTTAGGCTCCAGATCTCATTGGATGGGGTGGCTTTAATTGGAGACGACAAGTGTCTTCTATTTCCCTCTCATTCTTCCTGAAATTCTGACTGCATACAACTGAGAAGCTCACATATTATCATAGATAAAGCTTTTCAATGGGAACCGCAAATAACATTTTTTTTACTTTATGGCAATGAGTGATGTGCCATCAAAGCTGACAAATTAACATGCTAGATCTGTTATGCCAGGATGGTGAGATAGTTCTTGGTAAGCTTAATCTTTATTCACATTACAAGGGATCGTGTGACAATTCTTGACAAGTTTAATCTCTGTTCCCGTCTTTTGCTTCTCAACCGTTGCTCTGCATGTTGTAACCTGGTCAGATTCTGAGTGCTCAGAAGATGAGGAAGGGAATGCTGGGATAGATTCAGAGGACCCAGAGGAGGATATAAGTGGCCTGGAGAGAGTTGTATTATCCTGGCCATTCCAACGAGACTGGAGAAAATGATATAAGTTATCATGAGAACCTGCTAGAAGTGCAGGCTGAGAGAAATGTGGGAGATGAATGTTAATATAGAGCATGCAGCAACACTGATTTTATAGAAACATGCAACCTAACAGAAACAGGCCTAGAGTGGTCCGGGCCTCTGAGGAAATGGTGCAGACCCCCAGCCATAACTTCTCACTTACATTGAAAACAAAAAGCTGATTTATTCCTCTCTGATGATTGGCTAACACTGACATCTTCTGGACTGGTCTCTTCCAGAATCTGCACAGGCACATACCCCTCCCTGGGTAGCATCTTACACAGTCAAACACTAATGTTGCAACCACTCTGCATCTCAATCAAGAGATAAAAGTGGAATATAAAATAATAATAACAACAACAACACTTATGGTAATCTTTAGCCCAGTGGTTCCCAACCTGTGATCCGTGGACCAGTGGTCTGCAAAAACTAAAATATGGTCCACAGTCTCACCGTTGCAACAAGAGTGACTGGTCTTGCGCAACCCTCTTATAGTGTTGAGGCTTAGTAAATGGGTGAGCACATGGCAACTACTGGATGGCATATGTTCTGTATCAGAAACTAAAGTTGATGTGGTCTATCCAATAAATTTTCTGAATCAGCACCCCGAATAACCAAATAGAATCTAAAGCTGACCAAAACCTGATTCGTAACCCTTTTGGTACTAGTGCTGGAGAGTGGTTCCTGGTCAAGTGGTCCCTGGTCAAAAACCACTGCTTTAGCCAAAGTCCACTTCCTTGGGAACCACTGCTTTAGCCAAAGTCCACTTCCTTGGGAACCACTGCTTTAGCCAAAGTCCACTTCCTTGGGAACCACTGCTTTAGCCAAAGTCCACTTCCTTGAAGTTCCCTCCCATTCACTCTAATCTTGAAGCAACACAGGGCAGCTCTTTTGATTGCTGAATAAATCTATCGCATCACTTTCTCAGCCCCATTGACACAGCCACATAATGTGGCATAGGAAACAGATTAGGTTCGGGCATCAAAATGATGTCTCAGGCCAATCCGTTTCAAACTAGAATAAACCTGATTATGCAAATGAAGAGTTTTACTTTGCCCGAATATTGAAATATTGAACTGTTAGGAAGTATAATAACACCATTATTTGGCCCAAGAGATATTTCTGCATGCTGAATCTGTGATTTACAACCAGAGAATGAGGAAAATAAATATTTTAACTAAATGAGTTAAAATGTTTTTCTCTATTTTTCACTTATATCAGCAACTTGCCTTTTTTAAAAAATCTGAAGAGTGAAAGCGCACGGGCAAAAGGTCATCAGTGGTTGCTGGTGGCTTCGGCAGTGTGATTTCTAAATTGCTGCGTGATTGAAAAATTGTACTTCATCTTGGGTAATAGCAGCAAAGTTGTCAAGTCAACTGAGAATGAAGCTTTTGATTGTTTTCCACAGGGAGACAAATGTGACATATTTTTAATCTGTTAAGTTTAAAATACAGCATGTCAGTTTTCTCTCCCTCCCACCCCCATGCGCACACACCTCTAACATATTATACTGTTTTGCTCAGCCTGCCTTAAGTAGAGACAGTTTTAACATTTTTGACAGGGCTTAATATAATCAGTTCTATGGATGTATATTCTTACTTTTGGAAAATTTGTCTCTTTATGTCCATCATGATTAGCTGTGATGGAAGGGAAGAAGCAACTGGAGAATGACCTCCTAATGTTGGCTTCCCTATAAACTATTTACATACAAAACAGTGTGGTCTAGTATTCCCAGATTAGTGGAAGTAGGAACACATTCTTCATGCATAGATACTTCCAAATTCAGTCTTGTGCCTCATCTGTTAAAGGAAAGTAAAGGCTGCATGTTATGTCCCTCATGCTTAACCTAGCCTTTCTTTTATCTTGTTGTTATGTATATTATATGTGTGTGCATATGTGTGTAAAATTTAATAATGTTTCATACACAGATATTTATTTATTTACTGTATTTGTATACCGCCTTTCTCAGCCCATGGGTGACTAAAGGCGGTTAACAGGGCAAAATTCAATGCTTACAATGTCATAAATACAATTAAAAACATAACATACTCTCTTGTTGTTACCGCCCACTTATTACTGTCTGCTGAAATGGTTAAATACTCAGCAGGGGTTGAGCTCTGCTTGGGATGAGCCTTAACTCTTGGTCACCTAACTCAGCTAGGTCACCTGACCTTTCTGGGGACAGAGCCAATAGCAGAGACCCAGAAGCAACCGGAGAGGGGCTGAAGTTTTGTAGAAGTTTCCACTTGGCAACCAAAGTCACCAGGATATGGAGGGTGAAGAAGCTGTTGCAGTCACATGCAAGACCTATGGGATTATTGTCTTCTTGCCAGAACATGTGACAAGCTACACCTGCAGCAAGTGCAAACAGCTTGTTTTCATGGAAGAGAAGATCCAGCAACTGGAGGCCAAACTCTATACACTTAAGGAGACTGGGTACCTTGAGTTTTTCTTGAACATGGCCCAGCAGACCATTCTAGGTGCCTACTTCACATTGGATGAACATGCATCGGATGGCAAAAAGGTCACTTCAAATTTGGAGCAGGCTGGTGATTGGAGGAATGTAACACATAGAAGGAGGAGGACCAGGCATCATTCTGTGAATCTGGAGTTATAGAATCAATATGAAGTTCTCTACCCAGACAGAGATAATGGGAAACTAGAACATGTTGGTGAGGATGAGAGGTTCTTGGATGCAACTGAGTGGACTGTTCTTGATGAATGCACGCCAAATGTGAATGCACGCACCGGGAATGTGGCACAGCTGGCTAAATGTCAGCTGTATAAGATCTCTCTGACCAATAGGTCATGAGTTCGAGGCCTGCCCGGGTCAAGGTGGGTGCTCGACCTTAAGTATAGCCTGCTGTCAACCTTTGCTGCCCGAAAGACAGTTGCATCTGTCAAGTAGGTGATAAAAGTACCACATTAAGTAGGGAGGCAAATTTTGACTGAATTATGAGGCCATTAAAAGAACTCCAGGAAACGCTAAGGAATGCGGAAGGAACAACAAGGGACGCTGAGAGATTAGGAGTGCGTCAGCTCCCCCTGGTGGACAGAGTTTGCCTCTATTCGTTTATATGTGTGTACTGTGTACTGTGTGTACTGTGTACACAGTGTGTACTGTGTATGTGGAAACGGCAGGGATTGTCTGCTAAGTATGTGTACCTGTAATCCGTTCTGAGTCCCCTTCGGGGTGAGAACAGCAGAATATAAATAAAGTAAATAAATAAATAAAATGTCTCTGGGAAGGAAGAGGCCAGTTTACAAACACAGAACCTGGAGTAGCAGAATCAAGTAGAAGCTCTTTCTTCATTCATAGATATTTTTTTCCCTGTCAGCAGCAACTTGAGAAATTGCAAGTTGCTTCTGGTGTGAGAGAATTGGCCGTCTGCAAGGACATTGTCCAGGGGATGCCCGGATGTTTGATGCTTTACCATCCTTGTGGGAGGCTTCTCTCATGTCCCCACATGGGGAGCTGGAGCTGACAGAGGCAGCTCAATCTGCTCTCCCGGAATTCGAACCACTGACCTGTCGGTCAGTGGTCCTGCTGGCACAAGGGTTTAACCCATTGCACCACTGGGAGCTCCCTCATTCATAGATGATGCAGAACAAGAACATACTGCAGAGGATGAAGTATTCTTGGATATAGTTGAGTGGATTCCCCTAGATCAGTGGTTCTCAACCTGTGGGTCCCCAGGTGTTTTGACCTACAACTCCCATAAATCCTAGCCAATTTACCAGCTGTAAGGATTTCAGGGAGCTGAAGGCCAAAACATCTGGGGACCCACAGGTTGAGAACCACTGCCCTAGATGAAAGGATGGGGGTTGTCTCTGAGGAGAAGGACAGGTTGCCTACCTGTAACCGTGTTTCTTCTTTTGGTCCTCTGTGAAATCACACTTGTAGAGTATACTGCACCTGCGCAGGCTCTAATGGAAGCTCCTAAGCTGTATTATTTCAAATATTGGCCCCACCGTGATGCTGGGAGAAGCCAGGCCCAGGGAAGAAGCAGGTGGGGGACAAGGGAGCTCCAAGGCCCCTTTGCCCATCACCTGCCTCACCCTTCTCCCACAATCAGAATGAGGCAAGGCTCCGTCCTGATGCCAGGAGAAACCAGGCCTGGGGGAGGAGGCAGGCAGCAGGCAAGGTGGCTCCAAAAACCCCTCGCCCACCTCCTGCCTCTCCCTTCTCCCAGTGCCAGGATGAGGGGAGGCCCCATCCTGATGCCAAAAGAAACCTGATCTTAGGGGGGGGGGGAAGCAGGCAGCTCAAAAGCCCCCTCGCCTACTGCCTGCCTCTCTCTTCTCCTGGAGGCAATGCAGCCCCAGGGGGGAAAAGTTTGCCCATGCCTGGTCTAGACTGAGGGAAGTAATGGTAACCCTCTATTTTGCTTTTTGTCAGACCTCACTTGTTCCAGTTCATGAAAGTTATTGGCAAGCTAAAATTATGATGAAAAAGGGATCAAAGGTTTGGACACCATGGATACTTCTGCACAGTGATTTAAAGAACTGGGTATGTTAGCTTGCAGAAGGGAAGGTTGATACTCATGTTTAAATACGTCTGATTCGGCCTTCTGGGAAGCTAGACACAGTCCCCGAATCCATGGTTTCAGCTGAGCTCAAGTCACTCAACAAAGGAACAAATCTTAGTCAATTTGCCAAAGGAAATGCCTCAAAGTTTTACTCTTCCAATGTAGACTCCCCGGCTGGTAATTGAAAAATCAATATTCTCATTTCCTGTCATACAGCCAACAGTAACATTAAAATTGCAACCTGGTTACCCACAGTAATCACAGCCAAACACAATTATAAAACAGATATACTATATAAGTCCCTCAAAATGCAATTAATTCCAGCACTACAGCTCCAAATCTTATTGTAGCCTCAGTGGTCAAAGACAAACCAATTACATTTTGGAATAAAATCCTCCATGTTGGTCGTTCATCCTCATTTTACTGTCATAAAAGCTGCATTTTGTCTCTAAATCATTTAAAAGATCAGGCCCAATTGATGTTTATGGCCTTTTCTTCTTGAAATGTAAGATGGGAAGAGGACCACGTCAACCTGTGGACAGCCTCTTCCTAGCACAGATTACGCTACATCCTGGAGATCTTGGTATCACTTAAACATTGCTGATTGTGGCAAGAAGAGGATCTTGCCCTCTGGAAGCTCAGATGACTTCAGGGAATTGCAGTGGGATCCGTCTTACTTAGGGTGGCCACTTACATATCAACCCCTACTCCACATACAAGTAAAGCAACAAAGGACACCATTTCGTGCATTGACGCAAATATTAAAAATCCTAGTCTCCTAGTTGAGTCTTCATGCAGGCACAAACTAGGCTGTTGTAGGTTTTTTGGGCTATATGGCCATGTTCTAGAAGCATTCTCTCCTGACATTTCGCCTGCATCTATGGCAGCCATCCTCAGAGGTTTTGAGGTGAGACTACCTCTGAGGATGCCTGCCAGAGATGCAGGCGAAACATCAGGAGAGAATGCTTCTAGAACATGGCCATATAGCCCAAAAAACCTACAACAACCCAGTGATTCTGGCCATGAAAGCTTTCAACAATACGAATACTAACTTTATATAGCCATAAAAAGACATTGTCAAGCTGAAAAACAGAGGGAAGCCAATGTCGAAAAACCGTTGATCTCATCCCTGGAGTGCTGGAAAAAATGGCAAGGTAAACTCCAACTAGACATACTCCCAGTAGGGTTTCTTAACAATAAAAAGAACAGATATTTGACAAAGTCATAACAAATTTGAAACAGAATGGAATGAATTTGATAAAAGACCTCTTAAACCCAGATGGGACAATTTAGGATTGGGAGACAATAAAGGACAAATGTGGTCAATGCAATTGGCTTCTTTGGAATGGGTTGAAATAAAGGATCGTTAAGTGGAAGAAAAAAGGAAGGCCCCGAAACAGACTTAGATCAAATTTTAAAGTGGAAAAATAGAAAAGGAGAAAGGCCTGATGGGGTTAACATACAAGAAATTAGTTGGAATACAATATAATTTGAAACAAGCATTGATAGAAATAGGGAAAGAGGACCTAACTAATAATGTTTCAGACATTGAACACTGGATTGATTCAATCAAAAATATTAAGCATATAACGATTAGAGAAACACAAAGGAAAATATTGACTAAATGGTACAGAACCCCAATTAAAATAGCCCACATAACAAAAACTAGCACAAAACTGTTGGCACAGATGTGGGAAAATTGGCTCCTATTCCCACATGTGATGGAAATGCGACAGAGTACAAGATTTTTATAATAAGGTAAAGAAGGAAATGGAAGAATTAATAGGGTATAAATTGGCTTTGAACAAAAAAGAATTTTTCACACAGAAATTAGCAAAAATCAAAATATCAAAGCTTGGGGGGAAATTATGTCCAGGCTAATTCCTCTCAAAACCTGTCAGTATTCAAATTTTGGCATATCAGGTGTGCATGCCATGTTTGGTCCAGATCCATCATTGTTTGGGTTCATTGTGCACTCTGGATGTAGGTGGAACTATGACTCCTATAAATCCCTTCAAAGACCTCCAGTATGTTTTGTTGGTCATGGGGGTTCTGTGTGCCAAGTTAGTTCCAGGTCCATCATTGGTGAAGTTCAGAGTGCTCTTAGATTGCTGGTGAACTATACATCCCAGGACCTACAACTCCTATAAATCATGGTGAATTCTCCTCAATCCTGACCAGTTACTAATCAATTCCTCTGTTTGCTGTATGCCATAGAAAATAATAGGAAAGGCTTATGGGAGAGGCAGTGGGTGTGGTCATGCAAATTCCACACCAATGGAGAGAGTAAGGAACACTGGGATGCCTGTGGTGGAGGAAAACTGGAAAATCTAGGATGGAATTGTCTCCGAATGAAAGCCCTCACTTGGGTGGTGGGCGGTATGGTGTTTGTGGGGGACATTGGCAGATCTCTTGGACACGTTCATGGTGCTCACTATGACCTGCAATATTATTGAAGGGAGGGTCATTGTTGTCTCCTTGGTAGTGGGAGTTATAGCTATTTTTGGAGTGGGAGCCTGTCTGTGTAAGTGAACACCCCAGACACACATATACATATTTTCACTTTTATTATGTGTATAGATGTAACATCCTAGAAAGATTTTAGAAGGAAGGCTCAGAGACATGGGCAATCTCAGAGGGTTTCAGGCTCTATATGGGATGTGGCTCATCTTCAAATGTTTGAGTGCACAGGGACCAGGAATATTTTGTCTTATTTGGAAAAGGACAAAAAAAACCCACTCCCCAAGACCCAAACCCCAGAGAAAAATCCAAAAATGCAGATAGTGGTATCAATCCACATCAATAAATCATTCTAGCCATTTTCATCTCCACCTGACGGAGGTCTTATGTGAAGCTAACTGGTCGGTCAGTTAGGATTTTACATGACATCAGGGATGACTCACAAAAATATACTGTTGCTGGGGCAATCTATTTCCTTTCTCCTACTGCACAGCTAAACTCAGATGGAACAGGGAAATCTATGGGAGGGTATTAATTTTAGAACTGAAAGTCCCAATCCATTGGTTGTGTGAACTCCGGCTTTACTACACCACTGCATGCACATAGTACAACAATTGTCTGAAATGGATGTCTTATTCAGTTCAGTGGAGAAGTTCAGACCTCATGATCTGTTTGATGAGAAAATGAACAATCTTTTCAGGTAAAGAAGATTAAATACATACCTGAAGGAGTGCTTGGTGTCCATCACTATAATTACATATGGTGCTTTTTATAGGACTTGCAGGTATTCCTTTATCATAAGGGGTGTTTGAGGGTTGGAAATCGTCTTCCTGATAGGACTGGCATATTTTTTATGTATTTACTTTCTTTTTATCCCACCTTTCTCTTGATAAAGGTACTCAAAGTGGCTAATCTATACACATATCTTGGCTTTTCTTCACGAAGGAAGGTTTAGGAAGGACTCATCCCAACGTTTTTTACAAGCGTGTTGATGACTAAAAAGGCCAATCCGAGATAGGAAGTCCGGTTGCAGAAAGCACAGCAGAAAATCTCATTGGGTGATGTTGTTTCCAGGTTGCAGTTCTTTCTCCGTTGTCATTTCTCTTCGAGACTTGTTCAGCGTGACTTTTGAAAAGAGGCCGCAGCATTGTGGATACTGCATCTCCATGCCTCCTGTTGTGAGGCCAAGGTGGACCATTGTTGGTGATCAATCTGGCCGAGCCTGAGGTGTTGTTTCAGGGAGTCCTTATATCTCTTTTTTGGGGCTCCTCTCTTGCGCTGACCCGTGGCGAGTTCACCATCCTAGAGACATACCCTGCCCAGCACAGGCCTCAATGCTGGTGATCCCTGCTTGCTCAAGGACAGCAACATTCGTCACATAGTCAGTCCAGTGTATATTTAGGATTGTGCGAAGACAGCACTGATGAAAGCGTTCGAGGAATCGTAGGTGTTGCCAATAGGTGACCCATGTTTCAGGCCCATATAGGAGAATAGACAGTACGATAGCTCTGAACACACTGATTTTTGTGCTTTGCCTCAGGTGTTTGTTACTCCGGACTCTTTTGTGAAGCCTTCCGAATGCACTATATGCCTTTGCTAATCTGTGATCTATCTCTTTATCAATCTTGGCATCTGAAGAGATTATGCTTACCAGGTAGGTGAACTGCTGAATTGACTTGAGCACAGATTTGCCTATGTTGATGTGGGGATGATGGTGTTCTTCCTGTGGTGCAGGCTGGTAGAGAACTTCCGTTTTCTTCAGGCTGACTTCTAGCCCAAATAACTCTGCAGCTGTTGCAAAGCAGGATGTTAGGTGCTGCAGGGCTGCTTCTGAATTGGCGATAAGGGCAGCATCGTCAGCAAAAAGCAGCTCACAGACTAGATTGTTTAGAGTCTTAGTGGGAGCCCTCAGATACACATAATAAAAATGAAAAATGTGTATGAGTGTATGTGGAGGAGGTGCCCACTTACACAGGCAGCCTCCGACCTCTACAAACAGGCTATAGTTCCCAGTGCTGAGCAGCCTCCAAAGGCACTCCCTCAATTGACATTGCACATTAGAGCGAGCACCATGAACATGTAGCCCAAACGCTGCCAATGTCCTCCCCAAACACTACAGCCCACCACCCAAGGAATGCTTTCATTCAGGGACAATTTCATCCTAGATTTGATGTGTTTCCTCCACTACATGCAGTGTTCCTTGTGTGGAATTTGCATGACCCCGCCCACTGACTCTCCCTTAAGCCTTTCCTACCCTTTCCTATGGCACACAGCAAACACAGAGGAATTGATCAGCAACTGAACAGACTGGAGGGGTCCGACAATGGACCGGGACCAAACTTGACACAGAGAAGTCCCATGACCAACTGAACATACTGCAGGGGTTTGGGGAAAATGACCTTGATTTTGGGAGATCTAGTTCATCTGCATCCCGAGAACACTGAACCCAGCTGACGACAGACCTAGGCCACACTTGGTACACAGACCCAACATGGCCAACTATAAATACTATCTGAATTTGGAGGTGATGATTACCCTTAGAATCTGGGAGTTGTAGTTCACTCTTATCCAGAGAGCACTGAACCCAGTTGACGACAGATCTGGACCAAACTTGGCACACAGACTCAACATGGCAAACTGTGCATACAGGCCTGGTTTGGGGATGATCGACTCACGATTCTGGGAATTGTAGTTCACTTACATTTTACATATTTTCTAATGGGAGCATTAATTAAAAACAAAATCACATTCTGGCTTTTTCCTAATAATAGTGTTGCTAATTAATTAAATGATATTAACTAACACCCCAAAACAAATAAATAACCTGGGCACCACCGGATACCCAAGCAAGTAATAAATACAAAACAATGCTAATTAAAACAATGCAGATGAACATTTTCACCTTCCTGAGAAAGGCAAGCCAGAATGGGTCCATGCTGGTCTCTCTTAAGGAGGGAGTTCCAGAGGTTTGGGAGCAGCCACTGGGAAGGGGACTGAAGACCAACAGGTTGGAGGTTCAAATCTAGGGAGAGTGTGGATGAGCTCCCTCTGTCAGCTCCAACTCCCCATGCAGGGACATGAGAGACGCCTCTGACAAGGATGGTAAAACATTAAAACATTTGGGTGTCCCTTGGGCAACGTCCTCGCAGACAGTCAATTCTCTCACACCAGAAATGACTTCCAGTTTCTCAAGTCGTTCCTGACAAAAAAAACCAACAACGAAATGCACTGATTATAAGAGATATCCCCTACCTAAGAGTTGAAAAGCTTTTCCTTTTATATACTGAACAAGATGCCCCTGCAAAATCCTATATTTTGTGGTGTGGGGCCTTCCTAGACACAGCGTTCATCATGTTATTTATAAATATGGCCAATATGTTGCTTTTACAAATAGGTTAACTGAAAGCAATCATTGGATTTGATATTTATGTAGAACACACACTTATTAATAGCTACTTCCTGATTGTCTGCTCTGAGTGTCACGCATTTCGACTGTCCCTTATTGCTATTTTGAAAACCTAGCAACACTATACATACATAGCACCGTGTACAAGAAGGCCCAGATTTAAAGAAAAGTGTGGGAAGAAGCTGACTTTGAAACAAATGTGGAAAATGTGTGTCATGTATTTAAGCCTCAGTTCAATTGATAGTCTCATCAAGTAGACCAATTGGATTGATGGGCTTTATAGACATTATCAATCTATAATCAGTGATTAATTCTAGGACTTTATAGCAGTTGGAACTAGCCACTGGACTTAGGACATATATCTGCCATGGTCATATTCTGACCATGCTTCCAAAGAGCTCAAGAAGGCATACAGCAATGGTTCCCAACCTTCTTTTTTTTTTTTTACCAGGGACCACTTTGACCAGGGACCTCTCTCCAACATTAGTACCAAAAGAGTTACGAATCTGTTTTTGGTCAACTTTAGATTCGGTTTGGTTATTTGGGGTGCTAATTCAGAAGATTGCATTGGACAGACCACCTCACCTCTAGTTTCTGATACAGAACATATGCCATCCAGTAGTTGCCATGTGCTCACCCACAGAAAACAATCTTTAATAAGCCTCGGCACTATAAGAGGGTTTTGTGAGACCAGTCGCTCTCGTTGTAATGGTGTAGTAATGGTGAGGCTGCAGACCATATTTTAGATATTGCAGAGCACTGGTAGCCCATGGACCACAGGTTGGGAACTATTGGCATACAGGAATTAATCCCTTACCACTCCTTGGCAAAGCTGAAAAACCCATGAGTGGTTTGCCCTATATTTCAAGATTGCTGCACAGATACCATCAGTGGAACCACTTTCAAACTATCCAGAACAGTTAAAATAGTATAAAACTAAATTAAAATATAAATCAGTCTCTTCTAGGAAAGGAAAGAGGGATATATAGAGGGGGGGAGAGAGAGAGAGACAGAGATCCACTTTGCATCTCAAGTAAGAGATAAAAGTGGAATATAAAGTAATAATGTTGATAATGATAAATTGTACTGTGTTAACTGGTTGTGAGTCACAAGTACAACAAGAATAAAATACCATTTTTAAAATACCAAATCTACAATTTGACCACATTTGACCTGTTAGGTACAGGGCTGTTATTTTGGCACTGTAAGGTTCTGGAACTTCTAGGAATAAAGGCCGCTCACAATGCAGAGACACTGAAAACTTCCCTTTTCCATACTACAAGAAAGATAGTTCTACTGAGGCAGACAGAATAGTCTCCTGCCCGCACATCTCCCTGCAACCTCCCTTAATTCTCATAACAAAGGCCAGTTGGTTTTATCAATTCCATCTTTCCCTTCTTCCCCTCCTCCTGCAATAGCTCCAGGAAATCTGTTGACCGGAGGGTTAGCAGTTCGAAGCCACGAGTCGGGGTGAGCTCCCACTGTTAGCACTAGATTCTGCCAACCTAGCAGTTCAAAAGCATGTAATACAAGTAGATCAATAGGTACCACCTCAGCAGGAAGGTAAAAGGGCGCCCCATGCAGACATGCCGGCAAAACACGATTGGAGATGTCTACGGTCAACAGGCTCCTCGGCATGGAAAAATGAAACAACAGCACCTCCCCATTGCCAGAGTTGAGCAGCACCTCCAGACGCTGGAGATGAAACAGGAAGGCCTTTATCTTTGTCTATGTATTGTATGTCATTGTTGTTTCCCCATGTACTGAATGTTTGCCTTATATCTGTATACTATAATCCACTGAGTCCCTCCAGGAAGATAAAGCAGAATATAACTAAAGTGTATTATTATTATTATTTTGCATTCTATGTCAGGTTGACTGACTTGGTATTATAAATCGTATTTTAAAAATTGTCTCTTTTGTCCGCCACCCCTCAAAAAAACCCAAAACACACATTTATTGAAATAGCAAAGTTCTGGCTAAGTTGGTGTAATTGATTTACACACAAATATGAACGTCTCTAAAACATTCCCTTTACCAAAATTAAAGAAACTAGATTGCAAAACAGCTTAGTAGAAATAGTTTGCCTGCAAAACTCCAAAAAACACAGAAACCTTCACTTAGCAGCCTCCTGGTGGGTTCCAAAGACAACCTAAGAAGCATCTGTTACTCTGTCAAAACCAGTCTATCAAAATTACATGACTTTCAACACACATTTTAATTGCCTTCAATTTTTAACTGCTACAATGACTTTCAAAATGATGAAGTGCCTTAACTGGAGAGGCAACTGAAATTTTAATAAAGCGTGGGGCTGATGGAGGTGGGTGATATACCAGTTTGGAAACACATACATCACTTCGTGAGACAAAATGCTCAGGATTTTTGAAATTGTTTATACAAATTATTTCTTTCGCTACCCATGGAGTTGGGTTTTTTTCTAGATTGAAACAATAACATTTCAGCCCAAGATTTATTTCTGCCAGTGGCAACTTCATGGAAAAACTAGTGGGCTTAGGAGGTTAGCGTGATGAAGTTTATGCCTTCTGATTGACATCTGCTAAGCATTGCCATCTCATGAAAATGTCACAAGCTGAGCCAATTCCTAGTCAAAGAGATAGGAAAAAGAAGGAAGGAAGGAAGGAAGGAAGGAAGGAAGGAAGGAAGGAAGGAGAAAAAAGAAAGAAAAGGAGGAAGACAGGGCAGGAGGAAGGAAACAAGAAAGGGAGACAGAAGAAAAGAAAAGTATGGAAAGCAAGATGGGAGAAAAGGAAAAAAAGGGAAAGGAAAAAAAAGAAAGAGAAAAGGAAGGAGGGGGGGGGACAGGAAGGAAAGAAAGGAGAAGACAGGGCAGGAGGAAGGAAACAAGGGAGAAAGGAAGAAATAAATAAATGCAGGAAAAAAGAGAGGGGGAGGGGGGACAGGAAGGAAAGAAAGGAGAAAAAAAAAAAAGAAAGAAGGAGGAGGACAGGGCAGGAGGAAGGAAACAAGAAAGGGAGACAGAAGAAAAGAAAAGTATGGAAAGCAAGATGGGAGAAAGGGAAGGGGGAAGAAAGGAAAAAAGAAAGAGAAAAGGAAGGAGGGAGGGGGACAGGAAGGAAAGAAAGGACGGCGGGAGAAAGGAAGAAATAAATAAATGCAGGAAAAAGAGAGGGGAGGGGGAGGAAGGAAGGAAGGAAGGAAGGAAGGAAAAAAAGAAAGAGAAGGAGGAAGACAGGGCAGGAGGAAGGAAACAAGAAAGGGAGACAGAAGAAAAGAAAAGTATGGAAAGCAAGATGGGAGAAAGGGAAGGGGAAGAAAGGAAAAAAGAAAGAGAAAAGGAAGGAGGGAGGGGGACAGGAAGGAAAGAAAGGACGGCGGGAGAAAGGAAGAAATAAATAAATGCAGGAAAAAGAGAGGGGAGGGGGAGGAAGGAAGGAGAAAAAAAAGAAAGAGAAGGAGGAAGACAGGGCAGGAGGAAGGAAACAAGAAAGGGAGACAGAAGAAAAGAAAAGTATGGAAAGCAAGATGGGAGAAAGGGAAGGGGGAAGAAAGGAAAAAAAGAAAGAGAAGAAGGAGGGAGGAGGACAGGAAGGAAAGAAAGGATGGTGGGAGAAAGGAAGAAATAAATAAATGTAGGAAAAAGAGAGGGGAGAGGAGGGGGAGGAAGGAAGGAAGGAAAAAAGAGAGAAGGAGGGAGGAGACAGGGCAGGAAGAAGGGAGCAAGAAAGAGAGTAAGAAGAAAAGAAAAAAGAGAAGTAGGAGAAATGGAGGGAGGGAGAAAAGGAAGGAAGGGAGAGAGAGAAAGGGAAGGAGGGATAAAGAAGGGAGGGAGAAATAAACAGATGTAGGAAAAAGAGGAGAGGAGAGGGAGAGAGGGAGAGGAAGGAGGGCAGGAAGGAAGGAAGGAAGGAAGGAAGGCAGGAAGGAAGGAAGGAAGGAAGGAAGGAAGGAAGGAAGGAAGGAAGGAAGGAAGGAAGGATACAGCAAACCTGGTGTAGTTGTTTGAACTTCAGATTATAGCTGCTGGGTGACTTTAGGCAAGTCGCACTCTTTTAACCTCAGATGGAGACAAAGGCAAATTTCCTTTGAATTAATATTGACCAGAAAACTTACCAGGAAAGTGAGGTGCTAAAAAACCTATTTGCGGCCCCAAGAGGCGTAGTCTTTCTAATGTTGGCCCAAAGTTGTGCAGGCCTACTCTTGAGGCTATGATAACGACTAACAGAGATTTGTGATATAATTAAGATCAACCAATTGTTAAGGCTGATGGAGGAGAAGTGTTTATCTAACTTGAAGAGTGGGGATTTATTCATTAATATAAGATGGGGGGTTGACTAGTTGGGAGACTTATGAGCTAGTAATACATTATTAAATGTAGAAGTGTAATTATACCATATTTTTAAAGAGATTAGACTACTCAGAACAAAAACCCATCAGAACAAGAGGCTAGTAGATTAGTGTTTATGTCTGTTTATTTTGCTATTGTTTATTTTGTATTGGTTTGGTTCAGCAATTTTGTCAGTTGATGTAAGTTCATCGAATCATAGAATCCTATAGTTGGAAGTGACCTCGTGGGCCATCCAGTCCAACCCCCTCCCAAGAAACAGGAAAATCGCATTCAAAGCACCCCCGACAGATGGCCATCCAGCCTCTATTTCAAAGCCTCCAAAGGAGGAGCCTCCACCACACTCCAGGGCAGAGAGTTCCACTGCTGAACAGATCTCACAGTTAGGAAGTTCTTCCTCAAATTCAGATGGAATCTCCTTTCCTGTAGTTTGAAGCCATTGTTCCATTGCATCCTAGTCTCCAGCGCAGCAGAAAACAAGCTTGCTCCCTCCTCCCTATGACTTCCCCTCACATCTTGATACATGGCCTTCATCGTGTCTCTTCTCAGCCTTCTCTTCTGCAGGCTAAACATACTCAGTTCTTTAAGTCACTCCTCATAGGGCTTGTTCTCCAGACACTTGCTCATTTTAGTCACCCTCCTCTTGGCACATTCCATCTCCCTTAATTGTAGTGCCTATAATTGGACACAGTGTTGTTCGACCAAAGCAGAATAGAGGGGTAGCATGACTTCCCTGGATCTAAACCAGTGGTTCCCAAAGTGGGCGGTACCGCCTCCTGGTGGGTGAGACGATCCAAGGGGGCGCTGGGAGGCTCAGGAGAATTAAGGGGGGTGTTGGCATGAGCCAGGCGACAGGCTCCCCGCAGGGCCCGCCCCCTGCGTCTCTCTTTGAGGCACCACCTCCAGCTCCTCCCTTTTAGCCCGGCATGGAGGGGCTCGAGAGGTGGCGCGAGAGGGAGGAAGAGGAAGAAGGAGTGGCAGCAGCAATGGCATTGAGAAGAGGAGGAGGAGGCCAGGAGGCGGCGGGAGAGGCCAAGGCCACAGGCGAGCCTCTGGACTGGACCTTCGTCGACATGGAGACAGCGATGTCGCTGCAGGACCTGCCCGCCGCCCTCATCGCCTGCAACCTTCTGCTGGCTGTCTTCTTCCCCGACAGACCCTGTAGAGTGAGACCCCATAGGCTCGCCTGGCCCACAGCGTTTTGTGGGGAGCCATGCTGCAGAGGTGCTTCTCTGGCAAACCTGGGCCCTCCAGGTGGTTTGGACTTCAACTCCTACCATTCCTAACAGCCTCAGGCCCCTTCCTTTCCCCCCTCAACCGCTATTTCTATGCTGCCTTTCTCAGCCCGAAGTAGGTGAACTACATCTCCCATAAATCACTGTCAATTCCTCCCAACCTTCTCCAATATTTTCTGTTGATCATGGGAGTTTGTGTGCCAAGTTTGGCTCAATTCCATTGTTGCTGGAGTAGGTGAACTATAAATCCCAGTAACTACAACTCCCAAATAAGAAGGACTATTTTCTCAAAACTTCACCAGTGTTCAAATTTGGGCATATTGACTATTTGTGCCAAGTGTCATCCAAATTCATGGTTGTTTGGGTTCAGAGTGCTCTCCAAATGTAGGTGAACTACATCTCCCCTAAATCACTGTGAATTCCTTCCAAAGCCCTCCAGTATTTTCTGTTCGCTATGGGAGTTTGTGTGCCAAGTTTGGCTCAATTCCATTGTTGGTGGAGTTCAAAATGATTTATAGGTGAACTATAAATCTCAGCAGCTACAACTCCAAAATGACAAAATCAATCCCCCTCTCAACTCCACCAGTATTCAATCAATCAAAACTTTATTACGGTCACTGACCAGCACAAAGCGGGCACAAGCGCCCTAAGAGGGGAAGAACAACTCCCCAGTAAACAGTTATTTAAAATTAGATTAGAAATCAGTGCAAAATATATTTTAAAAGACAGGATACTGTAACAGATATGGAACTGAAGGGGGAGGAGAGTGGTTGATGAGAGAGGTTGAAAACACTGGTGGGGGGCACTAAAGGGAAAGGGAGGGGCACACTGCGAGTCCAGTATTCAAATTTGGGTATATGGAGTTATTTGTGCCAAATTTGGTCCAGATCCATGGTTGTTTGGGTTCAGAGTGCTCTCCAAATGTAGGTGAACTACATCTCCCATAAATCACTGTCAATTCCTCCAAACCTTCTCCCATATTTTCTGTTGGTCATGGGGGTTCTGTGTGCCAAGTTTGGTCCAGATCTGTCATTCATGAAGTCTCAGCTGTGGAAGTCAGAGCTGAATTGGTCGAAGGTACTGCAAATCCCATCATCCATTGTCCATACTCCCCCAAACATATTGTTTTTGTGATTAATCACCAAGCTTTAATTATGTTCAATTTGTAACAATGAAAATACATCCTGCATATGAGATAGTTGTATTACAATTTATAAGAGTAGCAAAATTATTTATGAAGTAGCAATGAAAATATGGTTGGGGGTCACCACAACATGAGGAACATTATTTATTTATTTATTTATTTATTCATACTTGTTCACCGCCCTTCCCCGAAGGCTCAGGGCGGCTAACAGCATACTATAAAACACTCATGCACAACAAAATTAAAACCACAATTAAAACATATCTAAGAAACAGTAAGCCACAGACTAAACACAGTGTGGCACAGGATAAAACAATTGAGTGCAAGTGGCGACATGCAACATTTAGGGGTCATGGCATTAGAAAGGTTGATAACCACTGCATATATCTTTCTGTTTAATTGCTATATAAAAAATTAAAAAAATAATTTCTAGGGGGGCTGCTGAGTAAATTTTTTTTCTGGAAAGGGGGCGGTAGGCCAAAAAAGTTTGGGAACCACTGATCTAGACACTAGACTCCGATTTATGCAGGTCAAAATCCCATTGGCTTTTTAAGCTGCCACATCGCTCATGTTCACCTTTCTGTCCACGAGGACTCTTTTTCACACACACTGCTGTCGAGCCAGGAGTCCCCCATTCTGTATCTTTGCATTTCATTTTCTCTGCCTAAGTGGTATATCTTGCATTTGTCCCTGTTGAACTTCCTTTTGTTAGTTTTAACCAATCATGTCTCTAATCTGTGAAAACTGTTTTGAATTCTGCTCCTGTCTTCAGGTGTATTGGCTCTCTCTCCCAAGTCTGCAAACTTGGTGATCCTGCCTTCTAACCCTTCATCTAAGTGGTTAATAAAGATGTTGAACAGGACGGAACCCTGCTGATAGCACTCCACTCACTTCTTTCTAGGATTAAGGGGAAGCATTAGTGAGAATCACCCTTTAGGATGGAACCCTGCTTATGACACTCTATTTGTCACTTCTTTCCAGGATGAAGAGGAAGCATTGTTGAGAATCACCCATTGAATGTGTTCACTTAACCAATTACAGATCTATCTAATCGTAATTTTGCCTAGCCCACATTTGACAAGTTTGTTTTCAAGAAGGTAATGGGGGACCTTGTTGAAGGAAGGTCTTCCTGAAATCCAGATACGCTCCACATGGCGTTCCATGCATCTACCCAGCTTGGAACTCTACCGAAAAAAAGAGATCTGGTATGACTTGTTTTTGATACCAAAAGGTAGTGTTTTATATTAAGAAAAAAATGCTTGCTTTGTGCATTTGATGTAACTTGTCCATATGTCTTTGTTTGTATGGTAGTATATTTGTCTCTTTGAATAAAAATTAATTTAAAAAGGAAAACGTCAGTAACAAAAAGAACATCAAGACATGGCTGCAGGAACACAAAACACAATTAATTTGTGGAGATGAAACATGGTTGAAGGGGGACAAGATAAATGCTCCTGGAAAGCTTGGGGGGGGGGGGGGCGTTACAACTGTCTCATAAAATAAAATAGAAGGGCATTCTGATTTTGTGAAAGCCCTGCACTTTGTAAAAAAAAAACTTTATTTGGTGGCCTTATCTCTGTGGAGACATTGAGGATTATGTTTCCTAATGGCCTGTATGTCAAAAAGGAAAATGGGCAAACTCCCAGGTTTGTTCTGTCCATCACAGTCCCAAAAAAACCACTTATGAATTGGTTATTGATCTTCCCCCAAGCAATGGAAAAAAGTAATCTAGGGCATCATAGATTTGTTTTCTAAACAAGCACATTTCATCCCATGTAAAGCTCGACCTAGAGCACAACAATTGGCCAAAATGTTTATTCTAGATTGTTATAGGGCCCATGGGTGTCCCTCAAAGATAGTGACCAACCAAGGCATCATTTTGTTGCTAAATTTTGGAAGGCGTTTTTATGGTTGTTAGTTGCCAAACAAGACCTAAGGACTGTCTACCACCCTTAATCTGACAGACAGACTAAAGGGGTTAACCAGATTTTAGAACAATACTTATGGCATTATGTTAATTTCCAACACGGTGATTGGGCTGAGTTTCTACCATTTGCTAAAACAGCCTGAAACAACTTTGTACAGGAAGTACGGGTCATTCGCCTTTTGAAGTTGTGTATAAGTGAAACCTCCACACACTGCCAACCTCGTGCCTCTAACAGAACTCCCATTTCCACTGGAGTTCACTCTTCTACCAGCAAAGGTCCAGTACTGAGCCTTCACTGGGCTATTTGAATGGTGGTTCCCTCCAATGAAACCTTAGGGCTTCCCCAAGTATCCAGATCATTTCTTTTCTTCTGGGTGAATTATGCCATCGCTATCTATGTAAGATATTAAAAGAACTGAGATCTTTCTTGGTAAACAAAAGTTTGATTTGCACATCTCACATCTCAGGAAAATCTGGGTCAATCTCTCACAAAATTATGTAAGGGGTCACTGGAAAGAAGTTATCTTCTTGCTAGACTGACGCTCTTTTCCCTTTGAATGAAAATGTGTAGTTCTTGTGATGTCATAGACAGCTTGGATGCGGAGGTGCGGTTGGAAGGTTCCAGTAGATCCCAGCAGCCAAGCTCTAAAGCAGCATCCATGGAAGGAGCTACTACTACTCAGCTACTGTGTAAGTGAGTAGGTTGCTGTGAGTTTCCGGGGCTGTATGGCCATGGTGGATGGCAGGTCCCTCAATGGTAAGACAGCTGTCATCCAGGACTTGATCCTAGATGAGGGGGCAGACCTGGCTTACATCACCGAGACCTAGCTGGACGGGATGGATGGGGTAAATCTCACCCAGCTGTGCCCACCGGTCTTCGGGGTGTGCCAGCAGGCTAGGGCTGGAGGGCGGGGAGGAGTGGTCACAGTAGTCTTCCGGTAGTCCATCTCCATGATCAGATGCACTGTTCCGCAGTGCTCTGGGTTTGAGTGCGTCCACCTGAGGGTGGGAACCCGTGATAGCTTGGGGATTCTGCTGGTGTACCATCCATCCACCCCGCGGCACAGCAGTCTCCCTGTCGGAGCTTGCAGATGTGGTCTCTAATTCGGCCCTTGTCTCCCAACATTTAATTGTGTTGGGGGACTTTAACATTCATGCAGAGACCACCTTAACAGGAGTGTCTCAACACTTTATGGTTGCCGTGACGACCGTGGGGCTATCATAAGTAATATCTGGACCCACCCATCAGGCTGGACATACACTGGACCTAGTTTTTACTGCAGACAGCGGAGTGGTCAGGGTGGAAGAGCAGAACATTCTTCCATGGTCATGGTCTGACCACCATCTGATCAGTTTTAGACTTGCTGTGACCTCTAACCTCCGCCGGGGTGGTGGACCAATTAAGATGGTCCGCCCCAGAAGACTAATGGATCTGGATGGATTCCTGAGGAATCTTGGGGCTCTTTCTGTCATGGAGACTGGCAATCCTGTCGATGCCCTGGTTGATCGCTACAACAGCAAGATGGCCAGGGTGATAGACACGATAACTCCTAAAGATCCCCTCTCACTGCACAGAGTCACGTCATCTCCTTGGTTCTCTGAGGAGCTGGCAGAGATGAAGCGGGTGAGAAGGAGACTGGAGTGCATCTGGAGGAAATCTCAGGGTGTTTCCGAGCCTCAATTAGGGCCTACACCACGGCTCTGTGGGCAGCCAAGGATACTTTCTTGACTGCCCGCATAGCGTCTGCATCCAAAAGACCTTCTGAGCTGTTTTGGGTTGTTGGGGACCCCCTCCACCCCCCCTTAGGTGGGGGGGTCATTGACGACCCGACAGCTCGGTGCAGCGGTTTCGCGCACCATTTTGCAGACAAACTCGCTCAGATACGCCTCGAGCTAGGCACCAGTTTAAATGCAGTTCCAGAGGAGGTGACCGAGGCAGCCGCATGTCCAGTTTTGTGGGACTCTTTCCGGCTTGTTCATCCTGATGACGTGGAGGGGGACCTTGGGGCTGTGAGGATCACCACGTCGGCTCTAGACCCTTGCCCGTCTTGGCTAATTAAATCAGCCATAGGCAGGTTGATTTATTGGTTTGTATTGATCATCAATGCTTCACTGGAGCAGGGGACATTTCCATCTGGTCTGAAACAGACTGTAATTAGACCAATCCTGAAAAAGACCTCCCTTGACTCTATAGTTTTGAGCAATTACAGACCAATCTCTAACCTCCATTTTTCTGGGCAAGGTGTTGGAGCGGGTGGTCGCCTCTCAGCTCCAAGGATTCCTAGAGGACACCGATTACTTGGATCAGTCACAGTCTGGGTTTTGTCCTGGTCATGGTACCGAGACGGCTTTGCCACCTTGGTGGATGACCTCTGCAGGGAACTGGACAGAGGGAGTGTGATTCTGTTGGTTCTCTTGGACATCTCAGCAGGTTTTGATACCATTGACCATGGTATCCTTCTGGGATGGCTCTCGGGGGCACGGCTCTGTCGTGGCTCCAGTCCTTCCTGGAGGGTCGCTCCCAGATGGTGAAGCTGGGGACACCTGCTCGGACCCCTGGCCTTTGGCCTGTGGGGTCCCGCAAGGTTCCATTCTGTCCCCCATGCTTTTTAAGATCTACATGAAACCGCTGAGAGAGGTCATCCAGAGTTTTGGAGTTGGGTGCCATCTCTACGCAGATGATGCCCAACTCAACTACTCCTTTTCACCTAATTCCAAGGAAGCCCCTCGGGTGCTGGACTGTCTGGATGAGGATGAATAAGCTGAGGATCAATCCCGACAAGACAGAGGTCCTCCAGGTCGATCGTAAGCCGGATCGGGGTATAGGGTGGCAACCTGAGCTCGACGAGGTTGCACTCTCCCTGAAGTCACAGGTTTGCAACTTGGGTGTCCTCCTAGACTCATCGCTAATGCTTGAAGCCCAGGCGTCGGCAGTGGCTGGGAGGGTCTTCGCACAACTAAAACTCATGTGCCAGCTGCGACCGTACCTCGTGAAGTCAGATCTGGCCATGGTGGTCCACACCTTAGTCACCTCCAGATTGGATTACTGCAATGCACTCTATGTGGGGCTATCCTTGAAGATGGCTCTGAAGTTTCAATTGGTCCAACGGGCGGCAGCCAGATTGCTAACTGAAACAATGGTCAACCCCCCCTGTTTAAGGAGCTCCATTGGCTGCCGTTCATCTTCCAGTCCCAATTCAAGCTGCAGGTTCTTACTTACAAAGCAAGGAGAGGGGAACGGTGGGGAAAGGAGTATGCAACTGCAGGTGGTACTGCTGTGATAATACTCGTATATAAGTTTGGGAAATATATATGGTCTGTATGGAATGTTCAGGTACTCCCCCTTCCTGAACAAGATAAATCAATACAGAGGTCTGTATAAGTTTAAAGGTCCACACAATGTTTTAGTTGCTTCTGTAAAATGTTATATTGAGGTCTACACAAAGTTTAGGTCTACACAAAGTATTAATTCAACACAAAATATGAGGTCTACACAAAGAGGAGCTCCTGCACCTGTAGTAGCTCTATGAATCTAAAGAGTTATATGATTATCAAGGTCTACACATAATTTGTGTTTGCTCATATAGAAGAGGTCTATAGAATATAACAGTTTTATACAATAGATGAATTGCTAGGAAAGGGATGCACCCACTAAATATGCCACAATTTATATAGTAAAGCAAGTGTTATAAGCGCTAAACTGCAAGCAAAGACATTATATAACTGTAAACAAGACTCAGCAAATATCGAAAGCAAACCGTAGGGTCCGTTTGGGGTTCCAATAGGCGAAGGGTGGGGCTGGTTGGAAAGCCCTGAACGGCTTGGAACCTGCCTACCTGCATGACCACATTTCTGTTTACGAACCCACACAATCTCTTCGATCACCTGGAGATGCCCTGTTCTCGCTCCTGCCCCCTTCGCAGGTGCAATTGGTAGGGACAAGGGAGAGGGCCTTCTCTATGGTGGCCTCCTGACTCTGGAACTCACTTCCAAAAGATATCAGACAAGCCCCCACTTTGGCAGTCTTTAGGAGGAGCTTGAAAACGTGGCTGTTCCAATGTGCCTTCCCTGAATAAAGGAAATAATTGTCCGATCTGACTAATTTCCCTCTATATGTCCTCTGAAGCACTTTATCTACCCGTTGGATTGATCTCCCTACATCACTCTCTAAACCCCCCATGTCTAGACATACCCTACTTGTACACACCCATAGTTTTTTTAAAAAACCTTTTACCATTATTTGCACTAGCAAGAGCAAATGGGAGTTGAAGCCAGCCACATCTGAAGAGCCACAGCATTTCTGTGGGAAGGACGCCCATGCCAAACATACAAAGTAGCAGCCTAGCAGGTTGCAATGCACTGAGCTCACTCTTCCACCACCTTGCTAATGCCTACCAACATCTGCCACATGATATTATTGCCCCACTCTGCCTAATGAATCCTAGTTACTACCAGTGATGAAAGTGACACACACGCCATAACAAATACTTTTATCAGCATCTGTTGCAAACTCAGAACAATTCAGTTTGCATTTGGACTTAATACTCCTATTCACCATCAGCTGCAGGCAGTGATAAATGCCACAGTTGCCAAGTAACTAATGGGCTGTTACTGTAAAATGTGGGGATAGATCTGTTGATGTTACATGCTTAATGACCAAAGACAGATAGGACGTTAGCCTACCAAGACTGTTTGTCCACGTTAGTTTTTCACTAATTTTCAATCTGACTGATTTTCTCTGAACAGATGTCTCCATAATAAGGCAACTGGAAAGGGAAACCTGTCATCCTCAGCCTTTCTGACCCTGAAGAACAGACCACCCATTGCAATTACAACTTCTTTTTAGTTTACTGAGGCAGGAAGTTAAACACTGATGCTTGTGTAGCAACACATAAGTTTCCATATGTCTCAGATCAGAGCTCCCTGTGGGGAAGATCTACACTTTATCTCAGAGCTTGGAAAGATTGCTTCTGAGGCTACAACTCCCAATATGCCCCACTCAGCACTGACCATGCTAACTGGCAGATTCTAGGAGTTGTGTCTCCAAAATGAACTCTCCCAAGCTCTGGTTTTAGATGTCAGATGTTTAAGATGGCAAGGAATTCTGGAAGTAGTAGTACAAACAAAAAGGGGGAGGGGCAAATACACATGGGAGCACTTTGAAGACTAACCAGTTTTGATTTTTGCATCTTGTGCCAGCAGGACTGAAGACTGACAGGTCGCAGGTTCGAATCCAAGGAGAGCGCGGATGAGCTCCCTCTGTCAGTTCCCCTCCCCATGCGGGGACATGAGAGAGGCCTCCCACAAGGGTGGTGAAACATCAAAACATCTGGGCGTACCTTGGGCAACGTCCTTGCAGACCGTCAATTCTCTCACACCAGAAGCGACTTACAGTTTTTCAAGTCACTCCTGACACACAAAAAATATGAATATCTCATGAAGTCTCAACCAATTCAACACAGTTTGTGGCAGCCACAGAAACAGAGTTTCTGAAGTATAACAATGACTTTCAAAGTATGTACCACACAATTAAACAAGAAATAACACTTTCAAACCAGGAACACAAAATGTTTCAAATTTTGTTACATAGTGTAATCAGTGTGGGTGGGTGTGAAAGCTAAAAATTTATTTACCAAAAGTAAGTTTCCCAGAGTTCAAAACTATCAGCAACACTTTTGCCATCAGCAAATCCTCTTGTCACACAGAAGCATGCAACTCCACTACTGCAGGAGCTCTATGTCTATTTAGTCTGGTTCTCTTATTGTCTTTAGGAAACATCTGAAAACTATTGACTAAATACAAGGCAAAGGCTTGTGAAGTATCGTATGCATGTCTGTCACCTGCAATTCCATTCCTCTTTTGAAAAGAGGGAGCAAATTTCAGATAACAAAGGATCAAGGCTCTCCATTATCTGACGCCTGCTGGAGTTGAGCTCCAATGTTCCAAAATGGGCACTGGAGACAACAAAGGTGGTTTTCAAAGTTTCTGAAAGTTTCGTTTTTGGAGCATCACCTCCCAGAATCCCCCAGGCTAGTTGTTGTACCTCCTGTAATATCAGGGGCAGTGTCTGGGCATTAGGGTTGTGAGCAGATCCCATTTCCTACTGTACCTCTGAAACCTTTGAAACCTTCAGGGTAGTTAAAAATGAAACTGACTGTAAAGAGCTCCAGAAAGATCTCTCGAAATTGAGTGAATGGGCAACAAAGTGGCAAATGCATTTTAACCTAAACAAGTGTAAAGTCATGCACATCGGGGCAAAGAACCCCAAATACACTTATCAACTGATGGGATCAAAGCTTTCTGAGACAAACCAGGAAAGGGATCTTGGGGTTTTGGTGGACAGCTCAATGAAGATGTCAACCCAGTGCGCTGCAGCAGCGAAAAAAGCAAATTCTATGCTTGGCATGATCAGGAAGGGAATCGAAAATAGGTCGGCAAATGGATATAACGGAACTTGAAAAGGTACAAAGAAGGGCAACAAAAATGATCCAAGGGATGGAGCAGCTCCCTTATGAAATCAGGTTGCAACACCTTGGTCTTTTCAGCCTTGAAAGACGGCGTTTAAGAGGTGACTTGATCGAAGAGTATAAAATCATGCATGGGATAGAAAAGGTGAATAGAGAAAAATATTTTCTCTTTCACACAACACTAGGACTAGAGGGCACTCCCTGTGGGCCACTGTGTGACACAGAATGCTGGACTAGATGGGCTGAGGCCCGATTCAGCATGGCTCTTCTTATGTTCTTATGTTCTTATGTTCGGGAGCACGTAACGGGAAGGTGGCCCCCAGCACGAAAACCCGCTCGACTCAAAAGCAAGTAGAAGCTGATTACCCACTCTCCCTCTGCTTTCGTGAGCACGTGGGGCTCTGTGCCTCCTTGCCTTAGAAAGGGAGAGTGCATGTGTGGCTGAGTGCCGCCTCTAGAGTATGAAGGTCGGAACTTGCCTCTTTGCCTTGAAAAGAGAGTGTGTGTGTGTGGTGTGCAGGCTCAGAAAGTGTGCACACCTGCCTGCAACTGAGCACCTCTCCTCTAGAGTAGAAACAGGTAGAAAGCATCCTTAAAGCATTTGGCTGTCTTCAGCTGAGTGCCTCTCCTCTAGAGTAAAAAAGCTTAAATGTCTAACACGATGGGAAGGGAAGCTTGGGAATCCCCCCCCCCCCATATTGGGCCAGTAGAAAACGGATCTTTTGGCACCCCGATTTTGGAAGGCTCCCAAAAAATGGATCAGGGCCTTTGCTGCTCTGCTGCTGAATATGCATGCTCAGTGTAGAATACATCTCACCATGTTAAACTGTAAATGTGGTTCTTAATGAGGCATGCCGCATTATCACAGGATGTCTACGCCCCACACCTCTGAAGAAATTATACTGTTCGCCAGGACTGCACCACTTGACATCTGTTGGGAAATAGCAGCCAGTAATGAAAGAAATAAGGTATTAATATCTCCGGCCCATAACCTGTTTGGATATCAGCCAGAATGCCAATGTCTTAAATAAAAAAATAGCTTCCTAAGATCTGCAGAGATATTCGCAGGAACACCTCAGCAAGTGAGAGTCCAAAAGTGGCAGGTTAAACCCCAAAACCTCAATCAGTGGCTGATACCAGATGAGAGACTCCCTTCTGGGCACACAGAAGACTGGGCAACTTGGACAGAGCTGAACAGACTGCACTGGCACTCAGAGATGCAGAGCTAACCTTAAGAAATGGGGCTACAAAGTAGAGTCCACAACATGCGAGTGTGGAGAAGAGCAAACCACAGACCACCTACTACAATGCAATCTGAGCCCTGCCACATGCACAATGGAGAACCTCCTTACAGCAACACCAGAGGCACTCCAAGTGGACAGCTTCTTGTCAAAGGAAATTTAGCATAATGCCAAGTATTTAACTTTGTTTGTGATTTTGCTATACATCATAACTGTATTCCCAATTCACTTCTAACATGATAAATAAATAAATAACTTTTCAAAAATAACATTCTAGATTAGCCATGATAGTGATACGAAAATGCTAATTTCAGAAGCGATATGCCTCCAAATGCTCATAGCCTTCATCTCCATGGTGTATCCGGCTGGTCATGATCAGAAGCAGAATGCTGGGCTAGATAGTTATTTGGTCTCCATGTTCAATGACAGATAACTTTTAAATGAAAGGGATCTTTTCCTCCTGTTTTATATAGGGATTTTGTTATGGTATAAAGGACTGGTAATCTACAATTTTAATCTGTATGAATGCAACTAGCAGACAACACTGGAACAGAATATTCTCGAGAGACAAAAAAAGTTTTATAACAGTGTATATCTGACACTGGCATTACAAAGCCCTTCTGAGACTGTTGACAGGAAAGAGCTTCTGCTACTACCAAAACAGAGGAAGGTCACCCCACATGGAAAACTTGAGAAGACTTGTCTCTCAGGTCTCCTTTCACCGAGATTAAATTATTCAGGTTATTTTATGGGGGATTACTGTCTGGTTAAGAATGGAATGGCTACATGCATGCCCATGCCACTGATGGGAATCATTTTTATTATAATTTATTACTACTGGTAAAGAATAAATATTAATTGAAACGGAAGTAAGATAAATTAATACTAACAGTAGTGGAACCACACTGTTATGACTCGCATTTACTAGGCTCCTTAGCGCCTCTGGGATCACAATCCAGGCTGACCAAAAGAGAGGGACAGGGGCAATACTAAATTAGGAGGGCAGCGACAGTTCTGTCACATACCAAAACAGTTACAATGCTACACTCTACCAAAGGGGGTGGAGAATTCTACCCCATCTCACATTCTTTTTCTCCTTCCTATCACTATCTTTTTAATCTCCTATCCAGTGTTCTCAACCTTTGGTCTTCCAGGTGTTTTGGACTTCAGCTCCCACACTTCCTAGCAGCTGGTAAACTGACTGAGATTTCTTGAAGTTGAAGTCCAAAACACCTGGATGTTGTCGATCAATCTGAGGCTGATGGTTTAACTGATGATTTAGAGCAGGGGAGCTACTAGTAGATCTTTGGCCCTCTTCCAGGTGATCTTCGGGCCTCACCAGCTGGATGGGGCGCTCCTGCCATGCGCGCGCACACCCTGCACGCACGCACGCTCCTGCTGCTGGCTTCCGCTCTCGCAGTGCTTCTTTCGCCTGCGGGGCATTGCAGGAAGAAGGAAGCACGAGGCGGGGCCTCTGGAGGGAGCACCCTGCCTCTCTCTCGTCCAGAAGCAGCTGTGCAGCCTCCATTGCTGGCGAGACAGGCAGGGTGGAGTGCTCCCTCTGGATGCCCCGCCTCGTGCTTTCTCCTTCCTGCAATGCCCCACAGGCAGAAGATGCGCTGCGCGGGCGGAAAACAGCAGCAGGAGCACGCATGGCGGCAGGAGCGCGTGGGAGATCTTTTGGACTTGGTTGCTTTAAGAGTAGCACGCATGCTGAAAAAGTGTGAGCACCCCTGATTTAGAGAGATTGTGGGCTTTCCTGTGGCACAAAGTGATGGGCCCTCAAGTCTGGGAAATTCAGGTTTGGGAAATGATGGCTCTCTCTGTGAGAAAACTGGCTCGGAAACCGCAGGGCCTCAGGGCCAGTCAGATGAGCCAGAAGGAGCAACAGCACATAAGGAATCGGGTGAAGAGGTGTGTGATAAGGAAGGTTCCCAGGAGAAACCATATGTAGCTATAGAGATCAACAAAAGTCTTCATTTACAAATCAGAGATGAAAATGGATTGCTTCAGTCCGAAAGATTACATGGGAAAGTTGTGGAGAAAATTCAAGGGAGACATAATGCTTTCATGGGTGTCTATTTAAAAAAAGTTGTTTACCTTAAGGGCAACTCAGGCATTGCTGCGTTAGAGTGAAAAGCTAAATCTGAGTTCTCTTGTTCCTGGTTCAAGTCAAGCCTTGGTTTTGGATTTAATATATTCTGGAAGTTTCCTATATTACTGTTCATGTGCTCCTGCTCAAGTTTTTATTCATTATACCTTCTTGCTTGTGGACTTCTACAGTACCTGGGATTTCTGGCTGTTCCTGGACTTCGTAATCTCTGGAGCTTTATGAGACATTTGGATTATTATTTGGTTATCACCTATTGCTAAACCTTTTTGGATTATATATCTTCGTTTCTTATTCCTGCTTTTTATGTGCTTTTATGTGCTTTACAATAAACTGTTTGCTTATATTCCTGGACTCTTGTGTGGTGTGGTGGTCATAGATGTTTCCAGGGCTGGAGTGCAACACTGGAGGACCAAAGGTTGAGAACCACTGTCCCAACTTTCTCTGGAATTAAGGTGCAGAGATGTACATATAGTATGTACAAGGAGTTCCTTTCTAAACAAAATACTGTAGTGATTAATAACTCATTAAATCACTGGCCATCCTCACATTTTGATGCCTCAAATGTTAGATCTATTTCTGGGTATATTTGACCTGCTGATTCCAAAAATGGCATCAGTTTTCCTCTATTCACTTGTGTTTTTGTGATACAGAACATATGGTATCTACCTTTCATCAGCTCACCCACAGAAACCATGGGAACCATATCTAAGAAACTAGACCTGATGCACTCTATTCAATACAATTTTCTTTGGGAAAATGGCATTTATAAGCTTTTGGAAAAACACATTTTGGAGATCATAACTTTTAGAAAAGTATGACCTTTCAGAAAAGAGCCAAAAATCCTTCAGAGTAGAATCTTCTCTTGTGGTATACAGCCAGATATAATTATGCAAGGCAATGCTTTCAGTTGTTAGACTGTATAATCTGTTATCTCTGATCAGCTGCAGCAGTTCTTAGACGACACAGCTGGACTTGATCCCTTCCAGTCCGGCTTCCGTATTGGGCATGGGACAGAGACCGTGCTTGTTGCCATTACAGACCAACTTCGCCACCAGCTGGACCAAGGCAGATCGGTCCTGCTCGTGTTGTTAGATCTCACGGCAGCGTTCGATACAGTAGACCACGCATTACTGACCCACCGTTTAGCCGTGACTGGGGTTAGGGGGATCGCCCTTAAATGGGTGGCCTCCTTCCTCCAAGATCGGGGACAATGTGTGGAGAGGGGGGGGGGGTCTCTGGGAGACTCCCATTAAGTTGTGGGGTCCCCCAGGGAGCCATCCTCTCCCCCTTATTATTCAACATCTATATGCGTCCGCTGGCCCAGCTGGTGCGCGACTTTGGTCTGGAGTGTTATCAGTACGCTGATGACACCCAGCTGGTGCTGAGAATGGACGGCAGGCCGGACACCGTACCCGATTGTTTCCATCAATGCCTTGAAGCCGTGACTGATTGGCTGCGTTCCAGCCGGCTAAAGGTGAACCCATCAAAGACGGAGATCCTGTGGTCCGGTCGCCCTGGGCTGGATGAGTGCCGGTTGCCTACCCTGGATGGCGGGCAATTAATCTTCGGTAAAAAGCTTGGGGGTCCAGTTGGACCCATTGCTGTCCATGGAGACCCAGGTCACCACGGTCAGTAAAACAGCATTCTTCCACCTGCAACAGGCTAGGCAACTGGCACCCTACCTGTCCAGGGATGACCTGGCCACGGTGATCCAAGCGACGGTCATCTCGAAGCTAGACTACTGTAATGCCCTCTACGTTGGCCTTCTCTTGTCGACAATCCGGAAACTTAAGCTAGTGCAAAATGCCGCCGCTCACTTACTGGTGGGAGCACCGGTGAGGGAGCACATCACTCCTATCCTGCGGCAATTGCACTGGCTCCCAATTGAGTACCGGGTTGCCTTCAAGGTGCTGGTATTAACCTTTAAGGCCTTACACGGTCTAGGGCCTGTGTACCTGAGGGACCGCCTTACCCCGTACATTCCCCCGAGATCACCACACTCTGAGGAGCAGAACCTACTGACTGTTCCACCGGTTCGTTCTTGCCATCTATCCACCACAAGGCAACGAGCCTTTTTAGTAATAGCCCCTGTGTTGTGGAATGCCCTCCCGGCTGACATCCGGGCGCTCAATGAGCTCATCCCCTTCCAGAGGGCATGTAAGACCACCCTTTTCAGACGTGCCTTCAACTGAAAACTCAGAAATTTACCCGAACTGTCGATTCATAGTCTGTGTAGTCTTTTATGTATTTTATGTAATTTTATGTAATTTTTAATCACGCCATGTATGCTGTTGTTTTATGTAAGTTATGTAAACCACCCCGAGCCTGCAGGGAGGAGCGGAATATAAAATCAAATAAATAAATAAATCTGTTAGGAAAACAGAGATTTGCCAGTGCATAAAACAGCAGAGCTTCAGAAGTGCTTTTTAGTGCCCAGAAATATATATTCTCCCATAAAACAACTTGTTTTGTATCATGCACTCAGGAGACAAAAATGAAGTAGACTTGGATAAAAATAACAAATTTGGTTTACTCACAGCCTTCATGTGTTTAACATACACAGTACAAAACTTATCAGTCCAGTTTCAGATATGTTTGAGATAACTCTCTATGCCATCTGGACAGGACACCTCTCTTATAACAAAACAGCTATCAACAGGTCACATAGTCAAGGGGGGCATGTGTCTGTCTGCAGTCTGTTGTGATCATGTGGTCTGCAGTCCCTTTTATAACTTCTCAGGAACCATAGAGTAAAGGAAGGTGCATACCAGAACATACATATAGGAAATAGCAAGCAACAGGATCATACATAAACAGATTACTAGAGAAGGCCTGAAGGTGGTTGTCATTTCCAACAGCCCTTCTCAACCGATCAAGTCGATCACAACTCCCATCTTGACATACAGGTCTTCAAAAGCCTATCTAGGTAGAGGCTTTGTCAAAATATCTCCTATCATCTCTTTGTCTAGACAATAGGTTATTTTGATCATCCCTCTTTCAGGAGTTTGCATATGTTGTGGTACTTGATCCTGATGTGCTTTGTTCGTAACACCATCTTTTTTGCTTTCACTGAATTTCATACAGCTCTGACTATCTTCATAGACTTTCATTGTTTTTTGTTCATCAATGCTGAAATCATTCAGTAGCTGGTCAATCCATATCAATTCTCTTGTTACGTGTGACGCTGCAACATATTCTGCTTCTGCAGTAGATTGAACCACTATTCCTTGTTTTGTATTGTCCTATTTTTCCTTCTACATCTTGTTTGAATTTTGAACACCCATCTGGATCCAACTGATTTATTTCCTGGTGGAAGTTCAGTAAGAGTCCATATTTTATTTTTGTGTAAAGCATCTATTTCTTCTTGAGCTATCCTTTTCCATTGTTCTGCTTCAGCAATGGGCGTCTGTTTAATTTCTTCAATGCTTGTTGGTTCACTAGATAACGCTAATTTTATGCTGTATGGCAGGGGTGCTCACACGTTTTCAGCATGCGAGCTACTTATAAAACAGCCAAGTCAAAATGATCTACCTACCCACTACAAAATGTGAAACATATAACACAATATCTGCTTTGAACTGGGTTTTCTGAGTCCACACTGCCATATAATCTGATTCAAAGCAGATAACATGGGATTTTATTCAACTGTATGGAAAGAACCTCAGATAACCCAGGGCCAGCAGCACTTGGGCGGTGGCGGGAGCCTGCAGGGCGGGATTGAGCCTTCATCCCACCCTGTCTGCGATCTACCAGTACGCCCTACGCGATCTACCAGTAGATCATGATCTACCTAATGAGCAACCCTGCTGTAAGACAAGCGCTAAGGCGGTATACCTCTGTTAAGTCGTAGTGGATATCTGTGAGCTTCTCCTGGAATCTGGTCTATCTCTGTGAATTCAGGTTCTGGCTCATCAGCATCATTTGGTTCTTCAGTTGGTGTATTATTGGATGTCTCTTGCAGGTCTTCTGAAGTTGATCCATTGTTTCTCTGATCTAAATCAAGTGTTATTCCGAGTGTTTCATCTGGGAAAATTGTTGGTATATTATCGAAACATTCAAGAAATTCTAGACTAGTATCCTCTTCATCTAGAGTTTCTGTTATAGTTCCTTTGAGGTTGACTCTAGTTTGTTCGTCAAAGTAGGTCACATGTCTAACAGTTACTTCTCTGGTATTTAAGTTCATCACTCTGTATTTTGCTGGTTTGGAGGGGGGGGTTGTAAACAGGTAATTATTATGAGAGCATATATATCCTACTCAAATGGAAACTGGCTCTAGCTGCCAACCTGCTAAATGGGGGCCTCTTTTTATGTCTGTGTTAATTTGCAAATTTCTCTGCCCAGCCTTTTTGTTTTATTTTGTTTTTGGCATCCTTTCTCTTTCTCCACACACTTCCTTCCTTCTTATTTGGCCTTTGTTCTGCATCTCTTTCTGAAGGTCTGCCACATTAAATTACTCTGACATGTATTGTCAACGGCTTTCATGGCTAAAATCACTGGGTTGTTGTGTGTTTTCCAGGCTGTAAGGCCATGTTCAAGAAGCATTATCTCCTGACGTTTTGCTTGCATCTATGGCAGGCATCCTTAGAGGCTGTGGTCTGACCACAACCTTTGAGGATGCCTGCCATAGATGCAAGCAAAATGCCATAGATGCAAGCAAAAGGAGAAATTGCTTCTGGAACATGGCCATACAGCCCAGAAAACACACAACAACCCAGTACTTTGACATGTCTTCCTTATATCATTCATGGAGTTTTCTGCCACATTCTCCTGTTTCTCCAAGATACCTCTTTTCACAATGCCTTTGTGCAATCATTTTAGTCTGCAATTCTTATATCTAAGCCTAACCATGTGGAATGGAAGCAGAAGTGCATCACAGCTTGGAAACATTGTTTTTGGACTTTAGTTCTGATTCCCCCAGCCAGCCATGTTGGCTAAGCCAAGTTGGCTAGGGGGTTCTGCAACGTGCAATCCAAAAGCTTCAAGCTCTGGTCCACAAACCTTTCTCAGTCTGCTCTTGCTTCTGTTTCATTCTTGACCATTATTTGCCCTGCATAAAAACTAATATTCCTTGCTCTTTTATACATTCATTCATTCATTTATTTAGAGAATTTTATCCTGCTCCTCAGCTACAACAGTACTCAGAGAAGCTTACAAAAAGTTAATTTGCCCTCAGGCTTACAACATATTTGCAAGATTCTGTAACTTGTCCTTTAGTGTTTTGCTAAGCATCATGCTGTATCAGAGTGTATGCTGATATGGATGTAGGTATAAAGATGGTTGATAGAGTTCTTACTCATAGGAGGATCTGCTTAGAAACTGCACATAACAGAAAGAGAAGGAAGGGGAGAGTCTACAAAGCTAGCCCTACCATTTAGGGGGGCACGGTGGTACAATGGGTTAAACCCTTGTGTTGCTGAACTGTTGGCCTGAAGGTTGGCAGTTCGAATCTGCAGGACTGGGTGAGCTCCTGCTGTTAGCCCTAGCTCCTGCCAACCTAGTAGTTCAAAAACATGCTAATGTGAGCGGAAAAATAGGCACCGCTTCGGCGGGAAAAGGCAAAAAGACACTCTAAGCAGTCTTGCTGGCCACACAAACAGGAAGTGACAACACAGGCTCCTTGGCTTGAAAATGAACAACACTTCCTCCAGAGCCAGAGATGAGCACCACCTCCAGAAGCTGGAAATGAAAGGAGAAGACTTTGCCTTGTCTGTTTTTGTGTGCCTCATTGCATGTGATTTTAAGGCACTGAATGTTTGCCTATGTCTGCTGTAAATGCTGTAATCCGCTCTAAGTCCCCTAGGGGAGAAGGGCTGAATATAAATAAAGTGTATTATTATTATTATTATAAAAACAACAAGATTAGTACACAGCAAACAAGATCACTATGCTAGCTGTTGTATTGGATCACACGCCGGACACTTCCCAAGTGTCTAGGATTGCGTGATGTATTGGCAAATAATGCGTGCAGATCCGATTAGGGTGGCCTTTTGCATTATTATTATTATTATTATTATTATTATTATTATTATTATGAGAAGCAAGGACCCAGCAGCACAGCAGTCCTCATTTATCACTGGCACGTGGCACATTTTAAGGTTATTCAGCATGGCTACCCTTATTCACCAAGCACAGGATGTATTCACTTCTGGAAAACTGAGCATGCAAAATTTCAGATAAGTCAACTTGTTCATTTGGGAGACTTGAGGGGCACAATCATTTTCCCCAACATAGTCATATTCTTTTCCACAAACACCAAGCCAAAAGTATTATTTGCCAAGCTTCTTTCGAAAGGAAATAGCAGAAGCAGAAATAGCACTTTGAGCAGAAAAAAATGCTATAGTTGATAGAAAAAGAAAGGAGCTATTCCTATTGAGCAGATCACAGAGCTGCATCTGGAGCTCGGAAAACTGCTGATTCCGATTTCAAGCCTGGCTTATTTAATATGCATTCATTCAGCTTTATTTTCTCCTTGGCAAAGAGCCAGCAAAGGAAAAGATGCATGTTCAGCATGTAGCTTGTAGCCCATAAAGCGGGATCAAGGATGGGTGAATATGTCAAATTTGCTTGCTTCTGTACAATGATGTTTTGAAGTTCAGACTCTTCCCACTCCATTCATGAATACATAAACCCATTTGCAAAATTTTGATAAAATCTTTAAAACAAAGGAAGCAAGCTTTTTGAATGAAGCAAAGTTCAACCAGCACAGCTGCACAGAGACGACTATGTTGTCCTTCCCTGCCTTACAAGTGTAAAAGATGAGAAATCTCAAAGTCTGAAGGATTCTCTCTGACTGGACAAATCCATTGGTTTTACTTTCTCCTGCAAGTGGATTTCTGTCCTGTTTCTGAAGCGGTTCAATCCTTTGAACAAATTCTTTTGAAAATATAAATATTTCTACTATCGACTAGTAGACATTGCATTAGACATTTAATAACAAATTAAGAAATCAGAGAATCTAGTCCAACTGCATTCTGCCATACAGGAACACCCTAAAGCACTCCTGAAAGATGCCCATTAAACATCTGGTTAAAAACCTCCAAAGAAGGCGAGCCCGCTACACTTCAAAGTAGTCTATTCCATGGTCAAGCCGATCTTGCAATAAATAATAATTATTTTTTTGCTATTTCTCAGGTAGAAACTCTTTTCTGAAAATGTAAATTTACTGGTTCTTGTTTTAGGTTCTGGAGTTCAGAAAACAAGCTGATTTCCATCATCTACATCAGTGGTTCTCAACCTTCCTAATGCCCCTTAATACAGTTCCTCATGTTGTGGTGACCCCCAACCATAACATTATTTTCGTTGCTACTTCACAACTGTAATTTTGCTACTGTTATGAATCCTAATGTAAATATCGGATCAGCAGGATGTATTTTCATTCACTATACCAAATTTGGCACAAATACTGAATACTGATGGGGATGGAGAGGTTGATTTTGTCATTTGGGAGTTGTAGTTGCTGGGATTTATAGTTCACCTACAATCAAAGAGCATTCTGAACTCCACCAGCGATGGTATTGAATCAAACTTGGCACACAGAACTCCCATAACCAACAGAAAATACTGGAAGGGTTTGGTGGGCATTGAGTTTTGGAGTTGTAGTTCACTTATATCCAGAGAGCACTGTGGGCTCAAACAATGATGGCTCTGGACCAAACTTGGCACAAATACTCAATATGCCCAAATGTGAACACTGGCGGAGTTTGGGGAAAATAGACCTTGACATTTGGGAGATGTAGTTGCTGGGATTTATAGTTCACCTACAATCAAAGAGCATTCTGAACCCCGGCAACGATAGTATTGAGCCAAACTTCCCACACAGAACCACCATGACCAACAGAAAATACTGTGTTTTCTGATGGATTTTGGCAAACCTTTTGACACCCCCTCGCAACCCGCCCCAGGGGTCCTGACCCCCAGGTTGAGAAGCACTGATCATTACATCATCATGGATATGTAAAGATGGCTATTGTATCACCTCTCAGTCTTCTCCAAATTCAACATACCCAAAGCTGTAAGTTACTCCTGTTATGAATTAATTTCTAGGCCACATACCATTTTCATTATTCTTCTCTGAACATGCTTCATCTCATCAATCTCTCTCCGGAACTTTGGTGTCCAGAACTGGACACAGTCTTTCAGATGTAGGGTTGTTCTTAAGTTGAATTTGTATGTAAGTTGGAACATACATTTTTAAAGTGTAACTCCAGCCAGATAGATAGATAGATAGATAGATAGATAGATAGATAGATAGATAGATAGACACACACACCTAATAAAAGTGAAAATATTATGTGTGTATGTGGCTGGGGTGCCCACTTCCAAGACAGGCTCCTGCTTCCACAAACAGCTTTAACCCACAGTGCTGAGGAGCCACCAAAAGCCCTCCCTTCAATGATATTTCAGGTTATAGCGAGCACCATGAACATGCAGTCCTACCCCTGCCAATGTCCTCCGCAAATACCATACTGCCCATCCCACTCAAGAAATGCTTTCATTTGGGGATAATTTCATTCTACATTTTACGTGTTTCCTCCAACACAGATATCCCAGTCCCCTCTGGGGTGAGACGGGCAGAATATAAATACTGTAAACAAACAAATAAATACTCAACTGAAATTTTAAGTTACTACAATGCTAGAAATGTCAGGAACGAAAGAAAATGTCATGGCAGGGTGCATAATTACTATTTGAGGAAGCAATGCTTTCTCGTAGCTTTAAAATTTGATTTTTCTCCAAGCGAGTCAAGGAAATTTGAAAAAAGAATATTTAAAACTGGTGGCTTACCAAACGGTTCCAGTGATGATTTTCTTGTCTTAGAAGGGTAACATCAGATCAAAAAGGCTGGATGTGTTCCTCTAATAAACAGATGCATCCAAATATTTTCTGCAGCACTGCATGTTATCCATCTGATAGTTCATTTGTAAACTGTGAGGGGGAGAAAAGAAAACAGTTTTCAGACTTCTTTTAATGTAATTAGCTGTGCATTGTAATATTTTTTTCAGGGTGTTTCAATGCACAACATGCATAGTTACTATAATGCTTTTAACTGCCACATCTATACACATAATAAAAGTGAAAATATGTATGTGTGTGTGTGGCTGGGGCGTTCACTTACAGGCTCCCACTTCCACAAATAGCTATAGCTCCCACCACTCAGGAGGCATCAATGACCCTCTCTCCAATGACACTGCAAATTAGAGTGAGTGCCATGAACATGTCCAAGAGCCTGCCAATGTCCTCCATCAACACCATATTGCCCAAGTGAAGGCTTTCATATGGGGACAATTCCATCCTAGATATTGTGTGTTTACTCCACCAGATAGTTTACTCTAAACTATCTAGTCCGTGAGCTGCTTTTTGCTGACGATGCTGCCCTTGTCGCCCATTCAGAAGCAGCCCTGCAGCGCCTCACATCCTGCTTTGCAACAGCTGCAGAGCTGTTTGGGCTGGAAGTCAGCCTGCAGAAAACAGAAGTCCTCTACCAGCCCGCACCACAGGAAGAACACCATCATCCTCACGTCAGCATAGGCACATCTGTGCTTAAGTCCGTTCAGCAGTTCACCTACCTGGGAAGCATCATCTCTTCAGACGCCAAGATTGACAAAGAGATAGATCACAGATTATCAAAGGCATATAGTGCATTCGGAAGGCTTCACAAAAGAGTCTGGAGCAACAAGCACCTGAGACAAAGCACCAAAATCAGTGTGTACAGAGCTATCATACTGTCCATTTTCCTCTATGGGTCTGAAACATGGGTCACCTATCGCCAACACCTACGACTCCTCGAGCGCTTTCATCAGCGCTGTCTTCGCACAATCCTAAATATACACTGGACCGACTATGTGACGAATATTGCTGTCCTTGAGCAAGCAGGGATCACCAGCATTGAGGCCATGCTATTGAGAAACATAGCTGCGCTGGGCAGGGCACATTTTCTAGGATGGAGGACCACCGCCTCCCAAAGATATATTTAAAACTGGTGGCTTACCATGGGTCAGTGAAGATTTTCGTCTTAGAAAAGAGATATCAGGACTCCTGAAACAACATCTCAGGCTCCTCCAGAAACAGATCACCAAATATGGTCTGCACACTGGCCTCACATCTGATAGTTCATTTGTAAGCACTATCCACAATGCTTTCGACTTCTTTCGATGAAGAGCTGTGCAAATGAGTCTCGAAGAGAAACGATGCATAGTTACTATAAAGAACTGCCACATCTGGAAAATACATCACCCAAAATATGGAGACTTTCTGGCTGCGCCCACTCTGCAACTCCCAACTTGCCTATCTCAGAATGGCCTTTATAGTGAGTCATCAACGCGCCTGCCAAAAAGCCTCCATCAGTCCTTCCTGAATCTTCATTCGCGGGGACAATTCCATCCTAGATATTGTGTGTTTACTCCACCACAGACATCCAAGTGTTTCTTTCTCTCTGAACTGGTATGGAATTTGCATGATCCCGCCCAATGCCTCTCCCTTAACCCTTTCCTATTCTTTTCTATGGCACATAGCAAACAGAGGAATTGATCAGCAACTGAACATACTAGCGAGGTTTGGGGAGAATTCACCATGATTTATAGGAGTTGTAGCTACTGGGATGAATAGCTCACCTGGAATCTAAGAGCACTCTGAACCCCACCAAAGATGGACCTGGAACTAACTTGGCACACAGAACCCCCATGACCAACAAAAATTACTGGAGGTCTTTGTTGGGAATTAGAGGAGTTGTAGTTCACCTACATCCAGAGCACACTATGCACCCAAACAATGATGGATCTGGACCAAACATGGCATGCATACCCGATATGTCCAAATTTGAATACTGGTGGGTTTTGAGGAGAATTGGCCTGGACATTTTAGAGTTGTAGGTATTGGGATTTATAGTTCACCTGCAATCAAGGAGCCCATGAACTCCACCAAAGATGGAATTGGACCAAATTTGGCACACAGAGCCCACATGACTATCAAAAGCTACTGGAGGTCTTTGGGGAAAATTCACTTTGATTTGAGGGAGTTATAGTTCACCTACATCCAGAGAGAACTGTGAACCCAAACACCAATAAATCTAGACTTAAGTTGGCACACATTCCTGATAAGTCGCCCCGAGCCTGCCGGGAGTGGCGACTAATAAGTTGAAATAAATAAATAAATAAATATGCTGAAATGTGATAGCTGGAGGGGTTTGGCGGGAACAGACCTTCCTTTCTAGGCACACAGATTCCCCATGACCAACTGAACCTACTGGAGGGGTTTGAGGGGACTGATTCACCATAGTGGGAGTTGTAGTTTACCCTACAGCCAGACAGCACACTGAATCCCACCGATGATGCATATACAGCAAACTTGCTCAATATAACAAACTTTAAGTACTGATGGAGTTTTTCGGGGTTAACCTGGCATGATGGGAGTTGTAGTTCACCCACAACGTTGCGCGTTTTGTGCAATTAAAAAACTGACTTTTTCAAATTACCCAGGCAATGCCAGGTACCAAAGCTAGTGTTTACGTACATAAAGGGTGTCTCAAAAAGGTTCAAATAAGAAAGGGAATCTCAACTCATGCTAGGGAGAAGTTTCAGATGGTCCAAGACATCCAGTTGTGGAATACCATTCCTCAGAAAGCAGTGCAGTTTCCTTCATCTGAAGATAGTCATCTTTCAAGGATACACTGGCACCAGATTTCCTCACCACCAGGGTTTGGACTGGGTCGAATGGCTAGACTTCCCAAATGAAAGTTCTATTGAATATACACAATATTCAGATGTTAATCAGGCCAATCTGTACTGGAATCTGAAAAGCTCAAATTACCAAAGCGTTCGTAGCAACAGGTCACCTGGCAGACAGGTCTCAAAGCCCCGGGCCAAGCAAACCCAAGCAATCCAGGTCACTGTCTTGGTATTTAGGAAACCTTGTAATCATCTGCCCTAAAAACAAACCAACACCAGCAAAACACTTCAGCTGATGAAGTTTCTTAGCTTTTCAGCTGTGGAACAGCCAGCTTTGCTGTCATGTTTCATTTCTCCTAGTGTCATTCACCTGAAGCAACTTTTTGCACATTTGCTGCTCTTATACACAGAGTGTCCATCTAAATGGTAAAGAGACTTCACACAGTAAAGAGATTTATGGACACCCCATGTCTCCCTCTCCCAGAATGGCAAACTTGAGCTCCCACTTTAATTTCCCCTATCAAAAAGTAAATGCTACATGAATGCATCAGCATTTCTATGCCAAAGATGCAGCTTAAGTCTAGGAAAAATGCCTGGAAAAACAAGAACACACTAATAAGGAAAACTGCAATACAGTAAATACTTTTGCAGGAGGGACTGTAATAGTTACGTGCTTTTGTGGAAAGGCTAGTATGGTATAACAATAACCTCTGATTGCAAAAAAGGGACATTTAAAATACTGTTTTAGAATCCTAAAGCAGACTTTTTCCTTGAGTGTTAATCAGCTTTTTGATTGAACAACAAGTCCCTTATCTTGACCAACTCAGCACCATAATGTCTTTCGAGGCACTTTATTTCACCATTCAGTGAATTAACTCCCATTGTCTGTCCCATCCGAACTTCCCATCACATACATTGCCCTACCCATCTCTCCCAAGGTTTTAAAATCCTATTCGTTGTATTTGGCCCTGCGCATTTGGTTCAATGTTTTGTTATGTATGCTATACTCTGTGTTTATTTTGTATTATCTTTTTATTTTATTGTATTTTATTTGATGTATTATTTTATTATCTTTTGTTGTATTCTTTTGCTCTGTTGTAATTTGTTGGGCTTGGCCTCATGTTAGCCGGCCCGAGTCCCCTTGGGGAGATGGAGGCGGGGCATAAATAAATTATTATTATTTTATGGCATTGAATGTTTGCCGCTACATGTTGTTAACCGCCCTGAGTCTCCATTGGGAAGATAAAGCGGGATAGAAATAAAGTGTTTTGTTGTTGTTGTTGTTGTTGTTGTTGTGACTCAGATGGCTTAGTTTCTAATAACATTTCCCTGGAAGTCAAAATGGATGCTGTGACAACACAAACCTTTAGTGAATTCAACGTGTAATAAAATAGAGCTGGGAATCATTAAAACTCACAAGATGGATAGTTGGGAAAGTGGTCCCTACACTGAGGACAGGCTGGGATAAAAATAATATAACTCTAAATATATAATAAAAATGAAAATATGTATGTATGTGTGCGCCTAGGGTGTCCACTTACACAGACATGATCCCACTTCCACAAACAGCTATGATCCCCACTAATGAGAATCCACCAAAGGCCCTCCCTCCAATGACATTGCAGGCTATAGTGAGTGCTATGAACATGTACAACCCCTGCCAGTGCCCTTTGCAAACACAAGACTGCCCACCACCCAAGTGAATGCTTTCATACAGGGACAATTTCACCCTAGATTTGATGTTTCCTCCACCACAAACATCTCAATCTTTCCGACTTTCTCCATTGGTGTGGAATTTGCATGATCCCACCCACTGTCTCTTCCATAACCATTTCCTACTCTTTTCTAAGGAGCACAGCAAACAGAGTAGAATTGACCTGCAACTCAACATACTTGAGGAGGCCTCAACATGACGGAAGTTATAGTTCACCCTGCATCAAGACAGAGTATTGTGACCCACAACGGCAATGAACCTGGACCACATTTGACACACAGAACCAACAAAAAATGCTGGAAAGGTTTGGGGGGAATTGACCTGGATTTATAGGAATTGTAGTTCACCTACATACAGAGAGCACTGTGAACCCAAAGAAAGATGGATCCGGACCAAAATTGGCATGCCCAAATGTGAATACTGGTGGGTTGGGGGGGATTGCCCTTAACATTTGGATGTTGTAGGTACTGGGATTTAAAGTTTACCTGCAGTCAAAGAGTGCCTTGAATCCAATCAAAGATGGACCTGGACCTAACTTGGCACACAGAACCCTCATGATCAACAAAAAATAATGAAAGGCTTTGGAAGAATTTACCTTGATTTGGGGGAGTTGTAGTTCACCTACACCCAGAGAGCATCCTGATCCCAAACAATTATGCACACATTCCTGATACACCAAAATTTGAATATTGGAAGGGTTTGGAAAGGATTGACCATCATTTTTAGAGTTGTAGTTCACCTAAAGCCAGAGAAAATGTGAACCCCACCAACAATTGACCTGAATCAAACTTGGCACACAGAACTACCATGACCAACTGAAAATATTGGAGGGGTATGGGGGGAAACTGACCTACTGGGAGGATTTGAGGGGACTGATCCACCATGGTGGGAGCTGTAGTTTACCCTGCAGCCAGAGAGCACACTGAACTCCACTGATGATGCATCTACAGCAAACTTTCCCAACATGACAAACTACTGGTAAGTATTGATAAGAGTTTCAGGGGGTTAACCTGGCATGAGGTGAATTGTAGTTCACCCAAAACTTTATGCATTTTGTAAAATAAAAATACTTTTTCAAATAATCTGGGCAACGCCAGGTACCCAAGCTAGTAAATAAATAAAAATCCGGCTAAATCCGGAGAATAGGGCGAATGAGGGAGCAATTCATATCCCAATTCATGGATTGTTGCCATGGCAACTGCACATGTGTGCACCCTTGCATTGTCCTGGTGCAAAAGAACTTTTTTCTTGGCCAAATGCAGTCGTGGGTTTTTGGTTTTTTTGCAAATCCTCATTAAATCGACCCAATAAGTTGGCATAATCTTCACCATTGATTGTGTTACCCCTTTGAAGGTAGTCAATGTGGATTATACCACGTGCATCCCAAAAAATGGTCGCCATGACTTTATTGGCTGACAAAACCACCTTGGTCTTCTTTGGTGCCGATTCACCCTGAGAAACCCACTGTTTTGACTGCTGTTTGGTCTCTGGTGTGTTGTGGTGGATCCACGTTTCATCCACAGTTACGAAACGGCACAAAAACGTGTCCATATTGCGGTTGAACAACGCCAAATACTCCTGGGAAATTGTCACATGATCACGTTTGTGGTCGATTATGAGCAAACGCGGCATCCATCTTCCGGAAAGCTTTCTCATACCCAAGTGATCATTTAAAATTGACACCACTGAGCCATGTGAGATGCCTATGGCTTCCACAATCTCTCGCACTTTCAATCTCCAATCGGCCAACACCATTTCGTGAATTTTTTCAATTGTTTCGGGTGTAGAGACCTCAACTGGGCGTCCAGAACGTTCAGCATCTTCCGTGCTTGTAGATCCACAAAGAAATTCAATAAACCACTTTTTTACCATTGAAATTGAGTCCCCATAGTATTTATCAAGCTTAGCCTTGGTTTGAGTGATGGTTTGTTCCCGCAAAAAATAATGCTTAATGAGCACACAAAATTCACTTTTTTTCATTTTCTCCTCAAATCACGCGGTAGTCTGCTATCAATGGCTGTCAAACAGAAACTAAATGACGCAGCTTGTTCAAATTTTGACAGGAGTCAACTGACAGGTGCCAGTTGACAGGAGCAGTGTTGCCCTTTCAGTTAAAAGGCGGAAAACTCAAAAAGTCACAGACTTATTGACCCACCTTTGAACCATGGGAAATGAATCTAATTCAAGCTTTTAAAGTACCACAAGATGCCTTGTGCATTTTGGTAAATGCTAGTAACTATGTTTCAAAGATCACCTAACCTGCATATTTTAATCTTATCAGTAAACCAAAATAAAACTGTGCTGAGAATATCTACCCGTCCTCCACAAACACACGTACAGTATGTGCTGACATCCCTTTGGTTAGCCTCAATTCGAGCCATTCTATCAATTGGTAAATGTTTATTGGGGTCATAGATCAATATTAAAAAGTCAGTGGGTCTACTCTAGCCTGGAAATAAATAGGATTTCAGCCACAAATTGCAAACTACTCTTAGAAGTGGAACTACATTTATAGAGAAACCTGAGAGGAGTGAAAGTATCTTTGGTAATCAAAAAATCTTGAGCAATTTGACAATGTGAGCACATCAGACAAATCATCATAGTTACCATCACCATCATAGCCATCATTATCACCATCAAGATGATGGTCTCCTATGGAAGCTCAGCTGAAATGATGCAGCTCTCCTTTGAAATGCTGGTTTCGGCCCAGGATGGACCAATTTTACCTGTTTATTATTTTAGTACCTTTAAAGCAGTGTTTCTCAACCTTCCTAATGCCGCGACCCCTTCTAACAATTCCTCATGTTCTGGTGCCCTCCAACCATAAAATTATTTTCATTGCTACTTCAATGGTGGAACTCCCTTCCAGAGGACACTCGAGCGATTCCAGAGCTCGCCCCGTTCCGAAGGGCCTGTAAAACTACCCTCTTCAGACTGGCTTTTAATTAAATTGGTCTGTACTGGGATGTCCTATGCCTTGAGTTAGAAAACTGAAACTCCTCTGACTTTTAGTGTATATGTTTTTGCTTTTATGTTTTATTGCATTGTATGGTTGGCTGCTTGTTGTGTGCAGCATGTTTTTTATTGTATGTTGTAACCCGCCCCGAGCCTGCAGGGAGGAGCGGAATATAAGTTCGAATAATAAATAAATAAATAAATAACTGAAATTTTGCTACTGTTATGAATCGTAATGTAAATATTTGATATGCAGGATGTATTTTCATTCACTACACCAAATGTGGCACAAATACCTGATACGCCCACATTTGAATACTGGTATGGTTGGGGGGTTGTAGTTGCTGGGATTTATAGTTCACTTACAATCAAAGAGCACTCTGAATTCCACCAACAAATGAGACTTGGCACACAGAACTCCCATGACCAACAGAAAATACTAGAAGGGTTTGGTGGACATTGACCTTGAGTTTTGGAGCTGTAGTTCACTTACATCCAGAGAGCACTGTGAACTCAAACAGTGATGGATCTGAACCAAACTTGGCACAAATACTCAATATGCCCAAATGTGAACACTGGTGGAGTTTGGGGAAAATAGACATTGACATTTGGGAGTTGTAATTGCTGGGATTTATAATTCACAAATAACATTCTGAACCCACCAATGAAACTTCCCACACAGAACCCCATGACTAACAGAAAATACTGTGTTTTCTGATAGTCTTTGGTGACCGGTCTGACACCTCTTCACAAACCCCCAGAGGTCCCACCCTCAGATTGACAAACGCTGCTTTAAAGACACACAGAGAAATATTTTACAGGCAGCTTGCTCCCTCACTTCCATGCAGATTACATCAGTTCAGTATTTTTTCAGTAAATACTGTAGTAGTGATAGTAGCAGTAGTAGTAATCCTTTTCCCCCCTTCATGCTAGTTTTCTCTCTTAAGCATGCTAAATTGTGAACTCCCCAGGAGATATTCTGGCAGTTTTGTAGACAAAATAATACAGCTTTGGGAAACGAATTGGAGTGTTTGCTGAAGAAGACTGCATTCCAGCACAGTACGTTGAGAATTAACAGAAGGGTGATATGATCTTGCTGCCTATTTTGGGCAATCTCTAATAGACTGTATTGGAAAGCACATAATTTGTTCTTTACTCTTTTACAGTGACAAATGTGCCATGGCTGAGGAAATCAAGAGCCAGAATTCAGTGTTCAACAGCTATACACTACAGAATGAATGGAATTTTGTGCTACTTGAATTGCAATGGATCAATGTTATAGAATCATGGGATTTGTAGTTTGATGGAGCACTGGTACCCTTTGCTGGGCTTTAGCACAGCAAGTTAACCACCAACTGAAGTAAATCTTGCCAATTGAAAGGTTGACAGTTCGAAGCCTGGCATTAAATGTTTAGCAGGCCCCAGTGGCACAATAGGTTAAACCCTTGTGCCGGCAGGACTGAAGACCAACAGGTCATAGGTTCGAATCCAGGGAGAGCACAGATGAGCTCCCGCTGTCAACTCCAGCTCCCCAAGTGGGGACATGAGAAAATCCTCCTATAAGGATGGTAAAAAACATCAAAACATCCTTGGGCAACGTCCTTGCAGGCAGCCAATTCTCACACCAGAAGCAATTTACAGTTTCTCAAGTCGCTCTTGACATGGGAATTAAATGTTGGCATATATGTGTTCTGTGATCCACCCTGAGTCCCCTTCAGGGTGAGAAGGACAGAATATAAATACAATATATATATATAAATAAAGCTAAAGAATTTATGAAGCTACAACTTTCATGATCCCATCATTGTTGAAGTGGTATCAAGTTGCATTCATTCTACACTGTAGATACACCCTCTGTTGGCCAAAACCACCAACAATTAGAAACCTATCAATCTGTCAGGTGCTTCTGGAAGTACTGGGTCTGCTGGGAAAAGATTAATCAATATTTATTCAAATGCATTTATTTATATAAGAATAAAACTTGCTTGTTACAGCACTCTCAGGGTTTGCAAACCACAGCCAAATCTATTTCATCTGGAGCAGTGATCTAACTCAGTATTAAGCATTGTGACCATGCTGGTAATGGGAATTCTGGGAATTATAGTCCAAAAAGCATTGCTTCCCAGTTATGATATTTTCAATTGCTTCTCTCTGACCATTCTCGTGGATTTTTGTACAATTCAATTTGTCTTTAACATATGATGCAATTTCCCCCTTCTTACCATAGAGCAGGGGTGCTCATTAGGTAGATCGCGATTTACTGGTAGATTGCGTAGGGCATCCTGGTAGATCGCAGGCAGGGCGGGAGGAAGGCTCAGTCCCGCCCCGCAGGCTCCCGATGCCGCCCAACTGCTGCCGGCCCTGGGTTATCTGAGATCCTTTCCACACAGTTGAATAAAATCCCATGTTGTCTGCTTTGAATCAGATTATATGGCAGTGTGGACTCAGAAAACCCAGTTCAAAGCAGATATTGTGTTATATGTTTTACATTTTTGTAGTGGGTAGGTAGATCATTTTGACTTGGTTGTTTTATAAGTAGCTCGCATGCTGAAAAAGTGTGAGCACCCCTGCTATAGAGCTTATAAGGGCTGGAGAAGAGGAACAAATCCCCATTCACAGAACTTGGCTAAAAAGGGAGGAGAGGATTCATCAGAGACAGTCAACAGTAAACCGTTTCTCTGGTTCATTCTTCCGTGCCCAAATGTCATAATGATAAGGCCACTGGCATAGCTGGATAACATCATGAAAAGGTGCCAAAACAACAGAAACGGAAGCAAGGCATATGGAAATAATGCTGTTAGAAATCTCCATCCTCAGGTACAGAACTTATTTTTAAGGAGAGGAAGAGAGATGATTTGATTAAAGCCTGCCTGGAAGTCAGATCAGAAAAGCTGACATATCCTTTAATTATTTCCAGCTGTCTGGGCACAGAGCTGTTTTGTTGGCCCTTCGCACTAATGGTCAGTGTAGATGAGCATGTTGCACTCTAGCTGTGGGACACCTTTTCACCCAGCACCACACAGAGTCCAGAAGTAGCTAACTACAGTTTATTTACAAAAGCATACACAAAAGGAAAAATGGCAATTCCCAAAAAGCAGTAGAAGGGGTGCTATGAAATAGCAGTAGTCCAAAATATAAAGATCAATAGTCCAAGTTAGCAAGCTACAAGGAATCCATGAAGTCAAGGACCGGGTTGTGGCACAGCTGGTTAGGAGTCAGCTGCATTAAAATCACTACTGACCGAAGCCAGCCCAGGTTGGAGTAAGCTCCCGACCATTTGTCTAGCTTGCTGTCAACCTTTGCAACCCAAAAGACAGTTGCATCTGTCAAGTAGGAAATTTAGGTATCGCTTATGCGGGGAAGCTAATTTAACAAATTTACGATGCCATAAAAATCTCCAGCAGCGTGTAAAAGAATGAGGAACTACTTCATTGGTGTCACAAGTGGACAGTGAAGCGACAGCTCCCCTGGTGGCCAGAATTTGAGCATACCCTCATGAAGCTGGAAAGTTCAATAGCCTCTGTGTGCCTGTCTAGATATGTTGTGTGTCTATGGCATTGAATGTTTGCCATGTATATGTGCATTGTGATCCACCCTAAGTCCCCTGCGGGGTGAGAAGGACGGAATATAAATGATGTTAATAAATATTTAAGAGCATAGGCATAAATTCATCGCAGTCTGGTTTCAGACCGGGACATGGAACTGAGACAGCCTTGGTTGCCTTAGTGGGTGATCTCCGCAGAGAGCTAGACAGGGGGAACGTGTTCCTGTTGGTTCTCCTGGACCTCTCTGTGGCCTTCATTACCGTAGACCACGAAATGGAAATTGAATCCAAACAAGACAGAGATGCTCCTGGTCAGTCGCAAGGCCAAACAGGGTATAGGGTTACAGCCTGTGCTAGATTTAAATAAGTAATTTTATTTTGTTTAAATAAATAATGTTATTTATTATTTTAAAGATAATATAATATAATAATATATAATATAGTGTTACATTGCATTGCAATTTGATATAATATAATATAATGTCAATATATTGTATTATGTTATAGTATAGTAATTGTAATGTAATAATAATAATAGTATGATTACGGTATGGTATGTGGTATATGCATTTGGTATTGGTGGTGTTGTATTGTAACACAGTATAATACTGCCAATGATAATGGGATACAATAATTATATCGTGGTATTATAATTTATATATTTGTATTACATGCAATATTGCTAACAATATTGCGATATGTTGTAATGTTAATTGTTGTTTTTTTCAGTTTGTTGTAAGCCGCTCCGGCAATATTGTTATATGTACACTGTAAGCCACTCTGGCAGTATTGTTGTTTGCTGTAAGCCACTCTGAGTCCCCTTCGGGGTTGAGAAGGGTGGCATATAAAAATAGTAAATAAATAAATAGATGGGGTTACACTTCCCTTGAAGATGCTGGTTCACAACTTGGGAGTCCTCCTGCACTCATCACTGAGCCTGGAACCTCAGATTTCGGTTGGGGGGCTTTCGCACAATTAAAACTTGTGTGCCAGTTGTACCTGTACCTTGGAACGTCAGACTTGGCCACAGTTGTCCATGCTCTCATTACATCTACGATAGACTACTGCAACACACTCTATGTGGGGTTGCCTTTGAAGACTGTTCAGAAGCTTCAAATAGTCCAACAAGAGGCAGCCAAGTTAACAACTGGGGCAGCATAAAGGGAGCACACAACTCCCATGTTATGTTAGTTCCACTGGTTGCCAGTTTGCTACTAAGCACAATTCAAAGTGCTGGCTTTGGCCTATAAAGCCCTACACAGCCCCAGCCCAATCTACCTATCTAAACGCATCTCCCTCTATGAACCACTGTGGAGATTAAGATCTTCCAGGGAGGCCCTTATCTGAGATGGTTTAAAACAATTGATTTCAAAGTGTAGATGACTGATTTTAGTGTTTATATATATTTATAGTTTATTTTATGTTCCAGCATTGAATGTTTGCCATATATATGTTGTGCTCCGCCCTGAGTTCCCTTCAGGGTGAGAATATAAAGGGCAGAATATAAATGCTTTAAATAAATAAAATAAATAAAGTTATTATAAGGATTAAAAGAAATATGGAATAAATATGTCATTACAGTGGTCCCTCGCTACTTCGCGGTTCGCTTATCGCAGACTCTTTCACTTTAGTTTGTTTTTTTAAAAAAATTAAGTAGTGAGGAAACACGGAGTGAAAGAGAGAGAGAGATGCACCTTGTCGCCACCTGGGCCTCATGCCGAAGCTTCTTCTTCCCTATGGGCGGCTCTTCTTCCCTCCTCACCCTCTTTACCTTCCTCTTCCTCCTCCTCGTCCCTGCCTGGGCCTCTTGCCGCTGCTTGGGCCCCACAATTGAGGAGGCGTGGAGGCATCATGGGACCCAAGCGGTGGCAAGAGGCCCAGGTGGCAACAAGGAGGAGGAAGAGGGAGATAAAGAGGGCGAGAGGTGAAGAAGAGCCACCCCTTTGCCCTCTTTACCTTCTCTTCCTCTGCCTCGTCACCACCTGGGCCTCTTGCCGCCACTTGGGCCCCGCAAATGAGGAGGTGGTGGTGGTAGCACGAGACCCAAGCAGTGGCAAGAGGCCCAGGCGGCGAAGAGGAGGAGGAAAAGGAAGGTAAAGAAGGGCAGGGAGGGGACGTCCCTACTTTGCGGAATTTCACTTATTGCGGGTGGTCCTGGAATGTAACATCCGTGATAAGTGAAGGACCACTGTATTTAGCAATTATGTCTTGCATATAAATGTAGCCAAAGCCAATTCAGTGTGAGTGAAAAACGTTAAACGATGGGTGGTAAAACTAAGTGACCCTCAAGATGTTGGACTCTCATCTATCTTCAGCCCCAACCAGCGTGGCCAATTGGTGATGACTGGATCTATAAACAAACATCTTTTGGAAAATCTCTTCTCCTGATTTATAGCCATGCAAATTTGTTCCAATTTAAAAACAAAACCAAACATCCCATTAAAAAAACAAAACAGCTGTCAAACCACACCAGAGTTTAAACAACCAGTGGTATTATTAATTTTATATATTGTTCTGTATTTCTCTGGACAACTGCATATTCTGATAGTATCAGACCCACTGCCTTTCTACAACAATAGATTTCAGAGAATTTGTGATACAATTGAAAAGGTCCTGTCCGTAGCCTCATAGTTCACCACTTTTTAAAGTACAGGACACACATGAGAGTTATATTGGCTAATTCATGACAGCAGAAAGTCCACCCCAACTTACACTGGACTAAAGGCAATTTTTGGATTCAGAACCCAAACCCCTACAGAACCGGCATACTTTTTTTAACCGCTGGGAGAGATCATCTGGAGTTTTGGAGTTCAGTGTCAAATTTACACTGAAGATATCCAACTCTATTATTTCTTTCCACTGAAAGCCAAGGATGCCGTCCTGCCCCTAAGCTGGTACCTGTCATCAGTGATGGATTGGATGAGGGCTAATAAGTCGAAGGTAAGTCCAGACAAAACAGAGGTACTACTGGTCAGTTGGAAGGTGAATCAGGGTGTGCAGTTACAGCTTTTGTTGGATGGGGTCACAATTGCCTGAAGCCACAGGTCTGCAACCTGGGGGGTGATCCAAGACTCATCGCTGTCCTTGGAAACACAGGTGTCGATGGTGACCAGGAGCATCTTCACACAGTTAAGACTTGTGCACCAGCTGCACCCATACCTTGAGACACCAGATCTAGCCATGGTAGTCCATGCCTTGGTTACTTCCTGTTTGGACTACTGCAACACTCTGTATGTGGGGCTGCCTTTGAAGATATTTTGGAAGCTACAACTGCTTCAGAGATTAGTGGCCAGGTTACTCACTGGAGCACCGTACCATGAGAGGACAACTCCCGTTCTATGGCAGCTCCACTGACTGCCGATCTGCTTCTGGGCTACATACAGAGTAAAGTCCTTAACTGTTCAAGCCCAGACTATCTACAAAACTGCATCTCAAGAACTGAGATCTGCGGAGGAGACCCTGCTCTCAGTCCCACCCCTGTCTCAAGCACACCTGGTGGGAACAAGAGGGGGGGTCTTCTCCGTGATTGCTTCCCACCTCTGGAACTCCCTAAAAAATTAGCCTTTAAAAGGTTGCTAAAAACACACGCACTTTGGCATACAGAGAGGAGGAAGACTAAGGCATCTCGATATTTACCATATGTTAAATCCTACCCAGATACTGGAATTGATTTCAGCCTGTTAGCTGTTGGAATGATCCCACCTTTTAACAAAGTTTTAGCTTTTTAAATGTTTTAACCTATTAATTTATCCTATATGATTATGTTGGTTATGGTTTATTCAAGTTGTAATTTTGGTGAATTTACTTTGTATTAAGTTTACAGTTTGGTTGTTTGTGTTTGGTTTGATGTATTTTGTTTTGATGTACCGTATTTTTCGCACCATAAGGCGCACCTGCTGATAAGACGCACCCTGTTTTTGGGGGAGGAAAATAGGAAAAAAGGGAGCCCTGCGGAGGCGCTGCGGCCTCTTCCTCCTTCCTTCCTTCCCTCCGGCCTCTCTCCTTCCGTGCGTACTTACAGCCGGCGAGGCCTTCCTCCCCTTCCTCCTTGGAAGAGGCGCATCTTCCTGACGTCAGGACGAAGCGCCTCTGTCTTCGGGCCTCGAGGGCAGCCTCCACGGAGGCCCGAAGACAGAGGCGCATCTTCCTGACGTCAGGACGAAGCGCCTCTGTCTTCGGGCCTCGAGGGCAGCCTCCACGGAGGCCCGAAGACAGAGGCGCATCTTCCTGACGTCAGGAAAAAGCGCCTCTGTCTTCGGGCCTCGAGGGCAGCCTCCACGGAGGCCCGAAGACAGAGGCGCTTCTTCGTGACGTCAGGAAGAAGCGCCTCTGTCTTCGGGCCTCGAGGGCGGCCTCCACGGAGGCCCGAAGACAGAGGCGCTTCTTCCTGACTTCCCTCGTGGCCTCCCCCTCCTCCTGCTCCACCTCGGGTTCCTCCGTGCCGCCGGTAAGTACAATATATCGCCCCCCTCTCTGCTCCCCCCTCCCTCCCTGCGTCTTCGCTCCATAAGACGCAGCTGATTTTTCATCCCACTTTGGGAGGGAAAAAACTGCGTCTTATGGTGCGAAAAATACGGTATTTTGTTTTGATGTAATTTGTTTAGAGGCATTTGTAATTTGTCTTTGTAGACATTGAATGTCTGCTATATGTGTTGGAAATGGCCCTGAGTACCTTCAGGGAGATAGGGCGGTCTACAAATAAAGTTTTGTTATTATTTTGCAAGCCTGCGAAATGAAACATGCCATCATCTCTGCAACTCTGTACACACAAAAAATCCGATATGGTGGTCTTAACCTAAATATATTTCCTTTAGCATGAAGATGCAATGAAATTATTGAGAACTGAACTGTTCCTAAATAAAGGAGTTTGAGGAATGAGGTACAAATCTGTCAAACAAATTCACTTTGGCTCTCCAAGGGAAAAGGAGAACAGGACAGAGAGAGATTGAATAACAATTGTGTTTCTTTGCAAAGCCAAAAGATAACAATTTTATATAAAGGAAATGTAAAGTCATGGGATATTCAGAATTGTACTCAGGAACAAGGCTGAGGTGTTCAGGAGTGTGCAGAGGACTGTATCCTCACAACAAAAGGGCAGCGAACCAGGGAGAAAGGTCTTCTTTCCTCCCTCCTTTCCCACTAGACTGCTAAATCCTGGCATAAATATGATTGGATTGGAGCCACTCTCTGCAGCCAAAAGCTTTAGCTAAGCAGACTGGCCCAGCAGCGGCAATCACAGATCACTGCAGGCTTCTCTCAGCCTTCCAACAAAGCTGCAGTCCACCACTTAAAAACCTATAGGTGAGGAATCTGTCCATTTGGCTCTCAAGCCATTTGCAGAACTTGATCCTTTTCCTTCCTCTCCGAGTTAGAGGAAAGATCCGAACTGAGAACAGTATTTTGGAAACATTAGACAGATCCGTCCTTTCAGCATACTCATTGGTAACTTTTCCAAACTCTGGAGAAAAGGCCTGACTCTTTACCATCCAAAGGGCATCCCAGACAAGGGGCACATTGACAATTACCACTTAGGTCAGCGTGAAGGTGGATCAGCCCCATGACAGCTAAACGCCGCATGGGGCTGATCTGGCTTAACCCAGGGGAAGGTCGCCTTAATGCTGATATTGGAGAAATTTAGAAAGAGGCTTAGCTACAAAGGAGAGATAGAAAGCTATGCTTTGAATTGGTTTTCATATAGACAATGAGAAATGAGAAATTCAAAATGGATGTTACACTTCATGATTTGGAAAAAGTCAGATTTTGAAATGCAACTGTGTTTGGATGCGCTGATTTCTCATACACTGATTGCTAAAATGTATAACTGCAAATGTGAGTAGATCAATAGGTACCACTCCGGGAGGAAGGTAACAGTGCTCCTGAAGTCATGCTGGCCAGATGACATTGGAGGTGTCTACGAACAACGGCGGCTCTTTGGCTTAGAAATGGAGATGAGCACCAACCCCCAGAGTCAGACACGACTAGACTTAATGTCAGGGGAAAACCTTTACCTTTACTTATAACTGTTACTGACAATAGAGTTCGAGGAGGAACGGGTTAATGATTGTTACTGATTGTATGGTAAAATGGTCACAGAACATAATTTTTAAACTTCATTTGGAACGTGCATGTAGCAGGGAGGGGCTTGAGGGGCTTCAGCCCCCCCCCCCCCATTCTCAGGGTGGTCCACGAGAAGGCCTTACTGGGACATTATTTAAACTGTTATGCTTATTCATATCACAATCTGATCACCATGCTCAATATATCCCATATGCCTGGGGGTATTGGGATAACAATACAAAAGGTTTGCTAGGGTAGACCCTCTCTCACTCAGACTCCCCCCCCGGCCGAATCAAACTCAGCGCCCCTCCCCCGAATCAAAATCCTGGCTACGGACCTGATTTGGAACAATAGGAAGGAGTATGGATGAGTATGTTTAGCTTGGAGAAAAGCCACGGTGGGCAACGGGTTAAACCGTTGAACTGTTGAATCTTTTGACCTAAAGGTTGGCAGTTGGAAGCCGTAGGTCAGGGTGAGCTCAACAAATAGAGCAGAACTGATCAGCAACTAAATATACTGGAGGAGTTTGGGGGACTGACTCCACATGATAGTTGTTGTAGTTTACCCTGCATCGAGTCAGATCACTGTGACCCCAACTGACAATGGACCTGGACCACATTTGGCACACAGAACTCCCATGACCAAAGAAAAATACTGGAGAGGTTTCAGGGAATTCACCTTGATTTACTGTAGGTACTGGGAATTGTAGTTCACCTGCAATCAAAGAGCATTCTGGACCTCACCAACGATGGCCCTGGATGTAGCTTGGTACACAGAACCACCACGACCAACTAAAACTACTGGAGGGGTTTGGGGAGAACCGACCTTCATTTCTGGAAGTTGTCGTTCACTTACATCCAGAGACACTGTGACCACCACCGATGACAGATCTGGATCAAACTTGGCACACAGAACTCCCATGACCAACTGAACCTACTGGAGGGATTTGAAGGGACTGACCCACCATGGTGGGCGCTGTAGTTTATCCTGCAGCCAGAGATCACACTGAATTCCACCAATGATGCATCTACAGCAAACTTGCCCAATATGACAAACTTTAACTACGGATGGGAGTTTCAGGGTGTTAATCTGGCCTGATGTGACTTGTAGTTCACCCACAACCTTATGCATTTTGTAAAATAAAAAAAATGACTTTTTGAAATAACCCGGGCGATACCGGGTACCCAAGCTAGTATATATTAAACATAATCTCTGACCAAGGGAGGTTGTCCTTAAGGACAATTGGGTTTGGGATGGATTGGACTAATTTTAGGTGGGGGTGGGTGGGGTGTGACAATGTTTTGAGGGTGTTGAGCTGTTATTTAAGCCACTGGACTGTAAATCCTGTAATCATGCTTCAATGCAATGTAGGTTTGATATGTTTGAAATGTTTTAATATGTTTTAATCATTTGGAAGACTATTGTAATTGATATGCATATATTTTTTACAGTTTTATAATATTGTGTTCTATTGATATTGTTATTATCTGAATCTGGCATTGAATTATTGTCATAGTTTGCAAGCTGCCCTGAGTCCCCCTTTGGGGTGAGAAAGGTGGGGTATAAGAACAGTAAGTAAGTAAGTAAATAAATAAATAAATGTTATCCCTTCCTATATGCGTAGAATGTAATGTGTAAAAGTTCTAATGTATGTAGGCATGCCTGAATGTTGCTTCATTTTTTTTTAAAAAAAGTACATTCAATAATAACTTTTAATGAAAATTGTATAGCTATCAAAAGCATTTGATGGGTGGATTTCTTGTGTGTGCGTGCGTTCACGCACGTGCGTGCATATTCACATACTTTGCTTCACTTCACAACGAGAATGCAAACCAGACTTTGTTGTTGTTTATTCATTTTTTCTTCCATTTTCCCCAGCATCATTGTCTTCTTTAAGCTTTCATGTCTTCTCATGATGTGGCCAAAGTACTTCATCTTTGCCTCTAATATCCTTCCCTCCAATGAGCAGTTGGGCTTTATTTCCTGAAGTATGGACTGGTTGGATCTTCTTGTGGTCCAAGGCACTCTCAGAACTTTCCTCCAACATCACAGTTCAAAGGCATCTCTCTTCCTTCGCTCAGCCTTCAAATCTGTATATGAAGGATCATAATATCAATGATAGTTTTGATGGTGTGGTGAGTGAATTAGAACCAGACATCCTGAGGAGTGAGGTTGAATGGGCCTCAAGAAGCATTGCTAACAACAAGGCAGCAGGAGATTATGGGATTCCAGCTGAACTGTTTAAAATCTTGAAAGATGATGCTGTCAAGGTGAGGCATGCCATATGCCAGCAAATATGGAAAACACAAGAATGGCCATCAGACTGGAAAAAGTCATTTTATATCCCCATCCCAGAAAGGGAAATGCTAGAGAATGCTGAAACTTTTGTACAGTGGCTCTTATACATTCCAGTAAGGTAATGCTCAAGATCCTGCAAGGAAGACTCCAGTAATACATGGAGAGTTGCCAGATGTACAAGCTGGCTTTAGAAAAGGCAGAGGAACGAGAGTTACACAGAGACATTTTGCACAAATTAGAGCGACCTCAAGCGGGGGGAAAAACATCCTCGCACTGTCAGTGAGAGAAGCTGTGGGATGTCAGATCACTTCTTCTCAAGTGTAGCTCATCTTCACACCCTTCAGTGACTGCCTTAGGCAACAGATTTTGGCTGTTACAAAAAGGCAGCAAATTGATAGTTATTTAATTTCTCGTGCACGTTTACTGTAAGGAACAGGAAGAAGGGCTCGGGAGATTTTTCTGTATCAAGTGCTAAAATAACTTGACTGGCTTTGGGTATTAGGCACTGTGACATGCAGGGAGTAGTGGGGGTGACATGTGCTTTTCTGGTTCAGGCAGTAGAATGTGCCATGCTGCCTGGAACCAATCCAAAAATAATTCTGTTTGGCTTAGTCACAAGACAAAGAGAATCATCCATATTTCTCTGCATCTTCATGGAAGCCATATGCAAGAAATCAGCTACACACAGCATTGCAACCAGTGCTCATTAGCAAAAATACAACAGCAAAAATACATAAGATACACCTGCAATTTTACAACGCACTCCATCTTTAGAGATGTTTATATAAGGGGAAAAGCACATCTTAGAATAGAAGAAATACAGTATTGACAGATATAATAGATCTGGCCCTCCAGATGTTGTTAGATTTTCATGAGAAGTAGCCAGCATAGCCAATGGTGAGAAATACTGGTAGTTAGACACTTGCATATAGAAATTTGTGAGTCAGCACCAAGCATTCCAAATTTATCCATAAACTCAGCTTACTAACACACTGTGTGACAAAGAAACATATTACAGTCTCATTATTTGTTCAAAGTAGCGGTAAGACACAACCTCCCCCAGGTTGTAAGATTGCAACTCTCACCAGACTTAACCAGTAGGCTTGTGCATAATTTTGGATCATAATCGTATATCGGATTAAATTTGTTAAATTTGTGCATACAAAGCGATTTCCAAGACACGCGGAAAGGTGTTGGGGGGGATTTAGAAATTGAAACACTCAACATTTTTTTTGTTAATGTTCTGTAACATTTTGATGTCTCCCAAGATCAGTTTAATTTTCAGTATAACCATGAGGCAACTTTGGTAAAGTCAAGAGAACATAAAATGCTTTAAAAACCATTCCTTTGGCCCCATCATTGTCGCCATAAGGAACCTGCTGTGGGTGGGATGAAACGTAATGGAGATTGAGAACACAGCCAGCCTAAATGTAGTTTGGGAAAGTGAGGCCTCTAATGGCAGAGAATGCAAAAGGCCCTGCCACAAACTACATTTTACCAAATGTGGGCTGGCTGCAGCAGTCACCATTTAGAGTTAGACTAATAATAAAGAGTTAGTCTAATAATAAATAAAATTATTTAATCTGCAAGTAAGTAACAGTATAAATCTGTGCTAAGTTGAAGTTATATGGTTATGTATCATAAAGACAGACAGTCATTCAAAGGGATTGCTGTTGTCACATTTGGGGGGGGGGGGGGATTGTTTTGGTCTAAACTTTTAAAAATTCTCCAAAACTTTAATGGCATTCAGGAAGTATGGTGGAGAATGTGGCCCTTTAAGGCCACAACCGAAGTCTTCTAACCATCCATACTAGCTCAACCTGGTCTCAACCCTTGTTCAAATACACCAATAGTTCCCAACCTTTTTTGACCAGGGCCCCCTTGACCAAAGCCCACTTTGACCAAGAGGCCACTTGACCAGGGACCACTCTCCAACATTAGTAACAAAAGGGGCGAGGCTGGTTAGCCCTGCGGAAAGGAGTAGAAATAAGGAAGGGGGTTTGAGGACTGGATTTTTGTTCTCAAGGCCCAATGCTGGGCTGCGACCCACAGATAGAGAACCACTGAAATACACAGATTTCCTGTTGAGGAAAAGACAACTAAAGCAACCAGGCAACCTGAACTAACCAAAGCATGATCAAGTCAGTCATTGTGGCTGGATGATGGAACAGACTGCACTCTTATCAAGTTTGCAGATGACACCAAATTGAGAGGGATAGCTCCAATAGTCAGGATCGGAATTCAAAACAACCTTGACAAGTCAGAAAGCTGGACTACAATTTACCTAATGAACTTATGGATGGACCTTGTGAGTCTCTTCCAACTCTATGGGTCTATGATTCTATGGAGATCTCTTTCCAATAAAAACCCAGTTTTTCCCCCAGCATGTAAACTTTCTATTCCCAGAGCGAAGATGATATTTCTGACAGGAAAGTGTATTTTATAAATGCCATTTTCTACTTTTGATCTGACGCGGCGCAATCTGTTCTACTACAATATTTTTCTGCATATGTAAACCAGACACATATTAGACTCTTAAGCAGTAGTGTTGCCCTAATTGGGCTGTACTACTTCCAACCACAGATGGGAAGCAGATCACATAATGTAATACTCTTTTGTGGGAGGGAAGAGAATCCCCTCTCTATTTAAGAAGCCTCAGATGCCAAAGTTTAACCCAGGGTGCCCTGTCTAAGTCCAATATTTTTATCACAGCAGCAATTGTCTTTCCTTTCAAGTAATGTTCAGAATTGCTTAAATGCAATTCAGGATGCTTCATTTCTAAGGAATGCCTACAAAGAGACACATAATCTCCATTTTGGAGATTAGAAGACTGCCACTGAAAGAAACAAGAGTTGGTCAAGACTTTCTTACCAAATCCATGGCACAGGTGAGATTCCCATGAGGAATTTCACAGATCAGTCTTTTGGAAACATTTGCGGTGCTTGAACATCCAATCTTTGTTAATCTGAATACAAAACAAACCCAATTCACACCTCCCCATGACACATACAGATCAGCGCTTACATTATCCATCAGCTTTCACAGGTTCCTAAAGTTCTGGCACAGTTCTCACCCAAAAACATGAATCTGGGCAAATCTTAAAATGCAAACTTGTACATGCAAATTCCAAAAACAAGTATTTAAATACAATTTTTGTGAAGATTTTTGTGAAGAACGCAAAGTAATACAGAATTAAGAGGGAAAAGACTTACCTGTAAGCATATATCCATATCTTATCTATTTATATTTTATCTATATATCTTTATCTTTATATCTATACACAAAATAAAAGTGAAAATATGTATGTGTGTACATGGCTGGGGTGTCCACTTACACAGACAAGCTCCTGCCTCCACAAACAACTATAACTCCCACCACTCAGGAGACACCAATTGCCCTCTCTCTAATGACATTGTAGGTTATAGTGAATGCCATGAATATGTCCATGAGCCCTGCCAATGTCCTCCACAAACACCATACTGCCCACCACCCTAGGATTTCATTTGGGGACAACTTCATCCTAGATTGTATGTGTTTCCTCCACTACAGGCATCCTAGTGTTTCTTACTCTCTCCATTGGTGCGGAATTTGCATGACCCCGCCCACTGCCTCTCCCTTAACCCTCTCCTATTCTTTTCTATGGCACACGGCCACAGGAATTGATCAGCAACTGAACATACTAGAGAGGTTTGGGAAGAATTTGCCATGATTTATAGGAGTTGTATGTACTGGGATGTATAGTTCACCTGCAATCTAAGAGCACTCTGAACTCCACCAATGATGGACCTGGAACTAACTTGGCACACAGAACCCCCATGACCAACAAAAATTACTGGATATCTTTGGAGGGATTTAGAGGAGTTGTAGTTCACCTACATCCAGAGCACACTATGAACCCAAACAATGATGGATCTGGACCAAACATGGCATGCATACCTGATATGCCCAAACTTGAATATTGGTGGGTTTTGAGGAGAATAGACCTGGATATTTTGGAGTTGTAGGTACTGGGATTTATAGTTCACCTGCAATCAAGGAGCACTCAGAACTCCACCAAAGATGGAATTGGACCAAACCTGCCACACAAGGTCCCCATGACCAGCAAAACATACTCAATCTACTGGAGGGGTTTGAGGTGACTGACTCACCATAGCAGGAGTTGTACTTTACCCTACAGACAGAGACCACACTGGACCCTACCAAGGATGCATCTTCTAGAGCAAACTTGCCCAACATAACAAACTTTAAGTTCTGATAGAGTACTGGCATTATGTCACTTATAGTTACTCTACAACCTTGTGCATTTTGTACAATTAAAATTTTGACTTTTTAAAAATATCCCAGGCAACACCGGGTACCCAAGCTAATAATACATAAAAGTGAAATGTGGGTGGGTGTGCATGTTTGTGGGCAATTTCTGAGATGGCTCCCCCTTCCAGAGAGCCCCGTGGTCCCCACTGAAGACACATCTGGACCAAACTTGGCACACAAACCCATCATGACCAACAAAAAAATTTGGAATGTTGTGGTTATTTATTTTTGTACCACACTTTTAAAACTATAACCAAAGTGTGGGATAAAGTCCCCATGGGGAGAAAGGCAGGGTATAAAGTAAACAACAAATATAATAATAATATTATAATAATTCATCCATATCTAGAAAGCACTGTGAACCCAATCAATGATGGATCTGGACCAAATTTGGCACACACAGTCAACATGAGCAACTTTACTGGTGGAGTTTGGGGAGGATTGACCCATGACTGTGGAAACTGTCATTCATCCACAAGCAAAGAGAACCATGCACCCAACTAGCAATGGATCTGGACCACACTTGGCACACATACCAAATATGAACAACTTTAAAGACTGATAGGGTTTGGGGGGCGGGGTGACTCATGATATTGAGCATTGTAGTTCCCCCATAATGAAATGACACTGTGAGTCCAACCAACAATCGAGCTAGGCCGAACTTGGCACAAAGACACCCCCTATAATGACCAACAGAAAAGAAGGGAGAGGTTTTGGGAGGATGGACCCATGATTTTTTGTGTTGTAATTTACTGATAATCAAAGAGCACTGTGACACCAGATTTGGACAAAACTTGGCACACATACCTAACATGATTAGCTTTACTGGAGGGAAGGGACTGACACTGGATTTCCGAAGTTATAGCTCACCCACATTCAGTGAGCACTGTGAACCCAACCAACATTGGATTCCTAAAATCCAAAATCAAGCAATGGCTATTTCTAACATTTATCAATAAAAAAAATTACCTAGGCATCAGCGGATATCTAAGCTAGTATATAATAAAAGTAAATATATGTCTGTAAGTTTGTAAGTATGCCTGTTTGTATGCGATTTCCAAGACTGCTCCCACTTCTTGAAAGTCCTGTGACACCTACCAATGATGGATCTCGACCAAACATGACACACATATATAACATGAACAACAAAAAATACTGGAGGGGTTTCGGGAGGAATAGACCTTGGATGATGGAAGTTATAGTTCACCCTGAATCCAGACAGCCCTGTGACTCCAGTCAAAAACGGATCTGGACTAAAGATTGCACACAGCCCCCCCCCCCCACCACCACCACCATGACCAACTTTACATACTGCTGGGCTTTGGGGACAATGACAGAGGATGATGGGAGTTGCAGTTCACCCACATCCAGAGAGCACTGTGATCCCCGCCAACAATGGATCTAAACCAAAGCTGGCACACATATCCATTATAACCAACTTTAAACCCTGGCGGCATTGGGGGAGCAGTGACAGAGGATGATAGATGCTGCATTTCACCAGCATCCAGAGATTACAATGATGACTCTGGACCAAACTTGGCACACATACCCACCATGACCAACTTTAAGTACTGGTGGGGTTTGAAGAGGTCGACTCAAGTCGATGGGAGCTGCAGTTCACCCACAATCAAAGAGCACTTTGAACTCCACCAACAATGGATCTGGAGCAAACATGGCAAGCATACCGAACATGACCCACTTTAAATACTGGTGGGATTAGGGGGGAACTGACCTACGATGTTGGGACTTGTGCTTCACCAATAATCAAGAGCACTCTGAAGTTTACCAATGATTGATCTGGACCAAAGTTGCCACACACACACCCAAAATGACCAACTTCGAATACTGGCAGGGTTTGGGAAGAATTGACCCTCAGTGTTGGGAGTTGAAGTTCACCCACATCCTTATCCATTTTGTAATGGAACCATTCATAACATTCAAAACCAAATAATGGCTACTTCTAATAATTATCATTACATAATTCCTAGGTACCTAAGCTAGAGAAAGGGATAAAGACTAACTAGGTTTTCTTTTTACCAAGAAAGGTAACAAAAATTATTGGCATGATGTATCAAAGTGTCTCTCAAAACTGTTCATGAGTGTGTAAGATAGACTAATAATAATAGGTTTTCACCGGTGCTTTTACATCATTTAAAAAAATACATCAATGTACATCAATTTAAAAACATAGATTACGGCATGATGGCCCCAAACGCTCAAGAGCCAGGTTTTCAGGTCTGACAGGAACCTAGTCAAAACTGTTCCAGATCATGGGGGCCTGTTTCCAGATCTTTCAGAAACAGAAAGATAGTAGAAGAACTCACTAATTAATGGGCAAGCAAGAGTGATCTCATAAAGAGATGGAGATCAAATACACTGGTCCTGAGCCTAACTAATAGTAAATTAGATGTTGTGGTTTGATGACTATGTTTATATGTTATGGTTGCAATATTTTTGTTTACATGTTGCTTCCTGCTTTGAGTCCCGATCTGGGAGAAAAGCATGACATAAATAAATAAATAAACTTATAAGGTGGATACAGTAGAATATATGCATGGGAGTGGTCACCATTCTCCTGGCATTTGTTATATATCCACAAGAAAGCTGAAGCAAGATGTAGTTGGACTTTTTAAAAAGTGATTTCAATATGTTTCATGAAATATTTGATGATACAGCCCAGGAATATTTCATATACATGGGCCCACATTGCCCCTCCAAAAGTGGAAACAGATTACCACAAAAAGAGAGCACAGATTTCCATAATATTTAGCAGGGTTAGGCAGCTTTGGTGTCCAAGGTGGTTCACTGTCAGTGTCAGCCCCAGAAAACTTCAGAAAAAATATGAAAAATAATGAAAACTGATAGTGATCAGACATCCACTTCTAGTTTAGGGTTTGGGGACTTGGCGGGTATGATATAGAAAAAGATAATCCCCTTAAAGGTTTTCAGAAACAGAAAGAACAATTGGGGTCCAAAAATAATTAGGAGATATGTACAAAGGGTTTACTCCATGAAGAACAAGGCTGAAAAAATGGCCTCAGGGCACATGCAACCCATGGTTCAAAGGCTGTCAATGAATACATACAGGTGCACATTTGAAAATAATTATGACTTTGGCTATCGTGAATACTTTGAAGAGTTTTCCCTTCATCGCTACAGATGATATTGTCACTAATATGGATTGCATCTGATTTATTTATTTACCATATTTATACCCCACCCTTCTCACCCTGCAAGGGACTCAAGGTGGCTTACATATATAGGCAGCAATAAGATGCCATATGGACATACATAGTAAAATAAACATATACATTAAAACAATCATTAAATCCTATCAAAACTTAAAACCACTTATTTAAAATCACATAATCCAATATCATAGTCCGAGGCCATTCCAGGTTGTCATTGCACTAATCCATATTCTCTTAGTGCATTGGTAGATTCCTAACTAAACGCTTAGTCCCACATCCACATCTTTAGCCTTTTCCTGAAGGCCATGAGGGTGGGGGCTGATCCAATTTCATGCGAGAGGGAGTTCCAAAGCTATGGGGCCACCAGTGAGAAGGCCCTGTCTCTCGTCCTCACCAACCACACCTGCGAAGGAGACGAGACCAAGAGCAGGGCCTCCCCAGAAGATCTTAACATGTGTCCTGGTTCATAGAGAGAGATGCATTTGGACAGGTAATCTGGGCTAGAACTGTTCAGTGTTTAATAGGCTAAAGCCAGCACTTTGATTTGTGCTCGGTAGCAGACTGGCAGCCAGTGGAACTGACCCAACAGGAAGGGTGTCCTCTTTCTGTACGCTGTTCCGGTGAGCAGCCTGACTGCCGCCCGTTGGACTACTTGAAGCTTCCAAACAGTCTTCAGAGGAATCCCCATGTAGAGCGCATTGCAGTAGTCTATTCTAAATGTAACCGGAGTGTGGACCATCGTGGCCAGGTCTAGCTTCTCAAGGTACGGGTGCAGCTGCCGCACAAGTTTTAATTGTGCAAATGCTCCTCTGGCCACCGCTGAAACTTGAAGTTCCAGGTTCAGCGATGAGTCTCATGGCATCTTTGTGTTCATAGTTATTGTGGTCAGATGGCACCTGGTGGTCAATATTCCATAGAAAGATTTACTATATGCAACTATACTTGTTCATACTGAAAGTGGCTTGTCAACAGACAGCAGCACACAGTCAGCTGCCAGGGCCATATTCATTTACAACCTGATAGTATCTCCCAAAGTTTGTGTTGCTATAGAATAACATTTGAGACTCCAGGGTCATTTCCACACCATTAAGAGACATGAGAATAGGACTTTGTGGAGGGTGAAAATAATTACAAGAATTGAAAGAGAAACGCAGTAACAAAGACAATCATTAGGTCAACCTCTGCATGCACGTGCTTGCTCCAAGTGTGTCAAAGTGCTAACTTTTGATGAGCAGCTACAATGTAGTTCTCCCTTCTTCTGTTGATTCTTTATCATTAAAACAAATGTGAACTGCAAAGCCCTGAAAAAAATATTCTGCCTTCTAGGCAACATTGTTATCTGTATAGTAGGGCACACAGTTATGCTAATGCCAGTGCTACGAGCACAATTTCTTGGTCACCAGCCAACCTTCACCAAAGTCAAAACCAAAGAAATGACAACGGAATGTGGCTGAGACAGTTTATACCAGCTTTAATTTTACACAACATCTAGGATTACTTGGAAACAAGAATACTTGCCGATAACAGAAGCAATAAGCATCCCATGGCCACAACGTCCCAACATATGCTAACAGGGTGGATAAGCAACTAAACTATATCTATTCAAAAATTATCTATCAATAGGCAACACTTGAGAAACTAGTATAAAGGTGCTCCAGAGTTGCATCTTGTTGCTGGCAGCAACGTCAGAGTTTGGAGCTGTGACCTCAAGACTGTTGGTGATTTTGAGATTCCTGAACCTTGTCTAACTCTAAGGCTTCAACATTTGGATTTTGGGTTGACCTTGAATTCTAGTATCTGTTGAAAACGGCTTTGGATCTTGGAACTGACTATTGGCTCACCTTGTGTTATTTCCTTTAGCTCGTGTCTCTTTGGCTGGCTTCTTCATTATGGACTTGGACTGTTTGCTGTTTGGATTAACTCCTTGTTTGGAAGCGGAGTCTTCACTTCACAACAGAATCCAGTCTCCATTAGTGAGCAGGTTGCTGAGAGAATGTATTTCTATGAAATGATTGTTTGACATACCTGAGAACTAATTGCATTGGAAGCAACATGATGTATTTCTCAATAGAAACACAGACAACAGCCTTTTGATGCATTTGAGAAGTGGCAGGTTTTGAAATGGCAAGAATGGGACTGGATTTAGCACAGCTGGTTAACCACCAGCTGCAGTAAATCTTGCTAACCGAAAGGTTGACAATTTGAAGCTCGGGTCAGGGTGAGCTCCTGGCCTTTAGCCCAGCTTCTGCCTACCTAGCAGTTTCAAAAACAGCAATGTGAGTAGATAAATAGGTACCGCTTAAACGGGAAGGTATTCAAGGCAATCAATCATGGAGGAAATTTATGAACAAAGCTCCTTGGCCGAGAAAGTGGAGCAATAGCACCCCCTCTCCGTGGCCAGAACCGAACACAGCCTCCAAGATGCCAAAGATGGGAAAGTCTATATATACTTCTATCTATGTAGTGTTGTCTGTCTTGTTAGTGTATAACAGCACTGAACGTTTTCCGTACATATGTTCTCTGATTCCCCTTCAGGATGAGAAGGGTAGAATATAAATACTGTAAATAAATAAGAAATAAATAAATATCAAAATTAAACTTCAGTACATGTACTATTTAAAATGTGAATAATGTTTGATGAAAAGATGTCCACTGATGTTTTTGGTCAACACTGTGAAAATCACAGTGGGAAAATCAGATAAATTTAAGGTATAATTAGGAAGAAAAGAAACACAAAAGAATGAGAGGGAAAGGAAAGGTGGGGGGGGGAAGGAGACAATACACAGGGTAAGAACAAGAGTTAGATATGTATTGGTATAAGTTGGCCATATTTCCAAAAATAAATTTTGGAAGTTTATGTCTACAAAATATACATTTATGTGTGCCTGAAACAGAAAGATCTTCTGACTCTCAAATAACAGATGCTGAATATTTATCTTTCCAGACGTAGAATATAGTCATTTATTCAGCCATCCAACTTGTCAACCGGGTTGTCTTGCTCTTATTCACATCCTATGTACATCCTTTTGCCTTGTTTTCTTTGTTTTCTCTATCTTTTTCTCTTCCTTTTAATCATCTTTTTAAAAATCCAATAAAATATCTCTCAATAAAATGCAGCTACTCAGAGAGCTGCAGAGAAAAATGGGTGAGGGATCAAAAACCCTCCTGGAATAAAAAAAATGAAGATCTTTGGGGAAAATAATACTGGGAAATCTCACCAAAATATTGAAGGCTTGCTTATCTTCTCTCCCTCCACCTCCTTCGTGTATATAAAAAGAATTTTTCTTTGACATAGCTGTATACGGTTGACTGAATGCTCTCATTGCAGCACATCTGCTATTTGCAAAACACAGAGAACGCAATCTTTGCACACAGAAAATGGAAGAGTAAGGGGAAATCACAAAAAGTGTGAAGTTTGCTGCTTATTCAGATCACCAATAGAACATCAGAAAATAAAACCTCTGGGAAATTCCTACCGGCAACGTTGGCTGGGGGATTCTGGAGAATGTAGTTAAAGAATAACTTTTCCAAACTCTAAATTAAACAGTCAAATTTAAGCACACACTGCAAATGGGAACTATTTCCTATTATAGGTTGTTGTATACCAGCATTTCTCAACCTGGGGGACAGGACCCCTGGGGAGTTGCGAGGGGGCGTCAGAGGGGTCAACAAAGACCATCAGAAAACACAGTATTTTCTGTTGGTCATGGGGGTTCTGTGTGGGACGTTTGGCCCAATTTGACTGTTGGTGGGGTTCGGAATGCTCTTTGATTGGAGGTGAACTATAAATCCCAGCAACTACAACTCCCAAATGTCAAGGTTGCACTCCAACAGCTGCTAGAACAGCGTTTCTCAACCTGGGGGTCGGGACCCCTTGAGGGGTCGTGAGGGGGTGTCAAAGGGGTCACCAAAGACCATCAGAAAACACAGTATTTTCTGTTGGTCATGGGGGTTCTGTGTGGGAAGCTTGGGCCAGTTCTATCTTTGGTGGAGTTCAGAAGGCTATTTGATTGTAGGTGAACTATAAATCCCAGCAACTACAACTGTCAAATGTCACGGTCTATTTTCCCTAAACTCCACCAGTGTTTACATTTGGGCAGATTGAGTATTCCTGCCAAGTTTGGTCCAGATCCATCACTGTTTGAGTCCACAGTGCTCTCTGGATGTAGGTGAACTACAACTCCAAAACTCAAGGTCAATGCCCACCAAACCCTTCCAGTATTTTCTGTTGGTTGTGGGAGTTCTGTGTGCCAAGTCTGGTTCAATTCCATCATTGGTGGAGTTCAGAATGCTCTTTGATTGTAAGTGAACTATAAATCCCTGCAACTACAACTCACAAATTACAAAATCAACCCCCCCCCCCCAACCCCACCAGTATTCAAATTTGGATGTACCAGGTATTTGTACCCAACTTGGTGCAGTGAATGAAAATACATCCTGCAATATCAGATAAATATCATCTATCTATCATCCTGATTCATAACAGTAGTAGCAAAATTACAATTGTGAAGTAGAAACAAAAATAAGTTTATGGTTGGGGGTCACCACAACATGAGGAACTGTATTAAGGTGTCACGGCATTAGGAAGGTTGAGAACCGCTGTGCTTGAAGAAAAGCTCCCAGCACATCAATATAGAATAGTTTGCTGCAACCTAGTGTCCTCCAGATGTGGTATATCAGAACTCTCACCATACAAAACTAATGAACATGCTGGGGATGATGGAAGTTCTAGTTCAGCATGCCTGAAAGAGACCAGTTGTGAGAAGGCTGGTTCAGAATAAGAATGAGGAATATTTGGCCCTCTAGAATTTGTCAAATTGCAATTTCCAATTAGCCCAGCATTTCTCAACCTGGGGGCTGGGACCCCTGGGGGGGTTGCCAAAGACCATCAGAAAACACAGTATTTTCTGTTCGTCATTGGGAGTCCTGTGTGGGGAGTTTGGCCCAATTCTATCGTTGGTGGGGTTCAGAATGCTCTTTGATTGGAAGTGAATTATACATCCCAGCAAATAAAACTCCCAAATGTCAGAGTCTATTTTCCCCAAACTCCACTAGTATTCACATTTGGGCATGTTGAGTATTAGTGCCAAGTTTGGTTCAGATCCATCATTGTTTGAGTCCACAGTGCTCTTTGGGTGTAGGTGAACCACTGTTGTATACACTCATACAGCATACCTTATGAATTTATGTTTATTCTTCCTGAAGAAATTCAAAATAAAATAACATTACTTAAATGAATGGCTGGTCAAAGAAGAGCAATCAATCAGACTTCAAAGAAAGTACTGAGAAGGCCATCAGGTATGTAAAATAGAAGGTGGAGTAAAATGCATTGGGGGGGGATTAAAAGCCTCCAGAACATTCCTGCAGACTTTCTCTGCACAAAAGACACTTGGGCTGCTCGCCTGAGAGGGAGCCTTCTGCCGGCATGCCCAGGATGGCACTCAGCCATTCCCTCTTCTTCCCCTGTCTCCCCTCCCTTTCCAGGCCACTACTTAGAGGTTATGTAATAGAGATCTGCAAGGGCATTAGCAGTCACATGACACAACCCAGGAAGATTTCAAACTGCCACCTACAAAATTTAATTAGCAGGCGGTAAACAAGGGAGGGTGGGGGTTTACACTCATAGGATCAAGAGATAACACGCTACTTAATACTATAAACAAAATTCATAGGGATTTCATCAGCCTTTTTATTTAAACACACACACACAGAGGAAAGCATAACTCTACAATCAGTATAGACATTCAGCCAGCTGGAGACAGGCTAGTTAAACCAAGTCAGAGCACTGAAATAGCTAGCCTGGTGCTGCGTCTCCTAACTGGCAGCATTTCTCTAAGGCACATGTGTCTAACTCAAGGCCCGTGGTCCCAATCTGGCCTGCCATGTGTTTTTATGTGGTCCTCCTGATGCTGGACTACAACTCCTGTATTCCTCCTCCTCACTAGACACATCATGACTACAGCTGATGGGAGTTGTGATACAGGAAATATGGAAAGCTGCCATTTGTTCTGTTTAGTCAGAAGTGTGGGGTTTGAATTTAAATTATGGACAGAAACACAGAATCATAGAGTTGGAAGAGACCTCTTGGGCCATCCAGTCCAACTCCCCTGCCAAGAAGCAGGAAAATTGCGCACTGTATTTTCGAAGGCTTTCATGGCTGGAATCACTGGGTTCTTGTAGGTTTTTTGGACTATATGGCTATGTTCTAGAAGAATTCTCTCCTGACGTTTCGCCTGCATCTGAGGATGCTTGCCACAGATGCAGGCGAAACGTCAGGAGAGAATTCTTTTAGAACATGGCCATATAGTCCGAAAAACCTACGAGAACCCACAAATTGCACACTGCTGGCATGCCCAGGATGCCTGACTTTAAAATGCCCTTTCACCTTTCCCAAATCTCAGAGCCACAAGCGCTGTTGGGTTGCCATTCCCAGTATTCCCTGTCTGTATGGTGGATGATCAACAGTGATGGGAGTTGTTATTCAGTCATATCTGGGAATCCAAATGGCCACCCAGCTTCTCCACAAGGGACAGGTGGGCACAGTTCCTTGTCTTGTGGCTTTAACCTCACAAAGAACATGAGAAACCAAGAGGTTCCGTATCAAAGCCCAAACCGATTGAGTATTTTGTTCACATAGGAACAGGATAAGAGGACCTTGCCAGCACAACACTAGTGCAACTGCATTCATTTCACTCCTCCCGCAATTAACACACAGAGGTGTTGTTTGTGCGTGTATATGCCTTCAAGTTGCCTCGGCTTTCTTAGGCAAGGAGGTGGTTTGGCCAGTTCCTCTGAAACAGAGCCTGTAGCACCTGATATTCTTTTGGTTGTCTCCCATTCAAGTACTAACCAGGACTGACTGTGTTTAGCTTCCAAGATCAGACAGGATTTTGTTCCGAACCTGTGGTCCATGACCCACCAGTGGCCCACAAGAACTAAAATATGGTCTGCGGCCTCACCATTACTACACTGTTGCAATGCAAGCAACTGGTCTTGCAAAACCCTCTTATAGTGGGATGTTGGGAGGGGAGAGACTGACTACCCATGAAAGGTGCCACAACAATGCTGATTCTCCTCTCTCTCCTTGAGTGGTGCCATTTCATGTGGCACCAGGAAGTGGAGGGATCTTGGTGTCTTCATTTTTAGGCTTGTTGCTGGGGTTATTTGGGGTGCCGATTCAGAAAACTGCATTGCTAGATCACATCAGCTCTAGATTATTAAATATTATTTTCTGTGGGCGAGCAGGTGGCGACTACTGGATGGCATATGTTCTGTATCAGAAACTAGAGCTGATGTGGTCTATCCAATGCAATTTTCTAAATCAGCACCCCAAATAACCAAACCGAATCTAAAGTTGACCAAAAACCAATTCGTAACCCTTTTGGTACTAATGTTGGAGAGAGGTCCCTGGTCAAAGCAGTCCCTGGTAAAAAAAAAAGGTTGGGAAGCACTGCTTTAGGCTCTACACAGAGGCATATTGTCTCTGAAAACTGGAGGCAATATATAACCATGCAGACTTATCAGCAATTGACAGAACACTACCAATGAACTCATCTAACCCTCCCTTCTCTTCAAAGCTGACCAGATGGGCACCCATCACTACACACTGTGGCAGCAAATCTCACTATGCCCTTTTTGAAGATGTGCTTCCTTGTATAATTATTTATTGTTTATTTATTTATTTATTTATTCATACTTATCTGCCGCCCTTCCCCGAGGGCTCGGGGCGGCTAACAGCATGATCATAAAAACAATCGAACATACAAGCATTAAAATACAATAAAACACATCTAAAAATACAATAAAATGACATAAGAGCCACAGCTGGACGAAGTGTGACACAAGGTAAAACAGGTAATCGAATATGGCGGCGTGTAACGGGGGCTACAGTTCATCCGGCAAGGTCTTCAATGCTTTCCAAAATGGAAGGATGTCCTGCAAGGCGTGAACGTCTGCAGGCAGCAAGTTCCAGAGCGTTGGAGCCACTATTGAGAAGGCCCGCTGACGGGTTGCCGTCAGACAATACATTTTGGGGGAGGGAATGACCAAAAGAGCCAGCATGGTATATACTGGTTTGAGCATTGGACTAGAACTACAGAGACCACCATTCAAACACTGGCATGGCCATGGAAACTCACTGGGTGATTTTAGGCATGTCACACTCTCTCAGCTTCAGACAAGGGAGAAGACAAAACTCTGAACACATCTTGCCAAGAAACCCCAGTGATAGGCTCACCTTTAGGCTCACCTTTGAGGGACCCAAGGTCACTCAGTGGGTTTCCACAGCCAAGGGATAATTTTAACTGTGGGCCGCAGTAGCACAGCAGACTAAAGCGCTAGCTGCAGGAAATCTGCTGACCGGATGGTTAGCAGTTTGAAGCTGTGAGTTGGGGTGGTCTCCCGGCTGTCAGCTCTAGCTTCTGCCTACCTAGCAGTTCAATAGCATGCAATGTGAGTAGATTGTCAGGGATTATGGGTTAGGTTTTCCTAGTATATAAAACACAAACCTAATCTAGCAGAGTAAAACAAAATGCAGCAGCTTCAGCTTAGCCCAGAAGTAATGTGGTCATTGAGAAAAACTCCATAGCATAAAGTCAACTTACTTTATTGTAAGTAAAATAAAATATCCATACAGGAGAAAACATTCACAAATAAACCTCCACACAGGAGAGCCATAAAAGGAAGCCACAAAGGGTAACTCAAAAATAAGCCACAAAGGGAAAGGATACAAAATGGAAAGGAGTATTTAAGGACATAACAATTAGACCCCACCTTTCCCCAGGAATCTAATTGTTGAGCACCTCTGCTGTAACTTGTTACAACCAAAATTAACATTACGGAGAACACTTAAAGGTACAAATATAATTTTGTAACATAAAACTTTCAACATAGATCAATAAGTACTGCCTTGGTTGGGAGGTTAAAGGACGCTCCATGCAGACATGCTGGCAATATGATCAGAGAGGTCTATGGACAACACGCTCCTCGGCATGGGAAAAATCGAATAAGAGCACCTCCCCATGGCTGGAGTTGAACATCACCTCCAGACTCCAGAAATGGAAGGGGGAGGCCTCTACCTCTGTCTGTGAATGTATTGTATGTCGTTGTTTACTGTGTAAAAAGGCATTGAATGTTTTCCTTATATATGGTATGTAAAACTTTAATCTGCTCTGAGTCACTCTGAGGAGATAAAGCGGAATATAAATAAAATGTATTATTATTATTATTATTATTAACAACCTTGGTGTCCACAGTCATGGTCCAACACTACACTGGCTCTCAAAAACAAAACAACAAAGTGGTAGGAAATTATTTTCAGCCAAAATTGGATTTTAGTTCTGTAATAGGTGATGATAGGGTCATACAGCAGGGCCAACTGTAAAGCTTACAAATGTGAAGATTGTCCTATCAACGATACAGCTCACTTCCATGCAGCTCCCATGCATGTGGGTTGGGAAATCCACTGCAGATTTGTTTGAATTTTAAAGGAGCTATCCAAAGTGCTGAACCTATTATAAGGCTTGCACTCAGTGCACTGCATAGCTGCTTGAAAATTCAGACCAAAGCCCAGAAAAGCTTCACCATCCTACTGGCATGGAAAGCACCAGTCACTGCTGGTTACTGCAGAATTATTATTATTATTATTATTATTATTTATACCCTGCTTTATCTCTCCCAAAGGAGACTCAAAGCGGCCTAACATAAAAGTATCAGCATACAATTTAAAATATACAAATATGAAAACATTAAAACAGGATTAAATATAAACAGCATTGAAAAATTCCCAGTTAAAAACCATTAAAAGATATTCAAAGTTATACACATCCCAGTGCAACACTGAAGCAGAAATAAAAAGACTCCCCCACACCCGTGACCACCCCTATGACCAACAGAAAAGATGGTATTTGGCGACACCTCTGATGCCCCCCTCACAAACCCCCAAGGGTCCGGACCCCCAGGTTGAAAAACACTGGGATAATTGGAAATTGCAATTTGACAAATTCTAGAGGGCCAAATATTCCTCATTCTTATTCTGAACCAGCCTTCTCACAACTGGTCTCTTTCAGGCATGCTGAACTAGAACTTCCATCATCCCCAGCATGTTCATTAGTTTTGTATGGTGAGAGTTCTGATATACCACATCTGGAGGACACTCGGTTGCAGCAAGCTATTCTATACTGATGCACTGGGAGCTTTCCTTCTCGCAGCTGTTGGAGTGAAACCTCCGCCAGCCCCAGAAAGCATTAAAAAATGAAAGGAAGTCAAGCTACATTTAAAGGAACACTAGGGGTGGCATCTTGTCTAGAACAGACAAAATCACTGCAGAGGAAGGATATACTTTCTCAATGTTTCCCCACATTAAAATAAAAATAAAAACTCTCTGCATCTAGTAACTAGCACATGGGGAAGAATGATTGCCTAGCTTATGCTATTCCTATTATGTTCTCCCTCTTTATATTTAATCAAAGCTTCGGGTGATTAATCTGTTAATTTTGCTCTGCAGAAATTGAATTACTCCCTGAACGAGGTCCTGTGGCACTAGACCTAGAATTGGAGAAGTTGTTGGGTGATTTTAGAAATCCAAGAATTCTAGAGTCTGCATAGCTACTGGCCAGGGTTCTAAGAGTTGCAGCTCGAAAAGTAGCTTTCCAAGCCTTTCCATACAGTTCTCCCCGCTCTTGCTCTTGTTTCAGACACTTCATGTATGAGAAACAGTGGTCCAGGTTGGCTCTGAAGAGGTAGATTCCCCAGTCTTGCCAGTTCTTTACTTTCAACAGTCTATGATTTCTCACACCGCAATGTGTCAATGGGTGTATCATCACTTCCCCAATCCAAACTGTGAAATACGGCAATATAAGATTCCAAGCTGGCTCTGGCTACTACTTAATATGCTACCAGTCTTCCAGTTCAGGGAGAAGAGAGGGTTTCGCGGTAGCGCAACAGTTAAAGACGCTAGTTGCAGGAAAGGCTGCTGATAAGAAAGTCAACAGTTCGAAGTCACATGTCGGGGCGAGCCCCCAATTGTCAGTCCTAGGTTCTGTCAACCTAGCAGTTCAAAAACATACAATGTGAGTAGATCAATAGGTATCGCCTCGGCGGGAAAGTAAAGGGGCACCCCACATACCGGCAAAAAATGATCGGAAATGTCTACGAACAGCAAGGCTCCTTCGGCATGAAAAAATGGAACAAAAGCACCTCCCCATGGCCAGAAGTTGAGCATCGCCTCCAGATGCTGAAGATGGAAAAAAAGGGGAAGGCCTTTACCTTATCTGTGTGTAGTATGTTGTTGTTTATTTAAAAAGGCATTGCATGTTTGCCTTATATGTGTACTGTAATCTGCTCTGAGTCCCTCCAGGGAGATAAAGCAAAACATAAATAAAGTGTATTATTATTTGTTTTCCATCTCAAAGTCTTTCTTCAAAAGCAAGACTGTCCCAAGATACATCTTCTCCCCCCCCCCCCCGATCAGCCACTCTTTTTTGTGGAAAGGTGATCCGATGGGGAAGGAAGCGTGAGAGAATGGACATTCACTGGCAGAATCACGCACTCACTCACCTGCTCATACATACTAAAGCAAGAACAAAAAAGTCAACACAAGGTAAACTCTCTAGGATACTTCTCATCATGATCTTCAGCCACCTCTCATCTACATATACACGTTAGCTCCAAAAGGGACATATTTCAGAAGCTTTGCTTAAGTTAATGTGGACTGGACATTTTTTAAAATGGCAGCATGCACCACGTTTGCGGGACTAGGTAGGCACCAACTAATCTGTCCTTTCCACCAATTAGCCCACCCTCATTCAATCCCACCCTAATCCTATTTTTCCTAAAACTTCCAAGTAAAAAAGTGGGGTTTCTAAACTCATATTAACGCCTAAAAGAAGCTCTTTCACTGGAAAACCAGTTGTATGTTGTGTTTTCCTACAGCACTGTAAACAAGGTGAGTACATTCCCCACAACACTCATGGAGACTCTGATGAGAACCATCACAGCACTTGTGTCAAAACTCCCCTGGACCTAGAGTTGCTATACAACTGTTTGCCTGGATGTTACTTGGATTCTAGACATGCCACCTGGTGCTCATGTGGACCAGCAGTCATTTCAAAAAAGCAAGTCCATTTATGGCAACAACAACAAAATGTACAGCGACAATTTGATTTGTTTTGAGAGAAACAAACTTGCCTGACCTTTGAACTTATTTAGCAAACGAATCAAGTCTCACAGCTGTGACTGACGTTTTTGACCCACCTTCTATCCATTCCATTTACCACTTATTTGGGTCATGGTCACAACTCGAGAAGGAAATCCAGCTTTTGAAGAAAAGTATAGCTGAAAGTTTTGCAGAGCTAGCTGCAAAGATTTCACAGGGAGCAATGAAACTATTATCAAAAAGGGGGTCCCAAAAGACAAGGAGCGGATGAATTGCCTCATGAATCCCCTTATTCCCCTTCTCCCAGATTCCAAAACTCTCCGGGGTCTGGCCCCAAGTTGCATAAGCACTACACATTTCCCCCTTTCTTGCACCATCAAACCCAGATGGTTGCCCTGCCTCACAAAAGACCCCAACCCAGCAGAAATCTAAAGCCTAATTACACACCTTCTTGCCCTTTTTGTCCCCTCTGTGAAGCCCATCAGGGCACCCAAGCACCCATTGCCTTTGAAACCGTGCACCCATCAAGGCATCCGGGAATCCTATTATCGCAAACCTGGGAATGGTGTCCACAGGAATAGCCCTCTCAAGCACCCTCGTATCTCCCGACCTTGCCCTCATTCCATTCCAAGACTCTCCCAAGGAAGTAGACACACCAGGCAACAGACAGCTTCAAATGTGCCCAGTGATATTTTATTCTATACTATACACCAACCACAAACTATAAATGAATGTACTTTTAATCCAATGGGATTGCAGATCCTAATTTGTACCAACCGCGAACTGCAAATGAATGTACTTTTGAACCAATGATATTGCGGATCCTGAAATTGTACCAATTGCCTGTGTTCTTCATGTGCTCAAAAGTGTGTACCTTTTCCATATAATGCCCATGTTGGTACCTGAAAAGCATGCTGGATTTGGGAATTGTTTGCCCCCAGTGTGCACTCTGGCCAGAGCTGAATAAAACTGATTTCTGTTCCTGCCTTCACCTCCTGTGTGATTCATTGGATCAATTGGGAGCTGTAGCACACCAGGAAGGACCCAAGATTTCAGACAACAAAACCATGGGAATGAAGGAAGAAACAAAGCAGGGTAAAAGAGACAATGGCTTGTTTGGAGTAGCACTGTTACACATTTTTATCAGATGTCCACAAAAAAATGATTTCCATGCCTTGCTTTATCATTTTTTCTCACTCTGTCTCTTTTCTGAGAGCAGCAGCAGCACCAATGCATTCACCTTCACCTGTAGCTGCAAGGGAAGATGTGTGGCACAAGGGCAAGATGAACAAAGCTGGTGAGAATAAAGGCAGTGCAACAGATAGGCACAAGACGGATACTAAAGAACCAAGTGAAGTGGAAGGGGCGCAGGGGCGGATTTTAACAGTATGCAAAGTAAGCGGCCGCTTACGGGCGCCATGTGGCCAGGGGCACATCCGGCCCTGGCCACCAGGTTCGGCACATGTTGCGCCATTGCTGTGGGCCAGCACGTGGACACAACTCCAGGTGGTCGGAGTTGCGTGAGGCGTGAGGCTCCGCCCTGGCTGCAAAACGTTCCTCCGTCCTTTTCGGCCTCTTGGAGTGGGATTTGCAACTCCGCCCACCTGGTGTCATGCTGCAACTAAGGCGCATGCGTGGAACTAGCTGGCCCTGTGCATGCGCACACCAGCACGCATGCGCACAACTAGCTGGCCCTGCGCATGCACACACCGGCATGCATGTGCACCCGGCGTGAGACCGGAGAGCGAGGGGGCGCCAAAGGAATGTTCGCGTACCAGTTTAAATTACCTTTGTCCAGCCCTGAGGGGTGGGATGGCCCAATGATCCAATGAAAATAGCTAGAAGTACCTAACAAAAGCTCTAGGTTCTTCAATGTAACTCTATGGTCAGATTCTGGCAAAAGCTGATAACAATGTCATGCTGGAGGACCTAGAGATTCCTAATGAGATTTTCTGTCAGCTAAAAGTAAAAGCATTTTTCGATTTGTGGTTTTTACTTCTAGGGGCCGCAGTAGCGCAGCGGGTTAAACCTCTAAACTGCAGAACTTGCAGATTAGAAGGTCTGTGGTTCAAATTCACTGATGGGGTGAGCTCCCGTTGTTAGACCCAGCTTCTGCCAACCTAGCAGTTTGAAAACATGTAAATGTGAGATCAATAGGTACCTCTTCGGTGGGAAAGTAATGGCACTCCTTGCAGTCATGCTGGCCATGTGACTTAGGAGGTGTTTACAGACAACACTGGCTCTTCAGCTTAGAAATGGAGATGAGCACAACCCCCCAGAGTCAGACTCAACTAGACTTAATGTCAAAGGGAAACCTGGTGCTCACCTATATGCATAGGTAAAATAATTACAATGTTAAGACAAACATCTGTCCAAGTCATCTCCAAAGTAGAACTCCATGCAAATTTTAATTTTTTGGAAGTATGGAGTGGGGTTAGAGCCACTGTGAGATTTTTACTGCTGTCTGTATCCTTATTAGAAAGACACAGGAGACAACAGGAAATGAGAGGAAATCGACTTCTAGGAAGGGAAATTCTCTCCTTTACATCTTGGGAAAAAGACGCCTCCACTGAAGCTTTATTTTCCCGTCCTTGTTTCCACGACAACTCAAAACTTTCCAAATCCAGTTCTCACAGGGACAGAAAGTGAGGTGAACTCTTCTGAACAGGGGCACAGACAGCAAAATAAATGTTACAGGGGTGTTAACCTTTCCCTGTGCAATCAAAACTTTTGAAAATTTGGGTTGGAGTTAAATTTTAAAATGTACCTATTCCAATTGACATACAAATTCAACTTAAGAACAAATCCTCAAAACCTATCCTGTACAAGTTTTGGGAGATCTAAAAATATGCATTGAAATATGTATTTGAATGTGAACTGATTCACATATGGAGTGGAGTGAATAATATAATAACAACACTGTATTTATACCCCACCACCATCTCCCCAAAGGGACTCAGGGTAGCTCACAAAAGTACTCTATAGGACAAACACACAAAATACAAGTCCATAAACAACACAATAGCAATAACAGATAATATAACATCATAAAACCCTCATAGTGAAAACCTGGATCAGAGCATTTAACAGATATGAAAGCCAATGACTGGCTACATGCTGACGGGCACATTAGTTTAGGGAGGTATGGAGTAGGTCAGGTGTAATAGATAAGAGGTTGAGATGTTGGCCCAAGCACAGGCAGTCCACAGAGCTTCAAACCCAGGTTTTGGAGGAATTCGGGCCCAACAACAAATTCCAGAAATTGGTTTGCCTTTCATGGATGACACATGCATACTACCTTGAACAGCATCCCACAAATGGAATTAGAGTGATGGCATAAATTTAACATACCTATGCAGGCTAGTTCACAGAAGCATGCTTTCATATCTTGATGCTATTTGGCTTCTTGTGGGGGATTTGTGGGTTTAAACAGGACCAGGGCATGCAAAAGGCAGCATATGGGCCACATGTACCTGCAAGCCTATTTCCACAGTCCCTATTCACCCTTGGCCCCTCTGAGACTCATGAAGAACAAAGCTCACTTCCTAGTCCTGGAAAGCTCCCAAAGGGGCAATTTTGGAAACAGAGAGAGAACTGGACCTCCAGCACTGGAATTATTTTCAGTTTTGGGAATCCTCAACCAGTCTCTGTCATCTGTAATGGACTGGATGAGGGGCAAACACGTTGTAACTTAGTCCAAACAAAATCGAGGTGCTTCTGGTCAGCTGAAAGGCAGATCTGGGAATAAGAATTCAGCCTGTGCTGGATAGAGTCACACTCTCTGTGACGACACCAGTTAACAGTTTATTTCCTTTATTTTTATCTTGCCTTTCTTCCAATACAGCAGTGGTTCTTAATCTGTGGGCCACAGATCACCAGTGGGCCGCAAGGACGAAAATCTGGTCCACGAGCTTCCTTTCTCTTTCTTTATTTTATTTCTGCTCATTTCGCTCTGCCTGCCATTCTTTCCCTGTCTCTGACCATGGCATATGTTCTGTATCGGAAACCAGAGCTGATGTGGTCTATACAATTGAATTTTCTGAATCAGCACCCCAAACCAAATCTAAAGTTGAACAAAAACTGATTCGTAACCCTTTTGGTACTAATGTTGGAGAGTGGTCCCTAGTCAAAGTGATCCCTGGTTGTTTGTTTTAAAAAAAAAGGTTGGGAAGCACTGCTTTAGACTCTACACAGAGGCATATTGTCTCTGAAAACTGGAGGCAATATATAACCATCCAGACTTATCAGCAATTGACAGAACACTACCCATGAACTCATCTAACCCTCCCTTCTCTTCAAAGCTGACCAGATGGGCACCCATCACTACACACTGTGGAAGTAAATCCCACTATGCCCTTTTTGAAGATGTGCTTCCTTATATATAGTGGTTTGAGCATTGGACTAGAACTGCAGAGACCACCATTCAAACAGCAGCATGGCCATGGAAGCTCACTGGGTGACTTTAGGCATGTCACACACTCTCAGCTTCAGACACAGGACAAGACAAAACTCTTTCCGAACACATCTTGCCAAGAAAGCCCAGTGATAGGCGCGCCTTTGAGGGACCTCAGTGGGTTTCCACAGCAAAGGGATAATTTTAACCACTGGCCATGCAGCAGGTTAAACTGCTAGCTGCAGGAAATTTGCTGACTGGAGTGTTAGCAGTTCGAAGCCTACCTAGCAGTTCAAAAGCATGTAATGTGAGTAGATCAATAAGTACCGCCTCAGCGGGGAGGTAAAAGGGGCCCCCATGCAGACATACTGGCAACACAATCAGAAAGGTCTATGGACAACAGGCTCCTCAGCATGGAAAAATGTAACAAGAGCAACTCCCCATGGCTGAAGTTGAGCATTGCCTCCACACACCGGAAATGGAAGGGGGAAGCCCCTGCCTCTTTCTGTGTATGTATTGTATGTCGTTATTTACTGTGTAAAAAGACATTGAATGTTTACCTTAAATATGGTCCTGGGTCAAGTGGTCCCTGGTCAAAAAAATGTTGGGAACCACTGTGATACAGGGACACAAGGCAGCTAATAATAAATATGACACAATATAAACTAAGACAATGTAAATGCAAAAAAATATGAATATATTTTTTTAAAAAAACAATTAAACCCTTTATGTCATTAAACGATTAAGCATAACTATATAAAATACATTTTGCAGTTTGGATGTACTTCTGGACTCATCGTTGAATCTAGAGGACAAGACCTCCACAGTGACCAGGAGTGTCTTTACACGTTTAAAGAGGGCAGCAACTGGACCTGTTGAGATGCTTTATCTAGCCATGATGGTACATGCCTTAGTTACTGTAATGCACCCAACTTGGGCCTGCTTTTGAAGAGTGTTGGGAAAGTTTGGCTGGTCTAAACAGTTGCAGCTAGCTTATTAACTGGGGCTGGCTACAGGGAAGCAACAACTCCGCTGTTGAATTCGGCTCCACTGGCTGCCAGTTTTTTCCCGGGCACAATTCAAAGTGCTGATCACACCCTGTAAATCCCTCTATGGCTCAGATCTAGGTTATTTGAATGATTGCATCTCCTAGTATGAGCTGGCCTGGACTCTGAGATCCACAGGAGAGGAGCTTCTCTGTACACTGACCACATAATGAGGACTGAAGGCAGCTCAAAAACATGCACACATCAATGTAAATTAAAGATTTTTAATTGAGATAGGCAAAGTTGGGGAATACTCTGAAGCAGACCCCACAATGCGCATCAGCACTCTCGGGTGAAAACCATAATGCATGGCAAAACTGATAAATGGGCAGGTGCTCTAAAATCCAATCCACACACATAAGGGTGTGGGGAATTGGGGAGGAAAAACCCAAATCTTCCATGACAGTGAAGCTGGAGATACTGCTGATCCAGGAACCAATACAGAGCCAAACTCTCTGAACATACCGCCCAGGCCTCAACCCGCTTCCTGTACTTGATGTGTAATCACCCGCATATTGAAATTGCTTCCTCCTCTGCCAGCTTCACCTCAACATAAGTGGTCAGTATAAACATGTCCTCAGTTCCACTCTTACTGCAAAAACTGTTGGTGGGGACATGTGAGAGGGCTTCTCAATGGCTGCCCCTGGAGTCTGGAACTCCCTTTTTCCCAGAGAAGCCAAAATGACTCCTCATTGCTGTCCTTCCAGTGGCAGGCTAAACCCTTTTTATTCAGGTAGCCTTTCAAAGGTGAATGATTTTAACAACAAGCCAAGAGGTGCTGCATGGCTTTCGTGAATTGTATTTGACAGATACACACACACACACACACACACACACACTAGCTTGGGCATTTTTATTTTACAAAATGCATAAGATTTTGGGTGTACTACAACTCACATGCCAGGTTGACCACCTGAAACTCCATCAATACTTAAAGTTTTGTATGTTGGGCAAGTTAGCTCTAGATGCAGCATTGGTGGAGTTCAGTATGCTCTCCAGCTGCAGAATGAATTACAACTTCCACCATGGTGGGTCAGTTCCATCAAATCCCAGATCCATCATTGGTGGGGTTCAGAGTGCTCTTTGATTGCAGGTGAACTATATATCCCAGTACCTACAACTAACAAATGTCAAGGTAAATTCCCCCCAAAACCCACCAGCATTCAAATTTTGACATATCGGGTATGCATGCCAAATTTGGTACAGATCCATTGTTGTTTGCATTCACAGTGCTCAGATGTAGATGAACTATCTACATCTACATAGATGAACTATAATTCCTATAAATCAAGGTGAATTTCCACCAAACCCCTCCTGTATTTTTGTTGGTCATGGGGGTTCTGTGTCCCAAGTTAGGTCCAGGGCCATTGTTGGTGTGGTCCAGAGTGCTCTTTGATTTCAGGTGAACTATAAATCCAGTACGTACAATGGCTATAAATCAAGGTGAACCCCCCCCCCCCAAAAAAAACCTCTGGTCATGGGGCTTCTGTGTGCCAAATGTCGTCCAGGTCCTTTGTCAGTGGGGTATCACAGTGCTCTGACTCGATACAAGGTGAACTACAATTTCCATCATGTGGAGTCAGTCTACCAAATTTCTCCAGTATGTTTAGTTGCTGATTAGTTCTGCTCTGTGTGTTGTGCAGACAGAGTTGAAAAGGGTAGGAAAGGGTTAAGGGAGAGGCAGTGGGCAGGATCATGCAATTTTCACTCCAATTGAGAGAGTCAGAAACACTGGGATGTCTGTGGTGGAGGTATTGGGTGGCAACCTATGCTTGACAGGGTTGCACTCCCCCTGAAGGCACAGGTCCGCAGCTTGGGGGTCCTCCTGGACTCAGCGCTGACGCTTGATGTACAGGTGTCTGCGATGGCCGGGAGGTCCTTTGCACAATTAAAACTTGTGTGCCAGCTGCAACCATACCTCGCGAAGCCTGACTTGACCACAGTGGTCCACGCCTTAGTTACCTCTAGATTGGACTATTGCAATGCACTCTACGTGGGGCTTCATTGAAGACGGCCCGGAAACTCCAATTGGTCCAACGCTCGGCAGCCAGACTTCTTACTGGGGCAAATTACAGGGAGCAGTCAACACCCCCCAACGTTCAAGGAGCTCCATTGTCTGCCGTTCATTTTCCAGTCCCAAATCAAGATACAGGTTATTACCTATAAAGCCTTAAATGGTTTGGGACCCTCCTATCTTTGTGACCGTCTCTCCTACCACAAACCTGCATGATCTCTTCTCTCACCCCTTCCTCTATCACAGGCTCGACTTGTGGGTATGAGGGAGAGGGCCTTCTCCGCTGTGGCCCCCTACCTTTGGAACTCGCTACATGGGGAGATTAGACAAGCCGATGTGCCTTCGGAAAGTGACCATTTAACTCATTGTTTGTTCCCACCTACAATTCACCCTCATGATAAAGCAACTCCCCCTTTATAAAGGTTAAACCCCACTGCTCCTCCCTCTTGGGCTCCTTTCTTACAAATGCACTTTGTGCTCCTATCACACCCAGGGTTTAAACATTTTAACATTTTATCCCATACATTCAGCCTGCCCGTTGTGTTGATTATATTATGTGATGCTGTACTGTTGATCTTACGTGTCATTTCATATATTTTGTTATGATGTGTTTTTTTCCTTGCTGTTTTATGTTCAATTGTGTTGTTTTCTGGGCTTGGCCACATGTTAGCCACCCCGAGTCCCCTTTGGGAAGATGGTGGTGGGTTATAAATAAAACTGAATATATTATTATTAAACACATAAAATCTAGGATGAATTTGTCCCCAAATGAAAGCATTCCTTGGGTGGTGGGCAGTATGGTGTTTGGGGAGGTAACTGGTAGTGGTTGGCCTACATGTTCATGATGCTTGCTATACCCTGTAATGTCACTTGAGGGAAGGCTTTTGGTGGCTCCTCAGCACTGTGGGTTAAAGCTGTTTGTGGAAGTGGGAGCCTGCCTGTGGAAGTGGGCACCCCAGCTACATACACACATACATATTTTCACTTTTATAAGGTAGGTAGGTTTATATGTATATGTAAGTGTGTATGTATGTGTGTGTAATACTGCAATAAAATTGTTTAAGTACAGAAATTTTCATTTTATATTAATATTTCTCTTTCGTATGCCTTAACTGTATAGTTTTTCAAAGTTATAGACCACTTTGGATTTCAATCATGAGAAAAAAAGTAGGGCAGAAATCATCATCATCATCGCAGCATTTCTGGGATCACTGTAGCCTATCCTACATGCTGAGACCCCAGCCCACCTCTTGGCATAAAGCATCACAGATCAAAGAGCAAGAGAAAAAAGTACAATCTCATCTTGCGCCCAAAGCTCGCTTTTCACAGAAACTACTCACACAGCAATTTAGATAAAAGCCATCCTGGACAACCAAGGCACCCTGCAAGATCCACATGTGTGAATCAGGCTCCAGCTGAAGAAGCAATTCTGGTAACATGCAGTCCCTTCCACACATAATCTTTAAAAACCTCCTTTCCATTTCACTGCTCCATCCTTTTCCCTCTTACTGGATTTCAGTGCTTGCTTCTTAAGGTAGATCTTTTCATCCTCACTGCTACTAAAATCTTATTTAGCTGGAATATTATCTATCACAGTCTTAGCATGTCCCTTCTGTGTCTACCGGATGCAGTTAGTAACACATTAATGGGGAATAGCTTGATTTAAAAGCAAAACAAAAAGATTGCAAGACTGCCCAGGAAGCTGTGTCCCTTTTTCGTCAGATGTGAAAACTAAGCCACACTTAGTGAACCTAGAAAGAAACAAGGTTTCACACGTACACATATCAGTCACTGTTCAGAACTGGGCGTTTTGCAGGGAGACAGGATACTGGGGTTTTAGGAGCAGGAACCCTCCGGTGGGCTGTACTCTTAAATCAGACACTAAACAGCATTCTGAGGTTGGTGTAGAAGTTGTTAAAAAATAAAATGCAAAAGTTACACGAGAAAATAAACTAATTAAGGTAGTGTGTCTCAACCTTCCTAATGCTGTGACCCCTTAATACAGTTCCTCATGTTGTCACGAACCCCAAACATAAAATTATTTTCATTGCTACTTCATAACTGTAATTTTGCTACTGTTATGATTCACATAATAAATATCTGATATGCAGGATGTTATTTTCATTCACTGGACCAAATTTGGCACAAATATCCCATACGCCCAAATTTGAATACTGGTGGGTTTGCGGGGGGAGATGATTTTGTCATTTGGGAGTTGTAGTTGCTGGGATTTATAGTTCGCCTACAATCAAAGAGTATTCTGAACCCTGCCAACGACAGAATTGGGCCAAACTTCCAACACGGAATCTCCATGACCAACAAAAAATACTGTGTTTTCTGATAGTCTTTGGCGACCCTTGTGATTTCCCCTCATGATCCCCCCCAGGGGTCCCAACCCCCAGGTTGAGAAATGATGTGATGTGATGGATACAGTTTAGGCAGAGTAACCAGGGGTTGGTGTCATCAGAGCTTAGAAAATTTGGGATGACAACTCCCTGAATCCCCCAGCCAGCATGATTTGTGTATTTGTTTCATTTATACAGTATATTTAAAAAATAACTTCTCAAAGCTCTGCTTGCCCTAACAGCCACTCTTTTTCTCTTTCTCCTCCCCTGTAATCATAGCACTACTTTACATCCCAACCACACACAACAGGGTGATGTCTGTGCATCTACGTGAAACACTGGGAACTATAAATGGGCTTACAGGCGAAAGGGATTTGTCAGTTTCTCCATTCATAGGTATATACTTCCTTCACATCAACAAAAACTAAGCAACTGATGAAATATCCAGCATATGCTGTCAGTTGCTGCAGTTTCTCCAACTGAACTTGGGAGACTATGTGCCATACCTTCATTTAGGCAATGGAAATAATCCATACATTTGACTGGAGAAGGGACCATTTAGTCCAGTTCCCATTCATGGAGAGGGAAACGTCCAGCCTCCGTTTAGAAATCCCTAATGAAGGACAATCCAACCTCACAGTGCCTCCTTACCTCTTTGTTGCTTCAGGGCCTAAATAGCTGAATGGATCCTGTTTGAACCAGAAAGCTAAACAGGGTCTGTGAAGACCAGAAGCTCTGGGCTCTGTTTCAGAGTAAAGGCACTGGCAAAATCACCAGAAAGAAATATGATGGAATGAATGGGGTGGCTGTAAATTGACAGGTGACTCGAAGAAACTCTCCTCCCTGTAGTCTCTCCTTTACTACTCAATGGGGCCAAGTCTCTGCTTTTGTGGTTGCCTGACGTTGGCATGGACTGCAACGATCCTCTACACCAGTGTTTCTCAACCTGGGGGTCACGAGAGGGTGTCAGAGTGGTCGCCAAATACCATCAGAAAACACAGTATTTTCTGTTGGTCATGGGGTTTCTGAGTGGGAAGTTTGGCCCAATTCTCTCATTGGTGGGGTTCAGAATGCTCTTTAATTGTAGGTGAACTATAAATCCCAGCAACTACAATTCCCAAATGTCAAGGTCTATTTCCCACAAACTCCACCAGTGTTCACATTTGGGCTTATTGTGTATTCGTGCCAAGTTTGGTCCAGATCCATCATTGTTTGAGTCCACAGTGCTCTCTGGATGCAGGTGGACTACAACTCCCAAACTCAAGGTCAATGCCCACAAAACCCTTCCATTGTTTTCCGTTAGTTATAGGAATTCTGTGTACCAAGTTTGGTTCATTTCCATCGTAGGTGGAGTTCAGAATGCTCTTTGATTGTAGGTGAACTATAATCCCAGCAGCTACAACTCCCAGATGACAAAATCAATCCCGCCCCCCAACCCCACCAGTATTCAAATTTGGGCATATCAGGTATTTGTGCCAAATTTGATCCAGTGAATGAAAATACCTCCTGTGTATCTGATATTTACATTACAATTCATAACAGTAGCAAAAGTACAGTTATGTAGTAGCAACTAAAATAATGTTATGGTTCGAGGGTCACCACAACAAGGGGAACTGGGTTAAGGGGTTGAGGCATTAGGAAGGTTGAGAAACACTGCTCTACATTTTACCTGAATGCAAGCATCCCATTGAATAGACTGGAGAATCCATAGAACTGCAGCAAATATTATCATGGGCTCCCCAGTCTCAAGCTGTTGCTGTGATGGCACTTGTGGGGTTCCTGCTGCTCCACACACACACAATCCCCAAAGTTGCATTAGGCGGGGCCTCACCAATACCTTTTGCTCTCTGACATAAAAGAAGGGGGATCTTCTCTGGTATCTAGAAACCAGTAGAACTTTATTTTAACATCAGCAATGAGATACCTCCTTCTACAGCTCCTCAGGACCACAGACTGGTTTCAGGGGCACAGAGTCCCCTAATGTGGTCCTGAGAGAGGCCCCATCACTGCCACATCAAATCCAGAGGATCTGCTTGGAACTGGATAAGATGAGTCTACACTGCCCTCTAATCCAGTTCAAAGCCAATAATATGGATTGCATATGACAGTGTAGAAGAGGCCAGAGAGGCGACGAATGGTCAGGGAGCTTGAGGCGTAACTACAGGATCAGTTGGTCACCTGCGGCCTGGGGCAAAGACACTAATCCTTACAATGCAATGGATCCAATACGATGGGAAAGGGGAGAAAGTGGACCAGCAGAGGCTGGATGGAGAAATAGAAGTGTGCATTTGCCACAGGACTCCCAAGACAGGGAGGTCTGTCCACAGATGAGGTTGGGTCACTTTCCAGAAACAGACCCACTGGGGCTGTGATGGTGAGCATGCACTTTGTGTTGGAAAGGCAACAGGCACACGTTCCCCCAATGTGGCAGGGGGGGTCCCTTATAAAGCCCACGAGCCCTGCCTCTGGGGGCCCTATACACCGCCATATAACCCAGAATAATAAAGCAGAAAACTCCAAAAGATCTGCTTTGAACTGGGTTATCCGAGTCCACATTGCCATGACAGTTCAAAGTAGGCAATGTGGGATTTCTTGCCTTGATATTCTGGGTTATATGGCTGTGTGGAAGGGCCCTGAGGCAGCTTGGCGACAAGGGCCTTGCATCCATCGACTGGGAGAAGCAACTGGATACTGTGGGCTGAACAGCAGAGCAGAGGCACAGCTCTGGTTACTGGTTACGAAGTGCGCCCCACAAGAGGGGAGCCTCAGGCTGGATCGACATAGCCATATAATCCATTTTATCAAGGCAGATAGTCCAGGGCCCTGTCCATACAGCCATATAACTCACAATGCCGAAGCAGAAAATCCCACAAGATCTGCTTGGAACTGGGTTATCTGAGGGCCCTTCCACACAGCTCTGTATCCCAGAATATCAAGGCAGAAAATCCCACAATATCTGCTTTGAACCGGGTTATCTGGAGGCCCTTCCACACAGCCCTATATCCCCGAATATCAAGGCGGAAATCCCACATTGTCTGAGTGTGGACTCAGATAATCCAGTTCAAAGCAGATCTTGTGGGATTTTCTGCCTTAATATTCTGAGATATAGGGCTGTGTAGAAGGGCCCTGAGCCCACACTCAGATAATGTGAGATTTCTGCCTTGATATTCTAAAGAGCCCTTCCACACAGCCCTATAACCCAGAATATCAAGGCAGAATAACCCACAATATCTGTTTTGAACTGGGTTATCTGAGTCCACACCGCCATATATTCCAGTTCAAAGCAGATAATGTGGGATTTTATTCAGCTGTGCAGAAGGGGCCTCGGAGGATCTGCTTTGAAGTTGATCATCTCAGTCTACACTGTCAGATAATCCAGTTCAAAGCAGGCACTCTGGATTCTCTATGGCAGTGCAGATGGGGCCTCAGGTGGCCTGGCCTTTGCTTCAGGGGGGGGGGGGAACCAAAGACCCTTCTCTCCCAAATCAGACACATTTCAAAGTGGGGGGGTCATATATATGTGTGTGTGTCCCAAAAAGAACCCCCTAGCAAAAATAACAACAACAAGGTGACTCAGGGCCCTTTCCATACAGTCTTATATCCCAGAATATCAAGGCAGAAAACCTCACAATATGTGCTTTGAAGTGGGTTATCTCAATCCACAGTATTCTGGGATATAGGGCTGTGTGGATGGGGGTCCAGGTAACTCAGTTCCAAGCAGATCTTATGGGGTTTTCTGCCTTGATATTCTGGGATATAGGGCTGCGTGGAAGGGCTCTTAGTCCACACTGCCATATATCCCAGTTCAAAGCAGATAATGTGGGATTTTATTCAGCTGGGGCCCTTCCACCCAAACCCTATAACCTGTGTGGAAGGGGCCTTAGTGTCCTGTTCCCTGCCCAGCTGGGGAGGACATCACAGGGCAACCAAGCCTGGGCGAAGGAGAAAAGGCTCCAGGGATGGGTGCTCGCCTCTTAAGCCACTTCAGTAGAGAGGGCTATTTTGGGAGGGAGAGGGAGAGAGAGAGAGAGAGAGAGACGCCTGGCCGCCTTACCTTGGGAAGCTCAGGGGAAAGGACCGCGGAGACGGCTGTCAGGAGGAGGAAGAGGAAGAGGCAGCGGGGGCAGGGGCCGGAGCAGCATCCGTGTGGGGCCCTTAGCTCCTTCTTCGCAGGGGCTCCAGGCTGGGAAGAAGGCGCCGGGCTCTGTCTGCAGGGAGGCGGGCAGGAGAAGAGGGCCAGGAGGCCAGCATCCCCGGCCGACGAGCAGCAGCTGCCCGGAGCCAGGAAAGGAGGGGAAATTCACCCAAATGAGCAGGGCTGCCTCCTGCGCCGGGCCGAGACACTGAGACAGCAGCCAGGCAGGCAGCGGGCGCGAGCGCAAGCACAGCTCCAACGTTGGGCACGCACGCACACGCGCGCGCGCGCCTCCCCCCCCCCTTTCCCAGGCAGCGCAGGTAGGCTCCGCCCACCGCTTCAAGCAGGCTCCGCCCACCCGCCCCTCTATCTCTCTCTCTCTCAAGCCCCGCCCCCTCGCCTCTTTCTCCCTCATCTCCGTTGCCAGGACACCGAGGGGCCCACCCCCAACTGAGAGGCTGGGGAGGGGGGGGGGTTAATTTTTTTTTCAATTTTGGAAAGAAGATTTCTTTTTTAAGCAACGGCAACAAGGTACGAGTCCAAATGATAATGGGAAGCTCTTTGCAACAGTGTGACGTGCGTTGTGGCTGCTGTTTGGAAAGGGCTTGGACATTTGCAAGCTGCTAAATAGAGCGTGAATCAGGACTGCATTTTGCCTTCTCTATGCTGATCTCTGTCCCCTGATGTATATGATCCTTATGATGGTGTGTTTTGATGTTTGCATTGTGTGTATTGTATTCTATGGACAGCAGAGACAGGTAACAAATAAAATGTATTATTATTATTGTGATTGTGATGATGATGATGTTGAGGATGTTACACCTATTGTCTAATGTTGCCATTACAATGCAGGTTGAACTGCATCATATGGTCTCATATAATGCATCGAATTGGATTATATGACCATATCATGCAGTCCAATCATGATTATGGCAGTGCAAGTGGGGACATCAGGCCAGCTGGCCGGTTCACCACTGGATGGGAGTTGTAGTCCATAACATCAGGGGGGAAATGTGGTAGAAGAAATAAGCCAGGGCAAGCTAGAAGCTATATTGGGTTGGTGGTACTGTTTAAATAATAATAAAACAAGGGTCTGATGGGCATTGACCTTGAGTTTGGGAGTTGTAGTTCACCTACCTCCAGAGAGCACTGTGGGCTCAAACAATGATGGATCTGGACCAAATTTGTCACAGATACTCGATATACCCAAATGTGAACACTGGTGGAGTTTGGGGGAAAGAGACCTTGACATTTGGGAGTTGTAGTTGCTGTACAATAATAATAATAATAAATCACATATATTCCACATATTTGTTTGTTGTTAGCACTGTTTAAATGACATATATTCCACCTATTGATTGATTGATTTACTCGCAGTAGTGATTGCCAACACGTAACGTATGCTCAAAGACCTAACACATGTATATTATTGTTGCCGTTGATCCCAATTATACAGATCCTGCTGACATTTTGCCCATCATCTTTCGGGCAATTTCCTATTCTTTAATGGAAGTATTTTTTTATTTCCGACCTGGAAGGTGAATGGCTCTTGAATGAATATGTTTGGTTGCCCCTTTCATTGTGGGTCGATTCCAACACCTCCCCTTCCCTGTGTCTCTTCATCCTCTCCCATGCTTCCTTTTAATGTTCTTGATTTATTTAATATTAAAACAATGGTTTCCTATTGCATTCGTTATAGAGGAGTAGATTTCTGTGCCTCACATATATTGGTTGAAGCTGCAAGATTGGGATGTCAGGGGAAGCTTCCCACCAGGGATGGATTTCTGCACAAATGTGCTCAAGGTTCTGTTTTGAAATAATCACAATAGTCGTGTCAAAATGGTGAACTGTAATGCTGCTACTCCTGTGCCTGTTTCCTCAGAGCAAGAGGACAGTGTCACTCGTACACGCACACACTGCAAGTGAGAGCCGAGGCATTGGAAGCAGCTGTCCACTGAAGACGTGGGAATGTCTGTGTGCAAAGGGGGAGCTTGTTCTTTGACAATTGCACCATTTCAGTCTTCCACTTTGGCTCTCCAGCTGCCATTAACGCAACTCAAGGCATAGGGAAGGAATGAGACCAATGGAGGATTCCAACACATCTGAAGACATCTGGGCAATAGATATGAGGGGGTTCGACACATGTCTGAAGTCACGATCCAGACCCTAAGCAAACCGTCTACAAGGGAGCCAAAATGTGCTTTCCACCTACTGGAGACAATTTAGATGGAGAAGTAACAAGAACTGTCAAGAAGTAACTTTAAATAGTACAGTGTAATTCAACACAGATCCCCAATCTGTTTGAATAAAAACAGAGAACCCTTTTAAAGAGAGGCTTTGGTATCTCTGCCTAGATTATACATAGGATCCCAGAGCTGGAAGAGACGACATGGGCCACCCAGTCCAACCCCCTTCTGCCAGGCACAATCAAAGCACCTCTGACAGATGGCCATCCAGCATCTGCTTAAAACTTTCCAAGGAAGGAGCTTCCGACGGACTCTGAGGCAGTGAGTTCCACTGTTGAACAGCTCTTCTTACGGTCAGGAGGTTCTCCCTAATGTTCAGGTGGAATCTCCTTTCCTGTAATTTGAACTCGTGGCTCCATTGAGTCCTAGTCTCCAGGACAGCAGAAAGGAAGCCTCTCCTTCTTCCTTTTAATAATAATAATAATACACTTCATTTATATTCTGCTTTATCTTCCTCGAGGGACTCAGAGCAAATTACAGTTTTACATATATAAGGCAAACATACAATGTTTTTGTACACAGTAAACAACAACATAGAATACACAGACAGAGGCAAAGGCTTTCCCCTCCCATTTCTGGTATCTGAAGGTGATGTTCCACTCCAGCCATGGGGAGGTGCTCGTGTTCCATTTTTCCATGCTGAGGAGCCTGCTGTCCATAGACCTCTCCAATCATGTTGCCACCATGTCTGTGTAGGGTGCCCTTTTACCTTCCTGCCGAGGCGGTATTTATTGATATACTCACATTGCATGCTTTTGAACTGCTAGGTAGGCAGAAGCTATGGCTGACAGCCAGGAGCTCACCTCAACTCCTGGCTTCGAACTGCTGATCCTCCAGTCAGCAGATTTCCTGCAGCTAGAAGTTTAACCCACTGTGCTACTGCAGCCCCTTTTGACATCATTTCAAATATTTAAACATGGTGCTCATGTCTCCTCTCACTCTCAGCCTTCTTTTCTGCAGCTAAACAGACCCGGCTCCTTCACCCGCTTCTTATAGAGATTCATGGTCTCCAGACCTTTGATCCTTTTTGTCACACTCTTCCTCTAGACACCTTCCAGCTTAGAGTCAATGTCCCTCTTGAGTTGTGGGGCCCAGAATTGGACACAGGGTTATTCTTCAAGGTGAGGTCTGAGCGAAGCAGAATAGACTTCCTTTGATCTAGACACCTTTTGAGGCAGCCCAAAATCTCATTGGCCTTTTTAGCTGCTGCATCGCACTGTGGGCTCATGTTTACCTTGTTGCCCACTAAGACTCCAATATCTCTTTCACATGTAACTCTGTTGTTGAGCCAAGTGTCACCCACGCTGTATATCCCTGCATTTCTTTTTTCCCCAGCTTAAGTGAAGTATCCTATATTTGTCCTTGTTGAAATTCATTTTGTTAGTTTTGGCCAATCAGCTCTCTCATCTGTGAAGGTCTCCCTCCCAATTTGGTGTCACTTGCAAACTTGATAATTAAGCATGTCTTCTCAACCTTCATCCAAGTCATTAATAAAAATGTTGAATAGCACTGGGCCTGGGACAGAACCCTCTTTATGGCACCCAGAGAAATGAAAGCATGCCAACAAAAAGCCCTTGGTGTCTGTGAAACTGCAAGCGTTCTTCTTTCTCTGGAACTGCAAGGGTTGATTGATTCATACTTGGCTTAGGACCCATCAGTTCTAACTTGGTAGAACTTTTTTTCTGTTTGTGTTAAATAATGTATACCTATTCAGACTATAAATCATATTTGTTTGCAGCCAATAGACCACACAATCCCCAGATTAAAATACAGTTTTGTATCAAAAGTGAAATATTTACTTTGCTACTTCCTTTGTAAGATTTTGCTACAACTTTGGAGCAGAATAAAGGACTTGGAGGAGTGGTCTGGGAAAAGCTGAGTAATTGGGACATTGGGTCTTTCCTAGATGGTTAATAGTAACCACAATGAAATCTTCTATACACATAATAAAAGTGAAAATAGGTGTGTGTGCGTGTGTGGCTGGGTTGTCCACTTACACAGACAAGCTCCTGACTCCCACTGTTCAGGAGACATCAATGAGCATCCCTCCAATGACATTGTAGGTTATAGAGAGCGGCGTAAACATGTACAAGAGCCCTGCCAATGTCCTCCACAAACACCATACTACCCACCATCCAAGTGAATGCTTTCATATCATACAGGGACAATTTCATCCTAGATTGTATGTGTTTCCTCCACCACAGACATCCTAGTGTTTCTTACTCTCTCCACTGGTGTGGAATTTGCATGACCCCGCCCACTGCCTCTCCCTTAACCCTTTCCTATTCTTTTCTATAGCATACAGCAAACAGATGATTGGACAGCAACTGAACATACTTGAGAGGTTTGGGGAGAATTCACCATGATTTATAGGAGTTGTATGTACTGGGATGTATAGTTCACCTGCAATCTAACATCACTCTGAACTCCACCAATGATGGACCAGGAACTAACTTGGCACACAGAAGACTCATGACCAAAAAAAAACATACTGGAGGTCTTTGGAGGGATTTATAGGAGTTGTAGTTAACCTACATCCAGAGCGCACTATGAACCCAAACAGTGATGGTTCTGGACCAAACATAGCATTCAAACCCTATATCCCCAAATTTGAATGCTGGTGGGTTTTGAGGGGAATTGGCCTGAACATTTTGGAGTTTTAGATACTGGGATTTATAGTTCACCTGCAATCCATGAGCACTCTGAATGCCACCAAAGATGGAATTGGACCAAACTTGGCACACAGTGCCCCCATGACCAGCAAAAAAAAAAATACTGGAGGGTTTTGGGGGAGGTGTAATTCATGCACAACCAAATAAACTGTGACCTCCACTGATGATGGACCTGGACCAAACTAGGCACACAGAACTCCATGACTAACTCAACCTACTGGAGAGGTCTGAGGGGACTGACTCATCATAGTGGGAGTTGTAGTTAACCCTGCAGCCAGAGAGCACACGGAACCCTCCAGATGATGCATCTAGAGCAAACTTGTTCAATATAACAAACTTTAAGTACTGATAGAGTTTCTCGGGGTTAAATGGTTTTAAATGGGTTGTTACTGCTTGTGTTGAGTTTTATTGATTGTATTGTTTTTATAATTGCTATTGTTTTGTTATTATGTGTTATTGGGCTTGGCCTCATGTAAGCCGCCTCGAGTCCCCTTGGGAGATGGGTGCGGGGTAGAAATAAAGTTAATAAATAATAATAATTAATAATAATTAATTAATCTAGGATGTCAGTTGCAGTTAATTCACAACATTGTGCATTTTGTACAATTAAAAATTTGACTTTTTCAAATAACTCAGGCAACGCTGAGTATCCAAGCTAGTAATACATAAAAGAGTGGAACAGCTAAAGAACCAATTACCAATTGCATTCACATACACACAAAAAGCTGGACAGCTCCCTGCTGAAGAGGATCTAGGCCCCAATGGTGATGACACATACCGCAGAGCACCGATGCACATCCAGAGCTTTCTTTTGTATGCTTTTGTGGGAACTTGTATTTTGGCTGCTACAGTTTGAAGCTAGCGTCGAACTTCATTAAATGTTCAGGGTAGATGGGACCCTATCCCCAATAGTCAGAGCAACTAACACTACCGACGTTGTGGGCAAATATTGGGCCACCATAGACTGGAGAAGTCCATCATTCCTCCCCTTTCCAAAGATAAAAAATAACATTACCCACCAAGCAAGTGGCTATAGGAACAACCATCTTCATTATTGTTGTGCAAATTATTTTGCAGTGGCTTGCTCTCGAAAGGGCAATTGAGGTGTATCCGCTTTCAAAAAGCCTTGTTCTTTTGGAGATGAAAACTTTTTAATGTGTTTGTTGACATGGGCCAACATTGCACCAGGAGAATTGTGAGTCTTCCATATCTCATCTTTAAGAAAGCCCTCTCCATCTTGATCTCTGCCCTTTTGAGCACTTCTGACCTCACTGAGGATTTCTTATCCTTACTTTTTTCTTAAGCTTGCTGAACTCTTCTTCTTAAAGTACAAAGCACTGGCTTTCCCTTCCGTCTGGATAGAAAATTCCAGGAGTCTGTGATGACCTGTAATGAAAATGTCCACCCCATTGTCTACGTAGTTCACTTTCATTGGTGAAGCTCAAATCCAAGAGTCCATCCCTTTGCTGTATCTGCCACCTTCTGAACCTTGAAGTAAAGGCAAGGGAAGGATTTGTTGGACTTTTCAGTCTTGGTACAGTTTGACTTCTAGCAAATATTGAGATCATGGAAATCTCCCAATGCTTTTTAAGTGTTTGGTTGCCTGTTCTAGAAAGGCGTATTTGCCAGTTTCTCTAAGGGGGTCAAGCCCATAGCCAAGGGGACGGTTTAGGGGTTCAAACCACCTCTGAAAATTTTCAGGTCAAAAGAAAAACCTGGTTTACTCATGAATTTTAACTGGTTAACCAAACCCCCTGCCAAGTATATGCGAAGCAAACATTAGAGTCCCTCCAGAACTGCTACCAATTTACATTGCAATAGCACCTTACCTTAGGCGATCCCTCGTAGCCCAAAGATGATGGTCCTCCAAGGGGAGTGTCTTGGGGATGGGTCCATAGGTGGCTGTGAAGACCTATTTCTGATCTGCATGTTCTCCCACAGTGAGAACATTGGTTTCCAGGTGGCAGTCCCAGTCAGGGTTGGCTTGATGCACCTTCCTCTTGGCACAGTTCTCCCTTTTGCCCTGCATTTGAAGCCTCTTTGAATTCTGCAGCACTGCTGGTCACTGCTGATCTCCAGTTAGTATGCTCAAGGGCCAGGGCTTCCCAGTTCTCAGTGTTTGTGCCACAGTTTTTAAGGCTGGCTTTAAGCCTATCTTTAAATCTCTTTTCCTGTCCACCAACATTATGTTTCCTATTATTGAGTTGGGAGCATAGTAATTACTTTGGGAGACAATGATTGTGCATTCGGACAACGTGGCCAGTCCAGCAGAGTTGATGGCAGAGAAGCAACACTTCAAAGCTGGTGGTCTTTGCTTCTTCCAGCATGCTGACATTTGTCCGCCTGTCTTCCTAAGAGACTTTCAGGATTTTTTTGGAGGCAGTACTGATGGATTCGTTACAGGAGTTGAGTGTGATGTCCTTAAAGAGTCCACGTTTCACAGGCATATAGCAGGGTTGGGAGGACAATAGCTTTATAAACAAGCACCTTGGTCTCCCTGCGGATGTCCCGGTCCTCAAACACACCCTGCTTCATTTGGAAAATTGCTGCACTCACAGAGCTCAGGTGGTGTTGTATTTCAATGTCAAAGTTGACTTTTGTGGAGAGGTGGCTGCCAAGGTAGCGGAAATGATCAACATTTTCTAATTGCAATAGCAGCAATAGCTGACATAGTGGAAGTGACCAAGTTGGTCTACCCACAGTGGGCAGGCAAATCCTAAGGCACGGGGCAACAGGAGTGAGTGGGTGTTGACCTGAATTGCAGGTGGAAATTGTGGAAACAGAGGTGTCTACCACTAGTTCATCTAATCCAGTGGTTCCCAACTTTTGATCCCAACCATCTTACCAGCTGTTAGGAATTGTGGGAACTTAAGTCCGAAACATCCAGAGGATCAAAGGTTGGGAACCACTGATCTAAGAGAAGAAGCTGTGCCATTGGACTTTATATGAACAAGACTGTGTCTGATGACCAAGTGAAAGCTCAATGAGTGCAAAATCCACAGACTCCATTGCCAGGATATGTATTTCCTGTAGATAAGAAGAAGCACCTAAGTCTTCAACCCAAATGATTCAGAAGATTTCCTTGGTTAGCCTGCTCATTTAATATACAAGGTGCGCTCTGGAAGTATGATGTGGTGTTTGGAGGAGAAGTTGGGGTTAAATGTGCTCATCAGAAGATTGGTGCATTGGTTGCTAAACCATTTGTGCGATGGGAAAATGCAATAGAAGTCTTCGACAGACACCAAAAAGGCAGAGTCCCATGAGAACAACTTGTACTTGGCTGAAAACTTCTTGCCAATTCACAGCGGAAAATGTCTTGATGATAAAGGAAATAAGAAGAAAGCAGAAGAAAATAGAAAGAAACTTCTGCCAATTGTGGAAATATTGTCCTTTGTGGCCAAAAAGAACTGGCTTAAAGAGGGAGCCATGATTTGGGACCTAATAATAATAATAATAATAATGATACTTTATTTATAACCCACATCCATCTCCCCAAAGGGGACTCGGGGCAGCTTACATGGGGTCATGCCCGAACAACACATCAGAAAAAGTATCAAAAACATCAGAAAACAATAAACACAATAAAAGCAATGAACACAATAAAATAAATACATCTTTTAAAACAAGAACATAGGTGAATCTAAAACAGAAACGACAGGGTGAGCCACATGTACATATAAAATGTTTTAAAACTTGAGGGAGATAACTAGAGTAGTGCCAAAACATAAGGATCACATAGGGGGAAGAGGTCTCGCCAAAAACGGGGGCATATTGGGGAGTCTAATCTCCAAAGGCCCGGTGGAAAAACCAGGTTTTCAGTTGTTCTATACTCGAGGGCGAGGAGGGGTGGAGCTAGCATTATTGATGTGCTTTATTTTATAGAAGGTTCCGAACTGTTCTGCTTGGCGCAGAGATATACAAGATGTGTGAATCCACAGTGACCATGAAAGAGAAACCAGGTTTTCAGTTGTTTTTTAAAGGATTCCAGAGAGGGGACCTAGTACCTGTAAAGAACCTTTGCACAATGGTGGTAATTTCAGGGCATTGTTGAGATCTCCTGACAGAAGAGAAAGTGGCCTCAAAAGTCATCTGAGGGGGGGCAGTGTTTCAACCGCTCCTGAAATTTTTTTCTGGGTATGGGATCAATCAGTAATCTCCCCCACCCACACACACACACACACAATTTTGTTTCTGTCCCATCATTGCCCAGAGCTTGTCAGCCTTTGTCCTGTGCCTGAAACAATTGGACCAGGGGCCACGTTCAGGTTTGTGGAACTCCCCAAAGGCCACCACCTCTTTTTATGGTGTTATGATGCCTTATAAGGTGTTCATCCTTATGGGCAAACTTTCTAACTTGGGGACTGTATGGTAGGCTGGAGCAGGGTAGGTGGGCCGGGAGAGAGGGGTTCTCCACAAGTCCCTCCCTGCCCTTTCGTCCCTTTCCTCTTCTCTTTCAGAGGCAGAAAGTGAAGGAAAGACGGGAAACGTTTGGATCCTAAAAAGGTTAGCCTTGGTCAGGATGGGATGGTGGACAGGAGACAAAAAAAGTGTGCCCATTAGACCCCGTATTGCCTATTCCTGATATAGAATCCTAGAGTTGGAAGAGACCCCTCAAGGGCCATCCAGTCCCACCCCGTGCCATGCAAGAAGGCACAACCAAAGCACTCCAGATAGACAGCCTCTGAAGAGAAGCCCCCAGAGAAGAAGACTCCAGCACACTCCCAGGCCGCCTGTGCCACTCTCCGACAGCTCTTACTCTCAGGAAGTTCTTCTGAATCTTTTCAGTCGCATCTCTTTCCCTGCCATGTGCCTATTGCTCCCTTGTGCCCTGGTCTCTGGAGCAGCAGAAAGTCACCCCCCTTCTCAATGGGACACCCTTTTAAATCTTGAGGCATGGCTCTCATGTTCCCCCTCAGCCTTCTCTTCGCCCAGCTAAACATCTCCCAGGAAGAAAAGAGGAAGGAAAAAGAGAAGGGAGGGAGGAAAGGAGGAAGGGTGGAAGGGAATAGAGGGAGAGAGGAAAGAGAGAAGGAAGGAAAGACAAAAGTAAAGGAAGGAAGAAGAAAGAGAGGGAGGGAGGCAAGAGGGAAGGAAAGAAGGATGAAAGGGTGGGAGGGAGGAAAGGAGAAAGAGACAGGTAAGGGAGGGAGGGAGGGAGGGAGGGAGGGAGAGAAGGAGGAAGGAAAGGCTGGTGAGAGAGAGGAGGGCCTGAGAAAAGAGCCCATACCTGAACTACACACTTCCTCCAAGCTAGAGATTAACTCCAACAACTCCCATGAATGACACAGCATTCATGACACTGCAGTGTTTCTCAGCCTTTGGTCCTCCAGTTGTTTTGGACTTCAACTCCCAAAAATCTCAGTCAGTTTACCAGAGGCAAAGGCAGGGTGAGGAAAGGGGAGGGGCCTGAGGGAGAAGGGCGGGGTTAGGGAGAAGGGAGGGGTGGAGAAGAAAAGGAGACCAGCACAGGCCAATCCCGGCCCTCCTCTTGCGCCTCCTGCCCGCCTAGTCTGTTTCCTAGCAACGGTTTTCACCCCGCCCCGTTTGCGTCCAATCAGGGCAGAGCCTTTGGAATTCTCAGCTAGAGAGGTCCTCGGCTTCCCTAAACTACATTTCCCAGAGTTCTGCAGAAACAGATCCATTGGCCTCTGTAAAGTCGTCTGTCATCAGGCATGGGCCAGGAGCCCCCAGTGGTGCAATGGATTAAACCAGTGGTTCTCAACCTGTAGGTCCCCAGGTGTTTTGGCCTACAACACCCAGAAATCCCGGCCAGTTTACCAGCTGTTAGGATTTCTGGGAGTCGAAGGCCAAAACATCTGGGGACCCACAGGTTGAAAACCACTGGGTTAAACCCTTGTGCCGGCAGGACTGACAAGTCAGAGGTTCGAATCCGAGGAGAGCAGTGGATGAGCTCCCTCTGTCAGCTCCAGCTCCCCATGCGGGGGCATAAGAGAAGCCTCCCACAAGGATGGTAAAAGTGAAGAGAGGGGGCCCCAGGAAGACAGTTCCATTTTGTCTCCTCTTATGCTAATAATATAATATATTGTATATATACATATAATATTTATATTATAATGTAATACAACATAATAATATGATATTATAATTAAATATTTATATCATATGTAATATTATTAGTACAATGGCGTAGTACAATATCTATATTGTAAATAAAAATGTAATGTTCGTGTGTGGGATTAACATAACTCAAAAACCACTAGGCAAATCGACACCAAATTTGGCAGCAAAGCACAGACTACTCCAATCTATGTCTTTCAAACAAAAAAAGGGGGAAATAACTTAAAACTCCACCCCCCCCCCCCAAAAAAAAACCCCTTACAGAGCATGCACAAAAGCCCCTCTTCTCAGCGAGCGAGAAGACTGACGCACCAACAGTTGTGATGGAAGAGAAGCCGAGCCATGGAGTCCCTTTCCATGTGCGAAGGCAGAGTCCTCTTTCTTTTGGGGAAGGGAGGGATTGAGGAAAGGAAAGGAAAGGGGGAAGGAAGGAGAAGGCCTGGCAGCAGCTCCATGAGGCCCAAGTGGCCACCAGGCAACCCTCCCCCAAGACCGGAGGATTGCAAGGCAAGAAGGGAGCATGCGAACCGTGCGAAGACCAGCAACTCCCCCACTTGGGCTCCACATCCCCCCCTTCCACCCTTTCACCCCCCTCCCCAAAAAAGACCCCTTTAAAAACCCTTACAAACTGCCTTGGAAGGAAGGGAGGAAAGAAGGGAAAGAAAGGGAAAGGAGAGGAGAAAGGAAGAAAAGGATTGGTGAAGAGAAGAGACGAATATACATGGAAGGGGAAAGGTAGAAGGAAAGAAAGAGGAAGGGAAAGGAGGCAGGGGTGGAAGAGGAAAGGGAGGGAGGGAGGGAAAGGAGGGAAGGAAGGGAGGAAGGAAGGGAGGAAGGAAGGAAGGAAGGAAGGAAGGAAGGAAGGAAGGAAGGAAGAGACTGGTGAAGGCAAGATGATGGGAAGAAAAAGGAGAAGGAAAGAAGGATGAAGGAAGGAAAGGAAGGCAAAGGAGAGAAGAAAGGAAGAAAAAATTGGTGAAGAGAAGAATATATATGGAAAGTGAAAGGTAGAAGGAAAGAAAGAGAAAGGAAGGAAGCAGGGATGGGAGAGGAAAGGGAGGGAGGGAAAGGAAGAAGGAAGGAAGGAAGGAAGGGGGAGACTGGTGAAGGGAAGATGATGGGAAGAAAAAGGAGAAGGAAAGAAGGATGAAGGAAGGAAAGGAAGGCAAAGGAGAGAAGAAAGGAAGAAAAAAATTGGTGAAGAGAAGAATATATATGGAAAGTGAAAGGTAGAAGGAAAGAAAGAGAAAGGAAGGAAGGGAAAGGAAGCAGGGATGGGAGAGGAAAGGGAGGAGGGAAAGGAGAGAAGAAGGAAGGAAGGAAGGGGAGACTGGTGAAGGGAAGATGATGGGAAGAAAAAGGAGAAGGAAAGAAGGATGAAGGAAGGAAAGGAAGGCAAAGGAGAGAAGAAAGGAAGAAAAAGATTGGTGAAGAGAACAATATGAATGGAAGGAAAACAAGAGGAAAGGAAGGGAAGGAGGCAGGGATGGAAGCAGAAAGGAATGGAAAAGGAAGGGAAGGAACAAAGAAAGGGGGAAACTGGTGAAGGGAAGAGAAGAATAGAGAATCAGAGAGTCCTAGAGTTGGGAGAGACCAGGTGGCCCATCCAGGCCAACCCTATTCTGTCAAGAAGCAGGAAAATCACATTCGAAGCACCCCCAACAGATGGCCACGCAGCCTCTGTTTCAAAGAGGCTTTTTTGAGTTTTTTGACCAGCATGAATATCACTGAAAAGCCTTGCAGCTTCAAACCCTGGCTGCTTCTCGTTACTTTATTTTCCATACCACCAGACTACCCCAGGATTTTATGATGATGATGATGATGATAAAGAGAGTCTAAATGGCCATCTATCAGGAGTGTTTTGATTGTGCTTTTCCGTTATGCCAGAAGGAGGTTGGACTGGATGGCCCTTGGAAGTCTCCCTACTCTAGGATTCTATTACTATTATTATTATTAAGCAGGGTCTCTATGGCCATCTGTTAGGAGTGTTTTGATTGTGCTTTTCCCTTATGCCAGAAGGGGGTTGGACTGGATGGCCCTTGGTGGTCTCTTGCAACACTAGGATTCTATTACTGTGAATTCCTCCCACCCAAACTGCTCCAGTATTTTCTGCTGGTTATGGAGGTTCTGTGTGCCAAGTTTGGTTCAGATCTGTCAATCATGGGGGTCTTAGTGGTCTGTGAAAGTCTGAGCTGAATCAGTTGAAGGTACTTAAAATCCCATCATCCGTTGACCATATTCGCCCAAACATTGTTTTTGTGATTGATCAGTATGCTTTAATTATGTTCAATTTATAACAACAGAAATAAATCTTGCATATCAGATATTTACATTACCATTCAGAACAGTAGCAAAATTGCAATTATGAAGTAGCAACGAAAATAGTGCTATGGTGGGAAGTCACCACAACATGATGAACTCTATTAAGGGGTCGTGGCATTAAAAAAAAGTTTAGAGACACTGCTAAAGACATTATATGGGGACCTCATATCTCCCAAACCTAGAGATACTACAAGTCACGTCTGGAGTGAGACAATACGCCATCTCCAAGGATGTTCCCATGCGTTGCGCAGATCTTTTACCATTCTGTGAGAGGCTTCTATTTATAGATATGTGAAAGGTCCAGGGTGGGAAAAAGAAATTATTTCTATTTGAGCCAAGTGTGGATGCTGCAAATGCCCATCTGGATTCCCTTTGAAGAACCTTGCACCTTAAAAGCCTGGCTTCTACTAGCTGGTGGGAAACCTTTGGTGGGAGGAGTTCCCTAGCCCAGATTGTTTCATATCTGCAAATTCTGTTTTCTGAGGGCCACAGCAACGCGTGGCTGGGTACAGCTAGTAGTAATATATAATACTGATATTGTGCTATGCTAATAATATAATATATTGTATGTATATATATCTTGTAAGCTGCTCTGAGTCCTCTTCGGGGTGAGAAGGGTGGCATATAAATGTCGTAATTAATTAATTAATTAATTAAACAAATACATCTGGGCTGAAGACCAACAGGTCAGAGGTTTGAATCCAGGGAGAGTGTGGAGGAGCTCCCTCTGTCAGCTCCAGCTACCCATGCGGGGACAGGAAATAACCCTCCCACACGGATAGTAAACAGATGGCCAATTCTCTCACAACAGAAGCGACTTGCAGACATAGGCAAACTTTGGCCCTCCAGGTGTTTTGGACTTCAACTTCCACAATTCCTAACAGCCTGTTAGGAATTGTGGGAATTGAAGTCCAAAACACCTGGAGGGCCAAAATTTGCCCATGCCTGGTCTAGTTAGTCCTTTAATACAAAGCTTCTTAAACTGGCTTCAAGACCTTATTTGGGATTCCTTAAATGAATTGGGGACGTGAAAATAAATGTGTAGTTTGCCACCTAGTGGCTGTTTGGGAATCCAGGAGAAGAAATATGTTCTGCCACTTGAGTCTGCAAACCAAGCAGATGTTGCAGATGCTCTCCTATGACCTGCAGTATTGAATATTCAGCCACAATATAATTCTTGATGCGAAAATAAGCAAGTACCCCTATCTCATTAGTCTGCAAATGGGCTCTCCTTTTAAATAAAGGGCAAAGGTTGTTTTTAAATAAATTTGTGATTTATTGCAGTAAATGTTTAATTTGTGTACTTATTTTATATACTTACTAGCTGTACCCAGCATGCATTGCTGTGGCCAACCTTCCCTCCCTCTTTCTCTCCTCCTTTCTTCTCTACTTCCTTTCCTTTTTTATTTTCCCTGTTCTTCCTTCTCTACCTGTTCTTGGACTGCAACTCCCATCAGTCCTCCTGATCAATCTATCTACCTATTTATTCATTTAAAACTTTTGTATCCCGATCTTCTCCACTGCCATATAAAATACAGGTTATCTGCTTTGAAGTGAATTATAGGCAGTGGACTCAGGTAATCCAGTTCAAAGCCGATAATGTGAATGCCCATCAAACCCTTCCAGTATTTTCTGTTGATCATGGCAATTCTCAATCAATCAATTGCCTTTATTTCAGTTAACAAACCTTAGCTGATACAGAAAAATATAATACAGATAAAAGTCACGTATAAAACACAATACAGGTTATCAAATGTACACATATTAAAATCGCTGGCCTTAAAATTTATATCTCTTAGAAGCTAATAATACGTATCCAGGGCTGTGTAGTTTACTATTTAGTGTACTACAGTTATAATCGCTTCTCGGCCTTTTGGCTAAGATCATGGCAATTCTGTGTGCCAAGTTTGGCTCAATTACATCGTTGGTGGGATTCAGATTGCTCTCTGATTGTAGGGGAACTATAAATCCCAGCAACTACAACTCCCAACCCCACCAGAATTCAGATTTTGGCGTATCAGGTATTTGTGCCAAATTTGGTACCAGTGAATGAAAATACATCCTGCATATCAGATATTTCCATTATGATTAATAACAGTAGCAAAATTACAGTTGTGAAGTAGCAATGAAAATAATTGTATGGTTGAGGGTCACCACAACATGAGGAAGTATATTAAGGGGTCGTGGCATTAGGAACGTTGGGAACCACTGCAATAAGAGCTATGTAGACTGGTGTGGATTCTGTTCCATTAAATAACACCATATGTGAGGAATAGCTTGGTGAACCAGTTAAAACCCTTGAACCCTATATTATGAAATGAGTGTCATCCTATTGGATAATTGGGAGCGCTGTATAATGAATCATCTCCTGTAAAGAGAAGGACTTGATAAGGGTTATCCTTGTCCTAAAAGAGAACTAAAGAAGACGTTCCACCAAAAAAATCAGTCAAAGAAAAGACAAATAAATCAATGTAGATTTTGGATAATAAGCACCCTATACCAGAACTATATAAATACATGTAATCTGAGTAACTCTGCCAACAGAATGCAAGCAGGGAAAGACACATAAGTACGTACTAATGAATAACTAGGACATAAACACAGAGAAAACGCACATTCTTCTAGGCTGCAGAGACTTCCGGTACTTACTTCTCTAGGACAGAATAGAATCATCATTATGGCTAAGGATTGTTTATCATTTCTGTCCAGTCCACTTTGAGTTAGGTTGATCTTACACAATCATAGATGTTTTGGTAGGTAAAAGTAAAGGTTTTCCCCTGACGTTAAGTCCACTTGTGTCCGACTCTGGGGGTTGGTGCTCATCTCCATTTCGAAGCTGAAGTGCCACCATTGTCCATAGACACCTCCAAGATCATGTGGCCAGCATGACTGCATGGAGTGCCATTACCTTCCCGCCGGAGCAGGACCTATTGATCTACTTACATTTGCATGTTTTTGAACTGCTAGGTTGGCAGAAGCTAGGGCTAACAGTGGGAGCTCACTCCTCTCCCCGGATTCAAACCTGCGACCTTTTGGTCAGCAAGTTCAGCAGCTCAGCACTTTAACTCACTGTGCCACAGGGGGCTCCTGATGCTTTGGTATCTCCGCCTATATTATACATAGATCCATCGTCGTCTGGCTTCAGATCGGATCATGGAACTGAGGCAGCCTTGGTCTCCTTAGTGGATGATCTACTTAGGGAACTGGACAGGGGTATGTGTCCCTGTTGGTTCTCCTGGACCTCTCAGCGGCCTGCGATACCATAGACCACGGTATCCTTCTGGGACGCCTTGTGAGAATGGAACTTGGAGGGATTGTCCTGCAGTGGCTGCAGTCTTTCCAGGGCCAGAAGGTGTTGTTGGGGGACACCTACTCGGCCACGCAGCCTTTGTCCTGTGGTTTCTGCAGGGTTCAGTACTGTCCCACATGTTGTTTAACATCTACATGAAACCGCTGGGAGAGATCATCCGGAGTTCTGGAGTTTCATGCCACGTGTACGCAGATGACATCCAACTCTGTCACTCCTTTCCACCTACTGCTAAGGAGGCTGTCCAGGTCCTGAACAGATGTGACGGTCTGGATGAAGGCGAACAAATTGAAGTTGAATCCAGACAAGACAGAGGTACTCCTGGTCAGTCACAAGGCTGAACAGGATATAGAGTTACAGCCTGTGCTGGATGGGGTCAGTCCCTCTGAAGGCGCAGGTTCGCAGCTTGGGATTTCTCCTGGATCCATCACTGAGCCCGGAACCCCAGGTCTCGGCGGTGGCCAGGGGAGCTTTTGCACAATTAAAACTTGTGCGCCAGTTGCACCTGTACCTTGAGAAGCCAAACTTGGCCACAATGGTCCATGCTCATTACATCTCGTATAGACTACTGCAACAGGCTTGACATGGGGTTGTCTTTGAAGACTGTTCGGAAGCTTTAAGTAGTCCAACAGGTGGCAGTCAGATTGCTAACCGATGTAAAGGGAGCACACAACCCCCTTGTTACGTCACCTCCACTGGCTGCCAATTTGCTTCTGAGTACAACTCAAAGTGCTGGATTTAGCCTAAAGCCCTGAATGGTTTTGCCCCAGATTATCTGTCCAAACGCATCTCCTCCTATGAACCATCTTGGAGGTTAAGATCTTCTGGGGAGGCTCTGCTCTCAGTTCCACCTTCCTTGCAAGTGCGACTGGTGGGGGTGAGGGACAGGGTCTTCTCATTGGTGGCCCCTTGGCTGTGGAATTCCCTCTCTGGTGATGTGAGATCAGCCTCCTTCCTCCTGGCATTCAGAAAACAAGTAAAATCCTGAATTTGGAACAAGGCGTTCAGACTAGCTACAATGCAATAGACAGCTGGGAATCAATGTGACTGCACCTGGAATGGTTCATGGACTCTAATTACGGACTATGTGGTTGTTTTAATTGCTGTTTTAAATCCTGTTTTAATTGCATTTATATGTGATTGTTTCATGCTCAATGATTTAATGTTTAGTGTATTTACAATCTGTTATGTTTATGTTTCGATGTGGCATCGAATTGTGGTAAGCTGTAAGCTGCTCTGAGTCCCGTCCCCCCTTGGGGTGACATAGGGCAGGATAGAAATACAGTACACAAATAACTCCTTGAGTGGGACACCCAGTCCAACTCCCTTCTGCCAGGCACCATCAAAGCACCCCTGACAAATGGCCATTCAGCCTCTGCTTAAAAGGCCTCAAAGGAAGGACTTCCAACAGACTCCGAGACAGAGAGTTCCACTGTTGAACAGCTCTTCTTATAGTCAGGCAGTATGTTTTTTTAAAAAGCAATTCACATCCGCATTGTTAAAAAAGGCATTCATTACATAGTTTATTTCATTTCCACCATAAATATCTACATTAGTATTTAAACAACAGGAATCAAAGTACAGTTACAAATATTTTACACTGTATTAACAGCACATGAAAAAGGAGGCAAGAGAGAAAGCAACATAAAATTCAATTGTTTTGGTTACTGCTGGAATGCTTAATTGTTAATGGCTGGGAACTTTCACTCCAGATCCTGAAAAAAACCAACTTTCTTGGCATAAAACTTTTTTTTTATTTAAAAAAAGCACTTAATTCATGTTTGGAAAATCATCACTTGGAAACCTTCCCCAAAAACTCAGTTTTATTTAAAAGTATTTGTAAACGGATCACCAAAAAAGGGCAATTCTTTTGAATCCTTCTCCATTCACCGAGGAGAAAATAGAAGAAAAGGATGGTTTTGTCCCGGGTGAAGAAAACCATAATAGCTTCTTGCATCAGATACACTATTGTAATGCATGATGTATTCAAGATGAATGTAGAAAATATATTCATATTTAAAGATCTTTGCATTTATACTGGAAGCAACTCCTGTTATTAGGCAATTTGCACTCAATTCACTGAATCACCTTAGGGACAAGTGCCTGTAATATTAAAGGGGAGCTGCAGAAGGGGATGTTAAGGTGTGCTTGGCTCAGTCCCATCCCCACAGGTTTCTCTGTTCACTTCAATGGAGGAAGTTAAAGATGTGTGTGTAGCTCCCCGTACCTGCCTCCACTGAGTGAATAGAGAAGCTGGTTCATGCAGGAGACGCCAAGCAGAGGCTGTACATTCACGTTCACAGCTTAGGATCTGGTGCAACGGAACATCTGCCATTTATGTCAACAAATCTCATAAAACCTGAACAAAATGCATACAGTGGAATGTACCTTCATTAAGAATAAAACAACAACCCTGTGTATGGTTCACATGCAACACTAAGCTAGAATTTATTTCATGGGAGGCACCTGCTGCACTTGCCACCTCAGGGTCCCTGTTTCAGAGACACTACTGGCCATTTGTGATGAAAAATGGGAGAACTGACCACAATGGAGAAGTGTGACACTCTAGGATTCCATGCAATCCTCCAATCTTGGAATGTGCCCAGGCCTGATTTATTCTTCTGCTGCATACAAGTCTAAGAGTTATGCCCCACCCATGTCTTTCCCTGGCTCTGCTAGAATTCCTGCTGGGTAGAGTGTAATTCACATGTGTGGAACACAAGGCCCATGGGGCAAATCTGGCTCACCGTGTCATTTGATGTGGCCCTCCAGATGCCGGATTCCTCATCATTAGATCCCAGGAATACAGCTGAAGGGAGTTAGGACACAGCGGACATGGGCAAACTTAGGCCCTCCAGGTGTTTTGGACTTCAACTCCCACAATTCCTAACAGCCATTATGAATTGTGTGAGTTAAAGTCCAAAACACCTGGAGGGCTGAAGTTTGCCCATACCTGGGATACAGTCACATCTTGAAGGCTGTAGTTTGTTCTGTTTAGTCTGAAGAGAGGGGTTTGGATTGAGATCCAAGGTTTGGGCATAGGACATCTGAAGTTACAATGTCCTTTAACCTTTCCTCAACCTCAGAGCCACAAGGATGTCTGGGTTGCTGTTCCCATTATCACCAGTCCGCATGGTGGAAAATCAAAAGTGACAGGAGTAATCGTTCAATAACAACTGAGGACTCAAATCGGGTAAAAAAACTAAAGATATGTAAAAACATGTTAGTTGGCCCTTTGTATACAAAGGCTTAATTCAGGCTTGTTCCAGCTTCCATGTGCAGCAATCAATCGCAAGCTTAATGTTCTGTCCCAGCCAGGCCACACTTATGCAACAAGCAACACAATATTATTTAAAAGAGTGTGCCAATTTTTTATTTAAAAAATCTACTAGATCAGTGCTAAAAAAGAGGCACTTACACTTCTATTTGGTTGCTTTGAGGTAATTGAGAATATACATGTACTTTATTCATATTATGCACAATTTAAAGGTTATATCTCTTAAAAATTGTAAGATAGTAAAACTGGAAACAAGAGAACATACATTAGGTTCATATTGCAGTTTTAATCACACTAACTTAGGTCCCTTCTACACTGCCATACAAAACCCATTTTATCTGCTTTGAACTGGATTGTATGGCAGTGTAGACTCATATAATCCAGTTCAAAGCAGATAATGTGGGGGCCCTTCCACACAGCTGAATAAAATCCCACACTATCTACTTTGAAGTGGAATATATGGCAGTGTGGACTCAGATAATTCAGTTCAAAGCAGATATTGTGGGATTTTCTGCATTGATATTTTGGGTTAAATGGCTGTATGGAAGGGCCCTGGGTTATCTGCTTTGATAATCTGGATTATATGCCAGTGTAGAAGTGGTTTGAAAAGTAAATTCAATGGTTTCAAATGAAACTTACATCCATACAGTCTACAACTCTAGAAGTCAAATGGTTATTAAGAAAATGCAACTGTTTGAAATTGTAAAAACAAGATTGTGACATTAACATCAGAAAACTAAGTCAAATTGCAAGAGCTCAATATTTCTGGGCTATTAATTCTCTCTAATTCTACACTGGTAACACTGATGTATCAAAAGTTAGAATTCATAGCCAAAGCAGTACAAACTTTTAAAAAGGCAGCCTTGAAAGTAAGTCCACGTGGTTAAGCTTACCCGTTTTTTAAAAACTTCTTTGGAAGAAACAAAGCAACACCAGTTACAGTTTTTATTCAGATTTAAAGGCATCAGGCATTAAGTGCTATTACCTATTTAAATCAATAGTTATTGGGCAGTCCTGGAAAAGAAAATCCAATGAAAAGAGAAGGCATCTTTGTCAGAACTAGGCTTTCCCTGCAAGGTGCCATTTAGAAGACTCCAAACGCTTGGAATATGCTGGTCACTCCAAGAAGGTTGTTGCTACGACAATTCCAAGGGTGACAATCAAGACAGATACACAAATTATTATAAGGATCAATTTCTGCAGAGAGAAAAGGTGTACATTAGTATATGGTATGTCTAAATAGACAACATGAATAGAGAGATGTAGTGCATGAACTTTACTCCCCACACTAACCACAATTATTTAAAAGTAAGGAATTTTCAGTGGATATCCTGTCACACCAAAACAAGCATCAAGGGACTTTATAAACTCAAGGATTTGAAGGAACATCCTGTCCCCAATGTGTCTGTCCAGATTTGGGATTATATTTAGACATCCTTCTTTGAGTGTGGCACCTAAATGAGAGAAGATAGGTGGCCACGAAGGAAAAGGCCTTTGCAGAGATGCCAACTTACTTCGGAAATGTCCTCCCTCATGAGGATTCATTTGCCCTTAGTACTGGCATTAGATGAGATATAATGCAAAGCTACACCATTAAATAGTCTGATCTAGATGGAAGTTGCTTTCTTATAGAAGAGATGGATTTTAAGAGGTGACATCACATTGTTTTCAGGCACAGTATGCCAAAGTTTCTAACTGAAAATAATTATTTTGAGTCTCTATAAACATATAGCACCAGCATGGGTAAACTTCGGCCCTCTAGGTGTTTGGACATCACCCCCCACAATTCCTAAAATCCAGTGGGCCCATGTCTGATACAACAGCTTTAGTTCCCATCCTGTGGTCCACAAGATTGAAAACATGGTCCCTGGCCTCACCATTACTAGACCATTGCCCCGAAAAGACGTGGTAATGTGAGCGACTGATCTCATGAAACCCTCTTATAGTGCCAAGACAACAGGGATGTTGGGAGGTGAGAGGTTGACTACTCACTAAACATTACTACTATCACATCAGCTCTAGATTATTAAATAGGGTTTTCTGTGGGCGAGCAGATGCTGACTACTGGATGGCATATGTTCTGTATCAGAAACTAGTGCTGATGTGGTCTATCCAATGGAATTTTCTGAATCAGCACCACAAATAATTAAACCAAATCTAAAGTTTGTTTTTTAATTTATTTATTTCCTATATTTATACAACGCCCTTCTCCCCCCAAAGGGGGGACTCAAAACTAACCAAAAACTGATTTGAATCAGTTTGGTACTAATGTTGGAGAGTGGTCCCTGGTCAAAGTGGTCCCTGGTCAAAAAAAAGGTTGGGAACCACTGGGTTAGTCCTTCAAAATGTGCATTATTATATACAAACCAAGAAGGAAATTTAAATTCTAGTATTAACAAAAATATCTCTTTGTCCTATTGTTTTGTATACTAGCAAATAATGTGATGCCAATGCAAAGCCTGCATATTTCTACATTGATCTAATTCCAGTGGGCATCGCTGGAATTGCCTATCAAAGCTGAATGCAACAAATGTACGGTAAAATATGTTCAGCAACTAGCCACAAGATGTCTCTGTTCTCACAGAGGAAAGAACTTCAATTTGCAACAATTTGAGGGCTTATTTCAGTGGCTCTGAAACTTTTTAACTGTGTGTGGGGGGCAACTTTGCATATGAATAAATAATAATTCACAACCTCTGAGGATGCCTGCCATAGATGCAGGCAAAACATCAGGAGAGAATGCTTCTGGAACATGGCCATACAGCCCAAAAAACTTTTTAAAACCCAAATAATAATTTGTTCGTTTAGTATGTACATTTTCATTCACACATTTTATATATATTAATATTTTAACATGTTGCAAGGACATAACATAATTCAAAATGTTCTACCAAACACATCACAATGGTTATTCTTAATGTGATGCATGTGCTTGTTTCAAAGTGTAAAGTTTAATAAAAGGAGTAGTAAAATTAGAAATGGAAATTTTCAGTCCTTGGATGACCTCAATCCAAGGAATTTGTACTTACCATATATACTCGTGTATAAGATGAGTTTTTCAATGCTTTTTATGACTCAAAAAGCTCCCTCGGCTTATACACGAGTGAGGGCCCTGGCAGGATGGTGTGCAGATAAAATAAGCCCTTCTTTCAGCCCCACACCTTCCTTCCTCTTTCCCTCTCTGTGTTTGCCTTCCTTCCTCTCCCCCTCTCAGAGCTCTCTCCCCTTTCCTTTCCTCCCCTTTCCTTCCTCTCCTCTCTCTCGGTGAACCCTGGCCCCCAAAGTGGGAGAGAAAGGGGCACATTGCCACCTCCCTTCTCTTTTGCAAAGGTGGTAGCTCCTCAGAAGCGGCATCTCCCTATTGATTTTGGAGCACGGTGTATGAAGTTTTGTTGGTAGAAAGAGAGAAAGAAGGAAGGAATGGAAGAAGGAAGGAATGGGAGAAGGAAGGAAGGAAAAAAGAGGGGGGAAGACGTGAGGAAAGGGAGAAAGGAAGGAAAGGAGTGGGAGGGAGTTAGGGGAAAAGGAAAGAAGGAATGGAAGAGAGAGAAAGAATGACGGACGGAAGGCAGGCAGGCAGGCAGGCAGGCAGGAAGGAAGGAAGGAAAAAAGAAATAACAGCTGGCTTGCTGTGCCGAGAGGTACCGTCCTCTCCCCAGTCCTTCCCACTTCCTCCCTTCCCACCTCGTTTCCCCCCCACTTTTCCAGCACCCCTTTCCCACCCCAATCATCTCTTTTTCTAGTTTCCCTTTCCTAGCCCATTCTTTAGTATCGCCAGCCCCTCTCTCCCACTTTTCCAGCTCCCTTTCCATCCCAGCCTTTCCCAGGTTCCAGCCTCTTTCCAATTTCAGCCTTGCCCCTTTTCCCACAGCAGTTTCCCACTTTCCCAGCCCCTTTCCCACATCAATCTTTCCGACTTCTCCACTTGCCCCCTTCCCACTCCAATCTTTCCACCTTTCCAGTTCCCCCTTTTGCACCCCAGTCTTGCTCAATTTGCAATCTTCCTTTCCCCATCCAAATCTTTTCCAGCTGCCTCTCTTCTCCACTCCAATTTCTCCAGCTTTTCCCAATCCCCCCTTCACACTCTAGACTGGGGTCTTTCCCAGTTTCCAGCCCCCCTTTCACACCTGTCATTCCTTCTTCCCCAGTTACCAGTCTTTCCAACTTATTCATATACACACAGCATTTCTCCTAATAAGTATAGTTAAAATAAACTATGGTGATTATTAGAAGGATACGTAAGAACATTTATATTGAAGAAAGTTAGAATAATGATTTAGTCAAAGTTGGACAGTCTTATCTTAAATTACAGTTTTTTGTAGATATTCAAAAACATTTAACCTACTGATGCCTCAATTAATGTAATTTTATTGGTATCTATTTTTATTTTGAAATGTACCAGTAACTGCTGCATTTCCCACTCTCAGCTTATACTTGCATCAATACATTTTCCCAGTTTTTTGTAGTAAAAGTAGGTACCTCGGCTTATATTTGGGTCAGCTTATACTGGAGTACTATACGGTAATTCAATGGCATTTACTCCTAGCAGGAAATAGAATTGCATGGGACAAGAGGAATACATTTCCCAGTGTTCATGCCACCATACATGACATTTGCACACCCCATTTCCTCCTTCGTTTTAAATGATGACTAAATGCGTAAGGCTTGAGATGAAACACCAGATCATAAGCATGCCAACTCAGGAGTAAGTAGAAATGAAACCAGCAACAATTACTTCCATTCACAGGGATTGGGCTCCACCACTTATTTCTTCACCCATTTCGTAAGCATGCTCAAATCTCTTGGATTGGAATGGGTATTACCCTATTTACTTGAATCTAATGCTCACCTTTTTGGGCTAAATTACCTTGCCAAAATTAGGGTGCACATTAGGTTTGTGTAATATGGTCATCTTATTGCTGAGCCAAAGCAAAAGGGGAAGCTGCTTCAGGAGACCCTGGAGCTCTTATTTGAGGGACCTCACCTCAAATTTAATTGCCACGGCTCAATGCTATGAAATCCTGGGACTTGTCGTTTGGTGTGACATCAGCCTTCTTTGGCTGCATTTCCGACCCTCGGTTTATACTCGAGTCAATACGTTTTCCCAATTTTTTGTTGTAAAATTAGGTGCCTCTGCTTATGTGTGAGTCAGCTTATACTCGAGTATATATGGTACTTTGTTTGGTTTCAGGGTTTTGAAATTTGGTAATTATAGTGGGGCTTCCATATCCACAGGGAATTGGCTCCAGGATCTCATGCAGATACCAAAATATTCATTTGTTCAAGTCTCTATTAAAAAAGGTGTTGGGCAGCAGCCTCCGTTGCTGCCCTATATCATTTTAAGTGAACCTTGCAGAGCAAACAAGTGTGCTCACCAGGCTTATAGGGAGAGGTGAACACACATGCATGCACTCTCTCTCTGCGAGCCTCATCGCATGACTATGAATACATTCATGTCCATCTCTCTCTAGTCCACCTTCTCTGCACCTGCTCCAAAAGCAGCTGCCCCTGCCATGCGCATGTAAGCTTCACCCTTCCTTCCTTCCCTCCCTCCCTCCCTCCCACACCCTAACACTCACTTCTCTCTCCTCCTCCCTAACTCCGTGCCCCATAAGCACACCAAAGACAGTTCTAGCTCCTATTGCCATGCACATGTTAGCCCGATCACAGCACTCCTCCCTGAAACTCCTTTCTCTTCCTCTCTCCCACCTTGCCCTGGGGTGTGACATTAGTAACAGATCCTAAAGAAGTATTTGGCTACTGATGGATTAAGGTGTCCCTTTCTTCCCATTTCAATCCCATGTGCTTGCTTTGGTTGCATCCCCCTTCCCTCTCTAGAGGGTGATTGAATTAGCACCCGAGGCCTCGTGTGGGATCCAATGAAGTGATGGGGAAAGTGGGTTGCCTGTAACCTGAACTTCCTTGGCCCCATTGTAGTTTCATTTGAGACCACATATGTATTTAAGCCAAGTAATCCCCCCCGCAAGCAACTGTCACACTCCACCCAGCCCCAATAATCAAGTCCTAGATTGAGAACATAGGTCTTATGTGACGGTTGAATGAAGCTCACTGGTTGGCCAAGATGTTAAAGATTGCATAAGTAAATGGATCATCAGCAGATATCAGGTAACATGCAAAGAAAGTTAGCCGATTAGTACTTACTGTATAGCAATAAAATGAGATGCATGCTGGAGTTATATGATCGTCACTGAATCCCAAAAGACAAGCCAATAACTAGAGCAAGCACAGCAAACAGCACCAGGACTACAATGAGAATTATCCACTTTTTCTGCAAAAGGAAAACCATTTTGACAAATGCTGTTAAAGCTATATTTTAGGACAGGGATGGGGAACATGTCACTCTCCAGATGTTACTGGACTACAACTCCCAACAAGCATCAGCCATCGTTAGGATGACTGGAAATGCAGGACAACATTACCGGAGGGGGGCACATATTCCTCATTCCTATTTTAGAGAGATCAAGTGCTAATTATGCCACCACCCCACCTGGAGATTACTGCAGGCCCAAGCAGAGTTCAGGCTACAGCAGTGGTTCTCAACCTTCCGAATGCCACAAACCCTTAATACAGCTCCTCATGTTGTGGTGACCCCCAACCATAACATTATTTTTGTTGCTACTTCATAACGGTAATTTTGCTACTGTCATGAATCATAATGTAAATATCTGATATGCAGGATGTGTTTTCATTCACTGGACCAAATTTCGCACAAATACCCAATATGCCCAAATTTAAACACTGGTGGGGTTGGAGGGGGTTGATTTTGTCATTTGGGAGTTGTAGTTGCTGGAATTAGGAATTAACCTACAATCAAATAGCACTCTGAACCCAGCCCACCATGGATCTGCACCAAACTTGGCACACTACCTACATGGCCAACATTGAATATTGGTGGGGTTGCCGGGGGAAAGGGGGGTCTTTTTTAATTCTTGGAGTTATAGTTCACCAACATCAAAAAGGAAGAAGACGGGTGGAGAGATCTTCAGCCTTCTCTGCCAAAAGGTTTCATAAGACCATCAGAAATATGTGTTTTCTGATGGTCTTTGGTGACCCCTCTGAAACCCTCTTACAACCCCCCCACCCCACCCGGGGGTCCCAACCCCCAAGTCGAGAAACACTGGGCTACCGGATCTAATTGTTATTGGTTTACTAGAATAGAAATTGGCAACGAACAAAGTCAAGGTGCCAAATAGTTTGCCCATTTACAAAATAGTGACTCAAGGGGTGGAGCCAGTGACCCCCTACACCTCAGAAGCCACACAGTTTGATGATCACATTTGCATGTACAAATCTTTGAATTAGAATCATAGATTATAAGAGATCACAGGGCCATCCAGTCCAACTCCCCTGCCACCATGCAGGAAAAGAACAATCAAAGCGTCCTCGACAGATGGCCATCCAGCCTCTGTTTAGACACCTCCAAGGGTCTATCTACATTAAGTAATATTCAACAAAAACTTGCTTGGTTCACAAAAATGAAAACTTACCCTGCGAGCTTTACTTTGATATTTAACAGCTTTTTTGGTTTCTACTTTTGCATGCTCGACATAATCAACTGCATTCATCACATTTTTCTCTATGCTGTTCACCATTTCACCCTTCAAAAGTTGAAAATGAAGAATGTACAACAAAAACAGAGTTAACACCGCTGCTGGGACATTCCAGAATTATGATGAATATAAGCACTGTACAAAAACAACAAACTGCATTCATATTTTAAAGAAATATGGCAGGCTTTGTAGAATATTTGTACTGAAATCAATTTTAACCAAAGGAACAGGGAAGTCACATTTGTTGGCCAGGAAAGTTAATATTGAAAATAGAAAGCACAAGGACAGGTTGCATATCTGTAACTGTAGTCCTTCAAGTGGTCACCTAGGAACTCACCCAAGTGAGCTATCACATGCCTGTACAGTGTATCACTCGGAACTGTCTAAAGCAGTGCTTCTCAACCTGGGGTCCCCAGATGTTTTTGGCCTTCAACTCCCAGAAATCCTAACAGCTGGTAAAATGGCTGGGATTTCTGGGAGTTGTAGGCCAAAAACATCTGGGAATCCCAGGTTGAGAACCACTGGTCTAAAGCATTACATAAACTGTTTGAAGGTAGCCCTGCTCACCTTCACCACTCCATAAAAGGGGCTGCCTGCCAGACCTGCTAGTTCTAAGGATATTTGTGTATTGTATCAGAAGCGAATTGAGGGTACAGTTGTAATGTATTTAAAGACATAAACAAAGTTAAAAACTTGGCATTATACTAAATGTCCTTTGATCAGTAGCTGGCCATTTGGAGTGCCTCTGATGTGGCTGTAAGAAGGTCCTCAATTGTGCATGCGGCAGGGCTCAGATTGCATTGTACTAAGTGGCCTGTGGTTTGTTCTTCTCCACACTCGCATGTTGTGGACTTCACTTTGCAGCCCCATTTTTAAAGGTTGGCTCTGCATCTCATGGTACCAGAGCACAGCCTGTTCAGTGCCTTCCAAGTTGCCCAGTCTTCTGTGTATCTCATTTGGTATGAGCCATGGATTGAGGTTCCAGGTTTTAGCATGTCACTTTTGAACTTTCACTTGCTGAGGTGTTCCTGCAATTATCTCTGTAGATCTTAGAAAGCTATTTCTTGATTTAAGGCTTTGGTGTGCTGGCTGATAACCAAAAACGAGATGGGCTGGAGATGTCACTGCCTTGGTCCTTTCATTATTGGCTGCTACTTCCCGGCAGATGTCAGGTGGTGCAATAGCGGCTAAACAGTATAATTTCTCCAGTGGAGTAGGGTGTAAACATCCTGTGATAATGCGGCATGTCTCATCAAGAGCCACATCCACTGTTTTAGCGTGGTGAAATGTGTTCCACACTGGGCATGCGTACTCAGCAGCAGAGAAGGAAAGCGCAAGGGCAAATGTCTGGTTGTGATCCCAGATTGTGCCAGTCAGCTTTTGTGTGATATTTTTTCTAGTGCCCACTTTTTGCTTGATATTCAAGCACTGCTTCTTGTAGGTCAGAGAACGGTCCAAGGTAACTCCCAGGCATTTGGGTGTGCTGCAATACTCCAGTGGGATTCCTTCCCAGATCATCCTCAGAGCTCGAGATATTTGTCTGTTCTTAAGGTGAAAAGCACATGTCTGTGTTTTAGATGGATTAAGAATCAGCTGTTTATTCCTGTAATAGGCAGGAAGAGCACCTAAAGCTTTGGAGAGCTTCTGTTCAACGATTTCAACACTTCCTGCTTGGGTGGTGATGGCACGATAATCAGTATAACACCGTCAGTCAATGAATCAATGGAAAATGAGCATCTCCTTGTAGTGAAGTCAAGTAGTAGAATCCCAAAGGCAAACTGGAATGTCACCAATACATTCAAAATACAGCAGAATAAACAACTGATCCATCCCAAACAGATTAGCCCAAAACCAGGATCTTATTCTATAATGAGGGGTTTTTTCCATTTTTAATTAATTTTTTATTTAATTTTCAAAAAAGTACAACTTAAAATCCCCGAATTAATATTATCAAAAAACACAAGACACTAAAATAAACGGAAACAATCATAAAACAATTGTCAAGTCATCCCTCCACACAGCCTCCCCACAATTCAGTTCAAAGCCCAGAGGCTGATCAAGTTTGCAAGTCTCTCAGCAAAAACATTCCTCTGAGGATGCTTGCCATAGATGCAGGTGAAACGTCAGGAGAGAATGCTTCTAGAACCTGGCCATATAGCCCAAAAAACCTACAACAACCCAAAACCATTCCTGCCAAATTCTGTGAAATGTAACCCATCTTGTGCCAGAAGCCCATCTTCATGTAAAACCAGATCAAATGGGAGAGGATGATGAAGACAACTTGTACGTTAAGGTTCTTTAGCTTTCCCAGAGCTTCAAAATTCCTCCTGACCTTTTGGTCCCCACATGAACCAACAGGAGAGCGGGATGTTCTCTGGACTTGAGGAGTCTTACCAGCCGCTCAATTAAATAGTGGATTTTTGCCCCGTGTAGACAGCATACTTCTTGAGACAACTTGTCAGGTTTGCAAATCACCCTCAGGAGAGAGTCCCCTACTACCAGCACATGTCTCCTCTGGGGACTGGTAGGGCCCCTTCCTGTGTTGAATCCTATAAGGTGCACTGCTGATCTCCTGAGAACTGGCTTTGTTGCTTCTGTTTCTGTTTCTCTTCATCACTTGTGCTGTAGATGGGAATTTCAAATGGATTCTGTAGCTTCAAATTCACAGAGTGATCCTTGGTTCCTCTATGTGTCACATTCCTCCAATCGTTCACGTCCTGCTTTTGTGAACTGGCTTCCTCCTTAGAGACATTCCCCATGCATCATCTAGGACAGTCCGTTCAGTTGTGTGCAAGAACCCCTCATGCTCCGCAATGTGTTCTTGTTCCTCTTTACCTCTCACTGGGGAGCGAACTTCAAATCAATCCTCTTAATTCCAGATTCACAGAACAATGCCAGTTCCTCCTACTTCTATGTGTCAATTCCCACCAAGCATTAACCTCCACATTTGAACTGACCTCCTGATAGCCATCCCCTGCACGTTCATCCCATGTGTGTTGTTCATCTAGAACAGGGCTGTCCAACTGCCGGCCCTGCAGGTGTTTTGGCCTTCAAATCCCAGAAATCCTAACAGCTGGTAAACTGGCCAGGATTTCTGGGAGTTGAAGTCGAAAACATCTGCAGGGCCGGCAGTTGGACAGCCCTGATCTAGAACCATCTAGAAAGGTTCCTTCTTGCTTTAGGTGCAAAGGCTCGACAGTGGGCACAATGAGAAGCCACAAGAGTGTCTCTGAGGCAGTGAAGGCACTTCACACGTCTATCCCTTTCTGTTATCTTTGTGTCGCAAGTCATACATCTCTTGAAGATCACCAGCAAGAGTCCAGGGCGAGTGCAACCAGGTATCTGACCCAAGTCAGATTAATCAAAGAATCCAAAGAACTAAAGGAAAATCGCATATGGTCCCTATTAATGCTGCTACAGTAGTAGTTTAGGTGGGAAATCCCTTATATAGGATGGAATAATAAAACTTTATTTATATTCTGCTCTATCTCCCTGAAGGGACTCAGAGTGATTCCAAGTAATGCACTGTGCAAAATAATGCCAATTGTGTGAGTCACAGAGACCACAAAGAAGAACTACAAAAATGAGATTGGCTTTAAACAGCTTGTTTGCGATCGGCATTCTAACAGGAGTGCATTCATAATGTTGCCTTTTCTACTGTCCATCCAGCCAAACACATGCCTTATCCATTCAACCTTAAAGTATAATTTTATATTTTAACAAGCTTTGATTCGGTAGCTGCTTATAGATAGGAGAAAAAGCCAGCTAAGCACCTACAAATTAACATTAATTTTCCTTGCATGTATACCAGTTAGGGATCTTCAGCAAAATTATGCTACCAAAACTCTTTGCTATGTTATCTCAGAATTCTCTGTAATACTACATTGTAAACCCACTTGTCTAACTCTATATCTTTCCTGTGTGCATCACGCTAATTAGTATGTTCATGTGTGCACAACTTTCCTATGTTCTATTTCAGGCTTAAATTATTACAGGTTGACTCTGCCAGTCTAGCACTACAGGGCCAAGTTGGTAGAATGGGCTTTTGAATGCATCCTACTAGAATACCAGTATACAACACTATAACAGACTGGATGAACCAACATGGAAATGATATGGGAAAGATGGGGATATCGTAGGACTGTTACCTGCGCAGTTCTGTCCATCGGCAGACATTATGATTAGCAATAAACAGCAGAGTGTTACAATTTGTTCATTTCTGCAGTTTCAAAAGTTCCCCAAAGGAATACACTCAAAGGACACACAAAATGCCTCTTTACATGAAGATTCAGGGCTAACATATTAAAAAGCATATGTAAACATACAATTACTCTTAAGCAAGCATTTTAGGCTCCATAAAAAGATATCTGAATGTGATAGTGTACATCCCTTTAGCAGTGGTTCTCAACCTGTGGGTCCACAGGTGTTTTGGCCTACAACTCTCAGAAATCCCAGTCAGTTTACCAGCTGTTGAGATTTCTGGGAGTTGAAGGCCAAGACATCTGGAGACCCACAAGTTGAGAACCACCTCTCTAAATCAAAGCAAAACACAACAGTTGAAATTGAGCAGTGCAAAGGCTCTGAATGTTTTACTGAATGCCTGCATAATATTTGCATACTAGTCCAAAATATGCTGAAAAATACAATGCTTCTTGAAAAAAATGCCAATTAAAGTATTTTCTTCTTCTTACCTCCATCAGTTCTTTTAGAAAGAAAAACCAGCTTGCAAAACAGGAAAAAGCATCACTTTTGCATAAAGCTAAAATACCACACTTGCTTTGTTTTTCAGGTTTTGGCAGGGTGAATGGTAGCACTAAGATCTAATAATAATAAACTAATAAACTTTATTTATACTCCGCCCCATCTCCCCAATGGGAGACCTAACCCTCAATCTTTGTTAGGATACACCCTTCTGGAGATCTTCGAACATACCACTTTACAATAGCTATTAGCAAAACAGAAATTACATTCAAATTAACAGATTTGCAGTTCTGAAGCAAACAGAACAGCATCATTTGCTGGTAATGATTTACACAATGTTGGCAATCAACATGGCTACTAGCTCTTATTTCTGGTTTATAATGCAGTTTGTATAGTGCTGTCATGTTTAATATGGTTTGTCCTGACGTAATTTGTCTGAATGTTTTCCCCTTTTTGGCATTGAATGTCTGCCATACATGTTGGAAATCGCCCTGAGTCACTTTGGGGAGATAGAGCGGTCTATAAATAAATTTAGAGCCACTCACAAAGACCTTGATATACGCTGATGACCTTGTCCTAACAACACAAGCAAAAGACTTTGAAACAATTGAAAACCGACTTACTAATGTCCTGAAAGATCTCTCCAGCTACTGCAACGATAACCACCTGAAGCCTAACCCTACCAAGACACAAGTGAGTGCTTTCCACCTATGTAGTCGTGAAGCCAACTGGAAACTGAAAGTTACACTGTTCCCATCCTAAATATCTTGGCGTTACCTTAGACCAAACACAAACATTTAGGAAACACTGTGCGAACACCCAGCACAAAATACCTGCATGCAATAACATCCTGCAGAAACTTACTGGCAGTGCATGGGGTGCAGACCCAAAATTAATAAGAACATCAGCCTTGGCCTTGTCTTACTCGATTGCGGAGTACGCCTGTCCCGTCTGGCACAAAGCTGCCCACACAAAGAAGGTGAATATAGGACTGAATGAAACATGAAGAATAATCACAAGATGACTCAAACCTACACCTGCCCATAGACTTTCTAAGCTAGCTGACATTGCCTCCCCTGATGTGCAATGGGAAGTTGCTGCCAATTGCAAAAGAAATCAGGTTGAACACTGTGAAAGCCATCCACTGTATGGCTATCAGCCTCCTCCCAGTAGACTTAAATCAAGGGAAAGTTTCATGAGAACCACTGTTCCTCCAGCAACAGCAAGAATACGAATCTCTGTGGGCAGCTAAACCAGGCAATTCCAACTGGGTGGCCCCCTATGAGGGTCTTCCTCTAGGGGCAAACCAAGAATGGGCAACATGGAAGTCCCTGAACAGACTCAAAACTGGAGTTGGCAGATCAAAAGACAACCTGGCAAAAATGGCCCTACCTAGAAGAATCCTCCACCTTGTGCGACTGTGGAGCAGAACAAACCACTCTGCATCTGTATGCTTGCCTACAATGCCCTGTCTCATGCACAGAGGAAGAAATGTTTAAAGCTATAGACGATGCGGTCACTGCTGCCCGTTTTTGGTCTAAATTTTTTTTGACTGCTTGCACTCCCTTTATTTTATCAGTTTTATACTTATTGATGAAATGCTTTTGACACAAAATAAAATTATTATGTGTTGAAAGTGCATCATATATTATTGAGTTGCAATCCTTATAACAAACCTATAACACAAAGTGTTTTTTATGGTTCATACGATCCAATGGAAGGCTGGATCCACACTGCAATATAATCCAAATTATCAAATCGGATAATCCAAATTGTCTGCTTTGAACTGGATTATATGAATCTACACTGTTATATAATCCAGTTCAAAGCGGATAATCTGGATTTTATATGAGTGTAGATGGAGCCTAAGACTACATGGATTCAAACCATTAGAGGTTTCTTATAACGGTCACCCACTACCTACAGCCTATACTTAAAAGCTTTGAAGTAGTGATTAATCCAGCATGGTTCTCATAAAAAATAAATAAAATGTTGTTTTGGAATCCAATGATGTTAACATCACATACCTGGACCTCAACAAGCATTGCCATATCCATGAACATTTTATGAAGCTCCTGAATACTGGATTCCAGTTTTATAATATCTCTATGACGTGACTCAATTTCATCAAGTGCTTCTCTAGTAATTTTGGTGTCCAAAATGATCTTTGGGAAATAAGAAGACATGCACTGCATTAATGTGTTGGGTTTTTTAAATTAAAGAAACACAGTTCATAAAAACATTTCAAAATCTATCTATACACATAATAGAAGTGAAAATATGTATTATGTGTGTGGGCGGGGTGTCCACTTCCACAAACAAGCTCCCACCTCCACAAACATCTATAGCTCCCACTGCTCAGAAGACATCAATGAGCACCCCTCCAATGACACTGTAGGTTATAGAGACCATCATGAACATGCTCTGCCAATGTCCTCCACAAACTCCATTCTAGATTTTATGAGTTTCCTCCACAACAGACATACCAGTGTTTCTTACTCTCTCCATTGGTGTGGAATTTGCATGACTCCGCCCACTGCCTCTCCCTTAACCCTTTCCTATTATTTTCTATGGCACACAGCAGAGGAATTCATTAGCAACTGAACATACTAGAGAGGTTTGGGGAGAATTCACCATGATTTATAGGAGTTATAGGTACTGGGATGTATAGTTCACCTGCAATCTTAGAGCACTATGAACTCTGCCAAAGATAGAATTGGACCAAACTCGGCACACAGAGCCCGCATGACCAGCAAAATTATTGAAGGTCTTTGGGGAAAATTCACCTTGAATTGAGGGAGTTGTAGTTCACCTACATCCAGAGAGCACTGTGAACCCAAACACTGATGGATCTAGACCAAACTTGGCACACATACCTGATATGCCGAAATTTGATTACTTGGGGGGACCTTCCTCTCTGGGAGTTGAAGTTCACCCACAACCAGAGAAACTGTGGCCTCCACTGATGATGGACCTGGACCAAACTTGGCACACAGAACCCTCATGACTAACTCAACCTACCGGAGGGGTTTGAGGGGACTGACTCACCATAGTGGGAGTTTTAGTTTACCCTGTAGCCAGAGAGCACACTGAACCCTACAGATGATGCATCTAGAGCAAACTTGCCCAACATAACGAACTTTAAGTACTGATGGAGTTTCTCGGGTTAACCTGGCATGATGTCAGTTGCAGATAATCCACAATGTGCATTTTGTTCAGTTAAAATTTTGCCTTTTTCAAATAACCTGGGCAACACCAGCTACCCAAGCAAGTCTAAATTATAAACCTGTGGGCAGAAAGAGGTATTAATACATACAAGAGCAGTGAAAATAAGCTCAAAATACATACATCAGAAGTGAAAATAGAAAGATTCCCACTTTCCAGCATGTCTTCCAGTTCTTCGTCAGTTGTGGTTTTTCCAGCTAGTAAAAAAAGCATTTATTTATGAAATGAGGCATAACAACAGCTTTAATTGAAATCTGAAAGCTTCCAAGATGTCTGCCTCTCACCCTAAATAAATGACAGGATGGGGAGATTACTCATCTTATACAACTTTGCTAAAAGAGCAGTGGACATATGCTTAGCAATTAAATAGACAGCAAAATTGGTAACAACTGGCTAATATTTCAGTTTCATAATATTATTACATGTTGTATAATGAAACACAATATAGTACAATGAAACAATATTAATCCGTTCCTCCAAATTTAGGGATCTATTACACATTGTATAATTGTATAGTATTACACACTGCTTTTTCTTTAATGTTCACATTCTCAGTAATCCTTACAACCCTGGAAAGTAGGTCTGAATTATCCCCACATTAAAGGCTGCTGGCTAAAACCATAAATAGTGGTTTGGACCAGGCAAGTTGTGGTTTGTTGTTGACAGGGCAGCTTCACAACAGGCATTCATTCAATGCCAACCACAATCATAAATGAGAATACAATTAAAACAATTGATGAAAAACACTACATTATTAAGACATTTGTTTAAAATCATGCAGGCTTAAAATCAGAGTCCGGGTCAATCCATTGTCATTCATAGAACTTGAGTCTTATTCTTGATTGCTGCCTCTACTGTTTGAATGCTTAGTCCCATAACCAGGTTTTGAGTTTCTTTCTAAAGGACAGGAGGGAGGTAGCCAATCTGATGTCACTGGGGAAGAGAGTTCCACAGGCAAGGGGCCACCACTTAGAAGGCCCTGTCTCTCATCCCCACCAGTCATGTTTGCGATGATGGTAGGATTGAGAGCAGGGCCTCCCCAGACAATCTTAAACTTCACAGTGGTTCATAGCAGGAGATACATTCAGACAGGTAAGATGGGCCGGAACCATTTAGGGCTTTAAATGTTAAAACCAGCACTTTCAATTGTGCTCTGTAGCAGATCGGCAGCCAGTGGAGCTGTCGTAGCAGAGGAGTTGGATGCTCTCTGTATGCCGCTCCGGTGAGCATCCTGGCTGCCGAACGTTGGACTAGTTGAAGCTTCCGAGCAGTCTTCAAAGGCAACCCCATGTAGAGTGCATTGCACTAATCTATTCGGGATATAACGAGAGCGTGGACCACCATAGCCAAGTCTGACTTCACAAGTCTATCCCTTTCTGTTTTGATTGTGCAAACTTGGTATTAGCATCAAACTTGGAGATGCCAAGGAAGGGGGGAGTTTCACCCCTACGTAACAAAAAAAAAACCTATTACACAACTGTGCAGAATTACCAAACACTGCTCTCCTCTTCTAAACACTATTGGAAATTATCATCTTGTATAGCAGAACACCACCACTATCACCTATTTGAGGGGCTGCATCTCCTCCTATCAGCCCACATGAATAAATAAATAAATAAACTTTCTTTTTAAACCGCCCTATTCAATGCACGGCATATACCAAAACATTACAGCAATAAACATAATTCGGAACAATAACAGCATTGATTACTTTCAAATGAAAGTAAATATCAAAATAAAAACACAGAAAAACTAATCACTAAACAAGTGCATTTAAAAGCATGGTCAACAATAAAGCATCTAACATAGAGATCATCAGGAGGGGCCCTTCTCTCAGTCCCACCAGCATCACAAGTACGGTTGGAGGAAACGAGAGGGCCTTTTTGTTGGTGGCCCCGCGTTCTAGAACTCCCTCCCCAAAGAGGTGTGTTTGTCCCCTTGTTATTAGACTTTCGCTCTCAGGTCAAAATCTTTCTATGGAAGTGGGCCTTCCCCGACAATACACAATCAACTATTACTAAACAGCTAGTGATTGTTGCCAAGACTCAATACCAAAGGCTATTCCAGTCTGGCAAGGTTTGCACGGCCAAAGATTTGGGATTTTTACTGATAATGATAAATGTTGTTATCTATTATGTTTATTTTATATAGTTTATGTAATGTGTTGATGCAATGTGTTGCTTCTTGTTTACTTGTTTGGGTTGGGAGGATGATGTTTTGCTCATGCATTATGTAATTTGTTTTTTCACCAATTGTGTACCGCTTTGAGTCCCAACCGTGTAAGAAAAATGGGATACAAATAAATTAATAATAATAATGGTCTCACTTACTTATTTCTAATTGGCGCCGTATCTGATCCTTTGTACGTTCCCGAAAAACAGTCTGGGCAGTATTATATGTTGTCATAACCTCCACAAACTTCCAGGTCAACACAGCATGCTGGGAGTAGACATAAATACATTTTTGCAAAATTACCTTTAAAACTGTCTTCTACATGGGGTTGGAGGGGGGAAATCTCCAGGCAATGGGCCTAAACTGGCCCATTCAGGCCACCTTTCCTAATCCCATTCCCTGTAGATTCAGCTGATATTTCTGAGTCTTCAATTATATTACTTTGCTCTTCCTCCCATATCCCTACTTTTTTTTCTGTGTCAGGAGCGATTTGAGAAACTGCAAGTCATTTTTGGTGTGAGAGAATTGGCTTTCAGCAAAGACATTGCCCACGAGACGCCAGATGTTTTGATGTTTTACCATCCCTGTAGGAGGCTTCTCTCATGTCTCTGCATGGGGAGCTGGAGCTGACAGAGGGAGCTCATCCGCACCCTCCCTGGATTCGAACCTCCAACCTGTTGGTTTTCAGTCCTGCCGGCACAAGGGTTTAACCCATTGCACCACTGGGGGCTCCTATATCCCTACATGAGAAAGAGGGAGAAGAAGCCAGGGAGTGTACTCATGTTCCCTGTCATCATCTCATTATTCAGATGGGATCCAGAAAAAGGAAAGTGTCAAACTGCTGTTTATTCTCTTGCTTGTGCTCTCAAAGATAAGAAATGCTTCTCTCCATACATGGCAACCTACAAGTTTGCTGGCTATACCATACCTGTGATTTTCGTATTCTGACATCTGCTGATGTACGATTAGTATTTCCATCCCGAATTAAACTTTGTTCTATGGCTATAAAACAGACATAAAGCACTGAATAACATCAATGTGGAACGCAGTTAGCACTTCTCTTTACCTATATTAAAATATTTGCCATTTTTAAAAGAAAAAATACCTGTTACAGAAAGAATCACACAGGCAGAGTTAAGCCCTGTTAACCAACAGGGAATTAATCCTTGGGAGTGCGTATTCTTATACAGCAAAAATAGCACCATGCACATATAAAAGGGAGGTTCCAACAGATTTAGGAGAACCTCAAGGTTTGCAGAAATGTGTGCACATATGCAACATACATATATATAAACATACACACCCCAAGGAAAAAAATAAATGATAAAGGAGCTAAATGGAGATTAAGCATGCATAATGGGCACAAAATGCTGCTTTAGGAGGGTTATCCTAAATTGGAAACAACCTGAAAGCAAACAACAACCCTAATGAATCATTAATTATACCCTTACTTGGAAAGTGACATGCTAAAAACCTATTTGCGGCCCAAAGAGGTTTAACCTATTTAATTGCAGCCCCTTACTACTAAGTTATGCAGGCCTGGATTAAAGTAACCTGCAAGAGGGCATAACTGGCATTCTGAACAGGAATGCCATTTCACAACACACCATTCTCTTGCATGTTCCACTTTTACTTCGATAAGGTAGATCTCACTGGTTAATGGTGTGTTACTAAAGTGCTCCTCTGAACTTCGAAATAATCCAGTTCAGATGAGCACTTTAGTAACACATCATTAACCAGCGAGACCTACCTTATCTAGTTGTTAGGTGATGGGATTGACACTTTCCATTATTGTTGCTATGGATCTGGGAGATACAACCCTATAATGTATGGCTTAGTTTGCTTTTTAAACAATTTTTCTTATCAATAATGTATTTCAATGGGATGGGGGAGGGAAAGGCAGAGAGCTTCCCCTGAATGTAGCGAAGTACCACTGGTTACACAATTTCACCCAAAAGTATTTTCTCCTTAGAATCATAGAGTTGGAAGAGGCCTTGTGGGCCATCCAGTCCAACTCCCTGCCAAGAAGCGACGATCGCTACCGTATGGATCTCGAGTCCCTGAGGACGTTTTTCGATCTGTGGGACCCTCCTAGGCTTCCCCCATTCGACGGTCGAGCCTGATAGCTGACCTTAGAAAGCTCCGACCCACATGGGCCCGAGCTTGGCTTCCCCTTCTCGTTAGTTTTGTCATTCCCTGTCGATGTTGTTTGTCTTGTATGCTCTGTATTTTTTTATGTCAAACTGTAAACCGCTCCGAGCCCTCGGGGAGTGGCGGTATAGCAAGTTTGAACTATTTGAACTATAAAATTGCATTCAAAGCACCCCCGACAGATGTCCACCCAGCCTCTGTTCATAACCTTCAGTTATGTCATTCTTACCTTTCAATTTTGTATGAACAGTATTTGCTGCCTTCCTGATTTCTTTGTTCAGTTCTTCAAGTTCTTCCTTTAATTCTTAAAAGAAAAGAAGAACAATATAAGCTATTTATGGGAAATGAGGATCAGGTAACTATAGAGGGGCCAGGGACCAACCGCCAAAAAAATTAATAATAACAAAGAAAAACAGGGAGAGGCTGTGAATTCACTTCTGGTTTTAAACAAAATATATAATTATTAAAGCCATTGCGGTCTAATGATATGGTCAGAACCTGTACAGGTATATGAGGGGACTCAGGGCAGATTCCAGGATATACAGACACAAGGCAAACATTTCTTGGCATTGAATGTTTGCCTTGTGTCTATATATGCTGGAATCCACCCTGAGTCCCCTTGAAGAGATAGGACAAAATACAATTACATTATTATTATTATTATTATTTAAAGTGCTTTAATTTGATTTTATTTGTTCAATTACTCACAGAACCATAAAATCGTATAGTTGGAAGAGACCTTATGGGCCATCCAGTCCAACCCCCTGCCAAGAAGCAGGAAATTTGAATTCAAAGCACCCCTGGCAGATGGCATCCAGTCTCTGTTTAAAAGACTCCAAAGAAGACGCCCCCACCACACTCCGGAGCAGAGAGTTCCACTGTTGAACAGCTCTTTCTCTCAGGAAGTTCTTCCTAATGTTCATGCGGAATCTCCTTTCCTGTGGTTTGAAGGCATTGTTCTGCATCCTAGCCTCCAGGGCAGCAGAAAACAAGCTTGCTCCCTTCCTCCTATAACTTGCCTTCACATCTTGACCCATGGCCCTCATCGTGTCTCCTCTCAGCCTTCTCTTCTGCAGGCTAAACAGGCCCAGCTCTTGAAGCTGTTTCTCATAGGGCTTGTTTTCCAGACCCTTGATCATTTGAGTCACCCTCCTCTGGACATATTCCAGCTTCTCCCTTCAATTGTGGTGCCCAGAATTGGACACAGTGTGATTCCTGGTGTGGTCTGACCAAGGCAGAATAGAAGAGTAGCATGACTTCCCTGGATCTAAACACTATGCTCCTATTTATGCAGGCCAAAATCCCATTGGCTTTTTTTAGCTGCAGTATGCTTTCAAACTGTTTAAAGGACCCCTCACAGTATTACATTTTTAAAACTCATAGTGGTTTATTTCTAAGCTAGCCTGAGGCCTTATGATATGACTTGGGACAAAAAATATTGTTAAAATACATGTTGTTTTTTGATGTTGAACAATACCGGGAAACCTAGCAACCTGCTAAGCAGTTGATTTTGTTTCTCTTGGAGTTGTTTGTTTGTTTCTCCTTGAGCTCAAGAAGCTTCTAATCTGCTCAATTGGCTGTTGTTGCTATTGCTGCTGCTTTGCTTTTTTCCTTTTTGAAATTCCCTATCTAGAAGAAGAGTTAGCTTATTATTACCTTGTTTAAAAAACACTTGGATTTCAAACCTTTGTGCGTAAGGTACAGTTGAGGAAAATGACCAATTTTATTACAAAGCATATTTATCTTGAGGTAAGCTTCAACAACTTGCGTAGCATGAAATCACGGACTGTTGATTAAATTGGGCTTCAATTCTATTTTATCACATGGGTATAAAACAGACATAAAGGTTCTCAACCTTCCTAATGCCCCTTAATACAGTTCTTCATGTTGTGGTGACCCCCAACCATAACATTATTTTTGTTGTGACTTCACAACTGTAATTTTTCTACTGTTATGAATCATAATGTAAGTACCCGATATGCCGGATATATTTTCATTCACTGGACCAGATTTGGAAAAAATACCCGATACACCCGAATTTGAATACTGGTGGGGTTCGGGGGGATTGATTTTGTCATTTGGGAGTTGTAATTGCTGGGATTTATAGTTCACCTATAATCAAAGAGCATTCTGAACTCCACCAACGATGGAATTGAACCGAACTTGGCACACAGAACTCCCATGACCAACAGAAAATACTGGGAGGGTTTGGGGGCATTGACCTTGAGTTTTGGAGTTGTAGTTCCCCTACATCCAGAGAGAACTGTGGACTCAAACAATGATGGATCTGGACTAAACTTGGCACAAATACTCAATTATGCCCAAATGTGAACACTGGTGGAGTATGGGGAAAATAGACCCTGACATTGGGGAGTTGTAGTTGTTGGGATTTATAGTTCACCTACAATCAAAGAGCATTCTGCACCCCACCAACAAGAGAATTGGACCAAACTTCCCACACAGAACCCCCATGACCAACAGAAAATATTGTGTTTTCTGATGGTCTTTCGCAACCCATTTGACACCCCCTCACAACCCCCCCCCAGGGGTCCTGTCCCCCAGGTTGAGAAACGCTGATCTAGACCCTGAATTGAAAGATGTACTATGGAAGCAAGCAGGCATTTAGGATCAAAGGAGACCACCATCACCCCAGCAAAAGAAGGAAGTATTTCATCCTTGAGATAACACAGGCACTGTTTTTAGTCTTTACCAGGCCTCTATGAAAAGACAACTTCATTACAAACTCTTCGTCACTGGTAACAAGATGGACGGGCCTTCTCTATGAGACTATTCTAGAATGCTTTTTTTCTGAGGCATTGGAATGCTATTGTTTCACTGAGAGATTCCAAAGTGGAAGCCTTCCAGCCTAGCAACAGCTCCCCACTTTGGCAGAATTTCTAAGTGCCTCTGAACTACTGGCTATTATAGAAGTAGGAAAATAAGGGAAGCAATGCATGCTAAGAGTCACCAAAGTGAAGAGCTTACTGTCTTTAGGATGTGTGGCAGAGAGAATAATGCTCTGTTTCTTCTTCACTTCTTCCACAACATCTGCAATTTTGGTCATGCATTTTCGGATTTCATCAACCTTTGGCATTTGTGAAGGGTAGGCAGTTGACAAGACAGAAAAAATAAATTAACACAAGACTGAAAGATGATAGAAAGAGCTCTGAATTCAACAATCCACTGCATTATGAACTCCTAGATCCATAAGTAATACCTGGATCATTCATGCTTTCAGTTAGAAAGGGGTGATAACCAATCAAAGGGAACAACATTCAATGCAGCTTTGTCTAAGCTAAAATCGAACACTAACTTGGAAGCATGGGCTATATGAAAATGAGCAGCTTGGTCAAGCTCAATCTGACTATTAGTTAAGTGTGTGTTCAGTCAATGACCAGCATTAAAACAAACAGTAAAGGGTAAGATTAGGAATTAAAATATAGTTTTTACAAGCAGGGTTAAGACACAATGTGGTATATGAGAGTTAAAAAGATTACTAAAAATATGTATATTTTAATAATAGTGATAAAAGCTGAGATAAAATAATAGAACCCTTTAAGTCTGTGACAGCATCCTGCACCAGTACAAGCTATTGCCGCTGCACAGAAACAAGCATCTTTGGTTATAGATTCAGGAGACCAATCAGGCAAAGGATAACACCATGTAATACGATTTTTGTTCCTGGGTTATAAATGGCATTTCCTAATTGGTTCTATCATATAAAAAAAACAAGGGAAAAGTTTATTAAACTGCAAAAACCTCGTTTTTGCGAGATATCTTGCAGAACATTTTGTTATAGTTTTCCAATGACTATCTCATCAAGTCTCAAACTATTTATTTATTTATTTATTTATTTATTAGGCTTATTAGCCGCCACTCTCAGTGGCTCGGGGCGGCTTACATCAACATCACAATAAAATCACAGTCAACAATAGCATTTAAACCACAAAATAAATGATTCCTAAAAGAAAACACAGTCTGGAAGATAGCATATCAACATAGTTTGGGGCGGCCACAAAAACAATGAAGTTTCTGGAGTAGAATAATGGCTTTAAAGTAAGTACTGCACAATTAAACAGGAAATAACATTTTCAAACCAAGAACAGTTTTTTTTAAAAAAATAATTACATAATGTAGTCAACAGAAAACCTTTCAAGTATATACCTATAGACTTTGTAAAATTGGGTTGATAATGTGTTGAAGGTCGCGACAGAAAGAGCAGTGCAATTAAATGTTCCACGGTTTCTACTGCCTCAGCCTCACAGGGACATAGGCATCCACGGTATGGTACATTGTTATATCTTCCCTCCAGGATTGCAGAAGGAAGCACATTGAGTTTAGCCAAGGCAAACACTTCCATGAATTTTGGGATGTTTAGATTACTTAGGTACTCTGTAGGAAGAAGGGCCCTCCCAGGATCTCTAAAAACTGGGAAAATGGAAGCTGTGTTGATACAGTGGGTTGCGGTGAGTTTTCTGGGCTGTCTGGCAATGTTCCAGAAGCATTCCCTCCTAACATTTCGCCCACATCTATGGCAGGCATCCTCAGAGGTTGCGAGGTCTGTTGGAAACTAGGCAAGGTAAGGTAAAGGTTTTCCCCTCACATTAAGTCCAGTCGTGTCTGACTCTGAGGGTTGGTGCTCATCCATATACACCTCCAAAGTCATGTGGCCGGCATGGCTGCATGGAGCGCCATTACCTTCCCACTGAAGCGGTACCTATTGATCTACCTACATTTCCATGTTTTCAAACTGCTAAGTTGCTAGAAGCTGGGGCTAACAGCAGGAGCTCACGCCGCTTCCCGGATTCAAACCTGTGACCTTTCGATCAGCAAGTTCAGCAGCTCAGCACTTTAATCCACTGCGCCACAGTGGGTTATATATCTGTGGAATATCTATGGTTTATATATCTGTGGAATGTCCAAGGAGAGAGAAAGAATTCTTGTCTGTTGGAGGCAAGTATGAATGTTGCCTTTGGCCACCTTGATTAGCACTGAATGGCCTTGCAGCTTCAAAGCCTGGCTGCTTCCTGCCTGGAGGAATTTGTTGGGAGGTGCTCATTGCCCTGATTTTTTCCTGTCTGAATTCTCCTGGTTTTTTTTAGTGTTGCTCTTTATTTACTGTCCTGATTCTAGAGTTTTTAAATACTGGTAGCCAGATTTTTTTCATTTTAATGGTTTCCTATTTTCTGTTGAAATTATACACACGCTTGTGAATTTCTGTGGCTTCTCGGTGTAGTCTGACATGATGGTTGTCAGAGTGGTCCAGCATTTCTGTGTTCTCCAATAATATGCTGTGTCTAGGCTAGTTCATCAGGAGCTCTGCTATAGCTGACTTCTCTGGTTGAATTAGTCTGCAGTCCCTTTCGAGTTCCTTGATTCGTGTTTAGGCAATGCTGCATTTGGTGAAATTGCAAGCATGTGGACAATTTCAACAGAAAGGAGGAAACCATGAAAATGAACAAAATCTGGCTACCAGTAAGACCTTTAGACATTAAATCATTTTATTATCAGAAGTTTAATTTGTACATCCAAATCTGAGGGCATATGAAGCAGTTGACGAAAAAGCTGCATGAATTCCTAAAATAATGCAATCTCTGGGGTTGTAAGGGGCAGACTGTTGCATTCATTTTACCTCTTGAAAGAAGTCTTCCATATAATTGTCATTTTCAACAACAACAGTCGCTTCTTCATTTTGGGTACCCTATAAAAAATCAGAAGTATTTTGTCATGTGAGTGTACCCATTATAAGAAGAAGATTTAATTCAGTCTTGACATAACAATGTCATGTTATATATAATAGTAAGCTTAAGTAAATCAACAGGTCTATAGTTTGTCATTAGCTGTCTTGTCACCATGAAATAAACCTGATTTGGTTTATAAAACTACATTTCGACTTGCATTTCAAAGTGAATGGCAAAATTGATCACCAATTTTCTCCCCTTTAGACTAAACCAGTGCAATGTGTACTAATCTACACCAGGCATCCTCACTGTGGCCCTCCAGCTGTTTGGGCCTTCAAATCCCAGAATTCCTGGCAATTGAACAAACTTGTTAGGGCTTCTGGGAGTTGGGAGGCCTAAACAGCTAGAGGGTCGCAGTTTAAGGATGCCTGATCTACACTGTCATATAATGCAATTTCAGAATGTAGATGATCTGCATATATTAGTCTACACTGCCACATAATGCGGTTGAATCTGACCTCAACTGTATTCATTGAGTATTGATTGCCTTATCTGATCATTCTCACAATGAACTAGTAGTAGTAGTAGTAGTAGTAAAAATAAACAATAATAATAAACAAAGGGACTCAGGGTGGTTTCTAGTATATATGGCAAACATTCACTGCCAGAAAGGGGGAAAACATACAAGCAAATTACATCAAAACAAATCACATCAAACAATAGACAAACTGCCTAAACTTAATAACCAACAAAAATAACCAAAGACAAACTTAAGTGACCCATACACACATAATATAAATTTATCACTGGGTAAAATATCTAAAAATTAATAACTAAGACCTTATAGGGAGATGAGGTAAGTTGTAGCAACCAAAAGGCTGAGATCAATTCCAGTATCTAGACAAGATTTAGCATATCTAGATGAGGATGTAGGTCAAGGAAAGTTAGTCTTCCTCCTTTCCATACACCAGAGAGCATAGATGGGTTTTTAGCAACTTTTTAAAGGCAAGAAGAGGGGTCAGTTTTTAGTTCTTTTAAGAGGGAATTGTGCTTAGGGCGGGGGCTGGACCGAGAGCAGAGCCTCCTCCGCAGATCGCAACGCTCAAGTCAGTTTGTATACGAAGATGTGGTTATGCAAATAGTCTTGGCCTGAACCGTTCTGGGCTTTATAGGTAATGACCAGCACTTTGTATTTAGCCCAGATGCAGATCGGCAGCCAGTGGAGCTGCCACAATATGGCAGTTGTCCTCTCATGGTACAGAGCTCTGGTTAGTAACCTGGCCCCCAATCTCTGAACAAATTGCATTTTCCAAACTATCTTCAAAGGCAGCCCCATGTAGGAAGTGTTGCAGTAGTCCAGATGGGAAGTACCCAATACTATAATACAAACAAATGGAAAACCATTTTAAAATAAAATTTTAAAACACATATTCATTAAAAAGGAACTTAACATAATGTAAAAGTCACCCCCTAAATGCTTTAAAGATCAAAGGGCTTTTGGTATAACAGAGTTTCAATTCCCTAGTTCTACAAGGATGGAGTCAGCTTGACCTCCTTTGGCAGGGAGTTCCACAAGAGAATGTACACAGACTAGTACATTTTGGAAAACTATCTTAAAATAACCCATTACTCAGAAGGTGAGGTTGCTTACATGTAGCCATGTTTCTTCGAGTGGTGATCTGTGCAAAAACTTGGCTACAGGTAAGCAACCTCACCACCTTCTACATCAGTGGTTCTCAACCTGTGGGTCCCCAGGTGTTTTGGCCTACAACTCCCAGAATTCCGAGCCAATTTACCAGCTGTTAGGGTTTCTGGGAGTTGGAGGCCAAAACATCTGGGGACCCCTAGGTTGAGAACCACTGTTCTACATGGTGTCTGTGAAATACACACCTGATATAGACTAGCAAGCTGCTCTCAGTGGAGGAGGGTGTCATGCAAGTGCCAAGCACAAACCAGCTCTCCCAAAGGCTGTGTTTCTTTTTGCTTGAATATCCCATTTGTAATGGGTGACGAATGTATCTGGTGTGGCCCAAATCGCCGCCCGACAGATGTCTTCTAGTGAAATGCCCCTTAGAAATGCTGTGGAGATTGATACTGCCCTTGTGGAATGGGCTCTCACATGGATAGGGAAGTCTTGACCAACTAGCTGGCATGCTTGGCAAATCACTGCAACAATCCAGCCCGATAGCCTCTGAGTGGAAAGAGGGAGTGCTGCCATACCCTTGCGGTATTGTATAAACAGCCAAGTTGTTTCCCAGAAAGCTGTTCTTTCAACATAAAAAACTAAAGCTCGATGGACGTCAAGCAGATGGAAGAACCGTTCTTCAGGTGAAGAAGCGTTCTGGCATAACGCCGGGATGACTATATCTTGAGAGATGAAATCGGGAGGCCACCTTTGGAAGGAATGCAATGTGCATACGAAGAAAAACCTTGTCGCTATGGAATTTTAAGTAAGGCTCAACCACACAGAGAGCACCCAGCTCATTGGCGTGTCAAGCTGAGGTGATGGCCACAAGAAAAGCTGTTTTTCCAGAGAGATGAGTAACATCAGTGGTTGCTAGAGGTTCAAACGGTGGTTTGGTGAGAGTGGAAAGCATGAGCTCTAGCTTCCAAGGTGACGTTATTGGCGTCACCTAGAGTCAGAAGTTCTTAAACTCCCGAAGGAAGGTTTTGATCAATGGAATTGAAAATACAGGTGGAACACCTGCTGCTTTCCTTTAGAATGAAATGGCTGCCAAATAGACTTTAAATGATGCTAGCCAAATCCCAGCATCCAATAGATGGAGAACACTCAGTGGATAGGTGCCAAGAGAGGGTCTGAACCCTGCTGACACAAAAAAGTGGAAAAGCGATCACACTTATACTGCTAAGATCACGGCGTGGAAGGCCTATGGGCCAGTTCAAGGATATGCCTTATTGACTGAGATAGGTGAGAGGTGAGATGCGCCACGTTGTCAGATGAAGATGTTTGATCTCGGGATAGAGGATCTGTCCATCTTGGCAAGAAAGGAGATCCAATTTGTGTGGCAATTGAATGAAATTCCCTTTTGGCTAGGTGGGGGCGAGTGGCAAACCATGGCTTGCGAGACCACTGCGGAGTCACAATGATGCAGTCAACCTGAGTGGACTGGATCCTGGATATGACTCTGGTGAGTAGTGGTAGCAGTGGGAACAGGTAACAAAATGTCCATGTCCAATCAAGGAGGAAGGCATCTCCAAGGCAACCCATGTGGCACTGAGGAGGTAGGTGCACGCCATACCACTGGCACTTTGCACTGTGCAAGGATGCAAACAAGTCTATCTGCAGAACTCCCCATCTGTGAAACAGAGCATCAGTCTCTTAAAGATGGAGGGACCACTTGTGGGTAGACCAAAAAGATTGACTGAATTGGTTGGCCCTGGTGTTGTCGGTGCCTGGCACATGGATGGCTACTAGGTAAATGCCCCTGGCGATGTACCAGTCCCAGATATTGAGTGTTAAAGTCAGAAGCGACCCGGAACAAGTGCCGCCCTGCTTGTTCAAGCAGAATACTGCAGTGGTATTGTCAGTTACAATCTGAATAATTCAACCTTTGATGTTGGACTCGAAGGAAAGAAGTGCCTTCTGGATTGCCAAGAGTTCCAGCTGATTGATATGCCTCTGGACATCAGAGGAGTTCCAGGTATCCTGGATAGAAAAGCTGCCGGGGTGCGCTCCCCAAACCAGGAGTGATGCATCCGTGGTAATAATTAACGAAGGTGTTAATGATTGGAACGGAACCCCTGAGCAGATGTTGGTTTGGGAAGTCCAGCACCTTAGGGATTGACACACCGTAATGGGGACCACCAAGATACAGTTGGGGTTGTCTCAGAGATGGTGGAATGCCTGGAGAAACCAGCATTGTAGTGGCCGGAGTCTCAGCTGTGCATAATGTGTGATGGCTGTGATCAATGCCATTTGACCAAGGTGCTGCTGGATCTCTCTGGCTCCTATAGACGGCTTCTGGATGACTCGTTGTGCTGCCAACTGGAGGGCAAGAAACCTGTCTTCCAAAAGGTAGACTTGGCCCTGCCGGGAATCTTAACATGGCTCTAATAAAACAAATTACCTAAGTGGGCTGCAGATGGGACTTGTCAAGATTTACAATAAGACCCAAATCCTGCAAAAGAGATGTGCAGATGCAACTGATCCTCAGAGCATGCCACCAGAGGCCAGTCATCAATATAAGGAAAAACCTGGATACTCTGCAAAAGTAAATGTGCCACCACAAAGGCCATCACCTTAGTAAATACCTAAGATGCTGAGGATATGACAAAAGGCAAGACCCACAAGCAAAAAAAAAGCCTGCCCAGCTATGAGAAAAGAAAGAAATCTGTGTACAGTGGACCAAATTGAAACATAAAAATAAGCATCTTTTAAATCAATGGCCGTGAACTACGCGGCCTCAGGTAATAACAGAATATAAGACAGAGAACATATTTATTGAGTTTTCTCAGGTCCAAAATGGGCCGTAGTCCACCATCCTTTTTGGGGACTAGAAATTATTTTGAGAAAAATCCAAGAGAATATATGGAGGGGTCCAAGGGTACAACTGCACCCTTTTGAAGTAAAGTGAGTACCTCCTGCCAAAGGGCCAAGGATGGAGGGGTAAGCCGTAGGGTTCCTACAGGCGGAAGGGAAATGAAATCTATGTCGTAGCCATGCTCACCTATGTCTAAAACCCAAAAATATGTTGTAATCTGTTGCCAAACATGCAGATATGGTACTAACTGGTCACCAAAAGGAGGGTGAGGGGAAGTGAGTGGGATAGTAATAGCCTGAAATTCCTGTGATGAAAGCAGTGCAGTATTGCTTCCAACAGAGGGAGAAAAGGACAGCACTAAAAACGTCACCAGGGGAGGGGGGCGGCTGCCTCCCCTTACCCTAATTGCTGACTTGCCCTTGCCTGAAATAGAGGGCTTGGTAGGCTGCTGCCCAAACCGTGGCCTATAGGCCTATAGGGGTATGACCAGGGAGTTCCAGGGAGTTCTCTGATAAGCAGGTTGAGGAGAAGGGCCTCTTGCCCTACTTGAATAAGAGGGCTGAGGGGAAAACCCATATTTCTGAACTGTCTCACAAAGTTTATATCCACTCTTTAGCCGGGTGTTCATATCAGGATGAAACAGCCCATCGTCATGGATAGGAAGATCCTCCGCCAGCCATTGTGTCAAATGGCCATGGCTGATGCGAAAAGCTTCAATGCTGCATCTGCTCCATGCTTGCCTATGAGTTTCTGACAAGCGGCCAATGCCATGGCCTCTCTATAGAACACCATAGCGAGCTGAAGATGGTTGTCCAGAAGATAGCTGACATATGCTGACATCTTGTCCCTGAGGATCATCTGATACAACATCATGTAGGTCTGATAGTGAGCATCCTGGCAATAAAACCTGCAGACAAATGAACCTTCCTACCTAAAGTATCAATTTTCTTTCCCTCTTTATCAGGAGGACTAGGAATATTTTTGGTTTTTTTAAATATACGTTTAGGGGACTACATCAGTTCTGCTACAACAGTGTTTGGCTTAGATAGCTTCGATGTCGGAGAGGTGTCAACGAGATAAAAAGAATCAAAGTGTCTCGTCAGAAGGCCAAGTTAATTGGCAAGGTCAGGCAGAGCTGGCACTACATCAGGATCCTGTTGCTGCTCAGGTGAAAACATAGGGTCATCCATGGACTTCAGTCCTGAAGAGGCCAACAACTTCATTTCCTTAGTCATGCGTATCATTTGAGCAGAAAAGGAATCGAAATCCTCCCTTGACACAGATGGAGCAACACCAGAACCCTCAGGTAACACGAAGTGCAAATAACCATAATCATAGCAAGATGTGGAAGGGCCCTCATGTACAGAGCAAGGGGCTAGCTGTTGAGGAACAGGCAGATGAGATAAACAATACCATCTTCCCCCCTGAGTAGGGATATAGTGAAGGAAAACATTAGATGAAACAGAGGGCAAAGCAGTGCCTTGGGTCATAGAAAAATCACTCCCACTAGAGGCCATCTCGCCCACTCCAAAAGCAGCAGCCGCTGCTGAGTCCTGGGTTGGCTCCAAAACCACCCTGGGCAGGCTCGCCACAGAAAGAGGCAGGCATGCCAGATGCCTCCCATCTTCAGGTGGGAGCAAGTGCTCTCGCCCGGGCTGGCCCACATGGGGGTCCAAGCCCTGTGGGGGGTGAGGGGACAACACTGGTGGTGCCCTAGGTAGAGTGCCGGGTTCCTCTGCTGGTGAAAAGGAGGAGCCTTCTACAGCACCGGAAGCAGGAAGCAAGCAATGCTTGGTCTTCCGGAGGCACTTCTTCGGGGCTTTGGCCTCTTCCTGTTGCTCCATGTGGTCGGATGACCGCTTGCTGGTTTTCCGTGGCTTGCGGGACTGCAACACTGGAGGTGCAGCTGGTAAGTCTGCTCTTCGTGCCGTGCCAGAACATGGTGTGGTGTTGGTTGGGAAGGGGGAGGGGTCTGGTAAAGCTAGACCCTCCGCCGGAGCCTGGCAGAGCAGGCAAGTGGGGTGAGGGTCCCCCGGGGAGAGTTTCTTCCTGCAAGACCTACACCCCTTCAGGGTAGAGGTCATACTGCCTGCCTGGGATGATTCAAAAGAATAGTCAAAGTCCAATCAAAGTCGATAGTCCTTAATAAGAATCAGAGAATTGAGATCCAAATGTGCTGCTTTGCAGCAAAAAAAAGGAATGGAGTCTCCAGCCTGGGCTGCCACATTATATCCTGGAAGGGTGGGCGGAATTGGGGGCCCTTAATATTCGTGCTGTATTGAGCTAGATTAACAAACCAGCAGGAGCCAACTTTATATAAGTATGAGCCAAATAACATCTACAACAAACAAGGGGAAAACCAAATTTTCTACAGATTATAAAACTCAGGAGATCAATTACATAGAGGATGGCACAGAGGTGGATTAAAGAAATAAGAGACCAAAAGGCACATTTGATATGTAATCAGCAAATAAGAAACTTGTACTCTAGTGAAAATGCCTCTAAGTATTCTTTACAGTTATGAAAAACTAATTACTTACTGTATCAAACCAGGCATTGTGTAGGACTACATGTGTGTGTATGCACACAAGCAAAACAGATTTTCTTTATTTTAACTATTTATATTCCAAGTTGCATTCAAAGAGCTTATGTGACACCTTCTGCCTCACTCCTTCCATCATCACTGCCTGGCATTTATTTATTTAAAGCTCTACTGCTGTAAGCTTTAAAAAGGATAATGCTTCAAGGTTAAGATTTTTATATTGTATTTTCTAAATAGTCCCCCATTTGCTGATTTTATAAAACACTGGAAGCTTCAAAGTTTTACATGGCTTAATTATTTAGTCACATTTGCCATGTTGCCAAATAAGCATTTAAAGTGTAGCTTGTGGGCCGCAGGCTGTCTACGGCCCATTTTGTGACCCTTGTTGGTCAAATTCAAATTTGAAGTCATTTCTGTTGCAGAGGAGGTGAAGGAGGGTCAATTTAGGCTTCCTATAAGCCCTTTTAGGGAAACAGAAAACAAAAAAGATGTGATATCTGTCCACTTCTTGTAGTTCGAAGCAACTTTAAAATGGCCAGCAAAACCCCCAAATCTGGTGAAAATTGTATTGTTGGAGGCTTTCTTGGCCGGTATTACTGGATTGCTGTAAGTTTTTCAAGCTGTATAGCCATGTTCCAGGAGCATTCTCTCCTGACACAATAATAATTGTTCCAAATCACAGCCTTTCAATAAAAGACACCAGGAACTCAAATGAGGACATGGAAAACATACTCTGCTACACTATGGATATCCCTTCCAACCCCTGAGGAGCGTCCGGGAGAGGTATGTTTACCTTGGAGAAAAGCAGGTCCCTTCTACACTTCCATATAAAATCCACATTATCTGCTTTGAACTGGATTATATGGCAATGTAGACTCATATCATCCAGATCAAAACACATCATTTAGATTGTCTGTTTTGATCATCTGGATTATATGGCGGTGTAGAAGGGGCGTGGGTTTGTTCCCAAATCAGGAGGTTCTCCTCTCCACACTATGGGAGGTATCTGTTGCTGAACAAAAGAACCCATCTCAAGACGATTCTTGCCATTTTGTTTGTTTTTGTTTTGCACTAGGAAGGGCCTTTCTACACAGCTCCAATATCCCAGGATCTGATCCCATATTATCGGTTTATCCCAGGTTATCTGGCAGTGGGGACTCATATATTCCAGTTTAAAGAAGAAAATCTGGGATCAGATCCCAGGGTAAAGGGCAGTGTGGAAGGGCCCATAGAAGAGATGTGCAGTGTGCACAGGGTAGGAATTGATTCGTGTTTTTTTTCCCCCTGAACCCAAGAGAATGTGGCGGGCTGAGGGCCCTTCCACACAGCCCTATAACCCAGAATATCAAGGCAGAAAATCCCATATTATCGGAGTGTGGAGCCAGATAACCTCGTTCAAAGCAGATAATGTGGGATTGTCTGCCTTGGTATTCTGGGTGATAGGGCTGTGTGGATGGGCCCTGACTGGAAGGCTTGATTGTGAACAGAGTGGAACCTGAGGAGCCCCCTTCCTTTCTCTCCAAGCACATGTGCTGCATTTGATGAGGGGAGCTGCAGTTTACAAAGACATCCGGGCTTTTGGGGGGCTGGCTGCACCTTCCTGCCCCCTCCCTCCCTCTCTCTTCCCCCCTCCCGTCGACCCTCACCACTGCTAGCTCCGCCAGGCGGTCCCTCATCCCCTCAACGGAGAGGAAGGAGAGAAAGAAGCCGAGGCCCCCGAGGCCCCCGAGGCCCCCTTCCCGAGCGCCTCCGCTCTCCTCACAGTGCCGCGCCCAGCTCTCCCTCCAGCTCCTCACGGGAAAAGGATGCCAGGGCGACCCTGCCGGACTGCGCATGCGCCTTGCCTTTCCCTCCCGTTAGAATCCAAACCCCTGGGACCAAGGAGGACCAGTCGGGGGCGGGGCCGGGAAGTAAGTGGGCGGGGCTGTAACCACTCAAGCGCCTCTTTGGGTGACCATCCCCTCCGAGCTCCTTGTCACGTGGCCTCGGTTGGCGTGGATTCTGGGAGTCAACACCACTTCTCAACCTCTGCCAGAAGGCCTGCTGGTGTATTCATATCATGGGCACCTGTAGATACAGAGATCTCCATAGTTCGATAGATAGGCCACGCGGCTCTAGGTTCCAAGGAGCTTTTGTGGCACGTTGTGCAGAAACGCAGGTAGGATTATCTGGATTATATAGTAGAAGTGTAGAAGGGCCCCCAGATTAATACAGGTTGAGTATCTCTTATTCCAAATGTTTGGGGCCTGAAGTGTTGCGGATGCTGGAACATGTCCATCGTGGAGAGATGGGATCCGAGTGTAAACATTAATGTATGCTTCCTTATTATACACATATCCAGAATAAATGTTTTTAATAATGTGCATGAAATGACCGTTTATTTATATTGAATCATCAGAAAGCAAGTGTGTCACGATCTCAGCCCTCCCATATGGATGATTTCGGAGTATTTCCAAATTCCAGATAATAAGCCATGTTTAACCTCTACTGTCAATTGACAAAACCCAGCAACCGAACACTACATAGTTGGCCTTAAGTGGCATAGTGAACAATGAAAAAAATTCTTATCCTTATTCAAGCCTTTTGCAATGGATTTAAATTTGAAAAGATAACTCGGTCGTCTTCCAGATACTTTACATTTCAACTATCAGGTGTTCCAGCCAAACTATCAGATGTTCCAGCCAGCATAGTCAGGGATTTTGGGATATATTGCCCAATGATTTGGGGGGGGGGGGGGACCATGAACAAGCAGGAAGAGAAAGAAGTGAACACTCCCCCTTTATTTTATAGATAAAACATTTTACTTTATTTACTTTTTATTGATAAAGCAATCAAACAAGTATTATGGTATTGGCTTTTTAACTACTGCATCACACTGCTGATTCATTTGCAAACTTGTGTTCTACTAAGGGCCCTGCCAGACAGGCCCTATATCCCAGGATCTGATCCCTGGTTTTCTGCTGTAAACTGGATTATAAAAGTCCGCACTGCCAGCTAATCTGGGATAAACAGAAAACCTGGGATCAGATCCTGGGCTATTGGGCCTGTCTGAGCCCTGAGACACCTATGAGAGGGAACAACCAAGGGCCCCCTGCGTTCAAGTTGATCTGACCTGAGCAGGGAGTTCCACAGTTCCTGGATGCCCTGTTGGGCCACCATCACTGGGAAGTGTTGATACACCAGCAGCTTCAACAAGCAATCTTTCTTTATTTTACTTTCTTCCCCTGATCATAACATTGTAACAAATCCCCCAATAAAGTATCATTTACTTGTAACTTTTCCCTCTTCATAGTGATACATTGTGTCTTTTGCTGTCTCCAACTCTCTCACCTGGGATGCTCTTACAGCGAAACTGCGTTCCTCTGAACAGCAGATACGGAAACCCATCCAGGCCCCGTATCCGCGGGTCAACGGGTCGCTTCCATTTCGGTGCCATATTTTTCCTCGACTAATTTATAAGACTAACTGCTATCTCACTTTTATTCTTTGGGTCCCTACGCCCCGGGAATAACATTTTTTAATCAGAAAAGATAAACTTCAAGTAGAAGCCAACTGATTGTCATCCATGGCTCCTCACCGTAACGCTGATCCTGCCACTGTCTCGTGGATGTCCAGAAGCCCGTGACCCAGGGAGCCTGCTGCAGTCACGCCCCCCGAGAAGCAAGCAGGCTGCTCTGGCCCCCTGGCAAGGCGGGATTTGTAGTTTTCTTCACCCAAATGGACAGACCTCAGCTTCCCGCGTCTGCAGCAATCCCCAGGGTGGATCACATGAATTCACCAAACCCCTTCCTTTACACTTAGGTACCTTCTTGAACTTTTATGGATTTTTGCCCACTTTTGGAGGACTTTCAGTAACTTTTTGGGAACTTTTTCCTTTCAAATCCCATGGACTCTCCTCATGATTTATGAACTCCAATGGACTCTGGTGGGTGGGATGGGCTGATATGAGATGATATGGTTCCTATTTCCCTTCTATATTAATGTATTCCCTATATGCTTTCCCTTTCCCTGTGCTCCTGTATGAAAATATGAAATGTCACCTCTTCGTGAACCCAGCATCTCTCATTTCCTGGGCTAGTAAATCCCTAAACAAAGAAGAGCTTAACAAGAACACTTGCATGGACAATAACAGCGGACACGTCCCTTCCAACCTTGGAGTAAGCCCATTTGAAGGATATGTCCCTTGGGCACGCACCTTCAGACATCGGAGCTGGCCCATCTGGAGAACGTGCCCCATGGTGATTTTGTCATTCCTCACAAAGGGGACATCCTGCATTTGGGAAGATTTGGATGTCCTATCTGCCTCACCCATTGTCTTCATTCCCTTGGCGGAAACCAAAGGCAAGATATCATCAATGGATCCCATATCCAAGATTAAGGATTACCAGGGTCTGGCATCCGCGCCAGACCAAGATGTTTATTTCCTTCACTTGGGACAATACAAAAGGCTGGCTTGAGGACTCTTGGAGTAATCGCCAGCACTTGGACAAACATTAAGTCATTTAATCCACTCATCATTTCCTCCCGGTTAATTGTTTCCTGCTTGGACCACCTCCTCCGCTCTCATTGGTCGAGAGCCCGAAGCGGCGCTGGCTTCCTGATTGGCTGAAACTGGCCGCGCCTCCCTGCCAGCTGATGACTCCAACCAATCAGCATTAAGCCGGCAAAGGGGGCAGGGGCGGGGAGTTTGAACTCTGACAGCTCTGTTTTTCTATAAAAATGTAATATTTTGCATTATATGGTATGTCAGCTCTTGGCAAATGATTGTAGTTTGACATCTGTTCCAGCTGGAACGAAATAAACAACTTGGTGGCGTTTCTTCAACTTGATGAGATTTTATTGGAGGAAATTCAGGGAAAATTCAATTAGTTGCTCCCTATCTCGCCAGGGCTATATCGGATCCTCTTTGGTGGGTCTGACTGGTCTCTGCCATCGCGGCAGACCCCCACATTCTTGCTCAATATGACCTAGATCCCTTTCAGATACACTCAAGGCAAGGAAACAGTAGGGCCGCTGTTTAGTAAGGTGGGTAAAATGCTAACTTTTCACAATGTGTTATTGAGGCAGAACTCAATACCAATTGTGCTTGATTTTTCTCCCCAAAAGAGAAATATGCACTTCCATGTAGCAGCAGATATACTGACAAAGGATTTGAATTGCAACTCAGGATTGATAGGATGTTAGTCATGAATCACCTTACTAACCATAATGAGTTCAGATCTGCAGGGCCAAATGAACTGCATCCTAGGGCACTGAGGGAGCTTGTAATTTTACAATTTGATTGTTGAGGGCAAATATTAATTGTGGAATTGATGCCCGCATGATGTGGTGATAACCACCAATGTATGTGCCTTTGAAAGGGGCATTGGATAGATTTCTTGGAGAATAATGCTCTCAGTTAATGGGTATTCAAGATATGCTGCATCCAAATAAAAGTGCTTCAAGCTATTCAGTTTCTAGTTCTGTTGGTCTGAAGGCATCCTGCAGCTATTTCATCTTTTTTTTCATGGACTTTTGTTATTGTAAATAAATAGATGGGAAAACAGTGGAAAACACAGGAAAATTACAAATGGAAATGTTGTTACTCCTCCCTGATCCCCAAACCTCAGAGAATACAATGCAAAGCTTGTGTAGAAGCAAAATACCCCACTTATTAGAGAACAGTAGGAGAAAACCAAACAATTGCTCTCCTGGCCTGCAGAATGAAGAAAGTTTGCAACAGGCTTATTTTTCTTTGTTAAAGTTTTTATTTCATATGAACTGTTTAAGTTGCATATTTAATTGAAGACTTTACACTGAATTCAACTGAATGCAGAGTAGTCACTGAAAATTGTGGAAAAGCTACTTCTTGGACCACAACACTCACATTCTTGAGAGATTCTGGAAATGTTTGTCCTAAAAAGTAATTCTTCCAAACTGTAGTGTGTTTTACAAATTGAAGCTATGCAGTCAAAAAGGCAACTTTGCTTATATCAGTGGAGCTTATGCTGAGGTCAGGACTGTAGTCATGCTGATCCTACAAAATCCATTCCTCTGCTGAGCATTGGTGCCCTTGTGTTCTCTATGTAAATGCATACAGTGGGAAGACCAATGGCTAGGACCTGGTGTAAATGTGCTTCCCCCCCCCCCCACACACACACACACACACTCCCTCGCCAGTGGTGTGCTCATGTTCTCTATGTAAATGCATACAGTGGGAAGACCAATGGCTAGGACCTGGTGTAAATGTGCTCCCCACACACACACTCCCTCGCCAGTGGTGTGCTCATGTTCTCTATGTAAATGCATACAGTGGGAAGACCAATAGCTAGGACCTGGTGTAAATGTGCTCCCCCCCCACACACACTCCCTCGCCAGTGGTGTGCTCATGTTCTCTATGTAAATGCATACAGTGGGAAAACCAATGGCTAGGACCTGGTGTAAATGTGCTCCCCCCCTACACACACACACACACTTCCTCACCAGTGATGTGCTCGTGTTCTCTCTTTATGTAAATGCATACAGTGGGGAAACCAATGGCTAGGACCTGCTGTAAGTGTGCTCCTTCAATCTACACACACAAATACACTCCCTCACCAGGAGTAATGCCTAGAGACAACTGACCATCACATACTAATTAAACATTTGCCTCATCAGAAGACCAAGCTCACAGATCCTTTGTTTTTGTTTGTGTCAGGAGCTACTTGAGAAACTGCAAGTCTCGTCTAGTGTGAGAGAACTGGCTGTCTGCAAGGACGTTGCCCAGGGAACACTCAGATGTTTTGCCATCCTGTGGGAGGCTTCCAGCATGAGAAGCTGGAACTGACGGGAGCTCACCCAGTCCCCAGATTCAATGGTGCAACTGCACCATCAGGGGCTCCTATTATGAAATAATAAATGGGTATAAATTATATAACTTTTATATCTATGCGCAAATAACACAACAAAGAAGTGTTACAATAGGTGGAGAGTCTTCTTTCAAAGCCGCCCCTGCTATTAGGTAGCGAGATGACTTAGGCCCCTCCTCCACAGCCATATAATCCAGATTATCAAAGAAGATAATCTCCGTTGAAGTGGATAAGATTGAGTATATACTGCCAGATAATCTAGGATAAGCAGATAATCTGGATATTCATGGCAGTGTAGAAGGGGCCTTAGGGCCCTTCCACAGTCATATAACCCAGACTATCAAGGCAGAAAATCCCACAATATCTGCTTTGAACCGGGTTATCTGAGTCCACACTGCCATATAATCCAGTTCCGTGTGGATTTTATACAGCTGTGTGGAAGGGGCCTTAATGGACTCTTAATTCCTCAGGCAACTCATGCAAGCACTCATGAAAATCCAAGCAAGTACAGGCAGTCCCCAAGTGATGAACAAGATCGCTTCTGTAAATTTGTTCCTAAGTGAAATTTGTATGTAAGTCGGAACAGGGACATTTCTTGAATGTAACTCCAGACAAATATATAGGGGTTTTTTAAATAGCACTTCAGGGTCAATACTCCTGTGGTGCTTTACTTCCTGTGTCCCTGTTTAAGAATAAAGTGTTTCCCACACTTTCTGTCCGTGATAATTGGATTTTGAGAAATGTGGCTTGTTGTAGAAACAAGAACTGGGGATAAAGCTTCAGTAGAGACTAATTTTCCCCATAATAGTCACTCTTCCAGGAGGGGATCTCCCTTCCTTGGGATAGATCTCTCTCCCTTCCAGTCGTAACCCAAGGCCCTTCCACACAGTCCTATATTCCAGAATATCAAGGCAAAAAATCCCACATTACCCGAGTGTGGACTCAGATAACCCAGTTCAAGGCAGATATTGTGGGATTTTCAGCCTTGATATTCTGGGATACAGGGCTGTGTGGAAGAGCCCCTAGAATATCAAGGCAGAAATTCCCACAATATCTGCTTTCAACTGGGCTGAGTTCACACTCAGGGCTTTTCCACACAGCCCTATAACCAAGGATATCAAGACAGAAAATCCCACATTATCTAAATGTGGACTCAGATAACGCAGTTGAAATCAGATATTGTGGGATTTTCTGCTTTGATATTCTGGGATATTGGGCTGTGTGGAAGGGCCCCAGAATCTCAAGGCAGAAAATCCCGTTTCTGCTATGAACTGGGTTATCCGAGTCCACACTCAGAAAATGTTGGGTTTTCTGCCTTGACATTCTGGGATATAGGGCTGTGTGGAAGGGCCCTGGGTTATCCGAGTCCACACTTCCATATATTCCAGTTCAAAGCAGAAACTGTGGGGTTTTATTCAGCTGTGTGGGAGGGGTTGTGTCCACACTGGGATCATGTGGGGTTTTCCGCCTTGATATTCTGGGCTATAGGGCTGTGTGGCATGCGGGCCCGGAGCCTACGAGGCCGAGAAAGGACGGGGGAGAGCGGCCCTTTCTTCCAGCCACGCGCTTGCCTTGGGCTGGACTGGCCGCCTGTGAGCGAGGCGAGAAAGAGGCGCGAAGAGCCGGGCCGTCCCCGCTCCGCCCGAGGCAGCCACGTGACACGGAGCCCGCCCCCCGCCCCTCCCCCCGCCCTGTTTGCCCGTTTGTGAGCGCGCGCTGGCCCCTGTGACGTCACGCCTGCGTGGCCCCCGCGCGCACGCCCCGCCCCCTTTCCCCCTTCTTTTTTACGGCTATTTGAACCCTCGCGCTTCCGCCATCTTCCTCAGCCGTCCGCCCAGCTCGCGGAGGGAGAAAAGAGGCAGAGCCAAGACCGAGCGGAGTGAGAAAGAAAGCAGCCTCGGGAAGGTAACTCTGGGGAAGGAGAGGCGGGGGCCGAGGGGGGAGGAGGGAGCCGGCAGGAGGAGGAGGCGGGGAGGCCCTCGCTGGCTGCGGAGGCGCCTCAGGGCAGCGCGAGGCGAGCGGTAGAGGCGCCTGCTGAGGCCCGCGAGGAGGGCGCGTGCCTCGCTCTGGAGATTCCCGCGCGGCGGTGGCCGTTGGAACGGCGGTTGGTGGGGAAGGGAGGGGGAGGGGCGGCCGCGCCTCAGTCTCGGTCTCCGCGGGAAGGGCCCGCCAGGAGGAGGCGGATCTCCGCGGAAAAGCAGGCAGGCACCGGGCGGATCCCACCTGAGGGATCCGCCGCCAAACAACGTACGTGGGTGGTGCTTCTCCGTCTCCCTCAGGGGGAGAATGCGCGCAAGAGCTCTTGCCTCCCTTCTGAGGCGATCACAATGGCTTGCCTTGTCCCTCAGGCGCATTGTTTGTAAGCACTCCCTTGCGCTCCTCGATTGTGCTGAGCCATTCTTGGCCGGGGGGGGGGGGAGAAGAGAGGCGAGGCTGGGGGGCGCCATTGGCTGCTCTGACTCCCACTTCCTGCCCCGCGCCCCGGATGCAGAGTTCGCCACGCGCCTTTTGGGGAGCTCGGGCGAATAGGGCCTTCCTCACCGATTACGCCTCTTTCCTTCCTTCCTTCTTTCCTCCTCCCCTCCCCTCCCTCTCCAGACGCAGCATGGCCGCCCCGCAAGGAGAACCTCAAGTCCAGTTTAAGGTAAACCGCCTCTGAGCCCTCTTTCCCCGAATGGATTCCTTAGCCAAAAAAGAGAAGCAGCTTCCCCACCCCACAACTTTTCCTCCCTGTTTGATGGCGCGGGAGGATCCCCGTGGCGCGTGGCTCCCTTTGTTCGTCTAGGAATCCGCAGGAACCTCATGTGTACAATTTGACATAATTTCGAAAAAACAAAAAAAGAGACAAACATTGTAAATCCCTTCCACACAGCTGTATCTAAATCCACACTGAGCTGGATTATATGATGATGATGATTATTTATATCCCACTTTTTCTCTCCTTTTCTGAGGGCCCTTCAGAAAATCCCCCATTATCTCAGTGTGGACTCGGATAACCCAGTTCAAAACGGATATTGTGGGGTTTTCTGCCTTGATATTCTGGGGTATAGGGCTGTGTGGAAGGGCCCCCATGATCTGCTTTGAACTAGCTTATCTGAGTCAACGCTGCCATATATCCCAGCTCAGAGCAGAAAATATGGGATTTTATTCTGCCATGATATTTTGGGGACCCTTCCGTACAGCCCTATATCCTAGAATATCAAGGCAGAAAATCCCACAATATCTGCTTTGAACTGGGCTATCTGAGTCCACACTCAGATAATGTGAGATTTATTGCCTTGATATTCTGGGATATAGGGCTGTGTGGAAGGACTCTTGGACTCAAGCCCCTTCCACACAGTTGAATAAAATCCCACACTATCTGATTTGAACTGGAATATATGGCAGTGTGGACTCTGATATCCCAGTTCAAAACTGATATTGTGGGATTTTCTGCCTTGATCTTCTGGGTTATGTGGTTTTGTGGAAGGGCTCTCAAAGCGACTCAAACAAAAGCACAACTTCAAATATACCAGTAATAAAACCAGTATAAAACATAATTAAATGCATATAAAATCACAGCAGCCCCCCCAAGGATCTTGAAGAAATCTTTAAAAGCCTTCCAGAATGAAAATGCTGGATTTTGCTTTCTGAAGAACAGGAGGGAGGATGGGGCCATTCTGGCTTCCCTGAGCAGGGAGTTCCAGAGTCTAGTGCAGTGGTTTGGACTCATATAACCAAGTTCCAAGTGGATATTGTGGGTTATCTGCCTTGATAGTCTGGGGGCCCTTTCACAGAGCTCTCTATCTCAGAGTATCAAGGCAGAAAATCCCACAATATCTGCTTTGAACTGAGTTATCAGGATCCACACTGCCATATATCCCAGTTCAAAGCAGATATTGTGGGATTTTCTGCCTTGATACTCTGAGATATAGGGCTGTGTGGAAGGGCCCTAAATCTGTTAAGGATCAGAAGAAAGATCCAGCGATTTGCGCTGAATTTAACTTTCAGGTAAGTGAAGGCAGCATTGTTCTTTTGGACTTCATGGCTGTCTGGTTTGATTTTTATTGGTAGTGTGATATATATTTGTATCCCACTATGGTCCCTTCCACACAGCTGTAATATATGGCAGTGTGGACTCAAATAATCCAGTTCACAGCAGATATTGTGGATTTTGATGCCTTGATATTCTGGGTTATATGGCTGTGTGGAAGGGCTCTAAGTAACATAATTTTTGTTCCTGGGTTATAAATGTTATTTCCTAATGGGTTCTATCATAAAAACATGAGCAAAGTGTATTCAACTTCAAAATCGTTTTGGCGGGACATCCTGCTATAGCACATTTGGCTATACTTTTTTCATGACTATGCTATAGTCTCGGCCGATTCAACCTAGCTTGTGGCAGCCACAAAAACGAGTTTCTGGAGTACAACATCTCCTTTCAAAGTAAGGACATCACAATTAAACTGGAAATAATACTTTCAAACCAGGAACAGAAAATGTCTCAGATTTCATCACATGGTGTTATTTCAAACAATAAGATGGTGACTTTAAATTACATGTTTATTAGTTTACATTATTTGTTACGTTTTTGTCCTGTTTTTTCTCCATTGAGCAAAATGTGCCACATACATGACAGCCCTTTCTCCCCCCATTATATCCAAATATTGTGATATTCAACTCAAAGGTGTATTGAGGTTTGAAAATAGTGGGATTACAAACCTACCTTGCTGACACCATTCAGCTCCAGTTTGATCTGAAAAGCAGTTGGGTATAATTTCGAAACCCTTAGAATGAAATATAAAGAAAACTAGCAAGAAAGCTTTACTGGCAGTCCCTGAGTTACAAACATCCACCTTACAAATGCCTCCTAGTTAAGAACGAGAGTGAGGCAACAAGAAGTGAGAGAAATCTACCCCCAAGAAGGGAAATTCACTCCTGAAAGAGTTATTATAGAGAAAAGATGTCTCACAAATCCTTGTTTTCACAACAATCCACATTTCTCAAAATCCAATTATCACATGGACAGAAAGTGAGGGAAATCTTCTGAACAGGGACTCTATGCCATCAAAAGCTAATATATACATGTATATGTATTTGGTTGTAGTTACACTCAAAAATGTCCCTGTTTCAACTTACAAACAAATTCAACTTAAGAACAGACCTACAGAATTCGTAACTTGGATTGCCTGCATAATAATATTATACTTGGATGTGTGTTTCTTCCCTCCACAAATGAATGAATTGATGCAGTGCTTTTGACACGAAATAAAAAACCCCTGATCAAGACCCAAAGCACTGTACTCATGCCTTTCACCTTGCTTTCCTTTTGAGTAGTTTGAATATGGTTGAATTTATTTAGTTGGCTTGGCCATTCTTAACTTGAGTGGGAATTTGAATCTTCAGTTCCCTGACACCATATAAAGCAACACTACACTGACCGAGGAAATGTTTCAATTAATCTGGGAGATGGATGTGGCTAGAAAACAATCTTAGCATTCAAAACATCAATTTCTGTGACATTGCTTTTCAACAGCTTGTTTTGGTTGGTGATGGTGGTACTGGTAAAACAACATTTGTGAAGCGCCACTTGACTGGTGAATTTGAGAAAAAATATGTAGGTAAGTTGATCTTGGTATTTAAAGTCTTCAAAGAACTCTCATATATGTAAAATACATTGGCTTTTTGTTCCAGAAGTTTGACAGTCTGGCCTGTCAAAAAAAATCCTAACCTTCAGGAGTCTAAATCTGTACATTCCTGTGTAGTATCGTCTATTTTTTAGGAGTTTAGAGCTTTGAATATTATGATTCTATGTCTGAAGGCTTCAGATTCTTCAATAGGGGTTTATAGCCTGCTAGTAAGGTGAGGGGAGGATAGAAAAGAAGACCAGGTGAGGAAAACGTTTGAGGAAGCCTTTAAGTGATACATAGTAAGGACATCTTGATATGTTGTGACTAAAATGAAACTAGCAAAGTCTATGTGAAAATGGCATATGAATATTGGGGTTTTTTTAAAAAAAGGTTAGATAGGTGTGTTAGTACCACTTACATGTATTTTACATTTATTGGTGTTCCAATTGATTACTGCATTTTTCATGCACCCCACAATCAATATTTTTTATAATTTCAGCTACTCTGGGTGTTGAAGTTCATCCTCTGGTGTTCCATACTAACAGAGGTCCGATTAAATTTAATGTGTGGGACACAGCTGGGCAAGAAAAATTTGGAGGTCTGCGAGATGGCTATTACATCCAAGGTAAATTGTTTGAAGTGCAGTTTTGCAAAAAGCAGCCATATGTTTGCTATCCAGGGGTACCAAATGTCTAAATCAATTGCTCTGAAGTATAGTTACATCTGCCAAGACTTAGAACTGGGATTGCATTAATGTTATGTGTCTTGGATTTATGAAAGTTTGAAGTGACAGCGTGCTGAATATAAACATAGGTTGATGGAGCAAATTCAAATATTGTGGAAGCTAAAATTGTGAGTTCTTAAAATGCAACTGTGGTAAAAGTTTTATGGCATCATGGGTTGTTGAATCTGCTTCTGTATCAAAAACTGAACTTGACAGTTGTACATTATGAGTTGTATTGACATTAATAATTCCAAAACTAACTTTCAGCTCAATGTGCCATCATAATGTTTGATGTAACATCAAGAGTTACATACAAGAACGTACCCAATTGGCATAGAGATCTGGTACGGGTGTGTGAGAACATCCCCATAGTCTTGTGTGGCAACAAAGTGGATATCAAGGACAGAAAAGTCAAAGCAAAATCGATTGTTTTTCACCGGAAGAAGAATCTGCAGGTGAGAGAATAGAATTTTCTTTAGTGATAATATTTCTTTAAAATACAAGAAGTGCGCAAGAAGATTGTTGTCAATGTACTATTTAAATTGTTCACATTCATATACTGTGGATATTAAAGACTGCAATGTGGGGGCAGAATTCAATAAATAATTGTAAACCTGTCTTTCTGAATTGCTAAGAGCCCTTCCACAATAACTGCTTTGAACTGGGTTATTTGAGTCCATGCTGCCATATATCCCAGTTCAAAGCAGATAATGTGGGATTTTATTCAGCTGTGTGGAAGGGGCCTGAGATAATAATTATAGTTCATACAGTTGAACTGAAGTATTGTCCATAATAAATGTAGATATGAATTTTCTGGTGGAATCATGAAAGAAATTATGTGGCACATGCAGACTCAGTTACAACAAAGACAGTTCAAGAAATATGGTAGAATGATATATGATCTGTGTGCCTGTCTACCTGAGGCTACACAAGCAATTTCATAAAGTTTTCTTAGACAAGTATTGCTCAGAGGCAGTTTGCCAGTTCCTTCCTCTGAAATAGAACCTACAGGAACCAAATACTTGTTAGCAGCCTCCTGTCCATGTACTGTTCAGGGCCTGCTTAGTTTCCAAAATCAGCCTTTAGGACGGTGGTTCTCAACCTGTGGGTCCCCAGATGTTTTGGCCTTCAACTGCCGGAAATCCTAATAGCTGGTAAACTGGCTGGTATTTCTGGGAGTTGTAGACCAAAACACCTGGAGACCCACAGGTTGAGAACCACTGCTTTAGGATAATGTGGATGCAGATATCTTAATTGGGGAATCCAAGGCAGTAAGTAAGATCTATGTGTGAATATCAAATTTTATATCTAAGGATGAGACCTCATATCTGGGCTGATTTGCAGTTAAGAAAGCCTCATACCATAATCAAACCTCTGCTTTTGAAAGTGTTGGAAAACTTTATATTTTACTGACAGATTTCTCTTTGTTTTGCCTCCTCTGTAGTATTATGATATTTCAGCCAAGAGTAACTACAACTTTGAGAAGCCTTTCCTTTGGCTGGCAAGAAAGCTGATTGGAGATCCCAACTTGGAATTTGTTGCCATGCCTGCTCTAGCACCACCTGAAGTTGTTATGGATCCAGCACTGGCAGCACAATATGAGCAGGATTTACAGGTATAGAGCTCATAAAGTATCTGGCATCGCTATCTGTTTGCTGCCATGGTTCCTTCAGTGTTACTAAAACTTTCCTTCTCTCTTTTTAGATTGCTCAGACCACTGCACTGCCAGATGAAGATGATGACCTGTAAGATAGTGAAGCTGGAGCCCAGCATCAGAAGTCTAGTTTTATAGGCAACTGTTCTGTCATGTCAGTGGTGCAGCGTGTTTGCCACTTTATTATTCTAGCTGAGCATAACATGTGCTTTAATCTTTGGGATGCTGAAAAGAGAGAATGGGCTTTGGAGTGAATGTGGCAGTTTAAATAAAATTCCTTCATTTTGGACCTGCATATTTAGCTGTTTTGGACTGCAACTTGATCCTTATTTGAGTTACAATTCTATTGCAGTCACGGCACAGTATTCAGTGGTAAAACCTGTTTGTTACTGTCATTCCCATTCCTTTTCGTTTAGATCATAATAAAGTTGTGTTTCAAATATCCAAGGAAGTGTCTTTTTATCATTCAGTATTGATTTTTTGGAACGCAATAAAGCCTGCGCCAAACTTGGAAGGGGAGTTTTTTTAAAAAACCCTCTTAATCCTAAATGTGTTATGAACCTAGTTCAGTTAAATTCACATCAAAAAAGCTGCTGTGATTGGAAGTAAGCTGGTTGTCTTATGCTGAAGTGATTTCCTCTGGTATAAAGGAAACAATTCTCACATAGGTCTTAATTTAGCAAGCTTGTGTGGTACTTTGGTCTGCAGATAGTAGTACTATCATAGGCAATTCACTTGTTGACCTGTTATTTTCCTGGAGCTGAATTAAATATCAACAAAAAGGAAGAAACCATGAAAATGAACAAAATCTGGCTACCAATATTTAAAAACTCTAAAATGATAACACTAAATAAAAGTACAAAACTCAAACACGGGAACTCCAGACAATCAGGAACTCCATACCTAAAAAACTGGTCATCAACTACTAATCAAGGTGGCCAATTGAAACATTCACACCTAGCTCAAACAGACAAAAAAGTTCTTTCTCCCAACCTGGACTTTCCACAGATATATAAACCCAATTTTCCTCATTTCCAACACCTCACAACCTCTAAGGATGCCTGCCGCAGATTCAGGTGAAACATCAGAAGACAATGCTTCTGGAACATGGCCATGCAGCTCGAAAAACTTAAAACAACCACACAAATATCTGTTAGAAGTATTACTGTTTTCAGTTATTTCCAGACAGGAAACAATCGGGGCCAGCTAAAACCTCCAAACAGGATTCCCCCAGATATCAACAGCCAGGTTTTGAAAGCTGCAATGCCATTCAGTGCTAATCAAGGTGGCCAACTGCAACATTCCCACCTGCCTTGAGCAGACAATTCTTTCTCCACCTTGGGCATCATTCTACAAATACAGTATATAAACCCCACTTGCCTAGTTTCCAACAGATGGGTGCCTGCCATTGCAAAATGACAGGAAAGAATGCATCTGGAATATAGTCATACAGCCTGGAAAACGTATAACAACCCATTGATTCCGGCCATGAAAACCTTCGACAATACATAAAACATAAACATTGCAAAAACCCTACAGATACACATATTAAAATTAATACTATAAAATGCATATTAAAATACACAAAATTGAGATTAAACAAAGGACACTTAAAACTCATGCTTAAAGGTAGGCCTGCCAGAAGTGATAAGTCTTTACACAGTTTTTAAATCCCAACAGCTCATTTAGCTATTCTTATATAGCTCATAAATATAGTATTTATGAGCCATATAGCTGTATATACCTTGTGTAGATACTGAGCATACTTGGTCCTCATGAGCTAATTTATGTTCAGTCTGGGTTCAGTGCTCAGTCTCTTGTTTGTCAATTTAAGGTTATCCTTACTAGTGGATAAGTTGGTTTTTTCAACCTTATTTATTTGCTTCATTTATACCCTGCCTATCTCACCCCCATAGTGGGACTCAAGGTGGCTTACAACTTCGGCAAGATTCAATGGTGCTTAAAACATAATATAAACATATCCCACCTTAGCAACATTTTGTTCCCAAAGCATGACAATAAGCAGTTGAGTGTCAGAACTGTAGTAAATGTTGACGTGCAGCCCCAAATGGCAGTCTGGAAAAGTGAATTATATTATGATGTACAAATGGGTAAGTGTATGTACCTATATGTAACACATGGGCACACAGAATGCACAACAACATATTGTTTCTGTGCATGCGACCTGTGAGGACTGCAAGTAAGCTCATGGAAGTTAGGAGAGGAGATGGTACCTGTGCCAATGAAATCTTGGGTCTTCAGCTCATGGGATCTGGCTCAGCCACACTGATTTGTCTGGAATCTCAACCATTTAACTTCATTCAGGATATGACCACAAGGGTAGAGACCTATCTCTAGCTATAGCTCCAGGAGCCCCCAGTGGCACAGTGGGTTAAACTGCTGAACTTGCTGATCGAAAGGTCGAATCTGGGGAGCAGTGTGAGCTCCCACTGTTAGGCCCAGCTTCTGCCAACCTAGCAGTTCGAAAACATGCAAATGTGAGTAAATCGATAGATATGGCTCCGGTGGGAAGGTAACAGTGCTCCATGCACTCATGCTGGCCACATGACCTTGGAGGTGTCTATGGACAACACCGGCTCTTCGGCTTAGAAATGGAGATGAGCACCAACCCCAGGGTCGGACACCACTGGACTTAATGTCAGGGGAAAACCTTTACCTACCTTTTCTATAGCTCCATTAATTTACAAAAGGTGGAATTATATTCTCCCTACCCTATTATTCCTGGGTTCAACCGCCTCCAAATACCTTAAAATGTACTTCTGAGGTTTCTATAGGTATAATTCTACATGGTTTGGGTCCAGGTTACCTAAAGGAGCGCCGTTTCCCATACAATCTTCCCCACACACTTTGGTCTTCTGGGGGGCGTCTGCTCCAACCAGCCAGAACCTGATTGGCAACTACCACTCAGAGGACCTTTTCATTGGCTGCCCCATGACTGTGGAATGACCTGCCGGAAAAACTCCCACAGTTAAATGAGCTGTCGGAATTTAAAAACCATGTAAAGATGTATCTCTTCCGGCCAACCTACCCAGACAGTCTTTAAACATGAATTTTAAGTGTCCTTTCTTTGTGCTCTGTTTTGTGTGTTTTAGTATGTATTTTGTAGAGATACATTTCGGTCTGTAATTTGTATGGAGGTACGTTTTAATGTGTATTTGTAGGTTTTTTTTGTTATGCTTACAGATTTTTAGTTATTTCGTAACCCTCCTTGAGCCATGAGGAGAGGCGGTTAAGAAATACAATTATTATTATCTCTTGACACATTTCTGGAATTCAAAACATTTCCCTTGGCTGATCTTCCCACCTGAAAATTGCAGTAGTGTCAGTGTGAACTGGCATCTTATTCCTGCCACAGGCTACATTTGGTACACTGCAGCTAAAATTTCCAGCTTTTTTTTTGGAATTGCCTTATGAAGAATATTGCAATTTACTGAGATTGCCCACACGGTGGTGCTGTTTCTCCATGCAACATCTAGCCTGCCTTGTCACTCCACTCGAGCCCTTTTCAAATGTAACTTGGATCTAGATATTAGATATGGCACATATATGCCAATGATCTTTGGATGAGTAAAAATGTCCAGTTTCCTGCCAAACAAAGATACAGATCTCAGGAAACAAAGGTAGGGGATTCAAGCTGGTTCTAGGGTGATCCATGTAATCATCTGCACAGCAATACCACTTTCTTCCATGCTACAGGAAGTCCCCAAGTTACAAACAAAGGCTCTGTAGGTTTGTGCTTAAGATGAATTTGTATGAACAGGCTTTTTTAGTGTAACTCCAGTTAAACACATAACACAAACCACCAATTTAGTATATTTGTATACATCTATATACAAATACATCCATATCTTCTTGGGTATACACATACAATATGTATGTGGTGGAGGTGTCCAATTACACAGACAGCCTACCACCTCCACAAACAGGCTATAGATCTGCTGAGCAGCCTCCAGCCTCCAAAGGCACTCCCTCAATTGACATTGCACATTAGAGCGAGCACCATGAACATGTAGCCCAAATGCTGCCAATGTCCTACCCAAACCCTTCGGTGGCCCACCACCCAAGGAATGCTTTCATTCGGGGAGAATTTAATCCTAGATTTGATGTGTTTCCTCCACCACAGGCAGGCATCCCAGGGTTCCTTGTGTGGAATTTGCATGACCCCTCCCACTGCCTCTCCCTTAATACTTTCCTGCCCTTTCCTATGGCACACAGCAAACACAGAGAAATTGATCAACAACTGAGCAGACTAGAGGGGATTGGGGGCCTGACTCAATAGGATGGAAGTTGTAGTTCACCCTGCATCAAGGGAGAGCACTGTGACCCCCTTTGATAACAGACCTGGACCACATTTGGCATCCTGAAAGCACTCAACCCAGCAGACAATGGATCTGGATCACACTTGGCACACAGACCCAACATGGCCAACTGTAAATACTGGAAGGATTTGAAAGGTGACTACCCTTGGTGTATGGGAGTTGTAGTTCACCCTTATCTAAAGAGCAGTGAACCCACTGACGACAGACCTGGGCCACACTTGGCACACAGACCCAACGTGGCCAACTGCGCATGCAGGCCTGGTTTGAGGAGGATTGACCCACGATTCTGGGAATTGTAGTTCACCCACATTGTTATGTAGTTCACCCACATTGGCCGGTCTGAGTCCCTCTTCGGAGGTGAGAAGATCGTGATATAAAAGCTTTAAATAAAATAAATTATGTATTTTCTAATGGAATAATTAATAAAAAAACAAAATCAAAAACTGGGTGTTTCCTAATAAAACGGTGTTACTAATGAACTAACACCCCAAAACAAGCGATGCCTTTATTCCGAACTGGAATATACGGCAGTGTGGACTCAGATAACCCAGTTCAAAGCAGGTATCATTGTGGGCTTTTTCTGCCTTGATCTTCTGGGAGATTGGGCTGTGCGGAAGGGCCCTGGAAACAGACACTCGAGCTGCGCCGCCTCCGTCCTCTGCGGGTTCCATTCGGCCCAAAGCCAGAAGCCCCGCCCACTCCCCACCCTCTTGCCGCTCCTTTCTTTCATTCGGGGACATGGGAGCTGTCGCCCTTTCCACAAGCCCTCCCCGCCTTCATTGCGCTTCTGTTTGTTTAGAACCCGCTTTCTTCTCCCCAAGGAGCCCCCGGGCCCTTCCACACAGCCATAGAACCCAGGATCTCAAGGCAGAAAGTCCCACAAGATCTGCGTGGAACGGGGTTGTCCGAGTCCACACTGCCCTATATCCCCGTTCAAAGCAGATCATGTGGGTTTGGACTCATCTGTGTGGAAGAGGCAATGTGTTCAATGTGGATTTTTGTGTCGAATCCGCCGAAGAGGGCGAAAAGGGGGCGTGGCGTCCTCCTCAAGGGAGAAGAAGGGACTTCCGGTGTGTCCTTGCAAGCAGCCGGAAAGGGGCCCTCCGCCATTTTCTTGCGGGCGAATGGCAAGGCTGAGGGGCGGGAGGAGAGTCTGCGTGAGGAGAGCCTGCGGGAGAGCCGGAGCGCGTGAGGAGGGAGGCGAGCGCGCCTTGCAGGCCAAAGGACCTTTTGGGCCATGTACGTGGGGCGTGCGGGCGGCGGGGTGGAGGGCGGTCCGGCGCCGCGGACCATCTTGTCTGCCGGCGGCGTCGGGGCGCTTTCTCCCTCCGCCTCGGCTCCGAGCGGCAACGGGAGCGGCAACGGCGGGAGCGGCGCGCGCGCGGAGCTGCTGGTCTTCGGCTACGCCTGCAAGCTGTTCCGGGACGACGAGAAGGCGCTGGCGCAGGAGCAAGGCCGCCATCTCATCCCATGGATGGGAGACGCTTCGATCATGATCGATAGGTCGGTGCAAGCCAACTCCCCGCCCGCCTGCCTCGCGCTTCTGTCTGAGATTGTGTGTCTTTGCCCCGCTCCCTCCAAGGGCTGGGCTGGGCTGGGCGGCGGGAAGGGCGCCGAATGAAGGGCCTTCTGCCAAGCAGGGCCGGGAGGCCTTGGGGGAAAGGCGGGGAGCCGGGCCCATGGCGTGGGGGAAGCCTCGGCCTCCAGCTGTTTCGGACGGCAACTCAAACGGAGTTGAAGCCCAGAAGACCCAGAGGAAGGGCCCTCGTTGGCCCAGGCCTGCTCGAGGAGCCATTCATTGAAAAACTAGAGCAGGGCTTCTCAGCCTATGGGTCCCCAGGTGTTTTGCCTACAACTCCCAGAAATCCCAGCCAGTTTACCAATTAGGATTTCTGGGAGTTGAAGTCCAAAACCTCTTGGCACGCACAGGTGGAGAACCACTGAACTAGAGCCAAAGGTGCTGCAGGATGTCCCGCAAAAACAAGACGCTTTTGCAGCTTATAATATGCCCTGTTTCTATGTTCTTTTAAATGTCAGAACCAATGAGGGGATGATATTTACCACCCTGGAACAAAAATTGTGTTACTTCGGGCCTTTCCTCGCAGCCATATAACCGAGAATATCAAAGCAGAAAATCCCACTATATCTGCTTTGAAGGGGGCTATCTGAATCCACACTGCCATATATTCCAGTTCAAAGCAGATAATGGACCTCATCACAGTACAGAATGAATGCACTTTAAATCCGGTTTCTGCCTCTTGCGGAATTCTGGGGTTTGTAGTTTAGGGAGGACCCTTTAACAGCCTCACTAAACTACAAACTCCAGAATTCTCCAGGAGGTAGAAACCGGGTTTAAACCAGGTTTAAAGTGTGATGAAATAATATGTAGGATTTTATCCAGCTATGTGGAAGGGATCATAGTGTAACATGAGAAAGTCAGCCCAGAGGGTTATCTCGTCCAGATTTTTGTGCTCAAAACAGCCAGCTATTTCTCTGTGCATGTACAGTCGTTCTCAACCTGTGGGTCTCCAGATGTTTTGGCCTACAACTCCCAGAAATCCCAGCCAGTTTACCAGCTGTTAAGATTTCTGGGAGTTGAAGACCAAAACATCTGGGGGACCACAGGTTGAGAACCATTGTACTACACCAAACACCCTCAAACTGTTTAGGCCCTCAGCTCCCAAAAACCCTCTCCAGCTGGTTCAATGGTCAGGAATTCTGAGTTGGGGGCTCAAACAGCTGGGTTGAGGAGGCCTGGTTCTACACCAAGCATGGGCCAACCACTTAATCGGCTGAGGGGTGAAAGCAAGTGGCCTGAGGCTGTTAGGAATTGTGGGGGTTGAAGTCCAAAACACCCAGAGGGAGAGCCGATGTTGGCCCACACCTTTTCCACACTGTCCAACAGAGCTTTTCAAACTCCAGGTGTTTTGGATTTCAGCTCCCAAAAAACCCAACCAGCTTTCCAATTGTTAGGAATTGTGGGAGCTGAAGTCCAAAACATCTGGAGGAGTACGGTTTGAGAAACACAGCTGTAGAATAAATGCCGTTGGAACACCACTTCAACTTCCCTGACTCGGTGCTATGGGATTTGTAGTTTGGGGAGGCACCTGCACACTTTGGCATAGATGGCATCAGCAGAATGTTTAATGACACCACAACTCCCGTAATACTGCGGCATTGAGCCCATGACAGTTAAAGTGGTATCAAACTGCATTCTCCTGTATAGATGCCAACAAGTAGGCCATGGTGACAGTACCATACTATTCTCAGCTTCTCCAAACTGCAGAGGAGGCTGTAGTGCTATGTATATTTACCTGGAAGGATGTGCTTCCTTACATATACTGGCACTTTTTTCTGAGTAAACAAGCACAGAATTAGGCAAATTAGCATACTGTGAGTGCTTCCTGGTTTGTGGCATTTTTGGCATTGTGAACAGCATTGGCTAAGGCCACTTCCACAGAGCTGAATAAAATCCTACATCTGCTTAAAACTGGAATATATGGCAGCGTGGACTCAGATAACCCAGTTCAAAGCAGATATTGTGGGATTTCCTGCCTTGATATTCTAGATTACAGTAGAGTCTCACTTATCCAACATAAATGGGCCACCAGAACATTGGATAAGCGAAAATGTTGGATAATAAGGAGAAATTAAGGAAAGCCTATTAAACATCAAATTATGTTATGATTTTACAAATTAAGCACCAAAACACCATGTTTTACAACAAATTGACAGAAAAAGCAGTTCATTACATGGTAACATTATGTAGTATTTACAAATTTAGCACCAAAACATCATAATGTATTGAAACAGCTATGGATCCGAATGGGAGGCAGACTGCGTTGGATAATACAGAAAGTTGGATGAGCAAAGGTTAGATAAGCGAGACTCTACTGTATATGCCTGTGTGGAAGGGCCCTAGGTTGCCAAAACATCGCATACCTAAATCTAGCACCAACTTTAAAGGATAACAGTTTATATGGTGTACAATTGTGGCTTTGAATCCATTGACATTTTCCTTCTATTTGAGAGGGTAAGAGGTGTGTGTAGAGAAATACAGTATGACCCTTGTATCTGGGGATAGAATTAGCATTTTCATTTACCCGTGTCTGACAAAATAAGTCCTATCTAGGCAGTGATAGGCCTCTAGTGAATCCTAACCAGGGAGAAAGATGGGAGTTTCAATCAAATAAATACATAAATTTAAAATTATTTAAAATGGTTCAATGAGCATATGAAACCACTACGGTACATATTAAAAGCCGTCAATGAATACTTTAACATTCATCATTTGAAAATCACTTAGATAGGCCAGCCAGAAGAGACTGTTCTTTTATGCTGTTTTCAATTCAGATGGCATATCTAGCTATTCATCCTTGTTCTACAATCTTGACGCAGTTATAATGACATGTAGTCACACTACATCAATAATGTTCTACTGGATTCCTCATTTTATTTGCTCTAACAGACTGACATGGCTACCTCTCTGTAATTGGTTTTGATGATGATAACAGGTGAGACATCGCAGAAAATTTAGGAAATGGCTCAAAGGGGCAACTGCTTCATTCTTGCGTCTTTATGTAAAGACACAGGAATGCAGCTGGCAAAAAATTGGCAGCTTTTGATGGTGTTGAATATCAGAGGCTTCTTTCTAGACGGCTTGGCCTCAGGCCCCTGGCCCCATTGTGATCCAACCCTGCTGGCAGAAGGTTACTGGAATATTGGGCCCCTCCCCTTTGTAGGAGTGGGGTTTATGTGTGTTGGGGACTGGACTAATCTCCTTTTCAAACCAAATGTCATAATGGCTCCTCTTAAGAACTGAAGGATGACTAATGTTTTCTATATACACATTAACCCCGGAGGAAGAACAAAATAATTCATTGGGTTTTCCTTTGCAGTACAGATGGGTTTAAAATTAGGTCAGCTAGGCCTGCAACTTCAATTATGAATTGTTTTGAGAGTAATTTTCTATTGTAGTTCTCCAAAATTTTACATAATCTGTTCAAATGTTGACAGGTTGATGGATTGTGTAGTGAAGCCATGTGTTGTTGCACTGCAGTAGACACATCCCTATCATTTAAAAGTTTTTCCTCAACTATAATATTTCATTTGACATGTTTCAAGGATATGTGGGTGACATATTTGTAATCAGGCTTTAAGGTCTCTCAGTATGTTTCATGATGAATACAGACTTTAATCAGAGATTCCTTGCGGCCTAATGTTCGAAATACTTTACCATACTTGTATTTTTCCTAGTGCATTTAGCCCCGATGTGTATAACAGGAAATCCTTAGCCACCCGCCGCTACTGATAATTCTTTTAAAGTAATTAATGTTTACTTTGTATATCTACCCATCTGTTCATCATAATATCAGAATCTTGTAGTGATTTGTGATTTCCTAGAACCTGCCTTTTTCACAGTTTTCACAGTATTTAGGTAACATGTTCCTTAGGTCTAGGTCAAAGGTGTCCAACATTTGACCCTTCATATGTTTTGGAAACTCAACTCCCAGAAGCCCCAGCCATCTTGTCCAATGGTCTGGAATTCTGGGAACTGAACTTGAAAACACCTGAAGGGCCACAAGTTTGACAGGGCTGGTGTAGGTAGTGCTCTCTTTTTTTAAAAAAAAACAAAAAACACAACCCTTTCCTTTGTTTGTGTAATTGTTTGTTTGCTTTTGTGATTTGTTTAGCTGACTCTGTGATAACCCCAAAGACCCAAACTTCCCTGAGGGATGGATAGTGTTTACTGATGGCTATGTTGTTTCCTATTGGTTAGGTAGGGATTTTCTTAGAGGCAGTGAGGCTGAAATGATATTATTTCAAATAGTGATTAAGTCTTTAGAGCACTCAGTGCAAGCAGAGTCTAAAGGGCTTTGGTTTGAAAAGGGGTATGCGATATATTGTAAGAGTTTGCTCCTTCCATTGTTGCCTCACCTAAGCCATGTAAGTTGATAGGATTCTAGGCCCCAAATTGAGAACTATTTTTGTGTTGGAATAAATGTGCATGGAATGATAACACTCTTGAGACTGGACAGAGCATGAGGTATTTAATTTTTAGTAGCACCTTAAAATGAATGTTCTTTAACAGTTATTTTTATACAGAAAAGTGCTACTGATGCCAAGTGGTAAAGGTCTTTCTGGATACATGGTCAAATGAATTGTTTTTAGTTCCAGGAGTAATAGAGAGCTAGCGTGGTGTAGTGGTTTGAGCATTGGGCTATCACTCTTTCCAAGTCCCTGCTCAGCCATAATAAAGCCACTGGGTGATCTTGGGCAAGTCACACACTCTCAGCCCTCTCTAAACAAATGTTGTCAAGGAAAGCCTGTGATAGGCCGCCATGAGTCAGAAATGACTTGAAGGCACACAAGAATGAATGCTAGATTGATTGGAGAACTTTAGGCGAACCAGATTGAGTAACAGTTTAAATGTGTCTTATATTTTTCTCCAGTACATCATTTTGTTGTCCAACAAAAACTTAACACATTTTTGCAGTCTTTATGGTGCCACAATATTATTTTATGTTTTTCTGTAAACGTTCAGTTTGGGGCAGGGGTGTGTGAAAGGGAAGTTTACAAACTACAATGAATCTGCTGCAAAAAATGGTGCGAGCAAATTCTACATATATCTATGATCTTTAAACAATCTACATATGTAAATTAAGGAGGTTTAAGAGATATACGCCAAACACAATACAGAACTGGGCATACAGGTGGAGGCGACTGGTACCTCATTTTCCAGCTCTGTACTAATCTCTGATACATATTTACCCTGAGCAGTTGTTGTCTTCTGGAGGAGTGGAATTGGCATCAGTTTGTTCAATGCCAGTGAAATACTTTTTGATTAGCAGGGTTGCCCTCGGAGTAACAATTTTTAGTTACTGTATTAATCCAACAAGCCTTTCATTCATATTTTGTATGCAGGGTCCTTCCCAGAGTGATAGAATTTACTGCTGCCATTGTGCCAACACACTTTTTCTTGGTCACAAAAAAGGGATGAAACTATTGACCTTGTTAATTAAATCAAACTGGGTTTGCACAAACAATGCATCAAAATTCAATTTGTATATTTATGGCACTCTTAACTTTTAAAAACTATGTTTTTGTGAGGGAGATTTTATGAGATATTCTAATCTGCCAAAGGTGAATAAGTTAACAGTTGCTTACCAACTAAAAATAAATAACATATTTGTGAGGGAGCGTATGCATCTCAACATTCTTGATGCAACTTCTGTAGAGAACCTCCTTAAATTGCACATATATTACTGTACCTATACATGTTTGTCTCTCTATCACATAACCCAGCACTTCTTTCCTCAGCCACATGGCTAGGGGCCGAGCCTAGCCATCATTTTACCTCCAATGGACGCAAGTTTCTTTGGTGAAGATTTCTCCTGAGAGTTCAAGACTAGCAGAAAGAAGCGAGGAAATTGCGACCGTTTGGTTCTTACGGATAGGTATTTATGTATTTGGGTTTGTGTAAATGTAAGCTATTTGCCTTAGCAAAAACAGTATTTTGGCAATGGTGTTGAATGGTTGAACCATAGACGGTAAGAGCTATAAAGGAATTGGTTCCTCTTTAACTATTAAGATATTTTTGCCTTTAACTGTAATAGTCTTTAAGGGGAAATTGAGGCTTCTCTTTAAAAGGAGGTGGGTGAGACATAATTAGTCAGACTGATTTACCCTTAATTTAACATATGAGATCATATTATCCGATTGTATGTGGTAAGTATTTCTGTAATGGCAGAAAATAAAGCCCAAAGTTCTTTTAATTGACCATCTTTTTCATGTTGCAGGTATGATGGGCGTGGTCACCTGCATGACCTTTCTGAATATGATGCTGAATATTCCACATGGAACAGAGATTACCAATTATCCGAAGAGGAGGCTAGAATAGAATCCCTCTGTGATGAAGAGAGGTATTTAGCCTTGCGTACAGACTTGCTTGAGGAGGAGGCAAGGCAAGGTATTACTCAAAGACAACTTCCTGAGTTAGAACATTTTAAATTGCAAATTTAAAATCACGTTTAAATTAAAAAATGTTCCCACTCATTTTATACTTACTCTTTCTGATATTATTTTGACAGTACCCAGTGGATTCGAAAAACAAGCGTCTTTGCGTATCTGAGAGGACCTCAGGATAGTTTATATGTAGAGCCACACAGAAATTGCCCAAGTTTTGAGGGCAGGCTGAGAATTGTGACACTTTTAACTGTTCTTCTTTAACAGTATTGTATCCATGAAAACTTCATGTTTTATTCTATGTTATAAGCAGAAATGACTCTTAAGACATCTTGGCAGGAGAAAAAAGATCATCCGTACTGATTATCTTTTCTGCCCCCTTGGACTGGCAAAAGTCTCAATGCTTACAGATGTCCACCCATGGGGTGAATTTACTGTAATATTTGTGCTTGAATGTTAGGTTCACACCATAATATTTTTAAAAGAAACCTGTAACTAAAACAATTTCCTTTCTTAATTGAATTTTACCTTTCTATTGAAGAGGAAGAATATAAGAGGCTGAGTGAAGCTTTGGCAGAAGATGATACCTATAATGCAGTGGGGTTCACATATAGCAGTGATTATTATGATCCTTCAGAACCCACTGAGGAAGAAGAACAGCCTTCAAGAGGAAAAGGTAGAGGTTCTGTATAATAACTGAATGTAAAAGTATTTCTTCTGAAAAAGTACTTTCCTGCTTAAAATGTAAACTGTAATTGGATGTCTGTGAAAAGTAGACTTTACACATCTGTGATCTTCTAGTGTACTTTTAAAAAGCAGTGAACCTGTCATTTAGTCACATGTATTATCTTGTACTGTACTGTATTATCTGTTACTAGTTTTGTAGATGGTAGGAATGGCTGTGAATGTCATTTTTCTGTATTTCACAAATCATGATATCTTGACTTGCAAATTGACTAAATATGGAATTGCTAGAAAAATCATCAGATCGATCTGCAATTTGTTGTAAAACTACTCAAAGACTCATCAGTGGCTTCATTTAAATTGGAAGGGGGGCTTAAGTGGAGTGTGCAGGCTTGTGTCCAGGTGCCAGCACTCTTCAATATTTTTATTAATGATTTAGACCACGTGTAATCACATGTAAGGCCAGTGGGCCAAATCCAGCCTGCCACGTTATTTTATGTGGCCCACAAGGCTTTCAATGCCAGGACATAATTTTATTTTTACAGTGTTCAGATAACCTGGACTGAAGCCATATAGGACTTTGTAGATCAAAACCAGCACTTTGAATTTTGTTTGGAAATGTGTTGGCAGCTTTTGGAGCAGTTGCAAGAGAGTTGTTGTACACTCCCTGTAGCTAGCCCCAGTCAGCAGTCTGGCTGCTGCTCTTTGGACCAACTGATGATTCTGAGCAATTTTCAAAAGTAGCCCCATGTAGAGCGCAATACAGTATTCCAACTGGGATTTAATCAAGGTATAGACCACCGTGATCAAATCTGACATCTCCAGGAACAGGCGCAGTTGGCACACTAGCTTTAATTGTGCAAAAGCACTCCTGACCACTGCTGATACCTGGGTCTCCTAAGTTCAGAGCCAAGTCCAGGAGTACACCGAAACTGTGAACCCATGTTTTCATGGGGAATGTGACTCCATCTAACAGAGGTTGAAACTCTATTCCCTGATCTGACCTTTGACTGACCAAGAGCACCTCTGTCTTGTCAGGATTAAGCTTCCATTTGTTTGCTCTCATCCAGTTTGTTACAGCTGCCAGGCACTGGTATAGCACAGGGACAGCTTCCTTGGAATTAGGTGACAAGGAATAATGGAGTTGGGTGTCATCTGTGTGTAGATTGCACCACACTCCAAAACTCTGGATGACCTCTCCCAGCAGTTTCATGTATATGCTGAACAGCATGGGGGAGAAGCACAGAGCCCTGAGGGAGCCCACAGGCCAGTGGCCAAGTAGTCAAACAGAAATCCCCCAGTATCACCTTCTGAGAACGTCCCTTCAGTAAGGAACGGAGCCACTGAAGAATAGTGCCTCCAAACCCCATCCTAGAAAGGTGACTCAGAAGGATACCATGGTTTATGGTATCAAAAGCCACTGAAAGGTCCAAGATAACTGACAGGAACACACTCCCCCTGTCCCCCTGCATCGGTCATCCACCAAAGCTGTCTGTTCCACAACTAGGCTTGAATCAGACTGAAATTAGTCTAGATAATCTGCTTCATGCAGGAACCCTTGGAATTGAGAAGTCACCACACTCTTCAATACCTTGCCCCAGAAATGGGAGATTGGAGACTGGTCTGTAACTGTCAAGCGATCTAGGGATTTTTTTTTAGAAGAGGTCTTGTCACAGCCTTCTTAAGGCCCGCAGGGTTGGAGCCACTGAAGAACAGTCCCTCCAAACCCCATCTTAGAAAGGCAACTCAGAAGGATACCGTGGTTGATGGTATCAAAAGCCTCTGAAAGGTCCAGGAAGCCCTGATAACATACAAGGAGATATTTATCATTTATCTGACTCACGCCACCAGTCCCCCTTTGTCTTTTTTTGTTAGCCATGAAAGACACGAGTCTAAAGCGCATGTTGTGGCTCTCACCTCTCTTAATGATCCTGTCCACATGCTCAGGCTGCACAAATTGAAAAAATATCCATCAGCACTGGACAAGCAAGAACCAAGATTGCACCCGTGAAAACTGTTTCAGTTGTGATTTCTGAGCAAACCAGAGCGATATTATCTGAAAATGTTGGGCAAGCACCTCACAGTGTTAATAAATCACTTATTAAATAAAATAAAATTTGGGAGGTAGCATAAAAGTACATTGCCAGAAAATTTTATGGTCAAATATTAGGATATTTATGTCATTGTTTGTGTATTGTGTTTCAATTACAAGATTAGTTATGTATTAAAGCCTATCTTCTAATTTATAGTTTCTACGATGAAGATAGAAAATTTGGAAGAAAATGAAGAACCTTTTATTGCTCCTTTAGGTTTGAATGTACCTTCTGATGTAGAACTAGTAAGTCTGTGTTTGTATGTATGTGAATATATAGTCACCCCTCCACATTTGCTGGAGTTCGGGCCACAGGACCTTGTGAAAGTGAAAAATCACAAATTTATAATTTATTTATTTATTATTTATTACGTTCAACTTAATATACCGCTCTCTCTGGCGCCCAGAGCGGTTTACAAAATTAGTGCAAGTAAACAAATTTAAAAACACATTAAAATACAATAAAACAGCATAGAACAGTTAAAACACCCGAATTAAACCATATTACCAGCCAGTAACAGTCATTAGTGATGGCATGCTAGCAGCGGCCCGCAGGTACAGATAGCGCGGATAGTGGCAGTTGGCTATAGGCCGAATGCCTGCCTAAATAGCCATGTTTTTACTGCTCTGCGGAACGGCAAGAGAGCCCGGATAGCCCGGATCTCTTCGGGGAGGCCGTTCCACAGAGCTGGCGCGACTGCGGTAAATGCCCTCCGGCGTGTACTGGCCAATCTGCAAGCCCTGATACTAGGCACGTCCAGAAGGTTGAGTCCCTCTGAACGCAGTGATCTCCTGGGCACATAAGGGGTAAGCCGCTCCTTCAGGTACACTGGCCCCAAACCATATAAGGCCTTGAAAGTTAAAACTAACACCTTGAAGATTACCCGGAATTCGACTGGGAGCCAGTGCAGCTCGCGCAGGAGTGGGGTCACATGGTCGGATCTTAAAGCTCCCGAGAGCAGACGCGCTGCAGCGTTCTGCACCAGCTTAAGTTTCTGGATTGCCGACAAGGGTAGGCCAATGTAGAGCGCATTACAGTAATCGAGCCTCGAGATGACCGTGGCTTGGATCAACGTGGCCAGGTCGCGGCGGGAGAGGTAAGGAGCCAGACGTTTTGCCTGACGCAGATGAAGAAAGGCTGTCTTGCAGGCGCAGGCAATCTGCTCCTCCATAGACAGCTGGGCGTCCAGCCGGACCCCCAAGCATTTTACAGACGGTTGCGGATGAAGAGCCGCACCGTCAAACGTCGGCAGCTGGGTCTCTACCCCCTCCGGGCGGCCCAGCCACAAGATCTCCGTCTTCGCCGGGTTCACCTTCAACTTACTGGCTCGCAGCCATCCAGTAACGGCCTCCAGGCAGAGATGGAAATTATCGGGTACAGAGACCACCCCGGGGTCCATCCTCAGAATGAGCTGGGTGTCATCAGCGTACTGATGGCACTCCAGCCCAAAACTCCGCACCAGTTGGGCGAGTGGTCGCATATAGATGTTAAATAACAGCGGGGAGAGGATAGCCCCCTGAGGGACCCCACAACATAAGGGGGAACCTCGGAGGCCACCCCCCACTTCACTCGCTGCCGGCGGTTTTGGAGGAAGGAGGACAGCCAGTTGAGGGCTGTCCCCTCACCCCGCCACCGCCAGGCGGTGTGTCAAAAGTTGGTAATCGACAGTATCAAACGCTGCCGTGAGGTCCAATAACACGAGCAGCGCCGATCCGCCTCGGTCCAAATGGCAACGGAGTAGGTCTGTGATGGAGACCAGGTCAGTCTCCGTCCCATGGCCTGAACGGAAGCCGGACTGGAAGGGGTCTAGCCAGGTTGTCTCATCCAAGAATGCCTGCAGCTGGTCCATTGCTGCCCTCTCAATTACCTTGCCCAGGTACGGAAGATTGGACACCGGGCGGTAATTGGAGGGAGCCGCAGGATCTAACCCGGGCTTCTTCAGCAATGGACTGACCACCGCCTCTTTTAACTCCTCTGGAAAAACTCCTTGCTCAAGGGAGCAGTTGACTATATTCAACAGAGGGCCTCATAACCCCTCCACGCAAGCTCGAATCAGCGTGGAGGGGCACGGGGCGAGGGAGCAGATGGGTGGTCGAAGAGCTGCGACAATCTTGTCAACATCCTCTGCGTCCAGTGGCCGAAACCGGTCGAAGGTGGATCCGGCGGAGGGCCACGGAGTCTCAAGCTCCTGTACTGTAGCAACCGTGGCAGGGAGGTCCAGGCGGAGCGTCGCAATCTTGTCTGCAAAATGATTCTGAAAAGCCTCGGTTGAAAGGGCCCGATCATCATTATTTGGGATGGTAGGGACCTTCGTCAGCTGCCGAATTATCCTGAACAATTGAGCCGGGCGTGAATCTGCAGACGCTATCAGAGAGGCATAGTGAGAATTTTTCGCCTCCCTGACAGCATGCTCATAAGCCTCCATAAAGAGCTTATAAGCTGATTCCGAAGGTCCGTCACGGAGCTTCCTCCACATGCGCTCTAGCCGTCTCTTCTCCCGCTTCATGGTTCGAAGATCTTCAGTGAACCACGGAGAACAGCGTATGCTAATATTTATTCATGGAAGAACACCCCTATAGAGATTTGTAGGTTTTCCAGCATGACTCTATGGTCATTTTACTTCTTGAAGCTGACCATAGAATCACATAGAAGAACCTAGAGATTCCTAGAAAAAAAAATACTATTTCAGCTAGACAGAAAAAATGAGAAAGAAAAGGGAGCTAGAAGTGTCAAAACATGTAAAAAGGAGATTCCTTCTCTCCACCCCCCACCCCCTTTCTGACTTCATTAATTGAGGTATTTCTGTATTATGGCAATTAGGTTGGCTCTGGCCCAGCACTAGCATGCATCTATTTTCATAATAAAGGCTGGGTATCCCTTATCCAAAAAATGAAAATGATGAGCTCCCTCTATCAGCTCCAGCTCCTCATGCGGGGACATGAGAGAAGCCTCCCACAAGGATGGTAACACATCAAAACATCCGGGTGTCCCCTGGGTGATGTCCTTGCAGTCGGCCAATTCTCTCACACCAGAAGCAACTTGCAGTTTCTCAAATCACTCCTGACATGACAAAAAAATTTTTTTTTGACCAGAAGTGTTTTAGATTTTGTGTTTTTTCACATTTTGAAATACCTGTGTTTACATGTATGTACATAATAAGATATATCGGAGATGGGACCCAAGTCTAAACACAAAATTTGTTTCATATACATTTTATTCACAGAATTTTAATAATTTGGTGTATGAAACAAATTTTGTGTACAGTGAACCATCGGATGAAAAGCCACCCAGATGGACAATTTTGGAGTACTTTGGATTTAAGAATTCCAAAACACTCCGCTTGTATACTACTATTTAATAAACATTTGTTACAGCTTCAAGAACCTTTATTAAGCATACATAACTCAAAAAATTAGCACATCCTGTTATGTTTTCACCCTGAATGATGAAATTCCCAAATTTAAGACAAATCCCCTCCAATCTATATTTTCCACAATGGGGTGAGGTGGGGAATCTTAATTGAATGAACTGATTCCTGTAAAAATTAAGATGTATTCTTCTTTTCTCTTTTTGCCATAGCCACCAACAGCTAAAATGCATGCAATCATAGAACGGACTGCAAACTTTGTCTGCAAGCAGGGGGCCCAATTTGAGATTATGCTAAAAGCAAAACAAGCCCGAAACTCTCAGTTTGACTTCCTGCGTTTTGACCACTACCTCAACCCTTACTACAAATTTATTCAGAAAGCTATAAAGGAGGGACGGTATGCTACAGCTGCACAAAAGAAGAAAGATGAGAAAAAAAGTAAGTTACATTTTTCAAAACAATACACAGCAGTTGCAGTCCACATTGTCTGGTAATACATCCCATTCCCCACACTGGTCAGCCAAATGATTCTGGAAAGTGTTCAATCATATACACAATTAAAATTTAAATTAGCTTATCACCAGTATAGCAAGCTGTTACATCTACCCTGTTTTAAAGCAATCTCTTCCTATACTGGAGAGTCAACATGGTGTAATGATTTGTACATTCGATTATGACTGTATTTTCTGTATTCAAGAGCGAAGTGAAGCAATGTTATAGGCATATTCCATTGATCTTTTGTGGGAATTTGGGCAAAAGTAGAAAATAGTGTTGAAACCTTTGCTCATGGCATGGAAATTTGTTTATATACAGTACAATGTAATTTCAGTCTCTTCTAAAATGCTTGAAGGTATGGTGCAATGAAATAATGAGTGTGTTCTACTGTAAAAAAAAACTGCTTGCCCCTTACACAGCCTTTCCAAAGCATGACTTCAAAAGCTTAAGAAATGAAGCCAAGGGATGTGTTTGATCTCAGTTGCATAACCTATAAAATTCTTTAGCTATTGATGCATAAAAATTATGTATTGAAAAATTCTGAAAACCATACTTTTTTGTGCCACTCTGAAAGAAATTACAACTATGACATTTCCCCTTAGATGTAAATGAAGATGCAGATGAAGATGATGAAGATGATGAAGATGGTGATAACTATCTGCATCCAAGCCTCTTTGCTTCTAAAAAGCACAATAGACTTGAAGAGCTCATGAAGGTATTTACCCCAGAATTGTATATAGTATTGCATATCATCTTTTTTGTAAGTGAACTTCTCAACTGCCGGTATTCAGGAAGCAAGAGGCTTCATCATCTTGTAGGATTTTTTAAAACTTTTTGCTTGGATTGACAGCATACTGTCACAAACAGGCACAAATATCACCATTTCTGACATTCCCAAATCGCTCCCAAATAGGAACCAATCAGAGCTAGCTAACACCTCTCAACAAAGGAACCCCCAGACAGGAAGCAGCCAAGCCTTGAAGCTGCAAGGCTATTCAGTGCTAATCAAGCTGGCCAATTGCAACATTCACACTTGCCTCCAGCAGACACGAGTTCTTTCTCCCGCCCTGGACATTATTCGACAGGTATATAAATCCCACTTGCCTAGTTTCCAATAGTCCTCACAACCTCTGAGGATGCCTGCAATAGATGTGGGAGAAACATCAGGAGAAAATGCTTCTGGAACATGACCATACAGCCTTGAAAACTCAACCCAACTTGTATTTACAAAGCAAATTTCAATATTATTATTAATAATAATATGTTTATTTATACCCTGCTTTTTCTCTCCACAAAGGAGACTCAAAGCGGATATGGATTATAACAGTCTTTGTCACGCAGATATTTCTAGTATACCTGTACTAGACCTGGATCTAATTTTGAAGAACAAATGATTTAAAGTTAGGTTTAAATCAATGGTTGACTTTAGGCACTGAAAGCCTCAATTGACCTTGCTGTTAGGGCCTCTGTAGTAAATGATGATTGTAAGTAACCATGTTAATTCTTCAGAGAGAAATCAGTAATGCTGTAAACATTTAGTAGGATGAGCATCAGTGAAAGAACAGACTTTTTTCCATCAGCTAGATTCAAAGCAAAAAGTGTATATAATCAACATGTTGCAATACAGGTCCCTTATCCGGAACCTTAAAAACTTTTAAAAATGGAAACTCTTTGTCTAGTGTCCACTTCTTCTTTGCACTTTTTGCTCCCTCCTTCCCTAGCTCTGAGGGCTACCTTACTAAAAAGGCAGGAAGGGTACTAACAGGCGGGGAAGCGTCTGGGATTTCTCCTTTTTACGAAGGCCTTCTGTGAGTCAGGTGGTGTATGATATAGAGCCTTCCCGCCTTTCCTGCATCAACATTTATGACAGTAATGCAGCAAGGTCTTCTTGAGAGAAAATGCAATGGGTACTGAATAATATGATTAACCACCTTTCCCCTTTGTCCTTCATTGACTATGTATATACAAATATACCAAGCATGTGCAGTTTTTGTCTCTGTCTAGCAACCCCATCTATACAAAACGTTTTGAAATTCATTTCCAGATATATAATTGAAATTACCCTGCAACCTTTTTAAACATAGCTAATAAACTAGGGCTAGAAAATCTGTAATGTGAGAGGAAATCAAAATCTGATGTTTGTGTATGTTTCCCCCTTTTTGCAGCCTTTAAAGGTGGTGGATCCCGATCATCCACTGGCAGTGCTTGTTCGAAAGACACAGGCTGAAAATAATTTGATTGCCCCCCAGTCAGCTGAGGGAGCAGCTGTTCCAGCATCTCAAATAGAATATTCTTCAGATTGTAAGTACATTACAATAAAAGGGTTCAAAATTTTAAAATATTTTTATTTATAAATAAGACCTGTAAGAAGCACTCTTGCAGTTTTTAGCAGAAGTGCCACCTCATAGCTTGACTGTATATTTCTTCAGTAGCTCCTCACCCCCCAAATTCTTTTGATGCAACTCAAAGCTTTGGTAAACAACAGAGAATTTGGCTTATTTATTTGCCACACATTTCTTGAAGTTGTGTATCAAAGGCCTGAGTCCTTTTTAAATAAAGGAGCATGAGTGCCCAGTCCTCATAAGATCAAACCAGTGCACTCTTTGGGAGTACAAATGACTTTCATTTAGGATCTCTCTCTTCCCCTTTTCCTTTGAGATTCAAAATGAATTGGGTATCTAAACTATTAAAATGCATACAGAAATCTAGCAGGAGTTTAAGAAAACCAGGGTTAATGTGATCAATGATATTCTATTTATTTATTTATTTACGATATTTATATGATATAATGATATTTATAATGATAGACAAACTACTGACAATATTTGATGGAATGATGAGAACATTTCTGAGAGTCTTTGACGCATGAAAGTGTGTAGTTGGCTCTGAAGCTTCTGAGCAGCAATCCCTTCTCACTTGAAATCATGCTGGTTCCATTTCAGTTGATCAGACATTGTTCAGTTTATATCATAAGGAAGAGGGTGCAGACCTTGTTTTCTGTTGCCCTGGAGACTAGGACACAATGGAGCCATGAGGTTCAAATTGCAGGAAAGGAGATTTCACCTGAATACTAGAAAGAACTTCTTCATTATAAGAGCTGTTCAGCAGTGAAGCTAGAGCTCCCAGTGGCGAAATGAGTTAAACCCTCGTGCCAGCAGGACTGCTGACCAAAAGGTCAATGGTTCGAATCCGGGGAGCAGAGTGAGCTGCCATCTGTCAGCTCCAGCTTCTCATGCAGGGACATGAGAAGCCTCCCACAGGATGGTAAAACATCTGGGCATTCCCTGGACAACATCCTTGCAGACAGCCAATTCTCTCACACCAGAAGTAACTTGCAGTTTCTCAAGTCACTCCTGACATGAAAAAAAAAAGCAGTGAAACTCTCTGCCTCGGATTCTGGTTGAGGCTCCTTCTCTGAAAGCTTTTAGACAAAGGCTGGATGGCTATCTGTCAGGGGTGCTTGGATTGAGCTTTTCTTGCATGGCAGATGGAGGCTGGACCCATAACCCCTGAGGTCTCTTCCAGGTCTATGTTTCTAGTTCTGTAGCTTTTAAGAATTTTTTACATAACTTTTTAATGGTTTTTATTTGTTACTAGCTTGGGGACCCGGTGGTGCCCGGGCCATTTGAGAAGTGCAGCAGGATGTAGAGTGGGTCATGGGGGCTCTGTGTGCCAAGTTTGGTCTTGATCCATCATTATTGGGAGTTGCAGTGGTATCATGAAATTACTGAAGGTAGTGGAAGTCCCATTATCTGTGGTCCACCCTCCCCCAAAGTGTAGTAGGATGTAGATTGGGTCATGGGGGCTCTGTGTGCTAAGTTTGGTCTGTATTGGTGAATGGATGAGGGTCACATTGTTTTTAGGAAGTGAGTGAAGGTACTTCAAGTCCCATCATCTGTGGTCCGTCTCACACAAAACAGCACCAGGATGTAGAGTGGGTCATGAGGGCTCTGTGTGCCAGGTTTGGTGTTGATCAGTCATTGGATTAGGTTTGTAGCAGTCTTGGAAAGTGAGGGAAGGTACTGCAAGTCCCATCATGCATGTTCTGCCCCCCTCCAAAGTTCAGTAGGATGTACAGTGGGTCACTGGGGCTCTGTGTGCCAAGTGTGGTCTTTCTCGTGTTTGTTGGGGGCCGCAGTTGTCTGTGGGAACAGAGGGGTGTGAAAGTACTACAAATCCCATCATCCATTGTCAGTCCTCCCCCGAACCTCACCAGGACGTGAAGGCAGTCATGGGGGTTATGTGTGCCAAGTGTGTTCTTGATCAGTAATTGGATGAGGGTCGCAGCGGACTTGGGAAGTGAGTAGAGGTACTTCAAGTCCCATCATCCATGGTCCACCCTCCTCCGATCTGCACCAGAATGTAGAGTGGGTCATGAGGGCTCTGTGTGGCAGGTTTCGTGTTGATCAATCATAGGATTAGGTTTGTAGCAGTCTTGGAAAGTGAGGGAAGGTACTGCAAGTCCCATCATCCATGTTCTGGCCCCCTCCAAACTTCAGTAGTATGTTGAGTGGGTCACTGGGGCTCTGTGTGCCAAGTGTGGACTTTATCAGTGTTTGTTGGGGGCCACAGTGGTCTGTGGGAACAGAGGGGTGTGAAAGTACTACAAATCCCATCATCCATTGTCAGTCCTTCCCCCAAACCTCACCAGGACGTGAAGGCAGTCATAGGGTTATGTATGCCAAGTTTGGTCTCGATCAGTGATTGGATGAGGGTTGCAGCGGACTTGGGAAGTGAGTAGAGGTACTTCAAGTCCCATCATCCATGGTCCACCGTCCTCCAAACTGCACCAGGACGTAGAGTGGGTCATGGGGGCTGTGTGTGCTAAGTGTGGTCTGTATTGGTACTTTTTGGTGGCCTCAGTGGTCTGTGGGAACCAAAGTGTTTGAAAGTACTACAAATCCCATAATCCGTGGGTCATGTCCCCCGAACCGCACCAGGACGTAAAGGGGGTTAGGGGGGTTATGTGTACCAAGTTTGGTGCAGGTCCATCACCCGCGCTGGTCGCTGTGGCCTGTGAAAGTGGCTGCCACATATCCGCCCTTCCGCCCTCCGCACACATACATACATACAAACATTCCGCTTTATAAAGGTATACAGATTACTATTATGTTTATTAATCGCCTTTTTGCCAGGTGGAAACTCAAAAGACAGTTTACAAAACATGCAAAAACAAATAATAATAAACATTCACAGTATAAAACGTTTTTAAAATAATCAAACTATCAAAAGACTAAAATGATTGAAAACTATTTAAAAACAAATATGAAAAGCACGCAACACATTTAGTGAGGCTTGTTTCCTCTTAAGAGTTCACTTCCTAAATTTTCTTCATGTGAAAAGATGGCAAGGAGGCTACTAGTCTAACTTAATTGGGAATGGAGCTCCAGAGTCTAGAAGCAGCCACAAACAAGGTCTCCTACTATGTTCTCGCCAAATGTACCTGTGAGAACAGTGGGATAAAGAGCAAGGGCTCCCCAGAAGATTCCTAGAAGATCTCAGATGTGGCCATGTTAGAGAGTCATTCAAATCAAAGCTTCCGAAACAATGGGTTGTGACCCCATTTGTGGTTACATTAACTGAATTATGAGGGTAAATCATATATTATAGAGCAGCTGTGCACAACTTGGCAGAAGTAAGAGGCCAAAATTAAAATAGAGTAAATTGTCATAGGACTGGATCTGGGGGGCCGGGGGGTTGGTGGTGCCTTGCTCTGCGCTCTCCACGGCTTCCTCTGGGGCCCCCTCCCTCCTTTCTGTCACATATGTCACTTCTGGTTTGGTGGGCTCATTCCCTGGCACCACAGAACCAGCCCACACTAACTCCATGCACCCCCAAAGAGAGCTGCAAGCAAATAGGGACAGCTGGCCAACCAGCTAGCCAACCTGATGTCCTGGCATCTACTGTTTGTTTATAAACTAGCTCCCATTCCTTCCTGCATCCAATCTGCAAGGGCTGAAATATGGTCGTCAGTTGTTCTTAACAGTTTGTGCAAGGTGCATTTTTTTTCTGGTGCAGAATTTGGACTGACTGCATGCACAATTCTGAAAGTGTATTACAACATGAAATAACTTATTACAAACTTATTTCAGTTGATCATTGTTCTCAGTCCTTTTTTTCTGGTCCAAAAGAGAATAAATCCACTTCCTATTACTGGCTCCTAATTTTAATTAAGAAAATGTGATTTTAATTTACTTAAAAGGAGATTCCAAAATAAATTGATGCATGAAGGAAATATAGTTTGGATTCTTTTCATGTGTCCTTGCCACTTCATTTACCTAAGTACTGTTTACATTTGGATTCAGATGTGTCTGCCTCATTTCAATTAAATCCAGACAAGACAGAGGCACTCCTGGTCAGTCGAAAGGCTGAACAGGGCATAGGGTTACAGCCTGTGTTAGACGGGGTTACAATGAAGACGCAGGTTCGCAGTTTGGGTGTGATCCTGGTCTCATCGCTGAGCCTGGAACCCCAGGTTTCGGCGGTGACCAGGGGAGCATTTTCACAGTTAAAACTTGTGCGCCAGCTGCGCCCGTACCTTGGGAAGTCTGACTTGGCCACGGTGGTCCACGCTCTGGTTACATCCCGTATAGATTACTGCAACGCTCTGTACGTGGGGTTGCCTTTGAAGACTGTTCGGAAGCTGCAACTAGTCCAACGGACAGCAGCCAGGTTGATAACAGGAGCGGCATTCAGAGAGCGTACAACTCCTCTGTTGTGCCAGCTCCACTGGCTGCCAGTTTGCTACCGGGCACAATTCAAAGTGCTGACTTTAGCCTTTAAAGCCCTAAACGGTTCGGGTCCAACTTACCTGTCCGAATGCATCTCTCCCTATGAACCATCGAGATGTTTAAGATCATCTGGAGAGGCCCTGCTCTCGGTCCCGCCTTCTTCGCAGGCGCGACTGGCAGGGACGAGAGACAGGGCCTTTTCAGTGGTGGCTCCTCTCCCTAGAGACATCAGATCGCCCCCCTCCCTCCTGACATTTTGCAAGACCTGGCTATTTGAGCAGGCATTTCCTGATGAAATATAAGGCTTAATTAGATATATGGAATGACGACGATGCGATGGAAACTGATTTCAACATGACGCTGAGACTGCAGTTGTATGTTTTTAATTGTTAATTTGTTATTATATGGTTTTAGGGGGGGTTGCCTTCTTGCTGTGTTGTATTGAGGGCAGAGACTGCCTGTGTAAACCGTCCCGAGTCGCCTTCGGGCTGAGAGGGGCGGTATAGAAACGTGATAAATAAATAAATTAGGTCTTTTTTTTACAGAAAGTGATGTTCTGATAGCAAGAGTGCATGTAAAGGTGGGCAAAGAGTTGTTATCTGTGTTGCTGTGTGTGCTTCCTTTTGAGTGCACAAGGCACTAATCATAAAACTTATTTTTGTAGCAACCGTGGCAGCCATGTATTACAGTTATTACATGTTACCAGATGGAAGCTATTGTCTCGCTCCGCCACCCCCAGGAATTGACATGGCCACTTACTACAGTGCTCTGCCAGCAGGAGTGACTGTGTCTAGCACTACAGGAGTAGCTACAATAACTGCACCCCCACCTCCTGGCACTATAATACCACAATCCTCTGAGGCAGCTGATGAAAGTCATGGGGGAATGTCTACCACAACTTCATCAACAAGGTATAATGATTTCAGTATTTGCACTAGTTTTGCATTGATTAACCAGATCCAGTCAACTATAGGTACTCCCCGAGTTACAAACATCCTACTTACAAAACAACTCATATTAAGAATGGAAGTGAGACAACAGGAAGTGAGAGAAATCTCCCCCTCAGAAGGGAAATTTATTCCTGGAAGAGTTATTCTCATGGGAAGCTTTATTACCAATCTTATGTTTCCCCAACAAGCCAAACTTTTCAAAATCCAATTATCAGGGACAGAAAGCGAGGTGAAATTTTGTGAACAGGGAAACAGACAACAAAACAAACAACACAGGGGTTTAAACTCTTCCCTATGCTGTCCAATGCTAGTTACACTTTTAAAAAGTACCTGTTCCGACTTTCAAACACATCTTGTTCGTAACTTGGGGACTGCCTGCATACCATAAGTTGTCCAGTCTTAAAGAGATTTAATTTTCTCAAACTTCTATCCATTCTCCAGCTGTAGAACAAAAAAAAGTTAAATTAACTTAGAACTGTTCACTTTGAGTAGAAGAGAATTTAGAACAATGTGTAATATCTCATGGGGACAATTTGATTGTCATTGAAGATACTCCAGACACTTTGGGAAGTCTTCACACATTTTCCCTATCCTGAATTTTCAGGACTGATTTGAAATGCATAAATGGGAGGAGGGGGGGTGGAGTAGGATACAGATTGAAGTCAGTAAAAATTCCCTCCCATAAAAACCAGTGGGTTCTAGGATTGTTTTTAAGTTACGACATCTCACATGAACTTCAGTAGATGCAACAATTTACCCAGGATTCCACCCTCGGTAAGCAAATTGGTTTGAACTGTTGGCTGCTATTGAATTGTACCATGTTTAGATGTAAATGCAAACCTTTATATCCAGAAACTAAACCACACCTTCCTCTCTGTGATAGCACTCCTTCATATTAGTCTCCACATGATTCCTTAGAAGCTTGCAAACCTTCTGGCACTTAGGCAGCACATATTTGGCTCCCACATTGGTAGAAACGAGCAGCTCTGGGTGAAGACTGCCAATGCCATTTGTTAGCTCTGGTTATTGTGCTTTAATTGAGCATAAATAAACTACCTACAAATCTAGTCCCCCAAATGAAGGTGCTGATTCATAGTCATGAATATGGATGGAAAGAAACATGGTTTAATCTTAATACTTATTTGTGTCTTCTCCACAGTGTGCTCTTAAGCTGTTTCAGGCCTGTTGGAAGGCCTAGTCTCAAAACCAGTTTCTGGGGTATTTTTGTGTGTTTGTTTTAAAAGGCCCTTAGGTCTGAATTGTTGGAGTTCAACCACGCACTGCCCAAGTCTCAAGTCCTCAGTGAGGATTAGTTTAGTATAGTCTGAGGGTTTCCCTTCCCCCATGTCTTCTCAATGACAGTTGGGAGTGTTTCTATTTCTTCTCTCTGTTTCTGCTCTCATTCTGATCGGTTGTTTAAAAGGGATACTTTTCTACTGCAAGCTTTTTGAATCTGACTTCTGCCTTATTACACTACAGTATAGAGAATATGTGCTATGTGCTTTGAGATCTCTCTGTGTGTGTCAGGAGAGATGTAGTTAATGAGTGTCCCTTCTCTTTGAAACCTCAGATGACATGGGTAATAGAGTAGCTCAGACCAAGTTTTTTGCTCTTAAGAAATGCAGTTATTTCTTCTTATTGTAAATAAAACGTTTGTGATGTTTTGAAAGATTGGACTCTGTATGTTTGCCTCCTAAGTTCGGAATTCTTTACAGCCACATCACACGGCACATCATGCTTTTCTCACTAATGAATTGATGCTCAACTTTTGATTCCTGTTGATGTTTTTGGATACTCTGCTTTATTTTAGGGTAGCTTTCCCTAACATGAATCACATTGAAGAAGAGAGCAAAATGTAATTTAAATGGCCCATCTCCACCACCCACAAAGGACTTTTTCAGTTATATTTTTTAAAAATAATGATTGGTGGAAATTACAGACTCTCATAATTATACAGAAAGGTTTACAGTATCCATCCATTATCTGTTGAAATTCTCAAATCAGAATGGTTCTAAAAAGACCTTCCAGTTTAACTCCCTGCTGTGTTACAATATGCTTGAAGCATTTCCAAACTCTGCTACAAATCATAGTACCAAAATAAAATGCTCAGATCTAGTGACCAGAACTTAATTTTGTCTTTGGCCCAGCAGGCCAGAGTAATATAAACAGCTGTGACTTTTAAAAACACTGTGCCACTATTTTTCGACAATACTTTGCCGCTTGTTCATCAGTAGTGACATGAAAACTGAAGCACTCTTCTGGTTGTGTGTAAATAATGTTTCAATGTTTTTTCAGCACAATTCCTCCTGTGGTTGCCATCATCCCCCCACCTCCAGACATCCAACCTGTTATTGACAAGCTAGCTGAATATGTTGCAAGGAATGGGATTAAATTTGAGTCTAGTGTTCGTGCCAAGAATGATCCCAGGTAAGTGTGATTGGCCCTTTCTCATGATGTCATAGTGGAGCAATGGCACCATGAGTTAAACTCATGTGCTGGCAGGACTGAAGACCGACAGGTCAGAGGTTCAAATCCGAGGAGCGTGCGGATGAGCTCCCTCTGTCAGCTCCAGCTTCCCATGTGGGGAACTGAGAGAAGCCTCCCACAAGTATGGTAAAACATCAAAACATCCAGGTGTCCCCTGGGCAACGTCCTTGCAGACGGCCAATTCTCTCACAGCAGAAGTTACTTGCAGTTTCTGAAGTCGCTCCTGACACTAAAAAAAATTGATGTCATAGAATTTTGCAACATGGTGAAAGGGAATGGTTTACTTCTTTCATTGGCAGTCTGTTTGGCAAAGAAAGCCATTCACATAATGTTATTTTGATATTAAAATTCAAGGTTTTACTTTATGGTAATGGCAAGGTATTTTGGCACAAGTTATTATATTTTAGAATATTATATAACCTCCCTCTGCCTAAAGTAGTGTCATCGTGTTTGGTAGTTCTCCTGGATTCATCACTGAGCCTGGAACCCCAGGTTTCAGCGGTGGCCAGGGGAGCTTTCGCACAATTTATTTATTATTTATTATTTCAATTTGCTAAACTGCCCTTCCCGAGGCTCAATTAAAACTTGTGCTCCAGCTGCACCCGTACCTTGAGTAGCCAGATTTGGCCACAGTGGTCCATGCTCTTGTTACATCTCAAATAGATTACTGCAATGCAATCTATGTGGGGTTATCTTTGAAGACTGTTCGGAAGCTTCAAGTAGTCCCAACAGGTGGCAGCCAGATTGCTGACCGGAGTGGAGTACAGGGAGCATACAAACCCTGTTGCATCGTCTCCATTGGCTGCCAATTTGCTACCAAACACAATTCAAAGTTCTGGCTGTAGCCTATAAAGCCCTAAACTGTTCTGGCCCAGCTTACCTGTCAGAACGTATTTCTCAATGAACCAGCGCGGATACTAAGATTTTCTGGGGAGGCCCTGCTCTCAGTCCCAACTCCTTTACAGGCATGGTTGATGGGGGCGGGGGACAGGGCCTTCTCAGAAGTGGCACCTCTGCTGTGGAACTTCCTTCCCAGTGAAATTAGATCGGCTCCCTCTCTCCTGGCCTCTAGAAAGAAACTAAAAACCTGGCTGTGGGACCAAGCATTCAGAGTAGCACAGTGCAATAGGCAGTTGTGAAGTGACTGAAATATGATTGGCATGGCTCCTTGGGTTACAATTTTAGGTCTTTGTGCTTTTAACAGTTTAGTTAATATATTGATTGTTGTGGTTTTATGATTTTTATTGATTTTAATGTATATTGTATTTGTATGTTTATGTTTATTGTGGCATTGAGTTGTTGCCAATTTGGAAGCAGCTCTGAATCCCCTTCAGGGTTGAGATAAAGTGGGGTAAAAATACAGTAAATAAATTTAAAAGTAAATAAACAAGGGAAACAGGGCCTTTTTGGTGGCTGTTCCCCCCAGACTTTGGGGCTCCCTCCCAAGAGAGACTGTGTGGCTTTAATTTACATTGAATTTATATAATTCTTTGGTTTTAATTGTATCTGTTTTGTACTCAATTTTGAACATACTTTATTAAGCCATTTTTACAGTGCCTTTGCATGCTTTTAGTTTTATCCTTTTGTACCAGCCCAACATGGCCTGTTTATGTTTCCCAATATTGCATGTGCACACTTCTTTCTATATGTGTGTAAGATGCTATTGCATTGCCTTACGGTTTGTTGACTGTAATAAAAGCATAATTGAATTGAATTGAATTGAGACGTGTATGGCCCCATCCCTGCTTGCCTTTCCCAAGCAGGTTAAGACATTTCTTTGCCATGAGGAGGCAGGATGAGGGGCACGCTGCTGCATATGTTGTGGGTGGGATTGGGGGAGGAGGGGGGGTTTAGCTTTTAAATGTAATTTTAATTGTATTTTAACTTACTTTAACTTTTCATTTTTGTATTCATTTATATGTGTTTTTGCCGTGTTTTAAAATTCTATCGTGTTGTTTCGTGTTATTGTGAGCCACCTTGAGTCCCTATGGACTCAAGTAAGTAAATAAATGACTTTGCAGTGCTGATGTGTTTGTATTTTTGCACAATTAATTTTTTCTCTCTCAAAAAGATTTGAGTTTTTGCAGCCCTGGCATCAGTACAATGCCTACTATGAATTTAAGAAGCAATTCTTCCTTCAAAAAGAGGACAGTGACAGCACAAAGGTAGGCTCACAACATTCAGAAACAACAGTGGTGCGTTGTTTAATGATATATTATTTTTATAGTGGCTTGACTTGAACAGCTAAAGCAGAGAAATCAATTCCAGTAAATATATTTAGTTTTAAAATGCATTATCTCACATTATCTTTGCATATGAAAATTTGCTGAAGGTCATAATATGCAATTATTTTAAAAAGTAATAAAAGTATTACTAATGTAATGTGTCTTATGTGGGACAGCCAAAACTTAACTGTACAAGTTGTGGTTATAAGAATATTGACCAGAGCCAGTTTTATGGAGCATGTTCTCTCCCTTCAAAACTCACAACAAATTGGAGCAAGGCTAGTTAAAGTGCTGCCTACTCCAGTATATTCTTTCCAATGTCTTGCAATGAACTGAAAAGATCTGAATGAATTTTCTATCACCAACTGGTTTATAATTGTTGTGAACAAGAGAAAGGAAAAGTATGTAGTAATATCTACATTTTGGCATTCTCTTACCTATTTTGGCCCATTTCTTCTGATTTTCCACCACCAAGTTAACAGTTTTCATGTCTTTTTAAGACTAGATTTTGCCTCTGATCTCAGTGGTTTTTAATCTCCCAATGTATTTTGTTCTTACATGCTTGAGATACAGTTTTCATCGTGTAATATATTATTACAGTTATTCTGCTGTCACTGCCAGTCCCCAATGGGTTCTTTTCTTAAAAGATATTGTAAAGGTAAAGGTTTCCCCTTGACATTAAGTCTAGTCGAGTCCGACTCTGGGGGGTGGTGCTCATCTCCATTTCTAAGTCGAAGAGCTGACGTCTGTAGATGCCTCCTAGGTCATGTGGCCGGCATGACTGCATGGAGTGCCGTTACCTTCCCACCACAGCAGTACCTATTGATCTACTCACAATTGCATGTTTTCAAACTGCTAGGTTGGCAGAAGCTGGGGCTAACAGCGGGAGCTCACCCCACTCCCTGGATTCGAACCACTGACCTTTTGGTCAGCAAGTTCAGCTCAGTGATTTAACCCGCTGCACCACCAGGTGTTCCCTTAATAAATATAAACATTGTAAATACATAAACACTTGGACCCAAGGCTTAATACATCTAGAGTTCCCCTAGGTGTTCAGTTGTAATTTTCATACAGCATAAGCTACCCTTCCTGATTATAGTGGCAAAGGTGAAGCGCTTTGAATCTAGTTTCTTTATATATTGTTGTGTTTTGCTTATTATGATATTCTGTGTACAGAACTGGTTGTCCCAATAGTTTCCAATTAAAATCTAACTCTCCCAAGATATTGAAGAGACATGTTGGGGCGTAGAAGACTTTTCTGATGACATTAACCAGTTTTCTTTCATTGTTAAAGCTAAAAGAAGGAGCAGCTGGTGTATACATGGGTTATTTGATGGTATAGATGCCCACTGTCAGGGATTATGGGTTAGGTTTTCCTAGTATAAAACACAAACCTAATTTTGCAGAGTAAAACAAAATGCAGCAGCTTCAGCTTAGCCCAGAAGTAACGTGGTCATTGAGAAAAACTCCATACCATAAAGTCAACTTACTTTATTGTAAGTAAAATAAAATATCCATACAGGAGAGTCACAAAGGAAAATATCCACAAAGGAAGCCTCAAAAGGAGCCACAAAAGGAAGATACAAAAATGGAAAGGAGTATTTAAGAACATAACAATTAGACCCCACCTTTCCCCAGGAATCTAATTGTTGAGCACCTCTGCTGTAACTTGTTACAACCAAAATTAACATCACTGAGAACACTTAAAGGTACAAATATAATTTTGTAACATAAAACTTTCAACACTCCTCCACAAAATTATATTGGTTCACATTTGTAAATTCAGTTTCTCACAAAACTCATTGTGCTTTTCAAAATTAAGAGGTTTAGTCAAAATATCCGCAACATTTTCAGTTGAAGGAACATAATCAAGAACAATTCTTTTGTCTTTAACAAACTGTTGTACATTCGAATACCTCACATTAATGTACCTGGATTTTGAATTTAAATTTTGACTTTTACCCAAAGCAATGCAGGTTTGAGAATCAACAAAAACTTTCATTGGCAATTCTAAATTAATGTTTAGACTTCCAATTAAAGACTCTAACCATTCTGCTGATGTCAAAGCGTCCGACAATGCAGAGAATTCGGCTTCACCAGTACTAAGAGCCACAATTTTCTGTCTTCTGCTCTTCCAACACACAGGTGTATTTGCATATTTTATTACAAAACCAGTAACAGATTTATTTTCTTTCAAATTGGCAAAGGAACTATCACAATGTATTGTTAAACATTCTTTATCATCCGGACAAATTCTGAACACTTTTTCTGCTGTTTCTTTTAAATATCTCAATACTCTTTTCACTCCAGCCCAGTCTGTATGTGAAGGATTCTGAATCCTTTGACTTAGAATACCAACAGGAAAAGAAATATCGAGCCTTGGGGTTTTTTTTTGCAATGTACAACAAAGAACCTATAACTGAACGATAAATAAAATTATTATCGAACACTTCTCCATCTACATGTTGCAAAAACTGAAGTGCCATGGGTGTATTAATACTGTTTGCATTTTCCATTCTGGTTCTCCTCAAAAGATCATAAATCTTGTCAGTTTGGTTCAACTCAAAACCATCCTCAGTTCTGGCAATATTTATGCCAAGATATTTATTAACATCTCCAAGATTCTTGATTTTCAACACATTGTTCAGACTCTGAAATATTTTCTCAACTTGTTCTTCAGAACCAATGCATAACACATCATCAACATAAATTACCACAAACATTTGCGTATCTCCACTTCCTTTTGAGTATAAACAAGGATCAAACCTATTAGCAACAAAATCTAACTTTGTCAATACTTTGTCCAAATGCAAGTTCCAGTTACGGGCACTTTGCTTAAGACCATAAAGACTTTTCTTAAGAAGATAAGACCCCACAGGAAGGTCGGTTTCAAACCCTGGGATAGCAGACATATAAACTTTCTCATCCAAGTCTGCATGGAGATATGCAGTGTTCACATCAAAGTGTTTAACTTTTAAATTCCTATTGCTGGCAATTGCAAGGGCTATCTTTAGTGCTTCCCCAGATACCGTGGGACTAAAAATTTCATTAAAATTTTCTCCAAAAGTTTGTTCAAAACCTCTTGCAACTAACCTGGCCTTGTACAAGAAATCATATTTCATTAGTTTACGTCTGTAAACCCAACGACAACTCAGAACTTTTACATTGTCAGGTGTTTCTGACTTCTCCATGACATGCAAACTTCTCAAGGAATCCAATTCACTTTTCATTGCTTTCAGCCAAAGATTTCTCTCATTCTCCTCCCTTTTTAACATCTCTTTGTAACTTTGAGGTTCAGACCAGTCATTCTCTTGAACCTTCACAAAATCACAATGGTACCTCTTTGGGGAATACCTTTAGTCTTTCTAGAACTACGCCTAGGAATGGTCCTTGCTCCTCCATCAGTCTCATCTGTTTCTGAACTACTAGAGGATTCAGCTTCGACTTTCCTCTTTTGAGAACCTTTACTCTCAATCACAGGACTACTGACTTGTGTTCCTGACTGTGTATCTTCAGATGTACTTGGTTGTATATTTGACTGTGCAGTCTGTTGTGGAACCGATTGTACCTGTGTACTTGTTTGTGTCATTGATTGTGAATCTTGTTGTGTAGCTGGCTGTGTGGCTTGTGGTATGTGTATTGGAGGAATTTCAAAAGGCACAAACACTTCCTGATTTGAATGAATCCTCTCCCAACCACTATGTTGTTGGAACTTCACATTTCTAGAAACAATCACCCGATTGTCACCACACCAAAATCGCCAACCCTTTGGCTCAGGAGCAGGGCCAAGACATTTCAATTTCTTCCAAATAGTATCCTTCTTGTGTTTTTGTTGTGAAGGAATTAGGACAAATGCGTCACTTCCAAACACTCAAATCGAATTCAAATTAGGACTCTTTCCAAAAACAATACATAAGGAATACTATTGACACTTCTACAAAAAGAACGATTGAGCACATAAGTGGCGTTTGCCACGGCTTCAGCCCACAAACCATCAGACAAATTAGCATCTCTTAGCATTTTTCTAGCCACAACTTTTACCACTCCGATCCAACGCTCTGCGATTCCATTTTCGCTAGCCGAGTAAGGATTAGTCAATCTGTGAATTATTCCACACTTTTCCAACAATTTTTCATTTGTTTGGACATAAACTCAGCACCACGATCACTTTGAAAAGCTTGTACTGGGTACTCAGGGAACTGTGTCTGCATTAGCTTCAACCAAGCAGAAATCTTTTGAAAAGCTTCACCTTTAGTTCTCAGAAAGAAGGTGAACTTCAACCTCGAAAAGTCATCGACCAAAATCAAAAAATATTTTGAACCACCTACAGAAGTAGGATGGGGACCTGATATGTCTAAATGAACAAGCTCTAAAATCCTTTTTGAAACTCTAGCACTTTATTTTGCAATAGGAGCTTTCTTAAGGTTTTCTGATGCACAAATTTCACAATCCAAAAAATTCTTACAACCTTGAATAGGAATTGCACACAACTCAGCTGTCTTTCTCAAGTGCTGCCATGACAAATGACCCATTTTCCTGTGAAATTCATGAATACATTTGTCGTGTAATGGCCTGGGATTATCAGGTATCTGATCAATACAAGCAGACAAATTAACATTTGCAGATGACCTTAAAATGAAAAATCCCTTTTCTTGTATAAGTTGCACTTCATTACCTTGAGGATCAATTAACACAGATCTCTCTTTCTCTAAAGACACATCAAAACCTTCATCCAAAAGTTTGCTTGCACTCAGAATGTTATACACAATTTCTTTAACAAAACACACATTCCTAAGAGTATAGTTCAGACTATCAATATAAAGATCACCACAAGAAATCACTTGAACTTTTCTATCATCAGCCAAAAAAATGAAATCTATATCAGAGTCTCTCACATTTGTCAAAAGTTCTACAGTCTTTACCAAATGTTGAGAACAGCCAGAATCAAGTATGTAAGAGTTCATTTTATCCATCTTTGAAGTCACCAGGAAAGCATGCTGAAAGTCTTTTGAAGACTTAGGTTTCTCCGCTTGCTTGTTTCTCCACTGTCCTGGATTCTGCCGACAATTCTTTGAAAAATGCCCTTTCTTTTTGCATTTAAAGCACACCACTTGTGACTTTGGCTTAACAACACAGGCAGTGTCATTAGAAGCAGTTCCTGAATACTTCTGCGCAGGAGCAAAACTTCTCAATTTCCGTTGAGCTTCAAATTCCATAATTTTTCCAGAAATAAAAGGTATTGTAAGATCCCTGTCCAGAATTCCATGAAGAGAATCCATAAACGCATTAAAAGGTTGAGATAGGGACCCCATTAGAATTAAAGCTTGCTGCTCAGGAGGAAAAGTAATGTTTCTTGCTCTTAACTCCGAAAAAAGAGCCACAACTTTCGTCACATGTGGTTGTACACATGTCTCATGTTTGAGGTTAAACAGCTGGCGCATAAGAATTATCTTTGACCCACTGCTCTGTCTCTGAAACATATCTTTGAACAGATTCCATGCTGTTTGAGCATGAGGAATATCATGAAGATGAACCAACAAAGGGTCTGTCACTGACAACTGAAGAAGCGCCAAAGCCCTTTCATCTTGTTTCCTTTCAGTAGCATCAGGTTGAGCTGGCAAAGTTTCAATTATTTCCCTTAAATCTTGTGAAACCAAAAACGCTTTAAATTTGATACTCCAACTCAGCCAGTTCTTATCAGTAAGTTTTTCAAATGGGAGTGAACCAATATGAACAGGCGGCAAAGCCATTGTGTTCTTTCACTTTAAAGTCCCAAAGCTCCAAAAACAAATTCACTGCAACAACAGAAAAGGACCCCCAGTATACCTGGGTTTAAGCCCAGCCAATTTACCTCCGTGTAAAATTGGCTTCTAGCAGTCCAATATCTTTCAAACTTTGCAGTATTCCTTGAATTCAAACAGGGTCTGACTCACAGGCAATTATCTTCTCCCTTCGGCGTCAGCAACATTACAGGGGAAACAGCCAAGCCAGAACACTTCATGTAGAAAAACAAAACTTCTCCTTTACCATTCCTTTTGGTGCAGGGAAAAACGAAACCAAAACAGCTTCCAGCAGCTTACCAGCTGCCTGCAAATCACTCCGCATAAAGAAGAAACAAACAGTTATCAGCTCTGCTGCGACAGTCCAGGCAAGTTCTTTTAGAAAAACAAATCCCTTTTGTGCAAAGCAAAACAGGAAAGCAATTAAGATTGGCCCTAGTTGCATAAGCACGTAGAAGGGAAAGTTAAACAAAAACTCCTCCATCGCAGGCTGGAAATCTTCTTCTGTCTCTCCTCATTATCTCTGGAGGCAGATATCTTGAAGCTCAGCGTTTAGCGGCAACTCCCAGGAACTCTCAGGAACAGAAAGCCAAACATGCTTTCAAAAAACACTTTTCTCAATCTTCCAGACCACATTCTTCAAAAACAAAAGTCACTCCAGACACATGGGCTATGCAATACCTGGGCCCATAACCTGTCAGGGATTATGGGTTAGGTTTTCCTAGTATAAAACACAAACCTAATTTTGCAGAGTAAAACAAAATGCAGCAGCTTCAGCTTAGCCCAGAAGTAATGTGGTCATTGAGAAAACCTCCATACCATAAAGTCAACTTACTTTATTGTAAGTAAAATAAAATATCCATACAGGAGAGTCACAAAGGAAAACATCCACAAAGGAAGCCTCAAAAGGAGCCACAAAAGGAAGATACAAAAATGGAAAGGAGTATTTAAGAACATTTATTTATTTATTTATTTATTAACTTCGATTTAGTATACCGCTCACTCCGGAGCTCAGAGCGGTTTACAGAAGAAGCATAAACACCGTGAGTAATAAAACAGATTAAACAGTTAAAACACATTAAACATCAAAGCAGTTAAAACATATTAAAAACACTAGCCCTCAGCGAAGGCTGGGGGGACGAGATAAGAATCTGGGGGAATAGGCGGCATGGCACACAGTGTGGTTGAGTTAAGGGCCAAACGCCTTCCTAAAGAGCCAAGTCTTCAAGGCCTTGCGGAAGGGCAGAAGAGCGCGGATGGCGCGGATCTCCTCCGGGAGGCCGTTCCAGAGACTTGGGGCAGCTACAGAGAATGCCCTCCGCCGTGTAGTGGCCAGTCTGCAGGTTCCAAGGGAAAGCACCTCAAGGAGGTTAAGCTCCTCAGAGCGCAGTGATCTCGCGGGCACATAAGGGGTAACATAACAATTAGACCCCACCTTTCCCCAGGAATCTAATTGTTGAGCACCTCTGCTGTAACTTGTTACAACCAAAATTAACATCACTGAGAACACTTAAAGGTACAAATATAATTTTGTAACATAAAACTTTCAACACCCACCAACAGAAGGAGGTCCACCAACCTGTTTTTGAACATTCAGCTAAGATTAAGACTAACATAAAACAGAGAGCAAAGTAAAATAAAGCAAGAAACAAGAAAGCCATGTTTTTGAGCAAAAGTCTTAGATGAGTGCTTACTTAATAGGCCAGATAACATCTTAAGAAACTTAGCAAGTGCAACTGTGTTCTAGGATGTAGGAGACTGTTAAACCACCTGTCCTGTAACAGGAGACATAAGATGATTTAAATCGTCTCTATACCATTATAACAGGAAGCTAGATCATAGGATACAAAGAGTTTTTGAAAATTTCAATAATGAAATTTAAAAAGTCAGCCATCTGCATTGAGAATTTATTCTGATGTGTATTTTAGAATAATGTAAATGAACATTGGAATAGTAGACAGTGTATCAGAGTGAGAACTCAGTATGGAATTCCCTCCTGGATCCCCTGGACTTTAATAATTACAAATCAGTGTCTAACTTTCTTTTTTTGGTCAAGGTGATCAAGAAGGCAGTTGCCCTCCAACTCCAGTCAATCTTGGGTGACCCATTTCAGTGGTCCTGCTTCAGAGCAGAATATGGAGTTGAGACTGCTATGGTCACCTTAGTGCAGTGTTACTTAACCTTCCTATTGCCGTGACCTCAATAATGCGCACTCATTGTGGCAATCTAGAAGGTTAGGAATCACATTCCTGTCTTACTCTCCTCTACAGAAGTGATTGGACGCTATTTTATGATGTGGGGCATCCATATTCAGTTTGAGTTTGCCGAAGAATGGTACATTCAATGCCATTGTGCATTCAGTTGATTGAGAGTTCACTTGTGCAATCTTGCCATTTAGCATAAATGTTGCACAATGCAATCAGTGTGTGATTCCCTATATGGAGATTTATGCTACACTTCTGCAATGTGTCAGGTGTGGTGCCTAGCATGTCTCTCAAGTAAAAGCAAAGGATAACTTTAGTGGAAAAAGCTGCCAAAGCAAACTACACTACTTGTTGTCAATACTAAGAGGTTACCCCAAACTACATGACTTTATAAAGGTATTTCAGTTGGAAATTGCGCACTAGAATGTTCATTGTCTAACATCATGTCTACCATTACATTTGCCCACCTGTGTATTCATTGGTTCTATATTCAAAATATCTCATCATGGTATCCACACTGTCTTCTTTGAGAAACCACACCCTAACTCCCATCTTTTATTTGGCTTATACATTGTTAGACAGTATATCTGACAATAAGTAAACATACACTGTCTCTATAATAATACTCTGTGTCCCGTGCTACAACAGATATCCCCTCTATTGTAATATTCATAGCAGAACCACTATGGAGTCCTGACGCAATGTAGGATTTCAGGCAACTAACTAACTAACTTTATTTCTTATGAGTCGCCCTCCACCAAAGGTGCTCGGGGCGACTTACATAATTAAAATAAACAGGTTACACAGTCACCACTTGTTACTAACAATCATAGGCTCTTCTGAAAAGCCATGTCTTAAGTGCCCCTAAAAATGTATGTAGATCAGGAGTGGCTCTTTGGTCTGGCAATAGGGAGTTCCACAAGGTTGGGGCTACAATGAAGAAGGATCTCTGTCTTGTGGACTCCAAACGAACCTCTCCAGGGCCAGGGACATAGAGAAGATTCTCATGAGCTGACCGTGGCAGTCTCTGGTGGTGGAGTGGCATTAAACGGTCTCTTAGATATGAAGGACCCTGACCTCAAAAGGCCTTGAATGCTAGTACCAGGGTCTTATAGAGGACTCTGTGTTCAACCGGCAGCCAATGCAAGCGCTGCAGAGACGGCGTTATATGGCACCTCATTGATGTTTTTGTGAGGAGTCTAGCGGCTGCATTTTGCACAATTTGGATCTTGCGAATTGCTGCTCGAGGTAAGCCCACATACAAATCATTGCAGTAATCCAGCCTCGACGTAACCGTGGCATGGATTATCGTAGCCGGCGCCTCTGTTGGTAAATAAGGTGTCAACTGCCTCGCTTGGCGTAGGTGAAAGAAGGCCCTTTTACTAGTGGAGGCAATCTGGGCTTCCATCGTCCTTTAGGAATCCAGGATAACACCGAGACTCTTCACAGTGGGGGATGGAACTAACTGTTCCCCTTCAAAAGATGGTAATGGACCAACCAATTCTGATGGGCAGCCAGGCCACAAGATTTCAGTTTTTGCTGGATTTACTTTCAATTTATGGGCAAGCTGTTTCTAATGTATAAAGTGGCCAAAAGTACTCAGTGTTGTTCTAGCATAAAGACATTGAAATAAGATGCATTCGCTCTGTGTGTGTGTGTGTGTGTGTGTGTGTGTAAATATGTTAACGGTGGACTACTTAATAACCTTCATGGGGCTGTTAACTTACCATTTCTAGGTAGGTGCACCTTGATGAAGTAGGATGTGTATTTAGGGGAAGTTTGGCCTTTTAGATACTCTTCTTCCTTTCAGTGAAATTTTCTTCCATCAAAAACACTGAACTGAAGGGATATAAAATATTTTCCTACAGTAAAGGTTCTGATTTTATATCCTGCATGTGTATCTGGGTTCCTTTTGCTAGTGAAAGAAATTAGGTTTATAACCCAAGGAACAATCTCACCATGTTGATGTTTATGCAATTTTTAATTATACAAGATGAGATATGAAGCATAGAGTGTTGTGCATACTTTTCATTCATTAAAACCCATGTAGAAAAATCTGGTTTTAAAAAATTGCCATACCACAATATGAATTTCTTTTGCTGATCTGCAGGACCACAAACCCAATCGCTGACATGTTTAGAAAAAAAGCAGGTTATTCTGAATGTCTGGATAGTTTTAGTCAAAACCCTGAGGGGGAATCATCTGTGTCAGTGTTCTTGCATATTAGGCACTGTTGTGTAAAAAACCTAGCATGTCATGCAGCACATGCTGTTCAAATTGTGACATGCTAACATTCCATGACCATGTTGGGGAGTATCTCATGTGCTGCTTCTGTGTCCAAATCGTCTATAAAAAGACTATACAACTAGAAAATAGTTAAAATAGCCCTTTAATCCGCTTTTTAAAATTGTTTTAAATGACAAAGGAATGATTCTGGAATTTATGTTGTGTGTTTCAGTGTATGTTCAAAGCCTGCTTCTTTATAAAATTATGCTTTCCTTTGTGGCTTCATTTATGTATAAGCATTTATATATAAGCATTTATGCCACATGATTTTATTTTCCATTGAAAAGTGAGATGCCTCTTTCCTTCTACCCCTCTCCACCCCTTCAAGCATGTTGCATCTTTGTCAGAGGATATCCCAGTAAACACTGCCAGTGATGTACCTGGAGAAACTCAGTTTTCCGCTGACCAGACATCTGAAGATATGGAGTCTGTTTCCCAAGGAAGTAATAAAAAGGATTCAAATCTCATCAAAATTAGTAATGATGGCAAGCTGGTGAAAGGTACGTCTATGTTGGTGTAGGTTTCAAGACACTTGAAAACCCTACATGCATACGCTTTTTGCTTGTGTGGAAAGGGGCTTTTGACCAATTGAACCCATCTGAAGGATGGGATACAGTCTGATTCAAGTAATTTTGTTTTTCGTTATGAAGTCAGTTTTCTGTTTAACACTTTTGAGTTTTCAAGCTCTGTAGTCTAATGTATAATTTATATTGGTTTCCCTGGGGAAAGAGAAAAGATTCCTGTAGAAATGTTGGAATAATCAAGCAAAGTGAGCATAGCTGTTCTTCCCACATATGCATGCCTTTGTTGCATATTTTTGGCTAGAGCTGAGAAAACATAAGAAAGACCTTCCCAGTGCAAGAGAGGCATTGGAAAAATAACTGGTTTTCCCAATAGTCCTCTTCTTAGTGTAGCATGACCCAGTGTACCTTGCTCAAATGTCTTATTTTGTTCACTGAGATTTCCTTGTCTTGGAAGAAGAAAGGTTCTTGATAATGTGAAGGTAAATAAAAGTTTTTTAACCTCACAATTTTACTGTATTTTTTCCCACAAGAGCAAACATTTACAAGATTGCAAGAGTAATCAGTGTAACAATTGATGCAGACTGAGAGAGCTTGGTTGATTTCTTCAATAGATCCAAATTCTCATAGGCACTTATCATTAGCGGAGACTGATGGGAATCACAATTTTATATCAGCAAGGCCACAGATTGCGCACTCCCGCTATAGAGGCTTGAAATATTGTCACCTCTGTTAATGCACTCTTCTAAAGATTGATTGCTCAAGCACTGTGCAACTTCTACAGTGGCTGGAGAAGCAGTCATAACTCAAGCTGTTGACCCAGAAGGAGTGAGATATCAGTCCTTGTCATCTTCACTTAACAGGTTCTTGGGTAGCAGAGCTGGCAAACATTTGTTTCTGAAACTCTAGAAACCATCTACTTCTGAATTAGATGTAGAAATGTTCTGGCTTGATGTGATGGGACTATTAATAGAACACAAACCACACAAGTTAAAGAGTGTGATACAGCAGCTAAAAAGGCGAATGTAATTGTTGGTTGCTTCAGCAAGAGTATACTGTCCAGCTGAGAGATGCAGTAAACAGCTCTCCTGGATCCCCTGGACTTTAATAATTACAGACCAGTGTCTAACTTTCTTTTTTTGGTCAAGGTGACCAAGAAGGCAGTTACCCTCCAACTCCAGGCAATCTTGGCTGACCCATTTCAATTCAGCTTCAGAGCAGGATATGGAGTTGAGACTGCTATGGTCACCTTAGTGCAGTGTTTCTCAACCTTCCTATTGCTGTGACCTCTTAAAACAGTTCCTCATGTTGTGGTTACCTCCAAACATAAAAATAATTTTCATTGCTACTTCGTAACTGTAATTTTGCTACTGTTATTAATTGTAATGTAAATAACTGATATGCAGGATGTATTTTCATTCACTAGACAAAATTTGACAGAAATACCCAATACGCTTAGTTTTGAATACTGGTGGGGTTGAGGGGGGGGGATTGATTTTTGTCATTTGGGAGTTGTCGTTGCTGGGATTTATAGCTCACCTACAATCAAAGATAATTCTGAACTCCACCAATGATGGAATTGAATCAAACTTGGCACACAGAACTCCCATGACCAACAGAAAATTATTGGAAGGGTTTGGTGGACATTGACCTTGAGTGTAGTTCACCTACACCCAGAGAGCACTGTTGACTCAAACAATGATAGATCTGGACCAAACTTGGCATGAATACTCAATATGCCCAAATGTGAACACTGGTGGAGTTTGGGGAAAATAGACCTTGACATTTGGGAGTTGTAGTTGCTGGGATTTATAGTTCATGCACCATCAAAAGCATAAAAAAATTAAAATAAAAAGCATTCTAAACCCCACCAAGCATAGAATTGGGCCAAACTTCCCATATGGAATCCCCCATGCCTTCAAGGGACTTGCTGGCGCGAGCCTCCCTCCAACCTCACATGCTCGCCCGCACATTCGCACCATGCTGTCATGTGCCAAGTATGCCTGCTCTCCCCTCGCTGCTTGGAGTCTCAGAAATAGCCCACCCTTTGGCTGAGAGGCTGGCCAATCACAACAGAGGAGGGCTTTTGGTGGAAGGATTCGCTGTCTGTTTCCGAAAAAGAAGGGAAGGACAGGCAAAGAGATCCTCAGCCTTCTCTGCCAAAGGGGTGCCAAATTAGAAAGAAAAAAAATGTTGTAATACACCTTCTTAAAGTATGAGAATGCTTTAATATATCACTGTATTGACCTCCTCCATCAAATTATTGTTAAACCTTTCCATAGCCAATAAAAGTTGCCTAGTGAACAGTATCTCACTAAGTAAAGCTTTTCTTTTCTTTTTTACAGCCTCCTTTGCACCAATCAGTTTTGCAATCAGGGTAAAAGAGAATGATTTGCTCCCATTGGAGAAAAACCGTGTGAAATTAGATGATGACAGTGACGAGGAAGGGGAGGAAGGTAAAGAAGGTCAAGAGAATCCAGGTAGCACTTCAAACAGTGGTATAGGATTTGCATCGTCCAGTAATGCTCCTGAAGAAAAGAAGCCTCAGCTTACTCAGGAGGAGCTGGAGGCCAAACAAGGTAAAAAATACAGTTCTCTGATAGAAGAAAATAACTGAAATGTGTAAATTGTACAGTTCCATGAACCTCTTCCTTCATGTGTCATTGTTGCCATGTGTCTTCAAATAATTTCCACAGGAGTTTCTTGGCAAGATCTGGTTAGAGGTTTGCCTTTCTTTTGTAGTCCAACATTCGAACAACTATGCCTCCCTTCATTTAGATATGGCTAAGAAAGCCTTGAAGCAAGCAATATAGAGACATAGATAAACAGTAGGCAGAAACAAAACAGAAGTCACATTCATATTAGGTTAGTTAGTTTGGTTTTTTTAAAAAAAAGATCTGATTCAAATGTATAATTCTAAAACTCTTCTATAGTTTTCTTTTTGTTATGTCCTGAAGGCAGTAAAATTGCTACTGCTGAGAGGTAAATGGAATTATTCACAATATGGAAATGAGTTTTAATCATCAGGATGTTGGTTTGCCTGGTATAATCAGCTACTGCTGTATGATTGCTACAAGCACCTATTTACTTTTGTGTCATGTTTTCATATACCCTAGGGATCTGCTGTGTTAGGACTGAATTGGATTCTACAGAATTTTTCCATTCCTTTTTTTGTTACGTATTGTTTTTGATTATTGAAACACTTTTTTCCTTCTCTGCCCTTCATGATGTGTCTTGAGTGTCATGTCATTGAAGCATTTGTAGGCTCCTCCTCAGCAATTTGATATGCGTTATGTTACAAGGTTTTTTAAAATAATTATTGAACACAGTTTTAATTATTCTTAATTATTAGCAGTCTCAAAAATAGCATCTCCTCTTGTCCTTCTTTTAACTTATGCGTAACCCATTCCAAATTGTTTTTATCCTCAAAATGAGGTGCCCAGAACTGAACATAGTACTCCAGAAGCCCATCCTACTGTTGTTACTCTCTTAGAGGGGGGGGGGGGGAGACTCTCCCTCAAATCTTTAATAGTCTGTATTGCAAGCTTCTTGGCCCACTTTCTTCTAGATAGATGTCAAAAATCCTGCATTTTACTCCATGGATTCAACAACTTTCATTCACTAGTATCAAAACCAGCTCTATGGTGTCCCATCTCTACTGATTTGCACTGTACTGTTCTGTATTGTGAGAATAAATTCTTGTGGCCTATTGTCCTAGGGGTTTTGTCTGTTGTGGTTCAAACAAACTTCAGCCTGTATCATAGCCGTGTTTTGCAAAACGAGTCACTGGCACTCTCCATTTGACCTGCATCTTAACAAAGAAACCCCTACCTCTACAATTCTGTAACCACTCCACCAGAGCCTTGAGAACTGAATTTCTGCACAGGATATCCTTACCTGATCTATACAAAACAGCAACATGACCATTCATTTGACACTTCTGGCTAGATGTCAGGTCAGAAAGATATTTGAGGGTTGGAAGGTTAGTGTTGTCTTCTGCCCTTGCTTGACATGTTTCTTATCTTCAGATGTATAGTGTCGCTTGCCTGTAACTGTTCTCCTTTGACTGCCCATCTGTGAATTCGTGCAATCAATTCTTTTGCTACAGTAGGACGTATTTTAGGATCTCTCCCATCTTTTCATTCCTTGATGGGCCTCTTAAATCTCAGTTCAATTGAAAGGAATACCAAGAGAATGCTGCTCATTTAGTACATCTTGATTTCAGTGAGACTTTTGACAAGGTTTCCCATTATATTTTTGAAAACAAGCTTGCAAAGTGTGAACCAGGAAATGCTAATGCTGGGTGAATTTAATTGGTTGATGGGTGAAAGCCAAAGAGTGTGCCAGCGGTTCACATCCTGGAAAAGAATGAGTCTGACTCCTTTTGCTAGTCTAGGGAAAAGCAAACAACAAATGTCATGCGAGCAATTTCTTCAAGATAACTTTGGAGTATTTTGTTCATATAAGAAGTATTATCTTTTGGAGGGCAATTTATTTCCCCCCACTGTACTCCTGTTTGCAGATTCTGTAAAGAGTAATTCATGTTGGTAAGCAACTGTGCTCATTAAAATGTTCTTTAATTAGAACAATTCAGATAAAACATCTGCATGAATAAGATAATGACAGTGACTGATAGGATGGTTTTCTGGGTTGTTGATCTAACTACATTTCTGTTGTATCGTTTTCATCGCTCTGTTTTCTTTGTCATGATTCCATTAACATAGAATCCTTTGCATATAGATAACGTTCTGATCCCCTCTAAGAAATCACCAAAGTTATTTTCCTACTTTAATTGTTCCTATAGTCATAATCATACTCCGTTTCTATTTCATTCCATCTTTTCCAGTTAATGAAAGATTTTCGTTCCAAACCGCTTTTCTTGCATGGTTTTTAGATGTCAACTTGATGGCAGGGCTGCATTCATTTTGTTTTTATGCCATATCTGGTGTATAAAGTAATTTTATGAAAAATTAGTATAAGCTTAAAGTATTCTTTTAATGGATGCATAAGCAAATTGTTTCTCTTTTGTTTTAATTATACCTATGGTTCTCAGCCTGGGGTCCCCAGATGTTTTTGGCCTTCAACTTCCAGAAATCCTAACAGCTGGTAAACAGGCTTGAGAACCATTGAGTTATACAGATTAGAATAAGAAATCCCAACCACCTAAAGTGCTAAGTGAATTACTGCCTTGAAAACTCTCCACTTTTTGTATCCCTCCAGCAAAGCAGAAACTAGAGGACAGATTGGCAGCTGCAGCCAGAGAAAAGCTAGCTCAAGCATCTAAGGAGTCAAAAGAAAAGCAACTTCAGGCGGAAAGGAAAAGGAAAGCTGCTCTGTTTCTGCAGAATCTGAAGAATCCCTTGGCAGATGCAGACGTTGAGAAAATGGAGGAGAATGCTTTTAATATAGAGGTGAGTGTCATTTTGGCCACCATGGTGCTTACTGCAGAAAGCCATACAATTAAGCACTGCTGTGAGAACAAGCCAAATACTACCTTATTCAGCCAAATACTACCTGTCAGCCTGAACAACTTCAAGGCAGGATTAGACAGATTCATGGATACCAAGTGTATCGGTAGTTACTGAAAAGGACATTCAAGTGCCACCTCGGAGTTGGTTGAGGTAGGCAGGATTTCCCCGGTACTGGTTGTGGGGGTCGGGAGCAGGTCAGGGTTTTGCCCTCCCTTCTGCTCGAGATCCCCGTGTACAACTGGTGGGCCACTGTGTGATACAGAATGCTGGACTAGATGGGCTGAGGTCCGATTCAGCATGGCTCTTCTTATGTTCTTATGTTCTGAGGAAGAATTCATAATTGAATCTTCCTTCCCATTCTTCTGTTTCCTCCCTATCTTCTCTCCCATTTTACATTCCCCATTCAAAACTTGTGTGCCGACTGTGCTCGTTCCTTGAGACGTCAGATCTCACCATCGTGGTGCATGCCTTAGTTACATGGATTACTGTAATGCGCAGTGGTTGCCTGGTTGTTTCTATGCTGCCAGTTTTAAATTATAAATTGTATTGTTTTTAGCATTGTTAGCCACTTTTCATTTCTTTTGGAGAGAAAATAAGAACAACAAGAGTTACATTCACATGTTTTTGCCTCCTAGCAAGCCTAGGGGTATTTCTAGTTAAACCTAACTTCATCCTGTCACCTGATGTGAGCCCCATTAGATAGTCTGCGGGTGCATCCTTCTCAGTGAATCTCAAGAAAACAACAAACAGACTATCTGTCTATAGGAGATCACTTGTGACCAAGTATAATTGTCTTCCAAGGGTGGAGTCTTTCCGGTGGATCCACATGGTCTTTCACAATGAGGACATAAATAGATTTCCAGATGGAAGGTTGTCACGACAAGGGTTTGCTTGACGCCCCTTCCTCTTGGCATGTTTCTCCCTTTCACCCCCTATTCATGCCTCCTCAAAATCCGCAGCACAGTTGGTAACAGCTGACCTCTAATTCCAATGTACTGGTGGTCTTTGCTTCTTCCAGAATGCTGATGTTTGCCTTCCTGTCTTCCCAAGAGGTTTGCGGGATTTTTCAAAGGCAATGCTGATGAAATCTTTCCAGAAGCCAAGAACAATGTTTGTAGACGACCCATGTTTTGCAGGCGTACAGTAGAGTTGGGAGGACAGTGGCTTTATAAACAAGCATCTTGGTATCTCTACGAATGTTCTGATCCTCAAACACACTCTGATTCATTCGAAAAAATGCTGTCCTCATGAAGCTCAAACGGTGTTGTTTTTCACCTTCCATGTCAATTTTTATTGAGGGGTGGCAGCCTAGGTAGCCATCTCTTCACAAAAAATGGTCAATGCTTTCTAGTGTTACACCATTAAGCTCCATTTCTGGCATTGCAGAGGGATTGGTTTGTGCCTGCTGATAGAGCACTTCAGCTTTCTTGATATTCATTGAGAGACCAAGCTTTTCATTTTATTGTCAGCATATTGGAGTTATATAATGAAAGTTGTTACCTTACTTTTGGCTTTCAGCCTACTGAGGTTAAATTGCTTGCCATCTGTTCGATATGTGATTTCCACACTGGTGGGAAGCATCCCATCGACAAGGTGTAGAGTCATAGCTATGAAGATGAAAAATAAGGTTGGGGCAATAGCACATTCCTGTTTGACACTTGATCCCACTTTAAATGGGTCACTTTGGGAGCCCTTGCTATCCAAGTCTGTTGTCATCATGGAGAAGCCGCAAGATGTTCACAAATTTATCAGGGTATCTCATTTTCAAGAGGATGGTCCATAGAGCATTATGATTCCCTGTGTCGAAGGTTTTTGCAAGGTCGATTTTTAAAATTTGTTTACCGTATCAGGAGCAAACCAAGGGTACAGTTGTGATGTATTTAAAAACACAAAGTTTAAAAACTTGGCATTATATTAAATGTCTTTTGACCAGTAGCTGGCCACTTGAAGTGCCTGTGGTGTTGATATAAGGAGCTCCTCCATTTTGCATGTGGCAGGGCTCAGATTGCATTGTAATAGGTGGTCTGTGGTTTTCTCTTCTCCACACTCACGTGTCGTGGACTCCACTCTTGTGGCCCCATTTCTTAAGGTTGGCTCTGTATCTCATGCCAGAACACAGTCTGTTCAGTGCCTTCCAAGTTGCCCAGTCTTCTGTGTGCCCAGAAGGGAGTATCTCATTTGGTATCATTTTTATTTATTTTATTTATTTCGGGATTTTACCCCGCTCTTCTCAACCCCCAAGGGGGGACTCAGAGCGGCTTACAGTACGGCACAATTCGATGCTCACATAATCACAATATAAACCCTTCAACAATTAAAATACATTAAAAATACATTAAAATACAACTACATTACATTATCAGCCATGGTTCCAGGGTTTTAGCCTTCCACTTTTGGACTCTCACTTGCTAAGGTGTTCCTGTGAGTATCTCTGTAGATCGTAGAAAACTATTTCTTGATTTAAGGCATTGGTGTGCTGGCTGATATCCAAACAGAGGGTGGGTCGGAGGTTGGCTGCTACTTCCCGATGGATGTCAGGTGGTGCAATACCGGCTAAACAATATAATTCCTCTAGTGGTGTAGGGTGCAGACATCCTGTGATAATGCAGCATGTCTCATTAAAAGCCACATCCACTGTTTTAGCGTGGTGAGATGTGTTCCACACTGGACATGCGTACTCAGCAGCAGAGTAGCAAAGCACAAGGGCAGATGTCTTCACTGTATCTGCTTGTGATCCCCAGGTTGTGCCAGTCAGCTTTTGTATGATATTATTTCTAGCGCCCACTTTTTTACTTGGTATTCAAGCAGTGTTTCTTGTAGGTCAGAGAATTAATGCTATGTACAAAAGTTTATTTTGTTCCCTGCATTTTTCTTGGAGCTGTTGTAGAGTTGTTGTGTCAAATGAGGCCTGCCTTCTTTAAAGATTTCAACAGAGAGCCCATCAGATCTGCTGGCCTTGTTATTTTTAATTGATTGATGACTTTACTGACTTCCTCCAAACTAGGCAGTGCTGCAAGCTCACCTCAGGTTTGTTGTTGTGGAATTTGTGAGAAAACCTCTTCAACCACATTGGAACTGTGGTTATAGAGGTTATGGTAATTCTTTTTCTGTCACAGTGCAATAGATTTTTTTTTGTCCTTTTGAAGTTCGGTTCCATCTGATGAAAGGAGAGCAGGCATCCTCAAATTGTGGCCCTCTAGCTTTTCGGACCTCCAACTCCCAGCTTATTCAGTACTCAGGAAGGCAACACTGGTTTGACCAACTGCTGTGGATGTCTTGTCACAGGTATCACAATTTCAGCGAGTGGCTGGATTCGTCAACCAGATATCAAACCCTTCATCTGATGGCTTGGCAGATCAGGTTCCAAGACCTTCGAACCTGACTATCTGTCAAATCCTGGAGGCTTGTCATAAGCCTAACACCGAAAAGCTATATGTGTTCAAGTGGGGAGACCAGATGGTTCTCTCCTTACCAGGCCACCAATGCTGATGTCCTTGAGTTTCTGGGGTTCTTGGCTGATAAGGCCCTTTGTTGGTTGTTGTTGGAGGTTTACTTATCTGCTATTTCCTGGAATATGCAGAGATTGGATAAACTCCCTTGCCTTTCAAGTCCTTGGATTCAAAGTTTTCTAAATGGTTATAATGTTTGTATTCACTTGTGCTACATCCAGTTCCAGACTGGAACATCAAACTGGTACTATAAAGGCTTATGGGCAAACCTTTTGAACCCATGGCTACATGTACTTTATACATGTTAACATGGAAGACCACTTTTCTTATTGGGAACCCCTCTGCGCGTTGAACCAAAGAGCTCTGCGCACTTCTCAGGGATTGGTCTTTCCTGTCTTTCCGACCTGACATGGTCATTTTCAGACCTCCTTACCAAAGGTGGTGTTTTATTTTTAGGGGTGTGCAAAACGGCAGAAATCCGTTACGTTTTTGTTCTGTATTCTTTTTGAATTTTGGATCCCCCCCCCAGTTCCATTTTCAGGAAGATTCTTCCTGAAACTGAAATGTAACCCAGGGTTCCAAATTATAAATACGAACAGCCCCTCTCTTAATCACTCAGAATATTCCCAAAAACAGGGGGCACCCGAAACAGAACAGATTTCTGCTTCTTCTTCGTGTGGTCTGTGAAATGCACACAAATGGGTTTACTCCCGCGCATGCGCCAGAATCTCGGACATACTAGCTAAAATTAAAGATTTACATAAGCCCCTCCCACTCCCCGCCCCCCCTCCCCGGATTGAGCTACCTCCTTAGTTCCTTTTCCGCCTAGCCAGCGAAAGGATCTCCGACTGCTAGCTCCTTGCTTAAGACCACGGATTGCCTCGACTATCAGATAAGATGTCTTCCCTTTCTTTTAAAAAGTGCTCAGATTGTGGAGCAACTTTGCCCCAAGAAGATAAGCATGCAAAATGTCTCCTCTGCCTGGGAGAATCTCATATTCCCCAGACCTGCAAAATTTGCAGGTCTTTTTTTGCCAGAGCTCTTAAGAGCAGAGACTCCAGGCTTAAAGCTGCTCTATTCGAGCAATCTATAACTTCCACAGGGACTGGGCTCTCTCATTCCATGAGCCAGCCACCCCTGCCTGCTATCCCTCAAAATCCCACTCCTCAGTGCTTCAACTGATAGTGCCATTCGTGAGTTGGCCTCTGACTCTGCCATTGAGCCACTGCGAAAGAAAAAGCAAAAAGCCTCAAAACATGCCCTTAGGTCTAAGGACAAACCAAAGGAGGCTGTGGCACAAAAACAACCAAGGGTCCTGGCCGGCCCTGCGCCTCCCAGTCCTTGCATGCTCCTGTTAGCAGCAGAGACGCTGCAACTTTTTGAGGGCGATGATGAGTTTTCAGGAGTGGAAGATCCCCCCCAACTCCTTCCCATTCAGCTCCTCTCCTCCGTCACCGAGGGACACCCTCCCTCCACCTCTCCTCCGTCTCCGCCACTTGCACAGGCTCCCCCACCCTCTCCCTCCCCGGACACCGGAGAAGCTCTCCACGAAGAGACCTCCACCTCCCGGCCTTCCTCTCCCTCGCGGAGACCGAGCACGCCGCTTTTTGCGCCACAATGCTCAGACACACTTTTTTTTCAGCGCCGCGCTGCGCGGCGCTCCCCAAACGCAACTCGTTCCCGGTCACGGAGCCCTCTTAAAGAGGCTCCCGGTAACCGGGACCATTTTTGGGAGCATCCTTATGGGTACCCTCATGGCTACCCTCCCTCCCTTTTCCCCTACTATCACCCTTATTATCCTCCTCAGCCCTTCCATTCCCCAGATCCCTATCGGTATCCGTGGCCCCCCTCCTCCTATCCCTCGGCATCCGTGGCAGCTCCTCCACCTCCAGCCCCTCAGCCCCTCCCGCTCCAGCCCCAGTCTCTACTCTTCCTCCTCCTGCCCAATCCCCCCCTCACCTCCCAGATGATGATGCAGATTTGGAGTCATCTTCGGATGTTACTCCTATACCTCCTCTGCCTGAACCTGAGACAGATCCTCAGCAAGCAGAAGAATGTAAAAAGTTTTCTGCACTACTAATCAGGCTGGCCAGATCCCTTGACATACAGCCCCCACAATCGGATGATGTGGTTCAAGACCCTTATTTTACTTCTGCTGAACAACAAACACAGCAGTCAACCATATTGCCTACCATACCTTACCTGGTCAAACTCCTAAAAATTTCTGGAGTTGCCCCTGCTACTGTCCCAGCCACATCTAAACGGGCAGACAACCTTTATCGAATTGACCTATCCACCACCCCCTGGTTGGCTAGACTTCCTAAAGTTAATTTGATTGTGACCGATGCTCAGCCTAAGCCAATCCAAAATAACCAAGCTGCTCCTTCTGATAAAGAAGGTAGGAAACTTGATGCTATGGCCAAAAAATTCTATGCCTCAGCTTGCCCCTCAGGCAGAATGGCTCACTATGGCGTTTATATGAGCGTCTATCAATCATATCTGTGGAATAAGATAAGCCCTTATCTGGACCTGATTCCCACAACCGATCAACCTATGGCTAAGGCCTTCCACCAAGAGACCCTCACCCTGGCCACCCTACAAAAAGACTTGGCCAAACATGGCGCTGATACCTCAGGCAAACTAATTGCGGGCTCTGTCGCCCTTCGGAGACATGCCTGGTTGAGATCCGCAGCATTGTCATCCAACCAGCGTTCCTTAATAGAAAACCTGCCTATGGATGAAGCCGGCCTGTTTAATCCTGAAACAGACTCGCAATTGGAACACAGCCATAAAATGAAACAGACCTTAAATAGATATGGCCAACAGTCCAATCTATCATACCAACCCTACAGACAGCGTTGGCGCCCTTATTATTACCAACAGTCCTTTCGCGGATACTACAACTCCGCTCCGTATAGAGGAGGACAACAACCGCAGTTCCCTCGCAGGGGTACAAGCATCCAGGTGTTCCATTCAGGGGTCAGTATCGAGGCGGTAGAGCCTCAGACAATAGAAGACGCCGCTTCTAGGTTGTTCCTTGACAGGCTCCAACCTTTTCTCTCAATCTGGCAATCCATCACCACAGACAAGTGTGTGTTGGACATTGTCTGTCGTGGTTATGCCATAGAATTTGATTCCCTTCCACCTCCAGGTGAACCCCTTTCCACTCAGGCCTCTCCTGCCTTATTGGAAGAAATTGACTCCCTCCTTTTTAAAGGAGCCATTTCCCCTACCCCATCCCACCAAATTCAATTTTGCTTTTTTTCCAGATACTTCCTTGTGGATAAAAGGGATGGTGGCCTCCGGCCCATTTTGGACCTCCAGAAAATTAACCAGTTCATCAAACTACGCAAATTTAGGATGGTCACTCTCCCCTCCATACTCCCTTTCATTCCGAAGGGAGCTTGGATGGCTACTGTTGACCTTAAAGACGCCTACTTCCATATTTCTATTCGGCAGTCCCACAGGAAGTACCTCACCTTTATGGTCGATGGTACCCCATATTCCTTTAATGTCCTTCCCTTCAGCCTCTCCACGGCCCCAAGGACCTTTACTAAGTGTATGGCGGTCGTCGCCTCCCACCTTCGCCAGCAGGGCATCACTGTTTCCCTTATCTGGACGACTGGCTTTTCTGCTCTGGGTCATGTGACCAATTGTCAGCCGATATCAATTATACTTTATCTCTTTTACAGAGCCTGGGACTTGTTGTCAATCGAGAAAAATCCCATCTCACCTTCCCGGACCGTACAGTTCATAGGTGCAGTCATAGACTCAATATCCCAGAGGGCCTACCTCCCAGAAGACCGCTTCCTCAATTTATGCCGTTCTATCCAGGCTGTCCAAACTCACCACCGATGTTCTGCCTGGGCCATCCAATCTATTCTTGGCCACATGGCTTCCACCACGAATGTTACCGCGTTCGCCCACCTCCGCCCCCTCCAATCCTGGTTCCTCTCCGTGTTCCAGCCGGGGCTGGACAGCCAAAACCTGACCCTCTACCCCCCAACTCAGGTCCTTCAGTCCCTCTCATGGTGGACAAACAGACCCAATGTCTGCTCGGGCCTTCCCTTCTCCCCTCCTCAGCCGTCCCTATCACTGACGACGGACGCGTCATCCATGGGATGGGGTGCTCACCTTCTCGACCTGACCATCAGCGGTCGTTGGTCTCCCTCCGAGAAGAGGCTCCACATCAGTGCGCTGGAGCTCATAGCGGTAGAGAAAGCCCTCCGGTCATTCGTGACCCTAGTCTCCAACCACACCATCCAAGTCCTCATGGACAACACCTCAGTAAAATATTACATCAACAAACAGGGGGGCACCCGCTCCCCCACTCTCCTCGCCATATCCATCCGGATATGAGAGTGGTGCATTCTCCACGACACATTCCTCCTAGCGGTCCACCTTCCAGGCCTACAAAACACTCTGGCCGACTCACTGAGCAGGACTCCGTCCACCACTCACGAGTGGCAGCTCAACCCCCGCCACTTTCTCTTACTGATCAGGCGCTGGGGCACTCCTCAAATAGATCTATTTGCCTCACACTTCAACACTCACTGTCTCATATATTGTGCGAGACTCCACCCTCTCACATCCCCCGACTGTCTAGGAGACGCATTCCTCTACCAGTGGTCCCCAGGTCTTCTCTACGCCTTTCCCCCTCTTCCACTCCTACCCAGAGTGGTCGCAAAGCTGCTTTCCGACAACTCGGATTGCATCCTGATAGCCCCATGGTGGCCCCGTCAGCCGTGGTTCACGTCCCTTCTACAGGCTTCTCAGGGAGACTTCCTCCGCTTTCCCTTGGACCCCGACCTCCTCTCCCTTCAACAGGGTCTCATCCTACACACAGACCTTCCATCTCTCCACCTTACAGCGTGGAGGATCAGGCCCTGTCCCACCTCTCCGACCCTGTCCGCCTCATAATTCAGGCAGCTCAGAAGGTCTCCACTAGAAAGGCATACACCTACAAGTGGGATGAATTCCGTAAATTTGTTCAGCCACTTGGCCATTTGCCACAGTCGGCTCCTACTTCTGAGTTGCTAGATTTCCTCATTGACCTTTCCACTAAGGGTTTTTCCCTTTCTTCCATCAGATGCTACTTAGCATCCCTCTCCTGGTACAGGAAGAAATTTGGCGTCCCGTCCCTCTTTCAAGATCCCCTAGTGGGCATGTTTTTACAGGGATACAAAAAGTCTTTCCCCCCGGTCTCCTCCTCCTCCTCCATCTTGGAGCTTGGAGCTGGTCCTCTCCCAACTTTCCAAGCCACCCTTTGAACCCATGTCAACATGTCATATTTCCCACCTATCCTGGAAAACTGCCTTCCTCGTGGCCATCACCTCGGCCAGGAGGGCTAGTGAAATCACAGCACTCCGTTCTGATCCCCCGTTTATTCGTTTCCATGAAGACAAAGTGGTCCTCCGGACGGATGTCACTTTTCTTCCTAAAGTCGTTTCCCATTTCCATATGACTCAGGACATTGTCCTCCCAGCCTTTTTCCTAACCCTTCATCTCCCCTGGAGATTGCCCTTCACTCCCTTGATGTTAAAAGGGCCGTGTCCTTTTATTTACATAGGACAGCTTCCTATAGAAAATCCCATAAGTTGTTTCTCAAATACAGGGAAGATTCCCTTGGACTTCCCCTTACCTCTCAACGTTTGGCCTCTTGGATAGTCCTGGCAATCCGATTGGCCTATCAGTTAGCCCATAAGGAATTACCTGTTGGTGTTAAAGCCCATTCCACAAGGGCAGTTTCAACATCCCAAGCGTTTCTGCGGGGTGTTTCTGTTGATCAAATTTGTAAGGCTGCTACCTGGGTGAACCCCTCGACGTTTGCAGCCCATTACAAGCTCGACGTTCTTGCGAAGAAGGATGCATCCTTTGGCAGAGCCGTCCTGTTTTCCTGTGTGGCATGACCCACCTCCAAGGTACATAAGCTTGTTAAGTCACCCATTTGTGTGCATTTCACAGACCACACGAAGAAGAAGGTTAGGTTGCTTACCTGTAACCGTGTTTCTTCGAGTGTAGGTCTGTGAAATTCACACGGAACCCACCCGTCCTCCCCTCTTGTCATGCCTCGTTTCTGCTGCTGTCTGGCGGCAAGGAACTAAGGAGGTAGCTCAATCCGGGGATGAGGGGGGGGCGGGGAGTGGGAGGGGCTTATGTAAATCTTTAATTTTAGCTAGTATGTCCGAGATTCTGGCGCATGCGCGGGAGTAAACCCATTTGTGTGAATTTCACAGACCTACACTCGAAGAAACACGGTTACAGGTAAGCAACCTAACCTTCTTCGCATATCCCTAATTTTCATGTGAACCAGGGCATTGTTTACCTACCTTGTGTCCTTGGAGAGAAAGCTTCACTTTCTTAATGTGAAGCATACCCTAACTTTCTACTTGGACAGGACTCACAATGTTTCAAATTCACATAGACAGTTTCTTGCATATGCTGTGGACAAGTTGGGACTACTGGTGTCTCCTCAAAAATAACCAAAATTGATAGCTTCTACCATAAACCTTTGTTACAAGCTCTCTGGGAAACAACTACTGGACCATGTTAAGGTCCATGGGACTAGGGCAGCCTCTACTTCTGCCTTTCTGAGTGGGGTTCCGTTAGAGGTCATTGCAAAGTGGCTTCGTGGAGTACACCGTCCATTTTTCTGTCCCATTATTGTTTGGATGCTAGGTCCTTGAAGGACATCTCTATGGGATGCTCAAGCTATTGTCATGCATCTCGTAACTTCCCTTATGCTTTTCGGGACAGTTTTGAGAGAATGTTTTGTCTGCTATGCATTATACACTATCGATTTTGTTACTTCATGCTGTGCAATTTGCACTAGGCAACTGTATACTCTTTCCTAACTGCAGCTTTACCTATTTCTGCGAATGTATAGTCATGCTCCTTATGTGTTCGTATTTTGATACCAATTCATGCTCTTTATTGTGCATATGTTGTGAAACCACTTGTTTGCTGCTGTTGCTCATGTGTTTATACACTGTTTACTTACTGCTGTACCTTGTGTGCTGTGGCTCATGTGCCTCTATGTGTGCAGTTTCACTTGATGCTCAAATTACTGGAAAGAGTTGGGTGATACTTTAAAAGCTTTATTAAAGTAACACTTTTCCAATGAACGGCAGCCAGGTTACTAACAAGAGCGGAACTCAGGGAGCATACAACTCCTCTGTTGCGCCAGCTCCACTTGCTGCCAGTTTGCTACCGGGCACAATTCAAAGTGCTGGCTTTAGCCTATAAAGCCCTAAATGGTTCTGGCCCAACCTACCTGTCCGAACGTATCTCCTCTTATGAACCTGTTAGGACGTTAAGATTGTCTGGGGAGGCCCTGCTCTCTATTTCATTTGTGTCACAAATACGTTTGGCGGGGACTAGAGACAGGGCCTTCTCAGTGGTGGCCCCTCGGCTATGGAACACCCTTCCTAGAGACATTAGATCGGCCCCATCCCTGTTAGCATTTTGGAGGAAAGTTAAAACCTGGTTGTTTGAGCAGGCATTCAAATAGGCAGTGTAACAAATATAGGAACATGGAATGACTGGATGATGAAATTGGATCCTGGTTTTAACTAAGAGAAGCTAATGAGTTATGTTGTATTGACTTTGTAATGATCGTTTTTTCTTCGTGGTGTCTGTGAATACACACTTATGGATGTCTGCGCATGCCTCAACAGAAACTTTCCCAGTTTAAATGTTTCCAAGTTTTGGCTGTAACCCCGCCCAGCCTCCCAGGGGGGATATAAGCCACTCTGCGCGCACCCTCTCCAGTCTTTTGTTTTTTGCCACAAGGCTAACATATGAACTTTTCCTAGCAGTTTTTGTTGGCTATGTCCACATCTCGATTCAAGTACTGCGTTTCTTGTGCTCGGAAGATTCCAGACTGCGACAAACACTCGCAGTGTCACCGAGTGTCTTCGGTGCCTCGGCGAGGCCCATGTCGTGGCCTCGTGTCGACATTGTCAGGCACTGACAGTGCAGTCCAGAAAGAGTCGAGCCCGATGTCTTCGAGCTCTCTTGTACGAGGAGGCCCTCACTCCTACACTGATGGCAACAGCTGTCCCATCGATGTCGGCGAGGAAGGCCACAGCGGATGCTCCGATCCCGTCCACCTCCACCGCTTCAGACCTAAGGACGCGCTCTCTCCCGGCTGGGAAGAGTCTTCCCTCGAAACCACGGTCCACGGTGTCGACTGTGTCGAATACCTCCTCGAGGGCGAAGCTGAGGAAACAGCCCTGCACGGTGACGACTGAGACTATGCAAATGGCTCAGGCTCGTCGTTCGGCGATGAGTTCCTTGGCCTCCGTTCGCTCAGAGAGGTCCACGAGGTCGGCCATAGCTACTCCCTCCTCTACGGCGGTGAAGATCGCTTTTAAACGGTCGAATGAAGAGGCCTGTCGAGCTATGGCACCACCATCTGTGGTGCAGCCGACTCTAGGTAAATCTCTGGAGGCTGCTGCCTCGAGATCTTCGTTGAAAAGTTCGGCGAAAAGACAAAAGACTGTGCTCCCGTCGTTGTCAACCACGTCGTCAAGAGTCGGCACTACTGCATCGTCAGCTGAATCCTCAGCGATGTCCTCGCCGATCCCTCCTGCCCAGCAGTCGCCTATATGTAGGCAGGCTTCAACACGCCTTGAGGAGGAGCAGATGCAGGACCCTCTCCCGTCGCCAGAGGCTTCGGTGGAGACTGCGATACCTGTCAGGATATTGATTTCATCATACATACATTGCATCATACATTGCACCTCATTTACATTTCATCTAATACACACAACATAATACTTTGACAATACCGGCCCCCCACCCCAAGCGTCGGTACGTCGGCTGTTCCCTACTTCCACACTGGAGAAGAGACGACAGACGGCAATGCTAGCCCAGGCGGTGCAGGCCTCAGCCTCCAAACGACCGCCACAAGCTGCATCTCCTCCATTGCAACTTCAGCCGGCCGCACAAATGCCCTCTACTGACTTGGAGGACGAATGTGAGTCCCTACGGTCGGTGTTATCGGAGTCGTTCATCTGCCTCAGGCTCGAGAGGACGACGCCTGTGACGTCGGCCCGCCTTCCCCAACCGATAATGCAAGGCCGTTTGCGGACGAGAATGGCGGACACTCTCGGACTGCATATGGCGCAGGTTTCCATGGCAACCTCTTGTCCAGTCTTCAAGAGAATTTAGCAACAAATCCGCCAGCGCCGCACCTGCCTTTGTTGCCACCCCTCCTTGAGGTAGTCCAGGCCTCTTGGAAGACGCCCTTGTCCACCCCACTAAATTCTAAAAGGATCAATGCTTGGTACCAAACAGATGAGGAAGACCAGGAGTGGCTGAAGCATCGTCCACCCCCGAATTCGATGGTGGTGAAAACGGCACAGTCATCCGGCCGAGAGGGCAAGCGCTTCGACACCATAGGCAGGAAGCTCTACTCCGGTAGTTTGCTGCTAACCAAGATGGTGAACTACGGCACCTGCATGGGGGCCTACCAGCAAGTCTTGTGGGAGAAGTCTGCCCCCCTCTTCCAGAGATTGCCCGACGAAGATAGGGCCACGATGACAACGTTGGCGTAAGAGGCCACCTCCCTCGCCTATCATATGATTCCAATGGCGAGACGTACCGGTGACACGGCGGAGAAAATGATTGCCCATGCCATTGCCATCCGTCCCCATGCTTGGCTACGGACATCCGGCCTGTCGTCCTCTTCCCCTCAAGTGATCGAGGGCCTCCTTTTCGATACGCTCGGTCTGTTCAATGCGGAAATAGACTAGAAGCTCAAATCCAACCAGGACTATAAAATTCTGGCGACCAAGTGTGGAATAGAGGTTCCTGCCTCTGCTCAAAGGACTCGGTGGTACCAGCACTTTCGGACTCGGTACAGCCACCAAGCTCCACGCCCCCTCGCCAGCCCTCCTCAGCAGCAGCAGTAGCAATCCCGCCGTTCTCATCAGCAGCAACGGTCTTGTCCCTGTCAGACGTCGGGAAACGACCGATCGCAATGGCAAGTTTGACGGTTCGCCAGATGATACCGTCTCATTTGATATCGATGCTGTAGACATGCTGTACCTTTCCCTTCCTCCATCTCCCCGGCCTCCCTACCAACCATTCAGGGACCACCTGGCCCACTTCATCTATGTTTGGGGACTCATCACCTCAGATGCGTGGGTGCTCAATGTTGTCGAGGATGGCTATGCGTTAAGAGTTCGATGATCTCCCTTCAACGGGATTCATCGTCGACACCGAGCCCTCCATACCGATCTTGAAGGAGGTCGATACCCTGTTTCAAAAAGGGGCAATCTCTCCCTCTCCGGCATGCTACGACGAGTGGGCATTCTTCTCTTGGTACTTCACCGTTCTGAAACCTGATGGTTCCCTGCATCCAATCTTCAACCTCAGGGGCCTGAACAAGTACAAAAAGCCCAGAAAGTTCAGAATGGTGTCGTCTATCCTTCCCCTACTTCACACCGGACACTACTTTGCCTCGGTAGATCTCCGTGACGCTTACTTTCTTCTCTCCTTCAGACGGGGCCATCGGTGTTTCCTGACCTTCCTGGTTGCCGGTCAGACTTACCTATTCAATGTTCTTCCCTTCGGCCTGGGGACCGCTCCGAGAATGTTTACAAAGTGCATGGCGGTGGTAGCGGCCTACCTCCAGAAGCAGAAGATCCGGGTTTTTCCATACCTGGACGCCTGGCTCTTGGCTTCCCAGTCTCCCGAGACTCTAAAGCTGCAGGTCCAGTTCACACTTTCTCTCCTCGACTACCTCGGCCTGCAATTAAACGCCGAGAAGTCTCACTTGTGCCCGGTTACCACCATAAAGTTTATCAGCGCAATGTTCAATTCGAGGACTCAAATTGCCTCTCTGCCAAGGGTCAGGTTTCGGGTCCTCCAAGAGGTTCAATGTTGCAGACTGGCACGGACTGTCACGGCCAAGCAGATTCAGGTGACTCTGGGGCACATGGCCTCGACGGTGTTGGTAACTCTATTTGCCAGACTTCGATTTCGACCGCTTCAAAGGTGGTTTCTTGACCACTTCAACCCGGTCCGAGAGCACGGTTCCAAAGTCTTGTCAATACCGAGGTCGGTCCGGGACTCGCTTAGTTGATGGATGTCTCTACTTCATGTCTGCGTCGGTGTTCCTTTCCACCCACCACTGCCCTCAATAACTCTGATGACCGATGCGTCGATGTTGGAACCTGGGGATGCCATAAAGGAGAGATGTCTATCCACGACCACTGGTCACCGCTAGAGAGGTTGCACCACATCAACTACCTTGAACTGCTGGTGATTTCCAAATCACTTCGAGAGTTTGCTCCCTTAGTGGCCGGCCAGTCGGTGCTGATCTGCACAGACAACATGGTGGCCATGTACTACGTCAACAAACAGGGCGGCACAGGTTCCAGAAAGCTCCTGAGACTTTCTCTAGCCCTGTGGGAATGGTGCATTGCACACTTGACCGTAATTTGGGCGGTTCACCTTCCGGGGAAGCAGAACACCAATGCAGATCTCCTCAGTCAAACTCGATCATCTTTTCACGAATGGATGGTCCACCCGGAGGAGCTTCACCTTCTGTTTCAAGAGTGGGGTTGGCTAGAGGTCGACCTCTTTGCCTCACCGGAGAATGCACAGCTTCCACGATACGGTGCCCAGCTTCCTCCATGGGCACATCCCGGCTACCTCGGAGATGCAATTGGACCGAGGGATTCTTTTATCTCTTCCCTCCATTTCCCCTTCTCCTTCGAGTGATCGAGAGGATCCAGTTATTCCTGACCAACTGCATCCTGATTGCTCCCTATTGGCCAAGACAAGTGTGGTTCACTGCCCTTCTCCACATCTCGAGGGGGTGATATCGACAGCTGCCTCTCTAACCCGACCTTCTGACGAGGGAGCAAGCTCAGCTCCGGCATCCCGATCTCCCCTCCTTGCACCTGATGGCGTGGGGGATCCAATTCTAGGGGCCTTGCAGCCTGAGGTCCGCTCCATCCTGTCGGCGGCCCACAAGCCTGCGACCACCAAAGCCTACTCAGCCTGTTTCTCCCGCTTCCAGACGTTCCTGCGGGATCAAGGCGATTCTACCTTCCCCCCCATCGATACCGACGGTGCTTGAGTTCCTGCTCTCCCTGGCACAGCGGAATTTGTCTCTGTCTTCTCAGAAGACCTACCTGGCTGCCATTTCCTGGCACATCCAACAAAGAGGTGGATCATCCCTGTTCAAGTGTGCCACGGTGAGAACCTTTTTAAAGGTTATAACAACCTCCACCCCCTGGTTGTTTTATCCCACCTTGTGTCTCCTCCCTTTGAGCCACTGGCTACCATTGATGTGTGTCTTTTGTCCTGGAGGGTTGCCTTTCTAGTTGCAGTTGCTTCCGCTCCCCGCCCTTCAGAACTGGCGGCACTGCGGGTTGATGAGCCCTATTTACTTTTTCATGCAGACAGAGCGGTCTCAACTGCTTTCTTAAAGGGTGTCCCACTGGACTCAATTTGTAGGGCTTCCATTGGGGCGAACCCACACACTTTCGTATCCCACTTTCGGGTGGATACTAGGCATAGAAGGGACACGGCCTTCGGCTGCTCAGTGTTACCTTCTTGCCCTTTGTGAACTCCTTGTGCCTGATTGTATTTCCATTGCAAAGCACTGTTCTTACCATACAATATCGTGTTTTTACTGTCGATACCGTGTACCCTCGACACCAAGTCGATGTACTTGTCGATATATTGTTTTCTTCCACATTTCGCCTCTCTATGAGAGCATGTTTTTCTTATTTCCATGTACCGTGCCCTTTGTTTCTGGTACACTGTGGTTGTGTTGTTGCTACCTCAGTAAGCGCGCTTTCCTCCCTTTATGGGCACTTGCTGCTTAATTAAGCAATGAGGTCTGCGTACCTCAAGGTTTTGTTACTTGGACGTTTGTCCTGTTATTTATTGTTTATTACACTTGTGGGATCGTTCTCTCGTGTGATATTCTTGGGCTTTGCCCAATTATTTATTGAATTGCTTGTTGCAATAAAACGTTACTATTTGGTCCTTAAATAGTGGTCGGTTTGTATTTCCTGCCTCCTGGACCTCAGCTTGCTAAGTCTCCATAAGTGTGTATTCACAGACACCACGAAGAAAAATGGTAGGTTACATACCTGTGACCATCTTTCTTCGAGTGGTGCTCTGTGAATTCACACTAACCCGCCCAGCCTTCCCCTCTTACAAACCTCCCCCTTCTCTTGTTGCCTTTGCGGCGTAGGAATGGATAGGGCGCTCGCAGAGTGGTTTATATGCCGTCCGGGAGGCTGGGCAGGGTTACCGCCAAAACTTGGAAAATTTTCAACTGGGAAAGTTTCCATTGAGGCCTACGCAGGCGCAGTCACTCCATAAGTGTGATTTCACAGAGCACCACTCAAAGAAAGATGGTCACAGGTATGTAACCTACCAATATTTATGCCATTGTTTTAATTGTTTTTATGATGTTGAGCATTGAATTTCTGCTACTGTAAACCGCTTTGAGTTGCCCAAGGGCTGAGAAAAGCGGTATATAAATGGAGCAAATAAATAAATAAATAATATTCTGGCAAGCTTTATTGTTAATATTGTTGATACATTGTTTTCAGGTTTTAGTGACAGTACACTGTTTTCAAGCAATATATTATACATTACTTCATTGAACTCTTACAGAATTTTATTATGGGTACACTGTTCAGGGTGATGAAACCTCTTTACTTTGTACCAACAGTAGTAGTTATTGCTACACTGTTTATGGTGAATAAACCTCCTTATTTTTATGCCAAAGGTGATGGTTTCTTCTGTGTCATGATTCCCCCCTCCAATAACTTGTGCTTGCTAGACTACAAATGACAGATTGCTTACCTGTAACTATATTTCTTCGAGTGGTCATATGTGAATTCACACAACATCCTCCCCTCAGAGGTGTTGTAGCTCAGCAAGCATCAGAGGATTTTTCTGATGGTGGTTCAGAGGATGAGGGAGATGATGAGTTTCGCAGTGAAGAGTCTGTGAGTGAATGGAAAGAATTGCAGGCAGATGAGGCCGATGTTTTGGATTCCTGTGTTCATTCCCAAGCAACAGGTGAAAGTCAAAATTCCTGTTCCCTTGAGAAAGAAAAAAGGCCTTGGGCAGAGGGGGAGTTTTCCTGGGAAATTAGATTAGGTCGGAGAATGCATGGAGTGAAAAATAGACAAACTAGATATTCTCAAATAGTCCGAGATAAGACCTTGAAGTCCAGATGTGTTCGGCATGATGTCATGGGTGCCTGGAGGGGCTTAAATTAAGTGGTTTGGCTTCAAGCCTCTCAGAGGAGACAGCATGGCCATAGGCTATGATTATGTTGCTGTCAAGTTCATGATTCAAGTATTCTCAAGAGTCCTGTTCTGGTTCGTGCCTTTGTTTCCTTGAAGGGTTTACCTTGGAAAAGGTCCTGTTTTCATGTTCATGGATTTATGTTTGAAGTACTGCTGTGGATTTTGGTTCTCTTGATTTTAGGCTATTTGTCATTTTTAGATTACTGCTATTTCGTATATTCTATTCTATTGACCCTATTGGAATTGTCCTTTTTCCCTTTTTATCTGTTTCCTTTAATAAACATTTTAGTTAGAATTACAGGACTCTGCTGTAGCGCTGGATGGAAAGGTATTCCAGTGCTAGAGTGCAACAAGAGGGTCATGCTACCTTCAACCTTTTATGGGCTGCAGTAGGGATTGAGAGGTTTTCCTTGGCAGCCGGGCCATATATATTCTTGGGATGAAGGGTGGGGTTACTGACCAAATTTTTGTGCCTAGTGATTCTAGAAGGTTCTGAACAGGCTGTACGCAGGCGGAGATTACCCAGTTGTGTGAATTCACATATGACCACTCAAATAAATACAGGTACAGATAAGCAACCTGTTCTGCACATTCCATTGCCCTTTGATTTTATCCTTTTCCCAACTGTAGGTTCACTAGATGTGCCAAATAAATTCATCTGTGTGAAGGGATACAGATATGGAGCATTACTTTTAAGATTTTGCTGTGATCAAGGAACTTGCATTTTCAAACAAAATATTGATTCCCCTGACATGAATCTTGTGCTCTAGTTTCTAACATTTTAAGGACTTTTCCCTATAACTCTCTCCTCTGAAAATAGAATAGTTGGAATTACAGAATTTTTGAGCTGGAAGGAACCATAAGGATCATCTAGTCCAATCCCCCAATGAGCATAGCTAAAGCACTCCTGAAAGAAGTTAGTCCAACACTGACCGTCTATTCTAAAAGTTCTTCCTGAATGTCAGTAAAGCTTTTGCTTTTTCTGTGGTTTCATTTTTGTCATCAAAAGACCTTTTCTTCCTCAAGATGTCTGCTAGAAGCTGAAGCCACCTTTTAAAAAAGACACCAGTGCTCTTTTTAAAGGTTCCCCCCAAGTTATTACTGCTCCATGTAATCCTAACTTTCATTAAATTTATAACAAAGAAGGCTAGGAATAATCTACGGATAATAGGAATTAACTGCTATGTATATTGAAAAGGCTTTTGCTCTGAACACAAGTGTAGAAGGACCTTTATTTCAACTGTGTGCCACTTGTAGGAAAAAATACCGAGAGATTCAACCCGTAAATCCTATTATTGAACGTGACAGGCTTGCCTTATACCTTTAGAAAATAGTGCAGCTATTCGCAATTAAATTAAAACAGGTTCAACAAAAGTTTTCCTAATCTCACGATAGAAAAAGACAATAAAGAAAAATATGGGTCACTGATTTGACTTACTCTGAATCTCAAGGGCACATGCAATCAAAAATGGGATTTTCTGGCACCAGAATTCTTGTTATGTTTCCTTCCTCCTCTCTGATGAAGAAGCATAAATTACGTTTAATGTTGCTATATTTTGTGCTGCTACATGTACAATTTGACAAACCAATTGACAAACCACTCCAGCCTCCTCGCCACCACACACAGACTTGGATGTGTAATCTATTTTATTCCCTTTATTCCTTGTGTGAATCTCTGTGGCTCTCACAAAAGGGCTTTTCTGTGCCTATGCAGAGCACACTCAGAACCATCTAGAGCTCTAGAGATAGAATGGTAGTGATAATTCAACCCATTAACCATGCCCACATAAATAAGCGAATCCCCCCCAAAACCCCAGTTCTGTTTTGTCCTCCATGTCAGCTGCACCTATTAGGGACCTCCACTTGATAGCATTGATTTTGGTTTCTTTCAGTTTGCTTCTTTCATATGTCTGGTTTGGCTTCCGTTCTTCTTCAGCTTCTAACTCGCTTTGTTTTTTACAGCTTCATGGCTTTCCGGTAATTTGACCTTGGGCTATTATAGCTACCTTCCCTCTGGCTTCCTGACCTTGGATCTTTCGTGGTATATTGATTATATATTTGATGGAAAGATTCTGGATAAAGATGGCAATTCAAGATGCCTCCTTTGCCTTGGGAATTATGCCATTCAGGTGTGCAAACACTACCAGACTTAATGCCACAATCACAAAGAAATAGAGGGCAGCACCTTAAGGTTGTATGAAGTGGTCTTTACTACTCCCAGGCCATCGGAGTTGAAGGAATTAGCTGAAGTTTCTCCTTCAGGTCCTAAACTATCCACTCCACCTCGGTGGCCTTGGTACTGTTGACACTGAAGTCAGTCTCATCCTTGAAGCCAACCTTGGCACCAGCTATTTATATGACACCATCTTCATCTTCAGCCCCTCAGGCCTCTTTGGTCTGTTTGATGACCTTTAAGATCCACTGTCCTTGGAACTGAAGAGACCGAAAAAAACTGTCGGATGTATCTGTTTCAAAGCAGAAATGCCTGGATTATCCACCCGTGCCTGGTCACCCTTTCCCTACCCCTCTAAAAAGAAACATTAATAAAGAAGATGAGCAGAAGAAGACACGATTACCCACAGCCTTTTGTGGCATCAATTCTGTTGGTACCTCCCAGAGAAGAGTCGCAACCACTCCCCTTGGTTGAGCTACAGTTCTCACCACGGTCTGAATTGGGGTCCAAAAGTGAGATCAATGATACCCCTCTGGCGAATCCTAATTCCTAATCTTTCAGTCTCTCTGGATCAAGACACCATGTCAATAATTTTGCTGTGTCACACAGTATATCCTCATCATCCTTGACCACTGAGCTGATCTAGTTTCAAGCGCAGATCTCTTCATCAAAGGAGATTGTCTTCATCCAGATCTTCCTCTGATTCCTGGGATTTGAAGTACTATACATCTCTATGCCAACATAACCACAGGCATTACTTTCCTTATTAATAAAGGATTCAGAAAGGAGGAATTGAAAATACAATCAGGGCCATTGCCTCAATAGCTATGAGTCATTATCACCTCAACATCACTACTCAAGGTCTCGGACATTATACTCCTTGCCTGGGTCTACAATCACTTGAGCTCTTGTTACTTTGGAGATTGTTTTCCAAAGGTAGAGCCTTGGTGGTGGGTTAGAACCACTAAATCCACATCCAATGCCCATGGGCTGGTGCCTAGCTAGCTGATTGCCATTGGGCTTTTTTTTGTTTTGGGATGCTTGGAAGACACCCATGCGCAAATTTGGTTTTAGTGAGGGGATCGGTGCATAGCGGTCAACACACAATCTTCACAGAAAAAAGTTCTAATCCAATGGTACGGAAACCATAGTGATTAGTGTCCTCTTATCTATTACATCCTTCATCTGCCTTCACAGCCATTGTAACATGTACCATGTTATCTGCTGCCTTTTCTGCTGTTTACTTTCTTGAATCATTCTTTGTAATACACAAGATATGATGTAGCTGTGTCTTGCTAGCTGCCCTCCTTCCACTCAGTGGCCAGCAGAATAAAGTTAAAGAAAGTGGGATGTGTTCCCAACAGCTGCTGAATGAGACATGTTAGAATTGTGTCTTGCTGGTTGCTATCCAGATGTGCTAACATTACATGATGGACAAGTCTGAAATCTGGACTCCAAGACACTCTATCTAACAGAATGGCTGAACATTCTGTAGCGGATCTCTCAACCAGTTCCTCAGATTTCTGAGGCGATGCACAAGACTGCAATTAAGAAGTCTTACATAGAGAAGTGAAAACTATTTACTAATTTTTCTGGAGGACTTGTTGAGGCCCGTGAAGCCTCTGAGGATAAGGACAAAGATTTTCTGGTTGAGGCTAGTGTTTCTGTGGGGGAAAGCAAACATGTTTTTCAGGACAATGGGAATGTTGTTGGGGAAACAGGCAGTGATTCTCATGAGACTCGGCCAGGGGTTGAATCTGAAAGGAATGTGGAGGAGACAGGAGGGCTACAGCTAACTCAGCATTTACAAATCAGAAGGGATAGTGTGAATCAGAGACAAATCCAGTGTTCCCAGAGACTGAAGATAAACAAAGGGAACCCAGGTGTGGAAAAGAGTGATGTAATGGGTAAGAGAGAGTATTTTAAGGAATTGAGGTCAATGTTTGGTGGGGAGATCAACATTGGATTTTCATGTGGTAAGTTGCCTTTCTTGAGAGCTCCGAGTTAGGAGTTCTGTTCTTGGTTCTGTATCTTGTTTTCCTGTTTAAGTTCCATGCTTCCTGGTTGGATTACAGGATGAAACGTGTTTCAAATTTCAAGCCTTTGGCTTATGGTCATGTTCATGCTGTCTTGCTTTTGCCTTGAGTGATTTTTGGAATTCCCATTCAGAGTTGATTGTTGCTTTTTGCTAAGCTTCTGGAAATCTAGCTCATGGATGTATTTTGAAACTATTTTTATATTAGATATTCTTTTCTTAATGAACTTACTATTCATGTTCATCTGTGTGGATAGGGTTTGGGTGAAAAGTGGATCAATTAGGCAGCTGGGCTGCAACACTTGTGATGACTGGTTATCAAATGTCTTGAATTTCTTAGCTTCTTTATTAAACAGGGGTTTTACATTATATTCAACCAAATTTCATCCCACAGCTTTTTCCTGGTATTTCAGAATGCTCAGTAATACTTCTCATGTTTTAGACCCTCTTGTGAAGACTTTTTTTAAAGGTAATTGCATGAAGTCTCAAACTCATCCTCTCTCAGATTTCAGGGTGACTCTTTGAGCCCATTGTTCCATTTGATCTTCATAGTCTGTCATGGAAAACAACATTCTTAGTGGCCGTTACATTGACCAGATGGGCAAGTGAGCTTTGTGTTGATAGGATTAATCAGCCTTATTTACGGTTTCACCAGGATAGAATAGTTCTTTGACCAGAAATTTATTTTCTCCCAAAGGCTATTTTTCCCTTTCATTTGAACCAGGACATTATGTTGCCTTCAATCTTTCAGAGCCCTGCTTCAGAACTCTAAAAGAGACTATACTGCTTAGATGACAGACTGACCCTGGCTTTCTACATCCAGATAACTGCTTTGCAAAGGAAGTCAAAGAGTGTGTCACTCAAAGCTAGGTGTCCTCATTTCTGAGACTGGCAAAATGAGTGCTTCTGCCATTGGACTGGCATATGAGCTAGATAATTGGCAGACAGCCTATCCAGCTGATCAAGAGGCATTCTATCAGAGCAACATCTGCATCTGCTGAATTTCCCAGAGGTGTTCGCTTGTTGACATCTGTAGGGCAGCTACATGGTCACAGCCTTAATGAGTGGACTCCGTGACTTAAAAGGACACTGCCTTTTTGATAGAGCTGGGCTTCTTCCATATGTGGAATTAGTTTTGTACTGTTCCTGTGTGACACCGCACCCATCTCCTATGTTAGTAGCCTGTTAGTCATCCATTCGTGTGATTTATGGAGGCCACAAAGAAGAAAGACAGGTTGCTTACCTGGAACTATGATTCTTCAAGTAGTCATCTGTGAAATCACACAAACCCGTCCATCTTCCCTGCTTGATGCTGAAACCTTCACTGTTCTATTGCTGCTGGCACATGTGGCCGGGGGAGCTGGGGTTTTCGTGGGACTTGGCGAGAATGAGTGGGGCTCCAAGAGTGCTCTATACAGGTGCAAAACAACCAATTTGTGTGATTTCACACATTTTCCGGTCTTTATACCAATCATTCTGTGAACATTATTTCATTTTCAGCTCTGGCAATTTTTTTCTTTGCTCTGAACCATTATGATTTAGTATCTACTTGTTTTCTTTTATGAGGAACAATTGCAAGGAAATTTTCTCCTGGACAAAAAGGTGACTTAGACTGAATCACTGTTTTGTGGGTAATGTTATTCACGGCTTATACTTGGCATCTGTTAGGAAGCAAGGGAGTTTTCTGTTTTCCTTTGGTAATTAAGTACAGTACATTTTCTTAAGCCTAGTCTTGTAGAATGAAATGAAGCTTAGCCCTTAGCCTTGAAAAAGAAAGATTACTCTGCAGTGCTGTGATATTTGCAAAGCAATCAAGTTATGAGTTGTAATAAAATTATAACCAGTCAAATGGGTACTTTGAATATTAAGGGCTTCCACAGTCTTCTATAGCAAGACACCTGTTCAGACACAGCTGAATTTTACAGATGGAAGACATAAAGCAAAACTTCCTTGACTCTTGTTCTTATGTTTTTCACCCAGAAAGTTTTTTATCCCCTCTTTGCCTGGCATGTTTCTCTTGTGATTCCAACATCTATACTTCAGCAAACGTTTTGTCATTTTAATGAGAGCTTCTCTGCTCCCTGCCAGATGTTTTAGCACTGAGGATCGACTTTGATTTTTCTCTTAGCTTTTCTTAAGATTCATCTGTCAGATCTGAGAAAGCAGAGTTCAAAATAAGAGTCTCTTCCTTTCATACCTCAAATGTTTTTTCTGCTTTATCGGCTTCCCGTTGCTGTGACTTTCAGTTTTCAGGTACATCATTCTGTTCTGGGGGATGTTCTGTTTATCCACTGTCTTCTTTGTCAATGAATTTTACACAGATAACAATCTGTGCAATTGTTATACTAAAAGAGTGATGGTAAAATTGAATCATAAAATGCAGGCCTTCATTAATCAACTCAGAAGGGCTAATATTCCTTATTTCTTGTAGGTTATGCTTTTACCATTCTGTCTGGTTATTCTGTAAAATAACATGCGTGCAGTGCTGTGCTCCTGATTTCAAAAGTATTTCAGGACTAGTTCATTGATTCTACTCACAGTTCATTGATTCTGTTCTCTTTTTTGTGTCTCCAATATACACAACATCAGCCAACATCCAAACAATTGTGCAATTATGTCTGCACTTCCAGAGGAGAATTGACGTTTTTGCTTTCAGGAGGGATATGTTTTAAAATTACATGTATTATAAAATGGCACAGTTGCCTAGCATTTTGCTGAAATCCAAATGTATCGTGGCTTTCAAACACCTTAATTGTGCTACTTTGTATAACGATATAACCAGTTCCAGGAAATGACAAATCATTGTCGTAAGTGAAAGAGGCTATGGTAAGGCTATTGCTGGGAAAAAAATCTCCCTTAATCCCACCATACTAGAGTATAACTAGCTAGTCTCCATTATCCATATCTTGGACAGATGTCTTCTGGCCTGGCTGTGGGATACCATCAGTTTTGTGCTGAAACAGGTATTGTTCCCCCATGTCATATCTCTTAACACTGAGGGTCATTGTCACTTGTCAGATAATCTGGATTCTTCCTGAGGTTCCATTATCACCTTCAGGATGGCAGTTAAAACTGGAAGGAATTTAACAAACTGGAATGTGTCCAGAGAAGGACAGCTAAGATAATCAAAGGTTTGCAAACCAAGCCTTATGAGGAATGACTTATGGGACTTTGTATGTTTAGAACAGAGAAGAGGAGAATGAGATAAGATGATAGCAGTATTTAAATATATAAAGGGATGTTTTGGAGCAAGCTTGGTTGGGGAGGGGGGTTCAAAACATATCCATAAAAACAAAGACAAGCACACAAAATAGAAAGTGCAGGATAGAAAGGGAAGGAGGAAGCATGAAAAGGGGGGAAAGGAGTGATAGTAGGTGATGAAAAATAAAAAGAGAATGGTAAAGAAAAGGTAAAAAGAAAAAGAAACCATTCTTATTCATTATGGTTCTATTGATCAAAACATATCCATAAAACAAAGAAAAGCACACAAAATAGAAAGTGCAGGATAGAAGGGGAAGGAGGAAGCATGAAAAGGGGAAAAGGAGTGATAGTAGGTGATGAAAAATAAAAAGAGAATGGTAAAGAAAAGGTAAAAAGAAAAAAGAAAGCTTTTGGTCTTCCATTCTTATTTGAAGATCTCTACATAAAGGTTCGATGGGCATCATTCTGGTGTGCAACAAATGCATGTTACACAGATATGTCTGGTGGCAACACGTGAGTGCTTTGAGTTTATATTTGGTTACATACTGAGTTTGGGCATCATAAAATTTAAGTTATGTAAATAATTTAGCTTCAAATGTGTTGTGGCCAACAACTGTTTTTAGAAACCCTAAATGTTTTTATTAATGCAAACCACCAAAGTTTGATGATTTGTGTGGCATTTGACTTAATCTGAAGAAGTTAATTATGTAAACATTGTCTGTTTTTAGAGGTTTTTTCTGAACATCAAATATCTGGACACATGTAGACAGGCTGCTATAGTACAGTGCAGAACTTTAAACTTCCTTATATACAAACAAGTTAAGACATTCAAAATTGATACTGGCTGTATCATAACCAACCCTGTGAGCTTACTGGTGTAAGGTGACTTCAGTTTTTCAGTCCCTTGTGGTATCTTACACTTTGCATCTTACAGCCACAGTGTCAAATTTTCCTTGACTCATTTGGGTCAATGTGTTTTTTATCTGTGCTTTTAAAAGATGGAAATGTTTTCTTAGGAGAAATAAATACTAGGCTGGTGTGACTCACCGAAGTTCAGAGCATGATCCACTGATGGGTTCAGACTGTACAGTTAATTCCAGGTAGCAATATGTTCTCTCCTCCTTAGAAATTCTGTATCTGAGTTTTTAAAAAGCTTTTGGGCTAAGAATAGAAAGTTAAATGTGCTAGAGTGCACTGCTAATGGCATGACTCCATTCTCTACGAGTCAAATTGTTAATGTTGTCCTAAACCTAACTGATGAAGATGGGAGTTCACATTTTTTATGTTGAAAGTATTTTGGACTGAAGGTGTATTATTTAAAAATATATAAAATGTAACCAATGTATCCATTCATTTTCCAAGCAGTCATGGAAGAATAATCTTTAATGTCCCCTTTTAGAGATTAATATGCTAGCAAAGACTATCAAGCAACTCCAGAAAGATGCTTGAATAATAACTCAGACTTCCCTGTCAAGATTTTAACTTGCCGTGTACACAAAGCTAACATCAGCTTATTGTTTTTCCTCCCAGACAATCAGTAACATACCCTGCAGTCTGTTGACTGGCATTAAGACATTGCCAGCCTTGGAAGCCAAGATGGCCGAAAGTCCTTTAAGCAGAAGCAGAGATCTCCCTAGAGAAGAAGAAAAGGAAAAAAAGAAAAAGAAACACAAGAAAAGATCAAGATCTCGGTCACCTCTTTCCAAGTATCACTCATCATCTAAGTCCAGGTCTCGATCACATTCGAAAGCGAAGCATTCTCTTCCGACTGCTTATAGAACTGTCCGACACTCAAGGTGTGTATTGTGAGTGAATACTATCATCGAAAATTCAAGTATGTTCACTTTTCTCTTTCGAAAAAACGCCCCTCCACCTGAGCCTGTTACACTGTGCTCAGATTCACCTTAAGGTCTTTATAGCATTCCCTCTAAGACCATAATGCTTGAAGCAAATACTGTATTTTCCAGCGTATAAGACGACTGGGCATATAAGATGAACCCCAACTTTTCCAGTTTGGGATATACTCGCCATATAAGACTACCCCTCTTCCAACGCACACCAAATAAAAAATTTTAAAACATCAGATTTTATTTCAAATCCAGGACTGTCAGAGCGGTAGCCAGCTCTTTGGCTTAGAAATGGAAATGAGCACCAACCCCCAGAGTCGGACACGACTGGACTTAATGTCAGGGGAAAACCTTTACCTTACCTAGAGTGAGCCCAGGGGCAGATCCAACGTCCTTTCCACAGCAACAACAACAATAATAGAACCCTAGAGTTGGAAGGGACTCTAATGGCCATCCAGTCTAACCCTAATTCTGCTAGGCAGGAACACATAACTAAGCCCCCCCCCCCCCGTCTGATGGTCATCCTGGTCTGCTTAATAATAACAATAACAAGAATAATAATAGAACCCTAGATTTGGAAGGGACCCCAGTGGCCATCCAGTCCAACCACTCACTCCTGCTAGGCAGGAAGACGTCATCCAAGCCCTCCCGACAGGTGTCCATTTATCTCAGGCCCTCCAGGCTCCTGCAGTCCCCTCAACCTCCCTCCTCTCCAGACGTGAGAAGGATACAGGGCCTGGAGGTCATGGATGGAGGGCAGCCGGGAGCAGGGAGAGGGGTGTAGGGGGCAGTGGGAGCTCCCACCCCCTGCGAAGGGCCCTGCCCCTCCCATCTGCCCACCCGCTTTGCTCCGGCTTCAGCTCCCACAGCGGCCACTCCGGGCTTAAGGGCCATCTTCTGTGGGAGGCTCATGGCAAGGTGGAACCAGCACCAGGCCGGCAGCAGCGAGGACAGCCCAGCAGGCCACTACCCTTGGCCAGTCTCCGTAGGAACGCAGCCTGCTCCTACTCCTCCCTCCCTCCACCCTCCTTCTCTCTCCCTCCACCCTCCTTCTCCCTCCCTTCCTCCTTCTCCTCAGTCTGCGCTGCTTGGGGATTCCGAGGACGAGGGCCTGAAAGATGTGAGTTTACATTCTGAAATATGTGAGTTTACAGTTACTAAGTAAATAAGCAGATTAAAGATGGACTGTCATCCATGAAAGGCCAAATGTTATTCCCAGCGAATAAGATGACCCCTCACTTTTGAAATGATTTTCTTGGGTTAAAAAGTTGTCTTATACGCCTGAAAATACGGTACATACATTATATGCTTCCAATGAGTTCACCATAAGAATATGTTAACAGAGCTGCCACCAATCATGATGAGGCTTATGCAGCGCTGGAAGGTAAGATGTGCCATTTATGATTAACCTTACCAAAGTAACTGTAAACTTACTATGTTATCAAATTGTTTTAGTTAGATGTGCGCTAGAAATGCCTATTATGATTTTTAAAATCTATCTTTGGAAGCATAACTAAAGTTGGATTTGTGGTTGTATAGCAAGAAAGGTGTAAGTTAGTCATGAAAGGTCTGTGTGCCACTGCCAGGTTTGGTCCAGATCTTTCATCAGTGGTATTCACAACACTTTCTAGATTCTGGATGAACTATAACTCCCATCATCCAGGGACAACCCCCCAACCCCTCCAGTATTCTAATTTGGACATATTGGATCTGTGTGCCAAGTTTGTTCCCGATCTGTTGTTGGCAGAAGTTACAGTGCTCTCTGGAAGTGGGGGCCATTTTGGGAAATACAAACATGCGTACAAAGTTTGACTTCTCTTATATAGTAGATATAGATAGATATGGACTGATATGATGATCCACTGATTTCATTATGTGAAAAATTAAACCTTTTATACTTCCTAAGCGAATAGTAAAACCCTTGCATGTTTTAAGATCATTCTTTCACAGTATAGACAAAATTGCCAAATGAAAGTGTCCTTTAAAAATAAAAAGGAAGATTGAGAGATGTCCATTACTGAAAAGTATTCTGACGCGTAAGGATGACTAAACTTGAATCATCAATGTATACAAAAGGGCTCATTGAAAGTACAGCCAAAAGAAGTAGGCTATAAAGAAACTAAACTAGCAAGATATTTTCCAGTGCTGAGATTTTTTTCTAATTATCTTTTATCTTTTCTGCACATTTTTCATGCACATTCATTTTATAATGATGAATTCTGGTTATGGACTATTTGTTACCATTGGCAAACTGAAAAGGCTGGGGTAAAATCAACACGTCATTCAACTTCACAGCTTGAATTCTGTTAGTTCCCTGAAAAAAAAATCCAGTCAGTGTTACTCTAATCATTTTTATCTCCCCATGTTGCCCCACTTGCCTTGGTCCTGCCACCATTCTCCAAATTCACACATCTATTAAATGTAATAATGTTTGTTCCTCTGAAATCAAAAACATCAGGAAGCCAAAGCACATCTGTGAAGTATGTATGCTTCAGTCCAAGGGATTCCCAGGAATATGACTATGTTTTTAAATAAGTTTTAAAATTTTCATTTTCACAGTTTTATGACATAAAGAAAAGGGGAACAAAAGAAGGGAAAGGAAAAAGAAGGAAAAGGGGATCTGAGGTAGTAGAAAAATACAATACGTTAGTCACAGAGTTTTATCTTCTCTGAGCCTGTATAAAATAATAATAATTATTATTATTTTATCTATAGGCCGCCCTCTCTCCCCGAGTTGACTCAGGGCGGTTTATATACATAAAATGGCAAACATTCAATGCCGTAGACAAATTCAAACACATCAAAATAATACAAAGTAACAACAGTAAGTTTATAACTAAGAAAAAAAGAATTAAAATTAAAAGAATAAGAAAAAATACAAATATCTTAGTAATACTTATGTAAATACTTATTGTGTATGCAGATTCTGTATATACGAGAATGTCTTCATATATGTTTGTGTGTTTCTATAATGTCCACATCTTTGAAATCATATACATTGCTATTATGTTATTCAAGATATTAACCCAGAAATTATCATAAATCTTTTGTGATTTAGAATACAGAATACAATAATATATTATTCATATTATTTTTAGTCCACAAATCCTGTTATGATCAGGATTTGTAGACTAAAAATAAGAGGAGGATTAGATAATGATTCAGCTATTATACCTCTGATTAAAATCTGTCACTTGTATCCGGGCTCAGTTTTTACCCTGCTTGCCCAATTAACATCTTTGGAAATAATCGGTCTATATATCCAGTTGAATTCTCTTGGCGTGGAGAACTCTTGTTTGACATTCTGTTTTTATGTTGATACAATTTATGTGATAGATTGTGTTTTTATTTAATTTAGATGTTAAATTACAATGTATTTTATATGCTGGATTATTACTTTTGTTATTATGTGTATATTAGTTACTATACTCAGGCATTGAATGTATGCCTTTTTGTGATGAATCTGTCCTGAGTCCCTTCGAGGAGATAGGGCGGAATAATAATAATAATTTATTCTTCTGATAGTTTACAAAATCAATAAAAGGTTTCTATTCTTCTTACAGTTTCTGCACGTTAGTTTGTTGTAAAATTAAAATTAATTTGTCCATTTCAGCCATTTCAAAAACTTTTGTAATCCAATCATTTATTGTTGGTATAGTTTGTTGCTTCTATAATTTTCTTGATGTTTCGGTATTTGCTTGTCTAATAGTCCTAACAAAAAGGTTTCTGGCTTAAATGTTATTTTGTTTTTTAGTATTATTTCCATATCACTATAGATTTTTATCCAAAAATAAGTGAACAATATTTTGCTCACTAAATATTCAGAAATATTTTTAGAATGTCTCATGTAACAGAGGCCTAGAGACAATTACTCACTGATACTGGGTAATGGAATTCAGACTCAACCCTTCCATCTCAATATTAACACGTTTCCCTCCCATCTCTTATTCAGGTCTCGATCAAGATCACCAAGGAGAAGGGCACATACACCTGAAAGGCGTAGAGAAGAAAGAAGTGTCCCAACAGCATATCGTGTTACTAACAGTCCAGGAATGAGCAGGAGACGCACACGTTCTAGGTACAAGGTTTTTTTCCAGAATGTTTTTTATGTTTCTAGTGGGAATTGTTCCTAGCTTGGTTGGCTTCAAGTATGTCAGACTTTCCATGGCTTTCATTATATAAAACAACAAACATTTACATTAAAAATCAAAGTAACATTTGAACCACCGCATGAATTTCAAGCTGAATGTATCCTATTGTAAAAATTAGGTTTCCTTTGGTGAACATTATCAAGTCTAATGTTCCACATACATTCACTCAACATCTTAGATGAAACATTCCCATAGGACCATGGTGGTGCCTGGACTTTTCAGAGTTGAAGGAAACATGAAGAATTCCTTGATTGAACACAAAACAAGGAATACTTTTTTTGTATCTCCTTCATGTTTGTCATATCAGAAGTGGTTTTTGGTACCTCTGCATTGAATAAAAACAAAGATCTGAATGTCAGTATTTATTTTTTATTTATCGTGTCAGAAGCAAGTTGAGGGTACAGTTAAATGCATTTAAAAACACAAAGTTTTACAAAACTTGACATTATGCTAAATGTCCTTTGACCAGAAGCTGGCCACTTGGAGTGCCTCTGGTGTCTCTGTGAGAAGGTCCTCCATTGTTTATGTGGCGGGACTCAGACTGCATTGTAGTAAGCGGTCTGGTTTCCTCTTCTCCACACTCGCATGTCATGGACTCCACTTTGTAGCCCCATTTCTTAAGGGTAGCTCTGCATCTCGTGGTGCCCGAGCACAGCCTGTTCAGCGCCTTTCAGGTCACCCAATCTTCTGTGTGCCCAGGAAGGAGTTTCATGTCCAGTCTCAGCCACTGGTTAAGGTGTGGGGTTTTAACCTGCCACATTTGGATTCTCGCTTGCTGAGGTGTTCCTGCGAGTATCTCTCTTGATCTTAGGAAGCTGTTTCTTGATCTAAGCTGTTGGCATGCTGGCTGATATCTGAACAGAGGATGGGCTGGAGATTTCATTATTGGCTGCTACTTTCTAATGGATGTCAGGTGGTGCAATACCAGCTGAACAGTATAATTTCTCCAGTGGTGTGGGGCATAGACATCCTGTGATAATGTGGCATGAGAGAAGCCCACTCCAGAAACTTGGTTTTTGTCGCTGCCACAAACTATGTTGACTTGGTCGAGACTCTATGAGATATTCATTGAAAAGCTACAGCAAAATGTGCTGCAGGATGTCCCGCAAAAACAAAGTTTTTATGTTTCTATGATAGAATCAATTAAAAAATGACGTTTATAACCCAGGAACAAAAAATGTGTTTCATAGTGATCAGAGAGGTGCAAGATGAGGGTTGTATGCATTTTCCTCCCCTGCCCCCTTTTCATGGTAGTTTCCAACTACAGGGGGGAAATGTCAGCCAACCCTCTGTACCCATGGATTCAAATATTGGATTAAAAATATCTGAAGCACAAACTTTCATATTTTTTTCATTTGATTTAATGTGCTTTACTACACCACTGTACATAATTAGCCTTAAGCATTTACAGATTTTGGTATCAACAAAGGGTCCTGGAACCAAACTCCAGCCGATAGTAAGGGCCCACTGTACATAAAAACAGATTCCTACTCATAGAAACCTCCTAACCACTTTATATTTAAATCATTATATGTGTACCTTTTTAGATTGAGGCATGAATTGAAACTGGAAGTTGACTTGTGATTTCATCCAGAAGGGGTAGAGTGGTCAACAGTGGGATCACAACTGGTCCCAGAAGTTGATTACCCCTAGATAGGCCAACTTCCTATCTTCCTGTTTTCTGAATATTCTAACCAGGAATGCCTCCTTTGAATGGTAGAAATCATTTGCCTCACGTACACCTTTACTCAATGATGTAGATTTTGCAGTTTATCTCAAGGGCATTCTGAGTATGTGTGATGGAGGATTAATATGGCACAAGAGTGTCCTTTCATAATATCATGGAATCAGAGTGGGAAGAGACCCCAAGGTCCAACCCCTTTCTGCCAACCCCTTTCTGCCATTCATGAAAAAGACCATCAAAGTACCCCTGACAGATGGCCATCCAGTTTAAAGATTTCCTAAGAACTCCTGATTCTTGCATATGAGTTACATTATTGATACACCTCAACAATTATTTAAAGTTGCACTAAAGTTACTGGTTTCTGGCACTTTATGTTCCAGTTTAATAAAGTTTACTGGTTTACTGTTCGACTGTCTTCATGTGACATGTCCCTGCTCCCATCACCTTAGCTTGCGGGTCCCCAGTTGTGTGATTCATAGAAACCATGAGGATGGACAGGTTGTTTACCTGAAATTGTATTTCTTTGAGTGATCATCTGGGGGTTCACACAACTCTGCCCTTCCTCTCCTCTGGGCCATGTCAATCTCAGTTACGTAAGGCTGTAGCTGGCAGCCATGGAACGGTTACAGGTAATATCCTGTCCTCTCTGTGCCGTAATGCATAGTATTGGATTAGCGATATTGTGTTTTTCCATTTTGTTTTCAGAAGTCCTAATGAAAGGAAGAAGCGGAGATCCCACTCCCACAGCAAATCCAAAGCAAGGTCTCATTCACCCTCAATCTCACCAAGCAAACAGTTGGTGTATAAGAACTCGACTCATTCTGCTAGTGTCTCTCCTGTGGAGAGCAGGGGATCCAGCCAAGAACGCGCTGGGTAACTACATTTTTGCAATCTGAACTTGGTCCTTTTCTACTGGCTCAAATCTGAGATAAAGCTATAAAGGGGGACTCAGGGCGGCTAACAACATTTCATAACAACAATAAACAACAATTACATTGTTTATTTATTTATTTATTTATAAATTCGATTTGGTAGACCGCTCTCTCTGGAGCCCAGAGCGGTCTACCAAAAATTGTAAAATACATTAAAACAGATTAACTTATTAAATAACATTAATTAAACAAAACACACTCCAATTCCATATTCCAGTTAACCATGTCAATCTGCAGTCCATTTCAATAGTCTTATCATCAGTTAATATCTGCCATTTGTCTGGCAGATATCTAACTAAATGCCTGGTCCCACCTCTGTCTTGTCTGGATTCAATTTCAATTTGCTAGCCTTCATCCAGTCCGACACAGCAGCCAAGCACCGGTTCAAGGTCTGGACAGCCTCCTTGGTAACAGGTGGAAAGGAGTGACAGATTTGGATGTCATCTGCATAGAGATGACATTGCATTCCGAAACTCCGGATGATCTCCCCCAGCGGCTTCATGTAGATGTTAAACAACATCAGGGACAATATTGAGCCCTGTGAGACTCCACAAGACAACGGTTGTGGAGTCGAACAGGTGTTGCCCATGGTAGTTTACCATTACGTGTTACCATATAGAACTCTGTTCAAATTATAGTATTGTCATGCTTAAATTGTAAAAATTGTATTTTGCTTCTGCATGTTACAAGAAATCTGGGTGGGTTTCACCACATAATTAATTAGTAGAGATGGATCTACAACACAGATGATGGCATGGTAGAATTGGGTTGTAGGTGGGCCATTATACATCTGAATGCTGTTAGAGTACACTGTGTAACAAAATTTGGGGGGAAAATGCTGTTCTTGGTTTGAAAGTGTTATTTCCTGTTTAATTGTGCGGTCCTTGTTTTGAAAGTAGTTGCTCTCCTCCAGAAACTTCATTTTTGTGGCTGCCACAAACTAGGTTAAATTGGTTTATTTATTTTGTGTCAAAAGCATTGCATAGATAAGTATAAAACTGATAAAAGTAGAAGGAGCACAAGCAGCTAAAAAATGTTTGATCAAAACCGGGCAACAGTGACTGCACTGTCTGTAGCTTTAACCAATTCTTCCTCTGTGCATGAGGCAGAGCATTGTGGACTAGCATAAAGATGTGGAGTTGTTTGATCGGCTCCACAGTCGCACAAGGTGGAGGATTTTTCTAGGTAGGGCATTTTGCAAGGTTGTCTTTTGATCTCCCAGCTCCACTTCTGAGTCTGTTCAGGGACTTCCACGTTGCCCATTCTTGGTTTGCCTCTGGAGGAAGACCCTTGAGGGGGCATCCAATTGGGATTGCCTGGTTTAGCTGCCCAGGGTGATACTCTTGCTGTTACTGGGGGAACATTAAGAGAAGTGGTGGTTCTCATGAAGCTTTTCTTTGATATCAAGGTTAAATTGGTTGAGACTATGTATAGCAAAATGTGCTGCTGGATGTCACGCAAAAACAAAGTTTCTGCACTTTAAAGAACTTTTCCCATGTTTTTATGATAGAATCAATTAGGAAATGACATGTATAACCCAGGAAAAAAAATCTTGTGTTAACATAGTGTTACTGTTTTTCTTTCATGGACCAAGTCACACGTAGCACTTTGAAACAGTTGTAGTTTAACGCTGCAGTAATTTCACCAGTAAAATACTTAACCTTCAAAGCACTTTGTATTAACCAGTTCCTACATCCTCTGTGATAGGGCATTTTTTCTTTGCATTCAGTTAGAGAGTATTGAGGACGCTGAATTTTAGAAGGAATATCCTATTTCACTGTTGTTCTGGATTTTTCAGTACTAGCTTATCCATACTACATCCACTTATAAGTGGAAGCACCTACTTGTGAATTGCTGATTGATTCAAATTACATTTTACATAAAGTTTAGCCTAAACGTACAAAGTACCCCATATGAACTGTCTCATTAATCTTTACAAGAGACCTAGTAGACAAACCTAAATTATTCCTATATTACAATTGAAGATGGAAATGGCTTAAGTTCAAATGATTTTTGTAAGGCTGTCATCATCATCATCACCACCACCACCGTCGTCGTCGTTATTTATATTCCACCCTATCTCTCCGGAGTGACTCAGGGCAGATTCCAAACATAAAAGGCAAACATTCAATGCCCAAACACAACAACAATACACCCATAATAACTAAAATTGGCAACCCAACATATAAAAACAAATTATGCTTGAACAACTAAAATTAAATGAAAAATGCAACCTGTTATATCAGACATAAGACAAAACATCAAACAGAAGCATAGATGTCCCAGTTCCTTGGAGGCAAATAGATTGATCATTGCTCAAGATGTCTATTGATCTGGTGAGGCGAACAGGGCACGGATACTGATGATAGCTATTAATCAGAGGTATAATGGCAGTATTATCATCTACTCCTCCTCCTCGCAGGCTAGTGAACAAAGGTATCTCAGAAGTTGATGGCAAAGATGAAAATGAAACACAGCCAGTTCTCATAGCCATTGCTCTCCATTTGTTTTTAATGCAGCCTAGTGTCTTAATCTGTTTATCTGTGCCATAATTTTCACTGATATACCCCTCTCCTCTCTCTTTTTAAAAATCCTTTTAGGGGAGCTTCTTTGGAAAAAGAAGGCCAGATCTCTTCAGCAATTGTTTCATCCGTACAGAGTAAAATAACTCAGGTACAACCCAGAATAATCTTGCTTACAAGCTGTAATGATGATCTCCCTGTTTTGTAACAGTAACACTACATCGCTTTTGAAGATCCCTCCTTGTTGTAGAGCTTGCTAGTCTCCCATTTGTATCACCAAGACCACAAAGGACAGGTTAGTCACCTGTCACTGTAGTTATTTGAGCGGTTAGCTGTGAACTCACACAACCCCTCGATCCTTGTATGGCTGCATGAACATCCATGGAACTAGTGGCTAGAGGTAACAAACATGTATGTAACGTTCCAGAAAGTTCTGAAAGATGCACAAGTGCAGGCTAACCCGTTTGTGGGAGTTTACAGGTGACCACTTGAAGCACTACAGTGGCGGGTAAACAACATGTCTTTTTTCTGTATGGAATTTTGTGCCAGCTGTGACCGGCTGACTTCCTCCCTTCTGTTGTGCCCCCTCAAATCTCTTTCTCCTGAATTCTCGATGTTACTCTTTTAACATAACTAAAAACCTTAGTCAGCAATTAATTTTGACTGACCTAGAATTCAGCTTACCTACAATATCTGCTTTAGGATTTTCTGTGCATCAATGTTGAGTGAAAGTATGCAATCAGTACCTCTGACATCTTTAGGAAGTTAGTTGGGCCTGGTTGAAAAAAAAACATTTGAAAACATATTGCTTGTTAAATTCATACATGACTCCAGATCTCAAAACATTTGTAGAAGACGATTATTTACTTTTCTTGCTCTCTTCGTTCATTTTTTTAAAAACCAAATCCTGTTCTTGGTTATCTTTCACTCTACTTGTTGCAGGATCTTATGGCTAAGGTGAGGGCTATGCTCGCCGCTTCCAAAAACATCCCAACGAGTGCCTCTTGAGACTGGAAGAACTGCTATTTTAGAAGATAATATGCAGATGGAATCTTGTTTTCGATTATTCCCAACTCCTTTTGACCAACAGCAGATTTCAAGAGTCATGATCCTTTTTGTGTACAGACGATCTAACCCTTGGACCATTGCTGAATTTTCAACATGGAACTTCCTTTTGATAATATACGGCCTTTTGGAATTTTGTAAATTACATTTTGTCTGCCTCTTCAGTTAGGATTTTACCATGATGAGTATATGTAAATTGTAAATGCAATGTTCTTGCAAGTGTCACACAAATAAAAATGCAGAAAACATTTTTCAGCTGTCTGTCTTTGAGGAGCTGTTTTTCAAGTTGATTGTGAGTGATTTCAGACCTGCTTTTCAATCTGCATTCTCCAAATCAGCATATACAATTTGAAAATAGCAAGAGAAGGCCATAAAAGAACAATAGAAACAGCAACAATAGGACAGAGATCTGTCACCATGCATAAAACCTTTAACCCAAAAGATCTTGCCCAAAAGGAGAAACTTTAATTCTTTGCTCATATGGAATTGGTGGTGGGGTGGGTGGGAATGTTTTCAATTTCTGCAGTGGGATGCTGGTGTCAAATGTTTGGGATAAATATTCTAGAACAGTGTTTCTCAACCTGGGGGTTGGGAACCCTGGGGGGCCGTGAGGGGGGTATCAGAGGGGTCGCCAAAGATAATCAGAAAACACATATTTCTGATGGTCTTAGTTTGGTCCAGATCCATCATTGTTTGAATCCACATTGCTCTCTGGATGTAAGTGAACTAAAACTCCCAAACTCAAGGTCAATGCCCATCAAACCCTTGCAATTTTCTGTTGGTCATGGGTGTCCTGTGTGTCAAAATTGGTTAAATTCCAGCATTGGTGGAGTTTAGAATGCTCTTTGATTGTAGGTGACCTATAAATCCCAGCAACTGCAACTTTCAAATGTCAAGGTCTATTTTACCCAAACCCCACAAGTGTTCACATTTGGTCATATTGGGTATTTGTGCCAAGTTTAGTCCAGAGCCATCATTGTTTCAGTCCATAGTGCTCTTTGGATGTAGGTGAACTGCAACACCAAAACTCCAGGTCAATGCACACCAAACCCTTCCAGCATTTTCTGTTGGTAATGGGAGGTCTGTGTGCCAGGTTTGGTTCAATTCCATCATTGGTGGAGTTCAGAATGCTCTCTGATTGTAAGTGATCTATAAATCCCAACATCTACAATTCCCAAATTTCAAAATCACCGCTGCCCCCTCCCTCCCCCCAAACACCACCAGTATTCAAATCTGAGCGTATCAGTTATTTGTGCCAAATTTGGAACAGTGAATGAAAATACATTCTGCATGTCTGGTATTTACATTATGATTCATAACAGTAGCAAAATGACAATTATGAAGTAGCAATGAAAATTTTATGGTTAGGGGTCACCACAACATGGGAAACTGTATTAAGGGGTCGTGGCATTAGGAAGGTTGAGAAACACTGCTCTAGAAGCAGTTTGATCACTTCCCTGGCTATCTTCTTCTCAGGGGAAAAAGTAACATGTTGCTGTGAAGTTAGTTTGGAAACTCAGCTGTCATTTAGGCATGCATAAAATTAGGGATGTTTCTCCCACTTCCAGTGTCAAAAGTAGTCTGGTTGAGAGTAGCTTTTATTTTTACCCAGAGTTGCCCGGGTTATTTGAAAAAGTCAGATTTTTGATTGTACAAAATGCATAAGGTTGTGGGTGAACTACAACTCGCATGACACTGAAAAGCTCCATCAGTACTTAAAATTTATTATGTTGGGCAAGTTTGTTCTAGATGCATCATCTGTAGGGTTCAGTGTGCTCTCTGGCTGTAGGGTAGACTACAACTCCCACTATAGTGAGTCGCTTCAAACCCCTCCAGTAGGTTGAGTTAGTCATGGGGGTTCTGTGTGCCAAGTTTGGTCCAGGTCCATCATTGATGGAGGTCACAGTTCCTCTGGTTGTGGGTGAACTACAACTCCCAGAAAGGTCAGTTCCCCAGTAATCCAATTTTGGCATATCAGGTATGTGCGCCAAGTTTGGTCCAAATCCATCAGTGTGTAGGTGAACTACACCTCACATCTAGGTGAATTTCCCCAAAGACCTCCAGCATTTTTTTTGGTGATCATGGTGGGAGCTCTGTGTGCCAAGTTTGGTCCAATTCAATTTTTGGAGTTTAGAGTGCTCTTTGATTGCAGGTGAACTTTACATCCTGGTGAATTCTCCCCAAACCTCTAGTATGTTCAGTCGCTGATTAATTCCTCTGTTTACTGTGTGCCATAGAAAAAAATAGGAAAGGATTAAGGGAGAGGCAGTGGGCGTGGCCATGCAAATTCCGCACCAATGGAGAGAGTAAGAAACATTGAAATGTCTTAATTTTTTAAAAAACAATAACACTGGGATGTCTGGTGGAAGAAACTCGTGAAATCTAGAATGGAAATGTCTCAGTATGAAAGCCTTCACTTGGGTGGTGGGCAGTGTGGTGTTTGTGGAGGACATTGGCAGGGCTCTTGTACATGTTCATGGTGCTCACTATAACCTGCAATGTCATTGGAGGGAGGACCATTGGTGTCTCCTGAGTGGTGGGAGCTATAGCGGTTTGTGGAAGTGGGAGCTTGTAGACACACAAGCCACATACACATGTACTGTACATATTTTCACTTTTATTATGTGTATAGATCGTCACATGAATTTTTTTGAAATAATCATGGGGAAACTGAATGTATAGCCCAGACTGAAATTATAGATACAATAAATGAATTAAAATCATATTATTAACATGGCTTTTTCAGCTGAAAAAAGAACATTTAACACAGGTTCTTCTGGAATCTAAAATGGCTCTCTATGTAGAATTCCACTTCGTATCTTCATAGTCACTGACCTCTTTTGCTTTTGACATGCTTAGATCAATTATCCTCTTTCTAAAATGGAAAGTAGCTACTGTTCTCCAGGGATCTGAGACTGACTTTATTTTTTTCCCCATGTTCAAGAAAAATATTCACTTGCACGTCAGACAGGATGCTATCTTGTCTTTATAAATGGCCAGTGGCAAAGAGCAATTACGAACTCAATCTTGTGAGCTTCCTATAATTACTGATTCATTTGTCATACAGGGAAAAGTACAGTGAAATCATTTGTAAACATTTTAAAAAACAGAATGGCAGAGTTTTCTAATTTATTTATTTATTGAGGCAGAAGCTAATTATAATGTATAAAAACACAAAGTTTAAAAACCACAAACATAGTTAAAAATCACAGAGTTCTTTAAAAAAAAACCACTTAGCATTATACTAAGTTTCCTTTGACCAGGAGCCAGTCACTTGGAGTACTTCTGGTGTTGCTGTGAGAAGGTCCTCCATTGTGCATGTGGCAGGGCTCAGACTGCATTGTAGTCAGTGGTCTTTGGTTTGCTCTTCTCCACACTCGCATGTTGTGGACTCCACTTGGTGGCCCCCTTTCTTATGCATCTCATGGTGCCAGAGTGCAGTCTGCCCAACTCTTGTCTGTTGGAGCTCCTTGTGAATGTTTCAATTGGTCACCTTGATTAGCATTTGATGGTCTGACAGTTTTTAGGTGTAGCTTGTTACTGCCTGGGGGAATCTTGTTGAGAGGTGATTAGCACAGCGGTAACAACAGCTGCTAGAAGATCTCCTCAACCGAACGTTACAGGTTTGAGATCACGGGCTGGCTTGGGCAGCCAGCTGTGAGCCCTGCCTCTGTTTACCTAAGCAGTCGAAAACAAGCCTAGCTGTGAGTAGAGAAATTAGGAACCGCTTGCGGGGGAGGACTTTTATAACGCCAATAAATAAGTAAGACCGGTTGCCGGAAGGTGGAAGGTCCTAACGGGTTGGCAAGCTCTTCGTCATAGGAGAATGAAGCAACAGCACCCCCTGTGGCGCAATGGAGCAACAGCACCCGGGGACACAATTGGAAGAACCAGGAAAAGAATCTGGCTGGAAGATCCTCCTGTATATGTTGTATGTCTTGTATGTCAAATACAAAAAAACAGCAGGGATTGTCTGCTTGTATGTGTACTGTAATCCACCCTGAGTCCCCTTCGGGGTGAGAAGGGCAGAATAAAAATAAAGTGTATTATTATTATTATTAGCTGTTCCTGATTGTTTCTTGTCTGGAGTTCCCCTGTGTTCAAAGGAAATGGGGTAACATCATATGGGTCAGCCTTCTACACATGGCAAAGAAATTTGATTTTATCGTTTTGAATGGAAGCACAAAACATCAGAAATGGGGGATTTGCTTTCCTATCACGTAATGGAGCTTCCATAATTGACTATAGTTTGGTTTCTAATAATCTGCTCAGCTCTGTAGCCAAGGCTGCATTGGCGTGTCACTCAGATGACTACCACCTACCACTTGTTCTGTTCTTAGAGCTTAATGAGCAAAACCATCTATGCGGATCATAAGCCATCATTAAATACGTTGGTTGACATAATACCATCTTGCAGTAAATGATCTAAGAACTAGATAAATCTCTAGGCAAGGTTATTTATTGAAACGGCCATCTTCTCTTATGCCCATCCACATTAACAGCAGATACGCCATGTTAAGCAATCAATCTGTTTCGAAAGCTGATTGAGTCTGTACAACATCCATTCACCTTTAAATCTTTGAACAGACCACACAGCATAGAATCATAGAGTTGGAAGAGACCCAATTCCACCAAGAAGCAGGAAAATCACATTCAAAACACCCCCAACAGATGGCCATCCAGCCTCTGTTTAAAAGCCTCCACCACACTCCGGAGCAGAGAGTTCCACTGCTGAACAGTTCTCATCGTTAGGAAGTTCTTCCTCGTGTTCAAGTGGAATCTTCTTCCTTTCCTGTAGTTTGAAGCCATTCTTCCATTGTGTCCTAGTCTCCAGGGCAGCAGAAAACAAACTTGCTCCCTCCTCCCTATGACTTCCTCTAATCTCTTGATCTATGGCCCTCATCATGTCTCCTCTCAGCCTTCTCTTCTACAGGCTAAACATGCCCAGCTCTTTAAGCCACTCCTCATAGGGCTTGTTCTCCAGACCCTTGATCATTTTAGTCACCCTAATCTGGACACATTCCAGCTTAGAGTCAACATTTCCCTTCAATTGTAGTGCCCACAATGGGACCCAGTGTGATTTTAGATGTGGTCTGACCAAGGCAGAATAGAGGGGTAGCATGACTTCCATGGATCTAGGCACTAGACTCCTATTTATGCAGGGCAAAATCCCATCATACATCATAATTCCAAATTTTGACTTGACCATGAGTATGTTGTTATGAGAACTCTCCAATTCTAAGATGTAAGTGTAATAAAGAACAGAATTTTTCAACACAGTCCAAAGACTGGTTTCGCATGAAAAGGAGGTACAAAACCGTAATTAAGAAGAAAAAGTAGGATCAGAAAAAATGGCAATGTTTAATTACTAAATCTAGGAACCGTACTTTAATTATATTCTGGAGGATAGTAGCAAGGACGTCTCTGCAACTTTGTTCCCAGAATGGATTGCAATATTCCAGTATCTTTTGGGAAGCCAAGCGTTTGTAATATCCATGCTATGAATCAAGACACTATGTGCTCTATGACAGGTGACAGCAGTAATTTAGCTGACTGTCACCCCACCCCCCGCGCTACTGATGATAAGGTGCCCAAATTAATTTTATCAGTAAGACCAAGGAAAGTACGGATGCTTCAAAATGAAGGACGCAATTTCAAAGGAGTAGATTTCATGATGACAAGTTGCAATTACACAAAAAGTTACAATTTAATGAGTTCTCAAGTTTTACTAACCATTTTGAGCCAGAAACATCTTGTGGATGTAGCATATCTTGATTTCAGGAAGGCCTTCGACTAGTCCCCGCCCCGCCCCGCCCCCCGGCCCTGCAATGATCTCCTTGCAAACAAAGTAGTAAAATGTGGACTACACAGTGCTAAAAAGCCCCCCTAGTGGCACAGCGGATTAAACCGCTGAGCTGCTGAACTTGCTGACTGAAAGCGGGGTGAGCTCCCGCTGTTAGGCCCAGCTTCTGCCAACCTAGCAGTTCGAAAACATGCAAATGTGGGTAGATCAATAGGTACCACTCCGGCGGGAAGGTAGGAATACTCCATGCAGTAATGCAGGCGCCATGACCTTGGGGTGTCTGTGAACAACGCCGGCTCTTCAGCCTAGAAATGGGGATGAGCACTCTCACTCCCCAGAGTTGGACATGACTAGACTTAATGTCAGGGGAAACCTTTACCTTACACAATGCTACTGTGAGGTGAATTTGTAATTGGTTAAGCAACCAAACCCAAAGGGTGCTCACCAGTGGATCACCTTGGAAAAAAATGACTAGCAGGGGGCCATAAAGAGGGTTCTGTTCTGTGCCTTTCAGGCTGTTCAACATCTTTATTCATGACTTGGATGAAGGTTTGGAGGAAGGATAGCTAATACAGAGGAAAAGAATCAGAATTCAAAACATTAACAGATTGGAGAGCTGAAGGGCCAAAACTAAAAGAAATTCAACAAGGAGGAATGAAGAAGAAAAATGGCAGGAAAAAAGTGAAATGCACAGATACAGGATGGGTGACACCTGCCTCGACAACAGAACTGGTGAAAGAGATCTTGGGAGTCTTATGGACAACAATTTTCCCCTTGCTAAATCAGTATTTCTCAGGCTGTTGGGTCAGTAGGATCTTAGAAAGTCTCTGCTCAAATCTGACACTAAAGACTTTTTCTTCCCTCGATTCTATGAACCTCTAAAAAGTTCATCCCTTTCAGTTATGCCTAAATTCTGTCCAAATGCATAACTTTATTAAATACCTTAAGTAACATAAAAATGAAAAATGCCGTATGAGATACTTAGTGCCAGGATATTTGCTTGTCAGCAACAGTGCTACAAATGGCTGGTATTGATAATGGAATTGCTTTGTTAGTACTTCCTGCAGTGAATATTTGCTAGTTTTTGAGGTGCCACAAAAGTCTGTTTCCACTGTGGCATGCTAGCATTGTTGTCCTGTTTAAAATTAGAATCATAGAGTTGGAAGAGACCCCATGGGCCATCCAGTCCAACCCCCTGCCAAGAAGCAGGAAAACCGCATTCAAAGCACACCCGACAGATGGCCATCCAGCCACTGTTTAAAATCTTCCAAAGAAGAAGCCTCCACCACACTCTGGGGTAGAGCGTTCCACTGCTGAACAGTTCTCACAGTCAGGAAGTTCTTCCTAATGTTCAGGTGGAATCTCCTTTCTTGTAGTTTGAAGCCATTGTTCCACATCCTAGTCCAGTGTTTCCCAACCAGTGTGCCGTGGCACACTAATGTGCCGTGAGAGATCATCAGGTGTGCCGTGGGAAATTAGATTCTTATCTATCTGATGTCATGTATAAAGTTTGCTACTCTGTCTCCGGAACCTCAGCGCACGGGTCCCTGTTTCCGGGAGGGCCGCGCAGTAGGGTGGACCTGTTTGGGACCATTCCCTTCCATTCCGCTCCAGTGGGGAGCACTTCCAGTCCATTCCAGCCCAGTCCTGTTGGCGCTATTCGAGGTGTGAGTCAGAGAGCAGCGGAGCCCGAGCGCTGAAGGCAGGCAGGCAAGCAAGCAGCCGGAGGGGCAGGTAGGTAGGCAGGCAGGCAGGGAGTCAGCCAGCTAACGGGGGAAAGGAGGGAAGGGAACTCATGGGAGAAATATGGGGCCCCCAAAGGCCATCCAGCCTGACCCCTTCAGCCAAGCAGGAAGGCACCACCTAAGCCCTCCCGACAGATGAGCATGGAGACTCTGGCTATACATTAAGGCAGGCAGCATCTTTATTAAGGGCTTGGAAGAAGGTGTAGACTAGATATGGTCAAACTTGGGCCTTCCTCCAGGTGTTTTGGACTTCAACTAATATTGCGATATAATTGTTATAATACAATGTGGTATGTAATTGTTGTACTATGACAATGACATAGTATGTTGTATTTGATATTATAGTAATATGTGTATATTGTGGACACATATAATATTGATAATGTTGTAATGTAATGCAATATTATAATAATTATAATAATAATATACTATATCTATATATATAAAGGAAGAGTCGTCATGGAACGACCGTCCCAAACAGAGAAACCTTACAACGCAGAGACACCAAACTTGCCAACAGAAATAGGCCTCAGACAAGGTAGGTTTGTAGCAAAGAAACTTTCCCCCCCAAAACCTAAAAGGCCCCCAAAACAACAAGTAAAAAAACTACATTTCCCAGCATCCTCCGGGGCTGCCAACGACTCTCCCAGCCTCTACAGTCTGACAACATGATTGGCTGCCAATAAGGGTGGATTTGCATAACTCCTGTACTGGCCAGCCAACATGAACATTCCGACCCATAATAAACTGTCAGAGGAGGATAAGGCAAAGGGCTGAGGCACAAACACAAACACCCAATTCACTTCCCACAGAAAATTTACACCCCTACAAATCACAGACCACGCCCAAAATTGACAGTAAGGCTTCATTAACTTAATTTCCCTGACTAGGCCTCACTTAATGGAATGCTGTTTACGCTCTGAATTGACGGTAAGGCTTTATTAACTTGATTCTCCCCACTAGCCCTCAGCTCATTGGACATTGTGTATGGCCTGAATTGACAGTAAGGCTTCATTAACTTGCTGTTCCTGACTAGGCCTCAGCTCATGGGACATTGTGTATGGCCTGAATTTACAGTAACCTACCTTGGCACACAGAGCACCTATGACCCACACTACATTCTACTACAGTTTGGAGGAGGGTGGACTATGGATTATGGGACTTGAAGTACCTCCATGGATAATGGGATTTGTAGTACTTCCAAACCCATCATTCCCCCACAGACCACTGTGTCCCAGAACCAAAACCGATAAAGACCAAACTTGGCAAACAATGCACCCCATGACCGACACTCCATCCGACTGCAGATTAGAGGAGGACACACCATGGATAATGGGATTTCAAGTACCTCCACTCACTTCCAAAGTACCCCACCCACACACGCATCAACCTCTACATCAACACAGCAGACGGAAAGACAAAAAACATTGTATATCCACAAGCTATGCAGAACGCCAGGAACACCACAGAACAACAACTCCACAGGACTCCAAGATCCCACCCACCAAAACAACCCACAACAACACAGCCATGACCCCAACAACACCATAACTAACAACAACTCCAACCCTTACATACTCAGACTTCCTCGCATCTCCAAAATAGGGCACAGCAACGCGTGCAGGGTACAGCTAGTAACTATATATTTTGTGTTCATCGAAACAGGCCCAGGTTTCACACTAAGTGATTGTATAAATACATTTAAAAACATATTAACTATATGTATTACTGTGTTAGAGTGTCATTTTGTGTCATTTTGGTTGGTCGTGTGCCCCAGGATTTTGTAAATGTAAAAAATGTGCCGCGGCTCAAAAAAGGTTGAAAAACACTGTCCTAGTCTCCAGAGCAGCAGAAAACAAGCTTGCTCCCTTCTCCCTATGACTTCCTCTCACATATTTATACATGGCCCTCATCATGTCTCCTCTCAGCCTTCTCTTCTTCAGGCTAAACATGCCCAGCTCTTTAAGCCGCTCCTCATAGGGCTTGTTCTCCAGACCCTTGATCATTTTAGTTAATTCATGTATCTTCTAGGGAAACTGATTTAGAGACTGAATGTTGGGTTAAAATGCTTTTGACTTTTTCCATGGCAACAGTTATACTCTCAGCCTCTTGGTAGATTCCTCCTATGTTACCTGCCCAAACACATCTCCCTCTATGAGCCAACTAGAGCTTTAAGATCTTCTGGGGAGGCCCTACTCTCGGGCCCACCTCTTTTGCAAGGTTGACTGGCAGGGATGAGAGACAGGCTCTTCTCAGTGGTGGCCCCTTGACTGTGGAACTCCCTCCCCAGTAACTGTAAACAAACAACGAACGAGACAGTATATATCAAAAATAGTGACTATATATTAGCACATAACAAGAAAGTAGAACACACTGACTGTGCACTATATATACAAATCATGCGGCGCATACATAGATATATACATAGGTAAATCCCAATAGCAACGTTCAAGTAAGGCGCAAAGTGATTCCAAGCGGTACCTCAACTGGTCGGCGTGTGAATGTTCAGGTGGGTAGGAAGGTAAACAAACGAGTGTGGGAAGTTCAATTCACAGGAGATAAGGTGAGTATATTCAGGGTTTCAATCCGTAGTATTCCCAGTTCGCTAAAATAGCGGTAGTGGCCAAATCGCCACAGTTTGTAACCCTTGCTCTGCAAGTGGCAGAAATAGCCTGGAGCAGAACAGCGCGCAATGCGCTACACCTTCTCCTACAGCAGAACAATTCAATCCGAGGTGAGGCGGCCGCACTAGGAACCAGAGGTAGGTCAGTGGCTCAACAACCTGGAAACGCCGGGCACGCCGCAACGGTTGAGCTGCAGGGCCCAATCCGTTTCTCCAAGCATCGGCTTTATCAAGCGGCCAGGTGCAGAGGAGATCACAGGCGTTTCATGGAAATTATCATCGTGCAATAACATGGCCCCATCATAGGTAACCGAAGGGTCCATGGAATTACAGTAAGAGAGAGAAGAAAAAAGAAGAGAAAGAGAAAAGGAAGAAAGGAAACTAATAGGAGCTGCCCAAGGAGAGAACTAGGCAAAAAGAAAATCCAGTCTTAATTAGAGGGAAAAAGAAAAGAAAAAACTGAGCACAGGGGGAGAGGGATCTTTCGGTTAGGCTTTTGAAGAATCATGGCCCCACTCTCCATGACAGCCCTTAGGGCAGAGTATGGAGCAGGGGGGCCTCATAAGTGGGGAAGAGGGATGGAAAGAGGAAAGGTAGGGGGAGATAAGGATAATAAGGGTAATGGGACTAAGGGGTTGGGGGTGGAAAGCACTGTATGGAGTTCACAATTTAACAAAACAAGTCGTAAAAATAATGGGTAAACTAAAAGTGGCCACATTAAACATTAAAGGCCTGGGGACATTGTATAAAAGAAAGAAAAGTGAAGGTTTCCTTTAAAAAAAATGCTGCACATGTTTACTTCCTTCAGGAAACTCACCAAAAACGGGAAGGTGTAAATTAATTAAAATTAAATTGGGCAAAATATTATGAAAAAGCATGTGGCGACTCCAAATCCAGAGGAGTAGCCATAACTGTAACAAAGAAATGTAATTTTGTGAGAACTGAGGTTTTGAAAGACGAAGAAGGTCTAGAACTGTAGCGACCTAACAACAAGGAAGGATTTTCTTCTTTCTTGGCTTTTGGCTTCTCCATTGACTATTATGATGACTATACTGTATGTATGTTGCTATTATGCATGTTACTAACTGAATGTTCATTGTATTGGTGTACTCACATTGTGGTTTATCCACCTGTACCCTTACTTTTGTACTTGATTCATCCCATTGTGGCATATGAAATGTTTACTATTTGATTGTGAATATATGACATTTTGATATACCATTGCTTACTGTACTAATTGCTCTACCTGAATAGCTTTTCCAGTTTACTCACTACGGTGTTGCCCCGTTTTGAGGGAAAAGGAAAGGCCTCAGGCAGTCAGTCACTGCAGCCCACAGCAATGACACATCAGGACCAAACTTGGCAAACAGGGGCCCAATGGCCCACTTCACAACCTGGTGTGGTTTAGGGCAGGATGGGCCACAAATGATGGGATTTGCAGTACCTTCACCTCATTCACTTCCCAAACCACACTGTAGCCCCTATAAATCACAGACCAGGCCCAAACGGCCCCAGACAGAGGGGATTGGTTGCCACTAAAATGTAATTTGCATAAAGGACTCCAATTGGCCATCCACATTCCAACATTCTAAGGTGACTCAGAGGAAAAAGGAAAGGCCTCAGGCAGTCAGACACTGCGGCCCACAGCAGTGACGGATCAGGACAAAACTTGGCAAACAGGGGCCCAATGGCCCACTTCACAACGCGACCCTCACCCAATGCCACAATTACAAATTACAATACAGAGCCCCCATGACCCACTCTACACCCTGGTGCTGTTTCAAGGAGGACGGACCACAGCTGATGGGACTTTACATACCTTCACTCACCTTCCGATACCGCTACAACCCTCATCCAAATGATCAAGACCAAATGTGACACACAGAGCCCCCATGACCCACTCTGCATCCTGGTGCTGTTTGGAGAGGGAAGGACCATGGTCAATGGGACTTGCAGTACCTTCACTAAGTTCCTGAGACCACTGCAAGCCACATAAACATCTAATAGGAACCAACCTTGGCACACAATGGTTTCCTCAAATAGCCTGGGCACCGCCGGGTCCCCAAGCTAGTTAATAATAAAATAGAAATAACTACAGTTTGGAAAAACCCACATGGTCTGTTTGCTTCTCTTTTATGGAAACACTGATCTCACAAATCATATCACACCTGATTTTGCTTTCAGCATGTCTGTGTCTTATCTGGCCCTTTGGATGCTTGGCACTCTGGTCCCCGAACCCACAGTTTTAGCAAAGCTGAAATGACATAAAAGTACCATACTTGTACCACCAACAGATAGTGTGGTTCAAATCTTTTTGGTGCATAGGAAGTTGCAGGAGGAGAAAAAAAGCCCTGGATGAAACAACAATAATTGAAAGCATTGCAGAAATAGGCTGCTCAGAGGCAGCAGATTTTGCCTGTCTTTCCATTTGACCTTAGAAAAAGTGCAACCACCAGTAAAGTGCACCAACAACATCCCACCCTATGCGTTGTTTCCCAGAACTCTTGGCACAAGCCATTACAGATAAATTCCTTCCAACCAAAAAGTCTGATTCCAGAAGGATTCCACCTTCAACCAATGCATTAAGAAGCTGTTTAGTAATTTTGTAAACACTTTTTTCAAAAAGTCTCCACAGTACATTCATAGAAAAATAAGATGGCAAATTAGCTCTGGGATAATGCATCATTTTGCTTCCATTCCCGCAGTGCTTTTTAGTCTTTATGGAGGCTTTCTTGTGCATTAAAATGCACTCCCCAGAGGTAGCTCTCTTTATTTCCTCCCCCAACAACCACGACTAAATGCATGCCTTTGAATGTTTTAAAAGGTATATTTAATGGCAATTCTTTCTTAGATAGGCTCCAATAGTGAAAGGAGTGTGAAATGTTGACAATTTTTCCCTACACTCCTCACAAATATCTTACTCTAATGTACTGGGCTGTCCTCATAATTACTTTAACTTGAGGAATAAACAAGATGTCTTGCTTGCAACATTTTGAGCCTGATTTCCCTAGTCTTGAACAATGTGCGCTTAGCAGAAAAAGAATGGTTAAGAAATGAATTGTTAAGTATAATGGAAATACGTTTGTTTTGTTTATGCATTAATTTGTTTTATTTGTACCCTGCCTTTCTCTCAATATGAGGACTTAAGGCAGCTAACAGCAATGTCACTTTGTTCTGCTGTTGCTGCTACTACTAATAACAATGGATTTGTGGAGCTTGAGGAATCTTACTTACTTAGGTGATCCCTCATAGCTTGAGGATGATTGTCTTCCAGATGTGGTGCCTTGACGGTGGGTCCTTAGGTGGTTGTGTAGCCCTATTCTTGATCCACATGTTCTCCCGCAGTGAGGACATAGGTTTCCAGACGGAAGGCGGTCCTGGTCAGGGTTGGTTTGACGTGCCTCATAGCACATTTCTCCCTTTCGCCCTCCATCTGTGCGTCTTCAAATTCTGCAGCACTACTGGTCACAGCTGACCTCCAGTTAGCACGCTCAAGGGCCAGGGCTTCCCAGTTCTCGGTGTCTATGCCACAATTTTTGAGGTTGGCTTTAAGCCCATCTTTAAATCGCTTTTCCTGTCCACCAACATTCCATTTTCTGTTCTTGAGTTTGGAGTAGAGCAACTGCTTTAGGAGACGGTGATCGGGCTTTCGGGAAACATGGCCAGTCCAGCGGAGTTAATGGTGGAAGAGCATCACTTCAATGCTAGTGGTCTTTGCTTCTTCCAGCATGCTGACATGTGTCCGCCTGTCTTCCCAAGAGATTTGCAGGATTTTTCAGAGGCAGCGCTGATGGAATTGTTCCAGGAGATGCGTATGACATCTGTAGACAGTCCACGTTTTGCAGGCGTATAGCAGGGTTGGGAAGACAATGGCTTTATATAAAAGCCCCTTGGTATCCCTATGGATGTCCCGGTCCTCAAACACTCTCTTGGGGAACCTACTCCGGTGGAACTCTGCTTTGGGTACACCACTTCAGATGATTCAGAAGGAAAGAGCAGAAGAATTATCCTATGTCTTATAGCTATTATTTATTTATTTATTTATTTATTTATTTATTAAGTTCAACTTAATATACCGCTCTCTCTGGCACCCAGAGCGGTTTACAAGATTAGTGCAAGTAAAAACAAGTAAAATACATAAAATACAGTAAAACAGTTAAAACACCCGAATTAAAACATATTGCCAGCCAATAGCAGTAATTAGCAATGGCATGCTAGCAGCGAACTCGCAGTTACAGATAGTGGCAGTTGGCTATGGGCCGAATGCCTGCCTGAATAGCCATGTTTTTACTGCTCTGCGGAACGGCAGGAGAACCCGGATGGCCCGGATCTCTTCGGGGAGGCCGTTCCACAGAGCTGGCGCGGCTGCGGTAAACGCCCTCCGGAGTGTAGTAGCCAGTCTGCAAACCCTGATATTAGGCACATCCAAAAGGTTGAGTCCCTCTGAGCGCAGTGATCTCCTGGGCACATAAGGGGTAAGCCGCTCCTTCAGGTACACTGGCCCCAAACCATATAAGGCCTTAAAACTTAGAACTAACACCTTGAAGACTACCCGGAATTCAACTGGAAGCCAGTGCAGTTCGCGCAGGAGTGGAGTCACATGGTCTGATCTTAAGGCTCCCGAGCAGACGCGCTGCAGCGTTCTGCACCAGCTTAAGTTTCGGATTGCCGACAAGGGTAGGCCAATGTACAGCGCATTACAGTAATCGAGCCTCGAGATGACCGTGGCTTGGATCACCGTGGCCAGGTCGCAGCGGGAGAGTAAGGAGCCAGACGTTTTGCCTGGCGTAGATGAAAGAAGGCTGTCTTGCAGGCGCAGGCAATCTGCTCCTCCATAGACAATTGGGTGTCCAGCCGAACCCCCAGACTTTTTACAGACGGTTGCGGGCGAAGGGCCGCACCGCCAAACGTCGGCAACTGGGTCTCTACCCCCTCCGGGCGGCCCAGCCACAAGATCTCAGTCTTCGCCGGGTTCACCTTCAACTTACTGGCTCGCAGCCATCCAGTAACGGCCTCCAGGCAGAGATGGAAATTATCGGGTACAGAGACCACCCCGGGGTCCATCCTCAGAATGAGCTGGGTGTCATCAGCGTACTGATGGCACTCCAGCCCAAAACTACGCACCAATTGGGCGAGTGGTCGCATATAGATGTTAAATAACAGCGGGAGAGAATGGCCCCTGAGGGACCCCACAGCATAAGGGGAGCCCTCGGAGGCCACCCTCCCCACTTCACTCGCTGCCGGCGGTTTTGGAGGAAGGACAGCCAGTTGAGGGCTGTCCCCCTCACCCCCGCCACCGCCAGGCGGTGTGTCAAAAGTTGGTAATCGACAGTATCAAACGCTGCCGTGAGGTCCAATAACACGAGCAGCGCCGATCCGCCTCGGTCCAAATGGCAACGGAGTAGGTCTGTGATGGAGACCAGGTCAGTCTCCGTCCCATGGCCTGAATGGAAGCCGGACTGGAAGGGGTCTAGCCAGGTTGTCTCATCCAAGAATGCCTGCAGCTGGTCCATTGCTGCCCTCTCAATTACCTTGCCCAGGTACGGAAGATTGGACACTGGGCGGTAATTGGAGGGAGCCGTGGGATCTAACCCGGGCTTCTTCAGCAATGGACTGACCACCGCCTCTTTTAACTCCTCTGGAAAAGCTCCTTGCTCAAGGGAGCAGTTGACTATATTCAACAGAGGGTCTCGTAACCCCTCCACGCAAGCTCGAATCAGCGTGGAGGGGCACGGATCAAGGGAGCAGGTGGTCGGTCGAAGGGCTGTGACAATCTTGTCAACATCCTCTGCGTCCAGTGGCCGAAACCGGTCGAAGGTGGATCCGGCGGAGGGCCACGGAGTCTCAAGCTCCTGTACTGTATCAACCGTGGCAGGGAGGTCCCAGCGGAGCGTCGCAATCTTGTCTGCAAAGTGATTCTGAAAAGCCTCGGCTGAGAGGGCCCGATCATCATTATTTGGGATGGTAGGGACCATTGTCAACTGCCGAATTATCCTGAACAATTGAGCCGGGCGTGAATCTGCAGACACGATCAAGGAGGCATAGTGGAAATTTTTCGCCTCCTTGACAGCATGCTCATAAGCTTCCATAAAGAGCTTATAAGCTGATTCCGAAGGTCCGTCACGGAGCTTCCTCCACATGCGCTCTAGCCGTCTCTTCTCCCGCTTCATGGGAGCTTTGGCTCTTGGTTCTGCACACAGGTTTCATAAGTTGCAAGAACACAATTGGGAGAAGTCTTAAAACTACCATTTATGTTCCAAGCTGTTACTGTCGCAGCACTGTTCTGTTCCTGCAACACACACTATTAACACCTTTCCACTGTCTTTCAGAATTACAGCATTGCATGGGTGTGATGAAAGGGACAGCAGGAAGTGAGCTGTAATCTCTTGAGACAAACCTCTCCAATCCCAGAGCATCATCGAGTTTTGTCAGCGTTTGTTGAGATCTGTTGTGGTTGCGGTTGTTTTTTGAGGTGCATGCATAATGCTTGTGCAACTTGTGGCTAGTTCATTGAGAAGTCACCTGAAACTTGGGGGGGGGGGTGTCATTACGGGCTCCCTTGCTGGTGCCTATGGGGCCACGGATTCCAGGGTTCATTTGTGGTTCTGGTTCTCGACAACACAATTTACGGATAATACCAAATTGGGAGGGATAGCTAATACATCAGAGGACAAGATCAGACTCCATAATGACCTTAACAGATTAGAGAGCTGAATGGCCAAACATAACAATTAATTTTAACAGGAAAAAACGTAAGGTATGACACTTGGGCAATAAAGTGTATATGGTTCCGGCCCAGTTTACTTGTCCAAACGTACCTCCCTCTATGTCCCACCTCGGAGTTTAAGATCGTCCAGGGAGGCCCTGCTCTCGATCCTGCCTTCTTCGTAAACACATTTGGCGGGGACGAGAGACAGGGCCTTCTCGGTGGTGGCCCCTGCCTGTGGAACACACTCTCCTGTGAAATTAGATCAGCTCCATCCCTCCTTTCCTTTAGGAAGAAGCTCAAAACATGGTTTTGGGACCAGGCATTTGGATAACAAACAGGCTTGACAGCAATCGCAATGTTTTAGAACGGACTATGGACAGGCTTTGGACTAGGTCATTGGTCGCTGAATTGGACTTGGATATAGCAGTATGGTTGATAATAATGTTTTAAATTGATTTTAACCTAATGTTTTTATCTAATCTGTTATGTCATGTTGTACTGTGGTTTTGTATGTGTTGGCATCAAATTGTTGCCGTTGTAAGCTGCCTTGAGTCCCCCTCGGGGGTTGAGGAGGACGGGGTACAAATGTTTAAAATAATAAATAAATAAATGAAATACACAGATATAGGATGGGTAACACCTGGTTTGAAAACTGTTAAAGTGCAAAGGACCTAGGAATCTTGGTAGAACAGTGTGATGCAGAGGCTAAGGTTAACTATAAATCACGGCAGACTACAACTCCCAAATGATAAAATCAATCCCCCTCAACCCCACCAATATTGAAATTTGGGTGAATCGGGTATTTGTGCCAGTGAATGGTAATTCATCCTACATATCAGATATTTACATAACGATTCATAACAGTAGCAAAATTACAGTTATGAAGTAGCAACGGAAACAACTATATGGTTTGGGGGTCACCACAACATGAGGAACTGTATTAGGAAGGTTGAGAACCACTGCATTAGAAGTTCTAGGAGTTGTGGACCAACATGCCTAGAGCAGTGTTTCCCAACCAGTGTGCCGTGGCACACTAGTGTGCCGTGAGTGATCGTCAGGTGTGCCGTGGGAAATTGGAACCTCCAATACCCTTTCTTCCCCCTCCTGCTGAACACTTTTTCTTCTCCACTCGGGCTCCCTTCTTCCCAGCCTCGCTCTGCTCGCTTTGCCTCGCTTTGCTCTGAGGCGAGTCTGCGCAGTAGCGCCCGCACGGGCATGTCTTCCTCCCTCCCCCCTCCCCTCCTGAACATGCTCATGCTCCCCCCTCGGATCAAAATGGCAGCAAAAGTGGCAGTGTAGAAGAAAAAGTAAGTGTTCGGCAGGAGGGGGAAGAAAGGGCATGAAGGGGAAGGGGGAGGAAGAGGTCTCTGTCGAAAACTGGCATGGGCAAACTTGGACCTTCCAGGTGTTTCGGACTCCAACTCCCACCATTCCTAGCAGCCTCAGGCTCTTTTCCTTCCCCCCCTCAGCCATTTAAGCAGGAAAGGGCCTCAGGCTGTTAAGAATGGTGGGAATTTTAGTCCAAAAAACCCAGAGGGCTGAAGTTTTTCCATGCCTGTTTTAGGGACGTTAAACTGGTGAGCCTCCTTCCAACATTGTGATTCTGGATAGAAAACAAACAACAACATAACATAACATTATTTGAGTCCACAGTGCTCTCTGGGTGTAGGTGAACTACAACTTCCAAACTCAAGATCAATTCCCAAGCAAACCCTTTCAGTACTTTCTGTTGGTAATGAGAGTTCAATATGCCAAGTTTGGTTCAATTCCATTGTTGCAAGAGTACAGGATGCTCTTTGATTGTGTGTTAACTATAAATCCCAGAAACTGTAACTCCCAAATGTCAAGGTCTATTTTCCCCAAACTCCATCTGTGTTCACATCTGGGCATATTGAGTATTCATGCCAAGTTTGATCCTGATCCAACATTGTTTGCGTCCACAGTGCTCTCTGGATATAGGTGAACTACAACTCCAAAACCCAAGGTCAATGCCCACTAAACTCTTATAGTATTTTCTCTTGGTTATGGGAGTTCTGTGTGGGAAGTTTGTGTCTTTCTGCCATTCCTGCCAGGATATCTATGTTGTGTTCATCGAAACAGGCCCAGGTTTCACACTGAGTGTATAAATACATTTAAAAACATACTAACTATATGTATTACTGTGTTAGAGTGTCATTTTGTGACATTTTGGTTGGTGGTGTGCCCCAGGATTTTGTAAATGTAAAAAATGTGCCGTGGCTCAAAAAAGGTTGAAAAACACTGGCCTAGAGAACCAGCAGTTGACAATCATCGTCCTATCCAATTTTGTTGCCACCTCCCTGCACCTGGGTGTGACTGCTTCATTGTGCCTAACACCAGGACTGAACTTTCTCCCCTTGCTCCTATTCCATTGTCATGATTCTTTGTGGAATTCCAGATATATGTTCACAGGTAAAAGCAAAAGAGAATGGCTTTCCTTCATCCCGACTCAAGTTGACCTTGAGTTTCAGGACACAAAGATCATGATCCCCACAAGCAGGCAACCCTGCTGCTTTGTGCTAGCTCTCTCTGTACTTGTTTTGCATCACCACTGCAGGGAAATATGAAACTGTTTCATGCCATGTTAAACTGCCAAGAGATGTGACTTGTAATAAGAATGAGACTGGGACAATACTTATTTGAAAAATCACTCAATAATATGTTGCTAAGCAATGCTAGATTTGTCCTGAAATACACTAGAGATAAATATTCTTTGAAACTGGGAAACAGCAGGTGGAGGTGGGAGTGTTATTTTAATTTTTTTTGAAGGAAAGAAAATGTGAAGGTTTCACATTTTAATAAGCAGTTCCCAATATAATTATGACAGTTTCAACAGTGGCTGCATTAGACAAAAGTCGAAAGACTTCCCTCAATGAGTGGAGTGGCTTTTTATAAACCATTTTCATTGAACACACAATAAACAAATCTATGAATAAACAATCCATACACTTATCAATATAAACACGTCAAATGCATGAAAACAATACTGATATTCTTCAAACGCCATCAGCTTAAGCTACTCACTTCTCATCATCTTCATTGTCTACTCATATTATTAACAAAATTAGTTTTGCCATAAAATGAGGACATATTATAGATAACCTGAAATAATATATTCTATGTTGGGTTTTTAAAAAATTGTGTCAGAAGTGACTTGAGAAACTGCAAATTGCTTCTGGTGTGAGAGAATTGGCCATCTGCAGGGACGTTGCCCTGGTGTTTTACCTGCAATGATCTCTAGTTCATGCCATACAACTGACAGAAACCACATGACCATGGGTCATCGGGCCAAAAGGGAATGCAGGACAAATGGACCAGCCATAAAACTCAATTGCCCAAAGGTGGGGGGAGAACTGGGCTCTGGACCTCCAGGAACCTGGATTCCTGAGTGAGTGATTTGTGACATTGTAGTTAGAGACTGAGGCCAGGAGTTGGGGCTCTTGTATTCTGAACAATAAACATGTTGATATCTACTCAACTTGTGATTTTCTGCGTGATCCTTCATAGGAGATTTCTCCAGAGCTACACAGCTTGGAACGGAGGTACCTGACACTACTGTCCTGTGGGAGGCTTCTCTCATGTTCCCACATGGGAAGCTGGAGCTGACATATGGGAGCTCACCCCATATAACGAATTCAAACTGCCGACCTTCAGGTCAACAGTTCAGCCAGCACAAGGGTTTAACCCATTGCGCCACCATGGCTCCCAATAATAATAATAATAATAATAATAATAATAATAATAATGTAATTCTATCTTCCTGCCTGGCAGAAGGGGCCGGACTGTATGGCCTTTAGGGGTCCCTTCCAACTTTAGGATAATAATAATAATAATAATAATAATGTGTTGTCAAAGGCTTTCATGGCCAAAATATTATTGTCTTATATATGACAAAATTTATTTGACTATTCATTTATTTATTTGACTGGACAATTCATAGCCTTTCACAATATATACTAAGGCTGGGATAGAACACACAGGCTGATTTTTTTTCCTGAAAATCTTTGATGAGCTTCATCATCCACGTTTGTTTTAAAAAAGTTAAATTTTATTTTTTTTATTGTTTGCAACACGAACCTAAATGCTTTTTTCCTGATAGCATCACTTTGCTCGCATTGGGGATTAATATAATGGCACTTTAAGTACAGCTTTCATTTCACTTTCTAAAATTCTGGGTTCTTCCAATAAGTCTTCTTTGAATGAATTTGTGATCCTTTTATCTATTTTATATAGTTTGTTTAGTGTATTGTTTACACTTGTTTCCAGTGTGGTGCCCAGAATTGGGCACAGTGTTATTCTCAGTGACCAAAGCAGGAGAGAGTGGGACTATGGCTTCCCTCAATCTTCTAGACACTATACTCCTTTTGATGCAGCCCCAAATCCCATTTTCTTTTTAGCTGTCGCATCACACTGTTGGCTCAGCTTGTGATCTATTAAGATGCCTCAATCTCTTTGTCAATTTCATAAAATTCAGCCAATCTCCTACTCCTTTTTTAATCCCAGGACAAGTTCTTTTACAGTATTTGATTCTGTTCTGTTTCCTACTGTTGCATTCCAGTCAGTTATACTTATCAGCTTGGTGTGCAGTAAATTTCTATTGGACTTTAGCATGAAATCTTTCCATTTCTTTCTCTTCTGCCACTATGGTGGGAACACAAACTTGGGCTATGGTAATATTGATAGATTTCCCCTGAAGTATAACTGATATTATTTCCTCAGACTTTGCTGTACGTCAGAGGCTGATGATTTAACTGATGATTTAGAGAGGATTGTGAGCTTTCTGTGGCACAAAGTGGTGGGCCCTCAAGTCTGGGAAAGGATGGTTCTCTCTGTGAGAAAACTAGCTTGGAAAGTTCAGGGCTTCAAGGGCATTAATGGGAGTCAGAAATAGCAACAGCAGATAAGGAATTGAGTGAAGAGCTAAGTGATAAGGAGGGTCCCCATGGGAACCCACCTGTAGCTACGGAGATCAACCAAAGTCTTTGTTTGCACATCAGAGCCAAAAATAGTTTGCATCATTCAGAGAGATTACGTGGGAAAGTTGTGAAGGAAATTCATGGGAAATGGAATGATTTCATGGGTGTCTATTAAACAAGTGCATTTGAGTGGGAAGCTAAGCCTGAGTTCTCCTGTTCCTAGTTCAAGTCAAGCTTTGATTTTAGACTTAATATATCCTTGAAGTTTTCTATGTTCATGTTCATGTACTCTTCTTCAAGTTTTACTAGTTATACCTTCTTGGTTGTGGATTTATGCTGTATCTGTGATTCCTGGCTGTTCCTGGACTTTGTCACCTCTGGATCTTTATGAGACATTTGGATTATTGTTTGGTGATTATCTGTTGCTAAACCTTTTTGGAGTATATATCTTCCTTTTTTATCCCTGATTTTTATACGCTTTTTATATGTTTTTACAACAAACTGTTTGCTTATATTCTTGGACTCTTGTGTGGTGTGGTGGTCATAGGTGTTTCCAGGAGTGCAACAGACTTTGCATTATATCCCTTGATGGCTTTAACTCACTCACACCAAGTATTGAAATGTTTCCACATTCTATTTCTTTTTTTTCCAAAATACAACAGTTTCTGAGCTCTGCAAGGACAGCATTTTTTGAATGAAGCAGAGAGTGTTAGAGGAGCGGGACATTCGTAGAGGCACTAAGATGCTTGTTTATAAGGCTATTGTCCTTCCCACTCTATTGTACACCTGCAAAACATGGACCATCTACAAATGTCACACTTGACTTTTGGAAATATTCCATCAGCGTTTCCTCTGAAAAATCATGCAAATCTCTTGGGAAGAAGACAAGCAGAGAAACGTCAGTGTTCTGGAAGAAGCAAAAACCACAAGTTATGATCCTCCATCATTAACTTAGCTGGACTGAATGCCTCATTGTCCGAACGCCCAGTGCCAAGACAGTTAGTCTATTTTCAACATAAGAATGGAAAACAGAATGAACAAGAAAAGTGGTTTAAAGATGGGCTTCAAGCTAAGCTTTAAAAATGTGGAATAAACACTGAGAACTGGGGAGCCCTGGCTCTCAAGCATCTAACTTAGTGGTTCCCAACATTTAAGGTTAGGGTTATGGTTAGGGGTTAGGGGTTAGTGATTAGGGTTTGGGGTTTGGGTTTAGGGTTAGAGTTAGGGTTACTGTGCAAGTTTTGGTTATTGGTTAGGGTTAAGTTTAGGGATAGGTTTAGGGATAGGGTTAGGGGTAGGGTTATTGTTAGGGTTAGGGTTAATTTTGGGTTAGGGTTTAGGGTTAGGGTGTTAGGGATAGGGTGTTAGGGTTTTAAGGTTAGGGTGTTAGGGTTAGTGTTAGGGTTACAGTTAGGGGGTTAGGGTAAGGATTGGGGTTAGTGTTAGGGTTTAGGGTTAGGGCTAGGTTTACTGTGCAAGTTTTGGTTATTGGTTAGGGTTAGGGTTTTACCATTAAAGAACTCTTACATTCCTTCTATAGTATTTGTGTTCCGTCCTGTGTTGCGCAAACAGTGTTCCCGAAGGGGCGAAGCAGAAACAGCGTAACACTCATTGCTTCCGGACCCAGCTTTCCTACTATTAACCCAAGCCAACCGAAGCATGGAATCCTGAGAGCAAGCCTGTAGCGGGCTTCAGCCCCCCCCCCCCCCAATTCCCAGGGCGGTCCGCAAGAAGGCCTTAACTGGTACATTATTTAAACTGTTATGTGTATTCATATCATGATCTGATCACCATGCTCAGTATATCCCATATGCCTGGGGGTATTGGGATAATGATACAAAAGGTTTGCTAGAGTAGACCCTCTCTCACTCAGACTCAGCCCACCCCACCCCCCCCCCACCCCCCAATCAAAATCCTGGCTGAGGGCCTGCCTGAGAGGCACCCAATATGGCAGGCCAAGCTTTGGAATCTCCCTCCAAGGCAGAAGAAAGCAAGGGCGGAGCGACACGACGCCGCCGTGATGGATGTTGTCCCTCCGCGGCCGCTGCGTTGCTGTGGCGGGTTTGGCAGCGTCTCCTGAGCGGGTGCTGAGCGAGCGGGGTGAGCCCGGGGGTGGCGCTGTCCGTGGTGCTGAAAGAGGGAATCAGGGCAGCGCTGTAAACCGTGGGTTGCCTTGGATGCAAGTTGTCCTCCTGCGGGGCCGAAGAGGAGGGCTCCCTCGAAGGAAGCAACAGGGCAGTGGGGGGAGCTTGGCTGCGCGCTTGGAGGAAGCAAGGCGGGGAGAAAGGCGCGGGGACCTTCCCAGTGGCTGGCTGCCTCCCTCCCCGAGGCTGCGGCGCCCCAGGCCCCGCCCTCTTCGCCCTTCGCCCCGCCCCTCCCCTCCTCCGGCTCCTCCCCCTCCCTTGACGCCCTGGCGAAGAAGGGCTCGAGCGCGCTGGCTTGGCGTCGTCTTCGGGGAAGAAGGAGAGCTTGCCTGGCCTGGCCTGGCCTCCTCTCCGGGGTCCGGATGCCGCCCTCCGCCGGCTCTCCCCGCTGGAGGCTGCAGGGATAGAGGAAGAGCGGCAGAGAGGAGGAAGGAAGGCAGGCAGGAGAGAGGGATGCTGCGGAGCGGGGCCCCGCTGGAGATGCTGCTGCTCCTCGCCGTTGGCTTGATGACGTCCAGGACCCAAGCAGCCCCCGCCACCGAGGACGCCTCCCCAGGAGCAGTGAGTCCTTCTCTTGCCTCTGGGATCAAAGCCCAGCCCAGCTTCACCCTCCCACAACACCCCCCCCCCCCCCATTTCTCCAGGACAGGCAGTCCCCGAGTTACAGGCATCCCACTTCCATCCCAATCCGAGTTCAGAACGGGTCTGAGGCAACAGGGAGGGAGAGGAATCCCCCCCCTCGGAAGGAAGGGAAATCTTCTCCTGGAAGAGTTCTCATGGAGGGGGAAAGGGCCCCCCGCTGCAGCTGTATCCCCAGTCCCCATTTCCACAACAAGCCACATTTTCCAAAATCCAATTCTCACAGGGACAGAAAGTCCGGAGAAATCTTCTGAAGAGGGGCACAGGTAGCAAAGGAAACACCACAAAGGTGTTCTTCTCCCTTCGCTATGCTAGCCAAAGGTTATGTGTGTGTATATATGTGTACAGTAGAGTCTCGCTGATCCAACATAAATGGGCCGGCAGAAACGTTGGATAAGCAAACATGTTGGATAATAAGGAGGGATTAAGGAAAAGCCTAGTAAACGTCAAATTACGTTATGATTTTACAGATTAAGCAGCAAAACATCACGTTTTACAACAAATCGACAGAAAAAGCAGTTCAGTACTCAGTAACATTATGAGTTTACAAATTTAGCACCAAAACATTGCAATATCTTGAAACAGCTGTGGATCCGGGTGGGAGGCAGACTGCGTTGGATAATACAGAACGTTGGATGAGCGAAGGTTGGATAAGCGAGACTCTACTGTATATGTATATATATTGGATATATATTGGATATATTAGTGGTTCCCAATCTTTTTTTGACAGGGACCACTCTCCAACATTTAGTACCAAAAGGGTTACAAATCAGTATTTGGTCAACTTTAGATTCGGTTTGGTTATTTGGAGTGGTGATTCGGAAAATTGCACTGGATAGATCACATCAGCTCTAGTTTCTGATATAGAACTTCAGTCACCATCTGTTTGCCCACAGAAAACAATATTTAATAAGCCTCTACACCAGTGGTTCTCAACCTTTCTAATGCCGTGACCCCTTAATGCAGTTCCTCAGGTTGCGGTGACCCCCAAACCATAAAGTCATATTAGTTGCTACTTCATAACTGTTATTTTGCTACTGTTAGGAATCACAATATATATATCTGATATGTGAGATGTATTTTCATTGTTACGAAGTGAACATAAACCATAATATTAATTACAAAAACAATATGTAATTATATATTGTGAAATATTTATTTTTATTTACAAATAAATGAAATTTAGATTTGAAGCAGGAAGGGAGGAAAGAGGTAGAGAAGGAAGGAAGGGAGGAGAGGTGGAAAGAAGAAAAGGGAGGGAAGGTGGAGATGAGAGAAGCCCAGAGGCATCCATGGGTGCCAGCGAGATCCTGGGCGCCCCTTCCTTTCCCCCACCCAACGGGGGCTCGAGTGGGTTGGGGAAAGGAGGGAGGCACCCATGGATGCCAGCGAGGATCCTGGGCGCCCCCTTCCTTTCCCCACCCCAACGGGGGCTCAAGTGGGTTGGGGAAAGGAGGGAGGCGCCCTTCCACACAGCCCTATATCCCAGAATATCAAGGCAGAAAATCCCACATTATCTGAGTGTGGACTCAGATAACCCAGTTCAAAGCAGATACTGCACACATGCACACAATTGTGCAACTGTCCTTTCCCCTAGAAATGCAATAGAATCACAGAGGCCCTTTCCACACAGCTGAATAAAATCTCACAGTATCTGCTTTGAACTGCATTATATGGCAGTGTGGACTGAGATAATGTGGTTCAAAGAAGCTATTGTGGATTATCTGCCTTGATATTCTGGGATATATATGGCTGTGTGGAAGGGCCCAGAATAGAAAGAGACCCCAAAGCCTATCCACTCCCACCTTCTTCCATGCAGAAAATTACAATCAAAGCACCCTCAACAAATGGCCATCCAGGCTTGAAAACCACCATAGGAGACAGGCTCCAAGGGGCTGTCAAACAGAAAGTTCCTTCTAATATTTAAGTTGAATCTCTTGACCCATTGTTTGAATACATTGCGTCCTAGGGCCCTTCCACACAGCACATAACCCAGAATATCAAGGCAGAAAATCCCACAATATCTGCTTTGAATTGGGTTACCTAAGGGCCCTTCCACCCACTGAATAAAACCCCACATTTCCTGCTTTGAGCTGTAATATATGGCAGTTTGGACTCAGATAACCCAGTACAAAGCAGATATTGTTGATTTTGTCTTGATATTCTGGGTTATATGGCTGTGTGGAAGGGCCCTGAGTCTATACTGCTATATATTCCAGTTGGAAGCAGAAAATATGGTTTTTATTCAGCTGTGTGGATGGAAGAAGGGCCCTAGTACCCAAAGCACCAGAAAACTAGCCTGCCCTCTCCTCAATGTGATGTCCTTTCATATTTAAACATGACTACTATCATTCCCCCTTCTCTCAACCTTATTTTCTATACAAACTAAACGTCCCCAGCCCCATAGTAAAAAAAAGAAAAACAGGCAACTGTTCCGGAGGCTTTCCTGCGCTGGGAAAGGCACTCGAGGAGGAGGAGGGGAGGAAGGCAGCTCGGCTCCCTGCCTCTTCCCCCTCCCCACTGAAGAGGAGGGAGAAATGAACCCTCAGGAGAAACCCAAAAAAAGCGACGCTTTTCCCGCTCTCCTTTTTGGGTCCCTCCTCGCAAAGCATTGGGGACACTCAGTCAGCAACCCCACAAGGACACAAAAACACACCGACAGACTCCTCCTCCTCCTGAAGCACCTCCAACACTACACCACTTCCTCACACAGCAACACAAACTCTAATCCAGGAACTCCTTCAAAGAGCAGCCGCACAAAAGCCATCCAACACCCACAGCTGCAAACTCCCATCAGGCAAAGTCCTCAGGCGCCACCAACATACATGGACCCCAGCCAGTCCCAGGCACGCAGGAACTTTTGAGCCACACAAAACTCCCCTCCAGCCTGAAAGTGACCCCAACCACGCAAAAAGAGGGAAAGCAGCCCAGTCCCCTCTTGAACAGGGGCCTGACCTCCACGCCCCTTGGAGGGAGCAACCCAGGCTCCAGCGCCTCACTTGCTCACTCCACGTGCAGCAGCAGGAGAGCCACTGCCTGAAGTAAATAAAGCAGCTGCACGCCGATCACGCCGAGGAGGCCAGTGGCTCCAGCTGAGGGGTCAGTCAGTATGGCGCGGAGGGCAGGTGGAGGAGGCAACCAGAAGGAAGGAAAACAGGACACCACCACTGGGCAGTGGAGCGGCTGGGAGAGAAGGGAAAGTGCCTCTGAAAAGTAAGAGCAGGCACCTTCCCATCACCCGGCAGGCAGCAAGAGCCAGCACCAGGGGTCCGGCAGTCGTCCCGGAAGGAGGGGCCAAGGGAGGCGGCCCCGCGACCCCTCGAAAATGGCCCCGCGACCCCCCTGGGGGTCGCGACCCCCAGGTTGAGAACCACTGCTCTACACTATAAGAGGGTTTCACGAGACCAGTTGCTCTTGTTGTAATGGTGTAGTAGCAGTGAGGCTGTGGAGCATATTTTCGTTCTTGTGGACCAGTGGTGGTCCACGGACCACAGGTTGGGAACCACTGGTGTAGGCATATGTGTGTGTGTCTGTATGTGTGTGTATATATACATTGTACACACACACATATACACATTGTTTTAAGTGTAAGTTCAGCCATATATATATATATATATATATATATACACTGTATATATATATATATATATATATATATATATATATATATATATATATGCCTCTGGTGGCGCCATAGGTTAAACCTCTGAGCTGCTGAAATTGCTGTCTGAAAGGTTGGTGGTTTGAATCCAGGGAGCGGGGTAAGTTCCTGCTGTTAGCCCCAGTTTGAAAACATGCAAATGTGAGTGGACCAATAGAACTGCTTCTGTACTCCATGCAGTCATGCTGGCCACATGACCTAGGCCTGTATGGACAATGCTGGCTCTTTGGCTTAGAAATGGAGATGAGCACCCCCCGAGTTGGACACGACTAGATTTAATGTCAAGGGGAAACTTTTACCATATATATATATATATATATATATATATGTGTGTGTGTGTGTGTGTGTGTGTGTGTGTGTGTGTGTGTGGAGTTCCACTTAAAACAAGGTACCTGTTCCAACTTAAATACAAATTCCACTTAAGAACCAACCTACAGAACCTCTCTTGTTCGTAACACCAGGACCGCCTGGACAAGGCGGTCTTCCATCTTTTCAAGCCATGCCTACTTATGGTTGTCCATCACACTACCTATAAATGTAGGTGATACCATTTTAACTATAGAAGAACCCGAAGCAGAACTTAACATCCACATAGAATTCATAATCGTAATAATAACATACAGGCAGTCTCCGAGTTACAAACATTTGACTTACAAATGACTCCTAGATAAGAATGGGACTGAGAAAATGGGAAGTGAGGGAAATCTACCCCTTGGAAGGAAGGGAAATCCACTCCGGGAAGAGTTGTTATCATGGGGGAAAGGGGTCTCCATTGAAGCTTTCTCCCCAATCCTTGTTTCCACAACAAGCTACATTTTCCCAAATCCCATTCCCACAGGGACAAAAAAGTGAATAGAAATCTTCACAAGTATCAAAAGAGACATCATATTCATCCCCGATTCCATAAACCTCAGTTTCTACACACTTTTGAAACCGTTTACAGAACAGAGTGCCACGGATGACCAGTGGATGTAGTTTTGCGGAAGTAGTTATGATGAGCTCAGTCTATGAACGGTTTCAGAAATATGTAGAAACTGGGGGAACCCTGTGTCTGATGAGGTCCCAAGTCTTTGTGTGGGCATCAGTAATGGCTTGATGTCCTGTGAAAACACAAGGAGAGGTGTGTCAATCTGCAATCCTGACTGTAGAGCAGTGTTTCTGAACCTGGGGGTTGGGACCCTGGGGGGGGGGTCACAAGGGGGGTGTCAGAGGGGTTGCCAAAGACCATCAGAAAACACGATATTTTCTGTTGGTCATGGGGGTTCTGTGTGTGAAAATTGGCCCAATTCTCTCATTGGTGGGGTTCAGAATGCAGTTTGATTGTAGGTGAACTATAAATCCCAGCAACTACAACTCCCAAATGTCAAGGTCTATTTTCCCCAAACTCCACCAGTGTTCACATTTGGGCATATTGATCATTCATGCCACGTTTGGTCCAGATCCATCATGGTTTGAGTCCGCAATGCTCTCTGGATGTAGGTGAACTACAACTCTCAAACTCAAGATCAATGCCCAGCAGATGCTTCCAGTACTTTCTGTTAGTCATGGGAGTTCTGTGTGCCAAGTATGGTTAAATTCCATCATTGGTGGAGTTCAGAATGTTCTTTGATTGTAGGTGAACTATAAATCCCAGCAACTACAACTCCCAAATGAGAAAATCAATACCTGATATGCCCAAATGTGAATACAGGTGGCGTTGGAGGGGGGGCTCCAACGCCACCTGTATTCACATTTGGGCATATCAGGTATTTGTGCCAAATTTGGTCCAGTGAATGAAAATACACCCTGCGTATCAGCAAAATTACAGTTATGAAGTAGCAACACAAATAATGTTATGGTTGGGGGTCAACAGAACATGAGGAACTGTATTAAGGCATTGCGGCATGAGGAAGGTTGAGAAACACTGCTGTAGAGTGTCTTGAGTTGTCATTTTTCTGTTGCATAGGTGAGGCTGGACCTGGTTCTAGGTGTGAAAAATAGCTCCGTTAGCCCCCCAAACGACTGCAACTGTATCCGAAAGAGAGACCCAATGATTGCATGGTGCCACATTCCAGCACCCAGGGTTGCTTAGGTTCTCACGCAGGTGCTTGTCTAAGTTGGCCGTTGATCTTAAAAACTGAATGGGGTGATGGCAAAATGAGGGTCTTAGATTGCTCATGGCTTTCCTGCAACAAGTTCATTCCTCTCCATTTTCTCTTGGCACAATGTTTCCTGTGCTTTTGTTAATGTTTGGTGGGGCTCAAATATGGTGGCAATGTGGAGAAAGGACTCATTGGGACTGATCCATTACTGATACACTAACTGAGACCAGAGTTTGATTTGTGTCATGAAGTGTGTCATGAGCATTGAACCTGGAAAGGGAAATATAACAGGAGGGAAGAGGACCCTGCAAGAGAGATATATGGGATATCGATGGATTTGCTATTTGCTGGGGTAACTCTTGTCTAACCAAGCCAGGCAGGAGTGGCGTATGCATTGTAGCTGGTCTACTATTGATTCACACCAAACAGTTGCTGTACCACTTGCGTGATAGCCCTCCCGGCATAGTCTGTTAGCTTGGATAAACAGAAACCAAATAGCTCTGCTCCAATGTATTGTCTTCTGTATGGAAATCTGTCAGAACCATGTGGACAATTCAGTAAGCAATTGATTGATTGACTGGCTGGACGCTACCTAGTCAACAGTAAGAGGACCATTTATTTAGATCAATTTCCTGAAATGTTAAGATTCAGTAGAGACGAGGCAGTGGTGATGCTTGCTGTGGACAAGTCCCAACAAATTCAACAGTGCTGTACTTCTGCATTGGCCTCATCTATGTCAGCCTCAGATTGCGCCGTGCACAATGACACAAGCCATTTTAATATGCATCTTATTCAGAAATGGAGAGCCTTTGATGGGCTGGTCCTCCCATCGGATACCAAAGACTAGTCAAAGCTACTTGTAGCTTTGACTAGTCTTTGGTATCCTGTGTTTTTTCCATAGCTCACCCCTTGTTAGTAGCTGGTCCTTCCATCAACAAGGGTGATAGATTTCTATCGAGGCTAACTTGAACTCTAATCATAGCTGGCCCTTCAGATATTGGATTCCAGCTCTCATCAGCCATGCTGAGCATTGAGAATTGTAGTTCTCAAAGACCACAGATCCTGTTGAGATTTGTGCAATATGCACCTCTGAAGAGTAGAGGGAGGGAGCAGAAAATACGAGCACATTACTCTTCTAGGCTAGTGACATTGCTGAAAAAGTACTAGCTTTGAGTTTTAAAATCATCTGGAAGCCAGTTGCCCTGAAGACCTCACTTTCTCCATTTTTTTTCATGTCAGGAGTGACTTGAGAAACTGCAAGTCGCTTCTGGTGTGAGAGAAATGGTTGTCTGCAAGGACGTTGCTCAGAGGACCGCCCAGATGTTTTGATGTTTTACCATCCTTGTGGGAGGCTTCTCCCATGTCCCTGCATGGGGAGCTGGAGCTGACAGAGGGAGCTCATCCATGCTCTCCCCAGATTCGAACCTGCAACCTGTTGGTCTTCGGTCCTGCTGGCACAAGGGCTTAACCCATTGCACCACCGGTGGCTCCATTCAGGCCAGTCTTTAAGCAATGCAGTAGCAAATGATTGGCCTTTGCCAATTCCAGGACCATATGGACTACTAGAAATGCCCCAAATGGAGAAACGGAAACTGGCTTTGACAGCTGTATGTTGGAGTGTTAAATCAGAGAGATAAAGGGGTCTATAGGCCATCCAGTCCAACCCCCAGCACAGTACAGAAACATTCCAAACAGCCTATAACCAGAAACTATATCTCACCACCACTATATAATTGGTTCAAGGTAATTCTAGGTTATTGATTCATTCTAAATAAATGGGGGGAATAACAATAATAATAACTTTATTTATAGAGTGCCCTCTCTCCCTGAGAGAACTCAGAGTGGTCATGACCTATTAAAAGGTCAAGCACAAGTCTTAGAGAGTTCAACCATTTCTTTCTCTTTTTTTGGCTGTTCATTTTTGTAGGAGTCCAAGGGTTGGAAAAATTGTTTTTGGGGTCTATTCTTATCCCTCCCCTGGCATATGTATACTTACTTCACTGCTCGTGTGCCCACCATTTAGATTAGAATAACTAAATAAATAGGCAGTACAATTATCTCTCCACATTTCCTAGGGTTAGGGGCACAGGACCCAGTGAAAGTGGAAAAACTACAGGAAAAAAAACCCACCATTTTTTATTCGAGTTAACACTTATATTGGAATCTCTAGGCCAGTGTTTCTCAACCTGGGGATCGGGACCCCTGCGGGTGTGTGTGTGTGTGTCTCGAGGGGGGTTTCACAAGGGTTGATCTATCATTGTTTGAGTTCACAGTGCTCTCTGGATGTAGGTGAGCTACAACTCCAAAACTCAAGGTCAGTGCCCACCAAACCCTTCCAGTATTTTCAGTTGGTCATGGGAGTTCTGTGTGCCAAGTTTGATTCAATTCAATCGTTGGTGGAGTTCAGACTGCTCTTTGTAGGTTAACTATAAATCCATCAACTACAACTCCCAAATGACAAAATCAACCCCGCTCCCCCCAACCACACCAGTATTCAAATTTGGACATATCAGGTATTTGTGCCTAATTTGTTCCCGTGAATGAAAATACACCCTGCATATCAGATATTTACATTAGGATTCATAACAGTAGCAAAATGTGCAGGATGTATTTTCCTTCACTGGACCAAATTTGGCACAAATACAGTATCTGATATGCCCAAATGTGAATATTGGTGGGGTTGAGGGTGTCGATTTTGTCATTTAGGAGTTGTAGTTGCTCAGATTTGTAGTTCAGTTACAATCAAAGAGAACTCTGAACTCCACCAATGATGGAATTAAACCATATTTGGCACACAGAACTCCCATGACTAACAGAAAGTATTGGGAAGGTTTAGTGGGCATTCATCTTGAGTTTGGGAGTTGTAGTTCACCTACATCCAGAGAGCACTGTGAACTCAAACAATGATGGATCTGGACCAAACTTGGCACGAATACTCAACATGCCCAAACGTGAACACTGATGGAGTTTGGGAAAAATAGACCTTGACATTTGGGAGTTGTAGTTGCTGGGATTCATAGTTCACCTACAATCAAAGAGCATTCTGAACCTCACCAATGAGAGAATTGGGCCAAATTTCCCACACAGAACCTCCATGACCAACAGAAAATACTGTGTTTTCTGATAGTCTTTGGTGAGCTCTCTGACACCCCCCTTGTGACACCCCCCCCCAGGGGTCCTGACCCTCAGGTTGAGAAACACTGGTATATACTCAGATATAACTTATGCGTGGGTCAGTGCAGTATCTCTGTCTGCTGCAGCACCACTTCTGGCCTTTTGTGATGCCTGTTTGGAAAAGAAATGGCAGTGGTTGCTCTGTTGCAGCTTCCCCGGTCATGGCAGAAAGAGCAGGGGTGTGTATGCTTCTTTCAGGCTTTCTTAGCATGGGTTAAGCTCTGTCCATCTGAGAGCTAAATCCGGACTGGGAGATATTGAAGGAAGCAACAGCCTGCCTTCTTTTCACTGGTTGTTCCCAAATTGAACAGATAGGGTGATAGATGGCAGCCTTGCCTGACCCCCTTGCTAATTTGAAACCATTCTGTTTGTCCGTATTCTGTTTCAACAGTAGCATCTATGATTGTTGTCCTGAGTATGCGTCATGCATCAGGACAATCAAATGTGTGTCATAGCCATTTCTTTGAGGACGATCCATAGTATTTCATGAACTATGCAGTCAAAGGGTTTGCTGCAATTTATAAAGCACAGGTTGATGTCTTTTTGGGATTTTTGGGGCATTCCATTATCCAATATATGTTTGCAATGTGATTCCTGAACCCATCTTGAACATCATCGTTTTCCTGAACTCATCTTGAACATCTGGCATTTGTTGCTCCAGATATAGCAAAAGTTGCATTTGGAACATGACTTTGCTTGCATGGGAAATTAATCCAATCATCCTGTAGTTATTGCAATCATTTGTGTATCCTTTTTGGGGGATTGGAATATATATTGAGAGTTTCCAATCTTTGGACCAGTGTTTTCCTTATTTGGTGACGTATTTTAGTTAGAAGTAGAGTAGATCCTGTCTGAAGCAGTTCTATTAGTATGCCATCTGTTCTGGTGGTTTATTCTTCACAAATGCTCCAAATCAGTGTTTTTCAACCTTCTTAATCTGACCCTTTAATTCAGTTCTTCATGTTGTGGTGACCCCCCAATGATAAAATTATTTTAGTTGCTACTTCATAACTGTAATTTTACTACTCTTATGAATCGTAATGTAACTTGATATGCAGGCTGTATTTTCATTCACTGGACCAAATTTGGCACACATACCCAATACTTCCAAATTGGAATACTGGTGGGGTTAGAGGGGGATTGATTTTCTCATTTGGGAGTTGTAGTTGCTGGGATTTATAGTTCACCTACAATCAAAGAGCATTATAAACCCCACCAACGATGGAACTGAACCAAACTTGGTACACAGAACTCCCATGACCAACAGAAAATACTAGGAGGGTTTGGTGGGCATCGACCTTGAGTTTTGGAGTTGTAGTTCACCTACATCCAGAGAGTATTGTGGACTCAAATATTGATGGATCTGGACCAAACTTGGCATGAATACTCAATATGACCAAATGTGGAGTTTGGGGAAAATAGACTTTTGGGAGTTGTGGTTGCTGGGATTTATAGTTCACCTACAATCAAAGAGCATTCTGGACCCCACGGATGAGCAAATTGGGCCAAACTTCCCACACAGAACCCCCATGACCAACAGCAAATACTATGTTTTCTGATAGTCTTTGGTGATGCCTCTGACACCCCCTGGCGAGTCCCCCTGGGGGTCCTGACTCCCAGGTTGAGAAACGCTGCTCTAAGAATGGATTGGCAAGACGACAGATATGAGGATACGGCTTTATTTTTCCATAAATTGGTTTTGCGGACTGAATATTGTTTTAATTTAAGTTATTGTTTAATAGTTTGTTTTTAACTAATTGCTATTGTTTTTAATTCTGTATGTATTTATGGTTTTATATTGTGTATTGATTGTGGCATTGAATCGCTGCCTTTGTTAGCTGTTCTGAGTCCCGTCCCCATCCCCGTCCCCCGGGGGGGGGGGGTTGAGAAGGGCGGGGTAAAAATGCTGTAAATAAATAAAATAAAATAAGTACAGCTTTGTAAAATTGTAGGTTCATCTTCATATGGTTCTTCTCCCACTGAACCTTTCATCCCTTTTTCTCTTTCTTATAGCTATTTCATGGATTGTTTCCATTGTCTTTTTATTGTCTTTTTATTTAATCTTGTTTTTGTATTGTGTTGCCTTGCTGGTGTTAGAGCATCTGCACCCTTGGTTTAAATTTCTCTTGGATTTCTAAGATCTTTTGGAAGAAGCCCCTTGTTTATTTTTTTCCTTTTCTATTGTTCACGTCAATTTGTCTGCATTAATTATTATATTGGGTTTCTTTATCTCTTCAGCTTTACTCTAATTTTTTAATATTAATTGTTCAGGATCTGTGCCCCGATCTCCTCCTAACCTTGTTGTTGGTGTTACAACAGAGCTCCTACGTTTTCTGCTTCCCATGATTTCTATAATGGCCACCTAGTGATGTTCATGTATACAGTCACCTCTTTGGTTATTTGAAGAATGTGTTTGTGATGAACAGGCTGTTGGCCTGCAAAAGTCACTCTCTGGCTTTTGTAGACCAAATTTTCCTACGATCGTTGACTCTGCTCTGCTTCCTCCTTTTGCTTTCCGACTGCCTGTGATTAATAATAACAAATCATGTTTTAGTATGTGATCCAATTTCTTCAAGAAGCTTTCAGTTTCTTCTTGTGCCTTTGAGGTTGGTGCATACAGTTGTGTTAGAGTTATAGTGATGATTTTTACTTGGGTGTTATTGAGATGATCCGATCAGACTTTGCATTATAGCCTTTGACTGTATTTGCTACATTTCTCCTCCCTCTGAATGCTATTCCATGTCTTCTTATATTTTCATTTCCTGAGTAATTTCCTGAGTAGTTGTAATTTTCCGACTTAAAATGACCCATTTCTGACCATTTTATCTTGCTTAGCCCAAGCATTGCAATGTTCATTCATTTCATTTCTTTCTTTCTTTTTACTATGTCTAGCTTTCCCTGGTTCATGTGCCTCATATTCGATGTTCCTATAATATATGATGTACAGCTTCTAGCTTTTCATTCACCTCTGAGAACATTAATAATAATAATAATATTCATTATCACCATCATCATCATCATCATCATTTATATCCCACCACCATCACCCCAAAGGGACTCAGGGCGGCTTACAAGGCACTCCAGGGTGTACATATAACATACAACAGGTAAAAATGGAGCAAAAGTGTAAAACAAGTCACATAAAATTATAACAACCCCCGTCAATACATGTAGCATAAAATCAAAATAACACAATTTTAAAACAACAGTAGATAAAACTAACTGCCGTCCGTTCACAAGGTGCCAAGTCAACAACTTAACTACCTTTTGGCTTGAGTTTTGTTTTTCATTGGCCACAGCACTCCCCATAAATGGCCCCTTCTGTGATCTATTGGCTTGTTGTGTGCACCCTGGAATTGAAATATTGAATGCTGTTATATTTTTAAGATGAATGTTTTTTATTGAATTTTGCTTCCCCCCCCTTATGTTTTAATTTAATTTAAAAATATGGAAAACGTAATTTATGTTTCCCCATTTTAATATTTTTATTAAAGAAGCAAGAACAAATAGATTACAAAGACAAACAAACATAGGCAATATCGATAGGGAAATAACAGACCATTTCGTTCTATTTGTGTCAGCTAAAAATGGAACAGAAAAGACATGTTGTTCATGCTCAATTCATTGTGCTCTGCCTTCTGAGTGGTTGGAGGGGAGAGTCAGGATGTAAGGCGTCCCTCCGAAAGACTAGTTTACCACTCAGTGGTTGAGGTTGCTGCAAGATGAATTTCAGTGATGTTTTCCAAACCCGAGTTTCATTTTTGTCAGCAGGCTTGAATGCCAGTTGAGACCAAAAAACAGGATATAAAATGTAATGGAAGAAATACCAGGAAATGCAGTATGAGGTTTGTTTGTCTGTGGAAATGGTTGCAAATATTTGCCTGGCTTCAAAACTCCAGGGCCTTCAATTACTTGCCTTATTTACATTTTATTAAAATTTTGATTCTGTGTCTGTGGAAATAGGAGAGGGATAAACTCCACAAATGCTTTCACAGACCCAATCCAAGTGTGTCCACAAGAAAAGAATTGTTTCTCTGCTTTCAACGTCCAATTGTGTTTGCACTTCCTTGGCACTAAAGACCACTGAACAGATTGGGTCTTATTTTTCTGAACTGACATGTGTAAGTGGCGTGCAGTAGTTATACCTTTTTATATGAGTATACCTGAAAAATTCCATTAAACTTCTACCTTGCAGACTAATCTGTATGTGTCGACTCATAAGTCACTTGTCAGCTTATGGTGACTCCATGCATTCTATTGGTTCTTTGGCAAGGTATGAACTCACGCAGGCTCTGAGATCTGCTCGATCCTGCCTCCGTCTCAAGCACAGTTGGTGAGGACGAGAGAGAGAGGGCCTTCTTGCTGGTGGCACCCCAGCTCTTGAATGCCCTCCCTAGAGAAATTAGACATGGGCTTCGACCATGTTTACAATCCCTATCTGCTATATTGGAGGACCTGGTGATGTGCTTCACCCTAGCACTTTATGGGACTGATATTAATTATAGTTTATTTTTATATTCGCAGCCATTGCTATGTCGGTAGGGGTTTTATATGATGTTTTATTTATTTTTATTTATGGCATTTTACCCCGCTCTTCTCAACCCCCGAGGGGGGACTCAGAGTGGCTTATGCAATTTGTTTATGTGGACTTTATTGTTATTGTGTTATTCTGCTTATGTACCTTGTTGTATTTTCTGTTTGCACTATTGAGTGCTTTTGTGAGTCGCTCTGAATCCCTTCTGGGAGATGGTGGCAGGATATAAGTAAAGCATTATTATTATTATTATTCTGACAAAAAACACAGTATGACACGAGCAAACGAGATATATATGCTGGATTTCATATTACAAAATCACTAGTCGAACACTTCCCAAGTGTTTAGGACTGTGTAATGTATTTTCGAATGATGTGCACAGGTCCAAGTAAGGTGGCCTTTTGCAGTGGACAGATCGTGATTTTGTCAATGTTTATTGTTTTCAAATGCCGTCTGAGATATTTTGGCATGGCACACAGTGTGCCGATTACCACTGGGACCACATGTACTGGTTTATGTCAGATCCTTTGCAGTTCGATTTTGAGGTTATATTATTATTATTATTATTATTATTAGGTATACTTAAGGGTAGTTTGGTCAGTTCCTTCCTCTGAAATACAGCCTACAGCACCTGGGATTCATTGATTGTCTCCCATCCAAGTATTTTTTCCCATACTTTCTCCCATGCGAAAGCTGACTGGCACAACCTGGGGATCACAGTCAGACACAGTGAAGACATCTGCCCTTGCATTTTGCTACTCTGCTGCTGAGTATGCATGCCCAGTGTGGAACACATCTCACCATGCTAAAACAGTGGATGTGGCTCTCAACGAGACATGCTGCATTATCACAGGATGTCTATGCCCTACACCACTGGAGAAATTATACTGTTTAGCCGGTATTGCACCTCCTGACATCCACCGGGAAGTGGCACCCAATAATGAAAGGACCAAGACAGTGACATCTCCAGCCCATCCCCTGTTTGGATATCAGCCAGTATGCCAACGCCTTAAATCAATTAATAGTTTTCTGATATCTCCCGAAGTACTTGCAGGAACCCCTCAGCAAGGGATAGTCCAAAAGTGGCAGGCTAAAACCCGAAACCTCAAGCTATGGCTTATACCGAACGAGAGACTCCTTCCTGGGCACACAGAAGACTGGGCGACTTGGAAGGCACTGAACAGACTGTGCTCTGGCACTATGAGATGCAGAGCCAACCTTAAGAAATTGGGCCACAAAGTGGAGTCCACGACATGCAGGTGTGGAGTAGAGCAAACCACAGACTACAGTGCAGTCTGAGCCCTGCCACTTGCACAGTGGGGACCTCCTTATAGCAACACCAGAGGCACTCCAAGTGGCCAAGGACATTTAGTATAATGCCAAGTTTTTAAACTTTGTGTTTTTAAAATACATTACAACTGTACTCTCAGTTTCCTTCTGATACGATAAATAAATCCAAGTATTAACCAGGGCTGAAACTGCTTAACTTCTAATATAGATTGGATCTAGTGTCTTGGATGATCAAAGTAATTGTGCCAGTGCAGGAGTGGAGATAGAGTGACTCTTGACTCATTCAAACTCTCCAGTTCAACCTTGTTCTGTCTGTAAGTGCAGTCTCTCCTGGAAGCATTTCATCTTTAGAATAGGTTGCAACGATAGTTTTCTCCCTCCCAAAATGAGTTGATATCTTGGTAGTTCTTATTTTTATTTCACGTTTTTGCCAGTCTGTGTGTTCCCTGAAAAATCATTTCTTCCCTCTCTGTGACAGTTTCATCCTCATAACAATCCTGTAAGGTATCTTAGGACTTGAAACAGAGAACAAGAGAAAGAATAGCTAGCAGGAGGGAGCTAGTTAGCATCATCACTGTTGCAAGACATGGAGCTGTCTCCTTGGACATCATCCAAACCTTTCTACCCACTATGCCCTTGCTTGCAAGTCCATCACCCACAATGAACACGATCACAGTGCGAAAGTCAGAAATTGAAGATCAGCACATCTGACAAGTATGTGTCAAACTAGAAATCCTATTCTCACCATACAGGAGAGCCAATGGCTATATCGACGGAGACTAATGGGAATGACATATCTTCATGAAAATGGTTGGGGAAGGCCTTGCTGTACCACAGTGGTCCTCACACAATAAATCCAATAAGCCATTTCATTGGGTGGGAACTGTCGCCCAGAATTGGGGAAAGAAAGAGGTCTTTGTTTCGACAAAGACTACAGTAATCGGCAGTGACTGAGTGGAAAGTATAAGATGGTTACAAAAGGGATTTGTTGTTTCTTTGGGGGTGGGCTAAAACATGCTGTAGACGCCATAGTTCTCTCCCTCGTGAAGACATTTTCGCTTGGAATCCATCCCTGTTAGGCTAATTAAATGCAACGCTGCCGAACTGTTTCCTCCACAATGTTTGAAAGCCAGAAAGCATGAAACAGCCGCAGCAGAAAGCTGTACTAACCTTTGGATAAATACTGTCCTCATGTACTTTCCACAGTAAACGCAATGTCAATAAAGCTCTCACCCTTGAAAATAATAGATCTAACTAACCCACCTTGTCTCTCATAAATTGCAGCTGAACACCATTCCAGAGAACAGTGACGACAATGTTGAGTTGCCATAGAGTTGCAGTCTCTTCCTGTGTTAAGACAGGTTGGAACAAACCCAATGTACTTGTGGCATTCGCTAAATCAAGCTTGAGATCTGGCCCTTTGCTTCTTCCTCCCATCTTACCGATCCAAATGTTTCGGTGATCTTTCTAATGGCAGTCCCAAGCAAGGTTAAAACCGACTGCTTGTGTGCATTTCCGTTATCTTCCTTTTGACCGTATGAAAGCCGGATTGTTTACATCCTTTCTTGTTCATTCGTCAGTTTGAAGAAAAAGAGACACAGCCGTAACTGATCTAATGAAACAGGAACTGGGATCTCCTGTGAATACAAGGGATCATACTGAGGTGTGTAATGACCTCCATCTCTCTGTTTCTCTTCCAGTGGGATAGAGCTAATTCCAGAATTGCATATGCTCATTGTGACAGCTTCCACAACAATAGTATCCCTCCAAGAAGAATCCTAACACACAGGTGTCCACAAGTGCAGCCACTTTCTCCCCTTCATTCTTATGGGCTCTTAATTGTTCCTTCAGGACCAAGTTATAGCAAAATACTTAGCATAAGGGCAGAGATCCCTTTGTGACGCATGCTGTCTGTTCCAGATAGCATTTGAGGATTGTTGTTGTGCTCAGGGAACCTCTGAGGCAAGAGGGCAACATCACAGATGGCCCCAACCTCTTGAAAAATCAGAAAGTCCCAGCATTCCAATCTGGTGAGCCCTGGCTGCGCAAGACTTCTTGTATTCTCTCCTTTCCTCCCCCCAAGCCAGAGAACAAAATAACGTAGTTCAATGGCTGTTGGCTGTTTGAAGGAGAAGTTGCACCAGTTGTTTTTTTTCTTTAGTACTGTTTCCAGGATTTCCCATCTGTTTGTAATATCAGAAAACAATGTGCCCTAGGATTGGCTTCAAGTTCAGAGGCTGTGGTTGGGATTGCGTTGCCTGGCATGATGGCTCAGGGTTAACAGCTGAAAAGCTGGTGTTTAAAAGGCATGCTTACAACCCGATTCCAGCCCCAAAATGTGCTTATTCACATGACTTTATAACCCTGCAGTCATGGAACACATGTGACTTCCTTCCTATACCCTCTTGTGTACCCCTCCATCACATAGGCATGTTTTAAAAGCCTGAAACAGCTGATCAAGGCTGTCAAAAATGGACCCACAAGCACACAGATGGCTAAACGGAAGCACACTCTATTTATTTATTTATTTATAGTATTTATATTCCACCCTTTTTACCTCAATGGGGACTCAGGACAGATCACAGAACATACATATAAAGCAAACATTCAGTGCCATTTATATACTGACAAGACAGGCAATTGTACATAGATTGACGTATATATAGGCTTTTCCCATCTTTGGTAACTTGGAGACTTGTGCTTGGTTCCGCCCATGGAGGAATCACCAGCATTTTTCTGGCATTTTTTTATGGGTGCCTTAAATATCTCCCCGTTTTAAGTGGTACCTATTTATCTACTCACATTTTGCTTTTGAACTGATAGGTAGTCAGAAGCTGGGCTAAAGTCCAGGAGCTCACCCTGACCCAGGCTTCAAACTATCAACCTTTTGATTGACAACATTTACTGCAACTAATGGTTTTACCTGGAGTGCTAAAGCAATTCCAGTTAGAACTCTCTGCAACCATTCCTTTGGTCTGATCTTTATAATATTAAGCAGAGCATGAATTTATAGTTGGGCAAGGAGAGATAATAAGAAATCTGCTTGTGTGTACATTGAGATAGTCACATGAGTGCATATACGATCCAGCGCATCTCAGAGACATTTTTAAAAAACCTTTCCACTGGATGTCCCCAGTCCATCTTTGCGAACTTGTAAAATCTGCTACAAAGGAATGTGTCAGGACAGTAGGGGATCATTCACCAGGACTGACTGGTCTGTGTCTGGACTAGCTGTCAGGACCTATGATTTTTAAAACCACTTATTTAATCTGAATTTTGATGCTGTCTGGAAGTGCCCTCAGACTTGTGCACTTTAAAGTTGGCCTTCTTCTGAGGATGTGAGTGTGTGAATTACTTAAGATCACTCATTGAGGGCCCTTCCACACAGGCCTATATCTCTGAATATCAAGGCAGAAAATCCCACATTATCTGAGGGCCTTTCCAGGCAGGGCTTTATCTCAGGAGAATCCGCATTTTAAAAACATGGATGATCCTGGGGCACGCGCTTTCTGGGGTGGGGTGTCCAGATGCCCTTCTGAGATTGGTCTGGGAGGACACCGGGACACTCTACCCCCCTCCCCAAAAGCCTTTTAAAACCCTTTAAAAAATAAAAGTACTTACCGGGCCTCCATTGCAGAGCTGCCACAGATCTCCTAGCGCGCAGAAATGATGTACCAGGAGAAAGGGGGGGGGAGGGGGGGACGGGACAAGAGCGATGGTAAGCACTTATATTTTTAAAAGTGGTTTCTTTAGGACTTTGGGGAAGGGGTGGGTATTCCCATGGTTTTCTGAGCTAATTTAGCCTGGAAAACTGTGGGAATACTGAAGTATTCTGCAGTCCAGACACCAAAAGTAGTGGGTTTATCCCACACCTTCCAAGAAGGCACAGAATAAACCCACTTTCAAATTAATTCACCACAAACCAGGAAAACCCTGTTGCCTGGACAGTCCCCTTTTTATTGTGGAAGTTTCCGCAATAAAGGAACTGTCTATATCTGACCTGAGTGTGGACTCAGATAACCCAGTTCAAAGCAGATATTGTGGGATTTTCCGCCTTGATATTCTGGGATACAGGGTTGTATGGCTGTATGGAAGGGCCCCTAAGTTCAAAAACTTAAGGATGGCAAACAGGGCCGTAGCCAGGATTTTGATTCGGGGGGGGGGGGGCTGAGTTTGGTTCAGGGGGCTGAGACTGGGTGGAAGAGGGTCTACCCTAGCAAACCTTTTGTATTGTTATCCCAATAACCCCATTAATGTGGGATATAATGAGCATGGTGATCAGATCATGATATGAATAAACATAACCGTTTAAAAAATGTCCCAGTAAGGCCTTTTCGCGGACCACCCTGAGACAGTCGCGGGGGGGGGGCTGAAGCCCCCTTAGCCCCCCCCCCTGGCTACATGCCTGCATACGATCATCTGAGGCAGTGGACAAAATGAGGGAGATAAAGGGCCCCTCTGGGAAGACAGGTGTTTCCTGGTTCTGCCAGAATTTTCTTGGGGCCATATATTATCTCTCAGCTACATCAACCTCACAGGGTTGTTGTCAATTTACAGTGAGAAGGAGACGAGCCACCTATGTCACCTCGGGCTCACTAGAGGAAATAAATGAACTGTTTTGTTGTAGGTTTTTCAGGCTGTATGGCCATGTTCTAGAAGCATTCTCTCCTGACGTTAAGCCTGCATCTGTGGCAGGCGGTTGTGAGGTTGTGAGGATGCTTGCCACACATGCAGGTGAAATGTGAGGAGAGAATACAGCTCGAAAAACCAACAACAACCCAGTAATTCTGGCCATGAAAGCCTTCGACAATACAATGAACTGTTTGTTTCTGGCATTCTTTGTCTGGGTTTTGTGAAGAGGTCCTCGTCTCTGTTGTAAATATTCTCATTTCCAATCTTTTTAGATAATCCCAAATTCCAGTATCATAAGAAAAGGAGGGGGGGGGACTGTATTGCTTCTGTCTGACTGAGGCAATCGCTTGAGTTCAGTTTTGCCTCCTCAGAACTAGTGATCACACCTATTTCAAAACACCGCTTTAAGGCGTTTTTGTGATCAATATTCAGGTGATTTTAAGTTTGCTCTCAGAATACCAGAAATCCTCCCAACACTCAGTAGAGCCTTGCTTCAAATGAGAAGCACTGTGGGGAAAAATGCCTGTGGGTTCCAGAGGGCTGTACCTGGCCTCTCTGTTTCTCATGCAGGGACTAAGGGAAAACACAGTGTTTCCTAGCAGAGAATTGTAGTTGATTGACTCTTCCAGTATGTGTGATTGTGTGTACAATGAAATGAAAGCACACTATCATGCAAAACTCCTGGCTACATCAGTGAAGTGGCTTCACATACTCAAGGGCTCAGTACCATGGGCTGTAGAACAAGCAACAATTGATATGCCATTATCCGATTGGATGTGGCTGAATAGATAGGAGCAAAGAAAGACCAGTTGGAACAAAATCAGGCAGGCAGAATTGAAGCTGGAGGGATAAATATAAGCAGACTTTAACCTTGGATATCCTATCACCCTCTTATCATAAGGAACAGCAGGAGTTATGGAGAGGTATCGAAGAGAGAGAGAGCTGACTCCCGGGATTAGAGGTGATCTGACCAGATTTATGGCTTCTGTTTCTCAATGCTCACCAGATAAAGAATTGCTAGAATTCAATTACCATTTGTACGAATATATACATATGCAATTGCAAGTGCTGCGCGAATGTGAACATAGACTCCCTGTTGCTTTTGAGAGGTTATCATTTCAGGGAAACAAATAAATGCATGTATGTATGTGTTTCTGTGTGTGTGTGTGTGTGAATTTACATTTTATTAAGGTTTTGAGGGGGTACATTAGTGGAAACCGCATTTTAAATTCAATAAAATAAGTTGTAGACTGAGAAAGAAGAAGAAGAAAAGGAAAAGAAGAGAAAAGGGGGATAGTTGAGATGCAAGTGACAAAAAAATTAGCCTCTTGTCTCCTCCGATGTATCCATATTTACAATAATACATCCTCCAGGGTCGTCCTGTCTTCCTCTGTCCAGTCTTGGAATTAGCCCATATTGATGACGTTTTCAATTAAGGACCAATCTGTCTTCTCCATACTAGTCTTCTGTTGGTTTCTCAGGTGTTGTGTTATGCTGCCCATATTCATAATATCGAGTATCTTGAGTGTCCAATCCTCTAATGTTGGTATCTTTTTCGTCTTCCATTTTTTCACATACACTAGTCTCGCAGCAGTAGCCATGTGGAAAAGTAAAATATCCTTGTTCTTTTCGAATTCGAAGTCTAATATTCCCAGGAGATAATACTCTGGTTTCAATTCCATTTTTAGACCTAGGATCTTCTGTGTTGTTTTGTGGATCTTCCAGAATTTGTTGGCCTTCTTACAGAATTTGTTGGCCCAGCTTACTTGTCCTCACGTATCTCCCTCTACATCCCGGCTCGCAGTTCAAGATCGTCTGGGGAGGCCCTGCTCTCAGTCCCGCCGGTTCCGCAAATGTATCTGGTGGGGATGAGGGACAGTGCCTTCTCGGCGGTGGCCCCCACCTGTGGAACTTGCTCCTTAGTGAGATTAGGTTGCCTTCATCCCTCCTGTCTTTCAGAAAGAAATTGAAATCATGGTTCTGGGACCAGGCTTTTGAACATCAGGCAAAGCAGCACTTTAGATGTGCAATTGGACTGGAATGGTTATATGGTTGACAATAATTGTATTTAATTTAATTGTATCATCTATTGTTTTAAATTGGTGTTATATTGTTGTATTTGTCTATATGTTGTGGCATCAAATTGTTGCCGAGTGTAAGCTGTCCTGAGACACCCCCCCCCCCTTCCAAGGGGGGTTTGTTGAGAAAAACAGGGTAGAAATGCTGGAAATAAATAATAAATTCTTGCATGCCCACAACAGGTGGAAAAGGGTCCCTACATTTCTTTGGCATTTTCAACATTTATCGGAGATGTTTTTTATAGCATTTAGCCAGTTTATGTGTGTGTTTGTCAAGGTGTTACAGAACGTTGAGCATGGCTGGTCAGAGGAACAATTGCAATAGGATAGTAAAGCCTACCCCCTCCCCCGGCTTGTGTGCTCATTTTCCTCCTTTCATGAGGCTATGATGAGGAATCATACGTTCCCATTTGAGATCATCTATGGTTAACAGAAACAAACCAATGTCAAATAATAGCTTATGATGCCAGTTTCCCCGCCAAAAGCGGTACCTATTTATCTCCTAACGTTGCTGTTTTTGAACTGCTATGTAAGTGGAAGAGCTAGGGCTGATGGCGGGAGCTCACCCCACCTGCAGCTTGAACTGCCAACCTTCTGGTTGGCAAGATTTTCTGTAGCTGGCGGTTTAGCTAGCTGTGCTAACCTTTTAAGACATGTATTGTTGTATTGTTCCCTCTACAGTGGCTTCCAACATATTATTATCCACTTTTATTAGATATTTACTTTAATCATCCACTTTTATCTACAAAGCATTTCTGGAAGAACGGATGAGTTTTATATAACTACTTGTTGGCAGATCAGAATCCAATGGTAACAGTTAAAGGGGCCAGCTTTTGCACCTCGGCGCTCACTTGTCGGCAAAAATGACACCATAAACATAAATAAATTTTGCCTGTATTTAATAGTATTTGTTTTTGTATAATCCTGTTCTGAGTGTTGTTTGTTTGGTCCTATTTAAATTTTTTAAAGAGTTTTTTGTGTCTAATCTGCTGATTATAATAAATTTTTCATTCGTGTAGTCCCAGGACTGGAGTTTGTGCACCTCTACTTTAAACTGGTAAACAGCAGTGGGTTTCTCCCTTTGGCTTTTGGTGCTTGTGAAACATCTGCTGCCTCTCTAACAAGCAATACACTTTAAATATATCTACCAAGTCTCTTTCAAGTGTTCCACATTAAAAGACAAGCTACAATTTAAGATCAGGTTTTGGAGCCAAGGTACAATGCAGGCTATATAAGTTTGACAGAGTGTTGGCTAGGAGCTTCAAGTCAGCCCACGGTAGGGGAGGTGGTGAAATCATTGTAATGGCCTATTTTGAATGCTCAGAGTAGAGCGGAGAAGATGAGCTGGCTAAGATGGGGAGTTCTTTTGGGCCCTTTGGAACAGCCAGCCTTAAATGGTGATGCAGTGCTGTCTTTGGTACAGTCACTATTGTGTTCTTAGAATTCTGTGGGCAGTTAAGCTAAATTACTCATGTTATAAATAAGGCTTTACTTTCATCCAGCCTTCCAAAGAGCTGGGAGGCAAAGCTGTGGCACTGGAAGTTGGCCAGCATTTCTGGTGAAAACATCTCTGTTGAAGACTATATTTTCACATAGTATGTATCAGTCATAAATTTTGGTCTGACCTGGTATTTTTTGGTGTCCCAATGCAAAGTATTGAATGCAGGGGAAAGGTGATGGTGTCTTGTGTGGACAGTGGGTCAGTCCAAATCAGACCCGCCTTGAGTTCTCACAGGCAGAAAGGTGGGGTATAAAGAAAGTCAATATTTATTTATTTATTATTTATTTATTTATTGTGTCAGGAGCGAACCAAACACTTGTATTGCATTTTTAAAAAACCCACAAAGTTTAAAAACAGTCACTATTGTGTTCTTAGAATTCTGTGGGCATTCTGTTAAATGTCCTTTGACCAGTAGCTGGACACTTGGAGTGCCTCTGGTGTTGCCTTAAGAAGTTCCGCCATTGTGCATGAAGCAGGGCTCAGGTTGCATTGTAGTAAGTGGTCTGTAGTTTGCTCTTCTCCACACTCACATGTTGTGGACTCCATTTTGTAGCCCCATTTCTTAAGGTTGGCTCTGCATTTCGTGATGCCAGAGCTCAGCCTGTTCAGCGCCTTCCAAGTCACCCAGTTTTCTGGGTGTCTTGGAGTCTCTAATTTGGTATCAGCCATTGATTGAGGTTCTGGGTTTTAGCCTGCCATTTTTGGACTCTGGCTTGCTGAAGTGTTCCAGCGAGTGTCTCTGTAGATCTTAGAAAACTATTTCTTGATTTAAGGCGTTGGCGTGCTGGCTGATATCCAAACAGGGTATGGGCCAGATATGTCATTGCCTTGGTCCTTTCACTATTGGTTGCTACTTCCTGGTGGATGTCAGGTGGTGCAATACTGGCTAGATGGTGTAATTTCTCCAGTGGTGTAGGGTGCAGACACCCCGTGATAATGTGGCATGTCTCCTTAAGAGCCACATCCACTGTTTTAGCATGGTGAGATGTGTCCCACACTGGGCATGCATACTCAGCAGCAGAGTAGCAAAATGCAAGGACAGATGTCTTCACTGTATCTGCTTGTGATCCTCAGGTTGTGCTAGTCAGCTTTCATATGATATTGTTTCTAGCACCCACTTTTTGCTTGTCCCCTGGGCAACGTCTTCATAGACGGCTGATTCAGTCACTCCAGAAGCATCCAGAAATCAATAATAATTATAATTTATTTTATTTCCATAAATAAGTTCAGAACTGATAAAATAAAGGGATCACAAGCAGCTAAATATTTTTAGACCAAAAACAGGCAACAGCGACCACATTGTCTGCAGCTTTGAACAATTCTTCCTCTGTGCATGAGGCAGGGCATTGTGGGCAAGCATACAATTGCGGAGTTGTTTGTTCTGCTCCACAGTCACACAAGGTGGAGGATTCTTCTAGGTAGGGCCATGTTGCCAGGTTGCTTTTGATCTCCCAACTCCACTTCTGAGTTTGTTCAGGGACTTCCACGTTGCCCATTCTTGGTTTGCCCCTAGAGCATTGGCTCCCAAACTTTTTTGGCCTACCACCCCCTTTCCAGAATTTTTTTTTACTCACCACCCCCCTAGAAATTATTTTTTAAAAATTTAATAGCAATTAAACAGAATGATATATGTATTAATGCAGTGGTTCTCAACCTCTCTAATGCCGTGATCCTCATGTTGTGGTGACCCCAACCATATTTTCGTTGCTACTTCATAAATAATTTTGCTACTCCTACGAATTCTAATGCAAATATCTAATATGCAGCATGTATTTTCATTGTTACAAATTGAACATAATGAAAGCATAGTGATTAATTACAAAAACAATATGTTTGGGGGAGTATGGACAACGGATGATGGGATTTGCAGGACCTTCAATCGATTCAGCTCTGACTTCCACAGACCACTGAGACCCCCACAAATTACAGAACTGGACCAAACTTGGCACAGAGAACCCACATGACCAACGGAAAATACTGGAGGGGTTTGGGAGGAATTGGCAGTGATTTATGGGACATGTAGTTCACCTATATTTGGAGAGCACTATGAACTCAAACAACTATGAATTTGGATGAAATTTGGCACAAACACTCAATATGCCCAAATTTGAACACTGGCAGAGTTTTGAGAAAATAGCCCTTCTCATTTGGGAGTTGTGGTTGCTGGGATTTATAGTTCACCTACAATGAAAGAGCATTTTGAACTCCACCAGAAATGGAATCGAGCCAAACTTGGCACACAAAACCCCCAATCGTTCACCACCACCACCCAAATTCCCCTGAGCCTCCCGCCGCCCCCTTGGATCACCTCACCGCCCACTAGGGGGCGGTACTGCCCACTTTGCGAATCAGTGCCCTAGAGGAAGACCCTTGCGCGGGGGCATCCAGTTGGAATTACCTGATTTTGCTGCCCGCAGGGATATTCTTGCTGTTGCTGGAGGAACATTAAGAAAAATGGTGGTTCTCATTAATTTTTTCTTTGATTTAAGTCTACTGGGAGGAGGCTGATAGCCATGTGGTAGGAGGTTTTCACAGTGTTCAACCTTATTTCTCTCGCAATTGGCAGCAACTTCCCATCACACATCGGGAGGGCAATGCCAACTTGCTTATAAAGTCTATCAGCAGGTGTAGGTTTAAGACATCCTGTAATTATTCTACATTTCTCATTTGTGGTATATTCACCTGCTTTACATGGGCAGATTTATGTCAGACGGGGCAGGCATATTCAGCAGTTGAGTAAGACAAGACCAGGGCTGATGCTCTTATTCATTTTGGGTGAAGAAGAAGAAGAAGCAGCAGCAGCAACAGCTTTGGAAATTGTGAAAGAACAAATTACAGCAATAGCCAGAAAAATTAAAAGATATGAAGCCAGAATCATCCAGTACAGACAAAATCAACTATTTCAATCAGACCAAAGACGATTCTACCAGAGCCCGAACCAAACAACAGACAAAGTAGCCATAAAGCCTAAGAATACTGCAACAACTAAGCTTTGGAGAGAACTCTGGGAAAATAATAACTACAACAAAAACGCTGGGTGGATAAAGGAGTTTGAAGAAAAATTCTCACAAAACAAAATGGAACAGATAGAAATAACAACTGAAATGATCAGCAAACGAGTGCAAAAAGTGAAGAACAGGACATTGACTGGTAGTGATCAACTGCATGGATTTTGGCTAAAATATCTGACTAGCCTACGTGGAAAAATGGCCCAACAATTCAATGAGATGCTGCAGAAAGGAAGTATCAGTGAATGGCGAACAACTGGAAGAACATATCTGATACAAAAGGATCCAGCAAAAGGAGCAGCACCAGGAAACTACAGGCTGATAACATGTCTGCCTACTATGTTTAAACTATTGACTGGCATCATAGCTGACAGAATTCAAGATTATCTTGAAGAAAATAACATTTTGCCAGATGAACAGAAAGGCAACAAACGGAACCGGGACTGTGGCGCAGCTGGCTGGGAGTCAGCTGTATTAAGATCACTACTGACTGAAAGGTCCTGAGTTCAAAGCCAGCCCGGGTCGGAGTGAGTTCCCGACCAAAGAAAAATGTGTAGCTTGTTGTCGACCTTTGCAGCCCAAAAGACAGTTGCATCTGTCAAGTAGGAAATTTAGGTACCACTTGTGGGGAGGCTAATTTAACTGATTTATGAGGCCATAAAAACCCCCAGGAAGTATGCAAAGATAGAGGAAGTGACAGCTCCCCTGGTAGCCAGAAGCTGGAATGTTAAATAGCCTCTGAGTGTCTGTCTATATATGTTGTGTGTCTATGGCATTGAATGTTTGCCATGTATATGTACATTGTAATCTGCCCTGAGTCCCCTGCGGGGTTAGAAGGGCGGAATATAAATATAACAAATAAATAAATAAATAAAAGCAAGGGCACAAAAGACCAGTTATTAATTGACAAAATAATTCTGGAGAACTGCAAAAGCCAAAAAAACTAATCTTCACATGACGTGGATTGACTACAAAAAAGCCTTTGACTCACTCCCACACAGCTGGATCATCAAGTGCCTAGACACCATTGGCATTTGTAAAAACGTTGGCACTTTTATTGAAAATATGACAAAGAACTAGAAAACTGGACTGTTTGCTGGAAATGAAAACTACAGAATTGTCAACATCAGGAGAGGAATCTTCCAGGGAGATTCATTGTCCCCACTGCTTTTCATTTCGGTGCGGTGACAATTCTGGTCACCGCACCTCAAGAAGGATATAACGGAACTGGAAAAGGTACAAAGAAGGGCGACAAAAATGATCCAAGGGATGGAGCAGCTCCCTTATGAAATCAGGTTGCAACGCCTTGGTCTTTTCAGCCTTGAAAGACGGCGTTTAAGAGGTGACTTGATCGAAGTGTATAAAATCATGCATGGGATAGAAAAGGTGAATAAAGAAAAAATATTTTCTCTGTCACCCAACACTAGGACTAGGGGGCACTCCCTAAAGCTCCAAGGTAGGAAAGTTAGGACTAATAAAGGGAAATATTTCTTCACCCAGAGGGTCATTGGGTTATGGAACTCACTTCCAGAGGAGGTTGTGACAGCTGTCAGCCTGGACAGCTTCAAGGCAGGATTAGACAGATTCATGGATACCAAGGGAATCAGTAGTTACTGAAATGGACATCCAAGTGCCACCTCTGTGTTGATGGAGGCAGGCAGGATTTCCCCGGGTCCTGGTTGTGGGGGTCAGGAGCAGGTGAGGTTGTGCCCTCCTTTCTGCTAGAGATCCCTGTGTACAACTAGTGGGCCACTGTGTTACACAGAATGCTGGACTAGATGGGCTGAGGCCCGATTCAGCATGGCTCTTCTTATGTTCTTATGTTCTTATGTTAATCATTGCCATGATCCCTCTGTCAACAACCTTACAAAAAACAAACCTGGGCTATCAAACGTCTAAGAAGTCTCACGAAATTTCACATCTGCTGTACATGGATGACCTGAAGCTGTATGGGAAAACCGAAACTGAAATCCAGTCTCTGACTAAAACTGTCCAAATCTTTAGCACCAATATCAACAAGGAGTTTGATTTGGACAAATGTTTGACAGTGGCACTGAAGAAGGGAAAAATCATTGAAAGTGAGGGCATAAATATGCCTAATGGCCAAGCAATAAAATGTCACCAGCTAGAGTCCTATAAATATCTGGGCATACTACAGCTGGACAACATCAAACATGAACATGTGAAAACTGTGGTCAGCAAAGAATACATTCAAAGGGTCAGAAAAATTCTCAAAAGCAAGCTCAATGAAGGCAATACCATCAAGGCCATAAACTCATGGGCCATACCTGTCATAAGATACACTGCTGGCATCATAAACTGGACACAGGCAAAACTGGACAATTTGGACAGAAAAACAAGAAAACTCATGACCATTCATAATTCACTGCATCCTCGCAGTGATGTTCACCGCCTCTATCTGCCTAAAAGGTCTGGTGGCAGAGGACTCTTACAAGGCAAACAAGCAGTTGAAGAAGAAAAACAGACACCCTGGCAGAATATGTCAAGGAAAGCCAAGAACCTGCTTTAATTGAAGTCAGTAATCGGAAACTTCTCAAAACACAGTAGACAAAGAGTCAGTACAAGAAAACTGCACTCCAAACCAGAGCTGACAGCTGGCACAACAAAGCATTACATGGGCAGTTCCTTGACAAAATTGAAGGAAAAGTAAACAAGGAGAAGACCTGGTTATGGCTCACGAATGGAACGTTGCAGAAGGAGGCAGAAGGCCTGATTCTTGCAGCCCAGGAAGAAAGCCATCAGAACCAATGCCATTAAGGCCAGGACCGAAAAATCAGCTGATGACCCAAAATGCAGACTATGCAAGGAAGCCGATGAAACCATGGACCATATCCTCAGCTGTTGCAAGAAAATCGCACAGACAGACTACAAACGAAGACACAACTCTGTGGCCCAAATGATTCACTGGAACTTATGTCACAAGTACCACCTGCCAGCAGTAAAGAATTGGTGGGATCATAAACCCACAAAGGTCGTGGAAAATGAACACGCAAAAATACTGTGGGACTTTCAAATCCAGACTGACAAAGTTTTGGAACACAATACACCAGACATCACAATTGTGGAAAAGAAAAAAAGTCTGGATTATTGATGTTGCTATACCGGGTGACAGCCGCATTGAGGAAAAACAACAGGAAAAACTCAGCCATTATCAAGATCTCAAAATCAAACTGCAAAGGCTCTGGCATAAACCAGTGCAGGTGGTCCCAGTGGTCATTGGCACACTGAGTGTAATGCCAAAAGATCTCAGCTGGCATTTAGAACAATAAACATTGACAAAATCACTGACAAGAAACATTGACAAGATCCACCTTTCTTGGATCTGTGCGTATCATTCGAAAATACATCACACAGTCCTAGACACTTGGGAAGTGTTTGACTTGTGATTTTTTATACGAAATCCAGCATATAGATCTCGTTTGTTGTGATATACTGTGATGTCATTAAAATAATAATAAGAAGAAGAAGAATATTTTTCATGAGTTTGTAGACAAACCCTATGTTGCAAAGGAAAACTTTGGAAGTACTCGTAGATTATTCCCCATCAGAAGGTAGACTAACATTCTTCTTTTTATATATATCAGCTTGGAAACTGTCTTGATACGCTGGGACTTGAGAGATCCAGGTTTTAGTCCCCACTGAGCCAAGAAAAGTCACCAGGTTGTTTCTCTCAGCCTGACCTATTTCACGGTGTTGATTTGAAGATAAAGTGGGAGAAAGAGAGTCATGTATACCACCTTGATCTCACAATCAACCTGGAATGAATTGTGGCTACAAGTCAATTGCTAATTTGTCAGGTTTTGAACTTGTACATATGACACATCCAGGCCACATAGCTGCTATGAAAAGACATGCTGATTTAGCCAAATGTTCACCAAGGTTGATTGATAAATAGATGCATACATATTGTATCCATTCCTAAATTACTTTGGGCTGATTCACTCAATCATTTCAGAGGTGAGCGAATAAATATGCATGAGGTTGGACTCCCGAGTGTTCTCAGATGGTGAAGTGCTGTTCTCTCCCTGTGGTAGAGCATATGCTTTGCATACAACAGGCTCCAAATTCAGTCTTTAGCGTCTCCAAGTAGAAGAACCAATATGAAGGTGAGGGGAAGGTCCCTTCTGTGCCTGAGACCCAGAAGAGCTGCTCACACTGAGAAGAGACAACACTGGTCTAGATCAGAATGTAACACTCCACTTTTCATTGACTGCCACTGGTCGCATCCCTCACAGATGGTTATGCTGGATTGGGCGGAGGGGACCTTCAATCCAGCAATGTCTGCAGGATCACATCATCTCTACTCTTGGACTAGATGGCAGGCGAGTTTGACTCTGGATGTAGGTAATTTGATTCCTCTGGTCCCAGGCTCATCCCACTGGCATTTGGTTCAGACTCTAGAATCCCCGAGAGCAGCCCTGAACCCTCTAAATCAGGGGTGGGCAATTATTTTTTCCAAGGGGCCACACGAGAGCCAAAAAATATTATGGAGGGCCGCACCTAAAGGCGGAACTACATTCTAATCTGCATTATTTATTTATTTATTTACTATATTTACTATATATTACACATCATTAATATTAACATATTAATATATCAAGAAATATTCATATATTATTAGTATTAATATCATAATTATTATATTATAGAATATATATAGACATTCTAATATATTGAAATTCTAATATAATATAACATTATATTATTTATTATATTATTATAAAATTATTATAAAATAATAATAAAAACCACTAAAATTAAATTAAATTAAATTCAAGAAGATAAGGTGCGAACCACGATGAAGGCTGACATCCTCAAGAGAGGAAGGATCCCAAGATGGAATGGCCCAATGGCCCAATGGTCCCAGCCCAGAGGATGGCAAATCGGACCCAGCCACCGCTGCAGCAGAGGAGAGCAGAGCAGCAGATGATCGGAGGCTGCAGGCCTCCACCTGCTCTCGCCCCCAGCCGTTCTCCAGCTGATTGCCCAGCGGGGCCAAGAGGAAGGGGTGCCGCTGCCGCCATCCCATCACGGGCTCTGTGGGGCCTGTGTCAGCAGACAGGCCGGAGGAGCGGTGGCTTTGGAGTGCCTCTCATTCCGGGAGGCGATCCTGGCCCGCAGGGGGAGCATTTGGCGACCTGCAGGGGCTGATTGCCGTGGTAACCCGGAAGATGATCAAGTCCCTTCCTCTTGGCCCCGGCCCCGCCCCCGACGCCCTTCTCCCGGGCCAGACAGAATCGGCTGCCGGGCCGCATCCGGGCCACGGACTGTAGGTTGCCCACCCCTGCTCTAAATGCAGATGTACAGAACTCTCTAAACAAGTTATTTATTTATTTATTGTGTCAGAAGCGAAATGAGAAGACAGTTATAATGTATAGAAAAACCACTAACAAATCATCCATTTATTTATTTATTTACTATATTTACTATATATTACACATCATTAATATTAACATATTAATATATCAAGAAATATTCATATATTATTAGTATTAATATCATAATTATTATATTATAGAATATATATAGACATTCTAATATATTGAAATTCTAATATAATATATTCTAATATAATGGAGTCTCTCAAACCATGTCCATGGGTTCCAAATACCACATCCAAATCTGGGATTTCCTTCCTTATGATCGTTATTGGCTATATTTGTGATTTGGATGTGGTATTTGGAACCCATGGACATGGTTTGAGAGACTCCATGCCAAGGACAGAGCTTTCTCTTACATGATCTACATTTACGTGCGACTGAAGACCACACGCTGTATTTTACAGCTTTGACTTTTGCACCAGCAGTCGCTGCTTAGACCATTCGTGTTTTACATCAGGACACTTGTATGGAAATAGTTAGAGACTCTGATAGTTGGAACAGTGCATAATAATTTTCCAACCCATCCAGAATCCGCGGGCGACTTGGGACTGTGAGTAACATGCACTACGTCTTGGGGAATGCCTCATGGGGATTGGATACCATATATGCATTGCGCATACCGAGTGTATCTACTCCTACACTTTTGGATATTGTTATAAATGTATTTGTATTTATTGTGACACTTTGGATTGTATGATATTATATGATACTCATTTGAGACCCACAATATATTGACTTTTGTATGAGAGACTTGATTATTGTTCTTAGTTCTCTTGCCCTACTTGTTAGTAGTTGACTTACAGCATAGTTTAGCATTATCAACTTAGGTTGATTTATGTTTAATTAAGAGCCACATCCACTGTTTTAATGTGGTGAAATTTATTCCACACTGGACATGTGTACTCAGCAGCAGAGTAGCAAAGCGCAAGTGCAGATGTCTTCACTGTGTCTGGTTGTGACCCCAGGATGTGCCAGTCAGCTTTTGTATGATACTGTTTCTAGCACCTACTTTTTGCTTTATATTCAAATAGTACTTCTTATAAGTCAGAGCATGGTCCAGAGTGACTCCCATGTATTTTGGTGTCCTGCAGTGCTCCAGTGGGATTCTTTCCGAGGTAATCCTCATGGCTCGAGATGCTTGTCTGTGTCGCACACCGGCTGGGAACCAGGGCCCTTTAAATATTCACACAACCATGGCTGGAAATAACAGTCTATTTATTGAAGTAAACAATGTCCAAAAAATAACAGTAAACATGAAAATAGCCAAGGCAAAAAGCATTCGAGAAAATCCCAGGAAATGTTCCCAAAGCCTCAGACTAATTAATTTGTAAGGTCTCTGAATATAAATCCACTAAGAAGCAACAGAACTTAAAACTAAATTAGTCCCAAAAAAGGCAAGCTCAAAGTTCTGTCATGAATGACCAAAAAATCATTAAATCAGTAGAATTGAATGTTGACCAGGAACTGAACTTCAGCCTTTCCAGGGCTAATAACAAGATCTCAACATTCTAACATTTCCCTCCCTTTTCCCTGGAAAAGTAACAGCTGCATCTAGAATCAGCAAGCCAGGTGTCTCAATTCCTGCCCACTGGACTCTCCGAAAAACTAAATGCCCTTAACTGCTTTTTCAGAGTTTCATCACCTTGGCCCTGCACTGAAAATCACACAGATCCCTGCACACCACCACAACCCACAACCCCTGAAGTGACAGAAGCCACAGGCCCAACAGTCTGTTCTTAAGTTGAAAACCACATGTCTGCGTTAGGAATCAGATGGGTTTCCCTGTAATAGGCAGTAAGAGCACCTAAAACTTCAGAGAGCTTCTCTTCAACCATTTCAGAGCTCCCTGCTTGAGTGGGGATGGCACGATCATCCGCATAGATGAAACTCTCTGTCCCTTCTGGCAGTGGCTGATCATTTGTGTAAATGTTAAACATTGATGGAGCGAGGACACTCCCCTGAGGCAGGCCATTCTTCTGTTTTCGCCATCTGCTTCTCTAGCCCTGGAACTCAACAAAAAAGCTTCTGTTTTGTAGCAGATTTCCTATGAAGCGGGTGAGGTAGTAATCCTTTTGTTATATTATACTTTTTTTCAGCAGGAGGCAATGATTTATCATAAGCTGCTGACAGGTCTCTCAAGAAGTTAAACTGTGGATATTGAATCTATAGCTAAGAGGGTCGTACTGTAATGACATTGGTCTTTTGTTCTCATTAAGTTTTAAATTGCACTGTACAATGCCTAAAAATCTCATTTTATGGAGTAGATAGTACATTAATGAAACTAGTAATGAGACAGAACATGGTATACTCCTTCCTTCAGTAGGGAGATGCTTCGCAGAGTGAGTGTGGGCGTGTGTGCACATGTACACCCACATGCACCTTGAAGGCTGATGATTTACACCTACTCAGTTATTGTTCTCATAGTTAAAACAGTTGCGGCCCTCCACCTGGCAGTGAGCTTTCCCTCAGTTTCACTGATCTTCAAACAGAAGAAGTTGAGTCTTCTGCTAGAGTCGTACTGAAACCCTACCAGCTCAGTAGAACTTACACTCCACCATGTATACAGTTTTGAGAGCCTAGTCATCGCCATACCACAATAAGATTGCAAAGTAGAATTGCCATTGAATCTTCAGGCCATACCCTACTCTTGTATTTATAAGGTTTGTGCCCTTTCCATGTTACTTTTCTATAAAGCAATGGTGGTTTTTTGAATGGGGGAAAATTAAAACAAATAGTGACTTCCTGGCATACGAAGTGAACTGTTTGTGCGTTGCCAGGACCGCTTGGATGTTTGAACTGGCTCTCAAAGTCATTTCACACATTCAAGGCCTGATAAAGTATTGTTCCTGATTGGACGGCACTTACTTTTCTCATTTTTGAATGAAAACTTGATACCCAGAGCTCTCAATATGGAAAGTTTGGGATTGGAATGTGCACTGAACTCACTTCCCCACTTTTAGCTTTCATACAAAGAGGCCAAATACTGTTTTGTCAAAGGATTTCATGGCTGGAATCACCGAGTTGCTGTGAGCTTTTCAGGCTGTATGGCCATGTTCCAGCAGCATTCTCTCTTGACGTTTCACCTGCATCTGTGACAAGCATCCTCAGAGGTTTTTTCAGAGGTCTGTTGGAAATGAGGCTCCCCCACCCCTATTATATTTATATTTTTAATGTACGAAACGTACCAAGTTTGTATGAAACTGTGACTTTTAATTCCTCTGCTGTTCTATGACCGAAATAAATTATTTGATTTGATTTGAGGCAAGTGGAGTGTATACGAGGTCAAATACTTTCATAGAACTTTTATATAGGTCAAATACTTTCATAGGACTTCAGCTGGCTGGAAATCAGAGACAAGTGATATTGACCTGTACAGAATGTAGAAAGGTTATTCTTTGATATTGCTATGAGTTTTCTGGTTGTCTGGCCATGTTCCAGAAGCATTCTCCCCTGATGTTTTGCCCACATCTATGGCAGGCATCCTCAGAGGTTGTGAGGTCTGTTGGAAACTAGGAAAATTGGCTTGTGGAATGATGTCCAGGATGGGAGAAAGAACTCTTGTCTGTTTGATGCAAGTGTGAATGTTGCAATTGACCAGCTTGCTTAGCCTTGCAGCTTCAAAGCCTGGCTGCTTCCGGCCTGTGGGGAATCCTTTGTTGGGAGGTGTTAGCTGGCCCTGATTATTTCCTGTCTGGAATTCCCGTTTTCTGAATGTTGTTCTTTATTTACTATCCTAATTTTGGAGATTTTTTAAAATACTGGTAGCCAGATTTTGTTCATTTTCATGGTTTCCTCCTTTCTGTTGTAATTGTCTACATGCTGGTGGATTTCAGTGGCTTCTCTGTATAGTCTGATATGGGGTTGTTAGAGTGGGCCAGCATTTCTGTGTTCTCCAATAATATGCTGTGTCCCGGTGCATCAGGTGCTCTGCTATGGCTGATTTTTCTAGCTGAATGAGTCTGCAGTGCCTTTCATTTTCCTTGATTCATGTTTGGGCAATGCTGCATTTGGTGCTTCCTCTGTAGACTTGTGCACAGCTGCATGATATATGGTAGACTCCTGCAGAGGTAAGAGGATCCCTCTTGTCCTTTGCTGAACGTAGCATTTGTTGGATATTCTTTGTGGGTCTGTAGATCGTTTCTAGGTTGTGTTTCCTCATCAGCTTCCCTATGCAGTCAGTCGTTCCCTTGATGTCTGGTAAGAACACTTTTCCCTGGGTGAATCTTTGTCTTTACTCTTGTGGCTTGTTCTTGGTCTTGCAGCTCTTCTGATGTTTGTGGTGGAGTCTCCATTGGCCTGTAGAGCCCAGTTTTGGTGGTTCAGTTCACCTTGGAGGAGGCGGGCTTAGTAGATTCTTTATGCACCGTCTGCCAGGGCTTTGTGCTTCTTTTTTGACTTGGGTGATTGTTGGAGATTTTATGTAGGTATCTATCATTTTCTTTGAACCAAAACTTGCAGACAGCATGGCCAGTGGAGGGTTCAATGAGTTGTAATCTAAAGTGGTAACTTTCCCAATCTTTGAGACTGCAGTGGATAATATGACCACAAAACCTGTCAATGGCATTCCTAACTATATTGCATCTTCTCCCTAAAGTGGTTGATTTGGAAAGAGGTGCCTGATGGGAATGGAAGGCGGTGGTGGTGCATAAACTATCTTGATTTTGCTGATGTTTGCCACTGCTTAAAATCTTTCCGCATGCTGTACGCTGTACAAATGTGAAGTACTTATTCCAACCCTCCTCAAGAAAATTAGCTGCCTTTTTCCCCTGGCAGCAGTACTTGCTTTCCCAGCCCAGTTTGGTAACATGCAACTTCTCAAGATGCACCCTCTCAGCAATCCGATTTGCTGACTCTGTTTTCTGGGCTAAGTCTGTGTTCTGCTTAGTCTGAAACAGCCAGCAAAGCTCGGAGAAAATCCAATAATTCCTTTGGTAACGTCAGCATACATGTGTTTTTTAGTCCATTTTAGTCCATTTTTTAAAACACATGCCTGTGCAAAAGGCATTAGAAAGTTGTCGAAATACAGTAGTTCAAATCATGATTTGGGGTTTAGGGGGTTTTCTTTTAAATAAAAACTATACATGGAAATGGACAATTTCTTAGCTAATTTCTTCTATGTGATGGCTCCTGAATCTGGGCCAACTGGCCACCATTTTGTATACCTCTGGTCCAAAGCAAATTTGGGGTCCCGGGTGTTTTGTCCTACAACTCCCAGAAATCCCAGCCTGTTTACTAGCTATTTGGATTTCTGGGAATTGAACGCCAAAACATCTGGGACCCATAGGTTGAGAACCACTGAGCTAGAAGAATCCTCAATCTTGTACAACTGTGGAGCAGAACAAATATCTCTGCATCTGTATACTTGCCCACCATGCCCTGCCTCATGCACAGAGGAAGAATTGTTTAAAGCTACAGACAATGCAGTCACTTTTGCCCGTTTTTGGCCAAAAATTATTTAACTGCTTGTGTTCCCTCTATTTTTATCAGTTTAATACTTATTTATGCAATGCTTTTGACACAAAATAAAAATAATAACTCTGGGACTGCCTGTATAGTTTCTCTTCCTACCAAAATGAAAACAAAAGGTTGAGTATGCAACTGTAGGAGTGAAGAAAGCACGAGAAAGTGAAGCAGAAGTGCTTTAGTGAACCAATCAAGAAATTTAAATTAATCTCCTCCTGACTGACATTTTCATTTTGTACAAGTAATGCTGGGTACATGACAAGGAAAAAAAATGCTGAAATGCATCACATTGTGTAGTCTGTAAGCAAGAAGATTACAGTTTGTTTGGTCATAATGATTGAGCAGATAATGGCTGCTTGTCTTTTTTGTTTTGAAAGCTTGTCCCTGAACACCATGAAAAACACACATTAGCAAAAGCAGGCTGGTTCTTTCCTCCACTTCTGCCTGTCTCGCTTCCGAAAGATGAGCTCTTAGGTTGGTTTGTGTATCTGTGTTGAGAGATTTATAAGCAGGAACCAGATAGCCAACTGTTAAGGATGCTGTGATACGTTGGCCAGAAATGGCCAACCTGCAGTGCACAGATATTATATGGCCCCTATTTGCAAGGCTCTTCCAACCAGGCTTTGTTGAAATACAGTTCTTTGGTTGAACAAATAGAGGGAGTATAGGCTCTTGTAATTTCTAGATGGAATTAGGCACCAAAACCAACCATTTCCACCTACAGTAGAGTCTCACTTCTCCAACAACAATGAGCCAGCAGAACGTTGGATAATAAGGAGGGATTAAGGAATAGCCTATTAAACGTCAAACTACGTTATGATTTTATAAATTAAGCACCAAAAAATGGACAGAAAAAGCAGTTGGATAATAAGGGGGGATTAAGGAAAACCCTAGCAAATGTCAAATTCTGTTATGATTTTACAAATTAAGCACCAAGCGTCATGTTTTACAACAAATCGACAGAAAAACCAGTTCAATACTCGGTAACGTAGTAATTACTATATTTACAAATTTAGCACCAAACATCATAATGTATTGAAACAGCTGTGGTTTCGGGCAGAAGGCAGACTGCGTTGGATAATACAGAACATTGGATAAGCGAAGGTTGGATAAGCGAGACTCTACTATATTTTGGAAAAGGTCAGATCATAGTTTAATGAAGGATTGTGGGTTGTGTATAAGAGAGTGGGTTTTCAGAGGCTTGCCAGAGGTGTAGAAAGCTGTGATTATGGGCACATCTACACTGCCATTACAATGCAGTTTAGAACCCGTTTGGAAGGAACTGGTTTCACTGTGTGGGTGATTCGAGTGACAGATTTGGAACTGTTTTGAGGCCAGGTGGATGACTGTACATAGTAGAAGTAGTAATAATAACAATAATTTTATTTATATTCTGCCCCCTCTTCCCAAGGGGACTTGGGGCGACTTTCAATATAAAAAATCAGTATAAAAACAAATAAACACATGACAATCAGGAGAATTAAATCAACAGGTAAAACAAATCAAATACATAGACAATAAATAGCAGCAGACAAGTTGGGTATAAACTCACAAATATTACTCATAAATGTACAAAACTAAACAATAATAAAGACATGGGTCACATTAAAAACATTATAAAACTTGCTCATTGTTGATGTGAGCCATACAACCAATTAAAATGGTCCCAATTGCACTTCCATAATTAGATGGAATTAGCCACTTTTGAAGGCCTGTTTCCATAGCCATGTTTTCAGTTTCTTCCTAAAGGTTATTAGTGTGGGCGCCAATCTGATCTCCTCAAGGAAGGGCATTCCAGAGCCATGAGGCTACTACTGAGAAGGCCCTCTCCTTTGTCCCTACCAACCGCGCTTGAAACGGAGGCGGGACTGCGAGGAGGGCCTCCCGGCAGATCTCAGGGCCCGAACAGGTTCATAGGGTGGGATGCGGTCACACAAATATGCTGGACCCAAACCATGTAGGGCTTTGTAGGTAATGACCTGCACTTTGAATTGTTCCCGGAAACACATAGGCAGCCAGTGGAGCTGTTTTAGCAGGGGGTGGTATGCTCCCTGTAATCGGCTCCTATTAAAAACCTGGCTGCTGCTCTTTGTGCTAGTTGGAGTTTCTGAGCCATCTTCAGAGGCAGACCCAAGTAGAGTACATTGCAGTAATCCATCTGGGATGTAGGCAAGGCATGAACTGTGGCCAGGTCAGGCTTTTTGAGGTATGGACGCAGCTGGTGCACAAGCTGCGCCTGTTCCTTTAATTGTGCCTCCTGGCCACCACCGACACTTGAGCTTCAAGAGTCAGTGCTGAATCCAGAAGGACCCCCAAACTGCGAGCCTGTGTCCTCAGGGGGAGTGTAACCCCGTCCAGCACAGGTTCTGCAGCACAGTGATTTAGCCTGCTGTACTAAGCCTGAGAATGCTCTTTCCACAAGCTCTGCATTCATGAAAGGCAATAAATATTTCATTTCTTTGTCTCTTGATACTCTTCTTTAGCTGCTGCCCAGAAGTCAATGACATTTTTAAAAAATCTGTAAGGAAGAATCAGTCAAAAGTTCAATCAACTCCTTTTTTTTCAGAAACTCATAATTTTTCGGCTCGTTGAAAGAACTATTCGTTGAATGGATTTGATAATCCAGTTATCTTCACCATTTCACTTTGGAAAATACCATCTGAATAACACCTTAAATCAGTATTTCTCAACCTGGGGATTGGGTCCCCTGGAGGGTCACAAGAAGGTATCAGAGGGCTCGCCAAAGACCATCAAAAAACACAGTATTTTCTGTTGGTCATGGGGGTTCTGTGTGGGACGTTTGGCCCAATTCTGTCATTGGTAGAATTCAGAATGCTCTTTGATTGTAGGTGAACTATAAATGCCAGCAACTACAACTCCCAAATGTCAAATCTATTTTTCCCAAACTTCACCAGTGTTCACATTTGGGCATATTGAGTATACATGCCAAGTTTGGTACAGATCCATCATTGTTTGAGTCCACAGTGCTCTCTGCATGTAGGTGAACTACAACTCTAAAACTCAAGGTCAATGCCCACCAAACCCTTAAAATTACAGTTATGAAGTAGCAATGAAAATAATTTATGGTTGGGGGTCACCACAACATGAGGAACTATATTAAGGGGTCGTGGCAGTAGGAGGGTTGAGAACCTTGGATTTAAATCCTTTTAAGGTAACTATTATGCTACCTTTTACTTCTTTTGACAATTTCAGTTCGTTCTCAGTTAAGAAACTATGAAGCATCTCAAAAACTTCAAGTCCAATGTCTTGATGATCGACTCGACTTTTTCAGATACTTTTAAGATGGTTATGGAACTGTTTGTTTGGTAATCCTAAATTAAGTTTATCTCAGAAAAAAATCAGATAATACACAAACTGTTGAAGCCATTCACTTTCATGAAAAGTAGAATACATCTCAAAAGGATGGTCTTCAAAAAGTACCTTGAACTTCGTGTCTCAATTCAAAGTATCTTGTAAATATTTTCCTTGTGAAAGCCACCTCACTTCTGTGTGCAAAATTAATGTAGTATGGAGGCTGCTCATCTCTTCACACAGAGATTTGAATTGTCTGGAGTTTGTTGAATTGACCTTAACAAAATTAACAACTTTGACAGATTGATGGAGGACTTCCTTCAATGAATCTGGCAGGGGTTTGGACGCTAGGCTTTGTCTGTGAATACAGCAATGGCTCCAAGCGACATGTCCATTAACCTGCAGCTGCACGAACAAAATGTGAACGGAAGTGTGTGGGATTGTGCCTCAAATAGCAAATGGCTTTATTGTGATCAGACTTGGTTCAATTAATAGCAAGTCAACTAATGCAGCCATGAGAGCACTTTTTGATAAGTGCTTGGCAGTCAGGCAGGCATTATCACTGCCTTGATACAGAGCTTGTCTCCCCCAAGAGCTACAACAGTCAGAGTACCCTAGCTGGCATGTGCAGTGGATGCCCTGATATATGCATGTGTATGGGTGTGAGGAGGGAGGGGTGTGGGAGAGAACTGGGCAAAACATACGTACAAGAACTCAACAAAGAAAAGGAAAAAACTTAAATAAGCAGCTGGGGGGGGCATGGTCTTCAGTGTCTGTACACTATTTCACAAAGCTTGGGGAAAATATGAATACAACAAAGCAAATACAGTAGAGTCTCGCTTATCCAACCTTCACTCATTCTGTATTATCCAACGCAGTCTGCTTCCTGCCCAAATCCACAGCGGTTTTTATGTTTTGGTGCTAAATTCATAGTTACTACATAACTTTGCCGTGTATTGAACTGCTTTTTCTGTCCATTTTTTTGGTGCTTAATTTATATAATCATAACGTAGCTTGACTTTAGTAGTCATTTCCTTAATCCCTCCTTATTATCCAACATTTTTGCTTATCCAACATTCTACCGGCCCATTTATGTTGGATAAGCGAGACTCTACTGTATGATGTCATTGGGATCACTGAAACCTGATGGGATGATTCTCATGATTTGGGATTTTTATAATAGAGAGTTATAACCCATTTTGGAAAAAATAGACCAAACAGGAAAGGAGGAGACAGAGTAGTAAGGTAATGGTTTCCCCTTGACATTAAGTCTAATCGAGTCCAACTCTGGAGGTTGGTGCTTATCTCCATTTCTAAACAGAAGAGTTGGCGTTGTCCGTAGACACCTCCTAAGTCATGTGGACAGCATGACTGCATGGAATGTTGTTATTTTCCCACTGAAGCAGTACCTATTGATCTACTCAAATTTTCATGTTTTCGAACTGCTGGGTTGGCAGAAGCTGGGGCTAACAACGGGAACTCACCCTGTCCCATGTAGTCGATCTGCCATCCTTCCGGTCAGCAAGTTATGCAGCTTAGTAGTTTAAACCGCGGCCCCAATGACAGAGTAGTATTATATATATACTCAACTCAACTTTATTTCTTATTAGTCACCCTCCACCAAAGGTGCTCTGGGCGACTTACACAATTAAAATAAACAGGGTACATAGTCACAGCTTTTTACTTAACAATCATAGGCTCTTCTGAAGAGCCATGTCTTAAGTGCCCCTAAAAATGTATGTAGATCAGGAATGGCTCTTAGGTCTATCTATAATACTAGATAGAGCAGATATACAGTGTGTGTGTATATATATATATATATAGAGAGAGAGAGAGAGAGAGAGAGAGTCAGAGTAGTATTATGTATCAAATTGGCTTGCAGACAATTTCATGGTCCAGAAGGTATAAGAGGCAACAAGGGAATCAGCTTTTAAAAATCTGATCCTAACCAACAGTGGCAACCGTAAATGGGGTGGATGTAGTGGTTTCCTTAGGTCAGAGTGACCATGCTTTTCTAGAATTTGTTATATAGTGGAAAGGAGGAGTCAAGCATGCTCAGACACACACTCTAAACTTTCAGAAAGCTGACTTCAGTGAACTTAAGGAAAATCTGAGCATGATCCAATGGTCAGGAATGCTGAGATATTAGAAGCACAATTTCTAACAGTTCCAATGAGGAAGAAAAACAGGAAATTTCTAAAGAAATCAGAATGGATGTGAACTAGGATTTAAAAGGGAGATGCTCCCATAGAATCATAAAATCCTAGATTTGGAAGAGACCTCGTGGGCCATCCAGTCCAACCCCATTCTGCCAAGAAGCAGGAAAATTGCATTCAAAGCTTCTGCTTAAAAGCCTCCAAAGAAGGAGCCTCCATCACATTTCGAGGCACGGAGTTCCACTGCTGAACAGCTCTCTCGCACAGTTAAGAAGTTCTTCCTAATGTTCAGCTGGAATCTTTGTTCCTGCAGTTTGAAGCCATTGTTTCCCTCAAATCTGCCTGTCTGCCTCTCTCATTTCAGCTTCTGCAAAACTGGAAAGATTGGACCTTTCAGCCCACCAAGTACTGGCCATATAAAGAGGCTGAGAAGAACCTTATAAGGTTCAGAAGGCCTCACCCTTTCTTGTCTGCCTCTTGATTTCCATCCCTTGGTTTAGTGGCCCAGAGAGACAGTTCCAACCTCTTGGTTCTATACAATGCCATGAAAGGAAGAAAGAGGCAGAAAATTATATTGGAGGACAGTGCAGAGATTCTCTCTTCAACCTCATTCTTACCCTTCTGATGATTCCGCCTTCTGATCTATGCTTTTGCCATGTAAATTCCTTTACTCTGGGGATTTCTGTAATTGTCTGTTCCTGTGTAGTCAGGTACGCTAGAATAAGTCAACTATGTGGACACTTTCCTCAGAGGAGACACTGTATTCGATTCCTATGAAAAAAGACCTTCTTAAATCTGAACCTGGCATGTATTTTCAGGTAAAACAGCTCCAGATTGCCGACAGGATGTGAATAGCAATCTCTTGTGAAAAATAATGAGAACATTTCTATGCAGGAAGCTACTCTATAGCACAGAATTTACTCTCTGTAGGAAATGGATCGCCATTCAGAAATGGAAAAAGCAGGGTTTTAATTTTGAATCACATTCCCCAGAAACTGCATCTTCCACTTCCACCCAAGAGATGCCTCAGGAAAAAAAATGAAGCTTCAGATCAGAAATCTCATGCTTCCAAAGGTTTGTGTACACAATACAAATGAGTAAATGGAACATACAGTCTGTAAGCAATGTATTGTCAAAGGCTTTCATGACAATAAAAGCCTTTGACATCACTGGGTCGTTGGAGGTTTTTCGGGCTGTATGGCCATGTTCTAGGAGCCATGTTCTAAAACCTACATCAACCCAGTCTGTAAGCACTTAGATAGAAGTGAACACGAGTTTTCTCCAAACCAATCATGCCAGATTAACCTGATCTCTTGCTTAAATAGAGTTACAAGCTTAGTAGATGAAGGGAATGCTCTGGGTATAGCCTATCTTGATTTCAATAAGGCCTTTGACAAGGTTTCCCATTGCAAAGCTCATTGGGGTATAGGGTGACAACCTGTGCTCAACAGGGTCCCACTCACCCTGAGGACACAGGTCCGCAGTCTGAGGGTCCTCCTGGACTCATCACTGACACTTGAGGCTCAGGTGTCGAAGGAGTAAGCAGAGAAGGGTTTCTTGGAATATATTCAAGGTTTAATGTTCAATTCACATATATCAAAGTTCAAATAATGGAGTAAGTGGAATGCATGCTGTTGTAAATCACAGGTTACACACGTTCCAACCAAAAAGGTCCCAAGTACTTGTATATCAATGTGTAAATCACTTGTAGTATGCAAACAAATGGTGCGGGACAGGCGGAAAGGAGGTGGGTCAACGGTCAACTACAGGCCTCGCCGTTTCCTTCCAGACCCCAAAGCAAACAAAATACAGGCACCTTGGCAACCCCCAAAACAAACAAAATACAGTGCACAGTGGCAATTCCACTGGTCCAAGGGTTCAATATAATCTTACAATTATGTTCATCCTGGAGGAGGTGGGCACAGCCACCGGTATGGTCAACCACTCTTTAGTTACATCCAGAATGGACTAATGTAATGCACTCTATGTGGGGCTGCCTTTGAAGACAGTTCAGAAACTGCAGCTAGTACAAAGGTCGGCTGCCAGATTACTAACTGGAGCTAACTACAGGGAACATACTACACTCCTGCTGAAGCAGCTCTCCTGGCTTCTGACAAGTTTCCATGCTGAATGCAAGGTGCAGGTTATTACCTATAAAGCACTATACGCTTTGAGTCCAACCTATCTTTGTGATCGCATCTCTTTCTACGAACCGACATGGGCTCTGAAATCAAGAGAGGAGGCCCTTCTCTTGGTCCCACCACTGTCTCAAGTGTGGTTGGTGGGTACAAGAGAGATGGTGTTCTTGGTGGTGGCCTCCTCGGCTCTGGAATGCACTCCCAAAAGAGATTAGATTAGCCCCCACCCTTCAATCCTTCCATTCCAACCTGAAAACATGGATGTTCAAACAGGCTTTTCACCCCGAGTATGCTGAATGGGCCCATTTGAAGTTGACACTTGGCACTTTGTGAATTGATGACAGTAGTTTTTTCCACAGTTGTTTTTAAATTTTTATTATTTTGATTTTATGTTATACTAGTTGTTTTTGAGAAAGACAAATTTTCTCATTATTTTGATTTTATGTTATACTAAGTTAGGTCTTGATCCATCATGGGGAGTTTCAGGGGTATCCTGAAATTAATGAAGGTACAAGTCCCATCATCTGTGGTGTACCCTCCCCCAAGCTGCAGCAGGATGTAGAGTGGGTCATGGGGCTCTGTGTATCAAGTTAGGCCTTGATCCATCATGAGAAGGAGTTGGAGTGGTATCATGGAATTAATGAAGGTACTGCAAGTCCCATCATCTGTGGTGTACCCTCCCCCAAGCTGCAGCAGGATGTAGAGTGGGTCATGGAGGCTCTGTCTGGCAAGTTTGGCCTTGATCCATTATTATTGGGAGTTGCAGTGGTATCATGAAATTAATGAAGGTACTGTAAGTCCCATCATCTGTGGCCCACCCTCCTCCAAAGAGCAGCAGGATGTAGAGTGGGTCATGGGGGCTCTGTCTGGCAAGTTTGGCCTTGATCCATTATTATTGGGAGTTGCAGTGGTATCATGAAATTAATGAAGGTACTGCAAGTCCCATCATCTGTGGCTCACCCTCTTCCAAACAGCAGCAGGATGTAGAGTGGGCCATGGGGACTCTGTGTGCCAAGTGTGGTCTTGTTCCTTCATTAGAAGGCGTTGGAGTGGTATCATGGAAGTAGTGAAGGCACTGCAAGTCCCATCATGCGTGGTGTACCTTCCTCCAAAGTGCAGCAGGTCATGGAGGCTGTGTGTGGGCATTTGGGTCTATATGATTGGATGAGGGTCACCGTGGTGTTAGGAAGTTAGTGAAGGTACCTCAAGTCCCATTATCCGTGCCCCCCCCCCTCCCTCAAACTGTACCAGGTTGTAGAGTGGGTGTGTGTGTGGGGGGAGGGTGTGGTAAGTGTGGTCTTTTAGTGTGTTTTAACGGGCCTAGTCAGGAGAAATAAGAAAAGTAAGTCTTACTGTGAAATCAGGCTGAGGCCTAGCCAGGAGAATAAAGTGGAGGAATTGCTGCTGTGTGTGGAGGGAGAGGCCGAAAGGAAGGCTGTTTGTAAAGTACTGCCTGGGAGAGCTTTGAGAATAGGGAAGGAGGAATGGTGGCCAATCAGAGCTGGTGTAGCAAATGCTGACTCTGTGCCAACTAATCATGGTGTTTGAGGCAATGGTGGCCAATCAGAGGGGGTTTAGCAAATTCTGCCTGTGGCAACCAATCATTATGTTTGAATGTAGAGGGTGGGATTTTAGAGGCCGGGAGCCAATCGAAACGCTGGCACATATTCCTCCCAAACACTGACTTTTATTATATCGATCGATCGATCGATCGATAGATAGATAGATAGATGTGTTGACAGGGGTTGTTATAGTTTTATGTGACTAGTTTCATACTTATGTACCTTTTTTACCTGTTGTATGTTATATATGCACCCTGGAGTGCCATTGTAAGCCGCCTCGAGTCCCTTCAGGGAGATGGTGGCAGGATATAAATAAAGTTTTTTATTATTATTATTATTTCTCACAAAGGAGTTCATAAAATGTGAGCTGCACAATACTGCTGTTTGGTGGATTGGGAATTGGTTAAGTGACTGAACCAAAAGGTTGCTTCTATCCAATGGTTCTTCCTCTTTATCCTGGAAAGAAGGGACTAATGGCGGTAGTGCAGGATTCTGTCATGGACTTTTCAGTGCTCTTTGACATCTTTATTAATAACTTGGATGAAGGTTTAGAGAGGATATGCTTATCAAGCAGCCCCGAGTCCCCTCGGGGAGATAGGGCGGCCTATAAAGAATAATAATAATAATAATAATAATAATAATACCACATGTGGTAGTCCTGTGAGCGAACAGCTAAGTATTGGAAAATGGTGCATTAGGAATGTAAAAAAATTCTTAAAACTAACTTCCCAAGGAAACCGGAATATTACCTCTTAGAAATGTTTGATTCGGAAATATTTGGAGGCTCCAATATAGATAAATTGTTCATTTTTTTTTACAACTGTGGCCAGAATATTTTTTGCTAAACTTTGGAAACTTGAGTTAATTGCAATGGGTAGAAAAAAATAATGGAGATAAAAGATATGGACAAATTGACATTTTTGCTAAAAAAAATAAGAATACTGACAGAAGAATGAAAATGGCGGACTGGACAGCTTTTGAAGACTATATAAATAATGGGAATTAAAACAAGAATAATAGAGAATAAATAGAATACAAGAAGGGAAATAAATTTCTTTGAGAAATTGTATATAGTTAGAATTATGAGATTAAAGGAAGAACAGAAGTCTAAGCTTCTTTCTCCCTCCCCCCTCTCCTTGTTTTTTTTACCCTCTCGCCTGTTATTCCCACCCCCCAAAAAATCTTATTCCTATTTTTATATCTGTATTCTGTCATGTTATTTCATGAAACCCATTAATAAAAATTATTTTATTAATAATAATAATTTTAATGTCAGGAGTGACATGAGAAACTGCAAGTTGCTTCTGGTGTGAGAGAATTGACTCTCTGCAAGGACATTGCCCAGGGGATGCCTGGATGTTTTGATGTTTTACCATCCTTGTGGGAGGCTTCTCTCATGTCCCCACATGAGGAGCTGGAGCTGCAAAGGGAGCTCATCCGTGCTTTCCCTAGATTTGAACCTCTGACCTGTTGGTCTTCAGTCCTGCTGGCACAAGGGTTTAACCACATCATCATTAGTAGTAGTAGTATGACATCAAATTGGGAGGGATAGCTAATATTCCAGATCCCAACTGATCCTGGAAGCTAAGAAGGGTCAGCCCTGGTTCGGACTTGGATGGGAGAATGCCACCGAATACCAGGTTTTGTAGGCTCTGTTTTAGAGGAAGGGCCTGGCCAAGCCACCTCTGAGTATTCTTAGGCCTGGGATACTCTTGAATTTCCAGCAAACTTGAAATATTTCCCGACTTCCTAAACTGGAGCAAAGTTGGAGTATAGCGAAACAAAAAACAAAACAACACAGTACCCACCAGAAGCCACTGCGCATCATGAAGACTGTCAGTGGTCCATTTATGGCAACTATGGAGTCCTGTTAGAGTGAAACAGAAAGCAGTCATGTGCATCTTTAAGGCTACCAGTTTACTATGGCATGAACTTTAACTAATTATGATCCACTCTTTTAACATGCATGGAATGTAATCTAAGAGGCTTTATATTTATATATGTGTGTGTGGAGAGAGAAGGGGGGGATATATAATGGGGCACTGAATGTAGTCCGTGAGTTTAGAGCCAAATTTGATACTGAAATGTTTGTCAGTGACAGTTAACACTGGCTATAAAGTTCAACACTGGATATTCACGCTAATTAAAATGAATTGGACATTAGTTTGGGAATTCTGTGAGATACTGCCTTTTTTATTGAAGTGACACACTCCTTCCACCCCCCTCTGCCTCGGAGTTAGGAGCAGAGTCCTAAAGAAAGTAAAACAGAATCTCCCCATGCCACTGTTTGCTATACAGCTACACAAGCTTGGGGATTATCTCCTTTGCCCACCTAACAGGTCTCGGGGGTCTAACTGAGATATGAAGCAGTCAGCCATTTCCTTTTAACTTGACATTGATGCTTGAAAGTAATCATCTCAAAGAGAGAAGTTAATGGGTTATTGACCAAGTTAAAAGCCCAGATCAATTGCATCAGCTCAATAGTTCAATATGTCTTGGAACGAAAGGAAGCTGTTGTTGTCCTGCCAGCCACTGAGTTCCTTATCCCCGTAGCTATAGGAGAGAGACAGGAGATCAGAATATAGACGTGATCAAAATTCAGGAGCAAATGTGCCCTGTTGGAACTGAGTGAAGCTATCCTTTGGTTAGTTATACTGTTCATGTTGTGTGATTTCGGCTACGACAAGAATTGCGGGTTCGGTGGCTGGCCTGTTAAAGCTCCCAAAGGATCAAATGAGACACAGGCAGGATGAAGGCAACGATCAGAGGCATTGTTCTCCTTTGGCCAAAATAGGGTGTCAGCAGAGTTTGCGAACATATAAGCACAATTGCAAACGTATAGATTTATTTACAGTACTTTGACAGCTATTCAGAACAAAGAGATTTTGTTGTGCCTACTGTAGATTGGTCCATAACAATGCTAGTTAGGATCTGCTCCCCAATAGATCCAGGAGTATATCCACCACTGCTGTTGATTGGCACCAGTTGTGGTGGGAAATTTAACAAACTGTCATTTGCTGGATTTGAAGTCTAGTGGCTGTTCTTGGTCCACCCAGGGAATGTGTGCGAGAGGAATGGAATGTGGCTATCTCGGAGGTGATGGGAGTTGATGGCCCTGTTCCTGCCTTGCTGGAACAGGACAATGGAATTTGACCACACACACTGTAGATGCAAATAGGATTTCCCAGGAGAGGTCTGATCTGGCAATTGGGATGAGGAAACATTCCCAGGAAAATGTTCAGATAATATCTGGAAAGAGCCTTGTGGCTCTTCCCAAACCTGTTATGGATCCTGTGGGTCTCTCAGGGCATTGTAAAGCAATTATGGTAACATAATGTTTGGACTTTCCCTGAGACGTAGGGTGGCTGTAGTGCAGTGGTTCTCAACCTGTGGGTTCCCAGGTGTTTTATTATTTATTTATTTCAGACATTTATATCCCATCCTTCTTACCCCCAGAGGAGGACTCAGGGCAGCTTACAACCGGCAACCATTAAATGCCAACAACAATAATAAAAACAGAGTTAAACGTTAATTAAAACAACATCATAAGTTTAAAAGACCATTTCAAAGACACAAATCCAAGTCCAGAGTCATAATTCAAAATCCATCTATTATCAGTCACATGATTCCTTTATAATTGTTACTGCTGCGACTGCTGCTCGAAGACTTGGTCCCACAGCCATGATTTCAATTTCTAGGAGAGAGGGGACTGACCTGATTTTGTTAGGAAGTGTCTTCCACAGACAGGGGGCACCACCAAGAAGGCCCTGTCCCTCTCCAGATGCACCTGCGAAGGTGGTGGGATAGAGAGCAGGGCCTTTCCCGACGATCTTAACTTCTGAGGTGGATCATACGAGGGGCTGCTAAGTCTTTGGCTTTACCCAGAAAGAAATGAGATAGGAAGATGAAATTTTACATTTATTCCACATACTCTCCACTGATATCAACACACCTCTTACATAAGTATTCAAAGTTCTGTAAGCCTTCCAAAAAGAAGGATTTCATTTGTGCCTCAAAGCAGTCATCTGTAGCAGCCATGGAATCAGAAATGGTGTGAAATTTGGTACCCTTGAGGTGTTTCTTCAGGTTTGGAAACAGATGATAGTTGGAGGGAGCTAGATCTGGTGAAATAAGGTGGGTGGTCAACTAGCTGGAAGCCTAGCTCCACCAGTATTGCCATGGTCACTTGTGCAGTGTGAGCGGAGGCATTGTCTTGCAGGAACAAGATTCCTTTAGACAGCTTGCTGCACTCTTTGTTCTTCATAGCTGCCTTCAATTGGTCCAGAAGTTCAGTGTAGTACCTTGCATTGATGGTGGAACCATTTTGAAGGTAGTCCACTAGCAGCACGCCCTCTTTATCCCAGAACACAGACGCCATCACCTTAGTGGCTGATTTTTGCACCCCAAACTTCTTTGGATGAGGAGAACCATTGTGTCTCCACTCTTTTGACTACTCCTTGGTTTTAGGTTCATACAAATAAATCCAGGTCTCATCCATAGTGATCAGTCAATCTAGGATTTTTTTAGCGGTCCAGAAACGCTGGCAAATGAACCGCATGCTTTTCCAATCTGTTGACGAACATTTGGGGACCCACTTTGCAGAGAGCTTCTTCATGTTCAAGTGTTCATGGATAATGACACAAACACGTTCACAAGAAATCCCCATGATGTCTGCTATTCCTTTAGCTGAAATTCACCAATTCTCCAGTATGAGGTTGTGCACAGCATCAACGATCTCCGGAACAACAAGCACTCTCGGTCGTCCAGGACGTTCTGGTGCTGAAGTGGCCCGTTTTAAATTTGGCAACCCAGTTCTTAACTGGAGAATATGAAGGGCATTGATTCCCCAATGTCTGCGACATATCACCATGAATATCCTTTGCAAACTTTCCTTGCAGAAACAATAATTTTATCACTCCTCTGCTCTCATTTGCTGTGAATATCGCCTTAGACTCCGCCATTTTGTTTTCTCGCGTGCCTAGATCACTGTTGCCATAAGCTACAAACACAAAAATTTGCAAATATATATGAGACACATAAGGCTTTCATGTGATGTTACATTCATTACCATAGAAACAAAAAAAGACCACAAAGCCAAAGACTTATCAGCAGCCCCTCGTAGAAGGATAAGTAAGCTGGGCCAGAACCACTTAGGGCTTTTAGACCAAGCCACCACTTTGAATTGTGCTCAGTAGCAGACCAGCAGCCAGTGGAGCTGATGTAACAGGGGGTGGTATGCTCCCTGTACTCCGCTCCAGTGAGCAATCTGGCTGCTGCCTGTTGGACTAGATTCAGCTTCTGAACAGTCTTCAAAGGCAACCCCACGTAGAGCATGTTGCAGTAATCTATCTGGGAGGTAACAAGAGCATGGACCACCATGGTCTACAACTCTCAGAAATCCCAGCCAATTTCTCAGCTGTTAGGATTTCTGGGAGTTGAGAGCCAAAACATCTGAGGACCCACAAGTTGAGAACCATTGCTGTAGTGCTTATGCTACATTTAGGTGAGTTAATTGAAGGGCTGCCTGATGCTCGGGAAAGGATAATCACAGGCTCCTTGTTGGTTCCTATGGAGTAGTGGTTTGCAACCTTTGATCCTTCGAGTGTTTTGGACTTCAGCTCCCTGAAATCGTAGCCATTTTACTAGCTGTTAGAAATTGTGAAAGTTGCAAGTCCAAAACACCTGGAGGACCAAAAGTTGGAAGCTATTGCTATGGAGTCACGGATTCTTAGGTTCACCTTTGGATGTCCAGTTTTAATGACATTATTATTATTAGCTTTTATTATTGGATAAGAGAACTAATTGCAAGCAATTCTACATTTGAAACTACTTTTAAACTCTACTGTAATTTCTTTCAATCTAGTCCATTCTTCTATACCCTTACCAATCCACCATCATTCCTCCCTGTGTAATCCCTCCTGCCATAACGTTCTTTCTCCCAGTTCCATTAGCAACCACTCCGGAAAATGTCAACTGTTCAGCTCCTCTGTAATGGGATTACTTTGTCATGCTACAAATATGCTCTAAAAGGCAGTCAAGGCGCTTCACATCAGCTCCCCTCCAACAATGATTTGTCTTACTGCATGGCAAAAAAATATTTAGCACAAAACTTAAGTGAATGAGCTACCCTGGTGCACAGAAAATCTCTTCCTTTAGTGCAGTGGTTCTCAACCTGTGAGACCCCAGAAGTTTTGGCCTTCAACTCCCAGAAATCCTAACTATCTGGGTGTTCTGGGAGTTGTGGGCCAAAACACCTGGGGACCCATAGGCTGAAAACCACTGCTTTAGTGGGCATACTATATTTTGTGGAGAATCGGAGTTGTCAGGCTCAAAAATAACCCTCACTTGGGGTGATTCCACTCAAAATATAGCAGAGTGCCAGAAGCACACTTCATAACCAGCAGAAACTTATGTATGGTGAGTCAGGATTAGCTTCCATTCATAGAGGATGGCACAGGATTGCAGAGTCACAAGGCTAGGTTCAAAATATTTATTGGAGTAAAAAGAAATCCATTCTAGATAGAAAAGGTCTTGGAGATAACTAGCTTACTGAGCTAATATTCTAATGAAGGTAAAAAAAAAGATAAAGTATCAAAATATCCATGCAGCTACATTTTGCCTGGAGAATGGCAAAATGCCTCCTCACGGTGGGTCTGTAGATCGTTTGTAGGTTGTGTTTCTTCATCAGCTTCCCTATGCGGTCAGTGGTTCCCTTGATGTATGGCAAGAACACTTTTCCTCTGTGTGGATCTTTGTCTTTACTTTCATGGCTTGTTCTTGGTCTTGCAGCTCTTCTGATGTCTGTGGTAGAGTTTCTATTGGCCTGTAGAGCCCAGATGAGGTGCTTCAATTCACTTTGGATGAGGTGGGGTCAGCCATAGCAGAGCACTTGATGAACCAAGCTGGACACAGCATATTATTGAAGAACACATAAATGCTGGACCACTCCAACAACCACCATGTCAGGCTACACAGAGAAGCTGTTGAAATCCACAAGCATGTGGACAATTTCAACAGAAAGGAGGAAACCATGAAAATGAACAAAATCTGGCTGCCAGTATTTAAAAAAAACCCTCTACAGTAAATAAAGAAGAACACTCAGAAAACAGGGAAATTCCAGACAGGAAACAATCAGGGTCAGCTAATACCTCTCAACAAAGGATTCCCCCAGGCAGCAATAGCCAGGCTTTGAAGCTGCAAGGCCATTCAATGTTAATCAAGGTGGCCAATTGCAACATTCACACTTGCCTCAAACAGACAAGAGTTCTTTCTCCCATCCTGGACATCATTCCATGGATATACAAACCCCACTTGACTAGTTTCCAACAGACCTCACAACCTCTGAGGATTCCTGTCATAGATGTGGGTGAAAAATCAGGACACAATGCTTCTGGAACATGGCCAGACAGCCTGGAAAACTCAATGTAACCCAGTGATTCCGGCCATGAAAGCCTTTGACAACACAATCTGTTAATGTAATAGCCCCTACGCTATGGAACGCCCTCCCGGCCGAAGCCAGAGCCCTGAATGACCTACTCCCGTTCAGGCGGGCCTGCAAAACTCATTTGTTTAAGCAGGCCTTCGGAGAGTAGGTCATGTGGACATTACTCGGCTGTATATAACTGCTGCTACTTGTTAATTGTTTTAACTGTTGCCTGTTTTAATTGTGTTTTAATTGTATGTTTTACTTCATGGCACTGTGCCATTGGCTCTTGTGAGCCGCCGCGAGCCTCCGGGAGTCGGCGGTCGAGAAGTCCCAATAAATAAATAAATAAATAAATAAATAATGGCCCCATGTTGTTAAAGCAACACCTTTCAATTGTGTCCTGTGGGAGAGTGCAGGAAAGGAGCAATGTTAAGTGATATGGAGGTAGAAAATGGCATGGAAGCATTCTAATCACTATACCAAAGGGAGAACTTTGCGAACATTCAGCAACCAGATCTGAATATAAGCGGGTGGAACTAGGAAAAGCTTTCACTGATACCATCTTTCTCCCTCCCCCTTACATTTTCAACAGGATTGGCTGACAAGATTTGGCTATTTGCCACCTCCAGATCCAATCACAGGACAACTGCAGACGCAAGAAGACCTCGCAAAAGCCATTATGACCATGCAACAGTTTGGAGGTCTGGAAGTCACGGGAATTCTAGGTGAGCGGAGAATCAGGATTGGGAAAGTATCTACTGTTTCCAGTGCACAGGGAAGGCAAGTTCCATAATTCCACAGTAGACAACCTGCTTTGCCATTTTTTTCTGCCTCCCTGAAAGATTTTAAACAAAGAATGTAATTTGAGCCTCTTGGTTTTATAATAATAATAATAATAATAATAATAATAATAATCTTTATTTATACCCTGCTTCTGTTACCAAACAATAGAGGGGGCCCTGCCCAGATAGAGCCAAGGGCCCAAATTTCCCCTAAGAGCGAGGATCCCTTAGTAGAACTTGGCTGAGTTTTTTAAAAAACGCTAGAATTTCCAAAAATAGCCCAATCCATTGTCTCACCAAGTCCTGGAAGCGTGCTCACCAAGAGAAGGAATCTTTACCAGCTGGAAAAGGATGGAAGCCAACAGTCCTGAAGTTTTCGCAAGGCTAACACGTTTATTTGCAAAGTTACAGACATATTTATAGCATCAAATCCATTCATATTCAAATTTGGTGCCTGCCCAAGCTTCCCACGCTCTCAGTTTTGGCAGCAACAGCTGAGTGCCAGAAAGCAAGCCGGCACTCTGACCATTCACAGGCTAGCGCCCCTTATGAATTAGCCAATGAGGACCGGGGGCGGGACAAAGCGGCGAAACACAAAGAAACAGCTGGGTATGGTGGAATTCCTATGGTTTGGAAATGACCTAGGGACAAATGGGCTCAAGTCTATCTGGCCTATTGTTTGTGTTTTGAAAAATAAACGGTTCCTTTTGTCCCAGACTGAAACTTCTTTGTGTGGTCAGTATCGGTCAAACGGAAGCATGGTTTCTCTGTTTGAATTAACCAGTTTGAGCAGGTTCTATTTTGATCACGCACGAGTTTCCGAGGCTCATGGAAGTAATCTTTTATGAAAATATGGTTATGTGTGTGTCCAAGCATATGGTTTCATTGACGGACAAAGCCTCCGAGATCAGTGGAACCATATCTGGGCAGACCCAGTATAGGATGCAAAGGAAAGACCTTTGCAAAAGAACTTGGCATCTACCTAAATATTATGGTGCAATAGAAGGTAATGGCTGGTATGAAAATGTGGCTGCTAGTCAGCACTGCGGCCTTCCTGTTGGAAGATTTTTAACAATAAGCGACAATGAGGGAAATAAACAAGAGGAAAAATCATACAAGACATTTGGATAAGCAGCGTAACCTCCATCACCATACATTTGTTCCCCACGAAGCCCACACAGAGAAAAGATCATACAAGGCAAACAAACAAATGCTGCATCTCTCTGGGAGCCACTGTTCCATAGTCCATGGGGAGAGCCAATGTTCTGGCTTACTGAAAGGGTCCTTAGTAAACTAGAAAGTCCATATTGTCCTTTGAGGGTGAGAGTCCATAGCTGCCCCTTTGGTGCAGGACAGCTGAAGGCAGGGAAAGCTTGGAAAAAGTTCAGGGAATAGAGAAAGTCCATGTTGATCCATTGGTGCACTACTCATCCCAAGCCAAGTGGATCCTGTGGCCATTCTAGGTCCCAGGTTCCAATGGTGGAGCATGGCTTTTAGCTGCAATCAGCCAGGGAGAGTCAGAAATGGGTCAAAAGTAATGGGAAACAGAGAAAATGGGTTCCTTGGTGCTTGGAAACTAGGACTCCCAAACTGTTAACTGTGGGAAATTCTCCTCCAAGCAGCTCTTCATGATCACCGGGTAGAAAGTCACTCGTGGCCCTCACCTTTGTTTCCTTTGTTTTGAGCAAGTGTGAAGGAATGTGCCCTCAGGGGAAAACTGATGTTGCTACAGGAAATGGGTGCTTTGCAGTGGATACCATGTGTCAGGAGAAAATGGCGCATAGGCAGAGACAGAGAGAAAAAGGAGAGGAAAAGGCTATTTTCTGGTCTTTGTTCTTATGCAACCTGGCCCATATGGTAGAAAGGGATCTGTGGAACTCTCTGCTGCTGGATTCCTGTCCGTTACGGCATCACCTCCATCTCCCCAAGGGGACTCGGGGCGGCTAACATGAGTCCGAGCCCAATAGTTACAACAAGGCAAAACAAATACAACATGCAATCATAAGATAATATAAAAAATAAACTACAATAAAATATATGTTAAAAAGTAGTACAAAATAAACACTGGGTACAACAAAATAAACAAAGACATTAAGACAAGTGGGCAGGGTCAAGTACAACAGATAGAATTATAAAACTCTGGAAGAGGTGGATAAGTAGGGTAATGGATGTCTGTTTTTATTTGGGCTGCTCTGTGAGCATTGCTTCCTGCTACATCGTTGACATAATGCATTCTTAATGGGATTGTGTTAATTTGTTGCATTTCGTTTTGGGAATGTGTGGGGTTCTGATATCTACAAGGCAGCCAGAGGTACTGTATACAAACATGACGTTATGAACTACCATACAGTGTTGCAAACATCATCAGCGCGTCTTTTGTCTCAGCACTTTGCTTTGGGAATTTCTGGGCATTTTAGATGAAGCCACATTGAAATTGATGAAGACCCCCAGATGCTCTCTTCCTGATCTTTCACAATCCGAGGCAAGGACAATGCAACACACACCGGCTGTGACCAAATGGAACAAAAGGAACTTATCTTGGAGGTAGGTATTAAACCCTTCCCACAGCCAGTGTTGTGGGAAAGATTGAATCAAGACAGATGTGACCACTTGTATACCTGGATGTGCTGCCACTGGCTGGAGAGTGTTGAGACAGTTCTCCCTTTCCAACTCCCAAGTGTGTTCTCTCAGGCCCCTTCTACACTGTCCTTATATCCCAGAATCTGATCCCAGATTATCTTCTTATGCCAGGGTCCTTCCACACAGCCCTATATCCCAGGATATTAAGGCAGAAAATCCCACAATATCTGCTTTGAATTGGGTTATCTGAGTCCACACTCAGATAATGTGGGATTTTCTGCTTTGATATTCTGGGATATAGGGCTGTGTGGAAGGGCCCCCAGATTCTATGAATCTAAACATATTGAGGACCATATTAAATGAAAGTTCGATATGTGTGTGTGAAAATCTGCTAATGCCCTTTCATTCTACAATCTCTGCCCATTTTCCCTCGTGCTATACCCGAAAGACTTGGAGGGGACCGAGCTGGGATAGACATGCAGCGTATCAGCATGTCAATGTGTCCCCAAAATCATTTCACTCACCCCACTCACTTGCCTTGGGCTCCTAGTCCAAGAAGAGAAGGCAAATGGCACATTGCTTTCTTATTTCATAGTTGAGCAGTGAGCCGCTGTCAGAGAATGAGAGAAATTGATTACGTTTTGTATCAAATTGCATTGTTATTGAACAAATATGAGGTTCTCTTTTGTCAATATCTTGATGTTTATCATGAAGCAGGATTTATTGCGTATAAATAAATAAAAATGAAGCTTAAGTTGTTTTTGCAATATACATGTTTTGGCTGATTAATCCACTAATATAACAATAACAACAATGCAATAGTTATTATGCAGTCTTGCACGTCATCCCATGCCCCCTTCCTTGGTTACAGCCCTGCACTTATCCCATTCCCTTGTCCTATTGTTTACAGCCTGGCCAGGTTTACAGTAGCTTACCATCATTGGTTGTTGGGAGCTGCTTTATTTGAGTCTTAAGTTACTGTTTTATATGCCTATATGTTTTATTCAATTGTATTTTATGTGGTGTTTTATTTTGTGTTCTGTTTTTGGGCACCTTGTGTCGTTTGTAAGCTGCCCCGAGTCCCTTCGGGGAGATGGAGGTGGGATACAAGAATAAAGTTATTATTATTATATTTATTATATTTATTATTATTATTGTAACACTTTATTTATACTCAGAGTGGATTACAGTGTAAACAGATACATTCTATGCCTTGTTACAATACAATGAGACACACAAACACATACAAAGGCAGAGGCTTCTCTTTTCATTTCCAGTTCATCTCTGGCTCTGGGGAGGTGCTGTTCTCATGTGACTGGCATGATTGTTTGGAGTGTCTTATGCCTTTTCCTGCCAAAGCAGTACCTATTTATCTACTCACATTTGCATGCTTTCAAACTGCTAGGTTGGCAGGAGCTGGGCTAACAGCAGGAGCTCACCTCGTCCCGCAGATTCGAATTGCCAACTTTCAGGTCAGCAGTTCAGCAGCATAAGGGTCTAACCCATTGCACCGACATGTATTCAGCAGAATATGTCCTTTTTATATATGTTTCTTTTATAAATTACTTTTAGATCCAACCTTTCCTCCAGTAGGTTCAAGGTAGCATACAGGGCTATTCCATTTTACCTTCTCAACTGAGAATAACTTTCCAAAGTTTGGTTTGAATAGTATAACCCAACTGTGCAATCCATCACTAACATATATTAGTATTGTTATCTTGGCCCCCCTGGGGGTGCAGCAGAATAAACCACTGAGCTGCTGAACTTGCTGACCGAAAGGTTGGCGGGTCAAATCTGGAGAGCGCGTTGAGCACCCACTATTAGCCCCAGCTTCTGCCAACCTAGCAAATTGAAAAAATGCAAATATGAGTAGATCAATAGGTACTGCTTCTGCGGGAAGGTAATGGTGCTCCATGCAGTAATGCTGGTCACGTGACCTTGGAGGTGTCTATGGACAATGCCAGCTCTTCAGCTTTGAAATGGAGATGAGCACCAACCCCCAGAGTTGGGCACAACTAGACTTAATGTCAGGGGAAACCTTTACCTATTGTTATTCTGGTTTTTAATTTTTCATTGGGCTACCTTGAATGACCATTTAATGTGAAAAAAGAGTTAAGAATCAGGCAGAGAGATAGTTAGATTATATGCATTTTCATAAAAACACAGGCCCTGTACCTATCCCCAGTTGCTTTCTTTGATTCTAGAGTGCGAACTTTCCCCAAGGAATCTCATCTAGGCCATGACACAGTTCGGGCTCTTATGTACTATGCACTGAAGGTATGGAGCGATATTACACCTCTGAATTTCCATGAAGTAGCAGGCAACAATGCTGACATCCAGATTGACTTTTCCAAAACTGATCACAATGATGGATACCCCTTTGATGGCCCCGGGGGCATGGTGGCACATGCCTTTTCCCCAGGAGAACACCATACTGCTGGAGACACACATTTTGATGATGATGAATCGTGGACTTTCCGATCATCAGGTATGTCTGGGTAAGGAAGTAGCAGAAATATTGAGAAGTCTACCTTTCCCTTTGATTCTTCCTGGTGAAAGGAGAAGGGAGAGAAATAAAAGAATGTAGGCGTTTGTGAAAATGAAGAATTTCCAATGGAACAATTATAGGCAGGATCAAATCCAAGCAAGGAGTGCTAGAGCCGTAGGAGAACTATTCATTGGGATCATCAGACTACAGTTGTAGAATCTATTGCTCCAGCAACAGCCAGGCATTAGAGTCCATCGACAGATGGCAAAAGTGTCACAGCACAGCATGGCCGTTTTGCAACTCCTTCTTCAAGCAGCAGCAATAATTTTGTTTATCAGTTTTGGTGTTTGGAGAAAGCAGTTCTGGAAGGGATTTGGAGCAAATACCTGAAGCAAGGAGGAACCCCTTCTCCCATGCAGAGAGCATGTAACCATTTGAAGCTTGAGAAACCAAAGCTGTAAGCAAACATAATACAGGCAGAATCTCCATAATCTTTTGGAGAAAAATGGCCATTCACAACCATTTGAAAAGCATAACCTTTTGTAAACGCTTCCTGAGAAGAGCCAAAAATTTGTTTGAGTGAAATCTTCTCTTCAGTGGTATATAACCACTTGTACTTATGTACGGCAATTTGGTTTTCAGTTGTTAGACTGATAACCTGGTTGTCTCTGATCTGTTAAGAACAGAGATTACGCCAATGCACAAAATATAGCAGTTCTTCAGAAGTGTTTTTGTAGTGCCCAAAACATCTACATTCCCATAAAATAACTAAGTTCTATATCATGCTTTCAAGAGACAAAAATAATGTAGACTTCGTTAAAAGTAACACATCTGGTTTACTCACAACCTTTATGTATTCAGCATACAGGTACATAACTTGTCAATCCAGTTACAGATGGATTTGAAGTGGTTTTTCTGTGCAGGTAACACAGGGCATCTTTCTTACAATCAGCAGCAACATGAGTTTGCTCTTAACAGTCCAAAGTCTCATGGCGCCTTCCAGTTCTAAAATGGAGTCTGAGCTCTGAGCAGTCCCAGATCTGATCATGTGGTCTGCAGCCCCTCCCACAACCTCAAGAAACATAGAGTAAAGGGAAAGTTGCATACCAAAACATGCATATACAATACAGTAAGTAAACAGAATCATATACAAACAAATTACTAGTGGAGGCTTGAAGAAGGTTGCTATTTCCAACAGTCCCCCAAGTTACAAACAAGATAGGTTCTGTAGATTTGTTCTTAAATTGTTTTTGTATGTAAGTCTGAGCAGGTAAATCTTTAAAGTGTTGCTCCAGCCGTGTGTGTGTGTGTGTATATATATATATATATATAGATAGATAGAGAGAGAGAGAGAGAGAGAGAGACAGACAGACAGACAGACAGACAGAGACAGAGACAGAGACAGAGACAGAGACAGAGAGAGATGCTTTTGGATGGCACAGGAAAGGGTGAACACCCCTGTGGGGTTTACTTTGCTGTCTGTGCCCCTTTTCCGAAAATTTCACCTTACTTTCTGTCCCAGTGAGAATTTGGTTTTGAAAAATTGGGCTTGTTGTGGAAACAAGGATTCGTGAAACACTTCATGGCCTGGAAAAGGCCCAAAACATGGTGAAAATGCCCCCATGTACCCCCAGAAGACATTTGGGATGGACCATTATTTTTCTTGTGAGCAGGAGTGGCAGAGGGATGATGCAGTTGTGTTGGGGGGTTTTTTTTACACTTTCCCAGCTCTTTTAAAACAAATATTGCATTACAAGAGGATAGGAACAAAAGTGTGTACCCATGTATACATCATTCCACTTTTCTTTTCAGATGCCCATGGGATGGACCTTTATGCTGTGGCAGTCCATGAGTTTGGCCATGCCATTGGCTTAACCCACATCTCTGCTGCTGAGTCGATCATGAGGCCTTATTACCAAGGCCCTGTTGGGGATCCCCTGAAATATGACCTGCCTTATGAAGACAAAGTTCGGATCTGGCAGCTATATGGTGAGTCGGTGTTCATATGGGCCCGTTTTGCATTGATTGTGTTGCCACTCAAACAGTACTCAGAAACAAATCTCCAATTGTAGAAAACCAAGTATAGTTTTTTTTTCTTAAACCCTTTCCATTCATGACCCTTTACACCCAAGAAATATTTCATGACTTGAGGTGGATAGGCATATGAAATAGATGTAAAAACCAAACATTTACTGATAATAAATCAGCATTTGCAAGGCTTGCTAAACAGGCTGATTTTGTGAAGTACAGCTGAAGCATCTTTTGCAGAGTCCACTGTAAATTTTGCGCGTTATTGCTAACAGCTTTGTGTAATGTTTAAAAGAGCCACAATGTGATTGTCAGGAACCTTTTCGTGTTGCCAGATTTTTCATGACCTCCAACGTTGAGCTAAGGATTAGGGTCGTAACACATTTTGGGTGTAACTCATGGTTTAAGAAGCAGTGCTCTACAATGGTTCCCAAGCTTTTTCAGTCATGCAACCAGGTTGCAGGTGGGGTGTCCCATGACTGAAAAAGTTTGGGAACCATTGTTCTAAAGTTAGGGTTCTGTGAGAAAATCAAGGACAGGGTGGGTGTCACTATGGAACCATAACTCTGTCCTTGATTTTCTCATAGAACTCTTCACAATGCCCCTAAGCATTGTGAAGCTGGAGAGCCAATATTTCGCTTAATTTGTTGGTTCCACTTTGTCAAAACAGCAGTTTTCTCCTTGGTCCCATCTACATTGACCACTTAGGTCAGTATAGGAAGTAATCAGCCCTCTGATGGCTAAATACAGCTCATAGCTAATCTGATTTAACCCAGAGCAAAACTGCTCATCATCACCATCATCAAATCATAGAATCCTAAAATTGGAAGAGACCTCGTGGGCCATCCAGTCCAATCTCCTGCCAAAAAGCAAGAAAATGGCATTCAAAGCACCCCCAAGAGATGACCATCCAGCCTCTGTTTCAAAGCCTCCAAAGAAGGAGCCTCCACCACACTCTGGGATAGAGAGTTCCACTGATGAATAGCTTTCACAGTTAGGAAGTTCTTTCTTTAATGAGACTTTATTTAAATTCCACCCTATCTTCCCCAAGGGGACCCAGAGTGGATTCCAACACACGAAAAGGCAAACATTCAATGCCTCAACACAACAAATAGTAAGGTATAGGTTTCCCCTGACATTAAGTCCAGTCGTGTCCAACTCTGGAGGTTGGTGCTCATCTCCATTTCTAAGCCAAAGAGCCGGCGTTGTCCGTAGACACCTCCAAGGTCATGTGGCCAGTATGACTGCATGGAGCACTGTTACCTTCCCGCCAGAGCTGTACCTATCGATCTACTCACCTTTGCATGTTTTCAAACTGCTAGATTGGCAGAAGCTGGGCCTAACAGTGGGAGCTCACGCCACTCCTCGGATTTGAACCTGCAACCTTTCAGTGAGCAAGTTCAGCAGCTCAGCGGTTTAACCCATTGTGCCACCGGGGGCTCCAACAACAAATACAAATGTAATAACACAAAATAACCCAACATATAGCAACAAATTATATCATGACACCTAAAATTAAATAAAACATAATCTAGCAGATAAATTATATCCAACCTAAAACATAAACATCCAACATCCATAGCAAATTACAAGCATTGAAATTTCACTAAAATATGTACATTGATTATGTAGCCAGTGATGTTAACTGGGCTGATAGGATCTACAAAGCCCGAGTACCATAGCAGTGCTCAATCAGAGGTATAGTAGTGGTATATCCTCATCTAATCCTCCTCCTCTCCATATGCTTGGGTTCTGGCCCAGCTTATCTATCCGAACGTGCCTCTCCCTATGAACCCACCAGGAATTTAAGATCATCAGGGGAGGCCCTTCTCTCAATCCCGCCGGCTTCACAAGCACGTCTGGTGGGGACGAGAGACAGGCCCTTCTCTGTAGTGGCCCCGAGGCTGTGGAACTATAGCCCAGGGATATCAGATCAGCTCCCTCCCTCCTTACCTTTCGAAAAAAATTGAAAACTTGGCTCTTCGAGCAAGCATTTGAAGCTTCAGCTTAATTCGTTAACTGACTTTGAATTGACCTAGGAATGATAACGACGACGGAATGGATAATGGACTAAATACGATGACACGGTTTTTTTAAATTTGTAAAAAAAATTATTTTTATTGTTTTTGATGTTTTTAGATATTTAATGAGATGTTTTATCCTATTGATGTATGTTTTTAAATGGCATCAAATTGTGCCAATTGTTCGCCGCCCTGTGTCGCCTTTGGGCTGATATGGGCAGGGTATAAATGAGGTAAATAAATAAATAAATATGCTAATGAGCAAAAGTAAGTTTTCAGGTTAATCTAATTTGGGGAAGAATCTGATTTCTGAAGCAAGAGTTGAGTTATTTTTCGAGTTAGGGACTGACCAGACAGCTATCTCGTACTCTTCCCAACCCACAGCAGTGACATAGTCATTTACCTGATCCTTGGGGTTTTTCCTTCCTACTACCATGTGGTGTGACCTTTGCCCTTTCCCTCCTCTCATTCTTCTTCAGGGATCATGTAATATGAGGGGGGAAAGAATGGGCAGTGGGGACATCCTGCTGCTGCCAAAGTGACTCAGAGAGCTCCTATCAGACCCACTTTTTTGTCAGTGTTGAATCACCCCTTGTTAATTCAAAGCCTGACAGTTCTCCATAATCCTTCAGGATAAAATTCAAGAGCTCATCAGTATGCAGCAGGTCTTGTACAAAGACCACCAAGTCATCCGCAAATGCTTTTAATTAAACGTTGTGTGTGTATTCCTTTAATGTTCTTTTCAGCTCTAATTGCTCTGTTTAGCACCTCTATCACCATTAAAAACAAGGATGGTAAAAGAGGACACCTGCATTTTAGCACCTTTCTGTATTTTGAATGGTTTTATCAAATCCTCACTGGTGGAGAGGTGCTGTCGCTCCATCTTCCTGCCGAAGAGCTTTTTTGTTTGTAAACTTCCTCCTTTTTTGATCGGATTGCCGGCATTTTCTGCCATTTTTCCTTTAGGTGCCTTAAAATACCTCCTCCATTTAAGCGGTACCTATTTTTCTATTTTTGCTTTGGAACCGTTAGGTTGGTGGAAATTGGGCTAAAGGTGGGGAGCTCACCCTGACCTGGGCTTCAAACTGTCAAACTTGGATTAATAAGATTTCCTGCAGCTGGTGGTTTAACCTGCTGTGCTAAGGCCCGGCCCTTCTCTTGAAAAACATTATCAGTGACAAATTTGGTTCAGTCCTTTAGTAGGCCTTTTCTGCCACAGGCTGTGTCCTTACAGTGGGTGGGTGTCTGCCTTAGGATTGTGATGACACTTGGGTAAGTCCCGGCTTGAAGGATTGCCTCCCCATCCTGCTGAAAATGGAGCATTGGTACTTACAAGATTCCTTTTCAGCCATTGGAGAGATGGAGGTCTTCCCACCCTAGTTAGTGTGTTTTTGAGTTCTTCATGCCACTGGTCCGTCCCCGTCCCGTCCCCCCCCCCCCCGTTTTGTTTGTGTGAAGCATTGTCATTCCATCACTGGGTAGGTGGGACTAGCTCTCTCCCTTAAGGTGGTAAGCTTAGTTGACAAATGTGAAGCACAAAGGAGGAACCAGGCCTAGCTTGAAGGATTCCCTTATTTATTTATTTATTATTCAATTTTATATTCCGCTCCTCCCTGCAGGCTCAGGGCGGATTACAGCATACAATAAAACATATATTAAAACATACAATAAAACATCCATAAAATTCAGTACATTACAGTGGTGAATAACGAAGATTACATTATTGACTCAGATGTAGACGTGCCCTTTGCTCTCACACAGGTGCTGAAAAGGAACCATCACTGTAAGTGCCAATGTTCCGCTTCTGCTCTAATACATGCTTGTATCTGCATGCAGGAGTTCGGGAGTCTGTGTCCTTAACAGCCAAACCTGAGATATCGAAAACAAATGACCAGCCCGTCTTGCTGGACTTGCCAGAGAATCGTTCCACTATCCCGTAAGTTAAGCCTGCAATCACACCATGTCTTTCAGTGGAAATGAAATGAGATGCACTTGACAAGGAACTGGAATCCTCAGAATGATTGTTTGATCTGAGTTACTGAATTCAAAGTTTCAGTTTGGGATGCAACTGCTTTGTGTGTGTGAGAGAGACAACATTGTCACTGGGAGTCCTATGAGCGCCAGTACCAAAAAAGTAACTTTTTCAGCCAATATCTATACAAACAAATACCAACATTTTCAATGCCCAGACTTGCGTTTTAATTTACAACAATGCAGTTCATCAAAGTTCTAACAAAAGGTTTGACATATCAGTGGAAACATTTGCCATCCTCTAGTCGGGACCCCAGGGGGGGGGGGGTCGTGGGGGGAGGGACAGTCGCCAAAGATCATGAGAAAACACAGTATTTTCTGTTTGTCATGGGGGCTTTGTGTGGGAAGTTTGGCCCAATTCTACCATTGATGGAGTTCAGAATACTCTTTGATTGTAGGTGAACTATAAGTCCCAGCAACTACAACTCCAAAGTGTCAAGGTCTATTTTCCCCAAACTCCACCAGTGTTCACATTTGGCCATATTGAGTATTCATGCCAAGTTTGGCTCAGATCCATCATTGTTTGAGTCCACAGTGCTCCCTGGATGTAGGTGAACTACAACTCCAAAACGCAAGGTCAATGCCCACCAAACCCTTCCAGTATTTTCAGTTGGTCATGGGAGTTCTGTGTGCCAAGTTTGGTTCAATTCTATTGTTGGTGGAGTTCAAAATGCTCTTTGATTCTAGGTGAACTATAAATCCCAGCAACTACAACTCCCAAATGACAAAATCACTTTCTCTCTAACCCCACCAGTATTCAAATTTGGGCATATTGGGTATTTGTGCCAAATTTTGTCCAGTGAATGAAGATACATTCTGCGCATCAGATATTTGCATTACGATTCATAACAGTAGCAAAATTACAGTTTTGAAGTAGCAATGAAAATAATGTTGTGGTTGGGGGTCACCACTGTATTAAGGGGTCACGGCATTAGGAAGGATGAGAACCACTGCTCTAGCTTAATGTTATTCTTAAAGACAAAGAACATGCAAATGGTGTTGCTTACGATTTCAATATCATGAACCCTTTGGACTCATCAACTGTAGTGAGGAATCCTGGTGCTAATTCTGGACCTTCTGGGATTCCATAGACAACTACACCTAGTTCCTCAGGACACTATAATGTGCTAGTTTTCAGGCTTTTGTATCTGGCATTTCCCCTGAAATGTGTCCCTTAATGCTTAATTGCCCTCCAAAAGCCATGTAGGCTAAGGACCGTTGGTGCATTTGGAGGGCACCAGGCTGGGAAAGGTTTTCTATGCCATACATTAACTCTAGAACCTTTATATCCATAAGGGCTGCTTCTGTTAGCCAGAGAAGATTCAGCAAGGATCTGGAAATGTGTTATATGATGCTTCCTCTTGAATTCCAGCTCCCCTTTTCTAGGAAAATGCCTAGCTTTGCAACCATTATGACACTGCTCTCCAACATCAAGAGATTTTCAGCTTTCCCTCCATGCCCTCAAGTCATCTTGTATCATGGGAGTCTTCTTTGCGCAACAGGATAAACTCTTCCACAGTCACCCTCGGGCAAAGCTTCCCTCGAAATTTTAATCAGGCTCGTTCCTTTCTTTGCGATGGCTTCGCTCACTGTTTCTGTCATCCTCTGTGAGGCAAAGAATTCCTTGGTGACTTTTCAAGAGCAAAGTTGGGGACAGGGAAGAACATGCTCATGGGAAAAGAAGAGCTTCTGCAATTTTAAGATTACTTTGCGCACTGGCAGCATTTGCTAAATTAAGCTTGAGATCTGGCCCGTTTCTTCTTCATCCCATCTCACCGATCCGAATGTGATCGCATGACTTTCTAGCGGCCGCCCCAAGCAATGTTAAAACCGACTGCTGGTGCTCGTTTTAATTCTCTTGCTTTTTGCCGCATGAAAGCCAGATTGTTTACATCCTTTCCTGTTCATTAGCCAGCTTGAGAAAAAAAGACACAGCAGCAACTGACAAAATGAAACAGGAATTGGAATCTCCTCTGGAATACAAGGGATCAAACTGAGGTGTGGAATGGCCTCCATCTCACGCTTCCTCTTCCCTTTCTGAAATGTACAGCGTGCACACACAACGCACACGTTTCTCCATGAGATGCACGCAAAAATCACAAGGCAGCATGTGATCGCACCTGTCTAACTTGCATGCATAGAGTCAGATGCACGCCCCCCCCTTTATGATTTATTTATTTATCGCAGTGGTTCCCAAACTTTTTTGGCCTACCGCCCCCTTTCCAGAAAAAAATTTACTCACCACCCCCCAAGAAATTAATTTTAATTTTTAAATAGCAATTAAACAGAAAGATATATGTATTAATATTTCTACATTTTTCGTAAAATATAATAAAGAAAGCTGTAAATTAGAAACATTGAAGTTTGAAATTATGAAACTATTTATTGAATTTAGAATAGAAAGGTAATACAAAAAAAAGTAAAAACATTCGAAATCATCTTAATGAGAAGGATGAACTTGGTATGCTGCTACCAATCTAGTAATCCTCGGCTCTATTTTCGTCAGCAGTCATCTCAATTCATCGCAATTGACTATTTTGCAATCAGTTTCTCTTTTTTTGTTAATAAATTGGTTACCGCACTGAATCCATGTTCCACTAAATATGTTGAAGGACATTATTATTGTTATAAGGCTCAACCAGTTGGAAGGAAACCCCAAAGGTATTATTATTAATATTATTATCCCTTGCTTGGTGAGAGGAGGGGGAGCAGGAGGAGGGAAGAAGAGAGAGACACACACACACAGATGGATGGTAGCCTGTCACCTGGCTCACGCCACTGCCCCCACCGCCCCCTTACATGGGTTCAGTGTCCCCCCAATTCTCCTGAGCCTTCACCGCCCCCCTAGATCGTCCCACCGCCCACCAGGGGGTGGTACCGCCCACTTTGGGAACCACTGATTTATCATATCAGGAGCGAACCCACGGTACAGTTGTGATGTATTTGAGAAAACACACAGTTTTAAAACTTGGCATTATATTAAATGTCCTTTGACCAGTAGCTGGCTACTTGGAGTGCCTCTGGTGTTGCTATAAGAGGGTCCTCCATTGTGCATGTGGCAGGGCTCAGGCTACATTGTCATAGGTTGTCGGTGGTTTGCTCTTCTCCACATTGGCATGTTGCAAGTCGTTTCTGGAGTGAGAAAATCAGCTGCCTATAAAAACATTGCCCAGGGGATGCCCAGATGTGTTGTAATCCTGTGGAGAGGCTTGTCCCATGCCCCCCCTTTGTGATAAGGTCCATAGTTGCAAATTTGAGTAAATTGGAGCGAGGGGGGAATGGAGCTTTGAATTGTAAGAGAGCTGCTCTCTCTCCAGTTTGATTAGGCGGCATATATATTACAAGGTCAAAAGATGTTAATAAGGAATTTTCCATCCCCCCCCCCCTCTGTCGGACAACACAGGTCTGTAGCTTTCATTTCAAGAAAAATCAGGGACTTTGGCTCCTAATAGAGTTAAATCTCATTTATTTCTGTCTTCCTTTGAAATTGTTGTGCATTAATAGGGCACAATGTGCTATGAAAAAGACGCTACATTGAGCAGGTGAGCATAACACTACCATACAGGTGAGGAGGGGGAGTAAAAAGCTGTTCTGGTGATGACGCTGATCTCAGTTCAGAAAGAAGACAACACATGGGTGGTATTTACAGAAGGAATGCAGCCTCTTTTTCTTGTCTTTGGAAGCCCATTCCAGCCTCATCTTCATCATCTTTGTCTTTGAATTGCCTCTCTATTCACCTCTCCTTTAAGAAGTAATAATGGGGACCTCTCCTGCGGCTTGACAGCTTGCAGGGAGGAGGTTTAGTATTGAGCATAAAAGGCTAGAGGATAGCTCTTTGCCCCCTTCCCCAATCTAAAAACATACATACCGTGTATACTCGAGTATAAGCAAACCCGAATATAAGCCGAGGCACCTAATTTTATCACAAAAAACTGGGAAAACTTATTGACTTGACTATAAGCCTAGGGTGGAAAACGCAGCAGCTACTGATACATTTCAAAATAAAAACAAATACCAATAAAATTACATTAATTGGGGTATCAGTAGGTTAAATGTTTTTGAATGTTTACCGTATTTCAAAGAAAAACAGTAAACTAGCTCTGTAAGTGGAAAAGTAGAGTCAAAAAAACAATATAGTATCAAAAATAACATGATAATGATAATAACTTCATTTGTATCCCGCTCTATCTCCCCATGGGGACTCAGGCTGTCTTCTGACATTGTAACAGGAAAACATTCAATGCCTATATAAACAATGCAGAGCTAGATATAGATCTATAATTATATACACTAATTTCACATATGCATTTTCCCCTGAAACATTTGCAAATCCTCTCTCTCTCTCTCTCTGTATGTTCATTTTCCTCCTGCAAGCCCTATCTCTCTATGTTTATCTCTCTCTCTCTCTCTCTCTCTCTCTCTCTCTCTCTCTCTCTCTCTATATATATATATATATATATATATATGGGGGGATTTCCCCTACAATATTTGCACGCCCTATATATCTATATTCATATATATTTGTCTAGACATCTCTCTCTATATAAATAATTATATCTATATATGTAAACATGTGAGGGGGAAAATTATATATAAATTTATACACACACAGATACACACACATACACAGAGAGGTGTATAGGTACCTCTATATATTTATCGATATCTATATCTATATAGGATTTGCAGAAACTTGCAAACTTGTGAGGGGAAAATTCATATATAAAAATAATGTATACATATAGATACAGATATGCAGGTACATGGAAATCTCTATATATCTATATGTATATAGGATTAGCAAAGACCTGCAAACATATGAGGGGAAAATGCATATTTAAAATTTATGTAGATAGATAGCTAGATAGATACAGAGATATCGGTACATAGGGATTGCAAAGGTTTGCAGGGGAAGTGCCTATATATCTGTATGAGAGATTAACAAATCGTTCAGGGGAAAATGCTTTTATAAGATTAATGGATATTCCTGACTTGCAAGGGCTTTTCAGCCTCTCCAGTGAGCAAGGGAGTCTTTGGAAAAGAAAACACTGTTAAGGGAGGGGAAATAAGTCATATATTGCAAGCAATGGCCTCCAGGCTCTGCTGCCCGGACTTGACCCCATTTTAAGTGGAGGAAAGATTTTTCAGCCCAAAAAAAGGACTGGAAAACTTGGCTTATCTTCACGTATATAGGGTAAGTACAAGTAAGGCACACTGTTGAGGATACTTCAGTAGCAGAATAAGGCTCAACTTATTGGCTCAAACTTTATATTTAGGCTACAATTCCCACAATCCTTTATGCTGGCTTGAGCTCGTGTTGGTTGTAGGCGAAGCTATAAGGAGGCCAAAGATTGCCCACGCCACCTTATGCCCACAGAGGACCACTGGGCGATATGAGCAGACCATGTGAGGAACATATGATGCTGCTTGATCTTTGTTGTCGTTGTTTATTCATTCAGTTGCTTCCGACTCTTCGAGACCTCCTGGACCAGCCCACGTCAGAGCTCCCTGTCGGCTGTCACCACCTCTAGCTCCTTCAAAGACAAGTCAGTCCCTTCAAGGATACCATCCACCCATCTTGCCCTTGGTCGGCCCCTCTTCCTTTTTCCTTCCATTTCCCCCAGCATCACTGTCTTCTCCAAGCTTTCCTGTCTTCTCATTATGTGGTCAAAGTACTTCATCTTTGCCTCTAATATCCTTCCCTCCAGTGACCAGCCAGGCTTTCTTTCCTGGAGTATGGATGGGTTTGATCTTGCGGTCCAAAGCACTCTCAGAATTTTCCTCCAGCACCACAGTTCAAAAGCATCTATCTTCCTTCACTCAGCCTTCCTTATGGTCCTTATGATCTTAGGAAACCTATTTATTCAAATAAGTCAATAACACAATGAATATCTGGGATTGGGGCCGTCGTCATCATCATCGACTCAGAGTGCAACTACACTGCAGTTTGGCACCACTTTAGGTGCCATGAAATTATAGGAGTTAAATAAATGTTTAAAGACCTCAAAGAAAAACAGATTTTTGACAAACCGAGGGTGCATCTACATGATAGAATTAATGCAGTTCAACATCCCTTGAACTGCCATGACTCAATGCAATGGAATCTCAGGAGTTGTATTTGGGGAAGCACTATGCCATAGCAGCTAACGCGGTGTCAAAATGCATTAATTATTCTTGGCTTTTCTTCGTGAACGAAGATTCAGGAAGGATTCATCCCACGCTTTCTACAAGTGCTTGATGATTCGGAGGTTGGATGTGTCCTTCAAGCCTGGATTTTTCTGGTGGAGCACAGCATGCACAGAACTGGCTTCACCCTTTAAACCAAAGGGTCATCTGCCGGGGCCTAGCAAACTGGGACGGTGGCAGCGAGGTCCTCAGGTCGTAGATTTGGATTGAGTTTCCTTCTCTTAGATGGTTGACCTTACAGGGTTAAACGAGAACCACCTGCCCGGGTTTGAAATCAGAGTTTTCCTTCTCCTAGGATGGTTGCCAAAAGGCTAGAGGGCCCATCCTGCCCTTTGACGCTCTTGTCAGACCCCTCGGTTGTGATCTGTCGGGCATGGGAGGCCCTACCAGTGGCTATTATGCCACTGCCAGCATAGCTCACAACTTCATTAGGGTACGCAAGCCTCTCCCCCACAACAAGGGGGCGCCAACGGAGAGGCATTAATTCTATAGTGTAAGTAAAGGTAAAGGTTTTCCCCTGACATTAAGTCCAGTCATGTCCGACTCTAGGAGTTGGTGCTCATCTCCATTCTAAGCCAAAGAGCCGACGTTGTCCATAGACACCTCCAGGGTCATGTGGTCAGCATGACTCCATGAAGCGCTGTTACCTTCCTGCCAGAGCGATACCTATTGATCTATTCACATTTGCATGTTTTCGAACTACTAGGTTGGAAGAAGCTGGGGCTGACAGTGGGCGCTGATGCCGCTCCCCGGATTCGAATCTGCAACCTTTCAGTCAGCAAGTTCAGCAGCTCAACGCTTTAACCCACTGCACCAACGGGGGCTTCAATTCTGCAGTGTAGATGTACCCTAAGTGTTTAGATCTATATGAAACTTCCACACAGCCATATAACCCAGAATATCAAGACAGAAAATCCCACAATATCTGCTTTGAACTGAGATATCCGAGACCACACTGCCATATATTCCAGCTCAAAGCTGATAATGTTGTGTGCCTGTCACAACTTGTAGTCATGCCATTGTAATACTGTCTATTTTGCATGTAGTAATAATAATAGTAATAGTAATAATATTTTATTATTATTACTTGACTCCCCTTTTGGCTGGCGACAGGGCACATCACAGTTAAATACATCTATAAAATCATGAATAGGGCCCTCTGGCAAGAACCCTTAAGGGGTAATCAAGAGACAATAAAATGGCAACTGCTCTATTGGGAAAAATGGAAAAGATTGAGTTACAAAGAGATGAGTGCGATTTATGATCCTGGGAGCAATTGGAATATAAGCCTTTATATATGTCGTTGTGGAGAGACCTTCCAGTCTTGAGAAAAAATGTCTTGTGATAGCATCTGTGCTGATGGCTTTCAAGGAAGTTCCTTTGGAAAGAATTCATCACACTAGAGAAAAAAATCCACAAATCCGGTTTCTGCCTTCTGCAGAATTCTGTATTTGTAGTTTAGTGAGGCTGTTAAAGTCTCATCCCTAAATTACAAACCCCAGAATTCTGCAGGAGACAGAAACCGGATTTTAAGTGGATGTTTTCTCTAGTGTGATGAAGTGTTAAAGAGACGCTTCATCAAATGGCAATCAGAATGCCCGGAATCCTGACAGTGCCTCAGCGAACTTCAAATCCCAGGATTCCACAGCATTGAACCTGGGCAGTTAAAGTGGTGTCTAACTGCATTCATTCTAAAGCGTAGAAGCACCCCTAGTGTATTCTTATACCCTCACTCACTCATCAGTGCGGAACAGGCATTGATATACAGTGTTCCCTCGCTACTTCGCGGTTCGCTTTTAGTGGACTCGCTGTTTTGTGCTTTTCAAAAATAATTAATTTAAAATATATATTACAGTATTTTTGTTGTTTCGTGGGTTTTTGCCACCGCCACTCTCTGAGGCGCTTTCCCTCCTCTGGCCTGCCTCCCTCCAGCCTTGAAGGGCCTTTCCTTCCTTCCTTTCCTTCACTTTATTTTAATTTTATAAAGACTTAAAATAGAGTATAACTACTAAAATAATGTATAAATATTAAAATTAATATAGTGTCCCTACATCGCGGTTTTTCACTTATTGCGGGAGGCCCTGGAACGTAACCCTCACAATAAGTGAGGGAACACTGTATTGGATCCAGGACTAACAAAATTAAAGTGACGGGATTTTTTGATGAACAGGGACAATTGTATCATCTGCCATTCTCCTTCGGATCCACTGTTCTCTATGAGTTCAGCCCACAGTAATGGGGCAGAGAGGTGGATTTTTTCCAATAATGATGCATGCTTTGGGGTTATCCTAGTTGTTATGCAAAGTGTCTTGGGGTAGCTTGGACTTGTATGGGAGGTTAAGACTAACTCTACAAAAGATCTGCTGCTATTGGAAATGAAAACCGCTGGAATGAGTGCAATACAATGCAATTTACCAATGCAACACAATTGGAGTAAACTGTAGGGGTGATGCAGATATCTGAATTGAACTGGGATTGTGTAATAGCTGTTCTGTTTTAACCTTTGTTTTAACCTTCGTCCTTAACTTCTGTGGTATGAAGTTTTACCTTGGCACTTTTAACTTAATAAAGTTTTAATTGTGTTTTAATGTATGTTCACTATTACAGGAGTTTTCGGACAGTGATTAGTGTCTATTTGTGTATTTTCTTGTTTTTTGTCTTTTACTGTTGGTATGGTCAGTGGACTAATCAATAAACTTTACTTACCAATGCAACACTAGATCAGAATCACCAACCCATTGACAATAGATGGATTCTGCTCTACTGTCAAATCTCTGGGCAATTTGCTGTGAAATGTCAAGGGTCCCCACCTCCCAGATGTTTTAACTTAGGGATTTTAAGTGTAAACTAGGCTAAAAGAGAGTAGACTAAGGTCCCTAAGAGATATAGTAATTTAGATGAAGGTATGCATTTGTGTTATGTGTAGCTGGTGTATTTCAGTTAGTTGCTCTGTGGTTTGCTACTTAGTGAGTGGCATCCACTGCTGGATCTTATGGTTCAAGTTTTTTTTTAAAAAAAGCTAAGCTTCTGTCTAAAGCTATACTACACTGTCAATAAAAGGCTTTTTCCGCTGTTCTTAGAGAAAATAATGCATTTGGAGGATAAGAAGAGAGTTTGTCTATGGGCCACAACAGCAACACTGTTTGCTTTCTATTAAACATTTGAAGAAGCCCTGCTGGGTTGGGAGATCCCATGATATCACTAATGAGAACTGGCACAATTTATGTATTTGGTTTCTTTCCTTCTCCAACAGGCTCAGACGAGATGCACCAAACAGATGTAACACTCACTTTGATGCAGTGGCTCAGATTCGAGGGGAGGCTTTCTTCTTCAAAGGTGAGATAGGACCTCTCCCCCCTTTTATCAACTTTTATGGCTTCCTTAATCCACAGGGCAGGGCGAGCTCCTGTTGTTAGCCCCAGCTTCTGTCAACTTAGCAATTTGAAAACATATAAATGTGAGTAGATTAATAGGTACTGCCTCGGCAGGAAATTAACAGCACTTCATGAAGTCATGCTGCACACATGACCTAGGAGGCATCTATGGACAACGCTGGCTCTTCGGCTTAGAAATGGAGATGAGCACCACCATCCCAGAGTCAGAGTCAACTACACTTGATGTCAAGGGGAAACCTTTACCTTTACTTATGGCTTCCTTTAGAGTGATCTGTTGTTGGGACAGTGTGGTAGACTGATTCTATTGTTGCTGTCGGGACTTAAAAGTTCTGGATTCAATCTCGTCATATTAAATTTGGCCAATCACTATCTTTCTATGCACTCCTACTGATAAGCTTTCCTTAGGGTCACCATAGTGGAAACCATAGTGTGTACACAACGATAAATGTCAACTTCAAGAGGCCACAGATTGTTTATTATCCCAACAGATTTTTAAGAAACACTTAATTTAGATATACAAGTAGTTCTTCAAAGAAGAAGCTGTGTTAGTTTGAAGTATGCAGTCTGTATATAACTGAATAATGGGTGACAGAAATCTTTGTCTAGGGGAGGAATAAAGGAGGACTAATAATAACAATAACAACAACACAGTTATAACACATACAACAAAATACATAGATCAAAACACACCACTATAAAATATATACTAGGCGTGCAATCGGGGTAAACCTTGTCCCATTTTGTGCCCCAGCTTTCATTGGGAGCCCTGATCTGTTTTTTGTAATCCCCCTGAAATTGCGATGGTTGTTTTCAGTTCTTTCATTTCGGGCCCAAAAAGGTATAACTAGTAAAATTTGAACAGGAGTACATGAAGAGGAACATAGAAGACTTCCAGGATATATTAAATCCAAAATCAAAGCTTGACTTGAACCAGGAACAAGATAACTCAGACTTAATTTTTCACTCTAACGCAGTGTTGCCTGAACTGCCCTTAAGGCAGTATTTTTCAACCTTTTTTGAGCCGCGGCACACTTTCTACATTTACTAAATCCTGGGGCACACCACCAACCAAAATGACACAAAATGGAACTCTAACACAGTAATACATATAGTTAATATGTTTTTAAATGTATTTATACACTCAGTGTGAAACCTGGGCCTGTTTCGATGAACACAACTAAGATATCCTGGCAGGAATGGCAGAAAGACACATATGAAGGTCTTGCTCAACAGCTGTCAGTCATGGGAAAACTTCGGCCCTCTGGGTGCTTTGGACTTCAACTCCCACCATTCCTAACAGCCTGAGGCCCTTTCCTGCTTAGGTTGCTGAGGGGAAAAAAGGAAAAGGGACTGAGACTGCTAGGAATGGTAGGAGTTGGAGTCCAAAACACCTGGAAGGTCCAAGTTTGCCCATGCCAGCTTTCGATTCCATCGCCACATCTATCTTCAGCCTCTGGCAGTTTGAATATATGTGATTATCTATGTGATTTTCTACCTTGTCGCTATGATTATGGTGCTGCTTCTTTAAATTGTCCGCAAACTGACTGTGTTATTGTGCGGATCCCGGAACTGACATTGGATAACATTGTGAGGATACACTATGTTTTTTGCACTCACTTCCGTGATTTCATCAAATATCATGAGCTTTCTGTAGAGGAATGCTCGGTGAACTCGCTACTTCCTAGTTCGCAACTCCTCCGCTCTCTGTGGCGACCATGCCGAACTACCTTATGTTAGACTTTTGATTTTCTCCAGCAGGATTGGGTACTTTGAATGTGTGTTTTCCGTATGTATGATTAATTGTGCATTTTGTACTGTGACGTAGCAGCGCTCCTTTAATAAGTAAGGGTATTGGAGGTTCCAATTTCCCAGGGGCACACCTGATGATCACTCACGGCACACTAGTGTGCCCCGGCACACTGGTTGGGAAACACTGCCTTAAGGTAAACAACTTGTTGTTTAATAGACACCCATGAAATCATTCAGTTTCCTGTGAATTTCTTTCACAACTTTCCCACGTAATCTCTCTGAATGACTTTTGTTGATCTCTGTAGCTACAGGTGGGTTCTCATGGGAACCCTCCTTATCACTCAGCTCTTCACTCAATTCCTTATTTGCTGTTGCTACTTCTGACTCCCCTGAATGCCCTTGAGACCCTGCATTTTCCGAGCCAGTTTTCTCACAAAGAGAACCATCATTTCCCAGACTTGAATTTCCCAGACTTGAGAGCCCATCACTTTGTGCCACAGGAAAGCTCACAATCCTCTCTAAATCATCTGTTAAACCATCAGCCTCTGGTGGCTGAACTTCAACACCCTCTTTTTTTCATTGAAAAAAGGGAAAAAGTGTGAGTATTGTGGAATGAAATATGGTAGTTTATACTATATATCAGTACATCTTGGTACTTTTGAATGAAGATGGAATACATTTATTCTAAACTCTACATTTATATTGCATTTTGTTTTCTCTATATGTGTTGTGTTCTGGCAAACCAGATTAAGCCTGCGGACCTTGTATTTGACACATGTAATCAACAATGCTGTTTCTCCTTCTAACTGACATTCTCCTCCTAGGGAAATACTTCTGGAGACTGACTCGCAATAAGCACCTAGTCTCCCTCCAGCCAGCTCAGATCCATCGTTTCTGGCGGGGGTTGCCTCTAAATTTAGACAGTGTGGATGCCGTGTATGAAAGGATCCATGATCATAAGATTGTTTTCTTCAAAGGTAGGGAAAACATCTGCCGCAACTGATGGCCCTCTGTTTGTCTTTCCAAAGTTCACTGTTTTTCTATTGCAGTGAAACTGTTTGAAATGGGCATGTCTTGATATAGGCAGAATGAAGGAGGAATAATGATGGTGATGATGATGATGTTAATAATAATAATAGTAATAATAATAATAATTTGTTACCCACCTCTCTGGCTATATGATTTCTTATAATCAACTTTTGGGAAAGGGAAAAAAATACATTATTTCACCATACAATCTCCCTGCTTTTCAATACAATCTGTCCATCTCTCAACAAGTTATTGTATTCCCTTATTAAAACCTATTTTAGGCTAAGCTGTGAGCCACAAATGTACTGGTGTCTTCTCATCTTCATCAGATATGAATCTTCATCCTCGTGGGATGTCTTTCAAGAGTCCAAAGAGGTGATGGTTTGAAGGGGCAAAATCAAAACTCTTCTAAATGAAGAGTGTTGACAGTATGGACAATTGTGTGTGCAGATGTGCATTCTCATGCAACAGCTCAACACCCTTGGATAACGGTTCTCTGCGTTTTTGTCTGAATTTTAGGCTTCAGCTCTTTAGTGAGCCTGTTTGGTCCCCTGAAAGAAGCCATACAAGAACAACGATTTATGTCTGATGAAGAGGAGAAGACAGCAGTGCATTTGTGGCTCATAGCTTGACCTAAAACATTTTAAATAAGGGAATAAGGGAATGCAAAAGCTTGTTGACAGATAGACAGACAGACAGACAAAGAGTATTGCCAATTTCAAAACAGGTTTCACCAGACTATTGAGGCATTCACATTCAAGATTCACATTCACCCCCATTTTTGACCTGTTACGCATGCCAATTCCCCTCTGGGGGTTGTAGTAAAAGTAACTTTCTAAGCCATGGGTCAGACAGAATGTCATGCTCACTGAGCACATTCAGTCTTCAACAGTCCATTTTATTTATTTGCTATTTATTTATTTATTTATTTCATTCTTTTTATTAAAAAAACCAAAACAGTTTACATTTGTGATGTTCAAAATCACAGCATACAAGAAAATCAAGCCACTGATAAAACAATAAAATATTTTGGGTTCTCTCCTCCACCCCTCCCCCCAAGACCTATAGACCTCTGCAAGCCATAGATCTCTCCCACATTTTATGATACCGCTCCATTTTGCCTGAATGATATTCTGAAACAACTGAGATTACTCGTGAGAAGAATCTGTTCTCAAGAAGCAAGATAGGTGATGCCTGGCTCGACAACAGTCTATGTGAAAAAGATCTTGGGAATCTTCATGAACAACAAGTTGAGCATGAACCAACAATGTGATGCAGCATCTTAAAAAGCCAATGGGATTTTGGGCTGCATCCAAAGGGGTATAGTGTCTAGATCCAGGGAAGTCATGGTGCCTCTCTATTCTGATTTGTTCACTTCTCACCTAGAACAAGTGTCCTGTTCTGGGCACCACAATTCAAGAAGGAGATGGACAAGCTGAAATATACCCAGGGAAGGAGAGCGACTAATATGATCAAAGGTCTGGAAACCATGTATCCCTCTGAGGAGGAGCGACTTAAAGAGCTGGATCTGTTTAGCTGCAAAAAAGAAGGTTGTGAGGAGACAATGATCACCAAGTTTAAATGTTTCAAAGACTATCCTAAGGAAGAGGGAAGGACTTGTTTGCTGCTGCCCTGGAGACTAGGACTCAATGGAGCCATGGGTTCAAATGACAGAAAAGGAGATTTCACTGAACATTAGGAAGAACTCCCTGACCATAAGAAGAGCTGTTCAGCAGTGGAACTTTCTGCATTGGAGTCCGGTGGAGTCTCCTTCTCTGGAGGCTTTTAAACAGAGGCTGGATAGCCATCTGTCAGGGGTGCTTTGATTGTGATTTTTCTGCTTGGCAGAAGGGGATCAGTCTGGATGACCCATGTGGTCTTGCCCAACTATTATTCTGTGGTTGTCTTAAGATTTAGAAAGGCACACATCCTTGTGAAAACAGTTTCCTCAACAAGCTGTGGATTCGTTGTGGATATATTATTGTTGTTGTTGTTGTTGTTATTTTATTTCTTACCTGCCTCTCCTCGTGGCTCAAAGTCATTTCTTCCTCCCAAAGTGTGGGAATTAAAAATCGACAACTGACATGGCAGAAAGAAAAGGCATATCCAGTTGCAGCTGATGGCTTCATGTCAGGGGTTCAGTGAATCCTCGTGAAGAAGTGGTGTAAGGTACTGAATCCTATATCCCTCTTCAATGTCTGGATTGAAAGCCAAAATAAGAGTGTTTGCAGATGACATAATATGTATTATTGAGGAACCAAAAGAAAATATAACAAAATGGTTGGAAAAATTTGAGGAATATGGAGAGATAGCAGGATTCAAACTTAATAAAAAGAAATCAATGATATTGACTAAGAATATATAAAAAATAATTGATTGAAACTGGAAGAGATCTCGGGATTAAAATCAGTTGGCAAGATAAAATACCTAGGAATATGGATAACGTCAAGAAATCTACACTTATTGAAAGACAATTATATTGAGAAATGGAAGGAAATTAAAAAAGAAATGGAGCAATGGAAAAATTAAACCTATCATTGTTGGGTAGGATCGTGGCGGTGAAAATGAATCTGTTACCAAGGATGTTATATTTATTCCAAAATCTACCAGTCATTAGAAATATGAAAATTTTTCAAAGAATGGAACAGAGATATAATGAAATTTATCTGGAAAGATAAAAAACCTAGAATAAAATTCATAACAATGATATCTAAGAAGGAAAAAGGAGGTTTTGGCCTCCCTGACTTTAAATTATACTATGAAGCTTGCGCTCTGTTGTGGGTAAGAGATTGGACAAAATTAACTAAGTTTAAGGCTCTGATACTGGAAGGCTTCGACCTAAGGAAAGGATGGCACACATACCTCTGGTATGGAGGGACCAAGCTGGAAAAAAGGCAATCATTTTATTCGTTCATCACTAATTAAGATATGGGAAAGATATAAGAAATATATGTATAAGAAAACACCTCTTTCGATTTCACCTTTAGAGGTGAATCAAAGAAGATTATTAGGGTGGACGCTATGGCCAAAATACAGGGAAATATTACAAAAAAAATAAAGAAGGAACATATGAGTTAAAGAGTCAAGAAGACATCTCACGACAATATAAAAATGCGTCCTGGTTACAATACTATCAGATTAAGTATAATAAGGATTAAGTTTAATAAGGATAAGAAAATAGGATTCAATGAAAAAGAAAAACTTTGGGATAAAATCCTAACGGGAGAGAAAAAGATTATAACAAGAACCTATAATACATTGTTAAGTTGGGCAACAAAAACTGATGATATTAAACATTCCATGATTAAATGGGCACAAAATATTGGAAGAACGACACAGTTAAAAGAGTGGGAACAGATCTGGACAAAAAGATTAAAATTTACATATGCTTCGGATCTCAAAGAAAATTGGCTAAAAATGCTTCACCGATGGTATATAACTCCAATAAAATTAAATTGAATGTACAAAAACGTGGATAATAAATGCTAGAAATGTAAAGCCCATGAAGGATCCTTTTATTACATGTGGTGGTCATGCCCGAAAACAAGAGAGTACTGGCAAATGATCCATATAGAGTGTAAAAATAAATAAATATCTAATTCCCAATGAAACCATAATTCTATTTACTAGGCATGCTGGATGAAGAATTTTTTTGAAGAACATAATATAGAAAAACTATTTGTATTCTTTACCACAGCAGCAAGAATTATTTTCGCAAAGTATTGGAAAAAAGATCAAATCCCTACAAGAATACAGTGGTTGCAGAAAATAATGGACATCAAAGATATGGATGAATTGACATTTTGGATTAACCAGAATAATGGAAAAGGACTGAATAGAACAAATCGGAAAGTATTAGAGGAATACGTGGAAAAAGAACTTTAAAATTCCCGTATATTTTTATTTCTTTCCTTCATAAATAAAACTAGAGATGGACAATGGTCAGTTAATATGGAGGAAGAACGGACAAAATATAAAAAGTTTAAGTAATTTGCATGATAAAAATATAAAAGACTGCTTATTTTAGTGGAAATCAAGAATTTGAGAAAGGAATGGAAGAAGAATGGAAGTCACAAAACTCTTTTTTAAAATACACTTTCCCCCTTTTTTCTTTCCCTTTTTTCCCTTTTTTACTTTTTTACATTTTGGTAACTTAGTTGGATTTTTCTATTACTCTATTTTTCTATTTTCTTACTTTTCTATAATATTATATTGTTCTCCCTCTTTCACTGTATTTTATCTACTTGGTTGAAAACAATAAAATTTATTTTTTTAAAAAAAGAAAAAAAGAAAGCCAAAATGGATTCATCACCCCCTGATTTGGAAGCCATTACAGTAGAGTCTCACTTATCCGACCTTCATTTATCCAACATTCTGTCTTATCGGACGCTCTTATCCGACATCCCCCTTTTCCTCCAGCATTTCCTCTTCAATTAAAGGAGTGTTCCACAACTCTCTCTCCATTCCCAATAAGTGAAAAAGGCAAGGAGGAGGAGGAAGGAAAAGGAGAAAAGAGGCAGCACTGGAAGCAGAAGCGTCCTCCCTCCTTCCCTCTGTGATTTCCATGCTCCTCTTCCACATCCGGGCACTTCCTGCTGGGCTGCTCTAGCCCTGAGGCATTGCCTTGCATTAACCCTTTGAATCCCTGTTGTTAGTATTCTAGGTGTCTAGTGCCGCGTTGGATGGGTAACAGTAGGAGACTCCATATTATCCAACATTTTCATTTATCTGATGTTCTGCCGGCCTGTTTCTGTTGGATAAGCAAGACTCTACTGTAGTTGCTACTGGTGTTGTAATCTTACTTTATGAGAGATACTAATTGCCCTTGTCTTGTCCTCAGGAGACAAATACTGGGTGTTCAAAGACAACAATGTGGAAGAGGGTTATCCTCGACTCATCTCAGATTTTGGCTTGCCACTGGGAGGAATTGATGCTGCCTTCTCCTGGGCCCTCAATGACAAGACATACTTCTTTAAAGACAATCTCTACTGGTGTTACAATGAGTACGAGCGAAGGATGGAGCCTGGCTATCCACTAGAGACCACTTTGTGGCAGGGAATCCCCAACAGGTTGGATGACGCCACTCGATGGTCTGATGGTGAGTGGGTGCTTGAGAAAGCTGATCTGGAGATGCCGGGGAACACGAAGTGATGATTCAAATATAAACAGGACAGCTGTCTTGTGTTTGAAATGCTATAAAATGAGACAGGAATTGGTGACACACACAACAGCCTTATTCTTTTTTTAAAAAAGAAGTCCTCCCTATCACTGATTGTGGTATTTGGAAAAATAATTCATTACTTTGTCTTAAAAGTAACTTGCTATGCTAAATGTTGCTTTGTGTCAGGTATTCCACCTGTCTCACCCCTTTTTTCAAAGAAAAGTCTTATTGCTATTATTATTACAATAATATTTTTCTCCCACGTCTGGGACTCAAAGCAGCGTACAATGGTAGTAAGACAGCTACATAATCCAAAAGCAATCATCCCATCCACCCAATCATCCCTCCCACTCAACATGTAAACAATAAATCCAGACATTGGATAATACACAGTTACATAAATATAAATAACCATACAAATAATTGCATATAACATTATCCATAAAAATCCTACGGCTCAAGCCACTGAGGCTGTCCTAACAAGTTAAAACATTCAACATTAAACTAAATGACTCAAAACTCCAAGTCTTTGGCCATATGGGTCTTGTCTGGCTAAGCTGGCTGCTATTGTATGTCATTGGGGAAGGCCTGCTTCCATAAAAAAAAGTTTTCACTTGGGAGTGGAAAGCTAATAATGAGGGAGCCAATTATACCTTTTTGGGGAGGGAGTTCCAGAGCCGTGGAGCCACAACTAAAAAGACCCCCTCGGCTCATTCCCACCAACTGTACTTGTGACAGTGGTGAAATCGAGAGGAGGGCCTCTCCCGATGATCTCAGGGCTCGTGTGGGGTGATAGGAGATGCAGTCCCTCAAGTAGGCTTGGCCCGAACCATTTTGGACTTTATAGGCTAAAGCCAGCATCTTGAATTGCGCCCGGAAACAAACTGGCAGCCAGTATAGCTGCTCCAGGAGTGGAGTAGTTTTTCCCCTTTATCCTGCTCCCATGAGCAGTCTATCTTCTGGCCTTTGTAACAGTTGCAGTTCCCAAACGCTCTTCTGTAGCAGCCCCACGTAGAGCGCGTTACAGTAGTTTAATCTGGGTGTGACACCATGGCCAAATTGAGCTTCTCAAGGTATGGGTGCAACTAGTGCACAAGCTTTAAATGTGCAAAGACACTCCCAGCCACCACCAACACCTGAGCCTCCCGGGTGAGCACTGAGCCCAGGAGGACCTCCAGACTGCGAATCTGCGCCTTCAGTGGGAGTGTGACTCCATCCAGCACAGGTTGCAGCCCAATACTCTGATCAGCCCATCGACTAACCAGTAGTACCTCTGTCTTGTCTGGGTTCAATTTCAATTTGTTCATCCTCATCTAGTCCATCACAGCTGACAGACACTGGTTCAGGGGCAAGATGGCATCCTTGTCATCAGGTGAAAATGAGTAGTAGAGTTGGGTGTCATCTGTGTATAAATGGCACCGAACTCCAAAACTCCAGATGATTTCTTCCAATGGTTTCATGTAGATGTTAAACAACATGGGGGACAGAATTGAACCCTGTGAAAGACCATGGGGTCGAGCAGGAGTTCCCTAGTGCCACCTTCTGGACCTGACCCTCTAGGAAGGACCACTGTAACACAATGCCTCCTAGTCCCATTCTCACAAGGTGCTCCATAAGGATACCAAGGTCAATGGTATTGAGAGATCTAAGAGAACCAGATCTCTTTCATTCAGAAATTTTATTTCTACAATCGTATTCCAGAGGTTACATTTTTGATCAAGATCAAATATAATACATTGATATGATTACTTTCCCTCCCTCCCCCCTTCTCCTCCAAAACCTACACATAGATGTATACATACACATACACTTCTGAACAGTGCCTACAACAATTGTTCCCTATTTTACTATTCATTCCTCCCACCCATCCTGTTGCAGTGACCTCCCGTCCTTTGAGCTGAAGACATTCATATACAATCCTGTCCCTGCTTTTAATGTTTTGGGTTTTTGGTTTTAATATTGTTTTTTTTAAAAAACACACACACACACAACAACAACAACTCTGATTTTAATGTTTTAAACTCCTGGTCTATGACCGTAATAATAAAATTCATTCATTCATTCAACCCTGTCCCTTCTTCCCAGTAAAACATTATCTCATTCTTGTTTCTAGCACAGCCATCATCATCTAAAAATGCCAAGCAAAGATTCTAGAAAACAAAGTTCTAACAACTTTTTCCTTTTTCTTCCTTCTCACAAAATTCAAATTTTATTCCCATTCTTTTATAAAGTTCTCAAATTCCTCCATATTCATTATAACCGATTTATCCACTTTCTATTTGAGAGACCGCATCTCCTGCTACCATCGATGCCACATGAGCCCTGAGGTCATCAGGAGAGGTCTTCCTCTCGGTCCCACCACCGCCACAAGTTGGTGGGAACAAGAGAGAGGACCTTTTCGATGATGGCCCCATGGCTCTGGAACTCCCCACCCAAAAAGGGGTACATTCGGTCCCCTCGCTATTGGCCTTCTGCTCCCAGGTGAAGACCTTTTAATGGAAGCAGACCTTCCCTGACAACACACAATAGCAGCTATCCCAGCCAGATAAGACTCACATGGCTCTAATTCGCTGTTTTAATGTTTAATATTTTAATGTTAGGACAACCTCAGTGGCCTGAGGCACAGGAATTTTAATAATGATGATATATGTGATTATTTTTATGTCTATTTATATTTATGTAACTCATGGTTTTGCAATGTTTGGATTTATGGATTATATGTTAGGTGGGCGGGATGATGTTTTTTTGTATTATGTATTTGTCCTTATTTATCTGCTAGCTGCTTTGAGTCCCATTCATGGGAGAAAAGTAAATAATTAATAATAACAACAACAACAATAACAACAACAATTCCCTCATTCCAAAAACTTTCAGTATCCATTTTTTCTTTTCTTTTCTTTTCTTCTCCTTCACCGTAAGTCTTTGTCCCTTTGTCTTTCTTCCCTCTCTTCTCTAATGTTGCATTTTCTTCTCTTCTTGAAACTAGTGGTTTATCTAGTTCAAATCTGTTTCTTTTGTAAAATTCTTTAGCATTTGTCATCGAGTCTAGTGCATGTAATCTCTCTTTAAAGTGTGTAGAGATATCTCTCTATTCACTTGATCTAAATCTTCGAGTGCCTTTGTGGCATTTCCTTTCTTCCCATGAAACTCTGCAAATCTTGTATGTTTCCATATAGTATATAGATAGAATAGTTGTATGTCCCATGTTGACTTTTATGGCATAATTTCAAAGGAGTTGTGACACTTTGCTACATTTTCACAGGGTTTTTTTAAAAAGGAGGCTTATGACTGATAAGGAAATGGCAAAAAAAGAAAGATCCATCTATATGTGTCAAAAAACATCCCTAGATGCCTTTTGAATAGCTTTAAAAGTCATCGGTTTAGATATCGAAGTGTGGATATTCTTAGCTATCTGCAAAACACATAAGAACGTAGTCATTTCCAGGTGTAGCTCAAGGTAGATACGTATGTCATCCCTTCTTCTCCCTTTCCCATTGCTCAGCCCAAGCCCCCAGTGGTGCAATGGGATAAAGCTTTGTGCTGGCAGGACTGCTGACCGATAGGTCAGTGGTTCAAATCCGGAAAGAGCAGTTTGAACTCCCTGTCAGCTCCAGCTCCAGCTCCCCATGCGGGGACATGAGAGAAGCTTCCCAGGAGGATGGTAAAACATCAAAACAGCCGGCCATCCCCTGGGCAATGTCCTTGCAGACGGCCAAGCCTCTCACACCAGAAATGACTTGCAGTTTCTCAAGTTGCTTTTGACACACACACACACACACACACACACAAATTGCTCAGCTGAAGTCATAAGTTCCACTGAAAAGAGATTTATGACTAGGGCCATATGAGTAAAAAATATAACTCCGTTCCACCTTATCCTTTTTTAAAGTCACTTGTTGCTAAAGCAATTAATCAAAAATGAATTCTGCTTTGAGCTGTGAGTTTGGTATTTCCAAGAGAGGGTGCTATTGTGCCTTGTCATTGTTGGCTTCTCATAGGCAACTGATTGACTATTAAGGGAGCAAATACTGGACTGGGTGGGGAAAAAAGATGTCCAGATTAATTCACCTTCACCCTTGGCTTCCTTTCTCAGGGGCAAGTTACTTCTTCAAAGGGAAGGAATACTGGAAAGTCATGGACAGCAACTTGGAAGTTGAGCCAGGTTACCCGCAGTTGATTGCCAGAGACTGGTTGGTATGTGGTGACATGCAGGCTGATGCCCCTGCACCAGCCGAAAGCACGAGAACCAGGCAACACGCCAAGTTTGATGAAAGCCAGTCGAAGACTGAGGTCTGTTCCTGCACCTCTTCCTCTCCCAACCCCTTTGGGTCTCATTCATTGCAAAGACTCATCATAAACCTCCTGTTGGCCAGCTTCTGGACAGTCGTTTTGGCTCACAAACCGTTATGACAAAAAGCATTGTATGGACCAGAGGACTCTGAAGTGATTCAGGGATGCAAGAAAAGAAGTGGACACAAACATGTGAAGAAAAAAACAGACTACAACATTGTTAAACAGATGACACAAAGGAACATAAGATTCTCCATGAGAAATTAATTGTGGCTTTGTTTTATTTTTTATCTTGCTTATCCCCCCCCCAAATGGTTTCTTTTAGCTTTCTTTCACGTTGATGGACTTCAGCAGTAGAATCTGTGGGTTTCTCGCTTTTTTTTCTCTCTTCTCACTCGGTTGCTGAGATATTTCAAGGGGTTACTCGTTTCACTTTGGGCACATAAAATACAGACACAGAGCTTAGATGTGTTTGGCTGGAGCAAAATATAGACCTGTTACTGTCTCTGCTCTTATCACTCCTGGGCAAAGGCAAAGGCTTCCCCTTGACATTAAGTCTAGTTGAGTCTGACTCTGCGGGGTGGTGCTCATCTACATTTCTAAGCTGAAGAGCCAGCGTTGTCTGTAGACACCTAGGTCAGGGCTGTCCAACTTCTACCTGCCCAGGGGCCTGAATTCCGGTCACTGATTACCTGGGGGGGCCGAAGGGTCTGCCCCCGCCCCCGGCTCCACCTCCGCCCCAGCTCCGCCCCCACCCCTCCCCGGCTCCACCCCCGCCCCCGCCCCTCCCCCGGCTCCAATTTACTTACAATTCATAAGGGGCATCCATACAATCAAATATAATCTTTTACTAAGGGGAAATGCAGGGAGGGAAGACATAAGGGGGATCCATACACAATTACATAATACTAACATAACGGTTAGCCTACCTTCCCAAACGCGCAGGATCCAGGAGTAGCCAGACCACAGGCAACGACCGACAGAGGCAGCAGCCGAGAAGGTCCAAATCGCGTCTGCGTGGGCCGCAGGGATTAAGTAGCCGAGATTTCGGCAACAGGAGTATCGCGAGACTACGGAAGCCACACGGGATTTCGCTCTCAACGCAGGCGTGATCTCGCGTTGAGAGCGAAATCCCGTGTGGCTTCCGTAGTCTCGCGATACTTGCTCCGGAACCCGAAAGTGGGTAATTTTTAAAAATATTATTATTTAATTTTTTAAAAAAATTATTAAAAAGCTTAGGGGGGCTCAGGGAAGGGGCTGGGGGGCCGTATACGGCCCCCGGGCCACCAGTTGGACAGCTCTGACCTAGGTCATGTGGTCAGCATGACTGCATGGAGCTCCTGGGGGACAGTGATAATTCCCTAACCCAGGAGAAGGAGGAATATGACAAACAAAAGCATCAGAAATATTAAAAACCATGTTTCAAGCTTATAGCTACAAAAGCAATTCTGGTCTTTCCCCCTAATGGGCAATGATGAAGAACAGGGACAAGAACAATGTTCCACATGGCTGGGCAGTCAGGACCTTATAAAATTACAACTCTCATAATTTCATAGCATTGTTAAAGTGGTGTCAAACTGTATTAATTCTACAGTATAATAAGCCGATTTTCCCCAGATGATTCAACAAATGAATTCTTAAGTCTCTAAGGTATATTCCTTTCTTTGCTCACTTCAGGTAGTCCAGGTTTTGATGCCTGGATTCATTCACTCAAAAGGACTGAGTGCAGGTATCATTTAGGGCATTTAAAAACCCATGATTTAGTGCTGTCTCAAAGCGCCCTAAATGATACCAGCACTCAGTCCTTTTGACAAAAAAAATATCCTGGAACTTAAGAAGACGTCCACATACAGACCTGTTGGTTTCGGGATTTCTGCCTCTGTTGTCCAGACATGATGCTTCATTGCGAGATTTAGAGGCTCCCAAGATGGCAGCTGCGAGACTTCTGCCAGAAAACTTGGCAGTTTTTTAAAAAAAAAAATCAGCAAGATGCGAATATGCAGATTTCTGCAAAAGTTCCGTTCTTAGTCTTGAGCAAAGAAAGTGTGCCCTCCAGGCATTTCATGAAGGATCTACCACACAAACAAACCTAATGGGGTAGGACCACTTCTGCCCAAGTCAACACTGCACAATGAAACAAGAACACACACTTTCAAGCCAGGAACAGAACTTTGTCATTATTGACACGTTTTAGAGCCTGGCTGCCTGGCCATCTGTCCAGACAGATTTTATTGTGTATTTGTGGCATCAAACAACAGGGTGCTGTTCTGGGTTATGCATGGCTGTTCCTGATTGCTCATCTTGTGAAAAGATGTACAACATTGACTAGGGGCCACAGCTTTGTCCTGGCCAGAGAAAATGTGCCCTCCATACATTTCATGAAGTTTCTAGCACACAAACAAAGTTTTTGCCTTCTACTCAAGTGTCTCCTTTTTAGGAACAGACCAATCAGGAACAAACAACTAAAATCCAGGAACAAACCCAGATTTTTTATTTAAAAAATCCCGTTATTTCTGATTGCAGGGACATACAGACTTGTGAAGACCTGCATATTAGTCTCAAAACCGCAATATTCTTGCACCTGGAAATCTCGCGTTTTGTGCCTTTGGAGCGATTGCTTCTGCGTTTACAGGCAACGGCATTTGGCCACCCTACTGTTTGCTGCAGAAGCTCCTGGGATAAAGGTACTGTCTGGACAGTCCCTTAGTTTCATAATATAAGGACAAGAGATTTAAAGAAAATCAATGCTCATAAGAGGGGAGCAGTGAATGATGAAGTCATTAGATATGCAATGTTTTCAACTAGAGATGCTGTACTATGGATGAAATTCAGAATCCCTGGCTACTGCATGGAAAACGTATGTTGTACCATTGATCTCTGCAGCACGGATTTCTTGATAAAGAACGAGGAAGAAAAATAGATGTAATTGTACAGGGAAATGTCCTGCATATGCTCAGGAGGGTCTCAGACATTTTCCGATTAGCAGTTCTCTACCCGTGATTCAGTGACTGATCTTTTGTGGCTCTCCACGTATTCCTGTCCTTGCAGTGGATTGGTGTCTTTTCATTGAAATCCATCAATTCATCTTTAACAAACAAGGCATTGGAAGAGTGTGCAAAGTATTACATGTTGGTGGGGGTGGGAGAGAAAAAAAGAGGCAGATGAGTGGCAAACCTCACTGAAGAGGATATTGAATGAGATCCTATGCCATGGGACAGATTTCACTAATCTGGCAATTCCCACACTGATGGGACTCCCACCATCCCCAGGCAACCATCATTATGGGCATTGTAGTCTATGTTGGGAGGGCGGGATCAAGATTTGAGGCAGACAGCTTTGAAAGCACCAAAGAAGCCCTTCTGAAGAAACCAAGAGCAACGCGTGATCCTTTAAAATCAACAGCGACACCTTCCATGGCATTCTCTGCAAATGTTTGTAATGTAAATAATTAAATCATTTAAATTATTCTTTGTTTGTGGCAATTCATGAAGTTTCTTATTTCTAATAGTTAACGCTACTAAATTAATTTTCAGATTGAATCTCCCAGGTTTTGTCAGTGAGACACAAAGCAGTGAGTGAACTTTCCGGCACCCAGTGTTGACTGAGGATGATGGGACTGGTAGTACAGTGTTCCCTCACTTATTGCTGGGGTTAGGTTCCAGGACCACCCACAATAAGTGAAAATCCTTGATGTAGGGATACTCTATTTATTTTAATATTTATACATTTTTTTAGTAGTTATACACTATTTTAAGTCTTTATAAACTTAAAATAAAAGGAAGGAAAGGCCCTTCAAGGCTGGAGGGAGGACTGAGGAGGGAAAGCGCCTTGGAGAGCAGCGGCGACAAAACTCCACAAAACAGCAAAAATACCATGATATATATTTTAAATTAATATTTTTTGAAATTTGCGAAACAGTGAGTCCGAAATAAGCGAACCGCAAAGTAGCGAGGGAACACTGTATAACCCATTTAGAAGATCCCATGCTAAAACAGGGGGGATGGAATAGATCTATCCAAGCCAGCATCTCCACATGCTTTGTTTTCTTTCAATTTTTAATATATATTTTCATTAAATTGTTATCTTTTTACTTAAAATAATATCCGACTCATTCTAAGCAACAACAGCTTGAAAAAGTTTCCTTTGAATTATTTCTGTTTAAGATCTATTTGTAGCTCTATTGTCAGAGCTTTGATGGGCAGGGACGGAGTACAAATCCTAGTCAACTTGCTGGGGCATTCTGATGTAGCCCTGAAGAGAAACCCTTTTCAAACTTTAATGATCTTCAACGTACTTACTTATTTAGGCAATCCCTTGTTGTTTGAGTATGATGGCCTTCCAAGCGTAGTGTCTTGACGGTGGATACGTAGGTGACTGTGGAGCCCTAGTCTTGACCCGCATGTTCTTCCACAGTGAGGACATTGGTTTCCAGGTGGAAGACAGTCCTGGTCAGGGTTGGCTTGATGCACCTTCTTTCCCTTGGCACATTTCTCCCTTTCACCCTCCATTCGTGCCTTTTCGAATTTCACAGCACTGCTGGTCACAGCTGACCTCCAGTTAGAGCTCTCAAGGGCCAGGGCTTCCCAGTTCTCAGTGTCTATGCCAGAGTTTTTAAAGTTAGGTTTAAGTCCATCTTTAAATCTCTTTTACTGTCCACCAACATTCTATTTTTTGTTCTTGAGTTGGAAGTATAGTAACAGTGATCAGACATTCAGAAAACTTGGCCAGTTCAACAGTTGATGGCATAGGAGCATCGCTTCAATGCTGGTGGTCTTTGCTTCTTCCAGGAGGCTGACATTTGTCCACCTGTTTTCCGAAGAGATTTGCAGGATTCCAGTGTGACGTCTGTAGACAGTCCACGTTTTGAAGGCATATAACAATGGCTTTATGAACAACTCACCGTGGTCTCCCTATGGATGTCCCAATCCTCAAGCACTCTCTGCTTCATTCAGAAGAATGCTGCACTCACAGAGCCCAGGCAGTGTTGTATTTCAGCGTCAATGTCAATGTCACTTTTGTAGAAAGGTAGTGGAAATGGTCAACATTCTGCGATCTTCAACCTACTGGGGATGGCGGTGGGGGAAAAACTGCCAGGTGAAGGCAGAAAACACAAGTATATTCAAGAAAAGGCTTGTTACTAATAAAGAATGATATAAGAGATGATAAGTGAGTGCTTTGTGGATAAATCTTGTTCCTGTCTGGCAGCAAGAGGTTGGACTGGATGACTCTTGTGGTCTTTTTCAACTCTGAGTCTATTTGCAGCTCCCTTTGACTCTGTGGCACTGTATAATAATCTGAGATGAATGGACTAAGAGAACTGTACTGGAGAAATGCTGTGACGTGTGCCAGTTCAGAAGCCTGGAGTGGAGGTCGAACTCAAGAGTCACACGTGCATTAGGAAGGAGATGGCATTGATGGTTTTCATGTCTGTGGCAAGCGCGAAGCTGTGCAACCGGCTCTCCCAGCATGATGAGCTCATGCTCATTGCATGTAAAGCTTGCCTGACCACTGTTTCCTGTGCAGTACTGCTGTTACGCCACTGGTGCTGCTTTTATTTGTCATGATAAACAATGCCCCACGTGCCTACTTTTACCCATAGCATAAGTATGAGGCTTAACAATTCCTGTGCCAAGATATATGCACAAGCAAAATAGGGGACACAGCTTCTTGCTGTCCCTATCAGAGGACCAGAATGCCAAAGGGCTCTTTCACATCCTCATAACGCAAAAATTTCCACCTTCAACTTATGTGGCCACATTCACTTGGATACTTGGATAAATAACTAAAGCATTCTGGAAGAGAATTTAGAATAACCTTCTCTAACTTGAAAACTCCCAAATTCAATAGGAAGAAACCACGGAAGATAGAGGAGACTCATAGTACTATTTATCTTCATACTTTGGGTTAACCACTAATACATTGTTGCCATGCTGCAACCAACACACCTTTATTACCTGCAGTACATCTTGCCTGTGAAAATTTGCAGCAAGCTGACTAGAGTTTCAATAAAGCATACACCAAAGCAAACATTTGAAAGATTGTGAATGCATTCATTTGTGGGATGGGAAAACCCTTTAATAATAGTAATAGTAATAATAATAATAATACACTTTATTTATATTCCACCCTTCTCAACTAGGGGACTAAGAGCAGATTACAGCATGTACATACATAGGCAAACATTCAGTGCCTTTACAATAATATACAATGAGACAGACAAAAACAAACAAAAGCAAAAGCTTCTCCTTTCATTTCTGGTTCCTGGAGATGGTGGTCATCTCTGGATCTGGGGAGGTGCTTTCTCCATTTTCAAGCTGAGGAGCCTACGTTGTCACCTCCTGGTTGTGTGGCTAGCAAGACTTCTTGGAGCATCTCTTTGCCTTTTCCTGCCGGAGTGGTAGCTATTTATCTACTCACATTTGCATGTTTTCGAATGGCTAGGTTGGCAGGAACTGTAGCTGACAGATGGGAGCTCACCCCATCACACAGATTCGAACTGCCAACCTTCAGGTCAGCAGTTCAGCAGCACAACAGTTTAACATATTGCGCTATCGCAACACACATGGATTAAGGTTTGGATAACAAAACCCAAACCTTAATCTATGTGTTCGGGGATTCCACTTTTTTTATTTGGCAAAGGTCATACTGTGCTTACTTGCTTGAATTAATATGCTGCCTTTCTCCCAGAGTGGGACCCAAAGCAGCTTCCAAAAACAATCAATAATTACTGTTTAGCATACACTGTAAAAACAGTTAAAATCAAATACCATTTTTGATTCAATTACAAACACACCAAAATTTGCCTGATCTTAAAAAAAAACCCATCCATGCTTATATATTTAAAGCTTGTTCAAATTAAAATGTAAGGAGAAAGTCCTAGAGTAGTGTTTCCCAACCGGTGTGCCTCGGCACACTAGTGTGCCGTGTGCAATCATCAGGTGTGCCGTGGGAAAACCTCCAATATGCCCTTTCTTCCCCCTCCTGCTGAACTCCTGCTGCTGCTGCTTGCGGGGGGAGGAGGAGGAGGAAGGGCCGGGCGGTGGCGAAGAAGAAGGGGCCGGGGCACTGCCTCCTTCAGCCGTTTCCCCTCCCCACGCACCAGCCAGCCTCCAATTGAGGGAGGGGGGAAGGAAAGGTGAAATCACTCGGGCCCCACCCCCTTCCCAGAGGTTGCCATTTGAGGAGGAGGAAAGGCCGGCAGAGAGGCTGAGGTGAGTGGAGGGAGGGCCGGAAAGGGGTGGAGTGTCCCCCTCCCCATGAGGAAGAGGCCCGCTCATCATTATTTGAGTCCACAGTGCTCTCTGGATGTAGGTGAACTACAACTCCCAAACGTCAAGGTCTATTTCCCCCAAACTCCATGTGTGTTCATAGTTAGGCATATTGAGTATTCATGCCAAGTGTGGTCCGGATCCATCATTATTTGAGTCCACAGTGCTCTCTGGGTGTAGGTGAACTACAACTTCCAAACTCAAGGTCAATTCCCAAGCACTTTCTGTACAACAGTACTTTCTGTTGGTAATGAGAGTTCAATTTGCCAAGTTTGGTTCAATTCCATTGTTGCAAGAGTTCAGGATGCTCTTTGATTGTGTGTTAACTATAAATCCCAGAAACTGTAACTCCCAAATGTCAAGGTCTATTTTCCCCAAACTCCATCTGTGTTCACATTTGGGCATTGAGTATTCATGCCAAGTTTGGTCCTGATCCAACATTGTTTGAGTCCACAGTGCTCTCTGGATATAGGTGAACTACAACTTCAAAACTCAAGGTCAATGCCCACCAAACTCTTATAGTATTTTCTCTTGGTTATGGGAGTTCTGTGTGGGAAGTTTGATTTCATTTCATCATTGGTGGAGTTCAGAATGCTCTTTGATTGCGGGTGAACTATAACTCCCAGCAACTACAACTCCCAAATGACAAAATCAATTTTTGACTGATGGTCCCTCCTTGGGTTAGTATTAGGGTTAGGGTTGAACATTATATACAGCAGGGGTGCTCACACTTTTTCAGCATGGGAGCTACTGATTAAAAAACCAAGTCCCAAAGATCACCTGCCCAGAAATGTAAAACGTATAACTATTTTCTTATTTATTTATTTATATTTATTATTCATTTTATGTACTGCTCCTTCCAGCAGGCTCGGGGCAGTTTACGTAAAATGAAGTTAGAAAACATCAACATTTCAATTTAATAACAACAATATAAAACAGAGCATAAAAATACATCCAACCACCCCATTTCTCCCACACTGCCATATTACCACACATATTATCGGCCAGAAAGTAAGAAGAGAGGCTTTTGAACTGCAAGGCCATTTAATACTCAGCAAGGTAAACAAAGGGGCATGCAAAAATACATCCAACCACCCAATTTCTCCCACATTTCCATATTCCCCAACATATATTTCTCAAGGAACAAAGCAAGCAGAGAGGCTTTGGAGCTAAAAGGCCATTTTTAAACATTAAAAATAAACAAAGAGACATGCCACAGAGCAATCAAGCACCCACCCCCAAGTAAAAAGACCGACCTTTGAGATGCGGTAAGGAAATGACACCAAAGCGTCCTTCTTCTTCTCCGTCGTTGCTCCTATTTCCACGCCACCAGCATGCGTGCCACCTCCAAGAGCTCACGAGAAGTCCGAGGGGCAGAATGGGCGCTTCTGCGCATGCGCGCGGGGCCAGCCATGCATCGCGTCATCCAGGCCCGCCCCCTTTGGTCTCCTACGACTCTGAGTGGCTGGAGAAGGGCGGAGGGAGGAGGAGGAATCCAAAAGAGGGGGCCCCTTCTGCCTCTTGGACGCTGGAGCTTTGGAGGCGGCGCGAGCAGGAGCGGGAGGAGCAACGACGGAGGACTTCTTTGCAGAGTGCAGGGGCGCGTGAAGAGGACCAACAGCAAAAAACCTGGTCAGGGGCCTGAAGATCACCAGGATGAGGCCTGAAGATCACCCTGGTGATCCCGATCACCATTCTGAGCACCCCTGATATACAGTATATACTGTATATATATATACAGTATATATATACATACATACACACACACACACACTGTATATATCTTGAGGGGGAGAGAGAGCACATCAGCACAGACAGAAAAGCAAACATCACAGGGAAGCATGTTTGTGTAGGAGGGTGAACATTAGGAAGAACTTCCTGACTGTGAGAGCTGTTCAGCAGTGGAACTCTCTGCGTCAGAGTGTGCTTCCGTCTGGCTGCTCTCTTTCCAGCCGGCTTCCCTGAGGACCGGGTACCTTTTCCCTGAGGACCGGGTGACTGCGATAAAAACTAAACACACAGAGAGACTGACAGCTGTTGAGCAAGACCTTCGTGTGCATCTTTCTGCCATTCCTTCCAGGATATCTATGTTGTATTCATCGAAAGAGGCCCAGGTTTCACACTGAGTGTATAAATACATTTAAAAACATATTAACTATGAGTGTAATTTTGTGTCATTTTCGTTGGTGGTGTGCACCAGGATTTTGTAAATGTAAAAAATGTGCTGTGGCTCAAAAAAGGTTGAAAAACACTGTCCTAGAGGATGGGGGCGGCCCTTGAGAAGTCTCTCTCGTGTCCCGATCAAGCAAGGCTGTGATTGTGGTAGGACTGGAGAAAGCCTTCCCCTGAGGAACTTAAAGCTCTGGTAGATTCCTATTGGAAGATAATATAGACCTAAACCATGTAGGCCAGCATTTCTCAATCTGGGGGTCATGAGGGGGGTGCCAGAGAGGACTCGAAAGACCACCTTATTGAGGACTGCAGACATACATACACACACACACACACATATATATATATATATATAAAATTGTTTAATAGTGTATATCCCCATTGTTATATATTATGGCCTTGGAAATCCTTTTGAAAGCAATCAAAGTAGACCAGGAACTAAAAGGGATGAAAATCGCCAAAGAAGAATATAAAATTAAAGCATTTGCAGATGACATCATCTGTATAATAGAAAGTCCAAATGATAGTATAGATAAATGGTTAAGAAAGATAGAGGAATATGGAAAAATATCGGGCCTCAAAATAAATAACAAGAAAACAGTTATATTGACAAAAAATATGACCCAAAAGAAAAAAGAAGAATTAGAGAAAATATCAGGATTCGGAGTCTGCACAAAAATAAAATACCTGGGAATATGGGTAACGGCTAAAAATTCCCAGCTATTAACAAATAACTATGAACAATCCTGGATTAAAATTAAGAAAGATCTTGAAAATTGGAAACTATTAAATCTATCCCTCTTAGGAAGAATTTCATTAATCAAGATGAATATCCTACCAAAGCTATTGTATCTCTTTCAAAATATTCCAATTATAAGGAACCAGAAATCATTTGCGGTGTGGAAAAAAGATATATCTAAATTTATATGGCAAGGAAAAAACCAAGAATAAACCACAAAATAATGATTGATAAAAAGAATAAAGGGGGTTTTGGACTACCAGATCTTAGATTATACTTCGAGGCTTGTGCGTTACAATGGGTTAAGGATTGGATTTTATTTAAAAAAACAGAAATTATTGACTTTGGAGGGGTTTAATTTAAGATTGGGGTGGCATGCCTACCTTTGGTATGGAAAAGCCAAGGTAGAGAAAAATTTCAGAAATCATTTCATCAGATCCGCGTTGCTCAAAGTTTGGAACAAATATAAAATCTACTTCTATAGGAAGACACCCCTATGGGTCTCCCCTATCGAAGCAGACCAGAGAAGGCTACAAGGCTGGTCAAATTGGCCAACATACGAGGAATTATTAAAGAAAAACAATACGAACGAGAGAAATGAACTAAAATCCCAAGAGGAAATTAAACATACCATGGGAAACTTAACTTGGCTTCAATATTATCAGATTAGAAATGTATATAACCAAGATAAAAAAAATCGGCTTCCATGATAAGGAAGACTTTTGGATACAACTGACTAAATTAGATAAGAAAATTATAACTAAAATCTACAACAAGCTTTTAGACTGGGAGACCGAAACAGAAGAAGTTAAAAACTGTATGGTAATTTGGGCGAAAAACATTGGCAGACAGATAAAATTAAAGGATTGGCAAAAATTATGGAACAAAAAGTTTAAATATACATATGCCTCTGATTTAAAGGAAAATTGGCTAAAAATGTTCCATCAATGGTACATAACACCGAAAAAGATAGGCATAATGTATAATAAAAGCCAATCAATTTGCTGGAAATGTAACTCTCATATTGGAAGTTACTTCCACATGTGGTGGTCCTGCCCAAAAACCAATGAATACTGGAGAACGATCCATAAGGAGACCCAGTCTATTTTTCAACTTAAATTTCCCTTGAAGCCTGAATATTACCTATTGGGATTGAATGATAATGAATTAAAACTAGATGAAAATAAAGACAAACTTTTTGTATATGTGACAACTGCAGCACGCATAGTTTTTGCCAAAGAATGGAAGACAGATCTAATACCCAATACGGACCTATGGATACACAAGATTTATAATATAAAGGACATGGACAAACTAACTTACCTCCTAAGGAAAAATACGGGAAACCCAAGAAAACAAACAGACTGGACATCGTTTGAAGAATATATGAAAAAGAAGGAACTTAAGGACAAATAGAGAACTACCTACTTGGAGAAGAATGGAAGTCATATGTATATATCTGTATTCACTGCTTTTTCCCACCCCTTTTCTTCCCCTCCCACCCTTACCTACCCTACCTGATTTTCACACCCTCCCCATTAACTATTCATACCCCACTCCAATTAACTTCTATCGTGAATCTATTTCACACCACTATATCTGTATTTCATGTATCACTAAATATATGAAACCAATAAAAATCATTTTGAAAAAATAGTGTATATAAGAAGTAAAACAGATTAAAAAAGAAGAAAGAAGACAATATATGCAAAAGGTTTACAAATGGTGTACAGTCAGTGCTCGTTAAACATATGAAAAATCAGAATTTGCTGTACAGTTAATTATAACTTAACATTTCTCATCCCTCTATCCCCACACCGCTGAACCCAACCCCCATGACTGAAGACTTGAGCAGTGTGAGGTTGACGTCCAATATAATTTAGGGTGGCTGGTCCCCTACAGCTCCACTACATTTTCCTCACATATTACCTCCTTTTTTCGGAACAGAGATGCCCCACAATATGCCGCATCACTGGAAACTGCACTGCCTCACACTGCTGTCTGTTCCCAAGAATGTTATTACATTGACCAACTGGCGCTATGCTATGGTTTGTCAGGATGTAGACCCATTCAGTTGCACCTCATCAATTATCCTCTGCCTACCTGCCTAGATGAGGCATCTGCTGTCAAAACTTTCAGAACATCAAGCAGCATGGCATGGCAGAACCTGTATCTCTTCTCCGCAGGGTACTCCAGGCATCCTTCTCTGTGTGCAGCATACAACAAGTCAACCTTTTTAGAAGCTTGTTTGCTTTTGTATTTGTTGCAAAGCAAGGTGATGAGAAATGCAGGGGGAAGGGTTGCCATTGGTGGGTTTGAGTGTTGCCATCAGGATGCAGGGAATAGTATGACAGTGATATAATTCGCCACTGAAAAATTATTATGCATCCCAAGCATGAAAGCAGCTACATGTTCATCAAAACATTTCAGCATCCTTCAAACACAACCTGAAATCTTGCTATTCTCACACACAAAGGCATGTCAGGCTTCTCTGGAGACCTGCACCAGAAGTGATAACACAAACGATTTACAATTGTGATTATTGTTTTTGGTGATGTTCTGTATGAAACTGGAGAGAGGTCTCTTTAAATATGTACTATGAGTGTTTCTCGTCTCCAAAGTGCGGAGTGAAGGGCTTGACAGAAAGAATGTGGATAATTTGCTCACCATCATTTTGGTTAGGTAGTAAGCTGAGAAGGCGTGAATTAATTGTTGACTGGAAGGGGGGACAGTGTCCAGGAAAATATAACCTTATAAGGAAATGTTCTTGAAAGGGAATTTATACATGTCTGCCAGGACTGCCGGCTCTGTGAATTATCACACTGTATGTTCTCTTCTGTGCAAAATATTCTAATACATTCCTGTTTTCTAATCTTCCTAACCATGTCTGTTTTTAACTAGTAGAGTGGATAAGAGCTAGGGCACCCATGAAAAGGTGTGAAATTGGCACAACTTATCTAGGGCCAACAGCAGTAGAAGTTGGGTTGATAAAGCTTTTGTGGTAAAAGTGACCAATCATGAGCTCTGAAATCTGACTGCTCCAACTCTTCCACAGGGCCTGATCTGGAACGTGGCATCTGGGATGAGGAATCAGGTGGATGAGATTAAAGATGATGGTATGCATGCATGAGTAAATGACTCCCATTGGTGGAGAAAGATCTAAGTGTAGGAAGATACCTAACTACAGCCCTGCTGTGCTTTTGTGGCACAGAAGAGTCCTGCTTTACATTTCCTATTTATTCTTGACACTATACACACTACACTTTGATGCAAGTAATTACATCTTTGTTGGGTTTTTTTGAAAAAAATAGTGTTTATTGATTTTCAACACAGAAAGTTTTAAAAGAAAGACACTCGGCCCAGCACTCCACATTGAGTGCACTTGCCGAACATAAGACAATACTATAGACAAACATTACATGAGTACTTCCCGCCCCGTAGACCCACCTCCTGTATCCTCCTACTCGAGGAGTTTACATCTTTGTTACCTCCTCAATGAATTATCAAGATATGGTCTATGACAGTGTTTCTCAACAACAATGAAATTGAACCAAACTTGGCACACAGAACTCCCATGACTGACCGAAAATACTGGAAGGGATTGGTGGGTATTGACCTTGAGTTCTGGAGTTGTAGTTCACCTATACCCAGAGAGCACTGTGGACTCAAACAATAATAGATCTGGACCAAACTTTCCATGTAGACGCAATATGCCCAAATGTGAACACTGGTGGAGTTTGGAGAAAATAGACCTTGACATTTAGGAATTATAGTTGCTGGGATTTATAGTTCACCTATAATCAGAGCATTCCAAACCCCACCAATATCAGAATTGGGCCAAACTTCCCATACAGAATCACCATGCCTTGAAGGGAATCATTGGTGTGAGCCTCCCTCCAGCTTCACACACTCTCCCCTCGCCCGCACATGTACACCATGCTGACCTGCACCAAGCATGCCTGCTCTTCTCTCCCCGCTTGAAGTCTCAGAAACGGCCCTCCCCTTGACTGGGGGGACTGTGAGTACGCAACGGCTATTGACGGGGGGACTGTGAGTACGCAACGGCTATTGATTCTGTATATGGGGAGAGGATTACACCTTACTATATGTTTATGTTGATATGCTTGTGCATTACAATGTTGATGCTTTAAATACATTTTGTTTGATGCTTTAACTGCTGCATTACATTGCCTCTTTGCCTTTTTGTATACACTGATTGATAGAGGGTTTGACTGTATTATACACTTATAGAGTATTACCAGTCTCTACCACCCCAACTGTGACAAAAGTGTGTTTTTAAAATAAAAAAAACCTAACTGAATAAATAAGACAAAAATGACATTGTATTTTAATGATACAGCTCAAAAGAGGAGAGCTACTAACAGTGAAATAGTATTCAGGGTTAGATCCACTTCAGCTGTTGCTGGTCAGGGTTTCCTCTCCTTGCTTTGAAATGAACTTCACAGCAGAAGCAAGTTGCCAATGTGGCATAAAACATGAAGAATGTAATCTGGGATGAAAGCTAATCCTCACAAGTTGTTAGGGTCCTTTGCTCCGTCTGTGTTGCTATGGGTTTAGTCTTCTCTTGAAAGCATACACCAAGATGCACAGGGGCTGAAGATACCATACATCTTTATTGTTTGGAACACAAGAGTCTCGCACTACAGCCTATTTATATAAGGCTTTGGCTACAATATCATAAATCACCCCAAACCACTGGTTCCTGCCCTTTCCCACATACCAGAGTCCATCTTCTGACACCTCAGGGTAATTGACTTTCTGGTCAGTTCATGTGTCCTTGCAGCATCCTGTTGTCGACCGTGTGCTTTATGCCAGTACCAGGGAGCTGATAGTTGTGTGGCATGACTGATCATTACACAAGTCTGCCATCAAAGAAGACAGGAAAGCTTAGAGAATGCAATAATGCTAAGGAAAATGGAAAGAAAAATGAAGAGGGGCCGACCAAAGGCAGGATGGATGGTATTCTTGAAGTGACTGGCTTGAGTCTGAAGGAGTGGTGACGGCTGACAGGGAACTCTGGCGTGGGCTGTTCCATGAGGTCACCAAGAGTCGGAAGCGACTGAACAAATAAACAGCAGCAGCCATCAAAAACTTTGAACACAATCATTGAAAGTCTATCAGCTATCTCAGCATATGTAATAGGGCAACAGAAAGATTGAGAAGATGGCAAGATGACATAATGTAATTCAGTGCTGCTATTAGGGCAGGACTGTGTGGCAAATTGATGTGGAGAAGCATTGCGGATCTGATTGGCTATATAGAAATGTCACAGTATCTGCAATGGAACCCTTAATTGTTTGGGACCACAGTCCTGAGGCCCAAAGTTTCTGGTGTTCTTTTGAAGGGGACCATTAGGACAAGGGTAAGGAACCTGTTTTAGCTCTGGTCCAAGTTAAATGTCAGAGACTTTAAGGTGAGGTGTATTCCAACAGAGGGTAGAGTGAAAAGACATAAAAGTGGGATGAACAATAAGATGTTTTAGTTTAAAGCTTTTGGTGTCAGTAAGTAATCCTTAGGAAAAAACATTTAAACCTTTCAGAGTGGGAAAATCTTTTCACAAAAGCTGGAAAGCCACTAAATGATGATGGTGTTATAAGGAATGGGGAGAACAGGAGCCATAATGGGACTTCAAGAAATCCCAAGGAATTGTAAACAGACATTCCCTCCCAAAAATGCAAAAATGAAACAGGAGCTAGAAAGCATGTCATGTCTTCCCTTCTACATCTTTTTCAAAGATTTGCATTCAAACACTCAGCATTGCCCTATACTGAAACCAATATGTAGCTTTGCACCATATTTGTTACTGATGAAGAATTCCTCCCATGAATCAGAACCATCATGCCCTGGACATACTTTCTGATCATGTGCAATACTGCCATTCCCACAGTTTGTCAGATATGGTGTGATGGCCATGACCTGTTTCTTGGATGGATGGATGGATGGATGGATGGATGGATGGATGACACAATAACTGCAGGAGTGACGATGTGTCATTCTGTCTAGTAAGAACAGATTTGCCCCATGGCTTTTCATCTGGCATATGTGTGAACACATTTGGCATGATGTCATCATGACAAAATCATCATTTATTGTGGTACGGTTCTTAATTTCTTTTAACTGTTCATTTATTGGACATATCTTATACACAGAGTAAGGCTCTAATGTTAACAGCACTAAAACACGCTATGAAAGCTAGCAAAGAATAAAGAGTATTGCAAAATTGTGTCTTTCACTTTTTTATATAAAAATATCAAAGTATACCATTCAGGTATGGTGCAAGGTGTATTTCACTATATAAATTCACAGTGTTCACATAATACATTCACATTTGTGACCATATATCAATCATTCATAATATGCATATAACAGTATCACAAAGTGGATATCACAGTGTTAATATAACATAGATTCTAAAGCAAGGTACTGGTGTAACTATAACAGAACCAACAGTATAAACCTGTATTTCCACCGTAGAGTAAGTTTCACTCCTAATGTTGGCATGTATTGTGGCTGGGGAGATCCCTGGATGTAAACAATGGACTGCTTCACCGCCTGGGAGGCAAACACCGCTTGGCTGGGGTTTCCGTATAGCTGCTAAATGCTGGGCGTCTGTCTTCCGCTGGGGTGGCAGAATGGGGTGGGCTAGGAGGCTGTGGTTCTGTGGATCCAAAGATGTTCGAGGAGTCCTACGCGGTTCGCCTGACGGTTTACTGGGCAGAGCTCGAACCGTTTCGGGGGGGCTCCTGGATGGTGGATGGAGCCCGCGGCTTCTTCAGAGGCTGCACCGGCGTTTGCCACATTGGCGTGTACCCGCTGAGGAGGCTTGCGTCGCTGCAGGAGGAATATTTTCACATCCAGTCCATGGTGAGCAGGCTTGACCATAAGTATTGCACATGATCAGACCACCTTATGTCTATGCAGCAAGTGCTTGTCTAAAAAACCAAATATCAACCCACTTCCTCAGTACGGAGTAACCCTAAAAAATTAAGTACAATTTTGTACAGATATTCCTATTATTTTTAGAGTATTTAGTTACCGATCATTAAACAAGGGGGTGAAGTAGTCTCATATACCCAATTGATTCATGTAGTCATGCATTTTAAAATAATGTGTTTCTTTGATTCTAAGACACCATTGATTTTGAGATGCACACTAATTTCAGTGCCACTAATAAAAGAAGCTTGGATTCTAAGAAAAAATAAATTTATCACAATGTCTTTTAGATGCTCTCATATCACATGGTTTCATTCTTCTGCATATGCAAATTTACTTACATTAATGCACTTATCTCCCAAATCACAGTCTCCTTTGCTATATTTTGTATATCTGGAATCATTTTAGACTTCCAGCTATTGTCATTTCTTAGAATCGCTGAATCTTTCTGACTGTTATTTCACATCAAATTTCCTTTTTGGTAATTGCTAGCTGTACCCGGCCACATGTTGCTGTGACCCAATGTGGTGAAATGGTAAAGTAAAAAAGAGAAAGAGCTGGGTTCTAATATATGTAATTTTATAATGTCTGTGGGTATACAATATTTTTCTTATGTATGTGATTTCAAAATGTTTGTGGGTATTCAGTACTTTCTGTTGTTCCATTGCCTGTTCTGATATAGAGATTGTGTGGTGTGCTGACTCTAGAGCATGCAACGTATTATTGTGAATGTGTGAAACAATCCAAGTCTATATGTAAACTAGTTTACTAGCGATTGCCCCTGAGTGTAAATATAGATATGTTGATGCATTTTTTTAAAAAAATATTCTTTATTGAGTTTCAGTTAAAACAGGGGGTTACATAGAAAAAAAAGAGCAAAGCAGATACGAGGGCTTTCCCTATGTTGTCTCTACCCTCCCTTCTGGAGGGCAGGTATAGAAAGTCCATCGTTAAAAGAACTGGAGGGAGGTGGGGGTAGGGGACTGGGTGGAGAAGGGGGGTGAGTGGGGGATGAGAGAAGAGGGGAAGTGAAGCATAAAAAGCATATAAGACATAACGTATCATACAATTTCAACTAAATTTTGGTTACATTTTCGGCTCTTCTTTGGAAGCCTCCAAGATTCCTAGGGTAGAAAAAGAAATTAAATAATCCTTTAAGCTATTTAAGTAGATATTGTACTCTCTTAATATTTTCTATGCTTGAAAATCAAGGGTTTATTTATTTACATTTTAAAATCTATTTCTATATTAAATTCTTTTTTGCAATAACTTATAAATTATTCATATTTATTTGAGTCTAAATTTCCTTTGTTTGTGGTTTCTCTTAATCTTTCTGTCATTCTTTCCATCTGAATAGTATCTATAATTTTTAATACCCATTCCTCTTTCTCTGGACTTTTATCCGATTTCCAGTATTTTGCAAATATCATCTTTGCTGCTGTTGTTATCAATATAAATAATTTTTTCCAATTTATCCAGTTCTTGATCCACTATCCCTAGTAAGAAGGCATCGGGTCTCAATGTTATCTTTTTACCTATGATTTTCTCTATCTCTATGGACCATAGTCCAAAACTTCCTGGCTTTCTTGCATAGCCACCAGATATGAAAGTAAGTGCCATTTGTGTCTTTGCAATTCCAGCATCTGGGGCTTGCGTTTTTGTACATTTTCGCAATCTTTACGGGAGTTAGATGCCATCTATAAAGTACTTTCACCCAGTTTTCCTTGTAGTTTTGGCTATATGTAATATTGACATTATTTTTCCAAATTGTTTTCCATACTTCTGGCTTTATTTTATAGCCTAGGTTTCTTGACCACTCTATTATATAGCTCTTGGATTGATCATCTTTTTTTCTAACCTTTGTAATACTTTATACATTTTACCTACTAGTTTTTGTTTTTTATTCAATAAAAGATCTTCGATTTCGTTGGGTTCCGGGTCAAATCCCTTCTTTTTATCTTCTTTATATATGTTGCATATTTGTAGGTATGGGTACCACCCTACTGTTTTGTTCTCTTCTGAGAGCTGCTGGTGAGTTTTCAATGACCACTCTACTCCATCCCATTTTAGTAGATCTTTATAAGTTAACCATTGTGAATCGTCTATCTGTCTGACACGGAAGGCTTCTATTGGGGATAGCCACATTGGCGTCTTTGTTTTATATTTCTTATAATATTTGTCCCAAATTGTTATTAATGAGCTCCTAATGTAGTGATCTTTGAACATTGAGTCATTTTTTATTTTATTATAATACAAGTAGGCATGCAAACTGAATTTCAGATTGAACCCCTCTAAGTTCAACAATCTATCATCCTCTAAGTGGCACCACTCTTTTAACCATATTAAACAATTTGCCTCATAATATAATTTCAAATTAGGGACTCCTAGGCCTCCATTTTCTTTAGGTTCTTGTAGATATTTCAGCCTTACCCGTGGTTTTTTTCCGGCCCATATAAATTTTGAAATTATTCTGTTCCAGATATCTAGTTGACTTTCTTTTTTAATGATTGGTATTTTGGGAAGGATAATCATTTTTATAGATGACTAGCTGAACCCGGCACGCGTTGCTGTGCCCTATTTAGGAGATTGGAGAAAGTCTGTGTTTATGTGTGTTTATATTGGTGTGTGTGTATGTATATGTGTTTTTTTATTTATGTGTGTGTATTTATGTGTATGTGTGTATATTTGTATTTGTATATATTTGTGTGTGTATATATATGTATGTGTGTATTTGGGTGTGTGTTTATATGTGTGTGTTTATATGTGTTTGGGTGTGTTTATGTGTATGTATGTTTGCATATATATATATATATGTTTGTGTATTTGTGTATGTGTGTTGTTATGTGTGTATATGGTAATGTGTCTGTGTGTGTATATGTTTGTGTATGTGTGTTGATATTTGTGTGTGTGTATGTATATGTGTCTGTGTGTTTTTGGGGGTATGTTTGTGTGTGTTTATATATGTGTATGTGTTTGTGTGTATATGTGTGTGTGTGTGTGTGTGTGTTTATGTGTATGTGTGTATATGGTAATGTGTATATATGTGTGTGTATATATGTGTCTGTGGGTTTATATGTGTGTGTCCGTGTGTTGATATTTGTGTGTGTGTATATGTGTCTGTGTGTTTTTGGGGGAATGTTTGTGTGTGTGTATATATGTGTATGTGTATGTGTGTATATGGTAATGTGTATATATGTGTGTGTATATATGTGTATGTGTGTATATGGTAATGTGTATATATGTGTGTGTATGTATATGTGTCTGTGTGTTTTTGGGGGTATGTTTGTGTGTATATATATATGTGTATGTGTGTATATGTGTGTGTATGTGTTTGTGTGTGTGCGTTTGTGTTGTTTTGTGCTGGAGTTGTAATAATGTTGTTTTTGTTTTTTACTGTGGTATTAGTATTGTTATGTGTTTTGTGAACTTGCCTGTGTCTTCCATGTCCGCCCCCCTTCGCCTCCTCCCTTGTGGAGGGGGGTCGAAGGGGGACCTTGGTCAGGAGGCTGGTTGCCCCATTTTTTGATTCGGGGCAAGGTGTCTCCCGCACGGCGGAGGGAGGCCGAGGAGGTGGTGGAGGAGGCGTGGAAGGCGGTGTCTTTCCGTTCCGGAGACAGAAGTGGCTGGGAGACGGAGGAGGAGGGTTCGGCTATGGGACTACACTTCCCAGAAGGCTCTGCTCCTCTTTCCCAGTGAGTGGCGCGGAGCCTTCTGGGAGGTGTAGTTCTGTGTCTTCCAGCCGCCCCATGGAGTCGGGTTGCGTGGGCACCTCCTTGGGCGCCTTCTCCGCCGTGCTCTTGGGTGTCCTCGGCGGCTGCCATCCTTTTTTGGACCCGGGTCGTGGTGTTGCGTCTTCGGCCTTCTGCCCCTGGCCTCCGCCGCTTCCAAGGCGGTCCTCATCCCAGTGCTTCCTGCGCGGCCCATGTTTTGGAGCGGCTAAGAGGCGGCGGAGAAGGGCGAGGAGGCGATGGTGTGTGCCGGGTCCAGAACTGGATGGCAGCCGGTGAGGAAGGGTAAGGAGGCGGTGGAGAAAGCGGCCAAGTTTGCAGGCGCGTGTCCTGGGTTGAGGAGCGGCTTGGACGTTGCGGAGGAGGGGGCATGGCGTCGGCGGCGCGGGTGGGTTCGGGCAGCGGGTGAGAGGCGTGTTGTGTCCGGGTTGGTGGCAATGTGTTGGCGCGTGGAGGTGGGGTGGGGTGGGGTGGGGGTGCGTTGGAGGAGGAGGTGCGGGGAGTCTTAGCTACCGCCGCGTCCGCCACCATTCGCGCATGCGTGGAAATGTTTTTCGGGGGTGTTTTTGAGGGTGTTGCGTTGTGTTTTGGGGTGTTTTTGTGGGCCCTATAGGGACCTAGGGGTATGGATCAGTGGCCTTGCAATTTTTGTGTGTGTGGGACATGTAGTTTTCGCGCCTATTTGCCGGGTACCACGACCACTCTCTTTTTATATATATAGATATTCTCCCTAGAAATGACAGGTTTATCTTTTTCCATTTCTCTAGAGTTTTATTTATCTCTACCCAGCTGGTCTCATAATTATTTTTGTACAATTGAGAATTTTTCTGTGTTATTTGGATGCCTAAATATTTTGCCTTGTTTGTGGTTTTAATTCCTGATATTGTTTGAAGTTCTTCTTTCTCTTTTTGATTTATATTTTTGACTAGCATTTGTGTCTTCTCTTTGTTGATTTTGAATCCTGAACACTTTCCGAATCTCTCAACTATTCCCAACCATTGTTTTATTGAGTTTTTTGGGTCTTCTAATATTTGGACCAGGTCGTCTGCGAATGCTTGAATTTTTAATTTGGTCTTTTTTATCTTTATTCCTTTTATTTCATCCTCTGTTCTAATGCCATCTAGTAATAGTTCAAGTATCCAGATAAATAAAAGAGGGGACATTGGGCAGCCTTGTCTGACTCCCTTCTGAATTACTATTTTCTCTGTTTTTTGTAATTAACTATAATTTTTGCTGTCTGCTCCGAGTATATTGCTGTTATGATGTTTTAAAATTGATGGCCTACATCAAGCTCATTGAGTAGTGTTTGCAGAAAATGCCAATTCACTCTGTCGAACACTTTTTCTGCGTCGACAAAGATAAATGCTGCTTTTCTGTCTATATTCTTGTCATAATATTTGATGGAATCTATTAACGTTCTAACATTGGTGTGTAGTTGTCTGCCCGGAAGGAAGCCATTCTGGTCCCTCTTGATCCATCTGTTAAGAAAAGGTTTTAATCTTTCTGAGATAACAGAAGTAAAGATTTTATAATCACTATTTAGGAGTGATATTGGTCTATAACTAGCTGGATCAAGAGGGTCCTTGCCTGGCTTCCCTATTAGGATAATGTTTGATTCCTTCCATGATCCCGGTATTTTAGCCTTATTTAGTATATCATTAAATACTTTATGTATAATGTCTATTAATTCCTCTTGGTATAATTTGTAATATTCGCTCGGGTATCCATACGGGCCCGGAGATTTTCCCATTTTTGATCTTTTGATTGCATTATTAATTTCGTCCTTTGTTATTATTCTGTTTAAAGATTCCCTATCTTCATCCGATATTTTTTCCAATTTCTTTTCCCCTATATATTCTTCAACCTCTGATTGTTTGATATCATCTTTCTTGTAAATATTTGAGAAGAACTCTTCAAGCCCCTTCCTTATTTCTGTTTCTTTAAGATAATTTATCTCCTATTTTTAAATTTGTAATCATACTTTTTTTCCTTTTTTCTTTTAACTGCCATGCAAGCAATTTCCCGGGTTTGTTTGCAGACTCAAAATATTTTTGTTTTATATATTTTAGGTTTCTTTCCCCATTTCATATACCTCCAATTGTTTATTATACATATCTAGCTCATTTTTTTTCTTTGTTGTTAGGTTCTTTCTTTAATATTTTCTCTGTCCTCTCAATTTTTTCCTGTATCTCCTTAATTTTTTTGTGTGTGGCTTTCCTCCTAATAGATTGTTGCTTGAGGAAGTAACCTCTCATGTAGGCTTTGCTCGTGTCCCATATAATGTTATGTTTGGTGTTGTTGTGGCCGTTAATTTCAAAGAATTTCTTTAGTGTTTTTTTACTATCTTCAAGTATTTTTTTTATCTTTGGTAATATATAGAGGGAATTTCCAGTTAACTTCTCTATTCTCATTATACAGTTCTAATTCCACTTGGCAGTGATCTGAGAAATATCTGGGTTGGATTTTGGTTTTCTTAATCTGTATGGTTAAGTCACTTGACACTAAAATGAAATCAATTCTAGACCAGGATTGATGTCTATTAGAAAAAAAAGTAAAGTCCCTCTCCTTCCTATTCTGCATTCTCCAAGCATCCGTCAAATTTAAGTTTTCTACCAGCTTAAAGAAACTTTTGGGCAGTTTATTACTCTGTTCTTTTTTATTTGGTTTACTTAATTTTTTGTCTAATTTTGGGTCTATGACCCCGTTAAAGTCTCCCATTAAGATGCAGCTGTCGTATTCAGAGAGGTTCAATCTTTCTTCGATGACCTTGAAAAAATTTGCCTTAGTATTATTTGGTGCGTAAATATTACAGATTAAAATATTTTTTTGATCTTTATCAATATTTACCCCGATATATCTGCCTTCATCATCTGCGAAGCTTAATTTTGGGTTTAATGATGGATCTATGTAGAGTACTACGCCTTTTTTTTCTTTTGCGGCAGCTACAAACTCGACTCCTAATTTTTCATTTTTAAGTAATTTATATCAGATTTTCTAATATGGGTCTCCTGTAGTGCTATTATATTTGCCCTTTTTTATTTAGATTGTGGAAGGTTCTTTTCTGTTTTGCCCCATTGTTCAACCCGTTAATGTTCCAGGATAGGCACCTTAAGGACATCTCTAATCAATATCTTCTGTAGTTCCCTCCTGGTCAAGATCTTCTTCCGAGTCTTTTTGGTCTAATGAGTCTATCTGGTCATCGTCGGCATCTCCGTCCTCCACATCTGACTCTATAGCTTTATCGTCCTCATATGGTTTCAATCCTTTTTTGTCAAAAGATCTTCGATGTTCTCCTTCAGCATTAAATCTTTTCTTGCGGTCAATATTGCATCCAGCTGAGCTGTTCTGAGTTGTCAAAGGACTGTTAAATCCACCTCAGAATGCGATCCCTGGCAACCTGGCAGCTCGCTGTGAAGCATTTGCTCGGTTCTTTGTGGACAAAGTTGCTCTGATCTGTTCCAACTTTGACGCCATGTTAACAGCAGTCTCTGAGGATGTAACATGAGCACTTGCTTGTCCAGTTTTGATGGCTTCATTTCAATTGGTTCAGCTTGAGGATGTGGACAAGATTCTTGGAAAAGCAACAAGCTGTTATAAAACCGCTGTTGAAAAAAACATCACTGGACCCCACTCAATTAGTCAATTTTTGGCCAGTCTCCAATCTCCCCTATTTGGGCAAAGTCATGGAACGTGTGGTAGCCTTGCAACTCCAGGGGTTCTTGGAAGACACTGGTTATCTAGATCAGGCACAAACTGGCTTTAGCCCGGCACATGGAACTGAAACAGCCTTGGTCGCCTTGGTAGATGATCTACACCAGGAACTAGACAGGGGGAGTATGTCTCTGTTGGTTCTGCTGGACCTCTCTGTGGCCTTCGATACCATTGACCACTGTATTCTTCTGGGATGCCTCACAGGCATGGGACTTGGAGGTATTGCTTTGCATCGGCTCTGGTCCTTCCTGGAGGGATGGTTCCAGAAGGTGTTACTGGGTGACACCTGTTCGACCCCACAACCGTTGTCTTGTGGAGTCCCACAGGGCTCAGTATTGTCCCCTATGTTGTTTAACATCTACAGAGTTTCGGATGACATCCAAATCTGTATACGGATGACATCCAAATCTGTCACTCCTGCCCACCCGTTACAAATAAGGCTGTTCAGACCTTGAACCGGTGCTAGGCTGCTGTGTCAGACTGGATGAGGGCTAACAAATTGAAATCGAATCCAGACAAGACAGAGGTCCTCCTGCTCAGTCCAAAGGCCGAACAGGGCATAGGGTTACAGCCTGTGTTGGATGGGGTTATACTCCCCCTGAAGACTCAGGTTTGCAGCTTGGAAGTGATCCTGGATTCATCGCTGAGCCTGGAACCCCAGGTCTCAGCAGTGGCCAGGGGAGTTTTTGCACAGTTAAAGCTAGTGCGCCACCTGCACCCATACCTTGGGAAGTCTGATCTGGCCACAGGGGTCCACGTCCTTGTTACATCCCAAATAGATTACTCTTTGTGGGGTTGCCTTTGAAGACTGCTTAGAAACTACAACTAGTTCAATGGGCGGCAGCCAGATTACTAACTGGAGCAACATACAGGCACTCCCCTTTTCTTTCTAAAAAGAAGGAGGAAGTGTGTCTTAGAATTTAAGAAATACAGTAATTTGTAGGTTTGTTTATTCATAGATTTGATTAAAATGTTCTCTCTAGAAATCTCATGAATATTGAGGCATAGTTGTGTTGCCTCTTTAAGAAGGCAAATCCTTAAACCTCCCTGGCAGATTTCCCAATGAGGCACCGGGAAGCAAGGAGATAAAGGTACAACAGACTTTATTTGCAAATAGAGACCTGTGGGTAGCAGCAGTGCAACTCTGAGAAACAGCTCAGTTGACGCTTTACAGCAGTGGTTCTCAACCTGTGGATCCCCAGGTATATTTGGCCTACAATCCCAGCCAGTTTGCCAGCTGTTAGGATTTCTGGGAGTTGAAGGTGAAAACATCTGGGGACCCACATATTGAGAACTTCTGCTTTACAGGATTTCCGAGTACATTTCACACCTTTATGTTTCTTTGTGCTTCTTCCTTTTCCATGCCCTTTTCCCCTTTCATCATGTTTCATGGTACTTTGACCAGTTGTTTATCATAATTCAAGTAAGCAATTTCCCCACAATTTCCCAATTACAAATAATTCAATCTACAGAGTTCCCTCGCTACTTTGTGGTTCGCTTACTGTGGACTTCCCATTGAAATACTGGTAAGTTTATGTTGGTTAACATTGTTCTTCATTTTAAATATTGCATTGTTCTTACAAATTAAGCATGTGCAGTCTGAGGGACCATGAACCTGCTCTTGGCTTTAAAAGTTTGAGGACCCCTGATCTATAGGTTTCGCAAATTGGAAACAGTGCAAAACAAAAAACCTACCAAAATAGAAATGACTAAAAACTCATTTTTTGTTTTTGAACATGGCCATTTTTAAAATGTTAGTTTTGTTGTTTATTTGTTCAGTTGCTTCCAACTCTTCATGACCTCATGGACCATCCCACGCCAGAGCTCCCTGTCAGCAGTCATCACCCCCAGCTCCTTCAGAGTCAAGCCAGTCACTTCAAGGATACCATCAATCTATCTTGCCCTTAGTCGGCCCCTCTTTCTTTTTCCTTCCATTTTCCCCAGCATCTCTGTCTTCTCTAAGCTTTCCTTTCTTCTCATGATGTGGCCAAAGTACTTCATCTTTGCCTCTAATATCCTTCCCTCCAACGAGCAGTCGGACTTTATTTCCTGAAGTATGGACTGGTTTGATCTCAGAATTTTTCTCCAACACCTCAGTTCAAAAACACCTATCTTCCTTTGCTCAGCTTTCCTTATGGTTCAGCTCTCACATCCATAGATTACTATGGGCAGGGCCGTAGTCAGGATTTGGATGCGGGGAGGGCTGAGTTTGATTCGGGAGGGGCTGAGTCTGAGTAAGAGAGGGACTACCCTACCAAACCTTTTGTATTGTTATCCCAATAACCCCATGAATGTGGGATATAATGAGCATGGTGATCAGATCATGATATGAATAAACATAACAGTTCAAATAATGTACCAGTAAGGCCTTCTCGCAGACCATCCTGAGAATTTCAGGGGGGGGGGGCTGAAGCCCCCTAACCCCCCCCCCCCCGGCTACATGCCTGACTATGGGGAATACCATTGTCTTTACTATGCAGATCTTTGTTGCCAGTGTGATGTCTCTACCTTTCACTATTTTATCAAGATTGGTCATTGCTCTCCTCCCAAGAAATAAACGTCTTCTGATTTCCTGGCTGCAGTCTGCGTCTGCAGTATCTTTGCGCCTAGAAATACAAAGTCGGTCACTGCCTCCACATTTTCTCCCTCTATTTGCCAGTTATCAATCAGCCCGGTTGCCAGAAACTTGGTGTTTTTAAAAAATGTTTAACTGTAACCCAGCTTTTGCACTTTCTTCTCTCACCTTGGTTTGAAGCCGCCTCAGGTCCTCCTCGCTTTCTGCCATCAAAGTGGTATTATCTGCATCTCTGAGGTTGTTAATGTTTCTTCCAGCAATTTTAACCCCAGCCTTGCATTTGTCAAGCCCCGCACATCGCATGATGCAGTGTTTTTCAATCTTTTTTGAGCTGCGGCACATTTTTTACATTTACAAAATCCTGGGGCACACCACCAACCAAAATGACACAAAATGACACTCTAACACATTAATACATATAGTTAATATGTTTTTAAATGTATGTATACACTCAGTGTGAAACCTGGACCTGTTTCGATGAACACAACATATATATGATTACCTCTCACATACTTATACATGGCTATCATGTTTTCTCTCAGCCTTCTCTTCTTCAGGCTAAACATGCCCAGCTCTTCAAGCCGCTTCTCATAGAGCTTGTTCTCCAGACCCTTGTGAAATTTCACCCTGAGTGAAACTTGCTTCCAGTTAACTATGGATGTCATGAAGCGGTTATAAACTGTTCCTTTGGGGGGGGGGGGAGGCAATTCTTGAAAAATCCAGTAAAATAGTAAAAAAAAACATTTTCAAGTCTCAATTTGTTTCTTGGAAACCTGTGAATACGGAGGAAAGAGGGAGGCAGCGAAAGAGGCCACACAGATCTATGAAATGTATAGACTCTATACGTTTCATTGATCTGTGTGGCCTCTTTCGCTGCCTCCCTCCGTAAAAGCAGAGCACTGGGCAGAAGTGATTGAGTTGCCATTTTTGCATTGGCTTGGATTTCTCGCGAGAACAGCCAAAGCCGGAAGCTCCATGTCAGTGAATTGGGCAGTGAGCGAACCTGGGAGCATCGGGAGGCTGAAGCAGCCCTGAGCAGGAGCTGGAGCCATGCTGAATCAAGGCTCCTGAAGGCTTCCTCAAGGCGGGCCTGGCCCTGGCATTCGGAGGAGTCCTTCCTTTGGCTCGGGGAGGATCTTTGGGGAGGAAAGAGGGAGAAAGAGCTGCTAGGAGGGGGAAGAGTGCCAATTTCCCACGGCACACCTGATGATCGCTCATGGCACACTAGTGTGGCAAGGCACACTGGTTGGGAAACACTGGCATGATGTGTTCTCTATACAAGTTGGATAGGTTGGGTGAGAGTATACAACCCTGCTGTATGCCTTTCCCAATCTTGAACCAGTCTGTTGTTCCATGGTCAGTTCTTACTGTTGCTAGTTGGTCATTATACAGATTAATGTTAGGTGCAATCTGTTAAATAGGTGAATTGTGGCTTCTGAGGACTTTTAGGAAGTGGGCAGGAAACAGGGATTATGTAGAGTCAAGGGCCATAAAATATCTTTAGGGGCTACATGAAACCACAAAGGTCCTACTTTTCCTAACTCTGTCCTAAACATTATTCCTGTTAATGAAAAAGTTTGAGCTCTTCAACTTGCAAGCACTATGACACTATACAAGGTGCTCACACAATAGTAAAATGTAATCCTAATGAATTACATAAACAATCATTTGCATTTCACTGTAATCCAAATCTGCAGCCTGAAGGGTTGCCTCATAACAGCAGAACTGGCCCTGGAAGACATGCATGGTCACAATCAGTTTATGCAATGCAAAAGGAACCATGGCACCACGGGATCCATCCCTCTGCACATGGCACCCAATTAATTCCACAGAATCAAGGCCAGGACCCAAGCCATTCTGGTAATGACTTTGTTGACTCACATGGCGCCTTCACAAGGGTGCTGAGTCAATTGAAATGTTTTCTTACCTCATGACCGGCATGAAAGATACCGAGCATGCTGTGTTGCTTTTTAAAACTGGTTCTTTTGATCCATCCCTGACTTGATGACTGGTATTGTTATTTTATTTTGTAATTGATTTATTGAGTAGAGCAAGATGAGTAAGACAACACTGGAAGAAAATTGACTCACCAGAGGGAAAAAAAGAACAAGTTCTTCTTGTCCTGGAGTCCTCGAAAGGTCAAATGCTATCTGAATTCAGTGGGATCAAGCAAGATTTCCAACTCTCATCACTTACTATATCGTCAACACATTTGGGTCAAAAACCTTCACAAAACCTTGTGTGTTGTTCTTGTTGTTAAACGAAAGCTGTTGTGGTTAAACTTCTCAAGGAGTTGAGTGAATCACAGTATATGCAAAACATCCGGTTTGGAAAGCTCAGTCATTTTATTTAACATACACTCTTTTCAGACTGGCCAATCTGGATTTTCTTGAAGCCAGGCAGATTTGTCCCCATTCATTTTGCCTTCTGGAATATTCAGGCTGAGAAGTGCTTTTCAGTTCTTTGATCTCATGAACATCTCAACTTGCCCCAGTTCAGGTTTTATCTCCTCCTTTTAAATCACACTTTGGAGAAGGTCCTTTGGTTTTTTGTTTTGTTTTTGGACTACCATTCCCAGCCAAGCCGATTAGTGGATTTAGGAATTTGTGCTTACACAAAGCAGCTTTTCCAAGCTTTGTTTCGAGTTTTGTCAAATGCTGATTTATTTATTTATTTATTTATTTATTAACTTCGATTTAGTATACCGCTCACTCCGGAGCTCAGAGCGGTTTACAGAAGAAGCATAAACACCGTGAGTAATAAAACAGATTAAACAGTTAAAACACATTAAACATCAAAGCAGTTAAAACATATTAAAAACACTAGCCCTCAGCGAAGGCTGGGGGGGACGAGATAAGAATCTGGGGGGGGGGGGATAGGCGGCATGGCACACAGTGTGGTTGAGTTAAGGGCCAAACGCCTTCCTAAAGAGCCAAGTCTTCAAGGCCTTGCGGAAGGGCAGAAGAGCGCGAATGGCGCGGATCTCCTCCGGGAGGCCGTTACAGAGACTTGGGGCAGCTACAGAGAGTGCCCTCCGCCGTGTAGTGGCCAGTCTGCAGGTTCCAAGGGAAGGCACCTCAAGGAGGTTAAGCTCCTCAGAGCGCAGTGATCTCGCGGGCACATAAGGGGTAAGTCGCTCCCTCAGGTACACTGGCCCCAAACCATAGATGGCCTTAAAGGTGAGAACTAACACCTTGAAGAGGACCCGAATTCAATCGGAAGCCAGTGCAGCTCGCGCAGGAGTGGGGTCGCGCGGTCAGATCTTGCAGCACCCAGGAGGAGGCGTGCTGCGGCGTGCTGCACTAGCTTAAGCTTCCGGATCATCGACAAGGGAAGGCCAATGTAGAGCGCATTACAGTAATCGAGCCTCGAGATGACCGTGGCTTGGATCACCGTAGCAAGGTCGCGTTGGGAGAGGTAGGGAGCCAGGCGCTTAGCCAACTGTAGTGGTAGAATGCTGTCCTGCAGGTGCAGCCAATCTGCTCCTCCATGGACAGGTGGGCGTCCAGCCGGACCCCAGAATTTTTACCGATGGCTGAGGGCAGAGGGCCACACCCACGAAAGTTGGCAACGGGGTCACTACCCCCGGGCGGCCCAGCCACAAGATCTCCGTCTTCGCCGGGTTCACCATCCAGTAACGGCTTCAAGGCAAAGATGGAAATTATCGGGTACAGAGACTGCCCCGGGGTCCAACCTCAGAATGAGCTGGGTATCATCAGCGTACTGATGACACTCCAGCCCAAAATTCCGTACCAGTTGGGCGAGTGGTCGCATATAGATGTTAAATAACAGTGGGGAGAGGATAGCCCCCTGAGGCACCCCGCAACTCAGCGGGGAGCCTCCGGAGACCGCCCCTCCCCACTTCACTCACTGCTGGCGGCATTGGAGGAAGGAGGACAGCCAGTTGAGGGCTGTCCCCCTCACCCCCGCCACTTCCAGGCGGTGTATCAAAAGTTGGTAATCGACGGTATCAAACGCTGCCGTGAGGTCCAATAACACGAGCAGCGTCGATCCACCTCGGTCCAAGTGGCAGCGGAGTAGGTCTGTGATGGAGACCAGGACAGTCTCCGTCCCATGGCCTGAACGGAAGCCGGACTGGAAGGGGTCTAGCCAGGTTGCGTCATCCAAGAAGGTCTGCAGCTGGTCCATTGCTGCCCTCTCAATCACCTTGCCCAGGTACGGAAGGTTCGACACTGGGCGGTAATTGGAGGGAGCCGCGGGGTCTAGTCCGGGCTTCTTCAGCAATGGACTGACCACCGCCTCTTTTAGCTCCTCTGGAAAAGCCCCTTGCTCAAGGGAGCAGTTGACTATCTTCAACAGAGGGCCTCGTAACCCCTCCACGCAAGCTCGAATCAGCGTGGAGGGGCACGGGTCGAGGGAGCAGGTGGTCGACTTAAGGGCTGCGACAATCTTGTCAACATCCTTTCTCAGTAGTGATGTGATAGTCGGAGAAAGGTCTATTTCTTAGTCACACAAAAATATTGGGATGTGAGAGCTCTATGTGAAAATACAGACTGTGTGTTCAGGTACTAGCAGATGGGAAATCATGAAATGCTGATAAGTAGCTTGCAATGCGAGGAGACAATCCTGGATGAAATAATCATAGCTGGTGTGAGACTGCTTTGTGTGCTCTTTGTATTGTTTCAGAACTTCATGAGCAGTCATATGTAAAAACACACCCTTCATTACCAAATTCTCAGGCTTAGACAGACAGGGTTAGAGGACATAATGTACTTATATTATTAATGTCAATCACTCTAGGGAGGGATGGTAGTCCAGAATTCATTTAGTGAACTTATCACAAAAACAGGTGTGATGAATTATGCAGCCCAATTGTTATGTGATTTCAGCCCGGCTAAAATCATGAGTTCAAAGCCCAAAGTGTCAAGCTTCCATAAAGCCCGAGAAGACACCGACAGGTTCAAGCCTAAACCAGAGGCGATATTTTCAATGGCCAAAGAGGATGTTAGTGGCAATAGCACTCCAAATACTGCAATTGCAAATACATAGCATATTTATTGTATTTTGACAGCTATTCAAATCTACCACGCTGGCTCCTGGCCAGCTCAGAAAATGCCCCACTAGGATCCATTCCCTGTGTGATCCGGGGTTCTGTCCGATATCATTGCTGGCTGGTCTTTGCTGTGGCGGGAAACTTTAACAAACTGTCATTTTAATATTTTGAAGATTTGTGTCCATTTATCGATATACCCATGAGAGGGGTGCGATCAGAAAGAAATGCAGCAGGGGGGGGGATAATAATGGGGTTAATTTTCTAGCTCCAGATGATATAATTGTGTGTGTTCAGTTAAACAATGGGTGCTTAAAGATTTGCCCATCTCAATGGGTGTTGCTAGGGAGGATCTAGTTTGGGTCATAGGAGAGTAAGCATTCCCAAAGATAAGCCATATTTTATTAGGTGAAATAGAAAAGAGGACCCAGGGGCTCTGATGCAAGTCCATTGTGTGACTTTTCCTAGTCTCCCAGTTCATTGTAAAAGGATTATGACAATTTAGGAATCATTTCCTTAAGTTTGAGGTGTGATAAGGCATCATTCCAAGGAAAATCAAGAGAGGTTTTTACTTATGCAAGGGCATTTTTGCAGCCCCCAGCTAAGTGTACCCCCCACCCCTTGATTTATTTTAACAGAAAAATCTATGGATTTTTCCCAATTGTGTTTGCTTCCAATCAAATATGGAATGGGGCTAGTGCAGCCCTAGAGACGTACTGAGGCAACCCTGGTCCTAAACATGGGGAGAAACATCTGATATGTGGGAATTGTTCAGTAGTGGCATTTCAGCCAATGTTTCACAGATGAAATTCAGGACGCATGTGGCTGAGCAAAATCATAATGGTATGACCAGAAAACAAGGCAGCAATAGTTATTGAGGAAGGACATTCAAACCTAACATTATTATAAGGAGAAAAAAATAGACGTTATGCACTGAGTTTTTTAATGTTTGGGGAAAAGCGGGGGAGTAACTAAATCAGTAAATACAATACTGAGTATGTGCATGCACATGGCATCATATAAATAAAGTCTTTAACAGACTGAGCTCAAAATTATCGCATTCATATTACCCAATTGTCTCAGATTGACAAGGAGATTTTACTTGGAAAGGGTATTATCGTGGAATTGAAGGGGACAAGGGACAAGGACCTGATTTACGTTGATTAATAAATAGCAATAGTATGAATATGTTTGATTAGGTAATAGCCTTAGTTTTAGAAATCAATTGAAGAGTCTGCCAGCAGAAACACACATGAGAAAGAATCACAGGGCAAATAAATAAAATAAATAACAGTAGAGCTTAGTAACATCACAATTACCTCTATGTACAAGCCCTCAAATGAAGAATTTTGTTTCTCCTTTCCTGAGAACTTTGATAGGTACCAAAAGGCGGTAGTAATTGGTGACTTTAACAGCCATAGCCACGTATGAGGATATGCTCAGGAGCAGGGCCGTAGCCAGGATTTTGTTTCGGAGGGGGCTGAGTTTGGTTCAGGGGGAGGGGCTGAGACTGGGTGGAAGAGGGTCTACCCTAGCAAATCTTTTGTATTGTTATCCCAATAACCCCATTAATGTGGGATATTATGAGCATGGTGATCAGATCATGATATGAATAAACATAACAGTTTAAATAATGTACCAGTAAGGCCTTTTCATGACCACCCTGAGAATTTCCGGGGGCTGAAGCCCCCTTAGACCCCCCCCTGGCTACATGCCTGCTCAGGAGAATAAACATGGAGAGGTTGTCCTCTTCTAAGCTGAATTGCACAAACTATCACTTATTCATGATAGTAAGCTCCCACCATCCTATAACAGTGGGAAATGGCACCAATGATATAACCCTGACCGCCTATTTGTGACAGCATTGTACAGCAATGCACTAAATCAGAGGGAACACCAATACCAAACACACAGCATCAGCCAATAGTATGCCAATTGTTTCCAACTATATGGCCTCAGGAAGTTTGATTTAAATGAAGATTCAACTTCAGAAAGACAGATTAGTCTAAATTCTCAGATATGAGGGACATTCATTCATTTCCCCTGACCCACTTCTATTTATCATAGGATGCTGAAACTGCACATGTGTAATGATATAAGTCTCTATAGGTTACATGCCAATTTACAACTCAGAACTGATAATGGTCTTGATTATACAGGTGCTGAAGTGGTGTGAAGTTTGAGAACAGACCCAGTGGAATACACAGAGCAGTCATCAAGTTCCTTTACTTGAAAAGCCACACACCAAAGGAGACGTTCAATGAGATGAAAGAGGTTTATGGTGATGATTCCCCATCATATGATTTATTTATTTATTTGCTGTATTATATACCGCCCTTTTCAACCCCGAAAGGGATTCAGGGCAGTTCACAGTGTTAGCAACAATTTAATGGCATTGATAAAAAAAACAGTATAAAACATCAAAATTGACCATCTCCTGATAAAATATTAAACATTATTACTATTTTCCGGTGTATAAGATGACTGGGCGTATAAGACGACCCCTCAACTTTTCCAGTTAAAATATAGAGTTTGGGATATACTCGCCGTATAAGACTACCCCTCTTCCGACACACACCAAATAACAATTTTAAAAGCATCAGATTTGATTAAATATGGTAATTTTCCTATCACTGTACTTCCTTCTCTGCCTCTCAGATCTCGCACCTGCGCCGCTTCACTGCAGTCTTCAGGAGCGAAATCTGAGAGGCAGAGGAGGAGGTACAGTAATAGGATACAAGGGCGGGTCAGACAGGTAAAAGAGATGTGTTTTTCTAGGCCCAGAGCCACTCTATCTCTTTTTTCTATACCCCAGGCGCCCCAGAAGCCTGCAGCTTGCTCCACCCTTCACTTACACCTTCCTGGTTAGTCGCCCCTTCACCTCACCATCGGGACCACATTAAGTCCACTAATCCTGCTGAATGGATTTTCTTCTACCGTACTTGTACAGCGCCACCTTTAATGCTTTCATACAGTTGCTGCATACGGCAGGGATGCGGCCACTGCCATTTTTTAGTCCCCCCACCACCACCACCACCATATGCGGCAACCACAGATTCTCCAATCTGGATTGAAAGTTTCAGCACCTGCTCTATAAGTTGACTCCCGCGTATAAGACGATTCCTGCGTATAAGATGACCCCTGACTTTTGAGAATATTTTCTTGGGTTAAAAAGTAGTCTTATACGCCAGAAAATACAGTAAATACAGCACATAAAATCACATATCACACAAAGACATAGCCATTGTCAACAGTCCTGGGTCATTGCACTTTCAACTTTCACTTTATTCCTATGATGGGCCGAACGCTTGGTGTAGTCAAGAACTGGCATTGTCAGTTCCAATGTGGTCGGACTTCGGTGCAAACAGCTCCAATTCCAGGGTGACCCCACTCTGCTATTGATGAACACACTAACCAGCAAATGGAGGTCACGATTTTGGAAAATCACCACATAATCATTCGCCACCTAGCCCATAATGTCAAGATTAGTGTGAGGTCTGTGAAAAAACTCATCCAAGACCATCTTCACATGCATAAGAGTCGCCCAGCTGCTCACATCTTTCCGGAAGCAGGAGCGAGTCGAATGCTCTCAGGCTGTATTGCCAATGTACCATGGAAACCAGGAGGACGTTTTCAACAGACTGATCACACAGGATGAAAGCTGGGTCCATCACTATGATCCTGAGACTAGGGTCCAGTCGATGCAATGGAAGCATCATGATTCACCACCTCCAAAGAAGGCACATGTGTCACAGTATTTTGGGAGCAGCACGGAGTAGTATTGACGGATTTCCTAGCAAAAGGCACCCTGATCACTGGGGCATACTATGCTTCACTGCTGTGGAAATTGTAGAAGGCCATCAAAATCAAGAGAAATCGCATGCTCACCAAAGGTGTCCACCTTCTGCAAGGCAATGCACCAGTTCCCAACCCACATGTTGCCCAAATGGAAGCATGCTCCTGTGGCTTTGAAATTCTACTGCATCCCCTTAATCCACCCCCCCCCCCCCCACACACACACACACACAAAACAGGCTACGTTTTGTCCCTCTTTTATCCTTTTAAACCGCTCTGGATGTAGAACTGAAATGCAGAAGCCATGTGACCCTGAAGATGCCAGGGTCCCTCTTTTACTTTCACGCGCTGGGCCCATAGAGTAGCTGTTTCTAGGACGTGATCTCTGTATGCCCAACGGGACGCCGGGGTGCCTCAGCAGGAAAGGCCCCTTAAAATTTCCCCAGTGATAAGTCCTTTGAAGCTTGCAATACATTTAACAAAGTTATTTATTTGAGAATCATAACCATCCTAAAACTTAACAAGTGGGAAGGCTTCAGACAGGTGACTTTCTCAGTCTGCAGCAACAGGCCGGCAAACTGGGCAATACTGATCTTCTTCCTTTTGGGGAAAATCCTATGACCCTTCCCTGGGCAATCCTTCTTTACCTTGCTGGTGTGAGGCCCCTTCTTCCGACTCCAAGCTGCGTTATGGGTAGTCAGATGTCCTGTACCAGGCAAGGTTCCTGTTGATCAGCCAGACTGTTGGGACTGTTGACAATCCCTTCACAAAGAACTGTGAGGCTGATTTGCATTTTCCTCAGCAAGAGCTGATTCTTTTTCCCCCCCAGAAGAGCTGGTCTGTTACCCCAGCAAAGCGTTAAGTTTTAATGCTTTTTTCCAAGTAGGAATGAATAGGCTGCCTTAAATCACGTCTTCTCCAATAGAGTAGCTGTTAAGACTGGCAGGAAAAACATCCCCTTTCCCTCCCAGACCTTGGGGATGGGGGCAAGTCTGCAACTCTGACAATGATTGCCAGCCCTCAGGGCCCGTAGTTGCAAGCCAAGAAAGTCACCTACAAAATAAAATGCAAGGGAATGAACTCCTGCAAACTTGTAGTGCAACAAAGGGAAAACAGAGCCCTATTGGCACTACTGTGCCAGAACAATCACACTAGAGAATGAATTCACTTTAAATCCGGTTTCTGCCGCCTGTGGAATTCTGGGGTTTGTAGTTTAGGAAGGAGGCTTTAACTACAAACCCCAGGATTCTGCAGGAGGCTGGATTTTAAGTGGATTTTTCTCTCTAGTGTGATGAAGTCACAATTCCCAATCTACCTAACACTTGTCTAGGCCACACCCCAACTTTCTCTCAGGGCCAGGATGAATGAAAACAGAAAGCAACTGAGCAGTAAATAATATATGATGTATTGTCTTACAAGATTAAATAAGCCATTGTAATAGAACAAAGTTCTACTTTAAATACAATCTAACTAGAATCAGAAGGGGGTACGTAGGCCTACGTTTAAGAAATGTGGTAACTGAAATGAAGGACAAAGTCCTAAACCGAAGGTAGGCACTGTTGGATTCTGTTTTCTGGAAAATGATTAGTGTTTTCCCAGGAAACGGAATTAAATAGGGCTAAAATCAAGATTTGGATATCTAAAATCAAGAATGGGAAGTGCTTTACTTTACTTGACTGTGCCATGTTTAACTTATTTGTAAATAAGAACTACCGATAATTACTCACTCAGAGGGAGATTTTATATTGTCAGGATACATATTATTAATAATAATATTAATATTTTTATTATTGAAGACAGCTCAGAAGCTGCCGCTGGTGCAAAGATTGGCAGCTAGATTACAAATAGGGAGCACACCACACCCCTATTTTAAAGCAGCTCCACTGGCTTCCAATAAGTTTCTGGACCTAATTCAAAGTGCAGGTTATTACCTATTAAGCCCTATACGTTTTGGGTCTAACCTATCTTCGAGACCACGTCTCCTTCTATGAACCAGCGTGGGCTTTGATATCTGTTGGAGAGGCCCTTCTCCCCGTCCCACCACCGTCTCAAGCATGGTTGGTGGAGACAAGAAAGAGGACCTTCATGGTGGTGGCCGCCTGGCTCTGGAATACCCTCCCTAGAGAGATTAGGTTAGTCCCCACCCTCCAAGCCTTTCGGGCTAGTTTAAAAACATGGCTTTTGACCTTATGTAAATTATGGTCAGATTGAGAACTCAGCAATTGTTTTCACTCTGGAACTTTGGTTTGTTAATTAGTTTTATTCACAGGTTCTACTGTGTTTTATGACTTTTACAATTTTATCAGATGGGGTTTTATGTGTGTTCTGTTGTTTTACATGCTTATGTATTGTTGTTTTATGTACGGCACTTTATAGTGCTTCTGTGAGCCGCCCTAAGTCCCTTCAGGGAGATGGTGGTGGGGTACAAGTAAACTTATTATATTATTTATTTCTTAATATATATTCTCATTTATATACTGGAATCTTACCTTAGCCCAGTTGGTCACTGAAAGTCATTTCATATTTTAATGTTTTAAATGTTTATGTGGTAAATGTTTGTGAGGTATTATAATTTGTTTACTTAAGTTATTAATTAGTATAATTTTTGTTTCTCTGGACTAGTTATTATCAGTTTTATATTGCAATATTTTATCTATTATTTTTGTATTATTTTTTATTTGTTGATTGTGGTTAATGGCATTGAATGTTTGCCTTTTTTTATTGGAAACCGCCCTGAGTCCTGAGATAGGGCAGGATACAAATGATAGAATCTTAATATTGGAAGAGACCTTGTGGGCCATCCAGTCCAGCCCCATTCTGCCAAGAAGCAGGAAAATCACATTCAAAGTACCCCCAACAGATGGTAATCATGCCTCTGTTTAAAAGCCTCCAAAGGGGCCTCCACCAAATTCCAGGGCAGAGAGTTCCACTGCTGAACAGTAATCGTTACAGTTAGGAAGTTCTTCCTCATGTTCAGGTGGAATCTCCTTCCTTTCCTGTAGTTTGAAGACATTGTTCCATTGCATCCTAGTCTCCAGGGCAGCAAAAAACAAGCTTGCTCCCCCCTTCCTATGACTTCCCCTTACATATTTATACTGTACATGTCCCTCATCATGTCTCCTCTCAGTCTTCTCTTCCGCAGGCTAAACATACCCAACTCTTTAAACGGCTCCTCATAGGGCTTGTTCTCCAGACCTTTGATCATTTTAGTCACCCTAATCTGGACACATTCCAGTTTAGAGTCAACCCCTCCCTTCAATTGCGGTGCCCAGAATTGGACACAGTGTGATTCCAGGTGTGGTCTGACCAAGGCAGAATAGAGGGGGAGCATGACTTCCCTGGACCTAGACACTAGACTCCTATTGATGCAGGCCAAAATCCCGTTAGCTTTTTAAGCTGCTGCATCACATTGTTGGCTCATATTTCACTTGTTCCCCACAAGGACCCCAATATCTTTTTCACAAGATCTTGCATTTGTCTCTGTTGAACTTCATTTTGTTAGTTTTGGCCATTCATCTCTCTAATCTGTTCGGATTGTTTTGAATTCTGCTTCTGTCTTCTGAAGTATTGGCTCTCTCTCTCTCCCAATTTGGTCCCCTCTGCAAACTTGATGATCATGCCTTCTAACTCTTCCTCTAAGTCATTATTAAAGATGTTGAACAGGACCAGGCCCAGGACTAGGGTTGCCATATGTCCCTTATTCTAAGGGACGTCCCTTATTTTGGCCCTAAAATTTGTGTCCCTTATTTTCAGGCCCTGTCCCTTATTTTTGACTAGCAGGACAGGACTGGGCGGGGTTGACCAGAGGAAGGTGCGCGCTGTGGTTTCCACGGCAATGCCTGCCCGGGGATTCCAACTCGCAGGGCAGCCTACATCCCCGTTGGAAGGAAGAGGCGATACAGGACTTTTTCAAAGTACAGTAAACTAATTAACCATTACCCAAGGGGAATGTTGGATCATGTTGGATAAAGATAGTTTCTGGTTGCTTGAGAGTTACTCTTAAAATAGGCCTAGCTGTGCATCCCAATACTATACAATGCTGTGTATCCCATACTATACTATACCATTAACTATTGACATAATAATCATGAAGGTGTACTGTCTTATAAAATTTATTTTATTTTAATGTTTAGACAGTGCACTTTTAAAGTCAGCAAAGTCAAGTACTAAATACAGACGGAGAAAAGTAGGTAGTTCTAATAATGTTTTTTCTGCATGACAAAGCATGCAGAAACATACCATGTACTGTTAAGAGGGTATAAGTCAGTTTCTTTTGTGAGTTTCAATCATTATCTTATTCTGTTAATAAAACTATTTCTACCTAATGTTTGAGTTTCAAGTTTTTAATGAAGTGTCCCTTATTTTTGTGAACAATCCTGTAAATGTCCCTTATTTCTTATATCAAAAAATGGCAACCCTGCCCAGGACGGAACCCTGCTGAGGTTATTCCACTCGTCACTTCTTTCCAGGAAGCATTGGGGAGAAGCATCCTTTGGGTTTCTTCACTTAACCATGATTGATGTTTTACCAAGAGCTTGACAGACGGGAGCTTACCCTGCTCCCAGGATTCGAACCGCCAACCTGTCTGTTGACCAGTCCTGCTGGCATAAGGGTTTACCATTGAGATAGTTAACATCCTACTGTATGAGTACTCTTGTGTTGAAAATGTTGAGATTTGAGCATTTAAAATGTTCAAGATCAAAAAATAAAAAATGTAAAACTTTTTAAAAAGCCAAAGCAAAACCCCTTTTCCAGCCAGTTTGAAGCCAAAGCTCTTCCACTGGCTTGTGACCCTTGGGCTGGCCCTTGGGGGCGGAGCTTGGTAGCGCCCCGCCCCCTTGGTCTCTGCCGCGCCTGCGCGTTCCAGCGCCGGAGAGGACTACATAAAGAAAGCCAAAAGCGTTGCGGGAGCCATAGAGGAAGCGAAGCTAGCCAGCTGTAGCGGGCGTCCAGTTGTGCGCGAGCCCCTTTCCCCTCAGGACCCTTCAACAGCGGCCTTCTCTCCTGAGGCGAGTGTTTGGAGGAGAAAAAAGGAGGCGGCGGCGGCGGAGGGGGTTGTTTTGGAAAGCCTCTTAAGGTGGATTGTCTTGGTCTCCTGCTTTCTTTTAAGGTGGACTGGACCGCGGAAGCCTTGTCGCCTCAGCCGCGTCGGTTTGGGCTTTGGAGAAGACGTTCCTGGCCCGGAGCGGGCCTCGCAAAGGCAGGGAAGGCCTGGCCAAGGACGGCATCATGAGGAAAGTTCGGTAGCCGGGCCTCGCGCTCCCAGGCCCTCGCGCCCTGTCACAATGACTCCATCCCGGCCTTTTCCCAGAGCGAGACCGCCGGCGGCGACGGACAAGCAGAGCTTTAGCTGCCGAGAGCTGGACCGGAGAGAAGCCTTCCTGCTCGCCCTGGGCCTTTCGAACACCTGTTTGCTTGTCTTCTTGTCGTGCCTCTCTTCTTTTTTCTGAAGGGAGACTTTTGGAGGCCTTGGGCTTCTTCGGCCTCCCCTCCCCCTTCCATCGATTGGCGTTTTATTTTGGTTTGTTTTTCTCGACATGGAAACGGTTGGGAAATTTGAGTTCAGCAGGAAAGACTTGATCGGCCATGGAGCCTTTGCTGTCGTCTTCAAAGGGAGGCACAAAGAGGTGACTTTCTCCCAGTTCTTTCTCGCCATCTGTCTTGGTTCTTGGGGCATTTGGGACTGTCTATTTGGGCTAAGCAGGGCCTAGGGATAAGATAGCATTGGTGTTCTGCGTTTTGAAAGAATAATAATTATTATTATTATTATTATTATTATTTGTACCCTGCCTCCACTCCCCGAAGGGATTCGGGACGGCTTACCACAATGAGCAGATACAGAAAATAATATAAACAATAGACAATAAACCATTTCCCTTCATACAATTAAAAAGATGCAATAATAGAAACATTAATAAATAACAGTTTAAAAGCTATTTGCCCTCTAAAAACAATATAAATACAAACACTGTTTAAACCAGTCAGTTCCTGATATCAAGATATTTTTTTTATTTTATTGTATTTTGTATTGCGTTCACTTTTTTTGTTTTTAGGCACTTTGCGCCGTCTGTAAGACACTTTGAGTTCCTTCAGGGAGATGGTGGCGGGATATAAGAATAAAATATTAGTATATCCAGCAATATGATTAACGTTCTAATGGTCATTCAAGTCCTGTCTAAAGTAAGGTAATACAGTCTAGCCATTATCAAAAGCTTGCTGAAATAGCCAGGTTTTCAACTCCTTCCTGAAGGTTAAAAGAGTGGGTGCTTGTCTTGGGGAAGGCATTCCAGAGTCGGGGAGCCACTACCAAGAAGGCCCTCATCCCCTGTCCCCCGCACCTTGCTTGTGAGGATGGTGGGATCAAGAGGAGGGCCTCCAGCTAATTTTAAGGCCCGAACTGGTTCATGAGGAGAGATGTGGTCATGTAAATTGGCAGAGCCCAAACTATGGGCTTTGTAGGTGATAATCTGCACTTTGAATTCGGCCTGGAAACAAATCAGCATCTAGTGGAGGTTGTGTATGTTCCCGACAACCTGCCCCTGTAAGCAGTCTGGTGTGCCTATATGTGGAGATGTCTCTAAAGGCCCTTCCACACAGCCATATAACCCAGAATATCAAGGCAGATAATCCACAATATCTGCTTTGAACTGGATTATCTGAGTCCACACTACCATCCAGGTCAATGTGGATTTTATACAGTGGTGTGGAAGGGCCTTAAATGAACTGTATTTGTCTTGGGTATTGGACATAACTTCTCATTTGGCCCAATCTATTGAAAGTGCGCTTGTTACATACATAACATCACGGCAGTGCTTTATTTGGAGGGCTTTTGCAACTCAGGTGGGTTTTACTTTTAGGAAAACACCATCGTAAACAATAGGGTCTTTCTGCTGGTTGAGTAGGATCAGGATGGAGCCATCACCTAAACCAGTTGCCCGGAATAATAATAATTTTATTTCTTTCCTGCCTCTCCTTGTGGCTCAAGGTGGGTTACAGCATAATTAAAACACAGAAACATTGTAAACGTTCTATAAATGTATTAAAATTCATTTTTATAAAAGATACTTGCAGAAAGCTCGTGATTCTGAGTGTTTAATCCCTGAGAAGTAAGCCCTATTGACTTCAGTGGCCCTTACATCCAGGTTGGTGTGTATAGGATTTTGGCCCAACATTTGGCTCACTTGAAGAGGTTGCATATTTAAGAAAATCTGGCATATCTGTGTGCATCTCTGTTGTACAGTGCAAGAATTTTTGTGGAGGTCAGTTTGCTTTAAGATTGCTATAGCATGGAGAAAGAAGTGAGGACTATGGATAGGCCTAGGAAAACAGGCTTTAGCTTATGGGTTCAGCAGCACTTTTCAGTCTAAAAGTGGCCACAGCAGAGCAAAATACATTGCAGTGCCTGACAATGATAAATACTACACTGCTTGTGTGGTGGCCTCTTTGTCACAGGTGGCAATACATCCAGTTTTTGCCAACTACCCCCCCCACCCTCTAGAATAGAATCTGAGCAGGTTCCTATAGGCTGGAAGCATAGTCTCTTTGTACAGTAGAGTCTCGCTCATCCAGTGTTCTGTATTATCCAACACAGTCTGCCTCCCTCCCACCCGGATCCACAGCTGTTTCAATACATTGCAATGTTTTGATGCTAAATTAGGAAATACAGTAATTATTACATAACATTATTGTGTATTGAACTGCTTTTTTCTGTTGATTTGTTGTAAAACATGATGTTGTAAAACATTATCCAATATTTTCGCTTGTCCAACGTTCTGCCGGCTCATTTATGTTGGATAAGCGAGATTTTACAGTACCTAGCAAAGCCTAAGTACACTAAAGGCACCAGATTCTGACTTGATTTGGAAGGTAAGCAGGATCAGTTCTGGTTCATACTCAGATGAGAGAGACCAATGAACCCCAGGTGTTGTAGCCTGTGTTTCCGAAGGAGTAAGGGGCAAAACCACCTCTGAATATTCTCTAAGAAGCTAATGGGGTTGCCAAAGGTTATCAGGAAACTTGCACCCACATAAATCCACGCAGGAGTACATTTGGCCTTTGCAGGAACTATTGGAACCCAACAAATTCGCACATACTCAAATAATAGGGATAACTGCATCATAAAAGTTTGTATGAAGAAAATCTTGACTTTCTCTGCTGGAAAACACTGATTTATGTGCTGGATATGTTGGGGCACCAGAATAGCATTTCTTACTATTTTGTAGTGGCTCTATTAAGAGTGTGGACACTAGGGTATGTGAGATAAAATTCATGATTTCCTGCATCCCTAAATTCTGTGTTTTTACATTTGAACTTGCAGAAGCCTGAAATGGAGGTAGCAATAAAATGCATTAACAAGAAAAACCTGGCAAAGTCACAGACTCTTTTGGGAAAAGAAATCAAGATACTCAAGGTAAAAAAAGACCATCATAATGTATTTTCATTTTGTTTGAACTTTCAGCAATTTAAATTCATAATTATTTGTTTGTGACTTCATGAATACATCTCTTTCTCTTCTAGGAGCTGAAACATGAAAACATAGTTGCCTTGTATGACTTCCAGGTACGATTTTACAACTACTCTCAAAGATTTAATATGGAGTGGGGTATTATTTTAGATGGTCCTAAAAATGCTAAGAGAACTCCTCTGGAGATCCATACATCTAGAGACTGAAGTCAGATGTTTTACATAAAATTAAGGGAGTAGAATATTGGTAGGTTTTTTTTTGTACATCACAGATAAGTAGCACCTAATTGTTTTCACCTCTCTCCAGAGAAGCTGTCCTTGTTCTAAACCAGTTCCTGTCATCAGTATTGGTGGAGGAGTGAACACACTGAAATAAACCCAGACAAGACAGGTGCTTCTGGCCAGTCAAAAGGCAGATCAGGGAATAGGGATTCAGCCTGTTAGACACATGTTTATGGCTTTTTTTTCTGCTCCTGGATTCAGCTCGGATGTCTGAGTGGTGGCAGAAGTGACTGCAGTTAAAGCAATGTTGGACTTGGCTACAGTGACATATCTGTTAGTCGCCTATGCTTGGATTACTGTGTAAAACATTCATATGGTGCTGTCTTCGAAGAGTGTTCAGAAACTTAGCTGATTCCAAGATATACAGCTACGGTACTGACTAAAGCTTATCGTAGGAAACATACAAGTCCCTTGTTAAAACAGCTCCAATGACTCCCAGTCGGTTTCTGGGCACAATTGAAAGGGCTGGTGATTTGAGAGTTGGACTACAGGCAGATATTTCATTGTTCAACAGGTGATTGGGAACTAAGTGTTCGTGACTAGCTTTTAGTAATATGCTATATCACAGGGGTGTCAAACCCATTTTCATCGAGGGCCAGATCAGCCTTATCAAAGGACGCCTGAATCCATGGAGACAGAGAGCCTGTATTCTGGTTTTTACCCGATATGGGTCCCCAGATGTTATTGAACGAAATTCCCATCTCTCTTGATTATCCGTCATACAGATTGGGGATCGTGGGAATTGCAATCCAACAGCCCTTGTGGCTCTGAGGTTGGGGAAAGGTTAAAGGACATTTTAAAATTAGACATCATACCCACAAGCCTTGTCTCGAAATTCCAAACCCCACTCTCCTGACTAAACAGAACAAATTGCAGCCCAACTTCTATCAGCTGTAGTCATAATGTCTAATGCTGAGGAATGCATGAGTTGGAGTCCAGCATCAGGAGGGCTGCGTAAAATGTCATGGCAGGCAGGATTTCGCGTACTGTCATGGAGTTTGACACACATGTTCTTTTGTGTTTATTTTAATGGGTATATATTTTAAAATCACTTTTACATTCTATTCTTATTTCTACTATATTTTAACTTTTGTAGGTTCCAATGCTGTGTTATCCGTACCTTTTTAAATTTTGTAAGCTGATTTGATTTTTCTCTGAAAAAAAGTCAGGAAATCGATAAAATAACAACATGTAGCCTTCCAGGTGTTTGTGGACTGCAGCTTCCATTGTTCCTCGTCATTGGCTCCAACAGTCCAGTTGGTTTGGCTAGCCAAAAAATACTCAACCATTGCATTATGTGCTATTGAAACTGAATGCACTATCTTACTGTAGCAGAAGTATCTTACTGTAGCAGAAGTATCTTACTGTAGCAGAAGCATCTTACTGTAGCAGAAGCATCTTACTGTAGCAGAAGTATCTTACTGTAGCAGAAGTATCTTACTGTAGCAGAAGTATCTTACACTGGCACTGCATAAAATGTTTTAGAGCCTAAATACTCCTAAATATACCAAATCCTCTATTATCATGGTAGCTACATAGGGTTTCAATACCTGATTTCATGTGTAAGAACTACTGGTTCCCCATTTTGGCCTGAAAAACACTGATTTGCAGTCTTATGGCTCATGTTCTGCTTGCGGTTTCCCGTGGACAACTGTATGGCAGCTATGGAAACAGAATACAGGACTGAAACTAGCTTTGGTCTTCAAGGCTCTTCTTTGTTTGCTTTTCACCTTTTGCTGCAACCATGTTTTGATACTGAATCATCAGGGTTTCTTTTGATATATATATATATATATATATATATATATATATATATACATACAGTGTATATATATATATAGATAGATAGATAGATATATAATATAAATATATATAAAAGAGCTGTCGTAGTTAGGCTGAAGTAAACAAAAGAACCAATGAACGGAATCACACCAAATTTGGCAACATTACATCTCACAATCCAAGGGGTGACCATCACTGAAAAAACTCCACAAAAACAACAAAAGGAGAACACACACCTCTCCTCCCCCCCAGGGCGCATGAGCACACAGCCAGCGAGGCCACTTTACTTCCCCTTTGCCTTCGCAGTCCACGGAAGGTGAGGCGGAAGAAGAAGGGACCTAATGGGCAAGGGTGAGCGGCGTCAAAAGGGAGAGGAGGAGGGCTCCAAAGCAACAGCAGCAGCGATGGATGCTGCTCCCTGCATACCTCTTGGTCCCTCAGTAACACTAAGGCGAGGGATCAAAGGGCAGAAGCTGAGGAGGAGGAGAAAAAGAGCGAGTGAGAGAAAAAAAGAGGGAGGGAGGCCACACTATGCACACACACACACACACTCCCACAGCACAAGGGAAGGAGGAAGGTGCCATGGTGGGGGGTAATAGGGGTTGCAATCCAGCTGGACACACAAGACTGACATTGCTTGGAAAGGAGCCCCAAATACAATTTAGCCCAACCTCATTTGGCAGTAAAAGAAGACACCATCAAAGCATTCACAACAGATGGCCAACCAATTGGAAGGGAGCCCTAAAGCCCACCTACTCCAAACCCCTCCTTCCCTCATTCTTTCCCTTCCTCCATTTCTCTACTTCCCTTCCTTCTCCTTCATTTACTTCTTTCCCTCCCTCCCTTTCCTTCTCTCATCACTCCTTCCTGCCTTTCTTTCCTTCCTTTTTCCCCCCCTCGCCAACTTCATCATCCTTTATTAAATCTACAGTGTAGATGCACCCAAAGTCACCCCTCCCACACTGCCATGTAAAATCCAGATTATCTACTTAGAACTGGATTATATGGCAGTGTAGACACAGACACATGAATGGATGTTGGATGACTGGCTGGATAATTACAATACTTTATATATTACTATTCGATACATTGCTATATAATACAATATTACTATTACTATTATATATTACTACATTAAATACACTCATTGAATAGAGCTAGGGGAGAACAGACAGGAAGGAAGGAGAGAAGAAAGGATTGAGGGGGGAAAGGGAAGGAATGAAGGAGGGAAAGGAGGAAGGAAGGAAAGAGAGAAGGAAGGAAAGAGAGAAGGAAGGAAGGAGAGAAGGAAGGAGAGAAAGAAGGAAAGAGAGTCTATGTTTCAGAGGGTGTTTTTGCTATTGTTGGTTGTGCTTTGTGGAGGGGGGCATCTGAGGAAGAGGTCTGCCACCCACAAAAGTTTATACCAAATACAATTTGTTAGTTTTTATGGTGCCACTAACTTCTGTTCTTGCTAGAGTTTTCCCCATAGATAAATACTTTGTATAATAGATCGAGTTTTAATCTATTATTCTTGAACTATATTTGTGCTAGTTGTCAGTTACATTGATTTTGGGTTGGTGTTGGTTGATATTGAGCCTCTGGTGGCGCAGCGGGTTAAACAGCTGAGCTGCTGAACTTGCTGACCAAAAGGTCAGTGGTTCAAATCCATTGATCAGGGTGAGCTCCCACTGTTAGTCCCAGCTTCTGCTAACCTAGCAGTTCGAAAACATGCAAATATGAGTAGAGCAATAGGTACCACTTTGGTGGGAAGGTAATTGCTCTCCATGTAGTCATGCCAGCCACATGACCTTCGTGGTGTTTATGGTGGTGTCATCAGCTTAGAAATTGAGATGAGCACCATCCCCCAGAGTCTGACTCGACTAGACTTAATTTCAAGGGGAAACTTTTACCTTTACTTTACCTGGGTTTTTATATTTTTTCCTTTTATTAGATATGATTATGATGGTGCTGTTCATTTTATTGTATGTTATATTTTTCTACTTTTTACATGTTTTTTGCTACTTTGAGGGCCAACTCGGGAGAAAAGCAAGATAGAAATAAATAAATAAATAAATAAATAATTGGAGCACCTGAAAATTATCCTTGTGAAATAAATAAATGATTCCTTCTTTTGTGAAAGCTTGGCTTGATTTTCAAGATAGGCTTTCTATACATTTCATTTGTTATTGCCACTGCTAGATTGGTGACGGAGCAAGATAAATCCTCCCCTGTGAGCGCAGAACTGAATCCTGTTGTGAACTACATTACTGTGCCAGTTTCCACCCTGGAGCCCTCTTTGTTTGGATTAACAGCCTTTTTAATTGCTTCAGTCTTCCACTGCAGGAGCTGCAGCCAGTCTACCTGGTGTGTTCCCCCCTCCTTCTCTCTCTCTCTTGCTTATCTTTGCCTGGTCTGTTGTCACGTGGCCTTCAGGCCTCCTTGTTTGTTGACATTCCTCCTGAGCTTTGGGATTGGTTGAACAGGAACTTGACATCATCAGGTCAGCTCAATCCTCCTGGCATATTTGGCATGTGCACAGGCCTTACGCAGTGCTGTCTGGGAATGGTAGTCTCCGTTCTTGGTTTCTCTTTGCTTTTGTGTTTTTTCAGTGAACCCTTCTTGAGGGCTGGTTGTTGCATAAGGTTATTCACATTTCAAAGCAATGGAAAGTAAATAGGATTTTCTTTTTTTTAAAAATCTTTATTTGTAGTGATTGTTGTTCCTTTTAACCCAAATACAAGTTTTTCTCCTCCCACCCCATCTGTCTTCCTTTCTCAATTTCTCATGCTTTTAATGGAAACGCCTTTTTGCTTTCACAACCAAAACCAAAAACTTAGCATTTTCTTGCTGTTGGCCTTCAGGTCATTTCTGCCTTAGTGTCACCATGTCATAGGTTTTTCTTGCAGATCAGTACGACCACACTGGGTGTCTTGCAGATCGGTTTGACCTTTTCTTGCAGATCAGTACAACCACAGCAGCTGTCTCATGTGACATGAGACAGATTTCTTAAATTCTTACATAGTTATTGGTCCTGTGGTTTGCTTCTACTGGCAAGAGAACTGACAATATTCTATTGCTGTTGGTGTTTTCATTTTGCTGTGAAAAAATAACTCTGGTATTTGCATATTAGCTATTCTGTTTTCCTTCTGCTTAAATGCTGATTTAAGCTTCACAGTTTCAGAGAGAGTGGCACTAACAGTGTGGCATAAAAGTATTTCCCCTCACGGTAGTGTTTTGTTTTTACTCCTATAAGGATTGGAATAGACAAGTTACTTTTTTGGACTAACTCTCAGAATTTCAACCAGCATGGTATTGGGATTCTGGGAATTGTAATGGATATGAAATTATAATATCAAATATCATCTTTTTCCAAGGGAAATTTTCCATATCATATATATATTTGTTATCTATAGTTGTCTTGATGGTTCGATAAGTCAATCAAATTAGATGGTCTGAATATTTGATATGAACCTCTATTTATTCTTCCTTGGAGACATAGCATTGGCTGTTGTCCAGAGAAAAAGACTAACAAATACATGGCTATTTCTAAAAAAAACACACCTTCCTTTAAGTCCATCTTACGTATAAGTCACCAGGTCAGAGAGTGTATGCCTGTGCCCACAAGCTTATGCCCATCCTTTGGGGAATTGAATGTTCAGCTAGTTGTACTGAATCAAGTTGAAATCACCCTGTTAAATAGTGCAGTGAGTAAGCTTAAAGCCTGATCCAGTTAAACTTCATAAAATAAAGTGAAAGGTATCAGACACTTGTTACCTTTAGATATGTGTCCTTTTAAAGGTATTATTACAGGTGTCCTCATTTTTGTTAAATATAAAGGGAGTAAGTGGTTAATCTCTCTCGGCTCTGCCCACCAGGTTATTCCGTACAGCACCAAGCAAGACCGGGAGGGCGGGGAGGGGGAGTCGCAGTGGTCTATAAGGATTCCATCCCCTTGACCAGGTGCCCCATCCCGCAGTCAACCACGTTCGAATGTGTCGGCCTAAGGGCTGGTGATCGGGACAGGATAGGGATTCTGCTAGTGTACCGACCACCCCGCTGCACTACAGTCTCCTTACCTGAGCTAGCCGGAGTGGTCTCTGGCCTGGCCGTGGAGTCTCAGCGGCTCATCGTGCTGGGAGACTTCAACATCCATGCCGAGACCACACTATCAGGAGCGGCTCAGGATTTCATTGCCGCCATGGCAACCATGGGCCTGTCCCAGCTAATATCGGGTCCTACCCATAGTGCAGGACACACGCTAGATCTGGTTTTCTGCCAGGGATGGGAAGACTGTGGCGGAGTGGAGGAAATGACCATCATTCCTTTGCCATGGACCGACCACCACCTGATCAGGTTTAGACTTACTGTGCCTTTCCACCTCTGCAGGGGTGGTGGACCTATTAGAATGGTCCGCCCCAGGAGACTTATGGATCCGAATGGATTCCTGACGGCTCTTGGGGACTTTCCCGCCTCCTCGGTAGGTGACCCTGTTGAGGCTCTTGTCTCACTCTGGGACAGGGAGATGACAAGGGCTATTGACACGATCGCTCCAGAACGCCCCCTCTCGAGTAACCCTAACCCTAACCAGCTCCTTGGTTTACTGAGGAGCTGGCAGCAATGAAGCAAAAAAAGAGGAGGCTAGAGTGCGTGTGGCGTCGGAAGCGGAGCAGATCAGCTCATACGCGTCTGGTCTCCTACCTGAGGACCTATGACGCAGCAAAAAAGCCGCACAAAAAACATCTATCGCGGCCAAGGTGGCCGCCGTGAAGAACCGTCCAGCGGAACTGTTCCGAGTCATTAGGAGTCTTTTAAACCCGCCACAGTGCGAGATCCCTGATGGCTCAGCAGTACGCTGTGAAGAATTTGCCAAGGCCTTCGCGGAAAAAGTGGCGCTGATCCGTTCCGATTTCGATACCACTTTAACGGCAGTCTCTGAGGATGTGGCATGAGCATCTGCTTGTCAGGTTTTAATGGATTCGTTTCAATTGGTTCAGCTCGAGGATGTGGACAAGATCCTTGGAGAGGTGAGGCCCACCACATGCATGCTAGACCCCTGCCCATCCTGGCAGATAAAGGAAGCCAGAGGGGGTTTGGCAGAGTGGGTGAAGGTGGTGGTTAATGCCTCCTTACAGGAGGGCAAAATTCCAGCCAGCTTAAAGCAAGCTGTTATAAAACCGCTGTTGAAAAAACCATCACTGGACCCCACTCAATTAGCGAACCATCGGCCAGCTTCCAATCTCCCCTTTTTGGGCAAAGTCATGGAACGTGTGGTGGCTTCGCAACTCCAGGGGTTCTTGGTAGACACTGATTATCTTGATCCGGCACAGTCTGGCTTTAGGCCGGGACATGGTACTGAAACAGCCTTGGTCGCCTTGGTAGATGATCTACGCCGGGAACTCGACAGGGGGAGTGTGTCCCTGTTGGTTCTGCTGGACCTCTCAGCGGCCTTCGATACCGTTGACCACGGTATCCTTCTGGGTCACCTTGCAGATATGGGGCTTGGGGGTACTGCCTTGCAGTGGCTCCAATCCTTCCTGGAAGGTCGTACCCAGAAGGTGTCATTGGGTGACACCTGTTCGGCTCCACAACCGTTGTCGTGTGGAGTCCCTCGGGGTTCAGTACTGTCCCCGATGTTATTTAACATCTACATGAAACCGCTGGGAGAGATCATTCGGAGTTTAGGAGTAAGGTGTTATCTGTACGCAGATGACGTCCAAATCTGTCACTCCTTCCCACCTGTCACCAAGGAGGCTGTCCAGACTTTGAACCGGTGCTTGGCTGCTGTGTCGGACTGGATGAGGGCTAGCTAATTGAAACTTAATCCAGACAAGACAGAGGTCCTCCTGGTCAGTCGTAAGGCTGAACAGGGCATAGGGTTACAGCCTGTGTTGGATGGGGTTACACTCCCTCTGAAGACGCAGGTTCGCAGCTTGGGAGTGATCCTGGACTCATCGCTGAGCCTGGAACCCCAGGTCTCGGCGGTGGCCGGGAGAGCTTTTGCACAGTTAAGACTCGTGCGCCAGCTGCGCCCGTTCCTTGGGAAGTCTGATCTGGCTACGGTCGTCCATGCTCTGGTCACATCCCGAATAGATTACTGCAACACACTCTACGTGGGGCTGCCTTTGAAGACAGTTCGGAAGCTACAACTAGTCCAACGGGCGGCAGCCAGATTACTAACCGGAGCTACATACAGGGAGCATACCACCCCCCTGTTGTGTCAGCTCCATTGGCTGCCTGTCCAATTCCGAGCTCAATTCAAAGTGCTGGTTTTGACCTTTAAAGCTCTATATGGTTCTGGCCCAGCTTACTTGTCCGAACGCATCGGCCTCTATGTCCCACCTCGTAATTTAAGATCATCCGGGGGGGGGGGGGCTGCTCTCGCTCCCGCCAACTTCTCAAATGCGGCTGGCGGGGACAAGAGGGAGGGCCTTCTCGGTTGTGGCCCCCCGTCTGTGGAACGCACTCCCTATTGATATTCGATCAGCTTCATCCCTCCTAACATTCAGAAAAAGAGTGAAATCCTGGCTTTGGGACCAAGAGTTTGCACCCTAGCACGACACGGCACTTTAGACTGGTCAGTTGGCAAATTGGTGGTTAAGATCTAAGACTTTGGACGGAACATTGTTTTAATGGTGATGAATGTACATGATGTTTTTAATATTAACTGTATTTTAATGTATTTAATTCTAGGTGTATTTTAATGTATTTTAATTTTAACTGTTGTTTACTATGTATTGTGTGGCATCGAATTGTTGCCGTCTGTTAGGCCGCACTGAGTCCCCCCTCGGGGGTTGAGAAGTAGCGGGGTATAAACACTGGAAATAAATAAATAAATAAGTGCCATTCTGGAGGTCTAGTAATTTGAGCATTGGACTACAACTTTGAAGACTGGAGTTCAAATTCCTGTTTCACTATGGAAGCACAATGGGTGACCGTGGTCAAGTCAGTTCTCTTAGCTTCAGAGAAAGGCAAACCAATCCCTGTCCCCAAACAAATGTCGCCAGACCCCCCCCCCCCCAATTATCACCATAAGTCAGAAATGTGCTATTATTTCTTCTTGTGTGCCTACTAGCCATGTCTGACCTTTGGTGACCCTAAGGTGAACCTATCACGGGGTTTTCTTGGCAAGATTTATTCAGAAGGCATTTGCCATTGCCTTCCTCTGCGGGTAGGCATGTGTGACTTCTCCAGGGTTACTCACTGAGTTTACAAATGTTCCAATAAAATTTACCTTGAAGGCTTTGAAAGTGCTTGAATAGAATATTTAAGATAAGTTTGGAAAATCTCAAAACTACTCCTTAGTGTTTTCTAGTTTTCTGGAAAACTCACATCACTGAGTTTGTAATAAAAGTGTATTTTTCCATTCTCTGTGAGAAAATGATGCAATTATGTGAGTTTATTTGTGGAAAGTGGGACGTTCTGACCCTTCCAGACACATTAGACATGAATTCTGAGTCTCTTAGGTCAGAGTGACCATGTTCCCCCAGAGTTTGTTATACAATGGCAAAGGGAAGCTGAGCATAGTCATTTCATTTCAGTAAATTTAGGGAGCTATTTGGTGTGATTACATGGTCAATAATACTAAAAGAAAAGGGAGTTCATGATGGAGTTTTTAAAAAGTGGCATACTCAATGTACAAGGTCAAACAGTTTAAATGAGAATGAAAAATGGGACATTTCCAAAGAAACCAGGATGGATGACTAAAGAAATGTCAACTATGTTAGGATTTAAAGGGACATGTATAAGACATTGAAAAAGGAAGAAATTGCCAATGAAGAATTCAAACTAAGAGCTTGTATGCATAAGGACGTCAGAAAACCTGAAGCATAGAATGAGCTCAGGCTTGCTAGAGAGATTGAAAACAGTAAAAGGGGCTTTTTGGTTATATCTATGACAAAAGAAAGAACAAGGAAATTGTAAGTCGATGAAATGCTAAAAGAGACAGAGAAAGGGCAGAACTACTCAGCACCTTTAGCTTGGTCTTTTCCTAAAAGGAAAACTGTGCTCGGTCTGAGGGAAATTAAATAGATGATGGATGCAGTAGGGGAAATGCAGCACAGGAGCAGTAAAGAGTGAATACGGGAAAACCTGGCTACTTCATACAAGTTCAAGTCTCCAGGGTCAGATGAATCACATCCAAGTGTTTTAAAAGAACTGATAGAAGTAATTTTCGAACCAACATACAGTCAGACCATGATGAAGATGTTACTGTAATTATATAATTATACAGATGATAGTTTTAAATTATCTTTTGAGTTTCGTTTTTGGAAGAAATTTGGGATATAAACCCAAGAAATACATTGCAGCCTAGTTTAAAAGAAAATAACCGAGTAATCAATTGTTTTAACAAGAATGTTGTCCCCCACCCTTGGGTGATAATAGAAAGGATGGATATTTAGGTTGATTCATTATGGAAAAAGTACATCCAGAGTAGGATGGGTTATCTCTGTAGTGTGATTATTAAAAAAAGACCCAAGCTTTTGATGTTTCTGGCATTTTGATCAAATCTAACAAAGGTATTACTGTATGTAGTGTACCTTTTGGATGTTGAAGCTGGTAAATGGTTTCCAGCCATGGGGAAAGTATGGGCTATGTAGGCCTGCTACCTTCTGTTTTTCCCCTTTTCAGCCTCCATTGTGAACTAGAATGGTTTCCATCTGAAAAGCCTTGAACATTGATTCCCCAGTTACTATACAGTTGTGAATTAACTAGTGCTAATGAGGCCAACACAGTGTAGAAGACCAAGTGAAATTGTACATGTTGAAAGATCAGGATGATAATATTTTTAGGACTTATTAAAGCTTACTCCAAATAAGTTTACTGTGCAAATCTGAATTTATTTGGGGACAGAATGAGGGGCAACAAAAGAAAAAGCGTGTCTCATGGAAACCAACTTTTTCAGCATCAGGTGCTTACTCAGAACTTGGAAAATAATCTCTTTTGGGTCACAATTCCCAAACTCCCTCAGTGTCTATGCTGGTTGGTGGCATCTGGGAGTTATGATTCAAAATGTTAGTTTTTAAAAGCCCTGATAGCAGGGTGCATTGTCCCTGTTTGGTCACCAAACAGGGATGCAAAGCCTTCTGCCTATTGTGCTCCCAGTTTCAGGGACCTGTAGAGGAAGGACACTTGGGCAGAACTAAGAAAGGTGCCACACACACACACACACACACACACACACACACACACACGGAGATGGTTTCCATTATGCATTATGGTGTTGAAAGCTAATCATTATTTTTTAGAATGTTGAACAACTAACTTGATTTTTTTAACGTTGTGTTACTTTTTTAAAAAGCTAACCAATCAGAGGATTAATAGAAAAATGGTATGCAACTTTATGTCAAAGTAAAGGAGTACTTTGTTGGAACACCTTTCTAATTATAGGTTTATTGCATTTTTATACAGGAATCAAACCATTCTTATGTGGGAGATTTATTTTTGAGCCCAGCATATTCTCCATTGGCTAGTTTTCTACTGGCAGAGCTATCTGGTTTGTTTTTACAGATAAAGAGAGACACAGACATATGAGAGCCAGTTTAGAGTTCTGATTAGGCAGCTGCTTACAGCCTATCTTGTAGGAAAGACAAACATGGTATGCACTGGATAAGGTCCTGACTGAAATCTCCTCTCACTCTTCTTTACTTTATAGAGTTCATGTTAGGATGGACTGAAGGTTCACATCTGAGCCACGTTTGAGCTCCTTTAAGGAAAGACATGGCAAACTGTTTTAATAAAGTCAGTGGATGCATTGAAGTAAAATTATTTATTCCACCTAGAACTGTGAAAAGTTGCTTTTGACACCTAACCTTCCCAGAATTTCTAGTCTGGCATGGTGGCTGTGTTGGATCAGGGTTCTGGGAGTTACACACTCTGAAAGCCTGTAAGTTTTTCTAAGCTCTGATTTTACCACCTCCATTTTTTTATTTGGAATCGTTTTTAATATGCTGGTAAAAAATAGCAAGACCGGTTTTTGAGACAGCCAATTACCATTCAAATATATCAGTCCATGTATGTGTGTGCATTTTCATGTTTTAAAAATGGGGAGATTGCCATCTAACTGTTTGTCAGTCATTCTCCTGAGCTTTATATTTCTCAGACCATTACCAGAGAAGAGGTAGTGACATGAACCATTTCTGCTATGCTGCAAAACTTCCTTCTGGATCCAGTGGCAACATTACTGAGAGTTCTTTCAGTGGCATGACTTGATGGCTATTTCCCAAGAGTAATTGGAAACTGGCATGTGGTTGTGTTCTTGAATGCAGCAGTGGATCTCTGGTTACGCTGCCAGTGTTGTTCAGGGCTGTTTTCGTATGCACTGTCAGTGTTTTCATTATAAAAATATCCCATTCAGAAACCATTTTATAACTTAGATGAAAAACATTGTATAGTTTGTCTGTCCAAAGCTACCCTGCTTGATTTTCGAAGATTGCAGTCACAGTTGGTCATGATGTATGTTTTCAGTCCTGAAGCTTGAAAAAGAAGAGAAAGTAAAGGGAATCAGGTTTGGTGTGATGGCTATATTCCTACCCGAAGGCATTCAAAGCAACTTGGGAAACAAGGTTCATTTTAAGGGAACTCCATATTAAATGGAACAAATAATGACGCACAAGCAAAACAACTCAACTATCATTACAAAACATTACAGAACTATGAAAAGAATCAATGTGCTATGCAAAAAAGTTCATTAATGAGATTAATGGGCTTACCCTTTTATTTTATCTTCACTAAATCCCTGTGGTTTGGATGAGAGGTATTCAGCTCTTATTACTCATTTCTGCCTCAATTCAAGTAAGCTTGTGTTAGCTCTAAATCTGTGCCTGTCATCAGTAGTGACTGGGTGAGGGCAAACAAATGGAAGCTTAATCTAGACAAAACAAAAGCTCTCATGGTCAGTCAGAAGGCAGATCAGGGAATAGGGATGCAGCCTGTGCTGGAATCCTTTACACTCCCTGTGAAGACATAGGTTTGCAGCTTTGTGAACTCCTGGGTTCAGCCTTGTGTCTGAATGCTCAGGTTTCAGCAATGACCAGGACCAGGCTTGTGCCCCAGCTGTGCCCATCCACATAGTATCTTAACCTCGAGATCTCCTGTTTTAAAAAAACCCCTTTATCCCATTTCTGGCTGAGAGATGTGTATTTTCTCATGTCTGTGTGACCCTACATGCCAGAAAACATGTGTTTTCCTTACCTCTCCCCTGTGGAGACTTCTCTAGCTGATGTCCATCCCCTTTAAAAAGCTTGAAACAGCTGATCAACTGATTGAGCTGTCAAATGGACACACAGCTGATTGACTGGAAGCATGAATGGAGAACCATTAGAACTCTCTGAAACTCCTTAATTAACGCTGTAACACTGTAAACCGAGATTTAATAATTAGGGGAAGGGAGAAATATGGCATTTTTTAAATTCCCTCCATTATGCACTGATCTGTATATGTGCACATACAAATATGCTTGTATTCATTCTATTAGGATGTGCGCATATGCACATATATGGATCAGTACATAATCGTATACATAAAAAACTTCTGGTAGGTGTCCCCTGTCTGCCCTCCATTTTATCCCGAGACACAAGCTAGTGAGGACGCCTAGGGAAGAAATCCCAGGATTGGCAGGTCTATGTGGGGACCTCCTTGCAGGTCCTGGGTCTTTTTTGTCCCTTTTAGAATTTGGCGCTGTCTGGAAGCACCCTCTGTTACATCCTGTTTGGATTACTGTCATACACATTGTGCAGTGCAGCCTTGGACGAGTGGAAAACATCAGTTCTTCCAAAGAGTTGCAGCCAGATTGTTAACTAGGGGCTCTCCCACACAGCCATATAACCCAGAATATCAAGGCAGAAAATCCCACAATATCTGCTTTGAACTGGGTTATCTAAGTCCACACTGCCATACAGGGCCGTAGCCAGGATTTTGATTCGGGGCTGAGTTTGGTTCGGGGGGGGCTGAGACTGGGTGGAAGAGGGTCTACCCTAGCAAACCTTTTGTATTGTTATCCCAATAACCCCATTAATGTGGGATATAATTAGCATGGTGATCAGATCATGATATGAATAAACATAACAGTTTAAATAATGTACCAGTAAGGCCTTTTCGTGGACCACCCTGAGAATTTCGGGGCTGAAGCCCCCTAGCCCCCCGGCTACATGCCTGCTGCCATATATTCCTGTTCAAAGCAGAAAATGTGGGATTTTATTCAGCTGGGTGGAAGAGGCCAAGAGGTGTTGAAGGAAGAACACGGCTTCTTCGTTTCAGCAGCTTCACTGGATGCTGATGCATTTCTTGGCACAATTCAAAGACTTGGTTATGACCACAAAACCCTTATAAAACTTAGGTCCAGGTTACCTGAAGGACTTTGCTTTCCCACATGAGCCTGCTGTATTTTGATAACTTCTAGGAGCACGTTCTGTCTGCACACCCTTCCCTTTTCCTCAGTTATTTGACAGTTTTGTCTGACTGGAAATAAATCTTCTTCTTTTCATTTTTTAGGAGCTGGCCAACTCGGTTTACTTGGTGATGGAGGTGAGCAATTATGAAATATTATCAATTATCCTAAGATAATAAGGTCTTGGTTACTTTTAGGAGATAGATTATGTTGAGAGTTTTGTAGTTGATGCAAGGCCCCTTCTACACTGCCATATAATCCATATTGTGAAATCAGATCCAGATTATCTGATTTGAACTTGATTATATGAGTCAACACTGCCATATAATCCAGTTCAACACAGATACTCTGAATTTTGTATGGCAATGTGGAAGGAGCCTAAGATTATTCCAACAGTGCAATAGAGGCTGATGTCCTAGAAGGGGTTTCAAATCTGGCTGACTGTTTTGGAAGAACAAGAGAGGGCTAACATGAGATCAGTGGGTTGGGAACGGGTTTAAAATCTAACTGGTGCTATTGGAAGGGACAGCAGTTTGAAAGAAGTGGGAAGAAGAAGAGTGGGGTGGGATGAGGAGCTCAATGGGTTGGAGAGGAGTTTCAAATCTAGCTGGCTTTTTTTAAAGACAGCAGATTGGGAAGAAGAGGAGTGGGATAAGGGGATTGATTGAGTGAAAATGTGGCTGGAGCTGCTGGTGGGACAGGAGATAAAGAGGAGGGAAGTGGAGGAGGTTGCTCTAGGTAAGTGGCAGCTACTAACTCTTGAATAAACCAATCCATGAAATAAACTCTCAAATATGGAGGGCCAACTGTAGTTCAGTGTATCTGCCAATTACCTTGCTGATATACACCCAGTCCGATTTCCTTACTTTTAAAAGGCAGCTCTTCCCCACCTGTAAAATAGATAACCTTGCTTTTTAATTGCTCAAATAGTGAAATGTATTTGCTCAGACAGGACATAAATATGTTTTAACACTTTCTTCACAGGGACCTCCATTGAAATGTAACTTTGCTTGCTCTGTTCCTTAAGATGAAAAACAGATATATTTAACTGATGTATGTTTTGATTTATTCTCTCCCCCCTTTAGTACTGCAATGGTGGGGATCTGGCAGATTACTTGCACAGTAAGTACCCTTGTGACTACTTTTGGTTTTTACTCTATTTTTACATAAATACGGTGCGGAAACTTTTGCAACTAAAATATGGTATTTCACGGTATGGATTCTGTCCAGCGTTAGTAGCAAAACACTTTGCTTTGCGGAGGCTTCTTCCTTGGAGGCTTTTAAACACAGTCTGGATGGCCGTCTGTTGAAGGTGCTTTGATTGTGCTTTTCTTGCGTGGCAGAAGGGGGTTGGACTAGATGGCACATGTAGTCTCTTCCAACTCTAGGATTCTATGATTCTGTGTGTATACCGAAGGTAGTTTTCAAAGTGGCAACAGGGAAAGCAAGCACAGCTACCAAGCAGGAGAGGTTCTTTGAAGAGGTAAGCTAGGTCCAGTTCTCCTGCTGTGGAGAAAGACATACACAAAGCGAAAGGTGGAGAATATAATATTTTGTATGCGTTGTTGTTGTTGTTGTTTTTTTAAACCCAAGCAGCCAAGTTATAGGATGCATGTTCTCCTTTTTGGAATTTGGAAAGTGTTGTGAGTTCATGTTTGTGAATTAGTGGGATCTGTTTATATTCAGGCACAAAGAGAATTGGGACTCTTCAAGCACTTACCAACCTAATGCAGTAGTAAAAATCAACCCTAATAGAAAGCATAATACAGTACTTACAGGCCTTACTACATGGACAAGCATTTCATTCTCACCTCTTTCTTCCTCTTTTCCTTCTGTGTCTTCCACCACTTTATTTCTTCTAAATTCAGTTTGAGGAATTTTTAAAAGAACATTTTATGAGGGTGGAGAACATCCACCAATTCTCCATTTTAATGGGAATCTTTAAGTTTAAGTTGGTTACTTTTAAAAGGCTACAGTCCTAGACATTTTGGGGATTAAGACATATTAAGCTGCATGGTGCTTACCTCTGATTAACATGCTTAGGGTTGCACTGTCGTACTTTGCCAAATAATAAACACTGCACAAACTAAGACAGGAGCCAAAAGGTTTGGATTATTTGCTAGCATTATAGCTCAGGAAATTTTGTAGATTTTGCAACTCCCAGCAGCCCTAGCTAGTATATCAAATCAAAATTTGAGAGCAGCTATACAACAAAATCCAGATTCGCAGTCCAATTATAGCCATTAGAACTGTATCCCTACTAAGTTTAATGAATGTCACTTCCAAGTGAGCATGTATAGTGAATGTGCATGGACAATATAGGCAGTCCCCAAGTTATAAACAAGATAGGTCCTGTAGGTTTGTTCTTAAGTTGAATTTGTATGCAAGTCAGAACAGGTACATTTTGAAGTGTAACTCCAGCCAAATATACATATTTCTTAGCTTTGGATATCATAGGGAAGGATTAACATCCCTGTGGAGTTTGTTTTGCTGTCTGTGCCCCTGTTCAGAAGATTTTACCTCACTTTCTGTCCCTGTGAGAATTGGATTTTGAAAAATTTGGCTTGTTGTGGAAAATAGTTATAAAAGTGATTGGTGATAAAATTTCAGTTTGGACATTTTTTTCCCCATGATAACTCTTTTGGGATTAAATTTCCCTTCCGCGGGGTAGGTTTATCTTGCTTTTGGTTTTCTCACCCCCGTTTTGTAACAATGAGTCGTTTGAAAGTCGGATGTTTGTAATTCGGTGATAATTTTATAAGCATGTATTTGTGTGTTTCTGTGTATATACATATATGTAAGAAACATCTTCATGGCTTTAGGGCATATCGTTGGTATGTGAAACATTACATGGTTGTAGGGAATGTAATAGACAGTTACAAAAGCAGGAAAAATGTGATGAATATAAAAAATAGGTTGAAGCAAAATATGGGAATTAAAAAAGCAGAAGCAAAATGTGGAAAGGTGGTGTCAGAAGGGCGAAATCGTGTCTTGTTGTTGTGCTTATGTCTCTTGAACTAATTTTCAGACTTGTGGTTGCCCTATATCTGAAATGACATTAAGAAACATAAAACAACAACAGTCCTAATTAAGTTGACTATCTCATCAGCCAAAAGTAAGCCCACACTTCCCATTGAAATACTGCTAAGTTTATGTTGGTTAAAATTGTTCCTCATTTTAAATATTATATTGTTCTTTTATTGGTTTTTTTTGCACTGCAAATAAGATACCTATGTGCGTAGGGATTCATTCATGGTTTCCCCCAACCCCCCAAACCAAAAACAACTATAGCCCGGCCCCTTGGCTTAGAAAAATTGGAGACCCCTGTTGTATAACATAGCAGTAGCCACTACAAAGTAGCAAAAGCTTCTATAAAGTAGTATTGTTTTTCAGAGTGTAGGTAGTCTCACAACAGCATGAGTTTGAGGCAAGTGATGAGAGGAAGTGAAGGAAGGAAGGGAGCTCAGTGGATGCTCCAAAGTGCAGGGCAAAGAAGAATGGGATGAGGCAGTTAGGGGGACAACAGAGGAATGAAGAAAGGCTAGGAACCAATGATTCTGAGAAAGAGAGTGCAGGAAAATGTACTGCTCCTGGTGCTGTGCCTATCTCTGCCTAATAAGTGTTCTGGCTATATTATTCAAATGAGTTCATAGCAAAGTGGTGGGGTTTCTGTTTACTTCTCTACCTCTTCCTAATGCCAAAGATCACCAAATAAGTTTCATGATTACATTGATTTGACCGGGGCCTCCCTCTTCCAGGTTAAGCACTCAGTGATCACACAGTGTTGTGTTTCTCTCTCTTTGCTCATAAATATTTCCAGAAAGACAAGCAATGCCGCAGTTGCAGTGCATACTTAGCATATTATACAAATTCCTTGGCATGCAGTGCAGAAAAGTTTGCCCAGATTTGAAGAAGTAGAATGTGGCAAACCCATCCTAGTTGGTTGTGAAGTTTGCTGCATTTTGTAAAAGTTAAGAGATATAAATCAAATATTCCAATTTGTAAATGCACTGAAGTTTCAACTAGAAAGCATCTATATGTGTTACTTAGTGCATAATGCTTATTGACACCATCAGGCTCCACCCCATGAAACCCCCAGGGCCTGATGCAATCCTCAGGTGCACAACACCCCTATTAAAACAGCTCTGCTGGCTGCCAATAAGTTGCTGGTCTCAATTCAAGGTGCAGGTTATGACCTATAAAGCCCTAAATGGTTTGGGCCCTGCCTATCTTTGTGACTGCATCTCCCCCTATGAACGGATGCCAGCTCTAAGAACTGCTGGGGAGGCCCTCCTCTGCCGGGGAGGCCCTCTTACAAACACGGTTGGTGAGGGCGAGGGCCTTCTCGGTGGTGGCCCCCGAATTTGGAACTCCCTCCCCAGAGAGATTAGGTAGGCCACTACACTGTGTCTTCCTTCCATAGGGACCTGAAAACCTGGATTTTCCAGCAGATTTTCGAGAATGATTGGTCCCTAGGCCCTTCCCTATGACATTAGATAGTAATCTGTTTTGCACTTTATCCACTCCCCTGGCTCTATGATACAGTGTTGCACTACTCCTTGCCCAGCTCTTTTATAGTTGGCCATGTCCATTTTCTAATCCTGGCCTTTGGTATTTTGAACTCATCTGATGGAGCTATAATGAAATTAGTTTTTAATTTTTTCTGTGTATGTTTTAGCAGGATTTTATTTTTTATTATGTTTGTTTTAATTTGTATGATTTTCTTTTCCGGCAATTGAATGTTTTGCCTTATATGTTGGAAACCACCCTGAGTCCCCTTTATTATTTGTAATAATACAAATAAAGTATTATTATTAATTGTTATTTATTTACTGCATTTATATACCGCTTTTCTTCCCCGAGGGGTCTCTAAGCGTTTTCCAACCTAATAATGGCAAAATTCAATGCTGTACATATTTGTGAAAATCAAGACATATAACTAGACAATAACATATAACTACAAATTAAAAACCTAACCATATTAAACATAAAACATACAATGATATTTAAACATAAAATTAAAACATCGATAATACAATAATATTTATATTAAAATCCACCCGTTAACAACACAATTTAAAAACTGTTATTAAAATTCACCTAGAGCAGTGGTTTTCAGCCTGTGGGTCCCCAGGTATTTTGGCCTACAACTCCCAGAAATCCCAGCCAGTTTACCAGCTGTTAGGATGTCTGGGAGTTGAAGCCCCAAATATCTGGGGACACACAGGTTGAGAACCACTGACCTAGGGATTTCTAAATTTCTTGATTGTTCCCAAACCTGGGTTCCCAGATGGTCTTGAACTACAACTCCCAGAATCCTCAGCCAGGCTGCTTGGAGAATCCGACAGTTGTTCATTTGTCCTCTCAAGCTCTGCTCCTTCCTTCTTGAGAACAGTTTTCAAACTGATTCATTTTAGCCTGTTTCAGTGTTAAAAAAGGAAGGAAAGAGTAGTCTTGTGGCACCTTTAAAGTTAACCAATTTATTTCAGCCTAAGCTTTTAAACGGTTCCTTAAAAAACAGGACTATCCAGACACAGCAAAAGAAGGTGCAGGTGCAACTGCCAGCTTTTCTTTTGGTTTTAAGTGCTTTAAAATTGAGGTAATGTGTAAGATGACATTGCCAGCTGACGGTTCTTAGTTTCCTTCATTCAGTGATCCTGAATTGGCACATCTTACTCGAGGTAAATTAATGTTAGTATTCCAAGAAGAAACAAAAATTTTAGTGTCATAAGGAAGAGGGAACAGGCTTGTATTCTGCTGCCCTGGAGACTAGGATGGAGAGCAATGGGTTCAAATGACAGAAAAGGAGATTCCACTTGAACATTAGGAAGAATTTCCTGACCACAAGAGCTGTTCAACAGTGGAACTCACAGCCTTGGAAATCTGGTGGAAACATCTTCTTTAGAGGCATTTAAACAGAGGCTCGATGGCCATCTGTCAGGGGTGCTTTGATTGTGCTTTTCTTACATGGCAGGGGGTTGGACTAGATGGCTCATGCGTTCTCTTCCAACTCTATGATTCTATGAAATAAACAGCATCAGAAATGAGACCCACTTCAAGTAGTCACCATGGACTCAAATTATATATACTTTTGAAGGACTGGGGTTTTTAAGATCATACATAGCAAAGATAACTGGCAGACTGTGTTGGTTTTGGATTGGGCATTTGGTATTATAGCACTCTAGGACTCACATAGAAATTATTCCTGCTTATAGAAACTACCCCCCGAAATTAATTCCATCCTAGGGTTTGTAGTCTTGTGACATTTTAAAGATTAACCGGTTTTATTTTGCATAAGTTGGCATGAACTGAGTGGGGTGGACTGTAGTTCATAGAAAGTGATGCCAAAGAAATCTTGTTAGTTTCAAAGGTAATATATTAACAAAGGAAGGTTTTACTAAATTAGAATATTTAGTTGATCATTCTAACCCAGCAATGGCAAGTTATGACTGGCAGAATTCTAGGCAATAAAATGCCCTGCTATGCTACTGTATGTTTACACTTTAATATGGTGTTTTTGAGGCTTTGTTATGTAATGTCTGTTTACCACTTAGAATGGTTTTATGCAAGATCCATTAAATAAATAAATTGCCTCAAAAATATTAAGTAATGCTGGAACACTCTGGCTGACATCCTATTAGTTTCATATGGAGGCATACATTAACCATACAGTTGTGTACATCTGTTTTGGGTCAGTTCTGAAGTCAGTATCCACTACCTCCTCACAAGGACCAGATCCTCCACACTCCACTACTACCACTGAAGCCCCTTCCACTGTCATTCTGTATCTGGAGAACTAGGCAGGGTATCAGAGAAGTGTCTAACTTATGTTCTTGAAGCCAAATGCAAGGTGATCCAATTCTTTGATGTGTTATCTAGGGGACCTCAGTAGATAATTGCTTCGCATTTGTAGCAACCCAGTTCCCTTTCGTGCCTGGGGGGCAGGGGGCGGCACCGGGGGTCCCACTTGCATTAGGGCCAGCTGTGGCGGATGAGGACATGGAGGAAGGGGATGATGAGTTAGCTGGGCCTTCATCTCCCACAGAGAGCTTGGCCTGGGATGATGGCTGGCCTGATGGCTATGATAGCTGGGAAAGTCAGGCTGACACTGAAAGTGCAGATAATCAGTATGAGAAACCAGGTGGTTACGGGTCGCAGGAAAGGATCAGGGAAACAGCGGAGGATGAGCCCATGGAAGCTGAAAGGGAGTTAAGCTCTCATGAAGATAGTGACCCAGGTGCTGGGAGGCAAGGACGGAGCTTTGATAGGAGACGGAGCATTGAGTCCAGTAGGAGAGAATGGCACCGAAGCCTAGAGCGCCAGAGGAGCGCTAGGTCCCGAAGCACAGATTGGCGCCGCAGCCTAGAGCGGCGAGGGTCTCACCAGGGGAATTAAGTATAGGATCCGTGGGAACGGATCCTCAGTTACTCGGCCACTTCTGATCTGAAGGGAGTGAAGCGAGTGAAGATTCACGGAGCCAGGATTGAGGCTCGTACCATGCCAAGAAGTTTCTTGGACTTGCTTTCTTGAACTTTGCCTTGTTTGCCTTGCCACGGACCAAGTCTGTTTTTGATCCGCTTTGTTTTGCGGAGCCTTTGCCAAGCTTTTGCCTTTGGATTTACTTAAGAATACTTTACCTTTATTGCTACTTTGATACTTTTATGGACAATTTTCCTTTTCACCTGTTTTTTATTATTCAGTAAATAGTTAGCTGATTACCGTCTCTGTGTGTGTGATTAAGGGGCCGGGCCGAGACCCTGCATCGTGACAGCATTTGTCTACAGCAGAGCTTTCCAAGCTTTCCATGTTCGCGAGTTTTAAAACATGGGTCATTTCATAACATGGCAGTGTAGTTTTATTAGGAAACCGGAGGTTAAACCAACCCTTAAAAAAGATACACACACAATACTTAAATTGTAATAACGAAAAATATAGAGGCACAACATGAAAAGCAATGGATATGTTTGCCTGATTATACACAATAGTCTCGCTGTGATTCTTCCTGGGTTTTATTCAGAATTCTTTAGCCTTAAAGAAGGGGTATCAAACTCATTGTCACAGAGGGTCACATCAGCCTTACAGTTGCCATCACAGGGCCATTGAATCCATGGATGGAGATTCCAATGGATACAATGGGCCAAATATATATATTTTCTACATAGTGGCTAGTGCTCTTTAGGCTTTACCCAATTTGGTTCTCCAGATGTTATTGATCGCCAACACTCATCACTTTTAATTATCTGCTATGCAGACTGGAGATAATGGGAATTGCAACCCAGCAGTCCTTGTGGCTCTGAGATTGGGGAAAGGTTAAAGGGGATTTTAAAGTCAGATATAATAGCCACAAGACTTGTATTTAATAATAGTAATAATAAATAATAATAAACTTTATTTATACTCTGCCACCATCTCCCCAAGGGGACTTGGGGTGGCTTACATGAGGCCATGCCCTTCAGTACAGTAACACAATATATCACAAGATAACACAAGAACACCAAGGAGAAAATTTTTACATAAAATACAAAACCAATATAAATAAACAGCGCAACACTATAAAATCAGAACATTAAAACACTAAACATGAGCACAGTGGGCAGGGCCAAATTCAAGGTAATTTTTTTTAAAAAACACTGGGTGATAGGGCAGTTACATATATCAGGACAGGGGATCTGGGGATAAGGTAAGATTTAGTTGCACAAACCAGAAAATAAAGTGCTTCTGAGGGCCTTATATGCAGAGTTTGGTCAGGAATTATCTTACATTCGATCATTGAAAGCACACTGGAACAGCCAAGTTTTCAGGATCCTCCTAAAGATTGCCAGGGTGGGGGCTTGCCTGATATCTCTGGGGAGCGAATTCCAGAGCCGAGGGGCCACTACAGAAAAGGCCCTCTCCCTCGTCCCCACGTCACGCTTGCGATGGAGGTGGGAGCGAGAGAAAGGTCTCCCTGGAAGATCGAAGAGAGCGTGTGGATTCGTAGATGGAGATGCGGTTGCGCAGGTATGCGGGTCTCAAACCATTCAGGGCTTTGTAGGTAAGAACCTGAACCTTGAATTGGGACCGGAAGATAAACGGCAGCCAGTGGAGCTCCTTAAACAGGGGGGTTGACAGCTCCCTGTAATTTGCACCAGTTAGTAGTCTGGCTGCTGCTCGTTCGACCAGCTGAAATTTCCGGGCCATCTTCAAGGGCAGCCCCACGTAGAGCGCATTGCAATAGTCCAATCTAGAGGTAACTAAGGCATGGACCACCGTGGCCAAATCTGACTTCACGAGGTACAATCGCAGTGGGCACACGAGCTTCAATTGTGCGAAGGCCCTCCCAGTCACCGCCGATGCCTGCGCTTCAAGCGCTGAATCTAGGAGGACACCCAAGCTGCGGACCTGTGACTTAAGGGGAGTGCAACCCCGTCCAGCACAGGTTGCCACCCTATACCTCGATCCGGCCTACGATTGACCTGGAGGACCTCTGTCTTGTCAGGATTGATCTTCAGCTTATTCATCCTCATCCAGACCGTCACAGCGGCCAGGCACCCGTCCAGCACCCAAGGGGCTTCCTTGGAGTTAGGTGGAAAGGAGTAGAGTTGAGGTTTAAATCAGAACCCCACTCTCCTGACTAAACAGAACAAACTTCAGTGTTTCAGATGTTACTGTATCACAACTCGAATCACCTCGAGTCATGGTGTCTAATGATACAGGAATTGTCCAGCATCTTCAGGGTCACATAAAATGATATGGATAGTTGGATTTGGCCTGGGGGCCTTGAGTTTAACATATGTGCCTTAAAGTATGTCTCCAGTGGATTTTATTCATTTATTTATTAACTTTATTTTTTCTTCGTGGGCTCTGTGAATGCACACTTATGAAGTGTCTGCGCCCGGCGCAGGCCCAACGGAAGCTTTCCCAGTTTGAATTTTTCAAGTTTTGCCAGTAACCCCACCAAACCCTCCCGGAGGGCATATAAGCCGCTCCGCGTACGCCCTCTCCATTCCTTTGTTTTCCGCCGCAAGGCTAACATCGAAGCTTTTCCTAGCGGTTCGTTCTTCTAGAGAGTTTGTCTCTTAGCGGTTCGTTCTCCTGGATATGTCCACCACGAGTTTCAAGCACTGCATTGCTTGTTCCCGAAAGATCCAGGACTGTGACAGCCATGTGAGGTGTCTCCGGAGCCTTGGCGAGGCTCACGTCAGTGCCTCGTGTCGACACTGCCAGGCACTCACCGCACAGTCCAGGAAGAGCAGGGCGACATCTCCGGGCCATCCTCTACGAACAGGCCCTTGTCCCTGCTTCGATGGTGATGGCTGTCCCATTGACCTCGACGAGGAAGGCTGCAGCTGACACTCTGGCTCCTTCCGTTTCTACCGTGTCAGACCCAAGGCCGCACTTTCTCCCAGCTGGGAAGAGGCCGCCTTCCAAATCCAGGTCCACAGTATCGATGAAGGCTTTGAAGGCGAAGAAACCAACGCGCACTGTGACCACCGAGACCGTGCAGCCGACACGCCCCCGACCCTCGTCGGTGAGCTCTGTCGCTTCCGGCCTGTCCCAGAGGTCTGTGATCTCTGTGACTCCCTCTTTGAAGGCCATGAGGATTGCCTTCAAGTATTGCAAAGCAATAGTCCAAAAGCAAAACAGGATCCAAAGGTAAAAAGAGTCTTGATGCCCCAATGGGCTAAATCCAGGGATAAGTTCTTGGCACAAAGACTTGGCAAACAGCGTCCAAAGACTGGAAGGCCCAATGGCCCAGGCAGAGTTCCGTGAAGACTTGGCTTGAAGCTAAACGTTGGCGAAAGATGCCACACATCTCTAAGACCCAACTTAAATAGGTCTCACAGGCTTTGATCCTTACGATGCAAAAGTGCGTCGTAACTAGCTCTCATGAACTGATCCCCGGCTGGGCTTTCTCAAGCCTCCCGCATCAGAATGGTATGTCAAATCATTAATGCCTGCACCTGGAAGGAAAGGAGTTAACCCGATTCCACTTTCCCAGCGCTTCTTATCGGCCCGGGATGGAGCGAAGCTTCGCCTGTCCTTGAACGTGGATTGAACTGGGGCCTCTGCAGAGGCTTGCTTTTTGGCCTGGCTGGAATCACAGGAACAACATGGCTTTGGTCTGGTTTGGCTAAGGAATCAGGCTGGGGTCTGACACCGCCCCAATCCTGAAGGAGGTCGACACTGCTTCAAAAGGGGGCAATCTCTCCTTCCCTTGCATGTCAAGATGGGTGGGCTTTCTTCTCTTGGTACTTCATGGTGAAGAAGCCCGACGGTTTCCTGCGACCAATCCTCGACCTCGGGGGCCTAAACAAGTTCATACGGCCTCGACGGTTTGGAATGGTGACTGTGTCGTCCATCCTCCCCCTGCTCCACGCCGGAAACTATTTCGCATCCATAGACCTTCGAGATGCATACTTACACATCTCTGTCAAGCCGAATCATCAACGTTTCCTGTCGTTCAGGGTGGCTGGTCAGACGTACCAGTTCAACGTCCTTCCTTTCGGCCTCTTAACCGCCCCCAGGACTTTCACAAAGTGCATGGTGATGGTGGCAGCATGCTTACGAAAGAGAAAAATTTGGGTTTTTCCGTACCTGGACGACTGGCTCCTGGCGGCGCAGTCCCCCGCGACTCTCAGGGGTCAGATCGCTTTCACTCTATCCCTCTTGGACTCCCTCGGTCTTCAGCTGAACACCGAGAAATCGCATCTCAACCCGGTGTCCACCATCAAGTTTATCGGGGCAATGTTCGACTCCCAAGACCAGATTGCCTTCCTTCCGGAAGTCAGGTTCCTGGCGCTCCGCCAAGAGGTAAATGTCTGCAGACTGGCAAGAACTGTTACAGCCAAACAAATCCAAGTCACTTTGGGACATATGGCCTTGACAGTGTTGGTGACCCCATTAACCAGGCTGCGTTTCCGCCCGTTGCAAAGGTGGTTCCTGGACCATTTCAACCCGGTCAGGGAACATGGCTCCAAGGTCCTGTTGATGCCGAGACCAGTGCGGGACTCACTTCGATGGTGGCTGTCTTGACGTCACGTCTGCATCGGCGTTCCATTCCACCCAATGCTGCCGTCGATCACTCTAATGACAGATGCGTCACTTTCAGCTTGGGGATGCCACACAGGAGAATTGTCGATCCACAACCAGTGGTCGGCAATGGAGAGGTTGCACCACATCACCTACTTCGAGCTGTTAACGATATTCAAGGCCTTAAGAGCGTTTGCCCATCTGGTTACAGGACAATCGGTACTGGTCAGGACAGACAACATGGTGGTCATGTACTACGTCAATAAGCAGGGCTGCACCGGCTCCAGGAAGTTCCTGGCCCTGTCCCTTGCTCTGTGGGAGTGTTTTGTCTGCCACACGACGGTGGTTCGAGCGGTCCATCTGTCGGGCGAGCAGAACACCGAGGCTGACATCCTCAGCCAGACTCAGTGGTCATCCCACGAGTGGATGCTCCACCCGGAGGAACTACATCTTCTGTTCCAGGAGTGGGGTTGGCCCGACATAGATCTCTTTGCTTCGCTAGACAATGCTCAGTTACCATGATATGGGGCCCGTCTCCCTCCGGCGATGCACCCCGGCTGCCCCGGGGACACTCTCCTCCTTGACTGGATGGGAGGGTTCCTCTTATCTCTTCCCTCCGTTTCTTCTGCTCCTCAGGATCATCGAGCGGATTCAACTCTGCCGTTCCAACTGCATCCTGATCGCTCCTTACTGGCCGAGGCAAGTCTGGTTTCTGGCTCTTCTACAGGCCTCCAACGGTCAGTTTCGACACCTGCCTCACCGACCCAACCTCCTGACGAGGGAAGGAGCTCAAGTCATCCATCCGGACCTCCCCTCGTTACACCCGACGGCGTGAAGAATCCAGCCTTGAGTGGTCTACGGTCCGAGGTCGTTTCCATCCTGGCAGCAGCCCACAAGCCATCAACGCCGAAGGCATATGCGGCCTGCTTCTCCCGCTTCATGCAGTTCCTGTCCCAGCACGGCGACTCCACCTTCCCGCCGCAGATACCGATGGTCCTGGGGTTCCTGCTTTCGCTAGCACAGCGTAACCTGTCGTTGTCTTCCTTGAAGACTTACTTGGCGGCCATCTCCTGGCACATCCAGCAGAAAGGCGGCCCTTCTTTGTTCCAGTCGGCTCTTGTGAAAACCTTTCTGAAGGGCTACAACAACCTTCATCCGCCGGTCTATCCACCGACGCCGGGTTGGAGCCTCGACCTCATGCTGGCTCAACTGACATCACCTCCGTTCGAGCCATTGGCCATGATCGACCTCCGGCTGCTGTCCTGGAAGGTGGCTTTCCTGGTAGCCATCACCTCTGCCCGTCGCCCTTCGGAGTTGTCGGCGTTGTGGGTCAACGAGCCCTACTTTCTGTTTTTGGCTGTTCTTCGAACTGACATCTCCTTCTTGCGAAAGGTAGTCTCATCGTTCCATGTCAACGAGGACATTGTTTTGCTGGCTTTCTTCCAGGCGCCCGCCTCCTCTACGGAAAAAAGACTGCACGCTCTCGACGTCCGCCGTGCCTTGCTTTTCTATAGGGACAGAACTGCTGTGTCTCGTCGAACGCTACCATTATAGCCTGCTTTTCTCTACCCTGGGGGGGACTGAAGGCGGCTTACAATCACACCTCCCCTAAAACCATAGGAATATTCCACTTCCCTTAAAACCATAGGAATATTTTCCATGAGCTGTTAGGAATATTTGGGACACAACAGTTAAAACACACAGATAAAACCCAATGCAATTACACACACACATACCTCAAAGATTAAAATAGCAATACCAACAAAACGTTAATTTAAAATGTACAGTTTAAAATCAACTGTGAGCAGGCTTGCTGGAAGTGATAGGTCTTTAATTGATCTTTCCGTCGGGTCATTCCATACTCCATCACAGCCAACAATGAAGGACTGCTTCTTTTATTCACTTGGATTTATTTTTATGCGTTATTGTGCCTTTCTTCCCAGCAGAAGATTTAAGGTAGGCAGGCAGGCAGACAGGCAGGCAATCCTTTAAAATAAAGTACAACTCATAAACCATTAATAAGAAAAGTTTAAAACAATTAAATCCAAACAGTTGTGGGCCACAGGTTTGATACCATTGATGTAGGGGAAGGGATCTTTTGACATTTAAGGGAACTGTTTAATTTTAGTGTGTGCTTTTTGTGGATTACAACCCAGTTCCTCAGATATACTGATGAACTACAGTGTTCAACTTCTGGTAAAGATGCACAGATTGTTATGGGGGTGGGATTGGTGTAAAATGGATGAGATCGCTGAAAAAAAGAGAATTGAGACATTGGTTTTTAACTTTCATAGTAAATCTATAGGATACTGTAGATCTGTATATTAGCTTATAAATACTGGGATATTTATTCTAAACCAGCTGTTTTCCATCTTATGATTGGTATCACAGTTCTGTCCCCGTCCCCGTCCCCCCCACTTTGATCCTGAACCCACAATTGAGGTGCAAATCTTGCACTCCATCAGTGCCATCAGAGAACATGGGTTGTAATCTACAAAGACTATATTAAATCTGTTTGTCTTCCAGGTGCTACAAGATTCCTTCCTCCCTCCCCCTTTATACTGAAGCAGACAGATATAGCTAACCTTTAAAATATCTTTAGATAGTTTTCCTTTCTCTATTTTGGCTTTTTAAAAATTAAGCGAGTAGAGTTCTTTTACAGAGTAATTTAACACGTGTAGTGTTGAGTGAGGAAGGAAAGTAGCAATCTGTGGTATGAAAATAGGATTGTTGTGAGCATGTTATTTCATCTGTGTGATGTAGGAGAGCATGCCAATCACAGGAATGTATTTCCTTCCTGTCACCTGATACTACGGCTGTTTACTTCTTTATTAAAATGTGGTACCCTAAAAATCAGTAAACAGTGGTCCAGGTGAATCATGCCATTTGGGCGAATTTACGAACATCCATGCTGTTGCCACTTCTACCAATGATGGGGTTCCATTATCTTGGATGGTTGGAATTTTTATTGGCTACCTCTCTAGCTTCTGAAATTTCAGTTGCCATCGTTCACCCCCTTATCAACTTCTCCTAATGTCTTTAAAGAAGAATGAAATGCCCACAAAGCTTTGCTCACTTCTAAATACATTCTGTACGTTATCACTTGCTGTCATGGAAACATACAGCCTTGAACACTGGTAGCAAAGGGCATGTGGAAACCTTTTTGAAACACTCTTACTGGTAGTTTTTAAAAACTGTAGCTCTCCACTTTTGCAGAAGTTGGGGCACAGCAAGAGATTTTCCACCTGGAGTGAAGATCAGGACATTGGCAAAATGTCTTATATTAGGGGAGGCGAATGCTGTTTTCTGCATTGGTTTTGTATGTGTTTGTGAGAGCCTCACTTCACTTAACTATATTGAGGTAAATCTGGCAAACACACGAGGTACTTGTTATCTTGTGTGTCTGTTCTCTGAACGTGTGCCAAGGCTGGTCACCTTCACTTGCTTAAGAGCTGCCTCATTTAAAATCAAGCTCTTTTTCTGTTTGTCAGGATCCCTGTACTTGTGATGAGTTACAGCTCTCAGACAATTAAATCATTTGTTGTATCTTTTTTATCAACAGCACCAAAACAAATTTAGATGAATTCAGCCAGTGCATTATTATGTGAGCTTGGGATAGTTTATCTCCCAACCTTTACAGGGTCATGGTGATAACATAAAGACATGGTGACATATATGAGATAAGAATGGCATAAATAGTGCATGCAGGCTAATAACAGCCAAAGAATCCATTGTGGGAAAGAGTAGTCAATATTATCATTGTCATTATGTCTTTATATCTTGGATTTGAATTTTACCTTTGTCCCAAAGTGAGATCCAAAGAGCTTACAATATTTATTAAAAGTATTACAATTGCACATTAAAACAACCTCTTTATAAAACAAGTATCTTATGCTTTTTAAAATTATTGAACAATTTTACACATTGGCCCTCCCATGATTCAAGGCAATGTTTCTTATGCCTTCCCACAGCACAAGCATTCTGTACACTATATCTTTAGGTTATTAGAAATGATAACATTCACCACTCAAATCAACTGGTATCCATCAGTAATAATAATTTCTGTAGGCCCTCCACTTTTGCAGGAGTTGGGGCACAGGATGGGGAAAAAACTGCCAATAAAATTCCCTCTCTAGGAATCTTTAGGTCTTCCTGGAGGTTCTATGGTCAGCTTTCTACATAAATTGACCACACAGTTGTCCTGGAGAACCTAGAAAGCATATTAATCTAATCTGCAAATAATAAAATCTGTAAAAGTTAAACCTGCAGATGTGGAAGCCCAACTGTAATTGTTATCTTTTAACTCCTGGACTCCGCCACTGGCCGTCTCTGTACCACAACAGAAATGGTTTCGGAGTTATTTAATTTCCTTCTGCCATTGTTTCTCCTTCCAGGTATGAGGGCACTTAGTGAAGATACAATCCGGCTCTTTCTCCAGCAAATTGCTGGGGCCATGAAGGTTCTGCACAGCAAAGGGATAATCCATCGGGATCTGAAGCCTCAAAATATCCTCCTCTCTTTTGTGGAGGGCAAGAAATCAAACCCTAACAACATTCGCATAAAGATTGGTGAGAAGTACACTGATTCTTATGTCAACAGTTGATGACTCTTCTGTCTTAACACATTGATTTGACTGAATTTAAATGAGTTTCTGTGAGTTTTTGTAGGAGACCAAAATCTGATTAAGTGCCTTTAAAAAAATACAGAACATGAAGAATGTGAGTTAGTAAGTTTTACCTGTGCATTCAGTTCCACTGGATTGAATTAGAACATTTTCAGTTATCATTTGAACATTTGGAAGAAGTTAGGATACCTAAGTATTGAAATAGGTCTTACTTTCTTGGCTTGCTCCAAAGCTAGTCATATCATTGCTTGCTTCAGACAAAACTTGAAGCTGTAGTCAATGAAACAGGAAGCTTTCAATCAGAAAACATGGGAATGGGAGGCAGGATGGGATAATTGCAAAGGAGCTGTCCTATACAGGCATATTTCCTGCTCAGAAGTAGTACAGGTGTAAATCTTTCCTGTTTCTCACTATCCTTTTCTTTCTAGGGGTGTACTTAGGATTGCACCCTCTAAGGTTTATGTCTCTATATGTGAGCAGCAATCGCTATTCAATGCATGGAGGTTTTATTTTGTGGTGATTAAAAGTGTGTGTTTGTGTGACTGCTTTATCATGGCTACTTCTGCTTTTTGTTTGGTTCTACATGTAGCTGATTTCGGATTTGCACGATACCTGCAGAACAATATGATGGCAGCAACTCTCTGTGGCTCCCCGATGTACATGGTATGTACATTCTGGTTGTTTGGTTGCTTCCCTCCAAGATAGTTTTTAGCAGATCAAGTGACAAAGTGAAGGTTGGGGTTTTTTTCTGTCTCTGTATGTATGTATGTATGTATGTATGTATGTATGCGTATGCTTAAAATCTGACAAGCAAATTCATGACTGAATTAATCAGAGTTCTGTAGTAGCCTTCTCCATACCTGTATTATGTCATTGTAAATGGAAGGTCAAGTCTTTAACCTCTTTTGTGGAATTCTGTTCAGTATTTTAAATAATAACCGGGAAAGGGGAATTTGAGGAGAATCTTTGTTTTCATAGTTGCTATGAAAGGGAAACGGCAGGACCAGAAACCATAAATTTGGGAGAATCATGTATTCTTTTCACCTTGGTGCAGGCCCCAGAAGTTATTATGTCCCAACACTATGATGCCAAAGCTGACCTGTGGAGTATTGGCACTATCATTTACCAGTGTCTGACTGGAAAAGCACCATTCCAGGTGAGTTACTTTGTGGCTCGTTAACATTTCATTAGCTTCTTGTACGGCTTCTTAGAATTGTCCAAGTGCCTCCTCATAGATTTTTTTATGGAATGAAGAAACTTCACCTTCCACTTGAACACACTCTGTGGTTCACAGGGAGAGTTGTGTTTCACCTATTGAAGGATATGCCATCTCGCAGAATAGAGGGGTAGCATGACTTCCCTGGATCTAGACACTAGACTCCTATTGATGCAGGCCAAAATCCCATTAGCTTTTAAAGCTGCCTCATGACATTGTTGGCTCATGTTCACCTTCTGTCCAGGAGAACGCCAAGATCTTTTTCACACGTGCTGCTATTGAGCCAAGCTTCTCCCATTCTTTATCTTTGCATTTCATTTTTTCTGCCTTAGTGGAGTGTCTTGCATTTGTCCCTGTTGAACTTCATTTTGTTAGTTTAGGCCCATCTCACTAATACAGACGTTCTCAACCTGTGGGTCCCCAGATGTTTTGACCTTCAACTCCCAGAAATCCTAATATCTGGTAAACTGGCTGGGATTTCTGGAAACTGTAGGCCAAAACACCTAGAGACCCACATGTTGAGAACCACTGCTATAATATTTTAAGATTGTTTTGAATCTTGAATAGTACTATGACTTCCCTCTATTAGGACACGATATGTCTGTTGATGAAGTCCAGAATTGTATTGTCTACCTGAGCATACTGTGGACTCAAGTTCAGCTTGTGGTCTATTGTGCTTTTTACATGGACTGCTGTCAAGCCAAGTGTCACCCATCATGTACCTCTGCATTCTCCCCCGCCATTTAATGTTTTCTCATGTTGAAATTCATTTTGCTAGTTTTGAACCAGCTCTCCAAAGTGTTACGGTCATTTGGAATCCTGATCCTGTCATCTGGGATATTAGTTGCTCGTCCTTATTTGATGTCATCTGGAAATGTGATATGTTTGTCCTCTTTGTAATTGCTGCCATATAGTGTTAGCTAAAAGTACTAGAAGATATTGTTCCTATTATTCTGGAACTGTTGAACTCATCATTGGTTTGCTGCTGCAGCAGAAAGACTTTGACTTGTTTCTGTCTTGCATTGTAAGCATTTTAAACTGCACTGAAAGATCTCTTGTTTTTTGGAAACAGAAGGATGATCATTGGTGATAATAATACTTCTCATGTCATATACTCCCTTCTTGAATGAGGTTCTTGAGGGATGATTTCTGGGGGCAGCTCTGGTTTTCTGCAAGGCAGGAAGTAATTGCCCCAGTGCCTGATTGTTCAGATGCCCTCTTGCCGCTCTTGTGAATCTCCACTGTGATGTGCGGAGGCTGATTATTTCAGAGGCATATCGACATCTACCATTGCTGCCGGGATCCCTATAGCCACTTTACACCTACCTCTTGGCTGTACCATTGCTGCTGGCTTCATTCGGAACTGTCCTCCATTGCTGCTGTCTCAACACGCGCCATCTTTGATGACAACTTAGGAAGACTGGTTTATAGACCTGGGCTACTTTGGGAGTGGGAGAGTCCCTTCACCTTGCACTTATTTTATATACTACCAATCAAATAACTTGTGAGCCAATCTAATAACTTGTAGAAATAACTTGTAAGCCGTTCTGAGTCCCCTTCAGGGTGAGAAGGGAGGCATATAAATGTCATAAATAAATAAATAATAAATAATTGACTGGTGTATGCTGCAAGATGAGCTAATATCAGGTTTGTTAATGTAAAGCAGGAGTGAAAAACTAGTCTTTCAGAGCGTAACTAATGTGGAATTATCAGAGCTAGAGAGTAAAAATATCTGCAGGAACAAACATCTCCACCTCTGCTGTAGAACTAAAGGAAGGTTGACTTTAGGATGTTGTTGAACTGAAAATGGCTTTATCCCTAGTCATTCTGGCCAGTTGTGGGAAATGATAGGATTAGTTGCACACCAACCCCTGAAGGGCAGAGAGATCTCTGCCCCTTAGTTAAAGCATGGTTTGACATGTAGAAACCATGTGCATCTGCTTTGATAAAAACATGACTCTCCAGTGCCTAGTAAGGTTTGCCTATGCAGTGGTCAGATATATTATTATTATTATTATTATTGACACAAAACCACAGTATGACACAGCAAACGAGATCTTGTGGCTGGGCCGCCCGGAGGGGGTAGCAACCCAGCTGCCAACATTCGATGGTGTGGCCCTTCGCCCTCAGCCATTGGTAAAAAGTCTAGGGGTCCGGCTGGACGCCCATCTGTCCATGGAGGAGCAGATTGGCTGCACCTGCAGGACAGCATTCTACCATCTACGGTTGGCTAAGCGTCTGGCTCCCTACCTCTCCCAATGCGACCTGGCCACGGTGATCCAAGCCACGGTCATCTCGAGGCTCGACTACTGTAATGCGCTCTACATTGGCCTTCCCTTGTCGATGATCCGGAAGCTTAAGCTGGTGCAGCATGCCACAGCTCGCCTCCTTCTGGGCGCTGCAAGATCCGACCGCGCGACTCCACTTCTGCGCGAGCTGCACTGGCTTCCGATTGAATTCCGGGTCCTCTTCAAGGTGTTAGTCCTCACTTTTAAGGCCATCTATGGTTTGGGGCCAGTGTACTTGAGGGAGCGACTTACCCCTTATGTGCCTGCGAGATCACTTCGCTCCGAGGAGCACAACCTCCTTGAGGTGCCTTCCCTCGGAACTTGCAGACTAGCCACTACACGGCGGAGGGCATTTTCGGTAGCCGCCCCAAGTCTCTGGAACGGCCTCCCGGAGGAGATCCGCGCCATCCGCTCTCTTTTGCCCTTCCGCAAGGCCTTGAAGACTTGGCTCTTTAGAAAGGCGTTCGGTCCTTGACCCAACCACATTGCCCGCCATGCTGCCTATGGCTCCCCCAGATTTTATCTCGTCCCCCCAGCCTTTGCCGAGGGCTAGTGCTTTTAATAGGTTTTAACTGTCTTGATGTGTAATGTGTTTTAACTGTTTAACTGCTTAATTGTTTATTACTCACGGTGCTTTTGCTTCTTTGTAAACCGCTCTGAGCTCCGGAGTGAGCGGTATACTAAATCGAAGTTAATAAATAAATAAATATATATATATGCTGGATTTTGTATCACAAAATCACAAGTTGAACACTTCCCAAGCATTTTGGACTGTGTAATGTATTTTCTAATGATGCACGCAGATCCAAGTAATGTGGCCTTTTCCAGTTGACAGAACGTGATTTTGTCAATGTTTGTTTTCAAATGCCGGCTGAGATCTTTTGGCACGACACCCAGTATGCTAATTACCACTGGGACCACCTGTACTGATCCATGCCAGAGCCTTTGCAGTTTGATAACGGCTGAGTTTTTCCTGTTTTTCATCAATTCCACTGTCACCTGGTATAGCGACATAAATAATCCAAACTTTTTTTCTTTTCCACAATCGTGATGACTGAAACTTTGTCAGTCTGGATTAGAAAGTCCCAGAGTTTTTTTCCGTGTTCATTTTCCACTACCTTTGTAGATTTATGATCCCACCAATTCTTTACTACCAGCAGGTGGTACTTATGACATAAGTTCCAATTAATTATTATCATTATCATTATTAGTATTAAACTTTTCCCCATTCTCCTTTCAACCCTATCATGCTATCTTAACATTGAACATTCATCTCCCTTTTCATGGAGATACAGTTATGATGCAAATAGATTTGTGATTATTACAATAAGGAGGAACACTAGCATGAGTGTGTCAGCTGTAAAGCAAAACCTACTTGCCTTCATTAAAATGTTTGTATTTATGCCAGTGAGGATTTCCAAGGTTACTAACAAGAATTAACAATTGCATAAATCTGAAACAAAATCGAAATCATAATTTATTTGTAATAGTTTCCGGCATTGCAGAACTAGTACTTATATTTGAACAGAAGTAGGCCCACCTAACCCCCAAACCCCTCATAACCAGCAGGATGTGGTATAAGGTGTATATAGTAGATGACTTTCAAAGGAGGACTTAGTAGAAAACTTCTGGTGACCCCTACTCTGTTTCACCAGCCCCAGGTTCAGCACAAGCTGCCATTTGGTACTTGGCATCTTCTTGACGATCACACTACCTCATTTGTTTCTGAAGTCATGGAAGTTGCAAATATTCCCCCACTCACCAAAATTTTGGGTCTGACTTTTGCCCTAACCTGATGATACCTCCTTTTGCATTTTGGCTACACGAGAACCACAGTCTAAGAATGAGTTTGCACAAAAAAAAAATTCAGTACTTGCATGTACATGTTGATGACTTCTTGACTTTTTCTCCCTTCGCAGGCAAGCAGTCCTCAAGATCTTCGACTTTTCTATGAGAAAAACAAGGTGCTCACGCCCAAGTAAGCATTCTTCCATATTGTGATTTCCACCTCCACCCCTGCTATCAGCTGCTTGCTGTTTCTTTGCCTTTACACCTGTCTCCTCTTGTTTGGCATGGTTAAGCAATAACTTGGCAACGTTCCTCTCAGCTCTTTAAGTGAAGAATGATAGCATCCAGAGGCTTGCAAGCGGAAATATGATTACCTCAGTTCACCCTGTCTAGCAGCAATAGAACAGTAGAAGAGGTCTCAATGTGCTGTTTTAGGGCTGAAAGGATGGATTTGGCAGTGGGTGCGTCAGGATAGGCAGGGAATATAGAAAGCCATGGGAAGATGTGTTCTGTCCCCTTTCTGCTGGTATACAAGAGGACAATTTTCTTCTAGAATACCAGTGTCATTCAATCTGGATTTCAAAGATTCGGTGGTTAGTTTTGTGTCATTTGATGTTAAGAGGAATTCATTCTATTTAATTTCCTAACAGTGGTAGAAGGCAAACTGGAAGCTCTTCAGTAGGAATGTGCCATTAGGGTGGGAGCCATTTTTGATACCTGTACATCCCTGGCAGAGAGCACAGCAGATTTTTTGGGAGGAAAAGGTAGCCTGGACATGATCTATTTCTATTTTGCCTTTCTAATATTTGGGGGCAATTTTCAGCTTGTTTCTGGGATTGTGTATGATCTACTATTTTGTAGGTTTTTTCCTTTTAAAATGTGTAGTGTTGGGGCATAAAGGTTTCGCTATCCCCAATTGAGGTCATAATAGCCACTTTGAGTCTCCTTTTGTAGAGAAATAAATGGGGTATAAATAAACATGATAATAATAACTACAACAACCCTCCAATAGATTCAGATTGCAGGGAAACGGATTCCACCCAAACATTAGGAAGAATTTCCTGACATGAAGAGTTGATTTATTTCACATTCTGGTATCTACCTTCATGTAACTTAAAATCATTAGACTTCGTTTTACTGTATGAGGCAGCAGAGAACAAGCCTGCACCCTCCTTGTGGCAAACCTTGAGGTATTTAAAGAGTGTGATTATGCCACCTGTTATTTATTTTGACATTTCTCAGCAAAACTGGATTTTAAGGTGAGCAGGAAATGACAAATCAGCTAAAATTTGAACCTTGCCAAATTTAAATGGAGCGTGTCAGCTTTCCAGGCTAGGACCTCAGTACAGGGTGATTGTGACATTAATCTTATCTGGCTTCTCCAAGCAGGCCTGAGAAGCAGCAGCTATCATATTATGTGTGTGGTAAATACCAAGAATTTTCCTGTACAGGAATCTTTACACAGCTCGGCCATTCTCCTTCCCTACCCTCATCCTGCCCCTGATGGTCTGGTCCCTGCTGCTGACTACTTTCAAATTGAAAAATAATCTCTTTGGCAGCATTTGCTTTTCATGGATCTTTACTGCAGTTGATATCAAGAAAGAAAGAAAGAAAGAAAGAAAGAAAGAGAAAGAAAGAAAGCAAGCTTATGGGGAATATTTTACTGCAGTGGTTCTCAACCTAATTTCACTGAAATCACTGCTGCAATGATTTTGGTTTTGAAGTAATTCAGATTAGTTGCTAATAGTGGCACAGAAACATGGTTTTTAATGTATCTTCACAGGAAAAGGTTGTAGGGTGTAATGTCTGGTGACTCTGAGGGCCAAGAGTGTAGTACCAAGTCTTGGGGCTCATGTGACCTATCCAAAATTGAGGCAGTGTGCCATTTAGAAAACATCAAACAAGCAGTTGTCACTGTAGCAGTGCTCCGTCTTGCTGAAAACTTAAGCCATTGGAATTTTCATAAAGTTGCAGAAAGACCTTATTCTGCAGCAATTGGAGATATGTTTGTCTTATAACTGTGTTTCCTTTGAAAAGTAAAGGGCCATGAACCTTTTTTAAAAAGGCACACAACACGTTCACTTTTGACAATTTACACTCTTTTAGTTAGTTCACTAAAACTATGGTCAGTGACCAGTTCGCGAGAAGAGGGATGTAGTCCCGTACAAGCACATCAGAGTTAAGGGTAAAAAATTTTTAAGACTTTTAAATAAGCGTATAATTGTTATGACATTAAGATATTTATAATTTAAGAATCTAAGCTAAAAGCCATATACAGGACAATTTATGTAATTAAAGGGAAGGGGGAATCTGAAGGGAGAGAATAGGGATGCTCATGTGGCATGAAGAAGGGAAGTCAGTAAAACAGAGGAGGGAGCAACATCCGTCTGTAATCCCAATATTCTGCTAGTATGAAGTCATGGCTTGTGCTAGCTTGTGCTATCAGTCATCAGATTTTTATTGTTGCCGCACAGAACTTGGTGACATTATAAGTTATAGCCGAGTTAGTCTCTGAAAGCAGCAGGGAGATGTAAAATTGTCCAGAGTCCTGGGTGTTTGTATAGCTATGGCGTAATGGAATGGGGTTGAATATCTCTATAGAACCGGCACTGAAGAAACACATGTTCCATTGTCTCTATGTGTCCTGAGTCACAGGGACACATAGAGGAATTACACTAATCTTCTACTGTTTAATGTGGAATCTGTAATCCCCAAATGTTAACTTTACTGCTTAGATGAAATGTTCGTTCAGCACTACAAATTAAATGCAGTAAGAAGTTGTTGTCCTCCATGTTTTGTAACTTTGCATCACTAAACTCTTTATGCTTCCTTTATTACCTGCACAAAGAGACTGTACTAGTTGGAACTGGTATAACCCCCTATGCTCTTCACCTTATATAAACAACCTGTTTATTCAAATTGTCAGTACTAATGACTAATGACGGATCAATGCTAAAACACCATTGAAAGTCTTTCTGCACTGCAATTATGGATTTTGTTACTGAACTATAGAACACAAAATGCCTTATGTTATGGTGTCTGCCATGATCTGACTTGGTCAGAGATAGCTTCGTAGTGTGTCTCTATGAAGGATAGTTGTTTCTGTTCTAACTTTACAGTAGGTCAAGACAGTACATCTTTAGATGAGTTCAGTTGAATTTTGTGTACTTTCAAGTCTCTTGTTAATTTATGGCAACCCTGTGGATTTCGTAGGGTTTACTTAGTCAAGGAATACTCAGAGGTGGTTTTGGCAGTTGCTTCCTCTGAAATAGAGCTTACAGCACCTGGCATTCATTGGTGGTCCCTCATTCAAGTGCTAACAAGGGCTGACCCTGCTTAGATTCCAAAAACTAACAGATCTGGTTCTTTTTCGGGTGTTCAGTTACATTTCCATAATTATCAAACCTCCTCCCCTATGTGGCCAAGAGTGCTGTTTTCTTGAACTTGACTTCTGGGCCTTTGACTCAGCAGTTCCCTCCCTCTCCTTTCTCCTATCTTTTGTGGATATTTTCATCTGGTTCAGAGGCTTCACTGTTGTGTCTCATCTTGTATTAAATTTCTAGATGTGGGTTTGTTGGGTTTTTCTTTTTCAGGTATTATAAAAACACTTGCTCGAAAAAAGAGAACTCCGTCTTTGAAATGCTTGTTTCCTGTGCTGTGTTGCGCAGTATGGCAAATGTACTGTGCAGTGCTGACATTTTTTGTTTGTTTTTAAAGCATCCCAAGAGAGACATCAGTCCATTTAAGGCACCTGCTGCTGGGACTCTTGCGACGAAACTCCAAGGACCGGATGGACTTTGGTAAGATATTCTTGAGATTTAAATGCTGCTGGTGGAGAGGACAAAAGTATGAGAAAGAGCAAGCATCCACTAAAAACAGTTGTGAAGGAGAGACAGAAGATTTTGCCTCCAGGAAATAGCTCAGTTCATTTCAACTGAGAATTATTTGTGGAACCTCCTTTGTTTCAAAAAGTGGGCGGTTGGAGGAACAGTACACATGCATGGCATCAATTTAAGTAAATAAAAAAGTTAAAATGTGTACACATTTATATCAGTTGACACATTTGTTTGGAAAATGGATACAATAAATGCACATAATGACATAATATAAAACAGGAGTTTCTTTGTACTTACAAAGTTACCGTATATACTTGAGTATAAGCCGACCCGAATATAAGCCGAGGCACCTAATTTTACCACAAAAAACCGGGAAAACGTATTGACTCGAGTATAAGCTGAGGGTGGGAAATGCAGCAGCTACTGGTAAATTTCAAAATTTCAAAATAAAAGTAGATACCAATAAGATTACATTAATTGAGGCATCAGTAGGTTAAATATGTTTGAATATTTACATAAACCTGTAATTTAAGATAAGACTGTCCAACTCTGATTAAATCATTATTCTAATGTTTGTCAATGTAAATGTGCTTACATATTCTTCCAATAATCACTATAGTTTATTTTAACTATACATTTTGGGGGAAATGCTATGTGTATCTTAATAAGGAAAAGTGGGAAAGAGTGACTTGGGAAGTGGGTGGGAAAGAAGGATTGGAAATGTGAAAAGGTTGGAATGAGAGAGGTGGTTGAAAAAGTCGGAGGTGGAAAGGGAGTAGCTGGAAAAGTAGGACAGATTGAGGTGGAAAGAGAGGGCACACCAAGAGGACAGGAAGGCGTGCAGCCTTTCTCCTCTCTTGGCACAGCGACCCAGCTTGGTTGCTCTGTGGATAGGTGAGAGTCCTGATAGGAAGGTGTGGGGCTGAAAGAAGCCCTTCTTTCAGCCCTACACCTTCCCGCCATGACCCTCACTCGAGTATAAGCCAAGGGGGGGGGGTTAGATTAAAAAAGGGCTGAAAACTAGGCTTATACTTGACTATATACAGTATTTCAAAATCTTCCTGCTGGGATTTTAAAAAATTGCGAGTATATCAGCATTGTATTTTTATACAGTTGTCCCCCTTTTTTAAAAATCAAAGCTGTAACATAATAGCAGTAGAAAATATAGGGAGTAAGTGAAAAACTGAACCATAAGGTATCTGAATTATGTCCAGCTCTTAATTTAGGCCCAGAAGAAACAGGAGAGTGTTCGAGACTTTCAAATAAAAATATCATGGGTCGCTTATCAAATGCTTTGCTGAAATCCAGATAAATGACTTCCACAGCATTTTCACCATCTACTAAACTTGTGACCAAATTTTTTAAAAGATAAGAGATTAGTTTGGCAGGACGTAACCTTGATAAGTCATTGCTAATGCCTATTGATCACTGCATTGTCATCAAGATACTTGCAAACAGACTCCTGTATACTCTGTTCTAACATTTTCATGGTATTGAGATCAGATTGACTGGCTTGTCATTTTCTGGACCTTTTTTTGGCATTTTTTTTAAACAGATGGACAATATTTGTTCAGTCCAGTCCTCTGAGACCTTACCCTTTCTCCAAACAAAATGATTATTGAGCAGTTCTATCTTTTTGTTGTGGTCTGTTTTGCATTTCCTGAGCAGCAATCTCCCTTTTCTTGATTATGTCTTGCTTAAAACATATTTGAAGACCCCATTTTTTTGTTGCCTTCTGCTTCCCTTTCAAATTTCAGTATGCATATGTTTTTGATGCCCCCCAGAACCTTAGGCTCTCTGGAAACCCATCAAGAGCAACTGGTGGAGTGGGAGGAGGGAGGCAAGTTTATCAAAAAGCAACATTGGAAACTTCAGGCACGGAGTGGCTAGCTTGCCTGTCTTCTGACACGCAGAGGTGGCTGTTAGCCAGGTTTTTCACCTTGATCTTTCTCCCAGCCAGGCAGACTAGCCTCCCTGTACCTGAAACCAGATTGCTTGGTTTCTGTTCGACAATCTGCTTCCATGTCCCTCCACCTCAGCAGTTCCGGCTCCCTGGAAACCCATTGAGAGCATTTGTCCCAGATTGGGTGGCCAGGGTGCTGTAGGAACAAAAGGTCAGTTAATCAAAAAGCAACCCAGAAAGCTCCTTTTGAGTTTAGTCACGCAGAGGTGGCTGTATGACTTTTTAGCAGTCTAGTCTTCAGTCTTGATTCTCCCCACAGTTAGACGGGCTGGTTTCTCCAGACCTGAAGCTGGGTGTGCGGGGTGTTGCTGATTTCTTTTTGATGATCAATTCCCTCAACTGGGGACAAGTTGGCAGCCATGGTCCAATATGGGCTTGGTCCCTTTTTTCTTTCCACTTGTTTGCTAAGCAACATGTGTGCTGCCCAACACCATTTTTAATAGGGCCTTACTCTTTATTCCCAGTCTTACAGTTTCACGAGGCTTGCAGAGAGAGTAGGAAGTCCAGGGGAGACTTATAATCCCTATAAAAGATGGCATAGGGCAGACCTGGAGACAGTGGTAAGTAGAATCACAGAGTTCGAAGAGACCATAAGGGCCATCCATCCTCTGCTTAAAAGTCCCCAGAGAAGGAGACTTCCAACAGACTGCTGCAAGTGACCTCCCGGGCTGATCGACTTTTATCAAAAACGCGGAAACGCGAAACCTCCCGTCCTGACTTTGAGTCCCAATTGTTCCACTACAACCCTGGGGAGGAGCGGTCAGAAGTCCAGAGCGCCCTGAGGAAGCGTGGTTTACACGAAACGGCCATCTTGGTGTCAGCTTACCTCCAGCCGTAGGCGCCTGCCTATCCGGCAGCTTGCCAGCTCTTCTACCCACTAAGGCTCCCCCGTTGGCTCAGTCGTTAGCCTGTGAGTTATTAGACTCCGGACTATTTACAGGGGTACTCAGATTCTGTTAGAGCGTCGTTCAAGCCCAGTGTATTGTAAGGGCTTCAGCTGATTACGATTGTATCAGATCCGAATTGTGATATTGTGAGTTGATCTATTACATTGCACTATATGTGATATTGTTTTGCCATTGAGCACGTACATTATTCACAATTACAGCATTTGTGATTTTTATGATATTGTGTCTTGTCATTGACTTTGCTCACAGTTCTGCCCCTCTACACCTTATGGTTTAGCCTTGTGTATGATAAACAGGTCTTACCCTCAGGCAGGGCCGTAGCCAGGATTTTGATTCGGGGCTGAGTTTGGTTCGGGGCTGAGACTGGGTGGAAGAGGGTCTACCCTAGCAAACCTTTTGTATTGTTATCCCAATAACCCCATTAGTGTGGGATATAATGAGCATGGTGATCAGATCATGATATGAATAAACATAACAGTTTAAATAATGTACCAGTAAGGCCTTTTCGCGGGCCACCCTGAGAATTTCAGGGGGGGGGGGGGCTGAAGCCTGCCCTCAGGAGGTTCTTCCTAATGTTCAAGTGGAATTGCCTTTATAATTTGAACCCATTGTTCCATTGTGTCCTAGTCTCCAGAGCAGTAGAAAAAAAGTTTGGCCCCCTCTTCAGTGCGGCACCCTTTCAGATGTTTAAACATGGCCCTCATGTTCCCTCTCAGCCTTCTTTTCTCCAAGCTAAACATACCAGTTCCTCATAGGGCTTGGTTTCCAAACCTTTGAACATTTTGGCCACCCTTCTCTGGACACTTTCCATCTTGTCAATTTCCTTAGTAGTGCCCAAAACTGGGCACAGTGTTATTTCTGGTGAGGTGTGACCAAAGCAGAAGAGATTGGGACTATGACTTCCCCCAGTCTTTACTTTATACTCCTGTTGTTGCAGCCTAGAACTGCATTGACTTTCTTAGCTGCTTCATCACACTGTTGACTCATGTTCAGTTTGTGTTCTACCAAGATTCCTAGATCCTTTGCACTTGAACTGTTTTCAAACCAGGTGTTACCCATCCTATATCTGTGCATTTCCTTTTTAGTGCCAACGTGTAGTGCCACACATTTCCCTTTGTTAAATTCATGTTCTTATATTGGCCCAGCTCTTTAATCAGTGAAGGTCATTTTGGATTCTGATCCTGTCCTTTGGAGTATCAGCTATCCTTCCCAGTTTGATGTAATCTGCAGATTTGATAAGGATGCCCACTATTCCATCACCCAAGTAATTGATAAGGATGTTGAACATGACTGAAAGGGCCAGCACGCTGATCACTTCTCTCTAGGATAAAGAAGGGCCATGGGACAAAAGCACTCTTTGGATTCAGTCAGCCAACCAATTCCCAATCAGCATAACAGTACCATTGTCTAGCCCACATTTTATTAGTTTATAATTAATCCATAAATAATCAAATCCACAAAAGCCAAAGGTGCAATGTGGGGAACCAATTGCATTTTAGCAGTCAGCTATTAATGCATTGTAGTAACTTGTTACATAAATTCAGCTGTATGCCAGAGTGACAGATGAATGCAATTTGGCTCATCTATCCCTTCTTTTAATTCACCAGATGCATTTTTCCATCACCCTTTCTTGGATGCAAGTGCCTCTATGAAAAAATGTAAGTTTTTTTGTTCTTGCAATCTCTTTTGTAACTTACTATATATTACATACACACTGTACATTTACTTCACAATATGCAAGGTCTTTAGACTAACTTTTTCTTGCTCTCTCAAGAAGCTTTTGATTTCAAGGGTGTGAAGGGACAAAAACCTTATAATCTGTTCTTAGATATATGCTTTCCTTGCTCTGTGCCAGAGGGCTCATCTTTGTTAGCAAGTAATTTCTGTTGCCTGAGTTTGGATTGTTCAATGTAGAAAAAAACACCCTTTTCAGCGTTTTACAACTAATTAAACTAGATGTTTACCAAATACAGTATCAGCTTTTGAGGAGGAGCTTATCATAATTATTGGATGGGATATATATCAAGACACTCTTTTCATAGAGTTGGAAGGACCACAAAGGGCCGTCTAGTCCATCTCTCTGTCATGCCGGAATATAAAGACGGCAAAAGAAGGAGATAACACCACCCTCCAAGGCAGTCTACTTTACTGTCAGATAACTCTTACTATTAAAAAAGGTAATTTCCAATGTTCACAAGCCCGTCTATCTCCTTAGAGATAGACATTTAAATTTAATGTTTTCAGCTCCTTCTACTATGTCAGCTGCCTTGAATGATGTGCACCAAACATTAGCCTTCCAAATCATAGGGAAAGTAGTATTTGAATTTTGACAAATAGTTAAACACAGAGATGTAATATGATTGCACACATACACACACACCCTTTTTCACAGTGCCAGAAAACATGACACATTAAAGTAGCAGAAGTACAGTTTGACTAATGTGTGTTGTACTAACACACAAACAGTATTTTGGCATTGAGACTATTAATGCTTACAAATTAATTGTGCCACCGTGAATTTGCATGCTATACATGAATGTTTAAATTTGATCTTTGTCATGATTTTTCTTCTTTTTGTTACTTGTGTTGTGCCTGAAATAGTGTTCTGTAGCCCACAGCTAAATGGCACAGAAATTTATTTCAAGAAATCTTGAGTGGAGGGTGAGGATGAAGGATTTGTAAAACTGATGGTGACAAGTGGAGCAGTTTATGTTGTTGTTGTTGCTGTTTGTCGTCAAGTTGTTTCCCTAAGGCTAACCTACCATGGGGCTTCCCTGTCAAGATTTGTTCAGAGGGGATTTGCCTTTACCTTTCACTGTGGCTGAGGTTGTGATGTGCCCAGTGTTATGCAGTGGGTTTCCATGAGTCAGTGGGAATTGAGATCCTGGCCTCCAGAGTCATAGTCCAACACTCAGACCAACAAAGCTTCTTGCACATAATAGGAGTACACATAAATGGCAGTGAAGAGATACCCTATTAAGAAAATATTGGGGTTTTTTTTGTTGTGTCAGGAGCGACTTGAGAAACTGCAAGTCGCTTCTAATGTGAGAGAATTGATTGTCTCCAAGGATGTTGCCCAGGGGACAGCTAGATGTTTTGATATTTTATCATCCTTGTGGGAGTCTTCTCTCATGTTCCTGCATGAGGAACTGGAGCTGATAGAGGGAGCTCATCCGCGCTCTCCCCGGATTCGAACCTGCAACCTGTCGGTCTTCAGTCCTGCTGGCACAGGGGTTTAACCCGCTGTGCTACAGGGGGCTCCTGGAAAATATTGGTAAATAAGAATGATAGATACTTTTCAGGTATTATGATCCAGGTTTAGTTTCCTGTATCCCACGTTAAAACGAATCTCAGGTCCTAGACAGAGGCGATATTTTCTCGGTCAAAAACCTTGGAAGTCACTAATAGACACTTTAGATAGATCATGTTTGACAAGGATCAGGCTTCGGTTTCCAGATGTTGTTGGAGTTCAATTCCCAACAGCCACCAATAGCATGGCGAATGTTCTGGGACTATGGGAGTTGGAATCAAACAGTTTCTGGACGAGTTTGAGTCAATGTGCTAGCAAACTGATTGGTATAAAGCAGTTTTGAATGTTTAATTCTAGGGTTTAAATGAACCAGGGCATGAAAAAATGTTTATATTTTGGACTGAAACTCACAGTTGTCATGCTGCCTGGTGGATTCTAGGAATTGTACTGCAAAAAAATCAATTCCAAGCTTTAATTCAGGCATCCTCCAGTTGTTTGGGCCTCAAACTCCCAGAAGCCCAATGAGCTTGTTCAATTGTTAGGAATTCTGAGAGTTGAAGGCCCAAACAGCTGGAGGGCCGCAGTTTGAGGATGCCTGCTTTAGTTCTTCAATAAAGCAACAAAAATAGATAAGACTGAATACTAGATACTTGCTTTGGAAAGCTGTATTTCTGAGATGATAACAATGTGGGTCTGAGGAGCACATGCAAGGCTAGATTGTTGCAATGGAAGTGTTTAACTTTTCCTGCACCTGCCAGGTCTCATCTAGCAAATGCTTTTCTGCTGGGATGGGTTCCTAAATAGCTGTGTTTTCAGAACATGCAGTGGATTGTGGCAGCTGTCTTATGTGGTTGTGACAGAGAGATACATACATTATAATTTTGGATTATCTTCTGATTAAGTCAGCCAATTAACAAACCTTGGGCATTCCATATTGCCATCATTTTGTTGGTTTTATTATTTATCCTAAGTACAATATCCTATTGTAAATATCGATAACTAGTGGACACCTGTAGGAAAATTTGGAACTTTTGGTCTCCATTGCTTATTTTATCCTTGAGCATAATTTGAAATAATACTCCCCCCCCCCTAACTGTACCCAGGTGTCACTCCCATGGGCAGGAAAAAATTCTCCTGGTTTAGGGCCACTGCTGTCAAGCCTTCCTGGTCCTTACCTTCAACTGCAGGATCACCTTTGGGGGGAGGCTTTGAGAAAAACAGCCATCCTCGAAACCGGAAAGGATATTTCAAGCTCAAGGGTATCCACAGACCAACCAGCCCCACTGCCCCATCAGCTGTGCCCCTGTGGAAAATGCTTTCAACAAAGTCAGAGCCACTCACCAACCAGAAAGGATCATCTCAGCCCAGACCTACTCCACAGACACCCTGGCAGCCAGCTCAGATGAAAATACCTTCTGCTCCTGTGTTATGCAGACGAACTTGGCAGGGATCACCACAAAATCAACAAAGGATTTTCTTGACTTGGCCTCCATTCCCTTCACTACCAACCTGCTCAGAACGGCGGTGTGGTGCTCCATTACCAAAGCTGACAAACCAAGGCAGACACAGTAGGACTCTGAGTACCCAGCTTCTATCCCCAGCACCATCTCCTCCGCTTCCCTGGGACACCGGTCCTGTACGTCAGTATTCACAGGCATTTCGGGGCCGAGCATTGTCTCCCAGGCCACAGCCTTCATATGTCTGGGTGTGAATCAAGAATAAAGCTCATGAACTCACAGTCTCTATATCCCTCATGTATTGGTCAATCAAATTACACAATGGTGATGAATTCTTGTTCTTATTTTCTTGTGTTAGGAATAAACTATGTATGAGAAGGGCAGGTGATGACCAAAAGGTCTACCTGTGGCCATGTACTTTGGTGCTAAAAAAATCACTGTTGTGAGTCTTCGGTCCAGTTTTCACAGATAGTAATAGGAACAGTCAAATGAGAGAGCACAGCTCAGTATGTGGATCAAGTAGTATTTACTTTTACCATGCCACCTAGCTAGTATTTTGGAAGGTTCAAATCCATGTGATGAATGACCTGCACTTTGAGGTATGATGCTCAAGCAAAAGATCAGATAGCTGAAGAAAGTCAGAACTCTTTAGTGTTTAGAGAACTATTTCAAGAAAATAAACTGCCTTTGAACATTGAATTTCTTTGGGATACTTGCATATTGAAATCAATGATGGATTAAAAACAGAACCAAGTTTGAGTAGCTCTTTTACCATCTCTCATGGTTGGTTCTTTGAGGGCTTGCTTGTAAAATAATGCCTCTAAGAGTATTCACCCATTACCTTTGTGGTGTTTTGGGGCAGAACTACAGTTTGTTGGTACGGTGGAGCATGGCACAGATAATGCCGGGTTCAGATTTCCAGTCAAATATACTTTATCCATAAGGACGTGGACAAATCTCTGTTTAAGACCTTCTGGTCAGGACAGAATATATTGAGCTAGGTGGACCAGTTCGATAGCTGACCAGAAGAGCAGATAAAGATTATATCCATTATGTCCCTCAATAAAATATTGTCCACCTACATACTGTTCTAGCCTTTTCTGTTTCTTCGTGTCTTTTTATCTATTTGCCCATTCAAGGATAGAAACCTGTGGATTTCTAGGTCTTGTTACACTCAAATTCTATCAGCTCTAGCCAATGGTTGACAGTTCTGGGGGCGGAAGTCAAACAATTTCGGCAGGGCCACAAGTTCCATGCTTCTCCAGTAATAAGGCTGGGAACTATGGATTATTATCCTGAAGGCATATTTCACGTTCTGTCTTTTGCAGATCAAGGTGACCTCTTTGGCTCATTCATGGGATTAACTGGGAACTTGGTTTCAATATGTATTCATACTTGTTTCTGTAAAATGTATTTCTTCTTTATTTTTCTATTTACCGTATGTATCTGTAAATCTGGAGTTTCTGGATTATTATGACAACGATAATAATGAAAAATAAAAATGCACACCTGTGTTAGATATGTTTTCTGTTTTTCTTCAAGTCCTTAAATGAATTACCCCCTTTAAATAAAAATACCCCCTTTTAAACAATAACTAAGGTATTTTCTGTGTTTATTAAAATATTTCTATTTCTATTTGGTCCTGTATCAAAAGATTCCAACACAACTAAGTCGACATTCTGCCACAATATAGGATAGGTTTACTCATTTTTGTGGTCTAACATTTAAAATTACTTTCACTTTTAGATGCAAATGTGCAGTCTCATTATATAGATCAGGGCTGTCCAACTGGCGGCCCTGGGGCCGTACAGGGCCCCCCAGCCTGTTGGCTCCGCCCCCGCTATGCCCCCGGCCGCCATTTTTAATTTTTTTTAAAAAAAATTTAAATGGCGGCCGGGGAGGGGAGGCGGGGCAGGGAGGAGGAAGTGAGCCAGCTCCTCCTCCCTGCACCGCCCTCTTTCCCTCTCTCGCCGGCGCCAATGCAAACCGGTTTGCATCGGCGCCGGCGAGAGAGGGACAAGGGGCGGTGCAGGAGGAGGAAGTGAGCCAGCTCCTCCTCCCTGCACCGCCCTCTTTTTCCCTCTCTCTCCGGAGCCGATGCCTTGGAAGGGAGGGGGGTCCCCCGCGGCGCCTCCCTCCCTTTCAAGGCATCACGACAGCGGCGAAAACTCCTCGCCAGCCTGGATGGCTGGCGGGGGAAGCGAGCGGCGCCGCTTCCCGCGAGCCTTCCAGGTTTGGGGAAGGGTTTTCACCCGGCACTCGAGACGCCAGTGCCGGGCGAAAACCCTTCCCCAAACTGAAGGCTGGCGGGAAAGCGAGCAGCGCTCGCTTCCCCACCAGCCATCCAGGCTGATGGGGAGTTTTAAGCCCGGCTCCTTTGTCTCTCTGCTCAGAGAGACACAGGAGCCGGGCGAAACCCTTCCCGAAGCCTGGAAGGTTGGCGGGGGAAAGCAAGCGGCGCTTCTCGCTTCCCCACCAGCCATCCAGGCTTGCGGGAGGGTTTCCCTGGGTGACGTCAGGCGTCACCCAGCCTAACGTCGCCCAGGGAAACCCTCCTGAAAATGGGCGGGTCACGCAGGAGGCCGGCCACGCCCCCCGGGAGTGGCCACGCCCCCCGCTCACTGATCACCTGCGGCCCCCCAGGTGATCAGTGACACTTCTTCCGGCCCTTGGGCCGGAAGAAGTTGGACAGCACTGATATAGATGTATTTTGTATCACAGGCTTTTAGTGTGAAGTTGCTTTTAAAAGTTAACTAAAATAACCAGAGCATGCCAGCATTCTGTTTTTAATGACCTCACAACATGCCCCAGCAGTTGGGAGATTCTGGATGGCAAATGCCCCAAGATACGCCACAAGGAACCTTTCTGACTTCCAAAAGTAACTGCTTAGCAACTTCTGAAAAATGAGAAAAGGTAGGGTTTTTTTTAGTACAGCTATAATGTACTAAAAAAAGCCCCCGGTGGCACAGTGGGTTAAAGCGCTGATCTGCTGAGCTTCTTGACTGAAAGGTTGCAGGTTCAATTCCAGGGAGAGGTGTGAGCTTCCGCTGTCAGCCCCAGTTTCTGCCAACCTAGCAGTTTGAAAACATGCAAATATGAGTAGATCAATAGGTACCGCTCTGGAGGGAAGGTAACTGCGCTCGATTCAGTCATGCCGGCCACATGACCTTGGAGGTGTCTACGGACAACGCTGGCTCTTCGGCTTAGAAATGGAGATGAGCACCACACCCCAGAGTCGGTCACGACTGGACTTAATGTCAGGGGAAACCTTTACCTATAATGATGACTACCTACATGAGATAGGTTGCCTGGTTACTGTAAGTAATCACAAGTCATATTCAGACTCATGAAGGAGATGAGCTTTTGTTACTATTCAGGAAGATCCTTTATACCAGGATATCATGTTTGCTCGTCTTGTCTAATAATTGTCTGTTCTGATTGGCAGCAGCTCTCTGAGGCATTCTGTCAGGGAGATAGCTTTCCCAACATCTCTTACTGGATTCAGTCAGTTGGAGATATTTGCATCCTGGGGTCTTTGGGTTGCAAATCAGGTGTTCTGTCACTTGAGCAGTTCTTCCCAGATTAACTGCACGAACTGAAACTCTGACCTGAGGAGTCCCATTGCAGTATTTCATGTTTACTTGTCTATTCTGCCCCTACCCCCTTTGTTCAGAATATTCAACTGATTTCTCTAAACCTTTCCAGCTAGCATCTGATTCTAGGATTATGGCTTTTTACCAAAACTGCTGAATTCAGAAAACAGGGTTGTTGTAGGTTTTTCGGGCTATATGGCCAAATTCTAGAAGCATTCTCTCCTTACTTTTCGCCTGCATCTATGGCAGGCATCCTCAGGGGTTGTGAGGTCTGTTGGGAACTAAGAAAATTGGATTTATATATCTGTGGAATGTCCAGGGTGGGAGAAAGAACTCTTGTCTGTTGGAGCTTGGTGTGAATGTTTCAATTGGCCACATTGATTAGCATTTGATGGCCTGACAGTTTTTAGGTGTAGTTTGTTACTGCCTCTGGGAATCCTTTGTTGAGAGGTGATTAGCTGTCTCTGATTGTTTAAAAAAAACGGGTTAAAATGCCTGTTAAAATGTCAATAATATTAAGTCATTAATGTACAGTCTCCAAGCCCTTTTACTTATTCAGTCGTTTTGAAAACCTGAACGTTTTGTGTGCATGTAACCCTCATTGTGTCAGTCTCCTCAAAATAAACCTGGAAGCCTTATCTTGGCTCTCCTTTTTTAAAAATAGTGGACGCTTAACTCTGTGGTCTTTCAGAGTGTTTTATAGTTTAAATTCTCAAGAATGTTACAGACATTATCCAAGCAGCAAAAACAGAACAATCTCAACAGTTCAAAATGAATGAAATGCCAGTCTAAAAATTAGCAGATTTTTTTTTAAAAAAACAAAAAACAGGACTGCGGCTGGGCTTGCAGCTCTCTGCATGCCACACTGTTCTTTCTACATGGTGGCTAAGGCTAATGGAAATGGCATTCTAACAGTTTGGAGGGCTGCACCGAAACCCCATTGCTTTAAATGAGGCCCCAAAAGTTTTTTTTAAAAAAAGGAAAAAAGACTGGAAGTACCTCAGAGGGTGCTACAACATGGGGAGGGTGTGGGGAGGCCTATCCTATTTGAATGCAATAGTGGTGATTGCAAGTGGGTCAATGGTGCACTTTTTGCAATCTGCAACTTAACTAAATTAGAACTGATAATGTGAGAATATATACAACTTACAGTCAATTGCACCAAGTGGTGATTTGTTTTCCCTTTCTCAATTAAATGATGTTATCCTTTATCTAAGGGAAATCAGTTGGCATGCGGGAGCCAAAATATCTTTTCTACTCTTGTTGCATAACTCTTATACGCCTGTTGTTAACAAAGCCCAAAAATGACATTTCTTTTCTCCTCTCTTTCAGCTGCTTTTGTGCCAATGCCTTCTTATCCAAGTTCTGGTTCTGGGAGTTCATCCAGCAGTTCCTCTACATCCCACCTAGCATCTCCTCCTGTAAGTACTGTGTAAATTTGTTGACTTCCCCATTCTACTCACAGCTTTTGGGGATTGGAGGGTTGGTGTCTGCCCAGCTATGTGCCATATGCTGGAGTGACAACCTTAGCCAGTGTTTTCAGGGAACATCCATTTAGTGTGGTATAGTCAAATCATCCTCCATAAAAACATAAGAAGTGGGTTGTATTGGACCAATACATCATCTTTGCACCCTATATTCTATCATGTCTGCCTGTATGCCTATAGGAAACACATAAGTTGGCTGTTAGCACCATAACCTTCTACAGTGGTGTTGAAGGTCATCCTACCTCTGATCCTGGAATAATGGGTAATCTCTTTATAAACCTATCTGAAGCAAAAGCCTTTGCTATAACCTGCAGTAGTAAATTCCATATGTTAGTTGTGTGTTGTGTGATGAGGGCCTTTCTTTTCCCTGTCCTGAGATTTCATCACTCCAGCTTCATTGGGCGATCCCAGTCTCTAGTATGACATGGGAGGAAGAAAAACTGTCTGCATCCTGCATTGTTTTATATATCTTTACCATCCTTTCATGCCTTTTTCTCAAGTGGGTTGATGATGGATACAAGAGAACGGAATCTTTCAGCTTACTTCTCCATTCCTTGAACATGAAACCAGACACAAAATGAATTCATTGTCAGTTTTTATTTGCCACAATGACACCAACCTTGAAAACAGATCCTATGTAAAGTAATCATAGGATAAAAAATCCCACTCAGAGCTTTCAACACAAAGGAATTTCCCCACTTTCTAAGGTATTAGATTTTGGCAGATGCTTCTTTGTTCTGGGACATAGCAATAGCAGAGTGTTGTTTTGTACCTTTCAGAGAACTGTCTTGCAAGAAGCAACGATTTTATAGAAATCCTGGCAGCACTAGTGTACCACTAGTCATATCTTGTTCTATTAGAGACATTTGTACAGTGTGACATAGAGAAACTGGTGGAATGAGAGTCACACTGTTTCTTCCCTTCCCTCAAGCAGTCCCTTGGAGAGATGCCACATCTCCAAGAGAAGATTTTGGCCTCCCCTACCCAGGGTTCGCCAGGCTTTCTCCATGGCTCTAAGGAATCAGCTAGCAGCAGCAGCAAAAATTCCTCTTGTGACACTGATGACTTTGTCATGGTGCCTGCCCAGTTTTCAAGTAAGTAGTGGAGTTTTTTGTGTGCAAGTATGATGGTAAAGACTTCCTGTATATATATTTCAGATTTCATTAATATTCAGATTTAAATATTAATGTCAAAAATACATAGTATGATTTTACATAGGATTTGTGCTACATTAGAACAGTAAAGACAAATATCACTTAAGTAAAATAAACATTAAATATTAGATAACCAGAAATTAAAATAAGGTTTAAACACTAAACTAATCTAGGAATCTGCTACTGCAACACATCCAATGAAGTGGTTTAAAACCAGCATTTAAAAGATTAAGACGAAGTATGTCCCATTCTACTTGGAATACATGAAGCTCATTCCAGAAGTGTGTTTAAGAACTGGTACTAGGAGTCCAGAAGAGCCTTGACTCCCAATGTGACCATCATCCCACTTTTTTTGCATGACAACAGTGGGGATGTGAACACCTTTGATAGGAGCAATACATCAAGTAGTAGCTTTGTATGTCTTGAATGAAAGATGGAGGCAAGCTCTGCAGTCGCAAGATAGCCTAAGCTTCATACTAGCCACCATTTTGACCCACATTGTTTGACATTATTTCCATTTTGGCAAGAAAATCCCATGATACATTTGCTTTAGGGTCACCATAAGTCAGAAAGGTCTTGAAGGAACAACAAGTTTAACCAGGACCCCAAACATCTGGTTAGGAATTTGCCAATCAATATCTGGGAGACCCTATCTTAAGGATATCTATTTAAGAATAAGGGAAGCAATACAGTTGGAAGGGACTACATATTTCTGCCATGCAGGCATATGTAACTAAACCAGTCTGATAAATGGCTTTCAAAGTAGTCTTTTCAACTGTTGAACAGCTCTTACAGTCAAGAAGATATTTCTCATGTTCAGGTGCATCCTTGGTATTTATCTTGGGAGCACCATGAGAAATATCTTCTTGACTGTAAGAGCTGTTCAACAGTTGAAAAGACTACTTTGAAAGCCATTTATCAGATTGGTTTAGTTACACACACACACAGACACACACACACACACTCTTAACACTGTAAATTTTCCCACAATGCCTAGAAGTGATTCGTCTTTGAGGATATGGTGTGACATTGAAATCAAAATGGTAACTGTGGGCTCTCCAATGCAGATTCAAACATTATTGTGGCTCACTGATGCAGGAGGAGGCTGTCAGGGAGCATTTTGGCCACTATTCCCTTAAATCTGTTCTGACTTCAGCCAAGTTGTAAAAGAGATAATTTTATTTAATAGCTGAACAAATTTGAAAGCTTGCTTCTTATGAGAAGGTGTACCGTGTCCTTCTTCAACAGATATTTTGACTATTGTATTTAATTCTAACACACTCCCCCTCCCCCGGCCTATATAAGCATCTCTAAAAATTGGGTGCATCTTAGAATCACAGCTGTATCTTCTGTATTTTTGTTGTTGCGGTCCTGAAATTAGTGTGTCTCCTACAATAGATTGTGTCCTACGAAAATAAGGTGGTGTCTATCAGGCTGAGCTGTATAGTGAGAACAGCAAGGGTTAATGGCAGTTGTAGTTTTAAATATCTGAAAGCACCATGTTTTTCATATAATCCCCATTCACTGATGTAGACCAGAGGACAATTAGTGCCATTATTATTTGTATTGTGTGGATTTAAGTAATTTCTGTAACATACACCTGAATCTTATCCCTTCCTCTCTCTTTCAACCTAGGTGATATAGCTGTGGAGACTGCAGGAGGAAAACCAGTTCAAGACAGCCTGATGTGTAGTGGGTGAGGAAAAAGAACTTAATACCAAGTGGGTCCTTGATACCCATGGGTTGTAAATATAGTATAGTAATTCAATAATAATTGTCAGTGCTTTCTCCCTCCCTATAAAGGAAACTTCGGCTTTTCCCATTTTTACTTTTCTACTTGAATTATTTTATCCTATCCAAGTAGGCTGGCTTATATTTTTTTTCTTACAAATTTATCTCTGCAAGATTATGTTGGGAAATGGGATGTTTTCCTCTATATAAAGTTTTTGGCATTTGCACTGTGTTACATAAACAACAAAACTTCTGTTTCAGCTACTGAAATGGTGCAGTGTATATATATTTGGTTTATATGGTGTCACACAAAGCTTGCAGTCCTCATTAATAGCTTTTAAATACTGTTACTTTTAATGAAAGCCAAGATTCACATTAGCATGTTGGTAAGAACTGGAATAAATATTAAACCCTATTAATGGGTTGCCATGTTGACTGTAAGACCAATTCCAAACCCTACATTGTGCTAATACCTTTATTAAACTAACCCCAAAGGCTCCCAATTCTATCAAAGCTTTTGAAATGCACACATTTCTTCATGAGGCAAAGACGATAAAAGTATTTAGGGGAGAAAATGGAGAGGTGATAGTGTTAAGAAGGATCTTCTGCAGATCCTTCTCAAAGCAATATGCAAACGATGTGACATGACTGCTTTCCTATTTTGAAAGCTTCCATAGAGAAGTTGGCACCTTTTTGGTTGTCTGAATAACTGTTTTAATTAATTTCCTGCAGTGGAAACGGTTGCATAGAAACTATTCTTGATTTCTGAATAAGTAATACGTAATTACATCCGCCGCTGAGAAGTTTGTTGCTGTGGATTCCATTGGAAGCAGTGGTATCTCTAATATACATGTCTGTGCTGTGGCTGTTTTCTGCTTGCTTTTCCCAGAAGTTCTTTGGCAACTTCAGCATACTTGGAAAGTCAGGGAAGAACGCCATCACCTCCCTACAACAATCCTCCTGGCCCATCCGGGTAAGGCAGAAGCTGGATGGGATTGATGGCACCCCTTGTCAATAAAGTGGAGGGAGGAGGGTATTTAAAAACACTCATGATCCTTGATAGGTTTTCTGTACTTTTCTAAAACTTTGTTTTACTACTAAATGAGGCGCAAGGAGAAATGTATGGCATTAAACCTTGGAAATAAAAATAAAATGTGTAGATATAGGATGGATGTTGAAAACAGTCCACGCAAAAGGGATCTAGAAGTCTTAGTAGTTAAACATGAATCAGCAGTGTGGTTTGGCAGTTTTAAAAGCCAGTGCAATTCTAGGCTGCATCAGTAGGAGTATAGTATCTAGATTGAGGAAAGTCATCATCCCACTCATGATTCTATGGGTGCTGCCCATTCTTTTTGCTACTGTTGTATGCTAGAACACAGGGTGCATCTATTTGCTTTGTGCTTTCTCTCCAGGCAATTCTGCCCGTTACAACTGAGAGAGAATATAGGGGGATGGGCAGTCATGGCATGATCAGAGGAGGGGTGGTCCACTGGAAATCCTTTTCCAGACTCCCTTGGCAAAAAAAAAATGCCCCTGGAGTTACTTCTGCATATCAGATCACCTTCAGAGACTTGGAGATTGCTTCCTTTCATCTTCTCTTTTTGAGGGTGAACATTCCACTGGTCTCTTAACCATTCCTCATAGTCCCTCCCTAATAGTACTCTCCACTTTGTCTGTGCCCTGCAGTAGGACTAGCCAGTTTTCGTCAAGCAGCAAATATGGACAGTCTGTTCCCATACCAGTTCCTACGCAGATTCATAACTACCAGCGGATTGAACAGAACCTTCAGTCTCCCAATCAATATACACAGTGAGTATCAAGTCTTGACAGAACAAGACTCTAGGAAGTCAGTTTTTTACTTGTTTTTTGACATTTACTATTCAGCATCAGTATCACCACTGACAGAATATTTTAGGATTGAGCTCATATGGGTGCAATCTGAAGAAGGATGGTTATGTTTCATAAAGTTAATGAAGAAATCTCTGTTTTAGTTTAGTTCCATTAACTAGCCTAATGGTAATGTATTTATTTGTGGTATCTATAGTGTCATGCTCACTTTAGGAGCATGAAATAACTCACAGGATGTGTCCCGGATTTTACTCAGAACTTTTACTAATGGAAATCAAAACATTGTTAAAGCCAATAATGTCTGGTTACAGTCATGCACATCCTTATATACACTCTACACATTCCCACATTCTCAAATGGACAGAGTGATTCCCACCAAGGCTTGGAGCTTAAAGTTAATTCTCAGGGCCAGTCTGCAGGTGCGTTATCAGTGTTTACAGTTTATAATGTCAGATCTCGGATTCAGAGCCTCCATTCCCAGGCACTGAAACTGGGATATGACACTATAGTCTGCTTAATACAAATATTATTCATGACTGTATCTGTAGTGGTGCATGTTTATATGTGTATGCATGCAACTGAGAGAGCAAGAGAGGGGAAGTGTCTGATGTGTGATCCAATACAAAAGCCAGCATAGTGATCTTGTTTGCTGTATACTAATCTTGTTGTGTATCAAATAATAATAATATGTTTTCTGTATATTCATGTGCATAATCATTTCAGCCATGAATCTTATCAACCCTATGGAATTCCTGCCCAAAAATACAAATATATTTTTCAAAGAACATGAATATCAGACAAATCGTATTTTTTTCACCTGCTTTACAGACCTCCCCCCCCCCCCCCCGAAACCTATCCATAGATCCCCTAAGGGCCATTGGACTACAGCTTAAAAACACCTTTGGGTAGGATGTCAGGCTCCTTCTCCAGTACTGTTCCAAATTAAGATCAAATGCAAAAAGAGCCAGCCAGGAAAAACAACATATTTTAGATCCAAAGTGTTGTAGTTACTTACTGTTGTGATGTTAAAGTGCACGAGCATGAGATAGAGTAGGAGATAAATTTTCTTATGTCCAAACACCGCCCCATTGTACCTCATTGGCTTTCTAGTGCAGCTGTATGGTGAACAATGTGGAGAAAGCGAAGCTTCAAAGAGTTACTTTCTTGAAATGATACTTTGTTTTTAAAACCTTTGTTGTCTGGAATAACTCATCCCATTATTCCTTATTATTTGCCATTAGGTCTGCTACAGCAAGGAGATCAAGAAACACAAGCCCACACAGCTACAAAAAGGCTAGCCCTTCCCCTCCATTTGCTTGTGGAGAGCATGGAGTTGTGTCAGTTCCCAGAAGATTTTCTTTTGGTGGTGCTAAGCCTTATACACCATCCCCACAAGGTATTCTTTTTCCTTCCTTCCTTCCTGCCTGCCTGCCTGCCTGTTCTTAAATGTATACTTGATAAAAGAAAAGAAAAAACACATTGGCATTAACTCAGGCATGGATAGTGTGCTGTCCTCCAGATGTTGTTGGACTCCATCTCCCAGCATTTCTCACCATTAGCTTTGCTTATGAGAGTTTCTCATCAGTAACATCTAGCGCCCTGAATTTTGTTCACTTGTGTCTTATATATATCAGAATCTTGAGTATATGTTAGAAGAATTGTATCTTGGTAGTTGTTCACGTTTCTTGTTTAAATCACAAGCAATTGGTCAAAATAAGGTTTCTTTGTTGCGTTACAATCAGGAAGTGTGTCTCTTGTGATAATGTAATTTATTGCCTGACATGGTTTGTTTTCTTCATGTTTTTTTTTCTCAAGTTGGAACAATTCCAGAGCAGCCTGACCAGACTGTTAATCCTTCTCTTCTTGGAGCAGAGATGAGAAGCCGGGTGCCCATGACTGGTATGTCATGATAGGGTTCACCTTCAATCTTTGCATTCTGGCTTATGTATGGGCAAACATTATCATCCTTCTGTTTTTGTCCTCTCCCAGGAGCCTCAGTGCCTGACCCTTCCCTGCGAGGAATGGGCTCCCGTCTCCACAGTGCTCCCAATCTGTCAGATTTGCATCCCTGCCAGCAAAAGATAAAGAAACAGTACTCTGAGCCTCTGGTCACTCATTTTGGCCACATTCCGACTGGCCCATCCGCACAGACACATGGACTGCAAACTTGCCTCCCACTGAGGTCTTCCCCAAAGCTGTCTGAATTCATGCAGAGGAGCCCCTTGCCAACTATTATGGGGTCTCCAACAAAGGTACGACCTGCTTGCTGGATCTGAACTTTATTTTGTAACGCTAGAATGTAGGAGGTTGTGTAGAGGTGAGCCAATATTAAGACTGCAAGAGGAGTGGATATACTGCTTCCCTCTAAGAGCAAAGTACAAATAGCACCTAGAGTTCGAAAAAGTTGCTAATTAGATTACAATCTCAGAATCCGGTGGGCATCATTTTAAAAATTAAAAATTAAAAACAATGTTCAATAACAGCAACAACAAGTAAAAGGGAAAGCATGTTAACACAAATTAAAAGTTTGGTATTTTAAAGAATTACTTAACGAACATAAAGCAAATGAGGAAACACCTACACAATAAGAACAAAACTAACAAACAGAAAAACTAATAGAAAAACCTCTCTCTGCATGCTGATTTTTAAATCTCTATTTCCTTTAATCACCCTTCCACTTTTAATAATGCTCTACTAATTCCTAAAACCTACAATAGACAGATACCCCTCTCATTACTCTTACTACTAAATCTTGCTTGTAGTTGGACAAATAGTTTCCTTCATCATAGAATTGTAGAGTTGGAAGAGACTCCCAAGGGCCATTGAGTCCAACCCTCTTCTGCCATACAGGAAAAGCACAATCAAAGCAGCCCTGACAGATAGCCATCCATTCTCTGTTTAAAAGCCTCCAAAGAAGGAGCTTTCACCATACTCTGAGGCAGAGAGTTCCACTGTTGAACAGTTTAGTTAATTTGTCCATCTCAACAGGTTCAAGAATCATCACCAGCCATTGTCATTATTTTGTCTTTCATCCTCTAGGCATGCATCCCTCCTGTTTTTCTCTTCCCCTTTCTTTGTCAATCTAGACTACAATTCTCAGAATCCAGTGGCCAAGCTGACTAGAGGATTCTGAGACCTGTCACCCCAAAGAGTAATTTTTCCAACATTTTGCCTTTTTGCAGCTGTCTTCATTTAAATCGTAGCTTCATTTTTCTCTGCATTGTAATAACCAAAGTCCTCCATCTTTTCCTTTATCCCAACACACACACACACACACACACACACACACACACACACACACAGTTTAAACTGCAGTGGGAAAGCATGTCAACAGTTCCAGTGCTGAAGAGCAAAGGAGTGGGGGCAGAACTGGCACAGCCATTTTAAGTCATTTATAGTGTATTTCTGATAATCTACATTTATCCTCTTCTTCTTTGTTTCATCTCTGGTTTAAACAGGTCATGTCACCTTTTGAGTTCAATAAAACCCCAAGTTCCCAAAACCTGCTGACCCTCCTGGCCCATCAAGGTGTAATGATTGCCCCCACAAGGAATAGGACGCTGCCTGACTTGAAGGAGATGGGCTATTTTCATTGCCAGCAAGCAGGGCTTGGTTTGAAGCCTATGGAAGAAGCAAAGGGCAGGTATGAAGCTTAGCAAACAAGGCATTTGGTATGCAAATCTATTATTGCATGTGGAATATTTTGCTTTTCTCTTGTTGCTGGAAGTGTGAGGATATCAATCTCCTGCTCCTTTTTGCACCCACCAGACCTTTGCTAACATCGTCTTCACAATTCTTTGAGGTTTCCACACAACCTGGCACATTTGGTAATATGTAATTTGCAGGCTAAATTTGTCTGTGTGGTATTACTGCCTGTGTGGGCCACTAGCATGGAGAATTGCCATGTTCTTCTGCTCTCATTCTGTTGTAAAAGATGCAGTACCTTTGTCTTACATTGCTTTTGGCCAGTACCCATTGTGGTGGACTGTGTGCCAAGTTTGGTCCAAATCCATTGCTGGCAGGAGTCAAGAGGGCTCTCTGGATGTGGGTGCCATCTTGGAAAATACATACAAACAGACAGACAGATACTTTGACTTTTATTATATACACTACACTCTACACACACACACAGATGCCTTTTAAAGAAAATGCTTTAATAGTATATTTCCCTCAGAGAACAGAAGGCAACAAAGTCTGTGAATTCTTCTGGTCTCTTGCCCTTTCTTTAGATCATTCAGCACTGGTCGCCTTACAGACCTTCTTCTTAAGGCTGCTTTTGGGGAAGCTGGTAGCAATGACAGCTTGAACAATGAGAAGCCCATGGAGATCACAGGTACTGGGAAGCTGAGAAGCTTTGAGATCACTTTTCTTTTTGTCAGTGCTGATGTTTGGTTCTCTCTTCTTCATTGCTACCTGTGTTTCTTGTTTTCATGAGTTTCTTCTTCCTCTGTGTGGCTTATCTTTCTCCACAGCTCCTTCTGCTGCCTGTACAGCAGCCCTACATGCAGGAGCCAGGGATAGGGCTTCATCAAGCCCCTCCCCAGTCGTCTTTACTGTGGGATCCCCTCCCAGTGGGACAACACCCCCACAGATCACCAGGACCAGGATGTTTTCAGGTGACAAATCCTCCTTGCCATCTTAATACTGCTGTATTTGCAACTACAATCCTTTATTTGTCTTGCAACCCAAGTGTGTGCATTCTGGGAGCATTTTTCTTTAGCTTGTGCAGGCATAAGCATACAGGACCTGTGTGCCATTTGCGCAAGCCACCTGGTAGATTAGCTGTACTTGGCCTCCTGTTGCAGTACTATTCTTGAGCTGGTGGTCATAAGAACACTTTTCCCCCTGAAATGGTTGGGTGATCAATATTTGTCCTTAAGACTGTGCTTGTACTTTCTTTTGAGGGGTGAGCAGTGAGATTAGTAAAGATACTGAGAATGAAAGTGTTATAATTAAATGCAAGTTGATCGGTATTCAGGGAATTTAAAAACAGAATGGAATGATAAGATACCTTTTTCCTTGGCTTGATGTCTTCTAAGCTTCACATCTAGATAACTGATATGCTGTCTTTTTACTTTTTAAAAAAGTTGGCTCGTCTAGCTCTCTGAGTTCTGGAGGATCTCTCAGTGGGCGGCACTTCATCATGGGCACCGGTGGAGATGTGCAGGAAGCATCACAGGGTCTCAGATACACCTTTGCCGACCCCTTCACTGCCAACCTGGATGGAGCTATTACCTTTGAGGCACCAGAGTTACCTGAAGAGACCCTCATGGAAGTGAGTTGCATTCCACTCACCTGCCAGGTTAAGATCCAAACATTAAAAGGGGGCAGGATTGAATGTTTCCTGTAGGGTTCTCATTCTCAGCCATTCAAATTGTAAAACAAACAAATATAAAGCTCTAGCTTGTCCTCTGATTCGATGGTGATCACTTTCTCCAGCACAGCTCCTTTTTTTGCTGCATGCAATATCCTGAAGCTCTCCCACCAGTGTTCTCCCTCTCTGCTGTTTTGGTTTTTCTTTTTCTTCTTAATTGATACCTACTATGTATTCTAAAGCAGGGCTTCTTTTTAAAAAATCCACTTGTGACCTTTTCCTCCCAAGAAGTTTTTCATGACTCCTTTACACCTGAGAAATGTTTATGTATATCTGTATCTGTATACAGCGGAATGTTTGTATGTGTGCGGAGGGCGGGAGGGCGGAAGGGCGGATATGTGGCAGCCACTTTCACAGGCCACAGCGACCAGCGCGGGCACTTTCACAGTCCACAGCGACCAGCGCAGGTGATGGACCTGCACCAAACTTGGTACACATAACCCCCCTAACCCCCTTTACGTCCTGGTGTGGTTCGGGGGACATGACCCACGGATTTTGGGATTTGTAGTACTTTCAAAAACTTTGGTTCCCACAGACCACTGAGGCCACCAAAAACGACCAATACAGACCACACTTAGCACACACAGCCCCCATGACCCACTCTACGTCCTGGTGCATTTCGGAGGAGGGTGGACCATGGATGATGGGACTTGAAGTACCTCTACTCACTTCCCAAGTCCTCTGCAACCCTCATCCAATCACTGATTGAGACTAAACTTGGCATACATAACCCCCATAACTGCCTTCATGTCCTGGTGAGGTTTGGGGGAGAACTGACAATGGATGATGGGATTTGTAGTACTTACACACCCCTCTGTTCCTACAGACCACTGTGGCCCCCAACAAACACTGATAAAGACCACACTTGGCACACAGACCCCCAGTGACCCACTCTACGTCCTACTGAAGTTTGGAGGGGGCCAGAACATGGATGATGGGTTTTGCAGTATCTTCCGTCACTTTCCAAGACTGCTACAAACCTAATCCTATGACTGATCAACACCAAACCTGCCACACCGAGCCCTCATGACCCAATCTACATCCTGGTGCAGTTTGGAGGAGGGTGGACCATGGATGATGGGACTTGAAGTACCTCTACTCACTTCCCAAGTCCGCTGCGACCCTCATCCAATTACTGATTGAGACCACACTTGGCACACATAACCCCTATGACTGCCTTCACATCCTGGTGAGGTTTGGGGGAGGACTGACAATGGGTGATGAGATTTGTAGTACTTTCACACCCCTCTGTTCCCACAGACCACTGTGGCCCCCAACAAACACTGATAAAGACCACACTTGGCACACAGAGCCCCAGTGACCCACTCTACATCCTACTGAAGTTTGGAGGGGGGCAGAACATGGATGATGGGACTTGCAGCACCTTCCCTCACTTTCCAAGACTGCTACAAACCTAATCCAATGACTGATCAACACCAAACCTGGCACACAGAGCCCTCATGACCCACTCTACATCCTGGTGCAGTTTTGTGTAGGACAGACCACGGATGATGGGACTTGAAGTACCTTCACTCACTTCCTAAAAACAATGCAACCCTCATCCATTCACCAATACAGACCAAACTTAGCACACAGAGCCCCCATGACCCAATCTAAATCCTACTACACTTTGGGGGAGGGTGGACCAGAGATTATGAGACTTGCACTACCTTCAGTAATTTCATGATACCACTGCAACTCCCAATAATGATGGATCAAGACCAAACTTGGCACACAGAGCCCCCATAACCCACTCTACATCCTGCTGCACTTCTCAAATGACCCGGGCACCGCCGGGTCCCCAAGCTAGTAGGTTTATAAAATAGAAATAAAATTAAACCTTTACTGATTTGCAGCTTAGAAATAATAAAGCTAAATAAAATACGATGAATTTCAAAGAATTCTCTTATCAGAGATGGAATCTGTGGAAAACCCTTAAAAATTAAAACCCAACAGAGTGTTGATTTATATTGAACATTTTGTATTGTTGGCTTATTCCATTCAGTTTATAATATATACTAGCACTGAACTAGCAGCATTTTTCACCATTAGGGCTGTTGGGAGTTGTAGTCTAACAGCATTTGAAGGGTGGCATGATTCACTCCACCAGGTTAGATAACAGTGAACTGCATGAAAATCAACGTATTTCACACCAAAAGCACAGATGTGTGATACAATCTTTCCAGTCATTCTACATACCATATCTAATAAACTAGAGCTGATACTGTCTGTTCAACGCCCATTGTCTGAATGCCTCAAATAATACCCCAAAAACAGGACTTAAAATCAAGACAACAAGAATTGGGCTATATAATCCTATAGTAGTTGTACTGAGTTACAGACCGGAAAACTTGCAGCAACCCAGTAATTCCAGCCTTGAAAGCCTTCGACAACACATTAATAATAGTAAAACTTTATAACCCGCATCCATCTCCCCAAAGGGGACTCGTAGCAGCTTACATGGGGCCGTGCCTGAACAACAAATCAGAAAAAAAATTCAAAAACTATCAGTACATTGTACTGAGTTGGCTTCCATCTGACAAAAAATCCACCAGCTCCACCATTTTAAAGTCAGTTCCTTCAAAATAGGACTGGCCTGCATGCATGATTTTTTTCTCTCTCCTGGTTACAGCAAGAGCACACAGACATCCTGTGTAGCCTGCGGTTTACTCTGGCCTTTGTCCACTATGTGATGGAAATCGCGGCCATCAAAGGCAACACCAGCGAGCTGAACACGTCCTTGGCTTCTGAGTACCAGCTCCAGGAAAGTGTTGTGGCTGACCAAATCAGTCTGCTGAGCAAAGAATGGAGGTAAAGAAACCCTCCATTGATCTTGAAGAAGAGTTCAAAGAAAATTCTACATTGCTTCCCACACAGTATAGGCTGTGGGGATGATTCTCTGAACCAGATTTTGTGCTTCCTTTGCAGTTATGCAGAACAGCTGGTATTGTATCTGAAGGTAGCAGAATTATTGTCCTCTGGTCTCCAGATGGCCATAGACCAGATTCGAGCAGGCAAGCTGTGTCTTTCTTCCACTGTCAAGCAAAGTAAGAGTCCTGATTCAAATGTACATTAAGACTCAAGGTCTTTCGTCCTGCAGTTTTCTTGGGACGGGGCTTCAGTTCAGTAGTAGACAAGGTCCTGGGTTTGGTTCCCCATTAAACAGATTAAATAGTCTGCAGAATATGGATGTAATTTATTACAAGCAATGAGTAACTTGTAATTGAATCCTATTTTTATAGTAACTATAGCTATGACTACATTATAGCTTTATTGCAATGTAGTGAAGGATAACCTCATTCCTTGTATGGGGTCCCTGTAACTGACAGTTATTGGAGGGAAAAGGATTACTAATTATAATTATATGTATGTGTTGTAACAAATGTTAACTGTTTGTAAAGTTCCCAATTTTTTGAAAACCATAATTGTAACCATTATAATGAGAAGAGCTACTGATTTAAAATAGTAATTTTAAAGGCAATAGAGGTATTTGGAGATGTAACATCATTACTTTTCAGAAGAAACTTTCCAAGCTCTCACAGAAACAGACTTGTAAATAATGCCCTGGAGTAGCACTCAGTGGATAATCCTGGGATTTATGGGTGATCAGTTGGCTTCCCCCAAACTTCACCTTCAATTTACACCCCCTGGTGCAGCAGATAGCTTATCTTGTTGGCTGAGGCATGCTATTAAGCCCTTAAACATAGCATTGCTTCTTCCTTAAGCTTTCTCTCAAGTTAAGGGCCTTGTTCCTTTTCCTTTATTTGTTCCAAACCCTGAATGCTGTTGCAGGTGTCTAGACACATTTGGATTTCCTGATCTGAATGCTATGTTTAAGGGCTTAACAGTAAACGTTGTGAACACAACTTAATACATTATATTAATATGCAGTCACTCAGTCAATTGAATCATTTTGTTTCTTGGCACTGTGAACCCTGCCGACAATAGGACCCATGTATATCCTACTACCAAACAGCCATATGTACCTCCACTTTCAAAGAGTACTGTAACTCCCACCAACAACTAATCTGGACCAAACTTGGCACTCAGACCCTCCCCCATGACCAGTAGAAAATACTGGAGGGCTTTGAGGGGAATTGGGAATTGACCCACGATCAGTTCCCCCCAGTTGTAGTTCACCTATAATCAAAGAGTACTGTGAACCTTATCAGCGATGGATCAGGACCAAACCTGACAGACATGCCCAACATGATCAACTTTAAATACTAGTGGGATTTGGGGGGAGGGGGAATTGACTCACCGTGTTGGGAATTGTAATTTACCCACATCTTTATGCATTTTAATGGTTCATTCATAAAAGTGAAAATCAAACAAAAACTACTTAATGTTTATCCTTACAAAATCTGTAACCCAGGTAACCCAAAGCTATTAAATAAGAATAAAACAAATTAGATCACCACAGCATCCTGAACACATTTTATTTCAGCTGCTTAGTACATAGATGGGGGCCTAAAATGGAATGTCAGGGATTTCCAAATAAGCCTAAGAAAGAATCCTGTCTGAAACTCTAGAGAGCATTTGCTGGAAATCAGAATTGATTGTATTGTATTAGATCAGGCATGGGCATGTTTGCCTATGCCTGTATTAGATGGTTTGATGATCTGACTCAATATAAGACAGCTTTTTATATTCTTAAATAATCTCTTTACTCTTCTCATTTCTTCCTTTTGCTCAGTTGTAAGGAAGCTCAACGATCTATATAAATCCAGTGTATCCTCTTGTCACTGCCTGAACATGAGGCTGCAGAGATGGTTCTTGGATAAGCAGAAGCTCATGGATCGTATCAACAGCATCACAGCGGAGAGGCTCATCTTCAACCACGCTGTGCAAATAGTATGGAAAATCTTCCTAAATGTAACTGGGTTCTGAACTGAACTGAACTGAACTTTATTATTTATGAGTCGCCCTCCACGTTTGTGCTCCGGGCGACTTACACAACTAACAATTAAGATATTTAAAATATTAAAATATTTGGAAGTGTGCCTGGGTGCTCTTGAGGGTGGCATCAAGTCTTAGCCTTAGTAATTCAGTCCCAACCCCCCCTCCACATACTCCATTATTCTGTCACCTCATAAGATGTGAAGTTAGAAAGGATTGGTGAGCGCTACAAATTAAAAGCATTCTCTGGAATGGTAGAGTGTGTGCAAAGGGGTCCAGGTTCAATCCATTGTATCTCCAGGGTTAAAAATACTCAGAAAATCTGCTTGACATACCAAATCCACTGGCCATGTAAGAGTATGCAGTGAGACAAAATGAGAGAGCAACTGTGCTCTATGTGCTCACATCTGATCCTCTGGTTTGTTGATGTGAGGACTTGAGGGTTCAGTGCTCACTCCCAACTTCCCTGCACACTGAGTGCTTAGAATGAGTCAAAGCAATGGCTGAAAATAAGACTCTATGCTTCAAGTGAAGTAAGCTCAGAGTAGGTATTTACAAACCTCTAACCTCTGGTGAATGTCTTACTATGCTGGCCTTGAACATACGTTTCAGCATATGTGTTTCAGCTGCACAGCTTGAATGCAAGCCTGAGTTTCCCTACAGTGGAGGATATCCTGGATGGGCTGCTTCTTTCTCTTCCTCTGAAATGCTATATAGACTGCTAGCACGCTCTCCAGTGGAGGAGCAGCCTCTTTCTAGTCTCACTATTGACTAGCTCTAACCAGGCAGTGGAATATGCTGCCTTGGACTCTGGTGAAGTCTCCTTCTCTGGATGTTTTTTGGCAGAGGCTGGATGACCATCTGTCAAAGGGGCTTTGATTGTGCTTTTCCTGCAAGGCAGGGAGTTGGGCTGGATGGCGCTTGTGGTCATCACTCTTCTACTTTTACATTCATTAAAAATATTTATTTTTTGGTCTCAGGATTTTAAAAATTAAAGTGCACATTAGATTCAATGGTGCATTAGATACGAGTAAATCTGGTATATTAAATAAATAAAATAGGTGGAAGAGTAAAGTACAGCCCCATCTTTAACAGGGTCATTTTAAAATTGGGGCTGGAACTGACCATACAATAAGTGTTTGGCAAGAGCATGAATTAAAAGGTTTACTTCTTTCTAGGTCCAGGCTGCAGCACTGGATGAGATGTTCCATCACCGAGATGACTGCATGCAACGATACCACAAAGCATTACTTCTGATGGAGGGGCTTTTAAACATAATATCCGAGCAAGGAGACATTGAGAACGTTAATAAATGTAAGGATTATTTCATAGTTTCATCATTCATCACAATTGTTCAACATTCCAATTAATAAATCACCTTGTTCTGGAATGCTATCCCTGGGGAACAGCTATTTTGAGCTTTTTTTGTAAAAAGAAAGGTTGAACTTGCTCAGTTTTGCCATTTTTAGTGTGTGTTAATTATTGATGCAACATGCGTAAAATTTGAGGTTCTCAGTCCTTCCATTCTCAAAGGCCATTGAGCTTCATATGATGTATTTCCAAGTAAGAGTACACATGAGCAGGGGTGTGAGTTCCTTTGTACTCGGAGACCAACAGGATCTATTATTGTGAAATACAAGGCAGTTTTATTTGATTGGTTGGGCACTTTTAAACTTTTACTCTGTCAAGTAATCATTTTCCCAACTGGCATTAAAGTATGAAATGCAATCAATAAGCACAGACAGATCATGAAAACAAGATTTTAAAATAACACACCCAAAAACATTTAAAAAATCATAGTAAAACCAAAAGTAGAAGAGTATCATGATCGTGAATAGGGTTGGGAATCGTGTGGCCCAAGACACCAACTCAGAACTTTTGTCTTAAAAACATGTTTTCAGTCAATCAATATTGAATACAGAGGGAGGAGTGGCTCACAGAAGTATATCTTATTTTCCTGTTGGGCCTTTACTACTGCCAAATTGTGCAGGCCTGCTCTAGGAAGTATTTTTAGTGTATAGACCAGGCATGAGCAAACTTAGGCCCTCCAGGTGTTTTGGACTTCAATTCCCAAGAAACACCCAGCCAGCTTACCGGCTGTTAGGAATTGTGGGAGTTGAAGTTCACCTGGAGATACAAAGTTTGCACATGTCTGCTGTAGACACTGTTTCATGCATCTCATCTCCCTCAAACTGAGATACAGTGCATGTGAAAGTGACTTCTAATTGCAGAAAATAGTACTTTCTGGCAAGTGATGGCACAAGCCCATCAAAGGTCAGGCCCTCAAAATAACCCTCTGAACCTCAGAGCTTTCTCATCTAACTCTAAAAGCTGTAAACACCTTTCTCAAAATGCCCGGGAGAAATAAAAAGGTCAATGGGTTGTTCTTACAAGCTTATCATGCAGTTGATCCCTGCATTTTGATTGTTAATGCATAACACCAATATTGGTGGCATTGTTGTTGTTGGGAAGAGGACAGAAGTCAAAAGTATGCTTGTCTCTGTACTTACTTTCTCTTACTCTCTTCTCAGGCAAGATGTGTATTGAGCGCCGGCTTTCCGCCCTGCTGTCGGGGATCAGCGCATGATGGAAAGCCTGCCCCTCTTCCGACTCTTCTGTCTCTAAAATTGTCTGCTGCCAAAATGACAAATCCTACTTGAGCAGGTTTCTCGGTGACAGTGTTCTCAGACGGCAGCAATTACTTCCCCCATCAGACAACAGGGATGGAAACCTTCCTCCAGATTAGATATTCTCTCTGTACACACACACACACACCAATCTCTGACTTCGGGGGAAAATAGCAGGAATTATTGCAGTCCTTTTGCCACTGTACACCGAGACAAATGACATAAGGGTTGTCCACCAACATGCCCGTTTGAAGGACAATTGCAAGGGGAAGAGAACCTCAAACTTCCTTTGTGCCCATTTGTGAAAGGGTGGGCTGCCTGAGAGTTGGACACACTGTGGCTTTATTGTCCACTGCTGGCGGTGGATACGTTGAATAGTTCTGCTCTTGGACATAAAGGTGGTTTACCCTGAAGGAAATTTCATTGGACAGAAACCACATCGGCCAATTGCATTTTCAACCATGTCTGTCAGTCACCAATCACTTGGGACTACTGTGTAACACTTTGCATGTTGTGGTGTCCGATTTGGCCTCATTGTTTATAGCATGCAAAGAACAGCAAATACATGGCAAGTTGAGGTCGAGTGTCACCAGCTAATCTCTGCTCAAGCAGCTATGGCTTTTTTGTCTATCCATAGCAGTGCTTTAGGCCTTAGGTTCAGAGAACCTCACCTTTCCAGCAGACAGAATGGTGGGTGGTGGCAAGGCAGGGGACAGGGGAGGTAAGTCTTCATTGAATGTGAGGACACTGTCCTGTGTGTGTGAGAGAGAACATTTTAAAATGCTATCTGTAACTAAAATCTAATTGAAGACTAAAACATGGACTCCAAACCATCTTGCATCAGTCTCAAGCCGAGATCCATACACATACACACATCTCTTCATCCAAAGGAGAATTATTAAGTAGATGCATGGCTGTAGCCCTCTTCTCTCATCGATGCATTTATGGCATGAGAAAGCATCGGTGCTGTTTTTGGCTTTGGGCTGTTTGTCAGGAAAACGGCCTCTTCTACCTAAGGGGTGGAAAATGAAAAAGAATCACACACACACACACATTTTGTGAAACCAAAGGAGCACTTTATGGACAATGTGAACTTGGGCTTTTGGGTACTTGGCCTCTCAGTGATCCAACAGTGTCATCATTATAGGAATGTCCTTCCCTTGCTTTTTTCTGTTGATATGTTAATTGTTTGTTGAGGTGGTTTTTTTAAAATAAAATATTGCACTACAAGTGTATGTGTACATACACACATATAAATACATATTAATTGATTTAATATGCATTTATATGTATATGAAATAATGTATTGTGTAATTGTATGTATTTTAACTGTACTGTATCTTATGCTGGTGAGGAGATAAACCATTACACTGTCTGTGTTCTTTTCATAATTAGGGGCAACAGCTGGAAAGTCTGCAGTATCTGGAATTACATGCTTTGTATTTAGATGTTTTCTTTATTTTGCTCATTTTAATGGATATACTGTTCCAAGCTTGGTGCTTTAGAAATGCTTAAGGGCAATAGCTTGATTTTATGCTTGCTTAGAAGTTGCTTTTGTCCCCTTTTGCTGATTGGTTTTCATTTTTTTAAAAATCTTTTAGCTGTTTTGACCTTTCCAACATTTCCCATGTTTAAAGCCACTAAGTAGCCATAAAGAAAAGGAGGCATGTTACATGTACTAACATATGGCTGTGGGGTTGGTTGGTTGGTTGGTGTGAGTGCATTTGAGCTGAGGTTGTGGTGACTAAATGTGTGAGATTTTCCATGTTGTGAGGTGGTGGGTTTTGTTTTGTTTTAGAATGGATTCAGTTTACAGCAGTATTTTTATGTGCTAGACTAGGAAGCAGCTGTGGCAAAAAGGTGGATTTCAGGGCTAATTTTCGTTTGTTAGTTCATTTGAAAAGAATGGATCAAATATATTTATTTTCACACTGTGGGTTTGGTCTTCATCACTTACCTTTGTGTGTGTGTGTTTTTTGTGGATTCCCCTTCAGAAATATGCAAGGAACAATCGTATCAACTTGGAAAAGACTTTCATGGTTTCTGGCAGTACCAGGGGGAAAAAAAGACACATCAGTATTTCAGGTTAGCACATTTGATGGGATCTGTAGCTTTAATCTGCTCTTCGGTGTCATCTTTTATTTCCAGTTTTCATCCTGTGACTAGTTCAAATAGGCTACAATATTGGAAAAACCAATGGGTAAGAGCAGGAAACCACTGGTCCCACTTTAATATTGTTTGTTCAGCAATTCTTGGCTCAGATGTACTCTGGTTTACTATAACATGAAGACAGAATATGTCAAACAAGATTTTTTATTCATCAGACTAGTCCCATGTATCTTAGCCTATATGTGGTTTTCCCAGGACTGACAAAGGGGTAAATAGGAAAATAATACATAGGTAACAACAATAGAAATAATCATTGTAAGAAAGCATAGACTAAAGAATTATCGTATATTTTTGTGCGTTTCTGCCACATAACAAATTGTATATAAAATAGATTCCTTAAGAAATAGTATATAAAGCAGATTAAAACTGGTAATACATATAAAACAATGCTCACAAAACAATTTGAAAATAGACTTTCAGAGACTTCAAAAGTGAGTCTCCAAATGTTTCTTTTCATAGCTTTAGCAGAAGACTAAACAAATGTTTCCTGGCCAAAATACACAGAGCTAAAATAAAGTTTTATTTTACAAATCCTAAGTATCCCTCTTTATCATTGGATGTTTTCAGTTTCTTCTGCCTTTTTTTCTACTCTAGTTCAGACTTAAAGAATTGGATTTCGGTTAAAATATAAAACATTATCCAGGTCCTTGTCTGCAGAATTTAGACCACTAAACCACGCACTGCATTGGGAATTTCAGTGCATCTCATGTTGTCACTTGATTCATTGTGTGAGATGGGATTTGAATTGGCATCAAGTTGCATGCAAGTGAAGCAATCTTTTAAAAAGGAAAATACAATATGTGTTGCAATGGGCACCAACTTAGAAGAGGCCTCCACCGGTTTTTAAGATTTTTTTAAAACATCGTGTTTTACAGTTAATTTGAGGCATTGTTTATGTGCAGGGTGACACGTTTCCCACACTGGGATAGATGATTAAATGCTATAGCCATAATTTGTTGTCAGATACCTCCCAGCAAGAGCTTCAATGCCTCAGTTTTGTTTAGAAGGTTGTGTGACTTGAAAGCAAACAAGAGAGAAACATACTGGGCGGGGAGGTAAAAATAGAATTCAGTATGTTAACATTACAGAGAGACATGTGCATTTGCTGCTACATGTGAGCACAACCATTTCTGGCATGCTAGGGCATTTGCTAAAAGTCATTAAAGCATGCCCCAGTCCTGCCAGCAATCTCCACTGTCAATTCCATTGGATGCCCTGTAAATAAGACTGAAGTGAACTGTCAACTTAATTTCACACTGTGAACAGAATGAAAAGGGCGTTAGGGGAAATAATCAGAACAACCCCTAGTTCTGGTTGGAGTGCTTCTATCTAGGGGAAGCCTGCTGACCCCTTTGTGAATGCTTGGCAGAAATGGGCTAGGATGTGGTTGTTGTGGTGCACATCAAAATAATACTTGCTTCTTGATCCTGCAAGTGCAACTGGTTTAAAAAAATTGTCATCCCCACTCCATTTTTAGCTAAGCCAGTAAATTTAGCCCAAGATTTGCTTCAAATTAGCATAGGCTCCTTTCTCTGCTACCATAATAACCACCACCTTCATAAAGGTGGCATTCCAAAGCCATGGGATTAATCAAATAATGTCACTTAGCTAGATAAGCATTAACTTTCCAGTTGTACTTAGTTACTTGAATGTATCAAAAGATCTTCACATTTGACTTAGCCATTGCTCCAAAAATAGTTTACAGAACACTAATACTTGAAATTCAGCCACTGTGCTTGGGTTAAAAAAAATACTAGAAGCAAGCCATCTTTTGTTATCACACTGGTGATTTTATCCTTACTTTTCAATCTTAGCTGCATGTAGCATGAACCATTGGGTGAGAGGTTAGCGGGGGGGGAAAACACCCTTTTAGAAGAGGTGAAAAAACCAAATGGAAGTGGCTACTTGGCCTGTTCACTACAGTGAATGGATTTAGTCCTATTGCAGAATTTCTATGTAGCATCTTCACTAGAAACATTGAGCTAAATACATGTATGATCAGGTTTATGAGAGAATGTGCTGTTTGAGCTTCACATGGTTATGCTTGATAAATGTGTCACTTTTTTAAAAAGTGTGTTGTGTTTTTGCTTTAAGTTGTATAACGCTGACCTAATAAACTGATTTTAATTGTTGTTTATTCAATATCCTCTCTTCTTTAAAGGATGCTGTTATATCTTCTATCATTTTTCACTGTTGAAGATAGGGGCTTCTTTTCTCAAAAATATTTTTGTGATTTACTGTTTCTACATTCAGTGAATGTGTGAGGAGGAAATACTGCTATGCCCACTGATCATGTTCCCAAATAGGCAGGCCTTCCATTTACACAGTGCCCCCTGCTGATATTAAGGTACACTGCTATTAAGGTTTTAGGACAGCAGGTTAAACCACTAGCTGCAGTAAATCTTGTCAGTCCAAAGGCTGCCAGTTCGAAGCCTGGGTCAGGGTGAGCTCCTGATCTTTAGCCCAGCTTCCACCTACCTAGCAGTTCAAAAGCAAATGTGAGTAGATAAATAGGTACCGCTCAAAAGTGGGGAGGTATTCTGAGGCACCCATAGGGAATGCCGGCTATTCGATCATAAGGAGGAAGTTATGAACAAAGCTCTTTGGCAGGGTGTCGGAGTGGCAGCACGTCCCCATCCCCCCATGGCTGGAACTCAACACAAAGCCTCCAAGATGCTGAAGATGGGAAAAGCCGATATATATACCTCTTATCTATATATAATTTTCTGTCTTGTTTGTGTATAAAAATGACATCGAATGTTTGCCGCATATGTATGTTCTGTGATCCACCTTGCATCCCCTTTGGGGTGAGAAGGGCGAAATATAAATACTGTAAATAAATAAATAAAACACAATTAGTCATTTCCCAAGTTTCTGAACTGACGATGGACATGACTTACATACACTCTCCTCCCACATCTGGCTGCATGTTACTTGACATCCCTGTGATGGCATTATTTCTTAACATTTTAGCATTTTAAGTAAAGTAACTTAAGGAAAAAGACCCATCAACCAATGTTTGATTTTTTATTTAGAAAGCAGCTAAGCTAAATGTGTGAGAAAAGGGAGTACACGAGTCCCATCCTTTCCATCACCCTCACATAGAGAACAACTGTTTGAACCGTCTTGAACGTGATTTGGAAACCTGAACAAAATCAGTATTGCAGGTTGCATACAGTGCCTTCAAGAGGCTGTTCCCATTAGGGACGTTATTACACGATGCTAGCAAGCTAGGATGGCAGCTGGACCATCACCAAACAGCCCTATCACAGAATTCCAAATGCATCCTACAACCAGTCGGTCTCCTCATGATTCTTCCCTCCCTACCTGGGGATAGTGTTGATGCACAGTGCCCCAATATCTCTAGTCTCTTTACTTCCCAATCAAGGTAAGGTTAGGTAAAGGTTTTCCCCTGGCCTTGTCTAGTCATGTCCGACTCGGGGGAGGTGCTCAGATCCTTTTCTAAGATGAAGAACTGGCATTGTAGACACTTCCAAGCGTGACTGCATGGAGTGCCATTACCTTCCCTCTGGAGCGGTACCTATCGATCAACTCACATTTGCATGTTTTCAAACTGCTAGGTTGGGAGAAGCTGGGGACAACAGCAGAAGCTCATCCTGCTCCCCAATCAAAAAAGATTAAAAAATACAATAGTTTAAACTTCTGCAGTAATGTACATGCAATAATTCATCATTCTTGGATGTACATTAGACTTATGGATAGCTTACAAACAAAACTTCATAATCAACTTATACTTTCCTTGGCCTTTGCCCCGCACGGTATAAAAATGTCTGAAAACTAAGTGGGCTAGCCCAGGCATGGGCAAAGTTCGGCCCTCCAGATGTTTTGAACTAACAGAATTGTGGGAGTTGACGTTCAAAACACCTAGAGGGCCCAAGTTTGCCCATGCCTGGGCTAGACAATACTATTGAGACATGGATTTGTAATTGCTTAAGGAGCCGAACCCTAAGGGTGATTCTCATGAAGGGATCCTCTCCTTTATCCTGGAAAGAGTGGCTCCCAAGCTTTGATCCTTCAGGTGTTTGGGACTCCCAACTCCCAGCAGGCCCAGCCAGTTTGGACAATGGCCAGGAATGCTGGGAGCTGAAGCCCCAAACACCTGACGGACACTAAAGCGACCCGGATTGTGTGAAATGTCAACTTCCGTCACGCTCCACACCCCAGGTATCCTAAATGCTCTCCTAAGGCGGGTGGTTGTACATTTTTGGGCTGTATGGCCATGTTCCAGAAGCATTCTCTCCTGACGTTTCACCTGAAGGCATCCTCAATGGTTGTGAGGTCTTTTGGAAACTAGGAAAATTGGTTTATATATCTATGGAAAGTCCAGGGTGGGAGAAAGAACTCTTGTCTGTTAGATGTAGGTGTAAATGTTTCATTTGGCCACCTTGATTAGCATTTAATGGCCTAGATCTTTTCAAGGTGTGGCTTATTTACTGCCTGGGGGCATCATTTGTTGAGAGGTGATTAGCTGTCCCTGATTGTTTCTTGTCTGGAGCTCCCCTGTCTTTATTTACTGTTATGATTTTAGAGTTATTTCAATACTGGGAGCCAGATTTTGTTTATTTTCATGGTTTCTTTCTGTTGAAATTGTGCACATGCTTGTGGATTTCAGTGGCTCTCTGTGTAGTCTGACATGGTAGTTGTTAAAGTGGTCCACCATTTCTGTGTTCTCAAATAATATGCTGTGTCCAGGTGGTATCGAGCAGAATTTGGGGGTCTGGCCATGAAGGCAGACCAGTCAGACCCACCAAAGAGGATCCGATATAGCCCTGGCGAGACTAATGTTTGTCCAAATGCCAGCGATTACTTCAGACAAGTCCTCAAGCTAGCTGTTGTATTGTCCCAAGTGAAGCAAATAAACATTTTTGGTCTGGCACAGATGCCAAACCCCCACAATCCTTTATCCCTGATATGGATCATTGATGGTATCTGTCATTAGTTTCAGCCAGGGGGAATGAAAACAAAGGGTGAGTCAGATGGGGACATCCAGAGCTTTCCGAAGGTAGGAAGCCCCCCTTTTGTGAGAAATGACCAAATCACCATGTGGCACATTTTCTCAGATGGTCAAGCTCCGAGATCTGATAGCGCACACCCAAAGGGCATTTTTCCTCAATTGGCCCAGCTCAGAAGATTGAGGAAGTGCTCATTATTATTGTCCATGCAAGCGCTGTTTGTTTAAGTCCTTTTGTTCTGGGATAACTAGCCCTGGAAGTTTCCTGAGGTGTTGGTATGCTGGGGTCACGAAAAGGTGGCATTTCATATTTTTATACAGGAATATATGGAAGTGGAAGACATATAGGGAATACATTCATATTGGAAATAGGAACTATATCATCTCATATCAGCCCATCCCACCCACCAGAGTCCATTGGGAGTCAGAAATCATGAGAAAAGTCCATGGGGTTCAGAAAGGAAAAGTTTCCAAAAAGTTCCTGAAAGTCCTTTAAAAGTAGGCAAAAGTTCATAAAAGTTTATAAAAGTTCAAGGAAGTCCATAAGTGTGAAAGGGGAATGAATTGGTGAGTCCATGTTTTTGTTTTGTCAAAAAATCTTTTATTCAACAAATAATAAAAACATTATAGTACATTACATTGGTATAGATTACATTTTCCCTCCCTCCCTCCTTCCCTCCCTCCCTCCTTCCCTCCCTCCCTCCTCAACCACAGTATATTTCTACGAATCTTGCAGATCCAGCCATTGGTAAAGTCTTTGTGTTTTTTGTATGATGTGAATGTTGGCTCCTCCATTTTTCACCCAGTTAAAATAGATAATCCATCTATCTGTGATGTCCTTTTGTTTGTCTGTTCTTGTTGCTTGATTAGTCATAATTCCCGTAATATCTAATAACACTTGATCATACATATAATCATTCCAATTACTTAATGTCCATTTCGTTTTGTCTTTCCATCCTCTAGCAATCACCGCATGGGCTGCTCTTATTGTTACCTTAAATAACTCCTGAAATTTGGTTTTTATACTTGGATGATCCAACACTCCCCATAGTAGCAAATCATTATCAATTTGAATATTTATCTGGAATATCTCTTGTATTTTTCCTTGTATCATTTGCCAGAAGTTTTTTTATTTCAGAACACTCCCACCAATATTACAGTGCCAACACTTAGAATTCCTTCCTTTTACCATATAAGCCAGTTGCTCAGGAGTTCTGTACCATCTTAATATCATCTTTTTTCTAATTCGTTATATTTTTCTATTTTTATTTTATTCACATTCCTAATTATTTCCTCTACTTCATGTGTCTGTAATGATTTAACCCCATTCCATTTGTTACATATTGCTCTAATTATGAACTCTTTATCTTCCACCATTAAATTGTATATTTTTGCTACTGTTCCTTTGCTTGTTTTTTCTCTTGCATTGAGTAATTTATCTACGTTTAGTTCTTCAGTGGGCAGAGCACCTTCTTTTTTTTACTTTTTCCCAAATCATTCTTAATTTTAACCAATTTTCTTTCCCCCCTTTTCCCAAAAACTCTGGCCAATTTATAATCTTTCCATCTTGTTTCCACATCTTGTTTCCACATATCCTTTACATATCCTTCTACAAGGGCTGTATCTACGTCTCAAGCATTCCTAAAGGGTGTCCCTGTAGACATTATTTGCAAAGCTGCAACTTGGTCAACCCCATCTACTTTTGCAGCACACTACAAGCTTGATGTTCTTGCTAAGAAGGATGCGTCCTTTGGCAGAGCAGTTCTCTTCTCCTGTGTGGCATGACCCACCTCCAGGTACGTAGCTTGTTATATCACCCACATGTGCGCATTCCACAGAAGACACGAAGAAGAAGTATAGGTTGCTTACCTGTAACCGTATTTCTTCTAGTGTCTATCTGTGGAATTCGCACAAAACCCTTCCTCCCCTCTGTTATGCTATGTTTCCTGCTGCTGTCGGCGGCAAGGAACTAAAGGGCAGCCCCGCCCACCAGGGTATATACTATAAGGGGTGGGTGGGGCCTAAGTTAATTTCCTTAAGAGAGCTTTAGAATGTCTGTGTTTTGCTGCGCAGGCGCAGGGGAGAACCCACATGTGCGAATTCCACAGATAGACACTAGAAGAAATACGGTTACAGGTAAGCAACCTATACTCGTGTATAATGTGTGTATAAGTGCCGTTTGTATTTGTGTAATGAGCAGATGAGTCTTAATTCATTGAGGACGAAGTTGCAACCTCGGTGATACGATCAGTATTTAAACTCCAGCCTGTGAAACAAGAGATTTTCCTTCCTTTACTTAGGCTGAAACTTTTTTTTTGTTTAATTTTTTTTATTATTTCACGGTTTATAACATCCATACAAACATATACATAAAAACACAGTGCCCTGTGCATGTGACCCTCCCCCCTCACAACCATCCATGCCCCTCCACCCCTGCTGAGGGTTGCATCTTCTTTTTCTTCTTTCTCTTCTGCAAGCTTTCCGGACATTTACATTTCATTACATCTTAAACAACAACTCCAACTTATTTCTAATGGTTTGATCCCGAGTTCTCCAAACAATATATCCTCTCACCCTATCCCATTGTCCCAACAGCTCTCGCAATTTATCCTCCTGTAGCTGATTCACCCTCTTTTCCATAATTTGAAATTGAATGTGTTCTACCAAGTACCGCAGCCAGTTCTCGATTGTCAAGAGCGGCAACTGGCCAATGCAGTTTGCTGGACCAAGATTTCTTTCTCTGACGACCAGACCTGGAGTGAGTCCACAACCAAGCCTGCCCTGGAGCGCTCATAGATTCTCATTAAGACGCTTCTGGGGGAGCAGGGTGCATGTTTCTTTGTCTGAGAGGTCTACTCCCATCTGCAAAGACATTCTCGTTGGTTTACGTTGTATACCTGCCGGTTCAAGCCAACCCTTCCATGGGAATTCCAGGTGTTTTAGTCTCCCATCATCAACTTTCAAAGAACAGCTCAGTTTTCTAGTTGCAGCAGGAACAGGATTGTCCAAGTGAGGGAATGGCTTTTGGGCTCACCGGATCATGTAGGCCAAGCCTGCCCCTATTCCAGCCACGCTGGCAAAAGCCACCAGAACATTCCTGATGCCACCTTCTATGTCCTCTACATGGAAGAACTGAACAAATCCCTCCCAGGCATTATGCTTCAATAGCCAGTCTCTCTTGTCCGTCACCAGCACATCAGTGATAATTTCTATTAAAGTGTTGATGCCATTCTCTTGGTTTATGCTCTTCAGGTGTTTGGCAACAAAGGCACCAAAAGAGATGAGAGTCACAATGCGCCCCCAGTTTATTATGCCATCTCTGAAGACTTCTGTTGCAACTTCTGACACAGACGTCAAGTCCTCTTCTTTCTTTATTTCCAACTTTCTAAGCATTCCCGGCAAGCTTGCTGGTGACGAGAGAGGACTTCCGCTGGGGGAGGTCTTGGGGCGTGGGGATGTGGTCAACCGTCACCAGGTTCATGTCCGTCCCGGCCGTCGGCAGCTGCTTGTTCTTGATCTTGGCTTTGGCCATATTGTAGTCGCCAGAGTCAAAGTACTTTTGCCCTTTCTGGGGCCTCTTCATCAAGAAGTCGGAGCCTCCGGGCTTCTGAAGTCCCAAATTTGGGTATTTGGCTTTAAGTTTTGCCTCCTCTGCTCTCTCCGGCTGGGCCGCTTCTTTCTCTTGCGTATCCTGTTTCTCTTCGCCAGTCTCCTCAGAGCAGGCGCCTTCGCCGAGCGTCTCCGACATGGCTGCCCTGCAGGCGGGAGGGCAGCAGAGGCGAGGGTCGAGGCGCTGAGGCCCAGCGCTCCTTCTCCGGCGCCCTCTCCTCCGCTCTCCTGTCACTATCGCAGCCGAGCCCTCTCGATTGTCCATTTCGTAGAGTCCTTCCAGCCTAGAACCACCACCGCCTGGGCGCTTTCTATCATTGCTGCCTTCATTTCCGAGTGATCCCCCATCTTATTCTTTTTTACCAACACCGCCGTCTCTTTTGTGATGGTCCAATTTATATTCAATACTTTGTTGATCTCCCCTTCTACCTCTTTCCAGAATCTTTGGACCACCTCGCATTCCCATAATAGGTGCATATACACTCCTTTGTCTCGGCAGCCGTGCCAGCACCGAGTGCCCACATTTTGAGAAAGATAGGTCAATTGGGCCAGGGTGCGGTGCCACTTGTGCAGTATTTTCCTCCTTGTCTCCCTGACTCTTATGTTTTTGAGTTTTACAATATCCCCCACTATCCTCTCCATCTCTGCTCCTGAGACCTGCAACTCCCTCTCCCACATTGTGGTTAACTCTTCTACTGTACTCCCTCCTAATGATATTAATATTTTGTAGATCCTTCCGACCTGGACCCTTTTCCCTTCCTTCTTTTCCCTGATTATCTTCTCGAATTCCGTGTCCTCTCTTTGCAAGGCCTCTCTCACCTCCCTCTGCCTAAGGTACTCACATATCGCCCTGATCTGCATCCACCGCCTTCCTCCCAGCCAATTCTCCAGCCTCTCTCTCCTCATTCTGCCCCCTTCGTCCACCAGTTGCTCCAGTCTTGTGACCCCTTTCTCTCTCAGTTCCCTTTGTAACGACTCTCCAACACTCGGTAAGGATCACGCGTAGATTGAAAGCACGGTCCAACACGATTTTATTGCAGGTACGACACATGTGAAGCAAAAGCACCTGCCCGCCACCAAAACACCACTTATATACCCCAACCCCCCCTCCCATCGCCCATGCAATGTCCAGGTAGGGTTGCACCATATCCGGTGATTCAGCATATCCCATAGTCCAAAGGGATGTGACCTCATGGCCCCATGAGTCAGCAGTAGGAGTCCAATTGTCCAATGTTCAGGCTCGGAGGAGTTACATCACTTCCCCCTGCAGCCTTGCACACATGTGGAAGTTACCTCACTTCCACATGACTCAGCACAGTCTTATATAACTGGAGCCCAAGGTTACCCAAGAACTAGGGCAAAGGTCGATGCAATCTCATGCCAGGCTGGGAGCTTGACCTTCACTCAAGCTCAAGTCTCCCAGTCCTGACATAACGGTCTCCTCCACCACGTCCTCCCCTGTAAAACAAAACATCATTCAATCCGGAGGATGAAAGGGGCCCATACTTCTTTAGAAGACCACAATGAAACGTGGGATGAACCTTCCCTAAACTCTTAGGCAACAGAAGGGTATAAGAGACCTTATTCACAGCTTTCTCAATTCTAAAAGGCCCAATATACTTCGGACCCAATTTCTTAGAAGGATAGCCCAATTTCAAATTTTGTGTGGACAGCCACACTAAATCCCCTTCCTTATACTCCTCCCCTTCTCGCCTTTTCCGGTCACCAAACATCTTATACGAACGCTGTGCTTTCCCTAAAGCGTCCGCTACTTCCTTCCATTCCTCCCGGGCTCGTATTTTCCACTCCACTTTCTCCTCCCCTCCCAACTCCAACAGCTGGGGCAACGGAGCCACCTCCTGACCATAGACTATCTCAAAAGGAGACTTTCCAGTAGATGAATGCACCGAGCTATTGTATGCCACTTCGGCATAGGGCAACAGATCAGACCAATTGGTTTGCTCTTTATTACTAAAAATGCGTAGATAAGCCCCTAACGACTTCTGCGTTCTTTCTACGCCGCCATTACAACAAGGATGATAAGAAGTCGTAAGACGCCTCTGAGCTCCCAACACCTCCAAAAACCGCTCCCAAAACTGCGCCAGAACTGCACTCCACAATCACTCAAAACTTGTTCCGGGCACCCATGCAACCGGTACACATGCTGCACATACAACTCTGCCAAACGTTCCGCAGAAGGCAACCCCTTCAATGGCACAAAATGGGCCTGCTTCGAAAACATATCCAGTACCATCCAAATGTACTTATAACCTCGACTCGAAGGCAACTCCCCCACAAAATCAGTGCTGACATGCATCCACGGCCTCACAGGAGTAACTACCACCTGAATCAACCTCTGCGAAGCCGCAGAGGGAACTTTATTCCTGGCACACACCTCACAACATTCCACATATCTTTTCACCTCAGCCCTCCTGGCTGGCCACCAATACCGCTTTTTCAAGGCCAGCAGAGTCTTTGTGACTCCCCAATGTCCAGCAGACCTATGATCGTGGTTCAACCTCAGCACCTTGGCTCTCATACTCTGAGGGACATACACTTTATCTCCCATGATCCACAAACCATTCAACAACTTGCACTCCTTCTCATGGCTCTGCAACCATATATCACCTACATAACTCTTCTGCAACTCCAAACTCCATTCATCCACCATTCCCTCCTCCTTCTTAATCTCATTCGCAGCCTGCGCCCTTGTCTGCACGGCCAGACCCCAATGTTCTCTGGCAAACACCTCCTCCGCCTTATGCATTTCATTCTCACCCACACTCGGATACCGAGACAATGCATCAGCCACCACATTCTCTTTGCCTTTAATATGCTGGAGCCTGAAATTAAACCGAGCAAATAACTGCGCCCATCTCCCCAAGTTGGGAGACAACTTCTGGGGAGTTCGTAAATATGGACGGTTCTGATGGTCAGTCATCACCACAAAGGGAAAGCAGCACCCTCTAAAAATTGCCTCCATGTCTGCAAAGTGTTGCGCACAGCAAACGCCTCCTTCTCCCCACACTGGCCACCTTTTCTCATGCTCTCCAAACTTCTTCGAAAAGTACGCACACGGCTTCATCCTACCCTGCTCATCCTCCTGCATTAACACTCCACCATACGCCCAAGCAGAAGCGTCACACTGCACCACAAACGGCTTATCCACATCTGGATGCATTAACAATGGCCCATTCGTAAACGCTTCTTTCAACCTCACAAAAGCCTCTTGACATTCCTTCGTCCACTCCAACCTAGCTCCTGGAGACTTAATCTTCCTGGACTCTCCCTTACCCCTAGTCTTCAGTAACTCGGTAAGCGGAAGAGTTATCTCTGAAAATCCCGCTATAAGGTGCGATAAAAATTAGCCAGTCCCAGAAAGGCCTGCAATTGCCTACGAGTCTGCGGAGCCTCCCAGCTCAACACATCATCCACCTTGGCCGGATCCATCGCAACCCCACTCTCGCTAATTCTATATCCCAAAAAATCAATCTGATTCTTACCAAACTCACACTTACTCAATTTCACATACAGACTCGCCTGTCGCAGCCTCTCTAACACCTCCCTTACCAAACAAACATGCTCCTCTCTGGTACGCGTCACAATTACGATATCATCTAAATAAACAAACACCCCCTTATACAAAAGGGGGTGCAACACCTCATTGATCAACTGCATGAAAATACCGGGGGCCCCGGCCAAACCGAATGGCATTACGGCCCATTCGTAGAGCCCGAGGGGCAAGAAAAGCAGTCTTCCACTGATCACTCCTCTTCACTCGCACCATGTGAAACGCGTCAATCAAATCCAGCTTTGTAAAAAACTTTCCACCTCCTAACTGCCCTAACAAATCCTTGATTAATGGCAGAGGGTAACAGTTAATGGTACTCACAGCATTCAAACCTCTATAATCAATACACATCCGCAAACTACCATCCTTCTTCTCACGAAACAACACTGGCGCTGCAATGGGAGACTCAGACCTCCGAATAAACCCTCTTCTTAAATAGCCATCGATCTGCTCCCTTAATGCTTCCTTCTCTTTCACTGTCATAGCATATATCTTAGGCTTGGGTAGGACAGCCCCTTCCTTAACTTCTATACTACACTGTACGTTACGGGGAGGAGGAAGACCTGAGCTAAAATTGGGTTAAACACATCAACATAATCCCAGTATTCAGCTGGCACCCCTTGTACATCATTCCTAACACCCTCCTTCGCATTAGGAGAACATTGTACCACCCCCGTCTTCCAATCGATCTTGGGATTAACTTGCTCAAGCCACGGTAACCCCAATACCACCTCATGACCTTTAATGGGGGCCACCACAAAATCAATGTCCCCCTCCCAGGGTCCCACCCGACCCTTCAAATCCTTAGTCCCCACAGTGAAAGGGCCCCCCTCAATAGAGGATCCATCTAATTGCGTAAATGTTACAGGTGTTTCCAAGGGCTTTGTACTCCCACCCAAATCCCCAATCAACTTCGGGGACATAATATTCTCTGAACACCCACAGTCTACTAAAGCTTTTTTTTCCACAATCCCATCTCCTTTAATCAAACCCAATGTACATTGAATATTGGAGCTCACCCCAACACTTTTCCCCTCATTATTGTCCACAAAAACAGCTTTCGCGGAGGCCACCTTAACCGGCTCCAGTGCCTGCCTCTGTCGGCACTGGGGCCCAAAATGACCGGGTTGTGAACAAATAAAGCAAAGGCCTCGTCCTTCGATGGCCTTTTCACAGGAGACTGGATCGGTTGTCATTGGCACGACGAGCCTCTCCTCCACGGAATCGTCCCTCCGCAACACCACGACCGGACCCTCTGGACCTCATGGGTTGAAAACGACGCCGTTGCACCTGGGCAAGAATTCCTTCAACACTGCCAGCCAACCGGATCCAGCCATCAACGTCTCCAGGATCATCCCGATGTAGACACCACTCCAGGATCTCCTTCCATAAGCCGTCTTTAAATAATTCCAATAGGGTAGCTGGAGACCACTCCGCAACTTTTCCAGCTAACCCCATGAACTCCTCCGCATACTCAGTGACCGACCGGGATCCCTGATTCAAACAACGAAGCGCCTCCTTCGCCTTAATCCGCTCAATGGATCTCTAAACCGGCTTCGTATCGCCTGTAGGAAGGCTCCCACAGACTGCAAACACGGGTCTCGACGATCGTGGCATTGAACGTACCACTCAGCGGCCCTTCCCTTGAACACTGCACCGATGGCCCGTACTCGGCTGCTGTCGCTCGGATAGAGATGACCATAATCCTCCATATGGTCCTGCACCGCAGCGGCAAAGAAGGCTACTTTGCAGGCTTCTCCTTCAAACTCAACCCGCAATGGTTCCTTCTTCAAAGCGGGCCCCGAATTCCTGGGAAACCGCTTCCCTTCCATGAGGGACCTCAAGCATGGTAACACCTCTTCCCATTCCGGCTTGAGGTAAGGGCCGCGCGGACTTCCTCTGGATGGCCACCATTGATCCTCACTCCCAAAGGAGATCTAGGACGCTCAGCTGATAGTCCGCCATCCATCCAAGAATAATAAGTGAAGTCTCCTCCGCCCGGGGCACTCACACCGACTCCATCGGCTCTCTACGGGACATGGCTCGGGACATCCTTCTCATAGTCTGTTCCATAGCCTCCAGCTTACATCTCATCACCTCCAACTCCGAGGTGATGCCGGCTCGTGGTTTCACTACCACACTTCCTACTAACTGGCCTGTCCTTTGGCACAGTTTCTCTGGGGCCACACTTCTGGATCCGTCAAACTGCCCAGTCGCCGGAACAGCTTCTCCCGATCCCTCCGGCCCTCCGGACCTCCACCTGAACTGGCCTGTCCTTGGCACAGTCTCTCTGGTCCCATACACTTCTGGATCTGAACTGACCAGTCCTTGAACAGCTCCTCCGATCCCTTCATTCCTCAAACCTCCGCCTGTCTGGAGACAAATCTCTCTCTCCTCTCCGGGCGTGACCTCAGGCTCACCTGAGCTTCCCAGAGTCGCTCCGCTTCCTCAAATTCCTCCTCTGGGCAACAGCACCTTCCATCATTTCATGGTGCTCATCGGGCACCCCCGGTCAAGAGTGGTCCAATCCCACTCCATAGTGCGCGGGTTTCCTCAGGGCCGAATCCCATCTATCGATATATTCTTCTTCTCTCCAAGCCAGCCTCTCCATTGCTGGGATAGTTGAAAAGGGGCTTTTGCTTCTGTAACGACTCTCAACACTTTCGGTAAGGATCACGCGTGGGTGAAAGCACGGTCCAGCACGATTTTATTGCAGGTACGACACATGTGAAGCAAAAGCACCTCGCCCCCAAAACACCACTTATATACCCCAACCCCCCCCATGCCCATGCTATGTCCAGGTAGGGTTGCACCATATCAGGTGATTCAGCATATCCCATAGTCCAAGGGATGTGACCTCATGGCCCCATGAGTCAGCAGTAGGAGTCAATTGTCCAATGTCAGGCTCAGAGGAGTTACCTCACTTCCCTCCGCAGCCTTGCCCCCATCTGGCAGTTACCGCACTTCCACATGACTCAGCCCAGTCTTACATAACTGGAGCCAAGGGCCCCCAAGAACTAGGGCAAAGGTCGGTGCCATCTCATGCCAGGCTGGAGCTTGACCTTCACTCAGCTCAAGTCTCCCAGTCCTGACACCCTTCTTGTTCTGCTCAGGTTTTCCTCCCTCTCGGGGTTCATGATCTCCAGGGAGGCTATTTTTGAGACTCCCGGCGCTATCTTCCTTTGCCTAGATCTCCACACTCCACCGTGGCCCTCATTGGTCCCATCAATTTCTCCACTTCACTTTTTCCCATCTCCTAAATATCAGTTCCTCTCTTCCCACTCGTTCGCTTCTTTTCCAATGCTACCCATCTCTTGTGGAGTCCTCCGTCAGCTCCATCAATCTCTCAATTTGAAAGGCATTTCCGTACAGTTCTAAGCTAGGGGATTCCCCATCACTCCCTCCGTTTAGTTTGCTATCCTCCATTTTTTCCTTATCCTTGGTTTCTTTCCTCTCTCCACCCAATAATTCAATTTCCTATCCCATTCTTTTATCTTTTCCCCTGGGAGGACCCCTGGCAAGGCCTGGGCTAGGTATAAAATTTTTGGCAAGATCATCATTTTAATTGCTCTTATTTTGCCATTCTTCTCAGGCTTTTCTGTTTCCAGCCTTTCATCTGTTTCAACACTTTTTTCCAGATCATTCCATAGTTTGCTTCTGTTGTCCTCTCTATGTTCTTATATATCCACACCCCCCAGATATTTCATTCTTTTTACCCCTAATTTTAACCCTGATACTTTCCTTACCTCTAACTGTT